>OU744725.1:32697021-35097021 GCA_916613615.1 Steromphala cineraria | reverse complement strand
TCAATTATTAAATGAGAGAAAGGCCTAACAAAATCAATAATCAATTGTAAAGCTTGCTGAAAATGAATAAATCTCAGTCTCGTCTTCGTTACTTCTAATCATATTTTAGAATTATTTACAAACCTTTTATTTAAATTAAATAATTTCACTGAATCTGAAAACATTACTTTTCACTAATATTTAATAACATAATTCAGTCATAAGAGATACATTACCTTCTGTTCTGCCGTGCTTGTCAACATCTGTAGCCTTGATGTCATGTTTGACAGGCTCTGTTCAAATGCTGCCACCACATGTGCCTGAAATGTACAAGAAATTACGTCAATTTCAAGTACAAAAAACATCATAATAATATCACAAACATTAATAATTTGAGAGCAATGCAGTTTTATGTTAACATGATACCACGAGCCAAAATGATAAGAGCTGAAATGCATGTTGATACCACAAGCCAAAATGAGCACAGTTGAATTGCAAATTTCACTTTGGCAAACTCCCTTCATATTTGAATGGACATAGGGATTCATTGTGAATGGTGAAATGGTTAACTATGGAATAAATATGAGAATAAACTACTCCTTGTTGGGATATTTAGCATTTTGCCCAGAATAAATCTGAATTTACATTTGATAATAGAACCCTCACTATTCATGAGGCCTATCAACGAATTCAATTCATCTCAAAGATCAGTTATGATATAAGCATGATCTTTTAATTTTCTTTTAAAGGAATATTTTTTTGAATATATACAATTTTACAGTAACTTCTACAAATCTATGGATTCTTTTGAATTTTCTGTTCATAAATATTTTTGGGATTATATAAAATTTTACAGTAACTTTTGCAACTCTCCAGAACTACGTCTAACACAGGTACCTAAAAGCCTATAATATAGCATTTCTATCTAGATATTTTCCCACAGCATGGTCTATGAAAAAGCAGCTAATATCTACTGCACGAGAATGTCTTTATCATGAGTACAACTTGACATGAAATAGACACTCTTGGAAGAGAAAAGAATCGTATCTAAAAACATGACATCCATGCATGTATGACAGCATGTGGCGTTTCAATACATTTTATGTACCCTTGAGATGCCGAAATATACAAGCGAAGTCAAGTGCAATTGACACAATCCCCAGGCATTTGCACCTTTATGAAATATACACCCTCGAAACTGACATTATAATCACAACTGTGTTGCACCTTTCTGAAATGTACACCTCTGATACTGACATCAGTGCATAAAAGTATGATGAGCAAGATTATGAAGAACTCAAAAGCTTGGATATTTACACTTTTTCACCTTCAACAGACAAGATTTCTCCCGAAAGGTATATAATTCTCGTTATTATGTACGCTGAAATGTATGTAATGTAATATGTCTCGACATTTTGCACCGCACATTAAAAAACGATTCCTTTGATGATGGTTATAGAACTATTAGCGAAGAAAGATGTTCTCATTCCATAGATCTGCCAGTACAGAAGGTGGGCTAAATACTTATATAGACCCCCTGCTGAGGGAAGTAGAAGAATGTATTTACATCAATCGTTTTTTACCTTTCATGTCAAAATGTAGAAGCCAAATGATTAAAGAAACAAAAGTACTTAATTTCAGAATATTATCTTGAAAAGTTTCAGGTGGGAAAGGTGATTGTTAACAAGGGAAATATACCTGGAAGGTATTTGCACACCTTAAGGGGGGGTTTGTATAGAAGAAGGCAATTCAGGTATGTCAGAATATGTGTTTACCTCAACAAGAGTCATTAAAATATAAAAACTAAATCCCTTTAGCAACAAAAGTATTTAATTTCAGAATGTTACTTTGAAAGTTCCAGGTGGAAAAGGTTCTTGTTAATGAGAGAAATACACCTTGCAGGTGTTTGCACACCTTAAAGGAGGTTTGTATACAAGAGACATTGAGGTATTTCAGAACATGTGTATCCCTCTACAATATTCAACTTTGCTCTTTGGTCAGAAAAAAGATAGAACATTGCAATTCCAAGGCGACTTATGAAAACACAGAATTCTGGTTTTCTCTTGGAGAGCAAGAACAACATCCTGGCAATTGGAACAAGGAATCAGGCATGTTTGGTAAATAGCGCCAATGACTGTTGGAAGAAGGAATCTTGCATGCTTGGTAAATAAGGTCTGTGACTGCTGAAGCATGCCAACTGGTCAATAACATTTGATCTTGGCTTTGATGATATCTTAAAGCTATTTTGGGAACTTTTTTGATATCAGAAGAAAAGGATCATATCAGGTTATATTCATTTGTATGCTAAAATGGTTGAAGTCAAGTTTGGATTTCGAGGGGTAAGAGGGAATGATTGTGGTCAATAATGGTGCCTTGTACATAATTGTTGTTGGAAAAGTAGGCTTTTTACTGCTAAAAGACAAAATTAGCTATCATTTGTTCTGCTATTTATCCTGTTCTTTATGAATGAGTAAGTTGAAAGGAACTTTCTACAATGAATATTTAATCAACTTGTGCACCATTTTCATGTCATTTACTTTTTCTAGAAGAACTAAACATTTATGAGTTCACAAGAAAAACCTTGTAATCTGGGTTACAAAATATCTTTTTTGAATGAAAGCACTCAGATATAAGATGTAGATTTGATATAAAAATATTTTGGTGGCCAAAAGTTTAAGACATTCCCTAAAATCATCATTCAGTGTTCTAGAATGATAGATTTGTGGACACTTGTTAGCAAAAAGAGTCAATCTATTCCAAGGTGAGCTAAAAAAGATTTAGAATGAAAATATTTTTGGTAGTGGGTATCTTTTAACAGGTAAGGAACAATGGGGAGAAAAACGTGTTCCTCCGATGGATTTTTGGCAGTGCAGATGTAATCCAAGAGATCTGTGCTACCATCGACTCACCTATCACAACACGACTTCTCCTCACTGACAGATGGCCGAGTAATGAGAAGGTTTCCTCTTCTCGTAATGATCACAAACTGTTTTATACTATCTACCTCTGCTAAAAATATTGCCAGTGTTTTCGTGTAACTATCACCTTGCGTTTTGATAAATCACCTTGTGGAAGAAATCTCACCAAACCATCTGAGGAAGCCTGATAGACATCTTAAGGGAGTCTTCTGGATGGCGATTCTTTGCCAATGATTTTTTGCTGTTTCAAGGATTTTTCTGAATTTTTCACATTTTTACTATTTTCTATTTATCATCCACCTGATTCCATATATTTTATTAATAAAATATTTTCGATCTGTAAAAGGATGTACATTATGCATGCCAATTTTGTAAAATTTGTGTTATTCATTGAATGATATTTTCTCATCTACAATTTATGTTTTTGTAAATTTAACAATATTCCTTTAAAATATTCTTTATCTACATAAATGTGAAAGTATTTCAATAATGATAAGAGAAACAAACCAGATGCCTGTTCTTATTTAGCCATGGTTTATTTTTTCATCACCCAACAATGTCTGGTTTTCATCACCTATTTCTTCATCACATTGCCAAAAACGTTACATAAAACCACTTAGTTGTTAGAAAGCAAAACAAGTCCTAATCCCCTCCCAAACAAAACATCCATGGTGGTCTTTCATCAAGAAGCAAATTGTAAACTGAACTCTTCATGCCAAGTCATTGGGAAACAAGAGCTATGTTTGTATGCTTTACAATATCCCAGTTTGTTACACAATACTTAATGGAAGGTAATGATTCCAAAGGAGGAATGGTCTTACAAAGTCAACACTAGTCACATTCATTATAAGACAGCTCCCAGACTCAGAGTGATGATGGATTACCTCCCCTTGATGAGATCTGGACTCAGACTGAGGCTCTGCAGAACTTTGTCAGCCATTTTGGAATTATGTTTGGTATTTTAATGAGCCATGATACTGATATCATTTTTCTTCCAGATCTATAAATTCTTTGAAAGAGATCATTTCCCTTCATTTTAGAGTATGAAATAGAAAATGAGAGAATTGTAGAAGACATGAGAAGTTTTGTAGACTGTTGAAGAACAATTGAAAACTTTTGAAGACTTTGGCAGAACATTTGAGAATATGATAAATTTGAAGAGCTTGTTAAAACATGACAACACATCTTTTTCGAAAGAAACTTTTTAACTTTCATGAAAACATGACATGAAATCATATTCAGAAATTATAACCTATAGAGAAAGTCATGCAAGGTCAAATTCAACCAGAAATAGACAAAATTTCCACAATGATGACCCGATACCACATATACATGTTAAACTCAATGAAACAGGATCTCTAAATTCTGCACAATTTGGTCAGTTTGTCACGTCAGAGCTTAATATTAATGGAAATCATTAGATATCAGGTTATGGCACGCTGTGTCCATATAAATCTCTCTTCATTTAGGGAATCAACAAAATGGAGTCGACGTTTATTGTTCAGGAGGTTGACCTGATAAGCTAATGCGATATGTGAAATGGCCAAAACGTCAGAGATTCGGCCCAGTATTGGCAGAATACTCCAAATGTTGACTTTGCCGTGTGATTTATCCGCCATGGATCATGTTCTCGGACGACCAAATCGGATACAGGAGAAATTGCAATATAAAGTTGACAGTAGCAGTCTGACCGGCCAATTAATTATTGCTGGAACGGTCTTTATGAAAATACCTGTCAATAGCTGTCAAATCGTAATATAATAACTCTTAACACTTAAGAAGTAGATAGTATTAGGGAAAAATAGAGCCATTGGCTCTGTAGCTCATCAGGCTTCATCATCAATTATGCTGTAGAGTGTGGCCAATGATACCCCCTTTGTAGAGGCCACAGGGGCACCAATTATAAAATTAAGTATATATAGGCGACAAGTTTCAGTTTTCTAGGCCTTATACTTCAGGAGAAGAAGATAAAAATAGATTTGAAGGACGTTCCTGTTGCCTTTATTAGGGGTCACAGGGCAACCAAAGCTACAATTTATAATCCTCACTAGCCAAGGAGTCTGTACAAAAAGTTTCAGCTTTCTAGGCCTCATGGTTCTGGAGAAGAAGATGAAATTAGGTTTTTAGGGCGTGGCCCCTGTGGCCCTTATTAGGGGTCACAGGGCCACCAAAGCTACAATTTATAATCCTCACTCTTCAAAGAGGCTATACACAAAGTTTCAGCTTTCTAGGCCTCATGGTTCTGGAGAAGAAGATGAAAATAGACTTTTAGAACGTGGCCCCTGTGGCCCTTATTAGGGGTCACAGGGCCACCAAAGATACAATTCATAATCCTCACTAGCCAAGGAGTCTGTACACAAAGTTTCAGCTTTCTAGGCCTTATGGTTCTGGAGAAGAAGATGAAAATAGGTTTTTAGGGCGTGGCCCCTGTGGCCCTTATTAGGGGTCACAGGGCCACCAAAGCTACAATTTATAATCCTCACTAGCCAAGGAATCTGTACACAAAGTTTCAGCTTTCTAGGCCTTATGGTTCTGGAGAAGAAGATAAAAATAGGCTTTTAGGGTGTGGCCCCTATGGCCCTTATTAGGGGTCACAGGGCTACCAAAGCTACAATTTATAATCCTCACTAGCCAAGGAGTCTGTACACAAGGTTTCAGCTTTCTAGGCCCTATGGTTCTGGAGAAGAAGATGAAAATAGGCTTTTAGGGCGTGGCCCCTGTGGCCCTTATTAGGGGTCACAGGGCCACCAAAGATACAATTCATAATCCTCACTAGCCAAGGAGTCTGTACACAAAGTTTCAGCTTTCTAGGCCTTATGGTTCTGGAGAAGAAGATGAAAAAAGATTTTTAGGGCGTGGCCCCTGTGGCCCTTATTAGGGATCACAGGGCTACCAAAGCTACAATTTATAATCCTCACTAGCTAAGGAGTCTGTACACAAAGTTTCAGCTTTCTAGGCCTTATGGTTCTGGAGAAGAAGATGAAAATAGGTTTTTAGGGCGTGGCCCCTGAGCCCTTATTAGGGGTCACAGGGCTACCAAAGCTACAATTTATAATCCTCACTAGCTAAGGAGTCTGTACACAAAGTTTCAGCTTTCTAGGCCTTATGGTTCTGGAGAAGAAGATGAAAATAGGTTTTTAGGGCGTGGCCCCTGTGGCCCTTATTAGGGGTCACAGGGCCACCAAAGCTACAATTTATAATCCTCACTAGCCAAGGAGTCTGTACACAAGGTTTCAGCTTTCTAGGCCTTATGGTTCTGGAGAAGAAGATGAAAATAGGTTTTTAGGGTTTGGCCCCTGCGGCCCTTATTAGGGGTCACAGGGCCACCAAAGCTACAATTTATAATCCTCACTAGCTAAGGAGTCTGTACACAAAGTTTCAGCTTTCTAGGCCTTATGGTTCTGGAGAAGAAGTCGAAATTCCACAAAGTTTACGGACGGATGGACGGATGGACGGACGGATGGACGGACGGACGCCGGACACCATGCCATGCCATAAGCCCATCGGGCCTTACAGGCCAGATGAGCTAAAAAGGTAATTGTTTATTAGGCAAAGTAACTTTTAAGAAAAAAATATCTGATATAGTCTCTATCTACTGATTGAAGTAAGATTAAACAAGTCTTGATTTTACATCAAGAACATACTTCGAGTCTCCTATGCGGTTTGGTAGGTATAACAAAGCCAGATGTCTTGATGAAAGTTTTTAGAGATTGAGTGCAATCTTTTTTGGACAAGAAATAAGACCTTGTCAATTCTAAGAATGCCATACAGTTTTTCAAAATGCTTGACAACTTAGTGACAGTCTACGTAACCACATCAAATTTGGAAATGATTTAATGATTTTCAAAATGGTAGAATTTTTATCTGAAAAATACAATCAAAGAACAAAATATGTTAAGAAATAATATATTTGAGAATATAAGTATATATAATCCGCTCTGAATTCTGTTCATCAGCAAGAGGTTGAAGTGGACAAACAAACCTATATACTATGAAAAAATTTCTTAGTTTGATATCACTTCAATAACTCTCCCTTCAGAGCATAAACAGGTGATAATGGAAATTTATTCCTCTTTAAAAAGTCTTTGATGTTGGAATGTAGATGAAATGTATTAGTATACATTGGCAACTTTAATCTCAACTTCTGCACTCACAGGCAAGTTCACACTTGATTTAGAACTCAATTCCCCATATCAAGATTAATTCAGCTTAGTAATAGCTTGTTGCCATGGAAACATATAGACATAAAGGGCCCAATGCAACAACCTCCTCTCTCCTGATTTCCTCGTCTTTAACTGCAAGATTTCAATCATGATGGTGTCGAAGAAAGACTGTACAATTCTGCCAGTCTTCCGTGATGAATCTAAGTACTAGTGTTGATGCTTAATGAAAAGCAAGAATTCAGGCATCAAAGTCGAAAAATGCCTATTTGACCATAAAATCAATTCTTGCTTCAGTAATTTTAGGAGATTAAAAGCCTTTAATTTGAATCCTTACAAAATCCTTATTTCATATTTGTATAAGAAAATTTGGAATGGAGCCCTAATTAGATAAAATGTTGACTTACGATTTCATTTACATTTGGTATCATGTTTTTATAACTATTCTAAAGAGATCAATATCAACTTTCTAGAAGTTAGCCACAAAAACCTAATCAATTTCACGTGAAAAAAATTTGATATCTTAAATGAAAGGACAAACCATGCATATCTTATGTTTATACCATTCATGTGTACTTCAAAAAGGAATCCTTCGTTGGATTAATGGTTTAGATATTAACTAAAGTTGAATTTGATACTTTCAGACATTCTGAAAAACATGAAACCTATCTATAATCAAATAATAAAGACAAACAGAAATATTTTCTTCATCAGTTACAATAAAAAGGTTACATTTTTAGTACATATTCGCAAGAACTTATTAAATCATGCAAAGTTATTTATCAGCCAACTCATTAGTCAAATCAAACTGCACAACCCCTTACGGTAAACCTCAAGGAAATATTATTTCGTGATTCGCAAACAATAATCATCGTTGTCCAAATATGTTATGTTTGCATTTTCCAAAATGTGTTCAAGATTTTCTACATGATGAAAACCTCATGGCTTAAGCCATTTATAAGTTTCCTTTACGTTGTTATGTAGTGAAAACGAGTTATCGTAATGCACTGCAGTAAGTGAAATTATCGCAGGTGCATTTTCAAAGAAAACACATTGGTTATGTCAATATCAGGAGTTAGTTCCCATGCTGATATCAGCGAGCGTAGATTTCAAGGAACAAAGTTCTTCTGTGTGGATATAGCCCTTATTAACACCGTTTATTTCATCATGATTGTTCTTTGTTGATGATAGAAGAAATGTATTCTGAAAACTATTTCATAAGAACTCATACATATTTCTATGGCATATATTAGTCCTGTCTATGATAGGCCTTTAAATTATTCTTGATTTTTTTTCTTGAATTATTCTTATATATTTTCAAGTTATCAAATTTCATTGTAAAATTTAACTTGACAAAGAATCTTGAAAAGGGTGACAAATGTAACATTCTTACATTTTACGAAAGATAAATATTTGTCCTATCCTTGAAATTGCCTTTTAGAATTACAAGCTGTTTCTGCCTTGTTTAGCCATGTGTGTTACTTTTCCATAACTGCTATTGACATAACATGTTGGGAAAAGAAATAAGTGTCGCTTGAAATAAGTGTGGCCTGAAATAAGCATCTCCTGAAATCTACACAAGCTGTTTGGAGACACACAAGTTGACAGAAGCTAGTTAAAATGGATATCCTATTTCTGAAATATGTGTTGAGAATCTTTGCTTTGTAATTTAGCAGAAGGGTTGTTTAAAAAGTTTGGCCAAAATAGTTTCAAAAATGTGATTTTTAAAAACTTTTTTTTGCAAAAACCATTATCTGTTTGTTGAACTGTTTTCCTTCTTTTAACAAAGCTTAAGGAGAACTGTGAAAGTGATTATCGTTTGTGTTTCTGTGACAATTTTTTAAATGATAAGATAAAAATGTAATTGTTTTAACAAAGCCAGTGAAGAAGAATGAAATATTCTTTCTGTCAAATCAACTTATTTGTAGCATCTGTTACATCTTTTTAATTTCATTAAAAATATTTACATTTGCTAGCAAAAAGTTAACTGATGAAACAAAGCCTAAGAATGCACAGAAAAACTTGAAATTTGCATAACATCAAAAATCCAAAATAAATTTGACAAGAGTTGCTGTCAAGCAAACTTCCAAACTCCTCAAAATTTCTTAGTTTTACACTTAAATTTTAAACAGCTGATAAGACATATACCAATCTATCCAAAAATCTTTATTAATATTCCTGATCTGAAGAATTTACGTCAAAAATATCTAGAAGATAAGACACAGAGAAAACTGTCGTCAGGTCTTAATCTTAATATGAAGCACAGCCCTAAAAAGCTGAATTTTCCCCTCAGTTTATGCTTTATGTCCCAGTTGAGTGAAAGACGAGGTCATATCGAGATCACATCAAAGGGAAAGAGACCCCCATATGGCTGTCTGATCCCATTACAAGAAATACATGAAACTCTGGTTTAAAATCTGCCATGAGGGAACATGTCTTTAGGGAGTCCTCTGTTCATTGAGATTGTCTCCCCCTAGGACGTCTTGTAAGTAACTGTATACGCTTCTGGTTTTGAACAAAGAAATGGGAATGCTGTTTTTTGGATAAAATATTTTGAAGACTTTGAGGGTTAATATTCAGCTGAATTATATATATTTTGATATAAGAGTTTTTATCATGTTGATACATAATTTACTTAGCATGAAAAAATGAATGACATTTAAGTTCTCATTATTAAATAATATATATTAATTATTTACTTGTTTTTTGCTTATCAATAAATATTAACGTTTTTCTAAGCTAGTTTCCATAGCATATAAATTATACATATTAAATTGATCAAGTATAATCAAACACAAACATAGGCCAAACTTACCACAGCATTAATTAGAAACACTCGGTGAAACTAACTTGGTAAATACAACATAAACAAAGATAAGCATATCTACTAACGAGGCATGAAATTAACAGGTGTAATATACATCACGAGTGAGAGACACAATCTGTAACTCAAGGTAAAAATACCTGTAATCGAAATACACCATCTTCCATAATCATCTTGAAGAATCCAGGAATAGAAACTATGTAGACTTCAGTAAGTACTGGTATTCAAAGTCTAATTCTTCCACCAATGTAAGTATCACAATTATTCCTCCAAGAATAAATCACATCTTCCTCCAAAAAGGATCAGACCAATTTTCACTGAATTTCTCCAAGAACAATGCCTTCTCCTCCAAAAGGGAACCTCCCACTAATTCTGATATTTAGTTCTACACTGATTGGCAGCAACTGTCATCACATGTCAAATTTAGCTTCATTTGTCCTTTCTTCTATCTATCATGAGTCACCAATTGCTCATCTATTTTCACCTGGTGGGACAACCTGCGAATGATTCATCTACCCGTGCTAACGAAGTCGTCAATATCAAGGAACTTGTCAATAGCAAGGCACTGCATGCATTGCCAGTCATTATCATTGTCCATTTCACGTCAATATCGGCAATGATGTATATCTCATAATCAGACAACTGTTCGTCTCAATGCACAATGGGACACGGCATGAGGATTAAATTGCGCATTTCAACAAAACCTATAATTACCCCCCATTTAACTAATTGATATAATTACCATTCTTGTTCTTGCGGTTATCTAGGATGTGAATCAAGCCTGATTTATTCAGAATTTATTTAAATTTCATGTTTCCATTGTTTCCTATGCTGGAGTTTGCAAATTGATGTGGATTTGGATCATAATAATTTCAGTAACAATCTTTACCCCATAATCATGATGACATAATTTATGAGATTGAAATCATTTTCTAATATCTTAGATGACGTAAAAACGTCATTCTGTCAATTTTAATTCAATTTCTATGAGACAAAAGAATTCATTTTGAAATCCTTAAGATCAAATGACAAAAATGACAATACCAAAATCTAAAAAGAGGCTTTTGTCTGCAAAATTTAATTAAAACTGAAAATAGCAAATACATTATGTCGCTAGGCATCGAAAACATTAGAGCATGAAATATAAAAGTTATTAATTTTTCAAACAAAAAAATTAAGCTCTTGTCCAAAGTAATTATCTTATCCCTCCCTTTAGCTATTGACTAAATCACAGGCTATGAAACATGTCCCTTGTTAATTTCAAATGCAGCATTGTAAATATCAACAACCATGATTAACCTCTCCTGACCTAAACGTGATTTCACAGACTCAAACAGACAAAAAATAACATCAAAATCAGCGCCAGATTGTCCATTGCGATATTTACGACAATGGACATGGCAAACAAGATGTACATTTCATAATGAGTCTCATGTCATATTCATTGAGAGACATCATTGCTTAAACATCTGTCTCTTGTGGGATCAACTTTTATGAATATCAAATATTTGATCAGTTCATATTGCTTCAAATTTTGGTTATGACAGCATTCGGGGTAACCTTTGCTTTGTGGGATTCATGTTGAAAGACCTCAGCTGTCATGAATGCTGACCTCTGTTTGAAAACATTAGCAAGAATTTAAGAAATTAAAAACCATTGTAAGTGAAAACAAATATTTGAATTATCTCAATAAGGATAAAAAAAATACTAAACACAAGAAAGATCAATATTAAATTTTGGTTGATAAAATTTACCAATTTCCATTTATGTTATCCAAATGGGATCAGAACCCCAAAATACCCATTGATACAAATGTGTTGTACCATAAAAAGTAACATAAACAAACCAATCACAGCACTAGATCTGATATTCTGAAAATGATGAAGGTCTTCTGAGATCAATGATCTTTGGGAAGTCAACAGCTTAGAAACAGCCAGGATATCCAAGGGCGGATCCAGGATTTTTAAAAGGGGGGGGTCCCAAAATAACTTTTCTCCACTCAGTGGGGGGGGTCCAGGACCCCTTATACATGGATTTGAAAGGGGGCGGGTGTTGAAAAGGGGGGGGTCAGGACCCCCTGGACCCCCCCCCTGGATCCGCTAGTGATATCCCATAACTGGGTTGTTGCCGGGGAGAAATAAACAATTCTGGAACAATCATCGACTTGTATTGTTTCACCATACCTAGGATAAACTGTAATTGAAATCATGAAATAGACAATGTTGAGAACTAAGTTCACCAATTATCATGTAGGTGAACTAAGAGATCGATTATCATCTACATTCAGTAAACTTTATGGGAAACACATAAAATATACATCTGGAACTGAAATAAATTTAAATTTGCCTGAAGGTAACAAACTTATATCAACATATTGAACCAATAATAATAGAACTTAACAATACCAAAGCAGAAGGAAATCTACCATTAGTCCATTCTGTGTACTGTTTTTAAACAACAAGCAAGCCATGATAGAAATACCTATGAAATCTACAACTTGTGATTCATGTAAAACATACATGATATATACATCATAAACTGACATAATATTCAATGTTACTCAAAGGCAACTACCTGATATTTCAGTGAATGAGTGAGTTGGGGTTTCACTCTGCTTGGGAAATATTTAAACCATTAGGGACGGAACTGATATTGTCATATTTAACCTTATATTCATAACACACAACCGAAACTTCCTGCAAACACACCTATAGCCCATCTAGTATAATGTTACAAAACATCAGGCAAGCCATGAGAGAAATATACATGAAATCGACAACTCATGACTCAAGTTCTGACCTGAATGTCTATTTCCTTCACAAACTCTCACCTGGCCTGTCAGGAATCTTTCAACAGCTCCATCCAAGGGTTCACAACATTACCTCGCCCTTATCTTGTCGATAGCAACAGTGCTTGAAATCAGAGATTGACAGCTGATACTCTGATAAGAACTTACTTACACTGATTTAACTTGAAATTGAATATTCTTAATTTTGATTGGTAATAATCAATTGTCGTTATCGTTCCTCTGTGCCTTTAAATCTGTTCTGTATAGAAAGGTATTTAAATACCATCAATATTCTTGAAATTGAATATTGTTGGCTTGATTGATAATGATAAATAACAGATATATCTTCCCATGTACCAAGAAATTTGTAAAGGTATAAATAGAATTATTACTTGGAACTGAATATTGTTACCTTTTATTGATAATGATAATCAAACAATATGTCTTCACATGTACCAAGAAATCTGTCAAGGTATGAAATGCTATATACTTGAAACTGAATATTGAAAGCTTTGATTGAGACTCACAACAAACTAATATCTCTTCAGAATTTCAAAATGGTTATAAACATCCTCTTGATCATAATTCTAAATCACTTCTAGACAATGTTGTTAATATAAATCTACATCTTTTTTTAAAGACTTTTCCTATCTTTTCCATCAACCTTTGCATCTTATTAGCATCCTTAGACAAGTTAGTTAATTAGTCTAGATGATGCTGATAAAGGTAACATGATGATAAGAGGGGGTTAAAGCATTAAAGGGCTCACTAAAAATTAAACAAATCATTTGAAACTTTATAAAATAATAATAATTTTGTCAATGATGTTATTAGAAAACATTCTGTTCTTAAAATTAGGCAGTCTTTAGATCATCAACAATTTTGAACAAAAATAACCCCTATTTAAACCTAAGAGGTCATGCATAGAAGTTTGAAATTATTGAGTAATATTTAGGTTATGTCCTGGTTTAGAGCAGTGTTTCAACCGAGGTAGTTATAAATCAGGTTTCATGTGAGTAAATTAGGCAGAAAACAATCAATAACCATCTGAAACAAGGGAGCTTTATAGCCTCTAAGTTACTTGGGAGAATTGATTCCAGGCTGTTAAGCAGAAATGAAGTGAACTAAATATGAAATTTAAGTCCTTTGAAACCACTCACATTGCATGAAAGATATGATTTACAGTATTTTGACAGCAAACGTTTCACTAAGATCAATATTATGAAATTGGCAGCTGTAATCGACAACTAGATATGACAACTAAACATGATAACAAAAGTGTATTGGTACTGACAACTAAAAGTGAAACTGAAATTGACAATTTTGATAACTAATTCAAGTTCTTTCATGGGCATTTTAGAAGCTAATTTGATGATGAAGAATAAGTTTGATGGAAAGTGAACTTCTTTATATATATGCAACATTTTGACAACTAGTATTGACATTAACAGTTAAAATTGATATTGACAACCCAAAAGTGAAATTGACATTGATGTGAAAGTTGATGTACACAAACAAATTGAAAATTGATATTGACAACCTGAAGTGAAAATGATGTTGAAATAAAATATCATATCATTGAAATTAACATTATTGATTTACTCTTATATTCATTTTAATTTCTAACAAAGTTGCAGGTGCAAAAACATGCATGCAAGACCTTTCAGCTTGTTTGGAATGTTATTGAACCCTTGAAGAAATTCTTTGAAAATAAGCATTACACAAAGACAGTGTTTCCTGCTTATTTGTCTGTGCATGAAGACTTTGTGATGGGCCCCATGTAAACATACCAGTGAAATATGAGCCTTGCTTTGATCTCTGGGTGAAATCTACATGAAATAGACAACCCATTTGCATCCATTGACAAGCTCTTCCTCACTTCCTACCAAGTCCATAACAAAGAGTGAGAACAGGAAAACATGTTTAGCATTACTTAACATTCACAAAGCTTTTTATCTGCAAAGTTGATGCGTTCAGCATTTACAAGACTTTTTCATCTCAAGACAGTTGGTTATTGAATATGTGTTGTACACTTACAAAGCCTTTTTGTCTGAAAATAGCGTTTGATTGATGTGATGGTGCATATATCATATTATGCTTTTACTGATAACTTCCTGGTTCTCAAATGGTAATAGTTTTCATATGATAAGCTAGATATTGATATTGTTATTGTAAACCTGTATCTTTAAAACTTTTCAATCCATAACACAGAAAACATAATACTTATAGGTTTGTCTTTCCTCAAAACATTTCATTAATTAAGATGTCTATCTGACCCATGCTTATCTCACAATAGGTATATTTTGAATCATAAAGAAATTCATTCAAACTAAAATATTTCTTAAAAGATAAAGGATCTAGCACTACATACTAACCAGATAGCTATCGTTCCAATCGGTATATTCTGAATCGTACAGAGATTCAAACTCAGCTTTCTCTGACATGGTTCCGTGGAAGGTCTTGGAATGTGGAAGTTTGGGCGACTTGAGATGTGAAGACATTTAGCGAGGGACGTGAATTCCCTCACAGAGAACTTCTGATGTACCCATCAGGTTGAGAAGCATGTCAATATCAAAGCCTGTACATGTGAAATCAGCGACAACACCTGTCGACGTCATTTTCTATCATGTAATGTAAACATGAATTCAAGTTTTAAAATCCAGATGTTGGAAAATGAAATCAACATCCAAAATCCATCACTTTTTTCTTCACCAAATGTTTCTCACTTCCTTTGATAAGGAGGGTTAGGTTGTATATTTCATAAAGTTGTCAATTTGGATCTCTGCTGTAGGTTGTTCACCAGTATAGTTTAATTATAAAATCTTGCATTTTCACCCCAAAAAAATTGCTGCTAAAAATCCTTAAACTGTTTTTCCTTGTTGCATTAGATTAAATAAATTAACATTGTACATGCCCAAATTGACACAGAAAGCTGTCACGTACACCAATAACACCTGTCATAGAGTTAATCATCAACTGTTAGCACTGATGCTATCACCACTGGTTCCAAACTTCTTTTGATGTGTTTTGGTTCAACTCCTTTGCATGAATTGGGCACTGTGATTTCAAAAAATTCTATTATCAGATTAACTTCAAATTGATTGTATCAGAGACTCTCAAAACCATTATTGATTGTATGAGACTCAGTCTCAGATATTGACAGTATATCAACCACCTCCAATCTGAAATGTACATCCAAACATCAGGTATCGCTCATTCAATAAAAACTCAGATAACACTTGTTAAGGAAACTCCAATCTCAGGACATAGACAAGCCCCAATCTGAAATGTACATGTCCAGGATCCAGATATCACTCATTGAAGAAAATCCAGGTACTGAGGCTATAGACAAGCACCAATCTGAAATGTACATGAAATCCCTGCAGCAGCAATCTGAGAAAAAGTTAACACGGACTGGAATTATATTTTGACAGAAGACGTCTCGTGTGTATTCAGCCCCATGCTGGGATGAAGTAGCCAGGAAAAGAAACTCCTCCTACTCCTACTTTCCCATGTGTTTTATGCACTGTTACAGCATTCTGTTCACTGGCGCGTTTCAATGGAAGTGAACCATGGGGCACGGGGAAGTGTTTTTGATACCGCTGAACTGGGGCCTACTTGACGGAAGGGTTCGAGTGATTAAAGAAAACAGATTCTCCCACTCTGGCTGGAGAGGAAGTCACAAAAAAGGATCCGCGCCAATGTCACGAGAGTTAGATGATAAAGAGACGATTCTTGAATCAAGCACAGCAGGTCTAATTAAACATTTTGTGCATCTCTGAACGGTTCGTTTGAAAATTTGAGGGTTTGCTCGTAAAGCAAGATTACTGGCATTGCAGAGTATCAAATTTCAGGAAAAAAATTCTGACATTTTCACATCTTTATGACGAATATAGAAATAGACGATCTTGGATGATGGTTTCTACAAAGGGAGATAACTCCTGTTTTATCTCTGAGTTTTTATCTACGATAGGTGAAAGGTGTCACGTTTCATTGAAACATGCTGGGGAATGGAAAAAAGTTTCAAAGATAATCCATCACTTCTAAGTGGCACAGTACACCTGGTATTGCCTGTAGTCTCCTTGACAAAACTAGCGTTATCTTCTCAAAAACTGGGAGTTTGACACAGGTGGAGATTATCTTCTTCTGTAGTTAAGGGATGTCAGAGGTGGAAAGATCATCCATTAGAACAATGAGATACCTGGCAGATAACACACACCTTCCTCTGGGATTCTACTCTCAACAATCCAGGGGGTCATGTACATTTCACAAACACCTACCACTGATTTCACTCAAAACAGTTGTTAATTTCGTCAAGGAAATGTTCACTTTTCACAATTCTGATTGGTTCTTTCAACTAATATTTCAACGTCAGGAAATGTTTCCCTTATAATTATCAATTTCCCAATTATTACAAACTCAAGATAAACTTTTCCCTTTTCAAATCCAGAAATGTTTTTCCCTGGTGAAATTGTTAAAGTTCACAAATGTTTCAAATGAGTTCAAACTCAAAAGACACATGTAATTATTTGCAATATCTAAAATAGATTTTTCAAGTTCAAATTGTCAATTTCATGACAACCATAACCTGTTTCGTTAGAAATAGTTTATGACTAACCATTACGCCAATATCCAAAACAAAGGTTCTTGATGATGCAAGCCACAATAAACCACTAACAACAAGTAGTTCTCTTATCAGGTGACGATCTTGTAAATTTCAGTCACATGTGAAATTAACGACAAATGAAATCCACAAGTGTTAATTTCCCTGCAAACAGTGTAACTGAGGTTCTCAGATTCACACAACAAACTCCTCCTGTGGTAATTTCCCTCTTCTGAGGCTTGTAAATGGCACTTATCCAGGAAAGAGCTTCGCAATAAAATTACACCCAACACAATTATGAGAATGGTGTAAAATATGATTCCCTTGCGAGCAAATGATGAAGTAGTTAATCCTGTCTTAAACAGCAGTGGGAAAACACCTGGCCTGTGCTGGGAAAGTGTTGTACATTGCAAGCTTGAAATGTAGTTGCAGCACACTCTCTCACTGTCTGTAAACAAATGTCATTAGCGTCTCTGAAATAGACAACCGTGCACTCCTTATTGTGGTCACAATGTCACAACAGTAACCTGCACTGGGTTAAGTATAATTTGAGTTTGAGTGCAATGTTCTGATATAAGCAACTTGGTGCACTTTTATGAAATATTTGTCTCTCCTGCACTGTCGTGAAATATGTACTTTGGTTCACCACTCCCAAATGTGCAACTTGGTGCACTATTATGATACATTTGTGTCCTCTGTCGTGAAATATGTATCTAACGGCACTTTCTTAAAATGTGCAACTTGATACACTTTTCTGGAAAAAATATGTCTTGTTTATGTCTCAAATTATGTTAAAGCCCCGTACTGAAATATCTGTCAGGTTGTAATTGACATGTACATGTGTCAATCAAGAGTACATGCACTTTCTGATTTAATTAGAAGTTTTGATTAAGCAATTCCGGTATGATCTCCTCAGGTCTTGATAAAGATTGGAAAGATTTTTAAGTTATCACAGATCAATTCAGAGTCAACAATCCCCAGTCAATTTTTAATCAGTATCTTACAATCTGTCAATATAATTTTGCTACAGTTTTCTTTCATCCAGTAAAGAATATACAACTTTCATTCACAAATCCCAAATCCCAAATCCCAAATGAATAAACATCATCAAATACTTGTCAGCATTTTTCAGTTCAAAATCACTCCACAAGAAATAAGAAATCCCAATTATGTCAATTTCATCACAACAAACAACTGTCAATATCTTTCCACAGCAAGTTCTCTCCAACAACAAATCTGGATCTTCACTTGCAAGCTCTGCTATTGCAATATGATGTCAGTTTCATCCAAATAGTCGTCAATATCAATCCACACCAATCCATAGCACGCCTCTTTCATACCCTCTGAATATACACTCCATATTATCCTCGCTCAGCTGACAAAACATCAACAGAATAGAGCAGCAGTTTCTAGCCTGCCTACACTGAACTGGCACCGCCGCTGCCAATGCCGATATCACTCGATATCAGGTTAGAGAAATGCCACCAGTCCACAAGCCCCAGGCTGGTCCCAGTTTGTTCTCTGATTCCCTTATCTGTGTCCGTAGCCGGTCTGGCCTCCCATTGTTTCTAGTCCAATACTAGTTATTTTCTAGTCCAGTTCAAGATTGTCTAGTCCCTGATTCCCTTATCTGTGTCCATAGCTGGTCTGGCCTCCCATTGTTTCTAGTCCAATACCAGGATAGTTTTCTAGTCTAGTCCAAAGTTTCTTAGTCTAATACTAGTCTTTGATTCCTTATCTGTGTCCGTAGCCGGTCTGGCCTCCCATTGTTTCTAGTCCAAAACTAGTTATTTTCTAGTCCAGTTCAAAATTTTCTAGCCCTAACGAGTCACTGATTCCCTTGTCTTTGTCTATAGCCAGTCTTACCTTCATTTGTTTCTAGTCCAGTACTAGGATAGTTTTCTAGCTTGGTATAAAGTTTTCTTGCCTAATACTAGATAGTGCAATCTAGTTACTGAGGATCTCATATAACCTTACCTCCCATTGTGAAGTCCAAATACCCGTTTCATTTTTAGTTTCCTAGCCTTATACTAGTGAGCATAAATCTAGTTACAATCTGAAGTTATAGTTATTACAGCATGTTTCTTACGCCATGTTTTACCCCTATTATTAGTCTGTCTAACAGCCCCTGAAACAAAATATCTTTAAAGACCCACACAAGTCTATATTATTATAGCAAGTCTAGCACACTGCAGTTTCAGGAAATGAACAGCTTCAGTGGGCTCCTTTCAATTTTAATAGTAGAAAACTGCATTTAATATGTATTTTCATTTCAGAGACTGAAATTTAGTCTACCCTATTATTTCATTTTCCAATACTCAGGTTATTTTTAAGTATAATGTTGTCCAGTCTAACACTATTTATCATAATCTAGCCAGGATCTGATCCAGCCCTGAGGTTAATGCTGTGTGGGTTGTTGCAGCGTAATTAACGTGGTTGTTACTTACATCTGAGGACATGTTGATTTCATGTTTCACCCTCCAGTACATCTGCTTAATATCCCTCCTCAGTCAATCAATATTTACCCATAGCTTTCACAACATTGTTTCAAGATAGAACTGTTTGTGTTCCTCATCAAAACTCTTCTAGTAGAAATCCAAGAGGATTTATTTCGGCTCCACCAAAGATTATATCTGGTATTGATCAAACCTGTTTATTTAACCTGTTTACAGAACAGATTTCATGATTTCATTTTTTTTTCAAATTTATGCCAAATTTAAATGGCTGGACTCTGTTTTAAGAAATCAAATTTGTTTTATGATAAATCTAAGCCATCATGACCCTGCAGCCAACTTAACTCTTATTCTGCATGTCCAAGAACATATTGCTCGAAAACTTTTTATCAGTAAGTGACAATTTCAAGATTCTCTGTGATCTTTTTAATTCCCACTCACAATGACTCACCAATGGTTAAACTGTTATCTTTATCAATTAATTTAACCTAGATTTATCATAAAATTCCAAAACTAATTTCTATTCCAGTACAGTCTCATTACAAATATGAAACAATACATGTTGTATAACAAACTATTTTCAAGCAATTCACATCAGTCTGTTATCATAGATAAAAATTCCCAAGACAAACCAAGCAGACAGAAAATTTAGCATCTTATGAGGAGATTACACTTCCACAACAGAACCCAGCTGGCGGTATTGTCACAACATCCCCTACCTACAGTATAAATATTTCCTAACAGTGATCGTGTACCAGTATTCACTTAAGAAAACAAAGACCATTTATATTTGTAATATTTGTATGAACAAAATTTTTTTAATGTATAATAAACTTTGAGAAATACTTTTTTTAAATATATTTGAAATCTAAATCAAAGAATCTTGCTTGATTTAATTTAATTACAATATGAGATGTTTATAACATCAAATGTTGGAGACGTTTAAATGAATTTTGTTGAAGAGCTTCAATGCACATCAATGTTTCCAATTTTGCAAATGTATTCTAAACTATTCCCGAGAAATGCTTCAATATATTATTTTTGTCAAATTCTGTAAAACCACAATCAAATGAAATTCAGAGATACTTCATTGCACAGCTTTGTTTTTAATTCTTCAAATCCACATCAAAGAAATGCTTTAATGAACGATTTTGATGACATTATAAACATGCACATTTCCATTCCAAAATGTGAAATCCACAGATATTTAAGAAACCTCCCCTGTAGACTTCAACTTCAAACATCCACTGACAAACTGACCACCAAACTGACACAATGCATTTTAATCAGGTAATAACATAAAGTGACAAAAAATTCAATCTGATAGTAATGTTCCTTTGATATGCATGTCAAATATTGTATTGAAACCATAGACTATTATCTGCTTGATAATTTTGTTATTTTTGTGGGATTGTAGCAAACAGTAAATTGAATTTGCAGGTTTATGATTCGATCTATATTACTTTTGAAATGATTAGGTTGATATTTGGTTTTGAGAAAGCACTAAATGATTACAGTAACTGTATCATCATTTAAAATGAAATGTAAAAAAAAACGGTTTAATCTGTTATACAGTAACAAATATAGAAAATTATATGAAATTAGAAAGATTGAAAAAGTACAAAATTGAAATGAAATAATCAATCAATACAGCAAAAAACCTTGTTAGACAGAAGACTTTCCAAACCTTGGTGAAATCAAATTATTTCAAGCCAATACACAAGTCTGATGGGGTTGAGTTTTCCAATTTATGCTGGAATTGAAATCGTGATTGATGTTATATATACCAGTAACAGAATAGGGACCAAGTTCAAAGAAACCTCTCTGTCAATGATACACTCCAGATCCTCAGTATAATCAGATAAAGGAAGAGTTCCTTATGGAGACGTTCATATCAATGATATAGACACAGCTTGTCATGCATAGCGCAATCTACATGGAAAGGGAATGGTCACTGTGGATATTGTGGTCTCTAGTGCTATCTACAAGCTTGGAACTGGTCAGTGAAAGAGTACATATCAATGATATGAACACAGCTTGTCATGCATAGCGCAATCTACATGGAAAGGGAATGGTCATCGTGGATATTGTGATTTTTAGTGTTATCTACAAGCTATGAACTGGTCAGTGAAAGAGTACATATCAATGATATGGGTACAGTTTATCATACATGGAGAAGTGAATGGTCTTAGAAGATACTGTGGTCTCTAGTGCTATATACAAGCTTGGAACTGGTCAGTGAGAGAGTACATATCAATGATATGGGTACAGTTTATCATATATGGAGAAGCGAATGGTCATAGAAGATACTGTGGTCTCTAGTGCTATCTACAAGCTATGAACTGGTCAGTGAAAGAGTACATATATCGATGATATGGGTACAGTTTATCATGCATGGAAAAGTGAATGTTCTTAAGAGATACTGTGGTCTCTAGTGCTATCTACAAGCTATGAACTGGTCAGTGAAAGAGTACATATCAATGATATGGGTACAGTTTATCATACATAGTGCAATCTACATGGAAAGGGAAGGGTCTTAGTGCATGTTCTTATGATCTATAATGCAATCTACAAGCTTAGAGTACAAATAGTCATTTGAGGATGGTCAGTTGCTGATCATGTCATAAGTCGATTCTTCGGAAACAATTTTTCATTCAAAGCAAAATCTTCATGGAAAGAATTTTGTGCAAGCTTGATCTAAAGAGCAATCCAAAAGCTTAGGTTGTCAATGAAGGAGTTCATCTCAGTGAAATAGACACAGTATCACAAGCATATTGCAATGGACATGATAAGGGATTGGTCTAACTTCATCATGTTATATTCTATAGCGCAATCTACCATATGGAGATGGTCATTGAAAGAGTGGACATGTATGATATTGACACAGCATAGCGCAATCTACACACGGAAAAGGGAAGGTTCAAGTGCATTCTTTATGATTAACTCACAACTTGAAAAGAATAACCTTATAAATATAGCAAGATTTTATGCATGAACCTTTTTTTGAGTGTGATTATCAAAATTTTGCTCTTTTTATGTAAACCAAATACCCTTCAAAGACTTGATAATATTATCAATTTCACCAAAGTGTGGTGCTTTCCGTATGATTACAGAAGACAATGTTACAGAAAGGTATGTAGATGGGAACGGAAGCCGAGACTTAGAGAGCATAAATCAACACCTTTCTGTCAGTTTTGATGGGTACAACGCTTCTTCTCTCTTGTCAATGTCCATCAACTAATGTCTATATCATGACTTGTGTTTGCACTTACAGTACACACTAAACATAGTAGAGAAATCCTTGAAATGTGTGTCTTGTACATCGACAACAGTCTCCAATATACAACATTCCATATATTGAGATGTATTTTTAACAAAAACAGTGCTAATGTCTGAATCTTACAATACACAAAATTAACAATATCCTTGTTCAGTGTTACACTTATTATTACAATAATAATCACTGACAAGTTCAAATAAAATTTATTACAAGTGGACAGCAACACGAAATCTCGAAATATGGGAAATAGAAGAGCTACACCACAATTGTCATTTATAGGTGATGTTGAACAATTGTGTATTTCACAATATGGGAAATAGAACAGATATACCCTATCCCTCTTCTACTTAATGATCTACAATAGTCAAAATGTTGGACAGTTGCATATTTGGTAAAAATGGGAAACAGAAGACCCCCCTGCCCTCTATTTTTACCTAATTTTACAAAAGCAAATACCATTGTTGGACAGTTGTATACTTTGCAATACGGGAAGTGGAAGAAATATACCCTAGCCCTATTTATCTCATTTTAGAATACGTCAATATCAATGTTGGACAGTTGTATATATCTCCAATACCAGCTAATGAGTGCAATCAACAACACAATACCCTTGTCAATACCCCATTGTCTTGCACTTATCAACCAATCCGCATTCCTCTGATGTAACCTCCTGACCAATCAGATAATGAGCTGACCTCATTGGCGTTTCATTAATGAGACTGTTGTGCTTAACGACCTTACAGGCGTAGATTTCACTACAAGAGCTCCATCCTTGGAACAGTTTCATTAGCAACCTCATTTAGTGCTCGTAGATTTCATTGTCAATTTCAGTCACATACCCACTACAGTTGTTAATATCCTGAATGGTGACTGATCAGGATTTATAGTGTAATATTCAGGATTTTATTTCACAGATTTATGCCTTATCAGAGTTCAGTGTCAGATTAGAATTGACGAGGCTGTATATTAGCATGAAATGTATTTCATTAGCATAAACATGCATTTTCATTTTGGATAAGTGACAGAGTAATGTTTGGAATAAAGAGAGGAAAATTATGTGCATTTCATAATTAGCGATGTTAATTAGGTAATCTGTTAGGAAAAAAGCTTCCTGGATAACATTTATTTTTTATTTCTTTATTATAAATTTAATTTTTGGCATTGACTTTTTTGGGGGAAGAAAAATATTTCATCAACTGACATATCTATATTAGTAATTAATGTGATTTCAAATTTCATATTGTCTGATATTACTTTTTTTCAAAGAGATGAGGACTTTTAATTGGCACCATTACATGTCAATCAGAGTTTTAAATGAACATAATACCATAATTAAATTACGGCTTTTAGACGACAAAGAAATAATCAGACACATAAAAATATCGATTTTTGTTATATTTTTAAAAAACTAATTGTTCAAAAATGACACCAATACGAGCCAATTATTTGACATATTTTGTAAAAGATGACACAAATGCATCTCAAACTTGACAATAATTGCTTTAAATTTGTTAAAACTTTGTGAAGAAGACACCTTTCTGCGAGACTTTTTTTTAATCAAATAAAGACAATTTGATTTTTGCATAGAATTCAACATCATAATCCTAGCTCAACTATTAAACAAATATTATATCTATAAATGATCAAAACAAAGCCTAAAGTTTAATAAACTTCTCACATGAATTCATACTTTAAAATCATAATTTCATAACTTTCATGAAAAATTTATTCCAATAAACTTTTTGAACATCAGGATCAAAATCTCTAAAGTAGGTAACCACCCTAAAAGTTACAGACAAAGATCATCCAATTAAAATTAATTAAACATGTTTGACCTAATGATTCAAATTTAAGAACTTTAACCTGCAAATTCTTTGCATTTTTAAATCAAACTAATTTTTTTACCAACTAGCCTTTAGTGACGCATCATCATGAAGTAAACAAACAGCATGGACAAATACGAAGAAGATTAATTGACAATAAAAATTCTTGATTGTTATATTTCTCCTCGCAGGCAGTAATTAGATTATTTAACCATTTGTATCGGATCCATTGCTTCAGTGACATTATCGTGGGCCTGCTGGGAGACAGGTACTTCAAACACGAACCTCATGCATTGACGCTTCCAAAGTTATAACGGACAAGTAATATATCAAACCCACGCTTATTGATCAATTTCAGTGCTGAAATCCCTTGATGTTTCGCTGAAAACATACAAGGTTGATTTGACCTTCATGTTGGTATACAAGAAAAGTAATAGATCATATTTTCTTAAATTTGGTAATTTTCAAAATTGTAAGTTTATTTTTGTTTGGTCCCATTTTTTGTCTTCTCTGTTGGATTTTCAGGGAATTATTAGATCTCATTTCCTCAAAGTTTGTAATTGTTATTTTAATTAAAGTTTTTAGTTCGTATGATTGTTTTTGTTTCATGTCCTGTTAATTTGATAACGTGTCTTGAAACTACTTTAAAATTTGCAATATTTCTTTTTGAAACGAAGATTAATTAGATATTGTCACATTAGAGTAAAATGATCTAACAAGAAACACTGTGAATTAATCTGTTCTTTGATAATCCAGAGATGGATGCCATTTATAAAGCATATAAAAAAACTGTTAGATAAACCTACTCTTTTTTAAATAATGTACATGAATTGATTGACAGCGGTAAAAGTTCATTACATAAACAACAAATTCTTAAGCTCAATTGCCTTAAAATGTCAAAAGTACTTATCAACATGATCAAACTATCTCTTACAAATCTGACGTTTCATGTATATCACATGCATATCTTGATCCAAAATAGACAAGACATTCCAAATGACATAACTGGCTATCAAGATCAGTATCAACGACGCTAATTTCACGTCAAAATCAACATGATTGATATTGATTACCACCATCTGTCTATCACTTCATCTTTAGCATTTGACAGAAGCAGCCAAAAACAGTGATCGCAAACAGAGACAAAATTTTGAAACTTATCTCCTGTCACTATCAGTGTTGAACATCCTACAAGAACTCCCATTGAGAAAAGCACCAAAATACCATTAAAACCCTTAACCCTTGATCTGCAGGAATTTTGCCAGCCACACCAAAAACAGTGATCACAAACAGACAAAATTTGGAAAACTTATCTCCTTTTATCACCATAGCTAAATATCCTATTAGAAGTCCCATTGAGAAAGTACCAAAATACCATTAAAACCCTTAACCCTTGATCTGCAGGAATATTAACAGCCACAGCCTAAAATGGTGTTTACCAACACAGACAAAATTTGAAACTTAATCACCTCTATTGGATGTAGTTTCAAAATATTTAATCAATTCTGTTAATGTAGAAAATTTGAAAACACTGCCAAAATAAAATATCCAAAACCTCTCAGAATATCACGACTAGCCGAGTGGCAACTTATCCTTTTACTGCCACGGTAAAGACTTAATCCACCTTCATCAATTTTAAGCCATGTTTTTGCTAAAAGCCTTGCTCAGAAGGAGGATAAGATTTCTGGACATTGGTCAACACCTGGTGTGGTCACTGCCGGTCACTCAATGCCTGCTAGGAACATATTTACCATGGACAGGTTGTAGCCAGGAACAGCTTGGAACTCTTTTTGGAAGAAGGGGCAAACGTCTGGTGAACTCTTTGGACAGGAAGATAAATATGTACTCTATGGGAAAAGTTTGTTTTGATGGGGGTTAGGTGGGTCTCAGGAGATAGCAGAATGGTTCCTCACTCTCATGCTTTGCAGAATCTCTGGAATAGGTTTCTACATATCAGGAACTGACAAAAGTGCCAAGGAATACAAAATGTATTTGATCTTTAGAAGTATTCACTCTAAGCATTTATGATTATTTACCTTTGATGGAATCAGATGTAGAATAACACCATGGAATCTACATATTGAAATGAATTGCATTTCAATCTTAGGGTTATGCTTTTCTTTTATATTTTTTATTTTATTTAGTTAACAGTATGAGCTCAATCATTATAAATTATTAAGTTTAAATTTGCATTAAACATGTGTACACTAAACTTTATTAAAAATTAGTTTAAACTTGAATCTGTATTTATCAGAATATGACCTTTTGAAACAAAACAAGGAAAATTAGAATATTATAATTTTCAGAAATTCATAACCATTCTACATTATCAGAAAATGCACCCAAATATCCGAGCATATGGAAGCAATGGCAACCTGACTTGAAGTGCTTCAAGATCCCCTTCAAGGCTTCAAGTGTGTTTGTATCTAGAATGTTTCTATCAGGAACTCTTGGCTGGGCAACAAGTTTGGTATCAAGGGGTATGATTGGATTATCAGAAAGTCTCATAAATATCAAGAAGACTCTCGAAATAAACATAAATGCCATCTTTTGACTGGCATAAACTAAATTGGCAAATCTATTGATAAACTAGGTTTCATATACACTTAATAGAAAAAGAATAACTTCACTATCTCACAATTGTGGAATGTTTGTTTTCCTTGTAAATTGTGGATATGTGGCTATAGACAGTGTCATTTTCATGATAAATCAAAACCTTAACCATATTACATTTTTACAATGAAATTTCTGAAATATTGTTTTTTTAAATTTCCCTCCTAAAAAAAATTCTACTGAAACATTTAATCACCACAATATCTGAAATAATCTTATCAAATTGACTCTCCCTCATCAAAAAATCTACAGCTGACAGTCACCACATCCCTCTCGTAAGAAACTGCATTTCATCAAACTGATGCAAAGAAATCCAAAATTTGCAATTTATAAAAGCTGAAATGTACGTCAAGTGACACCTCTACAACACCAATAACCAGGCGACAGTGACACAACCCATGAAATCGACATCAATCACCACAGCACCTGTGAAATGAGGAATTAAAAGATTTTGTGCTTACCATGCTTTGAATCTCCGGAATGAAGACAGCATTCCCAGCCGATGCCTGTATCAGCTCTAGAGCTAGCCTACCATCACTTGTTTAAACACACTGTCTCTTATTTTGTTGGTTGACACAGGGTGTGCCTCTTGAAATCAATGATAAGACTCGTCGTTTTCGTTTCTTGACTCGTTGATTTCACTCTTATACTCCTTGCTTTAGCATATAATCTCGTTTACTATTAAACCTGATTTTATCCAATTTGGAATGGTTTTGTTTTTTTAATTCACGTTAGAAGATTGGCCTGGTTAGAATTTAAATGAGATGAAATTGATGTGATTTTCTGCTAGAAATGACATTTGAAGAATTTTGCTTGAAATTTACATCCACTTGAAATAGACATCCTTTGTGTGTAGATTTATTTCATTATGGTTATCTCTAAGGATAATCATTCTCGTAATTGAATCTATTTCTCTAGCTTCTTAATTCCTTAGAGTTTCAGCCCTACATAAACTTCCTTTGTTTTCTTCATCTATTTAACCCATTCACTGCAGGAGTCACTGTTAGTCACAAAAAACAAAAGATAAAAAAGTGTCCCTTGACAAGAAATATTGTTTGTATGAAAGAGTATCCAAGGAAACTTCCTCCTTTTTGAGCAAAAAGTTTCTAAACACTAAACAATTTTAATGTTAAATTTTTTGGCTTCAGTTATAAGTCTCAAAAGAAACCAAAAATTAAAGTATTCCTTTCCGAGCAATATACATCAGCATGAAGAATATTCATGGAAAAGTCTTCCTTTTTGAGTAAGAATCCTTATATTTACACATCTTTAGGGTGACCCTTTTTCAGTTGCCATCATCATAAGTCACACAGCAGGCTGAGACCAAAGGTTTAGCATTCCTTGACAAGCAACATACATCAACATGAAAGGATCACACAATTAGCAAATCCTCCTCTCTATGTAAAATTCCTCTGCGTTGTCTTTTAAATCATTCTGACGCTGATTGCACATACATGCACTCAACAGAATTCCAGAAGTTGTCTTTCTGTCTAAAAGTTCAGATTAATAACTACATGAACACACGCTGATAGCAAATTAATCCACAGTCGGGATGCCAGGAATGGCTCAACACTAAAACAGCTATGCTGAAATTGGCACCAACATTACATCAAGTCAGCCAGTGCATTTCACGTCATCAATTTCATAACTCGTTCATTGCAAAATCCTTAAAAGGGTCGAATTGTAAATATATGGCCACCACATTTCAGAAGTATACGTTAAAACGTCTGGTGAATTTAACATCATCAATTTCATAGCTTGTTCATCGTAAAATCCTTAAAAGGGTAGAGTTGTGAATATCTGGCCACCAAAATCGACAACACTGCATCAAATTAGCCGATGTACTTCACGTCATCAATTTCATACCCTCCGAATTGTTGAATTGTGTATTTCTGGCCACCATATTCACAACTGACAACGATCTGTATCAATGTTGTTCCTTTCACAAATTGAAATATTATAAACACGGGAAATGTCAGAAGGCTCTGTTGATGAGGACGAAATAAACATGGGTCAATTGCAATCTCTCCAAACCTCAATAGAATAATGGCATCCCCATGGACGCAATAGCTGCCAATTTGGCAATAGCGCCCACATCATGCAAGGAAGAATTGAGAATATATTATCTCGAGATGAAAATAGGAGTCAGAATGCATTATCATGAGATCAGAATACATAATCTTGAGATCAGATTCCATTATCATGAGATGAGAATATTCAAGAATAATTTAGGATGTGATAGGAATAAAACTGAACCAGTCCCTGGAAAGGTCATTAAAATCTCAATATCATTTCCAGATTTAATATATTTTACAGATCCATCTATATTTTTACTGTTGGTTTCCAAAATAATCAGGAATCCAAATGCATACAGATCTGTATTTTCAATCTGATTACAGCTATTAGATTTTTTGTCAACAAACTCATGAATACATCTTTTCATCTTAATCTTTTTCAAATTAAGATTCATGGAAACATGATACTACCAATTGCCAAACATTGAAAGAATTAAAACAAATTACAAAATAGGGTCAACATTTTTTTAAATATACTTCTGCCTAATGTCAACATGACAAAAATATTTTTATACCAGATGATTGTAATTTTTTTATCTTCATGATTCAGATATCATTTTTATCCAAATTTTCAAAACACAAAATTCAGGAGCATTTAAGATTTATTTCTAGATGAATCTTAAACCAGAAAACCACTTTCCTTACAAAGTTCTTTAGATAAAAGCAAGTTTTGAAATGAAATGCTAATCTGGAGTGTCAAACATTGAGGATAAGGTATCTTGTCTACGTTTTTCTGAATCAAAGCTAATTGACATAATGGGGGTTCCGTAACCCTGGCAACTGACCATGTCTAATGAGGCAATCCTGTCGAAAATGATATGGATAAGAATCCTCGATCCTATTTGCAACCGTTAAAATATTTCTAACAAAAATTCTGGATTTTTTTTTTAAAAGATACATTTTTGGATAAGAATCCTCAATCCTTTTTTCAACCTTTAAAATAATTCTAACAGAAATTCTGGAATTTTTAAAAAAGATACATTTTGTCCATATTCATTTGGGCAGAAAAAAGTTACAGTATTTATTTTCTTAAGATTAGTCAAATGCATGTGAGAAGATTTCATAAATAAATTAATTTTGTTTTGCTGTAGAATGAAAGTAAATATTTTGAGAGAAAAAAACTTTCCAAAGTGACAGTGTGACATTGACTTACATAATGTAAACCTGTGGGTTGTGATAGTTCTTTAATCTGGCAAGTGATGCGTCAGTTAACTTTCAATGAATAACATAACTGTATCTCTTAACTTCATTAAAACCAGTTATCTTAGGATTTCATTTTCAGCATACATAATAATGATAATAATAACACATAATACATACATACATACACCTGCACTTCGTGATCAGTATTATATGAGTGGATAATATTGTCAACAGAATATTTCACGTAAATTTTGGTGTACATTTCAAACATCCAGACTGACAGGTTGTAAACAGACTATCTCCATTTTATTGCATTTAGTACCTTGAACCAATCATGAATGTCACTTCCAAAATATTCATTTTGCCATTAAGCCTGTATAATCTGCCAATCACCTACCAAATTTGGATCCAATTACCACTCTAGATCTGTCAAAATGAGAGAATAAAACTTGGACTGATAAACAAGACCTTTCCATGAATCCAACATTAAACTGTACTGGCACTTTCATGATTTCAATATTTCGGCTCTACACTTAAAGATAACCCATTTCCTGTCACTGAAGCATTGTTTACAGAAAGATTTATCAGATTGATATAGCTAAAATACCTCTTTAAACAGTCAATACATTGAATCAGGCAATGGAACTCAATGAAACCCAGCAACTATCTAGAATCCACTTCCTGTTAATGCATATTTACTTCTTCCTATTCACTCTCTTGAAATTGCATATAAAACCGTCTTGAAGTAGTTCCAGGAATCGTCAAATTCCTTCCAGACTTTCATTATTCCTCCTTTTCCTGACCACCAGACCTTGAAATCATGTTCCTTACCAAATTTGGAATCAATAAGGCTGAGAGACAAATCAGAAATGTTTCCAAAGACCAATGTCTGGAATGGTGGTTCCAATCACACTAAGTTAGCCTGGTTCCTGGAAATGTCTTGAAATAATGGTAAACACCATTTTGGCAAACATTGGCACCCAGACATCTAATAACAAGCCTGAACGTATTAGGAGTTCCTGAATTAGTGACCTTTGTTTCTTAGCTCAGTCCACAGGCCCTACCTATTAATATAAATGCTTAAAAGCCTTATATCATCCAAGTACAAAACCTGGTATTTATCAGTGAATAAAAGCTTTCAAATCTTTTATTTGGGTGTGTATTGGGACATAGATTTTCCCTAGAAATGAAAATAAACTTATTTTTTTATCTTCTAAAATTTGTGTTTTCAACTTATAAAGCAATAATCACCAAGTGTAGACCAATTAAATATCCATCAGATTCTCTTCTCACAGCTTCAATTATAACAGTCTCAAAGATGTCAACAAACACGTTATTTCTTCAAAGTAAACCTGTATTCACTGAAAGAGATTAATGTTTCATAATCTAATCTTTGAACAATATACTCAAGATGAGTAATTTCATCCTAAGCCAATCTTGTTAAAATATACATACTCCCTCCATATTAATCGAGATTTAACTTTTTCATATCACTGCACATATCACTGTGGTAGCCTTAATGTAATATTTCAGAATGTTAAAATAAATGGTTACAACACGTTTGATAAATCACATCAGAATATTTACAACTGTAGGTCTATCAAATACAAAAGTACCTACCTGTAAAAAGACGAATATAAGATAAAAGTTCTTTTTGTAATAAACAAGCAATAAACCTATTAATTTCAATTTATGTTCAAATCATTTTCTGCATATTTACCTTGAGCATGTACCTAATGCATGTGCAAGTACATCTGAATATCAAAATTTACCACTCTAAGTACCAAATATATCTATGAGTGCAAAGAGCACCTTGTGTGAAGATCTGTGCAATATAAATGAATGTATTATTATTATTATTATCATTATTATATCAAATACAAAAGCCCTTAAAGTGACAATACATATAAAATATACAAGAGCAAAATTTCTCTTACGTGGTTCTATAATAACAAGCTATATATAAGAACCTAAATCAGTAAAATAACTTGCAAATAATTTTCCGCTTCATTTACCTATGAGCGTCTACCTAATACTCAGGTATGCAAGGTGAGAAATTACAGGTATGCCAGCAAGAGGCAAATACCTGTCTGTTAGAGGTGGGAAGAATCACGGGGATGAAAATACCCCCTGATGAATCTATGTGGCGAGAGACATCGCTAATTAGTTGCTCCTGATGAATAGGCAAACTTATTGACATAACTTATGTAACAAATAACACATTTAACAGGCTACCTATTCAGTGATGACAAAGGATTCATAAACAACAATAATGAGTTTTGCTGAAAATATGGCTATAAAGGCCCTTGTAGTTTGAAACCATTTTAAAAAAATATTCTGAGAGGAGTGGAAGAGGCTTATAAAAGGCTTGAAAGTTGAACATTGTGTATAGTTCCCTTTCCTTATCTTACATAAGTTGCTAAAAATTTGATTTTTTATTGCCAGTACATAATTAACTAGACAAGAATTTGAACATATTATTCTTGACAACAATGTCAGTAAGTCCAATATTACACTTCCTTTACAAGTTATCTTGAGCTATTAAGACTAGGTTGTCCTGAAAAAATATTAGTCTTTAATACATACAGCATTGCATACTGTTATTTTGAGGGATGTTATAAATATCTTCACAACTCTGTATATATATCCTTTCAATTTTGTATATATATTCTCTCAGAAGGAATCCCTGGCTATTTCCATGCAGACCCAGCATGCTAGCACCAGACTGGAAGCGAGTGAAATGTCTACCAAGACATGTGAAATATGCACCAAGGTCTCAATGGTCAGCTATAGGCTCCCCTGCTATGTATGAGCTATGTACAAGCATCCATGTCAGACTCTATGTTTACATACATGTCGCAAACTGTTTGCTTTTCAAAACAGGAGGAAATGGCACATGGATTCACTCTGGAGTCTCTCCTCTACATGAAACATGTCCGGAAGGAATTATCAGAATAAAAAAACTTTTTGTATCAAGAACTCTAAATATGTGAATGAAGAAGTCACCATCTAAAAGATTCATCAATTAAAGATTTCAGGTTGTAAAGAACTGCTTGAACTTCCTGAAGGATATATCAGAGGAGGAAATTTTTTTAAATTTGTATCGAAAGAACTCTCAATTCAAGAACTCATTATTAAAAGAACTCATCAATAAAAGATTTTAAGTTTTAAAGACCTACCAGGAAACTCTAATGTTATACTACAGAGAAAGAGATTAAATGCTTAAATGTTATCATTCTGTGATAGATCTTGAAATTGGCAACTGTCAGCCATAAGCACTGAAATGAAATCCCCATTGGTCTATTTCAAGAACTTTGAAACTTACATCTAAATAAAATCAATGGCAATGTACACAATTCTCCGTGCCCATCAATTCAAGATATACCCAAGTTGTCAGTGGCTAGTGCAAATTACCAGGAAGAATTCCTACTGGTCCAATTGCAAGCAATGAGAAATATGCGCCAGTTTTACCAATGGCCTGCATTGGCCACAACGCTATGTACTTGCTATGTACAAGGGTCTATATCAGGCGCTATATTTACACAGGAAGTGTCTGACGCTCTCGTCATCCTGTCAGGAGCAGAGCATGATGGGTAACTAAATGAACGATGGTCCATTCCACCCTGCATTTATCATACTTACAATAGAAGAATTCTAATAGGAAATACCTTCATACAGTTGGCATGACACAGGAGCCGGACTAAATGAACTAAAGCTAACAGAATATCGACATAAATCATCTGAAAATGATGAAGCTACCCATTGTTGTTAAATACTTATTAGTTCACTATACTGAACATCCATAGAGTACATGACAGAAATTTTTAATCAATCAATTTTTTAATTTCTTCTTAAAGCCAATCGAGTCAGATAGGTAAAAGCAAAAAGTGAAATCTTTAGGTATCATATCTTTTATGTCCATAATAACTGGTTTAACAAGCGCTTACACCCATCACTTTGCAAGAAATATTGATTTTTAAATGAGCTTTCTTGAGAAAATACTTCATGATTTATTGAGACAAGCCTCAAGTTATTTCCAACTTAAAACTATCAACTTTTTAAAACCTAAACTTTCTAAACACATTCTCAGAGAATTAAACTTTTTAAGCAATAATTTAAGAGCTTGTTATTGAGAGATTGTGACAGAAAACATTAGAACATCATAATTGCATCAAAAAACTTAAGAAAATAAATCACCACTTTGTTCTGAAATACACATGAAACCAAACTTTACCAAACTTCTGTTCCATTTTTCCTCCATCTACCATTTACTATTAAAATCTTTTCGTAAAGCATAATATGAAATGAACAACAAATGGGACATCTATATAGATCTTGTTTATTTCAAGAAAAAATGACCCCTTCAAACTTCTGTTCTATCATTGAATATTTTGTTGGTTCAAGTCTTTGTAAAGCATAATAACCCCTTCAAACTTCTGTTCTATCATTGAATACTTTGTTGGTTCAAGTCTTTGTAAAGCATAATAACCCCTTCAAACTTCTGTTCTATCATTGAATATTTTGTTGGTTCAAGTCTTTGCCAAGCATATGTGAAAGGAACAAGAAATGAATTTTTTTTGTAGATCTTGTATATTTCCATCTCAACATGTCAATAAAGTCTGAAACTGATCACAGCACCAGCCAGGCTTGCTGATAACATATCCGAAATGTACAAGAGAAATATGCAGATGTGTGAGAGTCTAAACAAGCAAGACAAATGTTCTCTTTTCATAAACTATCCCTGGTCAAGAGATAGCCCCTGGTCTTGCTGTCAGACCTGTTGTAGAAGTGATGGACATTGGTCTGACTTGACCTATTGGTGTAGATAGTATCTGACACTGACATGAAATAGACACCCTTGTTATATATCTTGTAAAATGCTGTTAGGAGAAACTTTGGAAATTGACAACAAATATTCAGAAAGAAAATACACAAGGAGTAAAAGATACATGGTACTTTTAGTACTTCGTAAATTTCACTCTTAAAAAGGATTTAAAAACATTCTTGAGCCATTATAAGGGTTCATGTTTAACTTTACTTGAGTAAATATTTACATCATATTTTTCAAAATCCTTCAAAGATGTAATGAAAAGGATAAGTACAACCATACTTTTGAAATTTTTTCATCTTTTCACCTTATATTTTGCTTGGTACAACAAAACCAAGAAAAAGTATGAAGAATTATCAGCCAAATAGGTTTGCATTCTTTTGAAATCTTCCACATCTGATGTCAATTTCAGAACCCCCACATCTGAAAATTGTTATCTCTGTGAAATGTACATATCTGATATATACAAGAATGATGTCAATTGCATCAAGAAGCAATACCTGTCCAAATCATTTGTCCTGTTACGCAGGAATGTTCTGATATAAACATATCTGTTTCCCAATATGCTTATTGCTATGTTATGTCCGCCCAGACTTTTTAGGAATGACCTACATGAAAGAAGTGTTAAAATATGGGCCGGTAGCATGGGATAACAGTTATGTACCGGTACATAAGATCATCATAATCTTGTGCCAGAAAAAACACATTGTAGATTGCATTTCGGTCTGGTATTTATCCAGACATGGTCGGAAAGGTTAGGAAATGGACAGCATTATTTGTAGATTATTACAAATGTTACAGCAAATAGGTCAAAACTATCTAGACATGGCTTAGGGGTCATGTAATGACAAATCTTTGCTTCCTTTTGTATTGGCTCTCCTCTACCCTCAAGCAATTTAAGATGACCAGGAGATTTATGCATATAAATCTCCATTAAGCAAGATACCTTAACTCCATACAAAGGAATGATGTATTGCTATCATTATTTATTACTTTTTTTATTTGTAATTATTTTTGCATAAATCTATAATCATATATCTACATAAAATTTAATTTATTTTTTAAATACCATTTTTATTATCAAGATGTAATTATAATTTATCACTAGAAAACATTATTTACAAAGGTTAACATATCCGTTTTTACTATAAAACTATTTTGTCTCAATTCCGATCTATATCATGAAGTTAATATTTCAGCATGAAAAGTGTTAAACCGATTACATCCAAGTAAATATGACTTTCTTCGCAGCTGCCTAATGCTTTGATCCAGAACTTTCTATTGATTTATGGCTTGAAATAGATAGCCCTTAGTTGAGACATCAAAGAAGAAACTCCAAAGAACACAAAAGTGCTTTCACAAAACAACAAAGTGAAGATAAGAAAGTGACTATATATTGATTCAGTTATCAAAGTTTTTGTTAAGTTTTATTTCACAATTTTACAAAAAATATTTAAAGTGAGATGAAGAAAAGTGATAAATTTCGATGAATCTTTTTCTTATTTGGTGAAAAGTAATTATGAAGACAAAAAGTTACATTCTATATGTCAAATTTTTATATGAAAAAGCTAATTTTTTAAAATAAATTTAAATAGTCAGCGTGACTTGGAAGTCATATTAAAGATCTTGTTATTTTGAAATTAGTTTACTAGGAAGTTATTTTCTTTCGCATGCCAAACAGAAAAGTAAACTACACTTGAATATAAATTACATTGTTAACTAAAGAATAGATAATAATTTACATTAACATGAATAAGAAAATACTGGTAATCATGTGTAAGAAGAATGTACACATTTCTAATCAGAAAATCAAACCAATTATTCTCAATTTTATCAAGAGAAAATAATATTTTTTTTAGACTTTGCTTCACTTTAACCAGACAGTATGTACATTCTAGAATTAAAGTTGAAATAAACTGGGACAAGAAACTTTATACATGTAATTTCAATCTTCACTTTACTTTTACCCAACAGGTTTTAGCCTGATAACATGATACACAAGAGACATTTTTGATGAAAAAGGATTCTTTAATTGGCATTCGCAAGATTCAATGTTTTTTGCAGAATTCTATTAACTGCTCAGCCATGAAAACTGACATCCCATGAGATTTTCTTGGTGGTATGCCACCATGGTAGAAGGATGACTTATCTGCCCTTATGAATGTTAAAAAGATTCCATGAGACTTAATTGTTTTTATACCAGGACATAAATTGTCTGCATTTCAATGACAACATCCTGAAATGCTGTTTTTCATGAAGTTTTCTCAACAGGAACAGCTGATTTGATGAGAAAACAAGTCTAATTTATGTCGGATATTAAGACAATGTTGATTTCACAGATGTTCCAGGATGTTTTATCCATAAAGAACTTTTTTATGTCAGAGGTTTAATTGTGGCACTCTTCCCATCAAGCATACCACCAAGTACATCTTATATACCGAAAAGATCGTAATCAGCGACTTTGATACTTGACCGATGATATCATAGTTCATTTGACAGCTTGCATATGAAATCTTTCACTGTGAAATATTGAACTTTGCACAGAAATTTTTTATGAAAAATACTCTTTAAAAGGAAAGCATTATAGAAAACAAATTCATCTTCTTACAGGTTTTGACATCATTTGAGTCATTTGACAGCCCTGCAATTACTTCTTTCAGAGTGAAATATGCATCACTGTAAATTAAATACATGACTAATCTCTTAGAAAAAGCTCAGTTATTTACTCCTTAGAGTGTCAAATTGACTGCTAATGAAATATAGGATACAGAATCTTTTTGTAAGTCAAGACCCAGGATATTCTGTGACATAGCTCAGAAATGTCATATGTGCGTTGTTGCATGTGAAATATACAAAAAAGGCACTTATAGAAAATATTTTCCTTGATAGCTTTGCAATAAATGGCTTAAGTTTAAAATAAGCATTTTGGTATATGTATATGAATAACAGACATATAAAATGTGGGAGTAAATCAAATGATATTTAGATTCATCTGACAGATATGCAAAGAATTTTTTGGGGCTTTTCTTTAACGGAATATGATATATGATAGACTTTGATAAATTCATGAAAACTAAATTCATTTCTCAATGCAATTCATACATCAGTAGATTTTTTGGCTAAATTAAATATAAAAATATTCATGTTAATTTGACAGCTTAGTAATGAATTACCTCAGTGTGAAATATACATGTTTGTAAATGAAATATATACAAATATATGATTCTTTAAGAGAATTATTTATGAAAATATCTATGTTGATTTGACAGCTTAGCAAGGAATCCCCTCAGTATGAAATGTACATGTTTGTAAATGAAATATACAAATATATGATTCTTTAAGAAATTATTTATAAAAATATTTACTTTAATTTGACAGCTCAGCAATGAATCCCCTCGGTGTGAAATGTACATCACTTGATATGATATATACAACCAGACTACCAGTGAAAACATTATCACAAGATCATTTACCAGAGATGTTTGATTATGACAAGTTAAGCAAAGAAGCACACATATTAACTGACAATATGCATTTATTCAACTAACTGACAGAGATTGTCCATAGTCCTGGTAATTATCTTAAGTAAATGAAGATTGGATGTCACTTTCGGGACTGTCTGATATTGACAAGCTAGAACTCTGGGAAAAGGTCTGTATTAGAGCAACCTATCATATTTCACTTAGTGGGCCTTTGGGTGCTACCAGAACTACAGAATTATCTTGTTATGGACTGAACCCATTATAATATACAAGCTTATTGTGGTTGCAAATTGCCATGCATAATGCAAAAGACAGATGTGAATGGTCGATTTCAAATAAAGGAAATTGACAACATATTATATATGCAACCAATAATAAAAGAAAGGATTTAATAAATCCTTTTTATGTTGGATTAATACTTTGATTGCTGTCAGATGTCAAGTTGTTTGACCATTATAAACAATTTCTGTGATGAATAATCATTTAATGATTGTTGTAAAGAACACTTAGAGGCTTACGAAACATTTAAGTAAAATATGAGTTTAAATTTAGAAATGTCATGACTGATTAGAATATCATAGAAGACATATAAAACATGATATATTGTTGAAATTGACGACCATGCAATCATTAGCATGTCTATTTCATAATGCCTGCCAAATTTGGGCGCTATGCAATTGAAATTATCAAAACTTTGCTACTACTCCATTGGGTTAGAAAGTAAAAGTCGTTAAAGAAATTGACAACCATAGATGCAATCGGTAACATGTCTATTTCATTACACCTGCCAGATGGTATGCTATGCAACAGAAAATGTCAAAACCTTTTGTTACTACTCAATGGGGTTGGAAAGTATCTGTAAACACAACATAAGATGCAGTGCTTGACACTTTCAAGTAATGAGTCATAACAGATGTGCTAATGCATCTTGTAATGTCAGAAGCATTTGTATCTTCTTGATAGCGTAGCGATATGCAGTGATGATGGTTTTGTACACCATACTATCAGCATACTTATTTATCCTTTTGTCAGAAGTGACGATTGGCGCTTCTGATTACCTCTGCATTGGTACACTTATACATCATATTGTCAGATTGTGGATCATGATGATGTTCTTGTCTACTACCGTGTACATACAATCAGCATGCTTACAGTTCAAAGTGTCATAAGTGATGATTTGTGCTATTGTAACATTATCAGATTGAGGATATACGATTATGATCCTGTATACTTCAATATCAATAATGTTATAGCATATTGTCATAAGTGATGATTGGTGCTATTGGAACATTATCAGATTGAGGATATACAATTATGATCCTGTATACTTCAATATCAATAATGTTATAGCATATTGTCATAAGTGATGATTAGTGCTATTGTAACATTATCAGATTGAGGATATACGATTATGATCCTGTATACTTCAATATCAATAATGTTATAGCATATTGTCATAAGTGATGATTGGTGCTATTGGAACATTATCAGATTGAGGATATACAATTATGATCCTGTATACTTCAATATCAATAATGTTATAAATATTATATAGCATTTTGTCAGAAATGATGATTGGTGCCTCGATCTATATGTTTCAGCATATATACATCATAATGTCAGATTGTCTGATGATGATGATCCTGTAACTGAGGATGAAAATTTTAGATACCCTGCATAATTCTAATTTATACTGATGATACTAATTTATCAAACTAATTATGTGAGATAATTAAATTTGAATTTCAGTTGTACAAAAGTGAAAGTATGAAAAAAGTGATCCAAAGGTGTTGCAATTCAAAGGAAATATTTTATTTATTACAACTTTATTCAAAGGTTCTCAATAATCACAGAGTGCCAATAATGCAATTATCGCTAAGACAGAACTCTCTGCACACAAGATGTATTACTTAAAGGGGCAGTAGCACTTTTTTTGACAATTTTATATTTAAAGTTCTCACTGATAAATGTACGTTAATGCTTAATGTATTTTTTTGAAAGTGTCAAAAATCTCATTACATAAGCTAATCATCCATAGTCAGAGAACAAAGTATGAACATTCACATAAAATCCATTGGCGGCCATTTTGTGTGAACACCCTTACGGTAATTAATTTTGTGTAAGAAAAAGGAAGCGCATGGCTAAACTTGACATTATATATTTGAATTATTACTGCTCCATTTAGTTTAATTACATTGTCTTTCAATTGGATCCATAAATTTTCCTTTTCCTGACATCACCTTATATTCAGTAAGGTCTAACAATACCTTATACAGGGGGTATGATGCTAGTGAAAGACCTCAGACTGTGTAATATCACCAGGGAACATGGATGTAAGGTAGGGAGGTTATCTGTTATAATGTCAATGTGCACATAATATAAGCATTATCTCATATACAGACAATTATCAAGTATCTTTATGGGGGATATGCACTCTTTCATAATAATAGAGGCCAACAAGGTCTGAGGGTTTTTATATCACCCAAGAATACCCCCACCTGTTTTCTTTCATTTTATTAGATATGGAATAAGAATCATATGGTTGTAATCAAGCCAAATATTAAAACTAATACATTTAAAAATTTATTCTTCAGAGAGAACACTATTAATTAGTTTCTTCTTTAACTTTGACAAAGTTTTTGACTTGATGAAAAGCTATCACACCTGTAAAAGATGACATAATATCATCATAATGAAAGAGCATTTTGAATAATTTTGCTGAGTTACCGTTAAGTTCCAATATAAACCTAAATCTTAAGAACAGACCCATGTAGAAAATTATAACACCTGTGAAAGGTGAAAGAGAATCAGGTGGCAGGTAATGCATACCTTGACCACCAACAGGTAGATCAGGGCACAAGACACAGGTAACAAGCATTCTCAGGTAACTGTCTGTATTTAGCCTGCAAAACAACGCTAATCAAGGGCAGAGGGACTTGTTCTGGAAATGGGTTATCAAGAAAGGTTAAAGGAGTCAAGCCCTATCTCCTAAACTTTACTTCTTTATCAGTGCAGGACACTTTAATGATGAAGGAAGCAACAAGGGGACTTCACTCTTGAATTCATTGCCTTTGATTGCCACTAAGAAAATACTGAAACCTTATCAAGTTGATAGAACTGCATTAGGAGGAATTCCTTGCTGATGAACAAGAGAGTTAACAAGGGGACCTAACTCTTGAAATCATTGCCATGAGTACCACAAAGAAAACATAAAATCCTTATCAAGTTGTTAGAAATTAATACTTTCAGTCAAAAATGCAAGAAGGACCTGTAAGTTCCAAGAAGTGAAAAGTGGGTTTCAAAGGAGCATGACGATAGCTTAGGAGAGGTGGGGGGATAGTTTGGGAGGAGAAAATCTTTAGGCTAGAAGACTTACAAGCTTGAATTTGATGTAAGTTGAAAGAAAAATGCACTAGATGGCGAGCACTTTAGGATGTTCGATAACACAAGAACATACAATCAAAGATATCTTTGGTTCCTAACATCCTTGGTTTGATCATAACAGTTACTGTCTTAGATTTATCTTTCCGACGACAAGAAAACACAGGTGGGCAATAATGTATTTGATATTCATTTTACAACCTTTTTATGGTAGGTTATTTTCTGTAAGATTTACAAAATGATTAACCCTTGTCAACAAATTCTCTAACAAAATACACTGTTGTAAATAATTTTGGTCATAAAATATATGGAGTGGTCCGACATAGAAAATTGAATGTCATTAAAAAAAAATTTGAAATAGAAATCAGAAACAATTTCAGAACATACTGAAGACAGGATTCTTAACCTTTACATACATGTATATTCAATGATAGAATAATCTTAGCCATTGAATTAAATGATATCATAGTCCATTCGTAAAGGGAAACTGCAAGAAGTCAATTTTTATAGCAAATCAGATTTAGTAATTTCACCTGTATCACTAACCGGACTAGAGTATAACATAACTTATCACCAAATTTTGCTTTAGACCACCATGAACATTTTCAGATTAGCAGGTATGAGTTAAGATAAAAATATTTCTTCAAAACAGTAAACTTTCATGGTAATTTATTAGACAGAACACTTTTTCAAAAACGGACAAAGAAAGATCCTTAATTTGACTTTTACAGAATAAAAGAATCTTGTGATATCTCTTAGTCGCTGAGGTTGTAGGTAGCAATCAATCAGAAGATAATGGGGCTATTTCTAGTGCAAAACAATACAAGAGAGAGAAGCTGTTAGGAAAAAGAACCTTTGCTAAGTGAAATGCAAAAAGAGCATCTTGTTTGTTAACAGCAATGCAATAGAAATATGAAAAAATATCAAATGAATGATAATAGGTAAAACAGACATTTTCTTTTCTGACAGGTCTCGGAAAGAAACTTGTGTTTTATATCAAAAGTATGTGAACAATTTATTTTCACAAGTTGTTTTTGTGTTCTTTCTTGTCATGTTGATAATGTGTTTTGAAAACAATTTTGAAAGTGATATATACGTTTGATGATCTCTGTGTCTTAAAAACTTGAACTTTCTCAGAGAATGGAAGTCTTTCACATATAATTTGGAAAAATATCTTTTAATTGAGAATTAATTAGGATTTATCCTTAGCGAATAATTGAGGTCTTGTAAAGAGGGTGAAAAAAAAACATCTACAGGGAACTTTGTGTCCGAATAATAACCTCTTTTACGACAAAAAAAATAATTAAGATACCTCTATTTCTCTATTTCACACTTTCCAATATCAAATTGAGTCATAACACATTTTTTACAAACTCTAATAACAAATCTTAAACTCTTTACCATGAATTCCAATGCCATATGCAGTATCCCAGCAGGACCTTTATTCATTTGAAGGTCATAACTTTTAACCTTAATAGTGGAGCTTTCAGCAGTTTTTCATCACCAAAAAAAGATTACCAATGAAGGTAAAAACACATGTTAGAAAAACCTTTGACTACATTTTAATTACTTTTCACACAAGCTATCTATTTTAGGCAGAAACTCTATTTTAAAGAAAAAAGACCACATAAAAACTTGCCTGAAAACATTTATTTGCTGAACTTGCTAATTTGCAAAGAAATTCATTTGGGTGGCATGCAAAAGGTTACAATTTTCAGCCTTCATCATCTTTCAAGGGTCAACGAGGTCTGAAGCACATGGTCTTATGTCTAGACCAAAACGCAACATTTACAGAGCAAACAATTTTTAGGGTGACATTTATGCTGGAGTTCTGGTCATGCCAGGGGAAGGAACATAATAAAAACATCTTGCAACATTAGAATGCAAATAATCCCCAAACGACTGCGATGATAATGCTAGGTTCAGTTACAGTGTCAACATTCTACCCTGTAAATATCTATTGTTTTACAACATGCACTCACGGGAGGCAGAAACAGACAAGATCAGAAAAGATAAAATATATTGCCACCAGCGAGTCGTGCCAACAGTTCAGAGAACATATCTGTCGTGGTATGTCATTCATGAAATCCCTACCATTGAAATCTACAAGAATGGAGTTGAAATTTACAATCATGGTGGGATAAAAGTTTGAGAATTCTTTGTAAGAGAGTTTTTATGAAGTAAGATTTTATGAATATATCGGTCCAGGTATGTCATTCATGCAATCAATACCATTGAAATCTACAAGAATGGAGTTGAAATTTACATTCATGACGGGATGTGAAAATTTGCGAAATTCTATGTAATCAGTATTATGAAGTCAGAGGGTATGAAATATCAGTTATGGTATGCCATTCAACTCAACTCTGGTATTCAAATATATCTATATCAAAGCATTTGGAAACAGGGACAATTATTTGTTTTTATTTTTTTTTGTATACACGATCCTCCTGAATGTAAAATTTGTTTTTGGTATGTCATTTTTTATTTTTCAAAAATGCAATGTTCATTTTATGGGTCTTTTAATAATAGATTCCTTATTCATTTGTATCCATAGCATGTAAAAATTGCTAAGATGTAGTGGATAAGTGACCTTTTATAAAACAAGACAAATAATGGTTGTATCATAGAAAGCACATTTAGAATTGTTTTGATTTGTTAAAACAAAAACATCAAATATTACATTCCATGAAGACTATTTTGAACAATTTCACAAACATCTCAATCCGTCAACAGAGTCCTTCTTTTCAAGATGGCGCTTTCAAAAGTTAATTCCTCATGTCAATGAAAATATTTTTCTAGAAATCTGAAACTTTTTTTCCATTTATGCAAATGCCAAGAGGATAATAAACCAACAATCAAATTGAGCAATGCCTATCACTTTAGTTAAACAAGGTATCAACATATGTTGTAAAAATTCCAACACTATCAATTGCAAATTTTTTCCTCTATTTTGGGAGGTCTTTGAAACAGCTGTCAGAATTGAAGCTGAAAATCTTTGTGAAGTGTTTGACAATCTACCCTTAGGAATCTAATGTGGAAATGCAGTTGCAATCTCCTTTCAATGTGATGTCTTCTTTGTCAAACAAAATCTGTGATGAGAATGCAAGAATGCAAATGATATCTATGATGTCTTCTTTGTCAAACAAAATCTGTGATGAGAATGCAAGAATGCAAATGATATCTATGATGTCTTCTTTGTCAAACAAAATCTTGGATGAGAATGCAAGAATGCAAATGATATCTATGATGTCTTCTTTGTCAATCAAAATCTGTGATGAGAATGCAAGAATGCAAATGATATCTATGATGTCTTCTTTGTCAAACAAAATCTTGGATGAGAATGCAAGAATGCAAATGATATCTATGATGTCTTCTTTGTCAATCAAAATCTGTGATGAGAATGCAAGAATGCAAATGATATCTATGATGTCTTCTTTGTTAATGTAATCTTGAAGTTTTTGTCAGTTAAAATGTAAAATAAAAATTCTTTTATGGAACATCAGAGGATGAAAATGTAAAATAGTTAATTTCCTATTAAGATATACCTAATGCCATTTAAAACCCTAATGCAATTCATATATGTTCTCAAGCATTTAAAAGAAATTTATTTTTTTACTCTGGTAAGCTATTGGGAGATACTTTCCTTATCGTTATCACTTAATAGACAAACAATTATCTTTAAGAAAACATCTGGTTGGATAAAATTGCAATTGTTTCTTATATGTGGTCCATAAAATACTCAGTTTGGTCCAATCTCATTAACTGAGATCAAACCAAACAAGATCAAACGAAAATACTTTGGCAAAAATTATAAGTAATTATTTTTTTATCTATCTTGTCATAATCTCTTTGCTAGGGTTGTGATGAGGGTTAGCATCCGAATCTATTTTACTTTAGATATCGCTTTAGAAGTATTCTTATCACAGAGAACTGAAAGATATTCATTGAAGCTAGATTATACAGGTACTTCCCCTTGTATTTCAAGTAGGAAGATTTTCGGAGTTTTTGCTCTTTATCCATGGAATGTTTTCATCTTTTGTGTCTTTCAGGTCAATGGAACATCAAAGGATACCTTGTTGATATGACAAATAGTGAGGATCTATCATATTTCATAATAAGAAAAAACTTGTTATCAATATTCATCATATCTTAGTCACTCCAACTTTTGTTTAACAAAACTCATCAAAATTTTGAAAAATATACAATGATCAATCAAAAATTGTTTGTGTTGAATTAAGTTGTGAAATAATTTGTTCATCTTTCCTAAATAAATGTTTTAAACTTTAAACTTATTTTGGTGTATCTTTCTTCACCTAGAAAGTGTAATATTATATTTTAACTCCTCTTGTCAGTTGCATAATGTATTCTACAAAATAATTATTCTCAAATTTCTGATTGAGAAAAAAAGACTTCTACATTGTATACCTAAAACCGTATATTCCATTCATATATGTGACATCTTATCATATAACTTCTATTCAAATGAATATAAATCCATATCTTCTCTTAGAAAGCAATATTACCTTTCAAATATTTTAATATATATTCTATTCATACTACCAGACATATATATTTTATTTATTTTATATACAAGTATCTAAAAAATCTGTATATTATTGTTTTTTTAATTTTTTATCATTGTATATTTATTACCTTTACCTGCTTCTGTTATATACATAATGTATATATATATATATACTTTTTTCTGATTGGCTATCTAAGAAGTGGAATGTAGCAGTCACGCCTTGTATAAAGCAAAGAGATAGTTTGTGCGAAGTTCCGTTAAGTCTGGTAGCATCATCATAGATAACCTGATACCCATGGCAGGGAAACTGATAAAACGGGAGTTGGTGGAAATTATGAGATGTTTTGATAAAACACGGATGACCCACCTGCCGAAAGTTTCTTAAAGTACTACAAACATAAACGAGAAAATCACTTATATATATAGAAAATCTCAATTCAAGTTTATTGTGTCTGAACATCTGCCATTAAATGCCAGGAAAATAAACCGTTTCTTTCTTCATGGAAAGGATTCTTTATGTTATCGTAGGGGTAGGCTTCCCACAAAAACGTCTGTTTGGAGGGATATCTTCCAAGCTGTATAGATTAGGCTTGAGATATCTACTAAGGGTTTTTATGCAAGTGAATCAAAGAAATGGATCTTGGTGAAAAAAGTTGTTGAAAAAATTCTCTCCTACAGTAAACAAATAAATCTTATTTTTTCTTGGATAAATAATCTTTGTAGAATGTACTCTCAGTTTTGAAAAAAGATTGAGATTGGAATTCTAGGCATATGTTAAAAAAAGAAATATTCTTTAACAAAGCTTTGAAAAAATCTGGTGGAAAAAACATTTCTTGTCACACAATCCAATGCAAGGTGTTCATTTCTTAATATCTTTGACTTAAAGGAGTTCAAAGGTTTGTATATGTAAACTTAAAATAGATTTTATGGAGTTCATTGAAGAAACAATATCACAAAAATAATTTCATATTTTAACATTTATTATCAGAATGAGAAATTTTAAAAAATCTAAGCAATTCATTTAAATTTCAATATTGAATAATGGTTTGCACAAAATAGAATATTGATGTATTAAGTATTTACACCCAAAAACAAACACAACTTGATAGTAAAACTGATATTAACTAATTTAAAACCAAAACATAATTATGAGAAAGCTAAAAGTTACTGATCTATTTCCAGTGAAACTAATTAAATCTACCAACACCAACATACTGACATATACTTTTAAGAGCTCGGGTCATAAAGAGAAGGGGAAACTCGTTAAACACCTTTACTCCCAGGTGGGCTAAGAAGCAGCCAGAAGATTTCAGTAGGTGCAAAATGCTGAAATATGACGCATTTAGGAAAATATTAGCCCATGTTGCGATTACCTACGTCAAGAGGATTAAAAGCGTTCTGGAATAGGCGAGTTGTGCTGTAGGAAATGCTTCACTGCAGATGTATATATAATCTTACAGAATGTGAATTATGTGCAGAATAATTGTGGGAAAACATTTATCTAATTTGTTCTGCACATCACATTTTTGTCTTTTCTACTTGGTTTGTCTCTTTTTTAGAATTATCTACAAATTGATTTTGTTAAATTATTATTTTATTATTTTTTTTAATATTAGGGTTAAGATGAAGAATGTATTTTCTACATTTCCTAAATGGTAATAATCTTCTTTAGAAAAAAATGTTTATCATAATAAGGAATGTTATTCTTCTTTAATTTCAAAATGTTTTCACATAACAGACACGTTCTTAAAGCCAATATATCATTTCAAGTTGAACTTGTGAAACATTTGATCATATTGAAAAAATCGTCTCCTAATTATAAATTTGTTATTACCTTTGGGTCCAATGACATTCTGTATGAGCCTTCAGTTATCCAATAATTATCCAGTAATCATGGATCATTACTTTGTAACAATTTTCGCAGTAAATTCGCCCCTCAGTTCGCTTATGCACTATTACTTCAGCAGCCAAAATATTCAAGAACTAGTATACTATAACAAGAACCAAGCCCATTATGTACCAACAAACCGTTATGCTTTGGTAAGATATATCCTAGTACCTTCCCTACAATAAAATGCAAAAAATGTAAAGAAGAATGGAAAACATGTACTACAGAAAAGAACTACCGGTAATATAGGTATAGAAAGATACAGTAGAACTCGGATATAACGAACTCTAAGGGACCAAAGAATTTAGTTCGCTATATCTGGTGTTCACTATACGCATATAATTTTAATGATATGTTATAGGGACAGGACTTGAAAATTTGTTCGCTATATCCGAGTGTTCGCTATATCCGTGTTCTACTGTATATCTATAGCATGTCCTACAGATTAATCTCAAGCAATGCCTTATACATCTGCAGCATATCATATAAGCATTTCTCCAGCATTACTCTCAATAATTACTTAATATTTATTCTTAAAGTTTATCAAGCGATGGTGTTGATATCTGCAACATTTCCTATAGATATATCAGATGCCTTATGTATCTCAAACAATTCTGATAGGAATATGAAGCAATGCTTTACATATCTACAGCATTCTATAAGTACATCAAGCAATGCCATAGTTATTTAAATTATCTATAGACGTATCGAGCAATGCTGTATCGGTAAAAAAAAAATTTTTTGTTTTTTCTGTATCGGTAACTTGTCTAATTTTTTTTTTTTTTTCTGTATCGGTAACTTGTCCAATAGGTATATCAAGTGATGCCTTATAAATCTGCAGCACATCATATAGGTATAATATATAAAGTGATGCCTTATGTATATCTCTATCGCAGGTATATCTTCTGCATGTCCTATAGATAAATCTTGAGCAATGCCTTATATATCTGCAACATATCATTGAGGTATCATTTAGGCACATCCTTTAAGTATATCAAGCAATGCCTTATATATCTGCAGTACCTAAAACTATCTCCACAAACATCCTAAAATTTGACATGCATGCTATAGATAAAAGCGACAGCGGTGTCCTGAATATCTGCAGCGTGTGTACACCAGGTGTCATGTGACCCTTGATGCACTTCATGCAGAGTTATCTCTCTTGACCTAGAATGAACCACGTCCCAGCTTGGCCCCCATCTCTCAAGGGTCGGACAAGATAAGAGAAACATATACCAGACTCCTGCTGATAGCGCAGCCAGATAATGAACAGACACTGAGCTTTTTACAATTTTCTGTTTAACAAAATGTCATTTTAAAATAAAAATTACATTTTAAATACTCCAAAAAGGAAATGTTTATTTTCTTTCAAGATATTTTTATCATTTTGACATGGAAGACTGATATGATAATTAGCTTTTCACACTATTCATCCATTTTGGATCGTTCTTAAATTTAACTTCTACAAAATGTTCTCAAGTTTTTATACAAGATCGTTTTTTCAACCTTATGAGTGCAAATCATGTTTTAAGAAGTTTTCATATTTGTTTACATGTATAAACAACAAATAGATATAAGTTTTGAAGATAAATTGCTGACTCAAATATTTATCAACAAGTTTTTATCATACTATCTTTGAGTGATACTGCTCAGTGGGATGTTGTCAGTAGGTTGAAATTGAGTAATAAACATTATCATACATATCGTCTATACACCACATCATGGCTAGGTGCAAGCTAAAATAGGAAAGACATTAAGGATGAAGAGATAGGAGGGAAAGAAACTCTTAGATGAAATCGACATGCTTCTGTTCATAAACTGCAGTTTATTTTGTAACTTTCGGTGAAATCAACATTTTTCTCATAATGGGTTGTACAGAAACTTTTTAGATCAAATTGATGTCTTTAAATATGTTTGTAAGATTTCTTGAATGTAATGATTACAAATGATAAAATTATTTGAAAAATAATTTAATGTCTTATCTTGATGTTTATCATTTTCACAAGTAATTCTAATACTGACAATGTTGGTTTTGATGCAAAAGTATAACAATTCCCAAAAGAAAAATCTCAACTCCAGTAGTAATATTTATAAAAACAGCATGACTTTGAAGTGTATGTCCTATGTGAAATCAACAACAAGAGTTTACAGATAAAGATGTGAACAGAGATGTATACAATTATGGCATTAGTTGTCTATTTCGGATTGAAATGTATGCTTCACAGCTGGTAGAACTCGAAACTGACATGCCCTGAAGATAGAGATACAAGTACAGCACTTAAACTTAGATCTGCAATAAGCTTCTACTTAACGTTTTAGTTCACCAAAAGAAAAGTTTAGCTAATAACTGAAACAATAAACTAGGATGTTAGGAGCAACGAAAAAATCAAGACAGTATAGTTATTACCTCAATCATATCATGTTCTCACTTTGGAATATTGTTTTTCACAAACCATAAACTCTTGCAATAAGTGCCTTTTTTTCTCTTTTGTTTACAAAAATAAACCTTTCGCTAATAACAGAAACAACAAACAAGAGTTTTCAAAGTAACAAAATAAATTTGTTATGTACGTCATAAATGATATTGACAGATGTTGTTATAAACATAATCATATCACTTTCTCTCTTTTACAATATTTCTTCTGAGTGAACTTAATCTAACCACTGAAACAATAAACTAAAGGTAGTTTTTAGACAAAGAAAGAATATGCCAACTTTGATAGTAAAATTTCAAATTTCAAATTCAGATTACGACCAAAACAAAAAAACAAAAAGTGCTATTAACATGGACAGGAATAAACACCAACAAAAATAAAATCTAAAAAATGCACATTTCAAATCAGTTTGACAGATATTGTAATTAACACAATCGTATCAAATTCCACTTTCTTCTATATAACTACTGTTATTTTTGCTCCATAAACCTATTCCTTCTCCCCTGTGTATTCAGCAGTCTTAATGGTGAATATAAAAGGGTCGTAAATTGCAGCTAACCTATTTCTCTTGGTGATCGAAAAAGCGCAGGTTTTTGAAATGTTGTTCTGGTTATGTATTTAGCGCTATGTACGAGACCCGACGAGTATCTTATCCCAAACAGGTATTTGTTTTTGTACGTTTCGACCTGTCACTCAATTTCATTCGCCCATGAACTGTTTCTCCTGATCTAAGCATCCTGGCCCGAAGATACTAAAGTACTTTGTAGTTCCTCGTGGAAACCGTGTAGCTTTTGGCAAAATTTTCATAACAGAGAGCAACTGTTTGAGGAATAGTATAAACATCCTCGGTTCACCATGTTATTTTTAACTTATTGTGTTTGAGAATTAAAGCTATTTAAATGATGTTTTCCTATTTTACTACTCTGTGGTACCCAAAGTAGAAAATGAAATAGAATTAGGTTGTTTTACTAAAAAATATATTTCTGTCTGTCTTAAAAGAACAATAAAAGTTTTGTATGACAGTGATTCTAATCGTGAAAATTATTCTTTTGACAATATTAAGTATAAAGTCCTCTATATCAGTAACTAACCCGAGGCAAATAATTTATTACTGCTTTTATTTTGTGATTCCTGTTGTTAAGCCACTCAGAATGGTGTACACACTCACTGATTCAACATAAAGTGAGATTCTCAAGTATAGAGAACATCTCTCTTATTCTTAAATTCACTATGAAAGATAGTTATCAACAAGGTACAGATCTAGGGATTTTTAAAGTGTGGTTCACCTGTTGAAAAGTAAAGTTCCGAAGTTCAATCAGTATGTTTTCACACCTAAGGATTATAATCTTACAAAAAAATACGATATCAGCCTGAATCAACTGAGCTTACATCAGCAGGATAGGAAATGCTGGTTTCTGGAGAACCTATCCTTAGTCTTTACTATGTTGTACTATTCAGTGTGACTCATTGTCTTCTCATACTAGTTCATTCTGATACATCATATCCTCTTAAACTAAAGGAAAGATACTTTATCAAAACCAGTTTGAAAATCAAAATTCAAGGTCTCTTAAGTTTATCTACAAAACTTCATTTTTTTCTGACTTCTTTGAATATAAATCATATTTTTTAATAGAAACTTAGTTGCTGTTAAAGGGACACTAGTACATCCTATAATTTCTAAATTTGTTCTGTGTAATAAATTTGGAAAAATCGTATATCAAAATCTTGATTTCAAAATTTTAAACATCAAAATTAAGTTTATATTTCATGCAGATAATATTCTTATTCTAAATATGAACCATTTCAAGAACATATCCAAGTCAATTATTCCATTCATTTCTGCAACAACTTGTTTATTTTTTAAATATTCCTACATCCAGGCTAGATAACTCTTGTCCCCAAGTGTGAATTGTTTATTTGTATATCCAACCTGTTTCTACTCAGTGTGTTATTAGTTAGGCATCAAGTCTTAGTCAGACAATTAGATAGTGTATCCTCTTACATATTGGACAGAAAATGTCTGTCGGGGTAAGGATCGTGTTTACATTAAAGTTTATGCAGGCTTATCTCTTAATCCATTGGCTTAACTGATTGAGATATGAGGATTTGTAAAAATAAGCATTTCATTCAAGTTGCTAAAGGGTAACATCATAATTGTGGGAAAAAATAGTTTCAATGAAAAAAACTACCATGATAATATATCTGGATGACAAAAAAACTCATTATTGCTATTCTTTGAAATCTTTCTTCCATCATTATTTGAATAAGATAAATAAATCAGCCCCTTTTTGTCATGAGATTTGATTTTAAATATAAAAAAGCACTGCTCTGTGTTTCATGAACAACATAAGTATGTAACAATAGTTCAAACAATCAATCAAAACATTATTTGGCAAATTTAGAAAAGTGATAATGATGTAATACTTGCCCTCTTGTCATAGTAAGGCATGTTGTTACGTTGGTACCACTCGTTGGCCCGGAGTTGGTACATCGACCAACGTTCCATACTCATTGTTGTTATGGCAACCAAGTCACAAACTCAAAATCAAGAATATTCGTCAAATCAAGTCAAACAATTCCACAAAGTTGCATCCTTAATTTAATCTTTGTCATCCCCATTCAATTTACTATCAACTCAAAGAAACTTTCACTTTACCGATTCCACAGAGGTATCAACTCACAGAAACAGTTTACCATATCCACAGAATTTTTTGTTACTCATAGAAACATCCAGTTTACCCATTCCAAAGTGTTAGGTATCACTTCTTAGAATCATCCAATGAACTTATTCCATAGAGTTAATTATCACCAATAAGAACCTTCCAATGTACCAATTCCACAGAGTTATCAACTCATAGAAACATCCAGTTTACCGATTCCACAGAGTTAGGTTTCAACACTCAAAAGCATCATATATACCAATTCCACAGAGTTAGTTATCACCTCACAGAACCATCCAATGTACCGATTCCTTAGAGTTGTTATCACCCCATAGAAGCAGGCTTTACCGATTCCTTCCTCCGGCACCGTGGCCTCAAATCTCCCATGATAAGCTGCCCTGCTAATAGATATAGGTAAAACCTCTCTCTGGAATGTGAAATCTCTACCCAGCTCAACATTGCCCTCAGATTTTTCTTAGCTCCAGGTTCCGACCTGAAGTCAGTTCTGAGTTGAAAAGAAATTCTTTACTTGACTTGACCACCCAGGGTCGTTAGAAGGAACTTGCAATAAACTCGGGCTAGCAGATAAGGAGCCCCTGCCCTCCTGCAATGTACATCACATCTGTGCTAATGCCTTGACCAGTTCACTTGACCGATGCACTGCCGACAGTAATGGAATTCTCCAAGAATGTTCTAAATGGTGCTTCTGATACTAAAAGAAGATTTTACCAAAGTGTTTTTAACTTTTTCTCTTCTGATTCTGAAGTGAGTGAATCCTTGACCATTTAATTTGACCGATGCATTGCCCACAATAATTGAATTCTCCAAGAATGTTCTAAAAGGTGCCACTGATACCAAAAGAGAATTTTACCAAAGTGTTTTTAACTTTTTCTCTTCTGATTCTGAAGTGAGTAAATCCTTGACCAATGCACTGCCCACAGTAATTGAATTCTCCGAGAATGATCTAAAAGGTGTCATTGATACCCAAAAAGAGTTTTACCAATATTCTTAGTGTTCAAATTCTATCTTCTGCATCTGATAAAAGAGAACTTAATTAACGCCTACCTGAATTCTTAACAAATTAGATTTAAAACATCATCAAATCATATTCTCTTTCACCAATTTCCAAAATATTTCTCAAACCATTGTGAAGATGAAGAATGACCAGAAACAACCAAAAGCAGCCCTGTAAACTTACGTCTAATATTTTTCACCTGTGTTTTCTCAGAGCTTTTTACAAAATAACCTGTTTTTATGTTAACATGGGAGCCTAAAGACGCAACATAGTCTCAGACAACCTATAGTTGAGCTCGGATATCGTAACCGATAAAAGTTGTTATTTGCACTAAAGTTCCTTACCTTACGATCCTGTTTTAAGATAAGAACAGCATGTGAGAAATAAACAACGTCTATTTCAAATTATACATCTCAGACATATCGCTAAGGCTTGAAATGAGGAATTCGAAACCTCAACAATGAGATTGGAACGGTTTTGATAAATCTAGGAAAATATTCGCACCTGTGAGATTTTTTTACAACTTTCCAAGCTTCTAACACTTTTTTTTGTTTTTATCTGTATCTTTATCAGGTAAACGTCTATAGGAATTGCAGGTGTAAGCATTGGAAACTCAGCCATAAAGGTATTCAAAATATGTTGATTCACCTAATAAACTTCCCATTAAGAAGCGCAACGTTGATTTAGCTACAACGTAGGATTTAAAATTTGGTATAGACATCTCACTTAAAACAATTCACTTTTCATTTGAGAAGAGCAATTTTGACAATGTTGAATATAAGTTCATTTCAGTACTGGTTTATTTCAAAGAAAATATATCTTTTCTAAAAATATTTAATAATTTCTTAAAATGATAAGAAATAAACTTTTTTGAATAGATTTTATGTCAATTATCCAAAATATGAAGTTCCATGTTGTGAGGAATCTGTAATTGAATGTGTCGCAAGGAGATCATTGAAACCACACAACTTGAAAATGTCAAAATCTCTAAAAATATTCTCCAGCATAATTCAACAAGATTATGAAAGTTCTTCAATAATTCCCATTTCACCATTCACAATCACCCATGCCAAATCATGGTAAAAGGGAGGTAACTCCTCATTTACATACTGAAGCACCTGTAAAATATTTCAAGCATTTGCCACAAGTTTGATAGAGCGATATATACATGACAATGAGTTTGTTTATATATGCCTTCTTACCTGATTAGAGTAAAACACAGCCGTGGCTCTCTGTTGATAGACCATTGGTGTGTTTGAATGAAAGAAAATGAGTGGTATCATCTATTTCATCAGTGAAATTTACATGCAATTGACAATCTCTTGAAAAATGTTTATTCAGAGAATTTATACAAGGATTTAATCCAATCCTTGTTTTGAAGGAAATGTGCCTTCGTTCAAGACCTTACAAGTTGAGAATTTGAATTCTCATTGAAACTGCATTGCGCTCAAATCGTTTAAATATTATCAACAACAAATAATTAATCGCAGAAATGCAAAATGTTCATTTGTGAATAAGAAAACATTGTTTTAGAAATGGCCACAAGATTTATATCCATGCAAAAGGTTTGAATACCTAAAAACTAAATTTTAAACAATTTCATAATTAAATCTAGAATGAGAAGAGAAAGAGTATCTAATGTCATGAAAAGGATGTGTACAAAGATTTATTTCCTAAATATCTAGTCTAACTCATGCAATCTAAAAACTAAAATCACATTCCTTGAAGATGAAGATGAGGATGAAATGATGTCAATTTCCTGAAATGTAATCCATAACATGTCGATTTCAAACAAGGTGTGTGGAAAGAGACTGGTTCCTAAGTGGTTGTAGCTACGGGGTTCAAAACAGGTGCAAATTGTGACGGAATACAAATCATAAATATTTTCGGACTTACATTGGTGCTCAGTTGTGTCTGAAGCGTTAAGACCTTATCCTGCGCAGATACAAGTTCTCGTTGCAATTTTCGAACCTAAAAAAAATAATATACTAAACTCAGAGGGGAAACTTAAGAATAGAATATTAACATGAGATATTGATAGAATTCAATATACAGGGGTTAATTTTCAAATAAAAAGAATTTCAAGAATTGAATATAATGTAATAAATGAAAGGAAATTTATATCAAACAGGATATTTCTAAAATAAGTTTGCTAATTTGTTTGGTTTCTGGAGATAAATGAGATATTATTCTGATCGGATCAATGAGATATGGAGAAAACTAAGGAGATAAAGAATAGATATATGATATATAAGAGTATATAATTGCTACTTGTTCATTCCACCTACCTCTGCTTGTTGCTTTTCTTCTGCCTGGAAAAAAGAATATGAAAATATTTTGAATTATCTAAAATTCATAAAAACAGTAATTTTCAAGGGGAAGAGTGGGGTAGATAGAAACTTCTCTTTTGTAGTAAATATCTTAATATTTGAAATCTGTCCGTATCAGTATTCCAAACAAATGACTAAAAAATCAATAATGAGATATGACCATTATTTTTTAATTATAGAAAAATAAAATATCATCTGCATTGTTCAAATTTTAAATATTCCAAAGTAATTTTGTGTTTTTTGCATGAAAGAAATGCATTACAAGTTACCTTTACACAAACTCATAAATTGCTCTATTTTTCTGAAGCATTCATAAAATGATAATATGATGTAGTTAATCATTTATTTTGCATTTTTTAATAAATTTTGTAGTAAGAAATTATATAAGTGCTTGTATACATATGAACAACTTTGATAATACCAAATTTAGAAATCTACTGAGATATAGAGTTTTTGGAACAATATGAGAAATATACCAATTTAGTACATTTTCAATAAAGGGAAATTAATACACGAAAATGGGTGATAATACACAGGTAATTTAGTTCACAACACATGTCACATTGATAACTTACCGATGAGTAAACTGATGATGATGTAGATACAAGTGAAAGATTTGACCCATGGACTGAAAATCAGAGCAAAGCTATTACAGTATGAATTTTAAATGTTTGGTACCATTTGAAGTTAAACTGATCATTTTGACAATCTATTTCTTGATTTTGAATTTTATGTTTATATGAAGCATTAATATTGAAAATATTCATATGAAAAATATTTAACAAGCAATCTGTTATTTTGTTAAAGATTAAAAAAATGTAAAAATAAGTTATGATGAAATTACAGATTCCTCAAATTAAAATTTTAAAACCAAAATAAATGACACTGAACAATAATTTGAACATCTTATTTTCAAATGTCACATTTAAATGACAATTAAAAAAAACAATTATAACCTGATAAAGATCAATAATAAAAAAATCACGAACTAAAAATAACATCATACAATAACAACGATATATCCTTCCAGTAGTAATATTTCAATCTCTATAGAAATTTCAGAATTTTTAATTTAAAATATAAATCATTTCATCAATTACACGTTTTAAATTTCACATGAAGAAAGCCATAATACAATATTCCAATGATGTTTCTTGAAGGATTTTACTGAAACTTACAACTGGATCCATAACAAAATATTTCATATGGAGTTGCCTCCCTTAGATAACTCACCGCTTGAATATGCATAGTCACTAAGATATGCATAATCCAATGTTGAAGATTTTGACAGACCTGACAATAAAATATACAATTTGTATGTGAATATTGATATAAATTTGGATGATATATACAGTGCACATTTTGCAACCACAAATAACAAAATTTTGTGATTTAATTTCTATTTCACTTGCATTATTGTTGATGATGAATATTAACTTTTTGCAAGAATTCGAGCTCATACTTTTTGCGGCAACTGGATGCTCTACTCATAAATCTAGACAGAAACATCATAGTTGAATGGGTAGAGCATCCGCCAGTCACCAGAGTGTCTTGAGTTTGAATCCTGTCAAAGATGGTGCACTTCCAACCAGTTTGATCATATCAAAATACGGAGGTGAACAACTAAACCAAGTTTACGTATATTCTTAGCATTTTGGAAACCTTAACTTGACTAAAGGTTAAAAAGTTATATCTGAAGTAAAGGCAGATTGTTATTTGTGGCTACCGTGCATAATATGACATTTAACACCGAAAGAGGTTACATAAGCAAAGCACGCCCGAGAGAAGGCCTAAGTAAAGAGCTTTCTAAGAACTACTTAAGCACACTTACGACTTCCTTCCTCGTCTTGTTTGCTTAATTTGGACAAAGCAAGGCCCGAGTACGGAAGACTAGACTGTGTGTTGGATCGCACCATGTTGTGGGGCGGAGCGTTGCCGCTAGTGTGGGTGTTGGGGGAGTACATCATAGGGTATGTAAAGCGTGAAGACTGAGAGCCTGAACTAGGAGTAGGTGAAGATGGTTGTTGCGAGGTTGGACTCGCCAGTTGGGAGAAAGAGCTGGTGCGAGGAAGATCGTCGCAAGCGGAGTGCTTCGTGCTACTGGAGTAGATGCAGTCGGACTGGGTCGACTTTATACTGTTGGACCGACGAAGGCCACCACCATTCCCCCCACCACCCCCATGCAAAGAATCCCGTTGGTGTGCAAGAATACGTGCGCTTGCACCGCTTAATGCCCGTGCTTGCTGTATTTGTGCCTGTATGCTGGAGGAAGCGGAGGAGAGAGATTCCTCCGTGTCAGAGACGTGCATTAGATGACCGTTAGCTGATTTTAACCAAGTACCATTTGAGCCAGAGTTGCGGGGACTAGAAGAGTACTCCAAAGCCATATAGTTGGGGTTAGACTGCAAAGCGTTCTGCTGGGCCGCGGCCTGCAACTGCTGTAGGTTAACGTAGTGACTCGTATTTTTGGCGCCATGAGACGGAGAAGAGGATTCAGACTTGCTGCTGTACGTGGCATGAGGGTTAGAGATTATTGTGCTATTGCAGAGACTGCCATTTTCACCTTGACTCGGAGTCTTGCTGAGACTGTTCTTGCTGCCAAACAGTCTCCGTCTGCCGAGAGTATTAGACTGGAAGTCTCGCTCCGTCTGGGCAGAGCTTGTAGACTTGCTAACACTTATACCACTTTTCTTTTTCCGTTCTCGTTCTAGCGTGGAGCTATTATAAGCCTCGGGTCCCATATCGCTGTGGCTACCCATGTTAGTTCTAGCGGAAACACTTCCAGGTCGAGGGATGTTACTCGCCATTTCATTGGCCGATTTGGACATAGGGCTCGGTTCAACACCATGCTTAGCCAATCGGCTTCCAACTGCATTGGAACCCTTAGAGCTTGAGCTCTTGTTGCTACCGATGGAAGAGTTACTAGCGTTACTGAGAGGTCTGCGATAACCAAAGCTGCTACTAGTGCTAGGCTGGGAGCAGTTAGCTCCCCTTGCATTCTGCATTCGCTTCATGCTGGTTTCTAGCAGGTGTGAGTTATCAGTGTTAGTCTCGGAATCACGTTTAGCACAAGAGCTCGTAGCACATGTACCATTCTCACTCTCAGCGTAAGAAACATTTTCTCCACGGTAACCAAAGTCCTGCTGGCTGGCGTTGGACAATTTCCTCAAAGAACCATACCCCGAGGAGGAATCGGTTCGTCTCCAGTTACTGTGGTCATATCCGTTATTATACGGATACGCATAGTCACTCGGATCACTGCTTAATAATTTACTATTCTGAGGCAGAGAGTACTTCCGCCAACCAATATGTCCGGAATCACTGTTATAGTCTGTTCCCATAAAAGCACTTGTTCCTAAGTTTGGAACTCTTTTGCCTTGGACTTGGGTAGGTCCTCCATTGGTGAACCCTCGTGTGAGATCTTTGGGTGTCCGCTTGAGGCTGCTGTACGGGTTGGTGTCGGACAGCGCCCCCTGTGACGATCCTGTCAAGTTCTCATCAGTGCTGATCTCTGCGATGGTGTCGCTGATGTCACCACTGCTTATAGAGCTGCTGTCGTCAAAACTGAAAAAAACAAAAACAATATGAATATGCTGAAGTTACATAATTAAATAATTTTTCACAATTGTTGTCTCGATTGTTTATAAAGTTATCATCAAAACTGAAAGAGAAAAATCTATATTTTTATGCTGAAGATGCTGTGTCAAAATGGTAACAAAAAGGTCATGACGTTACAAAAATATTGTCATTTTTAAAACTGAAACAAACAAGTAATCATAAATGTTTGAAATCAACATATGAAAATATCACTATCAAGAAATGAATATTCAAATTAAAAATTTATATCTGTTACACTGTTGATAAAATATTATATAGAAATTGAAAAATGTTCATTATAATTGCTCCATACATTTAAGGTACCGGTAATGGGAATAGTGAGTGAAAGCTACTGACGATTTAAGGTATGAAAATTGGAAATATGATATACAATAGAACAAATCTTAAAAACAAAATTTATATCAAAATATTTTAATATAATCCTGTATATGAAATCGTATACAGGTGATACTGTATAAGAAAGTAACATGATCTAGATTATTTCAGTTTTTAGTTTTCAGTTTCCTTTAATATTCAATAATTAATAATCTATTGAATACTATTTCTGAGTATCTTGTATACAAGTCAATAAGTCAACCATTATTCATTAACACGAATCATAAACCAGGATGTGTTTATTCTCCTTATTGATGAATTGTTATTATTTTCTGATAGATTCCCATGATAATCCAACAGCTGTCAACAAACCAAGCATGCTGTTCACATAATACAATCAATACCAGAAAACAATCATTTATACCAGTTTGTCACATGTGTCGCATACCTGAATACCCAATGAATATCATCATGAATAATTCATGCCAATGAACACAAGCTGATCAAGTTACAAAATATTTTCAGAAAATCTGTTTTGTGGTTTTCTGTTATTTTTCACATTTTTGTTATATCTGTTCTGTTATCTTTGTATATTTGTTATTGGGGTCATATCATCAACAGTACCTTGAGTGAATGTGAGATGAAATTAACACACAACAATCTTTGAAACAGATATTTCGTTTTGAAATTTGACTTGGAATGAAAGTTTACATAAATATATAAATATAAAAGAAGTAATATTTCAAAGTTTCTAGCCCTGATATATGTAAATGGCTTTGCAAAGACATAGTTGTGATCAGAAATGCTTGTTAATGTGTTGACTATTGCTTTGGTAGAATGTTTGGGTTAAATATCTTTGTAGAAAATATAAATGGTAAAGGACAATAAAAATTTAGTAAACTGGTATTTTAATTAAAACGTTTTCAACTAAATCACCCTATTATCTAATGAAATTTAGAATTTTGCTTATATTTTCTTATCATCAGAGACTAAAATGAAGTCTATGTCAAGTTCAGTAACCTATTGTTTTCATTCATGATACAAATTATGAGTATATCTTTAATTACACAAAGGGCAATGATAATCAGAATTTTCATATTCAACAACTAATTTCAAAATCTTACTTGTCTATTGCTGTCATGTTGATTTCACAGAGGACAATATGCTCTGACAAGATGTCAATATACACTGTCTCTTTGCCTTTATCTCCCAACTAACCTAATATTGTGATCTTTCTCACGTACAGTTCATTCATAGTTTCAGATAAGAAAATTGATAAGCGATGAATTTACCTTATTTTACTGAAAGTCTAACTTCATTTATTCTAAACATTTGAAAAACATGTTTTCCAATATGATTATACATTTTTGCATATTTTTTATTTGGAAAAACATTTTGTCAAACTTATTGTTTTCATTATTTCTCAATATTTACAAGATTATAATATGTTGTTTATAAATAAAGATTTTTATACATACTAAAAGACATGACATAAACTATATGTGTCAACGTCATATCCGTTGATAGATAATTTCTTTATCATGTTTATCAACATCTTATGATAATGGACATGTTTATGGTGTCTTTATCAGGGTAATTACGATGATGTACTTAGTCTGACAGAGCTTTAAGTACATCATATACTCAGTTTGCCTATTAGGTGCTTTAAGTGCATGTCTATGTTTTGTAAGTAAAAATGGGAAAATTTTGTAGAAATAGATCGTTGGTAGTATTGATTAATTTACCTTATTTACAAAACATAGAAATATAAAGTTTATAATTTGCTATCATAAATTTGAAAATAAGGCATAGGCTCTAAATTCATATGTAATTGTGAAAATGAATTTTATATCTGAATGAGAAAAACCCTGCTGGAATCGTGAAGAAAAGATTGTCCTAAGAATATATTTACTAAATTTTTTTTTAAATTTGAAAGAGCAAGACGAAAATAAATGAAATGCGATATTTGATATCTTTTTTTGATATTTGCTATTCAGAATGCTCAACCACAACCAGAAATTTACCATTTCAGAATATTCAGAAAAAAATACCCTACAAAATACTAGAGTTTTTTTTACTAGGTCATGATCACAAAAATGCAATAACTCGCTAATAACCCTGAAAACAATGTAATAATACAGCTAAAGGGAATGGCTTATCCCGCTGGGTGCCTAATGACATCATAAAATATCGCATAATATCGGATGAAAACCTTAGCGGCTGGTGGCCATTAAAGCTGAAATCGGAGAATTCCATTGTAATAACAAGGTTCATTTTTCACAGCACTGTTAATACCCCTTCATTTTTTCAGATATTTGGAAAGCTTTTCGATCTGTTATGTCATTAGAATGCTGCTAGAATGTTAACTGTTTGGCTCATAATTTAAATGTTCCAATATTTTCCTTCTATTTTTATTGCATTTTTACGTTTTCTTTTCTTATTTTGATTTTTAACAGCAACATTTTGAGCTCATATACAACTATTTTGTGTTTTATTTATATATTCTGCATTCATGAAAATACATCAAACCGTATGTTCACATTTTCATTTACAGAAATGTTGTAAAAATCTACTATGAAATTTTGAAATGAACAAAGGATATCTTTATAACATATATTGTAGTAGGAGTGGTTGTAACTGGATAATAATATTAATGTATATCTATCATAACCTCTTGAATTTCATTGCTAAAACATTTTTTTATTCAATTATTTTGTTCAAATTTCTGACGATACAATATCAAATTTATTCTGAGAAAATAAAAAATCATTCATCATTCATGTTTGTGTTTTTATTTCTTTTATAAATCAAGCAACATGTTATCAAACTTATTTTTGAGGACTTTAAATTTCAATGTAACACCTGAAACAATTCTACACTTTAAGAAGGCTTCTTGCTCATAAAACACAAGAATGGTGTAGAATTTACATTGAAATAACATGAACACACACTAGATTCAGTTTCACCCAAAGGGCCTATTTCTTCACTTCACAAATCAATACTAAAATAAAAATAATCTCTTGTTGATTTCAATTAGAAACTGTCCACTACCACATTTAAGATTGAATTGGAATGAATGAATCAGCTGTGTTGGTTGTCAATAAGTTGTCAATGACTCTCAGTCGATAATCAATTTCATTAACAATGCAATTTAACAATGCCTACAAGAAGTATATTTACTTAATTTTCTTATCAATTAGGTTCAAAACAAACAAGACAAAAAGTAATTCAATTTGTGACTTACTTCAAATATCACACTGAGATTTCTGTTACATTGCTTGTCGATTTCAGACCAAGAATTAGAAATCATAACATTAATATTTGTCAAGCATTTCTGATTTGAAAAAACCTTGCAATATGACGTCATTTACAGAAGAACCTCATTTGAAAGGACACCAATCATAATTCATGAACGATCTTGATATTAACAATTTTCGTCAATATCACGTCAGTTTCAGTTAAGCGCATCACAACAATGCAGTTAGATCCCATGACTGGCCCACATTTCTGTAACAATGACATCATACTTGTCCAGAGACATATATGTTGATGGGACGGTGAGTCATAACTATAGCCGCTATCGATTATACCATGCTTTCTGTTTTCACATCTTTTGGGTGCGATCAATAATTCTTGTACGTAGAATCTAAGTTATATCAATATAAATTTTGAGATGTTTGCATAAAGTATCACTTTATTTCTAACTATCCTTAAACATTCATTCATCACTTTTAAATGCCTGAGTAAATTCTAAAAATAGTAAACTGGATTGTTGAAATTACATTCCAGTTTTATTTCCTGCATGAAAATTGCATTTTTTCTATTTACATTTTCGTTTGCTTTGGAGGATTTTGAATGAAATTTTGATTCAAAGATTTTAAAAACAAATGTTCATTGATTTTACTCAAGTAACAAGTTTATATTTGTGTCAATTTCAAAGTGATATTGATGATATACATATATTCAATTGCAGGCAACAAAATCAATACCGGATTAAAACCATCAAATCACTAAAATATTTATCTTAAATACAATTTCATATTCCTTTGGAAACAAAATAAAAATCTAAAACCCTAAAATCACTCTCTCAGATATGCACTCAGATATTTATCCATAAATTGTGCCTTTGAAATAAACAGCAACTCTCTGCTTACATGCTACATGTTAAACGCCAGCTCCTTGTGTTTAAAGTGTGTGATATTGATTTTTGGAGTAGGAATGTAATTAAAGTCAACCACGATAGATGTCAATGTCATTATGCAATCTACAACACTTGCTTGGAAATATACCGTATATGATCAAATAGAAGATGATAAATTGATACTTGGTTCAAAGAGAGTTAAGAGTGGTCTGACGTATAGGTTTATTTGGAATCCGTGTTTTCAAGAAGTATTTTTAAATGACATCATGTTATGGCTTAAGTATCAATGGTTAAATTGTTTAATATTCTGGATTAAGAATGATTCAAAGATTTAAATAATTTGTGACAATTTCATTTTCATTATAAATATAATATATGATACATACACCTACATAATATTCATTATCTTCCATCTCTGACCAATTAAATTTTTTTTAAACCTTTCCATAAATGAGAGCTTTAATTTTCCCAAAGAGAAAACCATATCCCAAACTTTCAAGAATAAACTTTGTAAAATATTTTAAATAAAAACAATCAAATATGAATATCTAGTTAATTAACTTGTCAATGTCAATAACTTTTCCTTATCGACAATTCCAATCATCCATTTAACGAGGTTTGATTAAAAGTTATTAAGGATACAATCAGTCAACCAAAGCTTAATTATAACTAATCAATAGTCAACGATGACATGTCTTAAGCTGTATCATTGTTTTAATGATGTGGTACAAAAAGAGCAGCAATCGTTAACCGACATATTTAACAATGACACAAACCCTTCAATACAGTGGTTAAAGAAGAAAGGAACTCGATAAAATCAATCATTTCATAAAGGGCAGACTCTTCCCCTGCTTCATTACATGACATTTTTTCTAAATTTGCCATTCCATTTCTTGTTCCAAATGATTAATCAATCAAAACTGGAACATTAAAAATCTGTGAAACAAAAAAAATCAACCGTCAGCTAATAAAATTCAAGCACTTGAAACAATTTCAGGAACCTCTGTACAAAAAATTTGCAAGTTTACCATTATGAAGAAGCGCCGGTTCCACAGAGCTTGTATATATCGATACAAGCGCCAGCGGAGCCAGCAGGAAACCAGGGTCAAAAAAAGTTTTGCATCTGAGATGAAGCGGTCGGTTCCATATGGAAATCAATTGAGCATTAAACATTGATTTACAACAAAAAAACTCTTGCTTAGATTCAGCGAGGATGCACTCTTAACATCTTGGTTGAATCTTGCTCTAAAGGGTTCCTTTTTCATGCTTGGTTGAGAGCCAAATGTCCATTACCATGAGTGATTGGTTTGAAATGCTTGTCAAGGGCAACTCAACGATTCGTTTGTCAATTTGGTCAGAAAGATTGTCATGCCTCTGCATGCTCTAACCGATTGGAAATCACATTGCTTCCCCCTCCTCTACACCAATCGGCCTGGTATTGATAAGAAATCAAAGCCTCTCCTTGCAAAGCCATTAGCTAGTAATGTGGAACTATGTAACTCTGGACCGAAACCACTTGTTGAAATCATCCCACATTTAACAAGCTCTTACAGAACCTCCGGTTGGAATTGTGCACAGCATGAACCTTATTAACCCTTCTAATGTAGGTATGGGATTTTATGTAGAGCCTTTACTTATGTGTTACCTTAGATATTGTGTGATGTTAACCCTTCTAATGTAGGTATGAGATTCAATGTAGAGCCTTTACTTATGTATTACCTTAGATATTGTGTGATGTAAATTTTTCTAATGTAGGTATGGGATTTTATGTAGAGCCTTTGCTTGTGTGCTATGTTAGATATTGTGTGATGTTAACCCTTCTAATGTAGGTATGGGATTCAATGTTGAACTTTTGCTTGTGTGTTATGTTAGATATTGTGTGATGTAAACCCTTCTAAAGTAGGTATGGGATTTTATGTAGAGCCTTTGCTTGTGTGTTATGTTAGATATTGTGTGATGTAAACCCTTCTAAAGTAGGTATGGGATTCAATGTTGAACTTCTGCTTGTGTGTTATGTTAGATATTGTGTGATGTAAACCCTTCTAAAGTAGGTATGGGATTTTATGTAGAGTCTTTGCTTATGTGTTACCTTAGATATTGTGTGATGTTAACCCTTCTAATGTAGGTATGGGATTCAATGTTGAACTTCTGCTTGTGTGTCACCTTAGGTGATGTGTTATATAAACTCTTTAAGTGTAGGTTATGGGATTCAATGTTGAACTTATGCTTATGTGTCACCTTAGGTGATGTGTTATATAAACTGTGAAACTAGACATGAATCTTCTTCCTTGTTGGTTTATGTTGGATATTATATGATGAAAACAGAAAAGAGTATCAAACGCTAAAAATATACAGATGTGAAAAATACCAGATCCAAAAAAGATTGTCTATATCATTACATAGTTTATTTAATACAAAAAGCTATTCCAATTATTGAATAAAATCATACATACAAATATTTTTAATACAAAAATGTAGTTGTTAGTGCAATGCCATTATTATGTTCTTAATGTGAGCAATAACAAATTACTGTACACTATGCTCATTAACTTTGACAAATGTAAGAGACACTTGATGTAATTACATGGAGTCACTTTGGGCTAATTTCATTTAATTATACACGATTAAAGTTATTAATCATCTTAATTGTATTTAGAACAGACCCCCATATGACTTACACCACAGATGATTTGTCATATTTAATTGATGTCTGCTTTACTTAATTACAATTAATTGTTGATTAAAAGTAATTATAATTTTCAATATGATATAAAAATATTTTCAATAATTTTAAAGATATTTTAAATATTTAGAAAACATATCCATAGCAAGTAAAATGCCATTAAGTACTGTCTCATCATTAATTTTTAAACACAGACTTTGAATTGCTCTCAACAAAGATAGGCATATCAATGATAAAGCAATTTCATTTTTACAATTTCAATTTGACCTTTTGGTAGTAAATGGTATTTATTGATATGAATTGATTAACCTTTGAAATCTAGCCTTGTTAATGTCAAATATATCTATTATTAATGTTCTTCATATTCAATGACCACAAACACTTAATTCAGCTTTTAAATCAACCTCTGAATGACCTTTGACCTTGACCTTTGACCTTGACCTTGATCTTAGTAGTTTGAATGAACTAAAACACAACCTTTGACAAAAAGAATAGCTTGATCAATACCTCAGTTGGATATTTAAGATCATCAATTGCATACTGGAATATTTGCGACTGTTATCGATAAATTCTTTCATGTTGTACATTTCAAGTATTATGGTTGTCAATATCGCAAGCAACGTCACCACATGGTGCCATCTTTTATGCCTTCTGTAGCAGATGTTTTCTGATAATAAACATTATGTGTGGATACATCAATATACAATGAAACACGTCAATGAATCCAAGATATTATTCTTCACAAATTTATTATTTTAAGAATCACACATGTTCATTACAATTAGGTTGTTTTCAATACCTTGCTGCCACCCGTTTGTTTATATTTCATTATTGAATACATACATTGTTTTTGATGATATTCACAAACCTGAGAACAATTATAAGTCTCTCATTCTTAACTTTAGACTTAAAAATATCATGTGAAATCCATCAAATAATATGTTGGCTAATGTCTGAGGCTTATGAACATATTCATTGAATCTACAAAGACTACTAAGATCACCTTGATAATCCATGAAATACACAGAAAACTTGAATCCTCATCCTTGAGAATTTAACCATTCTACTAATTGATCTCTTAAATAAGTTTTTTTATTTATTTTAATGACCTGTAACATAAATCTATTCATTCACATTGGTAACATGACTACATCTTCAAATTGGTAAATAATTGAAGTTTTTATTGAAAAAATTTTTAACATCTATTCGTACATTCATATCTTCAATATGTCAAAAGAGTGAAAAATATTTTATAACTGAAATTCAACAATCACCCGGTAAATTTTGGAATAATTACAACTCCTCCAAAATAAAACCTTCTCGATAAAAACATTGTACAGACACTATATCTCCTCAACTGCTTCTCTTGTGCTCTGTGAAGGACTTGTTCTGTCCTGAAGCCGAACTCTTACATCAATCACCGAAAAGTTAGTGCACTTTTTTTCACAATCCAAGAGGCCATTATCTGGCCAAGATTGAATTAAGGAGCTCAAACCTACCAAAGACCTCTTCTTACAATCTGAGCCTATAATCAACTCTTTTTCACAGATATCCATGCACAGTCACCATGGAAACTGATACGTTACCATAAAAAAATATGTATCTACAAAATTGTCCACTTTTGATCCTACACCTGCTAAGAATATTAGAAGGTGAGGCTGTCAGCAGTTCTATGGGCATTTTTGCAAGTGAAAATGACTTTCTATACATCAAAAGTGACTGATAATTGTCTGTTTCCTCATGAAATCTTTCAGGATAGCTTCCCCCCTCAAGATAAGCCAGACTTGATCTAAGACAAGGGGCAAATGTGATCTAGAATCCTCTCTCTGACATGTGGCTGATCTATGCCAGATTACAGGGCAGCCATCTTGACGTCTGCTCAGAACAGAATGGATGAAGCAGACGTGACCATTGTAACACCAACAAACAAGGAAACAATAGTATTAATGTGTTTTCTAAAGTTTTTAGAAATGTTAGTCATATTTAACCTTGTCCAAGCTTTAACATGTTCCAATGACATTAGTCCCTTTTTTTCTTGAATAAATGTGAGAATAAAAAAAATCATATAAATTGAATTTTCATGCCAAAATTAAATGGATTAAACTGCCTGTGTCACAGAGAAGAGTTGATTTCAGCAATTAAAATCAAGTCCAAGAAAACTGAACAAATTTACAAGCCAACTGATGTCAATGAACTGATATATTTTTGCCAACTTAAACCTTAGCCCAATATTTTTATAAAAGTTATAGGCTTGTCAGTTTCTAAAACATTTATAAATTATATATGAATTACTTAACAATTCTACATATAGACCCCCAAGCACGCAGACTTCCCTTACAAAATGCTCAAATTAGATAATATTCCTAGTTCAATCAAATCTGAAAGATTTAATCTAGATTTGAGAACCATCAAAATTGCTTTGGCTTCAAAATAGCTTCTAGTCTGGTCAACAGACTGACTTGCCTATTACAAAATGTACAAATCATATATGAGATCAAGCCAGGCATGCTGATATATGCAATATTGAGGTAATAAAAGTATTCATATGGAAGACAGTATCTCAATGTTGGCTACAGCTGGAAGGTCTGAGCTGCAGGCTAGTGGATAGAAATCAGCTGGGTCAGTAGATATGTATTGCTTATTAGATCAACATAGGACCCTAGACTCAATTTGGAAAAAATAATATCTTGAATGTCTGAACCAGACTTGTGTTAATTTCTTGCCATGATTTGTTATTATTTGTTTGATTTAAATCATGGAATACAGTCCTAAAGGACATGACTTTAAAGATATGCATATTTTGATATTGGAATTGATTATTCATCATATTGAAAAGAATGGATTCTAGACTAGAATAACAATCTCATATGGCCTTATTTTAACTCTTAATTGTCATCCTTCTTGCATAAAAACATGGACTTTAAGTCTAGAGGACAAAAAAGACAAAATGCCACATGCATATCTTCATTGTGTAAAATATCTCACAACGCAACTTGAATATTACTAGTAGTAGAAGAAATGATTAAGTATCAAACAAAAACAACTGGGGGTTATTTTTATGTTTACATCTTTTATACATTTTAGGTAGAGAAAAAGGTTTAAATAGCTTAACTGAACATGATTTGAAACTGCATTTTCTACCAACAAACATTGTCTTGCAATTGCATATATTTTCGGGCGTTCATATTATTTCCCTAAAAAACATGCTACTCCTTAAAACGTCCAAATTATCAAGCATGAAACATATGAAAGACTTTTTATCCTTGACTTATTTTCTCATTATGATCTAATTTTCATATCTATTCTTTTTTAAAATTGGAAAAATATTTTTGTAAATATCATATCTAAGTCAAGGACATAGAACCCAGAAGAATCGTATTTCTGTTGAGAAAGAAATGAGCAACCCGACCACAACACAAATAGACAATGAGAAATTTAACAGAGGTGTTGATGAAGAGATATCCTAAATAACCTCCCTTGCAGTCTGGTAATACTATTTTCCCAACAACTCCCACAGTGCAGATTTTTATCAGAAGCTTAACAACTAACAATGATGCTGCTTTTGCTTTTTTTTAAATTTGGAAATCTGTTTGGGGGTTCTGCTTATTTTTATTAGACTTGACGCTGTTGAAAGAGTTCCAAACTCGAAGAAAGTCTAATCTGCTTACAACATTACTGAGAAGAGTTGTTAGGGAAATAGTATGTTTTTGTTCAGACACCTGAAGAATACATTCAAGATGGTTATGTGGTAACAGCTAACAAGTATAGATCTGGGACCATCGTGATAAAGCTTCTGAACCAACATAAATAAACAGCTGTGCTGTTTTGAGAGAAAAATCATAGCACTTGCTTCCTTTAGCTATTTTAAGCATTCTCCATTGACAATTTTCAGTGAAGAAATACTTTGAAAGAACTAATTTATTCTTCAAAGAGATTTTTTTTGTTTCAAATTGACAGATGTTCTTCAAAATTGGAAAAAAAATTGATGTCAAGTAATAAAAGGAAGTAGATTTGCATGCATACAAACAATGTTCAAAGAATCAACTTAAAAACAAAATTAAAACATTTTTGTGATTCCATTACAATAATGTTTGTTTCTGTTTCAACACCATAAAAGTAGCAGAAGCACATGACTTTCCTTTTTACGAATCATCCCCAATAAATATTAGTTCTTACAAAAGGAATCATCTTCAGAAGATAAAATATTGCATATTATAGTGATCCATAATATAAGTTTTGAAACCGTGTCATAACACATTTCAGCAATAATAACTTATTTTTTATTAGGCATAACTGAAATTAAATATCCAATGTAGTGTTCAATAGCCATATCCTACCACAAAAGAAAGTGATGAACTCCCCTTGAAGAGCTGCTAAATGATATTTCATTGGTCAATTCAGAGAAGACTTAACAGCCAATCAAATTGTAGGAATCAATTTCATGAGATCACCAAAGACATAAAGGTCAAAGATCGGTTAACATGTTTTCCATACCACTGAACACAAATCCTTCCTTTGCGGTGATTGGCTAATGATTAGACCTAAACTGCAATGATTGTCACTTTAGCACGAGAAAGAACAATCATCTGAATAGTGTAAAACATCAAGTTGACAATATTACCAATGTTGTTTAATGAAAATGCATGAATATGTTTGAGATGCTTAAAGTTCAAAGTAAAATGTGCAATAATTTTATAAGTCAATTACATTGATTAATTTAGGGACATGTTACATGATCTCAGGAGTGTATGCAATTTACCAACAGTAGATCTTATTATTGACAAAATTACATCTTTTAAAAATGGTAAACTGAAACACAGACTTGTATGCTAGAACTGAGTATGTGAAAGCATTGACTATAACTAAACACAGGTTCCAAAAACAAAATCTGTTCCACATTTTTTCATTCTTAAGTATGCATGGTTGCATCAATAATCTATGAATGTAAAAAATATTAAATTTCTATACTCGTGTTTAGATATCTAGTTCATTGCCAGAAAGATCTAATAATTTTTAAAATTCTGTTAAAATGTACTTCTGAAATAAGTGTAACATTTACATTTCAACTTTTTTCTCTTGAAAGGCAGCAGTTTAGTACTTGTTTCACACGTACACCAAATTTCTTTTTTTTTAATTGTGCTATATCATCAATCAGTGGGAAATTATGTGAGATGACCAACTGACTTACAGGATAAACATAATCACACAGAGCAACAAAATATCCAAAATTTCTACCTTGAGATCAGTATGTGAAGAGTGATTGACCATAATAGACAGGCAGGGTAAACATAATCACACAAAGCAACAAAAAATTTGTAAAAAAATGTACCTTGAGAGTTCCACACCTGAATCCACACTAAGCTACTCCATGTATATTTCAAGTACAGTCCCTGAGGATTGCTGTTTCCTAACAAAAGCACTGATCTAATACATCAGAGCCAACAGGTGAGTTGTCTATTTCACAGGGAACTCTATTTCAGCCTCCATGCTTCCCACTGCAGTCCTTGCCACATGTTATTGTTTTCCTACTCGTATCTAGGGCCACAAAATGCCAAATGTCCAAAACAGTAGCTATAAGCTCTTACTTTATGTGCATGAAGCCTCTGATATGCAGGTCTTGCATATGGGTTGTAGAAAGATGCTATATATTAGTCCAAATCATTATGTGTTTGTACCTTCGAAATAAATGCCTTTAATATGAAAGATGTAATTGTTGTCAATTTCTTGATTGTTTTGCTAGGTTTTGAGTTTTAATCTTTTAGATTTCATTTTGAAAATGATATGGTTTGTTGGAAGGTGTTCTAATACATGCAAAGATAATTTAGTTTGGTTTGAATACTTTGAGTTAACGTCTTGATATTAAACCAATGACTGTGACATTTTCAAATAGAAAGATGTATAAATACCATGTTACAGATTGTAAATATCTTAGGTTTTTACCACAAAAATATGTACACAATTCGAAAGGAGATGGTCTTTGCTATATCTGAGTATATAACCATAATACACTGCATCCCATTTGTAGTTATTGGTGTTATAAAAGTGGTGATAATATATAGTGGATATAATGATATAAAGAAAGGTGGTTTATTGATCTACAAATTATATGTTTATGCTTAATTAAAAGCAAAACATCAGGAAAATCTATTCAGTAATGTTAAATGTAATATTTAAGATTCATACATGTACTTAACTCAAAGGACATAGAGGTTTGAACCCAGAAGATAGGAGTTTCTTGGAAAACATCAAAGGGCAGGTATATATGTTCTAGTAATAAGTATTAATGCATGTCAATCTATTTTACTGCCATTAATTACTACCAGGTAACATTTATGACCCAATTTATAATCAATAACTTTCCTTTGAGTTTGTAGTCAATTCCAGATGTATGGAAAACTACCGACACGGATCAAAGATGATAATGATAAAGTAAAATTATAATCACATACTTAAAGGGGCAATAGCACGTTTTTTGATAATTTTATATTTTGAAATTTTCACTGATAATTGTTAGTTAAAGCTAAATGTATTATTTTGACAGTGTCAAAAATCGCATTAGACAAGCCAATCATCCATAGTAAGAGAACAAAGTATGTAGATTCGCATAAAATCCATTGGCGGCCATTTTGTGTGAACACCTTTAATTCATTTTGTGTAAGAAAAAGCAATCGCATGGCTAAACTTTACGTTATATATTTGAATTATTATTGCTCCATTTAGTTTAAAAACATTGTCTATCAATTGGAACCATTTAGTTTCATTTTCCTGACATCACCTTATATTCCCCCTAAAAACGTGCTACTGCCCCTTTAAACACAAACAAGAATTGATGTTTTTATTCTAAATATCATTTAAATTTTACAATACAAAACTTTAAAAAAAAAAATTAAAATAGAACGATGATGTTTGCTTTGAAATTTTCATGTTCACATCCTATCAACAAGAAATGATAATTTTTCAAAACTAAAATCAAAATCTGCACAAAAACATTTAAATTATACATAAGGTATTTTCAAAAGATTTCCATTCAAAAAGAGAAATGAAAAATGCAATGAAATTCAAAACTGATAACTGTTTACAAACCTTAACATAGATAAGCATAACCTTGGTCGTTTCGAAACACAAGAATATCTAAATGATGCTATTTAGCTTATCAACTAACACTGTTGAAGTTATTTTGAGGGTCAATTCCCATGATATTTGCAAACTGTATTACTTTGTGTTGAGAATATCTTATTGATGAAACATTCTGAGATAAAAGATGTTACAATAACATTTTTACTAATTTTTTTTCCCTGTGTTTTCTTTTTATATATTTAATCACAACCATGGATGCTTTTAGAATTGATATAATCAAATGATAATATCTTCTATGCATTTGTTTTTAAATTTATTTTACCACTAAAAGTACATGCACAATATGTTAATTATACCTACATCTCATTAGGAATTACATAGATAACTAATAACTTATACTGAAGAGAAACATTTTATTTTAATTAGTATCAAAGATTTTTTTTTATGAGACTGAATGTAAGTATAAGAACGAAAGGTGAGTTTACCTACATCTACGAGAGGAAATACAGAGTTTCCTCCTACTGGAGATTTGCATTCTGGGTATTTCTGCCGATTGTTGTTATACGACTTCAAAGCATCGTAAATGTCATCACTCGACATGAGGAAGAAATGGATGTAGAAGAATGCGCTATACAACGCAATGTATATGTAGATGTGCCCTCGGCTTGTTTGATTACGTTCTCTTGTACATATCACATCAACATCTGATGTACATTGCATGATTTTCAATGCAGGTGGCTGTTTTCATAAGGAATAGGGTCAATTTGGGATTAAACTTCAATTAACTTGAAGAAGACTTTTTAAAACTCTTGCAGGATTCTAAAGAATTCTTGCTTGATTACATTTCTGTCTTACATATCACCTAAACATCTTTTTAAATGTTTGTTGGGCGATTTTCAATACATGTGGTTGCTTTTATGAAGAATAAGGTAAATTTAAGGGGTTAACATCAAATGTAGAAGACATTTTAAAGCTCTTGCAGGACTTCCTTGAAACTCTAAAGAATTCTTGCTTGATTACATTTCTCTTACATATCATCTGATGTACATTGCATGATTTTCAATGCAGGTGGTTATATTAATCAGGAATTTTTTCAATGTTTCTGGCTTTAGGAGTTAACTTGAATTAGAATTAATTTCATTTGCAAGATTTTTAAGAACTCTTGCAGGACTTTCTTGAATCTGTAAAGAACTCTTTACCCGATTACATTATCTTGTACATATTACATCAACCTCTTATGTATGTTGGGCGCTTTTCATTTAAAGGGGCAGTAGCACGTTTTTTGATAATTTTATATTTTAAAATTTTCACTGATAATTGTACGTTAATGCTTAATGTATTACTTTGATAGTGTCAAAAATCTCATAACACAAACCAATCTTCCATAATCAGAGGACAAAGTATGAAGATTCACATAAAATCCATTGGCGGCCATTTTTGTGTGAACACCTTTAATTCATTTTTGTAAGAAAAAAGAATCGCATGGCTGAACTTTAAGTTATATGTTCAAATTATAACTGCTTCATTAAGTTTAAATACATTGTCTTTCAATTGGAACCATTTATTTTCATTTTCCTGACATCACCTTATATTCCCCATAAAAACGTGCTACTGCCCCTTTAAGGTGTTGTTATTATAAAGAATTAGGTCATTTGTTTGTTTCAGTAGTTAACTTGAATAAAATGAAAAACTTTGAGAATTATGGGGGGTCACATTTCCCTCTGTACATATCACATCAACATCAGAAATCTTTTGCATAAGTGATACTGTTTTTCTAAGAAATGGGGTTATTTGCTTATTCAGAAGTTTCTTACATAAAATGAATAAGTTATTTGCATGATTTGTTCAAATCTCTAAAGAAATCTGATCTGATTAAATTTCTTTTGCACATATCACATCAAAATTCAATTTATGGTGAATGATTTGCAACTTTACTGGAAGCAATTTTCCAAATTTCTAAAGAATGAAATGTTTATCAAATTCTGGCTACCAAATTGCAAAAATAAAAATCTCAAAACTTAATAAAAATCATAAAATTATCAGGTCACATTTCATAATTGAGAGCTGACATGTTTTCTGAAATGAACACTGAAATGAACAACAGACTACTATGAGTCATATGTTCAACCGCCAATCATCCTTGCAAATTACTTCTTGCACAACCAAATCCATGCATGCATGTTTGCTTAGGTCGAAAACCTATTACTTTACAGCAAGTAAAACCACTTGGCACACATTATCAATTTCATCCATCAATAAATAACCATGTGGAGTGCTGAAACCAACACATGGTACTGCTAGTTATAAAATGTTCCTTGTATATTGCTGTCGGTAGAGTGACTGTTGTATATTTCAGTAACAGCTGACCGCTAGAGATTCACATCTTGTGGTGGAGTAAAAGTGGCAAAGCTAGATATTTTGGGTGTATCCAGATTTAAACAAAAATGGAAGCATTTCATATATTGCGATACATAATTGGAAACTTATACTATGAAATACAATTGTGCCAATATATTTCATGTGTTCATTACTTGTAAATTGCTGTTGTATATATATATATATCAGTAACAGCTGACCGCTAGAGATTCACATCTTGTGGTAAAGTAAAAGTGGCAGAGCTAGATATATTTCATGTATGCAGATGTTAATTTAGGTAAAGGACAATGGAAGTATTTTAAGGAAGTCACACTGTGTTCAATGAAATGTTTGCAAAGTATATACTTTTCCATATTTCCTAATAATTGCCAAATGCAAATAAAATAGTGAATCGTATCATTTTCTGGTTAAAAAATTGAAACAAGAACCGAAAAATGATCTTCCACAGAGAATTTATTCTGATTTTTAAATGTAATAAGAAGATCAAAATTTCTGATTACCTTAAGACAAGAACTCAAACAGATAATTAAAATTTCCAATTCCCTGGATCACATATTCACATATCCAAACATCATGTTGAATGACATCATTTTCTGGTCTCACAGAGCCGAAACAGACAATTGTACATTTCGCGTCCATTGCATCTGTCTTGTCGATTGCATTACTCAATAAGACATGTATCTGTAGAACTAAGCTAGGTTAATCCTTACTGACCCCGTAACATAGGAGTAAATGTAGTGTTCATGTCTGTGCATAAATCTCCCATTAGTCGAATACTTGTGTTCGTCTTCACATGTCTTAATGGGATTTGGATATCAACTGCATTACCTAATTGACATTTCTTTGATTGTAAATCAGAATCTGTTTTTTGCTGAGTTGACATGTATTATGACAGCTACTTTTGCTATCAAATAAAACAATACTAGCTAATTGACATATATTACAATGAAAATCAGAAACTTCTTTGCCGAGTTGACATGTATTATGACAGCTACTTTTGCTATCAAATAAAACAATATTAGCTAATTGACATATATTACAATGAAAATCAGAATTTGTTTGCCTAGTTGACTTGTATGATTACATCTACTTGTGTCTACCAGGGAAATGTGATTTTTCATTTGTGTTGCTTAATTTGACATATGTTTCAATTTGTTTAGTTATCAGATAAAAGGAATTTATCTTTTCAGATGATAATCTTCTTGGTATAAATCTTAAAAAATAAAAAAAAAATAAAATCATATTTATGATATACCATTTTGCCATATTAATGTTTTGCCTTAAAATCATGATTTTCATGATAAAGTAATATCTCAATATCTAAAAAGAAAACTATAATGTATTAAAGTTAAATCAATTGGAAAGGTGATAAAAGACAATAGAAGGAAATCATAGAGGAAATTTATTTTACTTTAAACATTTTCCTCACTACATCATTTCTTTCACTGTGCTGATAACATTTAATAATTTGTCAAAATTCAGTCAGATTTGAAAACAGATGAGTCTAAAAATTGATTTGTCCAATTTAGAGTTGCAGAAATGATATCCTATGCCAATTTAACTATGATATTCTGTCTTCATAAATGAGCTAAAACACATTAGCCCCCACTAGGGAATTTTTCAATGTCTTTAGATATTTTCAATATCCATGATAAGGGACAAAATGGTCAAGAAGCTAGCCCCTATTGGGCATGATCATAAAAATTCCATGCCACTGCAGTAAACTTAATCAATCATACAGGGCCTTAGATGGGATGAGGTTGAGGTAATTTACTGAGAAATTTATACATAAATAAGTTTTTATCTCTTCTGTTTACTTCAGTAGCAAGAATTTGCCAATTCCCAGTAAAAGTCAGTCAAATTTCAGAAATCATAAATTTGGATGCCATTCTATTTGAACCAAGGGAATACACAACTGCCAAGTTCCACATACATTAAATAATATTTTATTGTAACGTAAAGGAGAGTTTTATGCAAAAACAGAACTTAAGATTTGTACTGCAATCAACAAGATAGATAAAAATTCTTTCCAAAATTCAAGATTTTTTTACAACATTGTTTCCACTTAACCTAAAAGGATTGACTACTCCAGACTTCCTTTGCTTTTTTCATTTCTAAAAGCTTTGTAAGTTTTCTTTGCAATATCCATGAAACACATCCATTTCATTAACTGAATACTCTTCATAATTTCCTGAAAACTTCAATTCCTGTCATGCTTTTTACCAGTAATTGAAATGTTTGCCCAATCTCCAATCCATTAAAATCCACTACAACTTTAGATAAAACTATTCTTCAGACCTGTTTTCGACCTTGGTTTGACTCTCAAATTTCACCCATAAGCAAGAAAGCAATGTCTACCAACATAATTACATAAGTAGATGACAGTAAAGATGAAATATAAGAATGAGTCACGTCCGAATAGACATAAAAGTATTTTCTTATCCAAGAAATATCGATCACACTGGCTAATTTGGACTAGGGGAGGAAAAATATCATTACTTGGTACAAAGATGAAAAGTCTGCTCACAGCAATACATTAGAAAATCCCCGAGCAAGCTAATCACCCTGTCTGAATCCCAGTTGTAGCTCTTATTGTAGTAGATATTTCTTATAGCTATCAACTCTAGACTGACTCCCAGTCTCTCAGGGTATATATATTCTCAAAAGGAAAAGAACAGAGAGATGGATTTTCAGATCTAAGGCTTGGAGCAGGTCTATTGCCTTCCAGAACAAATGCCAACTTGGACAAGTTCTATCCAAAACAATTACCAACTAAAACAATTCCCATCTAGGATAATTTCTATCTTGGACAATTCCGATCCAGACCAACTGCCAAATCTCACCCAGAATCCTGCCCAAAAAGGACCAATCTCACCCAGAATCCTGCCCAAAAAGGACCAATCTCACCCAGAATCCTGCCCAAAAAGGACCAATCCCACCCAGAATCCTTTCCAAATGACCAATTCCAAACAGTCCCACCCAGAGTTCTTTCCAACTAGGACGATTCCCAACTAGGACAGTCCCACAATCCTACCAAGGACATTTTACACAATGGATATTGCAAAGAAAACTTACATAGCTTTTAGAAATGAAAAAAGCAAAGGAAGTCTGGAGTAGTCAATCCTAGGTTAAGTGGAAACAATGTTGTAAAAAAATCATGAATTTTGGAAAGAATTTTTATCTATCTTGTTGATTGCAGTACAAATCTTAAATTCTGTTTTTGCATAAAACTCTCTTTTAAGTTCCATACTAGGACAACTGCTTCCTAAGACAATTGCCAGCCCATAAAGATAAAATAAGCAGAAATGATTTTTTCATAAAATCAGTAACAACTATTCAGGAATGAAATAAACACTTTCAAATACAATACAGGGGTATTTCCAAATGTAATAGACATGAAATGAGTATTTTATATCTTGATATACACCAGACAATTCACATGTTTTCTTCAAACTACAAGTTGCGTATTTCTCAATGCAATTGATTTTAATTGTGTATTCTACACTGTGAGATACACAGGATGAGTATATAACACTACAATACACAAGATGTGTATTCTTAATCCAATAGACATGAAATATCTTTTTGACATTTCAATAAACATCATTCCAAATACACAAACCAAAATGTGTTTTTCTCAATGTAATAGACTTGGAGTGCATATTGGCTGCAATACACAAGATGAATACACTTAAAAAATGGATTTCTCACTCATTAACATATGAACATTGCAACTTTTGCACACTTTGTTTGTTTCACATCGAGACTATGTATTTTCACATTTTAAATGCATATATCAAGAGTCATTTCAATTTCAGTTAGGTATAATAAATGACTTAATTCAAAAAAAAAGAGAAAATTCTTGTAAACATAGACTTACCTAAAGTAAGTAATGATTAAAACATTGTAAGCATTCCATTGCAAAATAAATCATTCATGTGGACTTATAATATGAATAATACTTATAATGTATATTATGTATATATGTTTATTCAAAAACACAAAGTGTTGATATATCTGTAGAGCAAGCGTATATTTCCCCCTGGTTGATGTATCCGCACTTGATGTGACATAATTACTAATGCTATTAGCACCCTTGGATTTCTCAATTTCAAAAGCTAATGCTAAAGGACATTTCCCTCTCCTTTGGGGGTCAAATATTCCTTCTGCATCTCTTCAGTCAATTTTCGAGCTCGGGGAAAATTTAATTACTTGGATCTTCCATGATCCGGCGCTGTTAAAGTCAAGAAAGTTCACATGCAAACTCATCATGATCTTGATAATAAGGACAAAGCGCCAATGAAACCATATGTCTTCTGTTAAAACGAATACCTCCTCAGGTTTTGCTGAACACTCAGAAAATGTCTTGATAATGCCGGAATAAATTGTTAATTTAAATGAGTTCTTGGTCCTAAATTGACAAAAGAAAATAGATTTGTAATGTAGACAAAAGGTCAATTCTGTTAAAAAGGTTAAAATCATTTAAGTTTTAAGGGGTGATATTTATTTGATGAAAGAAAAAAGAATTTCACACATATATATGAATATTATTTTTCTATACACACTGTGTGCATCAAACTGAATTCTCACTTGCAATAGAACAAGAAATTATATTTCAGACTCAAAACAATTAAACCAAAACAAAGGAAAACGATTATTTATCCAAGAATTTTTTAAGGGCTGAGTCAGACTGCAATGATGCCACCTAATGACAAAATTCCAGATATTTTGATCGTAAATTTCACTCTGAGATTGATCACCCATTGTCCATTTCAGCATGTGAGTTCTGACAAGTCTTTATTCTTGTGTGCATTTCTCTTTGATCTGACGTGCAATGCACATGCGCTGATAAAGCGGCCTCCTTTGGATTTTCCCCCTCTCAACAAACATCATTTTGAGTAAAGAAAGGATTGAAATGGATAAAACCAATTCGGACAACAAAAGACAACTTGTCAATATCGAGACTTACGCTAAGGCGAATGACACCACATGAAATTAACAAGAGGGTAACAATTGTTTAATCTTAAACCTTGATGATTCATATTAGAACAAGATCTTGAAATCTTTGCTAAGCATGTTAGAAAATGTCTTGTAATTGGCCAAAAATTGATATTTTTCAATTGAAAACATCCAAACGTTTTTGAAAAAAAAAATCAGAAATTGTATAAACAATAAATTTCGAAATGACCAGTTTCTATCAATTTTGATCAAATCATATGATAATGTAAGATGAAAATATTTCAAAATACAATTGGTAAGAAAAATTCAATTCATTTATATTTTCAAAAACCCTGGCTGGGGAATAAAAGAACTATTTAACATTTGATACTTGATATAAAGAAATCACCAACAAATTGTCACAAATTGTTAAGCTAAAACTTCAAACAGCTAATTATGAAAGAAACCTAAAAGATATATCCTAAACCTTTTAAATAATTAACTGTTAATGTACAGAAATTGTTAAAAACGTGACCTGAAGCCCTGAACAATGCAACCTCCAAAGTTAAAGCACTCCTATCGCTTCAACTCCCCATTAATATTGGATACAGTTCAGCAGCCATTTGTGTAATTCTTTAGCATTTGTTTACCCCAATTCCCTAATCAATTTGGCCATCAATCAGCTACTTGAGTAGTGTGAGTCATATACATCCATTATGATTGATACTACAAGAATGTCTTTGTTTGAAATCTACATAATAAATATGACATAGGTCAGAGGTCAAGAATGAAATAAACAGGCTCTAAAGATAATCAGATATCAAGATTATTGTGGTGATGATACAGAATAATGATATATAATGATGACAATTGTACCAGAAGATGGAGGTATAGAAAATCAATATTAGAGAAAATTAAATATTTGATATACTGAATTTGTTTACTTGTCTAAATTTATTCATCTTTTAAATGTTCCATGAAAATCTTTGGAAATGAATAACAAATAATTTATTATTTTAAGTAAATCTTAAGTGTGATAAAATTTGATATGAGCCTATATAAGTATTATTCAAATATATCACTGAAGATTAAATTATTCACTAAATTTATGTTTATAGATGATGAAATACTTAAGCATAACAAATTGATAAATCATATATATTTCAAGGTAAAGTTCTATACTTTACACATTTTCAATTAATTTTGCATGTTGACATTCAACAAATCACATATTTTAGTAATCACAGCAAAAACTAAAGAATTCATAAGTTGACCTCATAAAAATATTGACATTTAGAATTAACTTTTATTCATATTTTCCATGTTGTTGTTGCAATAGGATATCATTGCCATCGATTGTTATATCACTTCCTGTTAAAGGACATTTAAGTGCAATCGACAACAATACATTTCAGCATGTGGATGAAATTGACAAGGTGTTTTGTATTAAACCGAATGGTGTAAGTTATTAGAACACATGGTCTTTCATGTAATAGTTTCCACACTACAACCGTTACAAATTTGAAGTTTGTTGGGAACGTCTGTTGAATAAATAGCTATCAAATAAAACTACCACAACAAATATGTTCTCATAACCTTAAAGGGTGAAAAGAAAATCTTAGGGAAGGGTTGCCTTGTAAGTGCCAAACAAATATTAGTTAGTACCTTAAATATGATTAGAGCCTATCAAATCAGTAAGAAGACTAACAAGCTGATTTGAAAATGAATAATTCTCAGTCTCCTTCTTATTATGTACGGGACAAAAGTTTGGCATATTTGTATATTTTTTATTAACATCTTAGCAGTATATTAATATTCATACATATCATTCATCATATCAAAATTTTCATATTCCTAACTAATTTTGTCAAGTATATACAATTCTGTTCAAATTTAAGATTTATCAGCAAAATTTTCATTTCAAAGTCTTATTGTTGCTATATTTTTGCCCAAATAGGAAGTTGAAAATCTAGAGCAAGATTCTTGATGGGAATGTACTTATTAGCCTTTTGATATTGATTTTCTGACAAGAAAGTTAGGCATACAAAAGAGCTGATTCAGCAACTAATCTTATTTCTCAAGTGCATGTGTTCAATACTCTAATCAAGTTCCTTGACATGTAGAAGGAAATCTCTCATTGAATGTATAGGGTTGAATAAATGATCTATGCAGGCATTGAATCAATTAATAATAACAAGGGTGAATTTCAATGTAAGTTTTAGATGAAGGATGGTGAGTTTATCAATTGGCATTGATGGACAATATTTGGGTTGAATGAATGATCCATGCAGTCATTGAATCAATAAATTATAATGATGGTAGATTTCAATGTAATCTTAAGATGCAAGATGACAAGTTTATCAATTGATGACAATATTTAGGTTGAATGAATGATTCATGCAGTCATTGAATCAATAAATTACAACAAGGGTGAATTTCAATGTAATGTTTAGATGCAAGATGGTGAGTTTATCAATTGGCATTGATGACAATATTTAGGTTGAATGAATGATCCATGCAGTCATTGAATCAATAAATTATAATGATGGTAAATTCCAAAGTAATCTTAAGATGCAAGATGACAAGTTTATCAATTGATGGCAATATTTGGGTTAAATGAATGATTCATGCAGTCATTGAATCAATAAATTATAACAAGGGTGAATTTCAATGTAATCTTAAGATGCAAGATGACAAGTTTATCAATTGATGACAATATATGGGTTGAATGAAATGAATGATTGAAACAACTTTAAAGATGAGGTTTAGTGTAATTTGAAGATTCCGGCATAAAAGACAATCTTTTTATTTGAATTAAAAGTCTATAAATCAATATATCAGTAAAATGCACTGTAATTGTTGAAATAATGATGAGACCTTTAAATTTTTCAGCCAAAAAAATGAAATTTGTAAAATCAGAAACAAATGATATCAATACAAGTGATTATGCAAGAAATAATGAAACTGCCACAACCTAGTCATCAGAATACTTGAATCAAAAACTATGAAATCATTTCCATCATTTTATCATTTTTATCAAATTCAATTCTCTCGACTGATTTATTTCTCCTTTCAGCCTTAATTTCCATCTGACATTTTTAGAACAAAGAACCACAAGGGGTTCACAGGTCAAATGAAGCGACCCTCCCCTGGGGAAGCTCATGACTTTCCGACATCCCTTCTCAAAATAAAATCGCATATTCATACAAAATTTGGTTGCCCATTGCCCACTGACAAAATAACAGCACAATGCAGTTGTCATAAGTGACATGTCAATGATAATCTCAGTGAAGAACATTTCCTTCTAGCAAACCCAATGCCACAATCACAATAGGGGCAAACCTCGCTAATTTCTCCAGTTATTGATTTTCCTCCAAAACACCACCAAAGTTTTCTCTGAGAGGCAATGCCATGGAAACGAAAAGGTGAATTTGGTGCAGGATTTGTGATTGTCTGGTTTGATGTTGTTAATGAAAGATTGCAGTTGTAAGCTTGTCAATTACATATGATATATGAGAGTTGTAGATTTCAATGCACTGATTTCTTACTGGAATGAGATATCTACAAAAACACTTTTCTCCTTTCAACAAAGCACATTGTTTTGGTTGACATTTTGTATTTGCATAATTCAAATGATTGATTTTGCACATGCCGATGCCCATGACCCGAAAATGTCGACACATTGACTCAATAACTATTGTGACTATTTCAATGACTTTCACGTTGATTTTATATAATGACATCACATCATTTTTTCTGAACTGTAAAGTTAATTTGTTGTTTGAGTTTGATACAAAATGCTGCACATTGTTTGTGGTAAATGATCTTACATTATGAAGTAATTATTTGTTTAAATGCTTATGAAGATTGCTGTTTAGATGCTTTATTCTTGACCGAATAATATCTTTCACTAGTTTACTAGTATATGTCACTTGAAAATTTGTAGATCATATCTAGGATCAAACATTGAAAATTGTACTTGAACATAATTTTATCTGAATTCTGTTTCAAATAAGTTCAAAAAAATGTTACATATAATTGTATTGTCAATAAGTTTGAATGTAAGAGGGAATATAGATTCAATGGATCAATGAATGTTTGCACACATACATGAAGTTTGAAAGGGATGGGTGCTTGTGAGGATGGATGGATGGATGGATGGATGGATGGATGGATGGATGGATGGATGGATGGATGGATGAATGGATGAATGGTCACATAACTGTGTTAATGGAAGATTCACTTGATTGATGGACAGTTGAATACCAAAATAGTGAAACATAAACAAACATAACAGTAAAATTTAAAACTTTCACTGGAACAACTCATGTGTGAGAATATGACCTATATTCATAATGTAAACAAACCTTCAAGAGCAATGTCAATTACATGTTTCTAAAAGCAACATGGTAGACCTACCTGGGTGAGTATTTAACCTGAGTTTGGTGGGTGGGAGTGAGTCGTTTGGAGTCAAAAGTTCGAAGGAATGCTCCATTAGTTCTCAACTTTCCAGTTTTGCCTGACCGGGGGTATCCAATACCTTCTGGAATTGTATACATGATGGCACCTTTCCCACTACAAGATACAATAGCAGGAACTAAAGTAGATCCCTAAACAGGAAACTGTCATATACCATCGTTAGAAGACCCTTATAGATCCTTAATAATGGGTATCTAGACCCTTATAGATCCAAGTTGGAAGACCATCAAATTCACATGTACAAGATCCTTCAAGATCGGAGTTAGCAAATCCTTTAGATATAGATGCACATATTTGGACTGCCTGAATCCCTCAAAGATCCAAGTCATTGAGATGATAGATCCTCACAGATCCAAGGGAGCAGACTATAGAAACACTTTTGGTGACTGTCATAGAATTGTATTTGGGATCCTCACAGATCCAAGTATGGAGACCACAGATCCAAATTAGAGATCATCACAGATCAAAGGTAGCAGACTATAGAAACTCTTTTAGGAGACTGTCATAGAACTTGTATAAGGAAGGAGACCATAGATCCACATTGAAAGGCATCCTCACAGATCCACGTAAGGAGACTATAAAAGCATTTTAAGGAGACTTTCATAGATCTTGTACTAGAGATCCTCACAGATCCAGGTTGGAGAGGACCCTACAAGCCATGTGACTCTGCTCAGAGCTTGACTCAGAGTGCCAGTGTAACTGTGAAGAGGGGCTGTGAGCTGGTCTCGTGGACATTGAATGTAGCCATGATCTCTCGGTGTTCACTCACATCACCATTACAGCAGCATGCTAGGCAAGGCTAGGCTTGCCTGTCTCACAGCCTTTGTTGTGAATGAAGCTGCAGAATTAATCTATGCAAATCTGTCATCACACTAGGACAGTTCCATTATTGGTGTAGGGGTGCCGGTGACATGCAGACTCATCTACATTTCAGACTGTACTTCTGTACAAGGCCTGTCGCCCCTCCTGGTGTAGTGGATCAATATATGTACAACACAGACCCACCGGCTCAGCTGTTAGCAGCATACCGGGATAAGGAGGTGACATAATACGTGTCAGATCAGCTGCTGGCCGGTCCGATGGAGAGAATATCGTAGTATCCCTACAATATTCTCTCTATCGTGGACAGAAGATAGGATGAATAGATCATATAGTTGTAATGAACACAAGGAGAAGCTGTTGAGGTGGATGAATGAAATGTTGTGATAGACAAAATATCGGGATAGCTAGAATATTGTAAGGATGGATCATGTGATGGACAGAAGATGTTATTGTGGTAGAGGAATGAAATGTTAGGATACAATCAAGGATAGAAAGATGACAATAGTGATGGACAGAAGCTGGTAGGGATTGACAGAAGATGCTGTTGTTGTGGATGAATGAAACATTGAGATAGACAGAAGATATGGTAGGGATGGATCATGTGATGCAATAAGGATGCTGTTGTGGTAGACGATTGATATGAATGACAATAAAAATAGACAGAAAATGTCAAACAGATCATAATGGATGATATGCAGAGAGAGAATGAAGAAAATCATATATAAACAAATGCTCAATTTCTTATAATGTCATAAAAATTGCTAGATTTCAATTCCTCGACCTAAATAACGAAATCAGGCAATAACTGGCACTGCATGTCCAAATAGACTAACCACCCAACCACCATGACCTCACTCTATATTCAGTGACATATTTTGCCCACAGCATTGAGCTGGTTAAGTGTAAATTATTCAAACCTTTATAATAGGATGCAGAGAGAGTGTGTTAACACATAAAGATGAGTCATCCATTGTCTGTTTTATTTCACAATGTTGTTGTTTTGACTGGGACGCAAAGTGGAAATGTTGATGAGTTATCTGGGCTTCACCTGTCTTAACGAGCTGATCTCACCTGCCGAAGGTGAAACCCAGAGAGGGGGAGGGGGTGTGGCTCGGTGAGATAATGAAGATGAATTGGTGGCAGGAAGGAAGTGTTGAAGGCAGAGCTGGATGTGAAATTCCATTAATTTGGGCATACACATTTGTTGATTTAAAAGCACACAAAAATAAATGTAATCATGTTGTTTCAATGACAAGCAAAAGCTGATTTAAATCCTTTCACTACTATACAGGCCTGAAATCAGGTTAATGAATGTAGCTGTGTCTGTATTCTTACAGTGAAAACGATAAAGCTTTTTTTTAAAATTAAATTTCAGTAGAATTTTGCATTGCTTATTGAATAGGACACTTGCTTAACTATTCAGTAGTTCAACTATTCAGTATAGTTCAGAGTTATTTGTATTTTCACTCAATAATCACCTAATACAAGATCACTTCATGAAATAAAGTACATATCAAATATCGTAAGTAACTTGAATGTACAAATATAATTATTTAGCAGCAAAATTAATTTCAAATCATATTTCCAGCCTTCTCCTGCTACATGACTATATTAAAGGGGCAGTAGCATGTTTTTAGGGGGAATATAAGGTGATGTCATGAAAATAAAAATTAATGGTTCCAATTAAAAGACATTGTATTTAAACTAAACGAAGCATTATTAATTCAAATATATAACGTAAAGTTTAGCCAAACTATTCCTTTTTCTTACACAAAATGAATTAAAGGTGTTCACACAAAATGGCCGCCAATGGATTTTATGTGAATCTTTATACTTTGTCCTCTGACTATGGATGATTGGCTTGTGTAATAAGATTTCTAACACTGTCATAATAATACATATAGCATTTACTTACAATTATCAGTGAAAAAATTTTAATATGAAATTATCAAAAAAAATGCTACTGCCCCTTTAAACAGCAGCCTCGAAACGGTATCAATCCTCATTCAGCAAGTCTAGATTTGATTGTAAAACCTACAGAAATACAATAACAATGATAATGCAAGTATTATTTGTAAGAATTCATAGACTACCTTTTATTCTATTCTAAGCCATGCACACATTATTTACAGATATTTCCACTCCCCATTCTCCATCCTCCCCCAAAACTTGCATTATCCCCCCTGGTGGGATGTTTTCCTCTAAGAGCATTCCCCCATTTTCTGCTTGTTAAGCATACAATTTGCCATGTTAACAGCATAGCCTATGAGTTCTGGTCGGATGGCATGGCCTGGTATTCACTGTTAGTGGTATATAAGCGTAACATAGGTATCTTCGCATACTTACATCAAAGAGGGAAGAACTACTTATGATGGCATGGATAGACAAAATGTTTTTCTTGTGTTCGTGACAATATTAGAATTAATACTTCCTGTTACTTTTTCATTTTCTTGAGTGGAGATATATATTATCCTTAATTTACCTTGATTTGTACATTCAGTTTTGATACTTATATTTGCTTACATACTTACATACATATACATATACATATACAATGTATATACATATACATATACATATACATATACATATACATATACATATACATATACATATACATATACATATACATATTACAAAGTGGCCAACCACAAAACAAATTTAGTTTTGTTGGAATTGGCGCTTAACTGAATCATATAAAGCAATTTGTATGCAGGTAATTGTTGAAATTAGTGAAATATCTGGGTGTGAAAAAAAATAATTTTGCCATATCATTGTAAATGATTTTTTACATGTTTGAGTATTTCAAAGATCCTGTTTCATAAAATGTATTCTGCATTTATAATTCTAAGAGCTAGGGTTTGCATTGTAATCAAATATTAAAACGAAAAAAGTGGTAGGAAATACTATACATGTTGCAATTTACCAATTGCAATTATTCCTACATTTCATAAATCTCATTTGCTCAGAATTCACAGTTTTATTACTATGATTTACAATTAAACCTTCACCTTTCCATATTTATTCACTATCATAAAGAAAACCTCAGTCAACACCCAGACTGCAGTTATTAACATTTTGACATAAGCATAAGCTTTTGAAAGTCAATTCTAGATCTGAAGTGAACTTTGAAATAGCCAATTCTCAAGAGGATATGAACAAATAATCTTTTTGAGAATTAATTTTCAGAATATAAGTGCAACAAAAGCTATGAAAAACATCTTGTAAATATAAAACAAAGTTCAAATCTTAAAAAAACCCAACAACTTCATAAAAATGTTAACAAGTTGTAAAATCACAACTTACCAGAAACTGGCACAGTGTGCTTGAACCCTGTAGGAAGGTCACGTGTATATATTCCAAGTTAGTCCCCACTTTCCATCGCGTTCTCATTATAAAGAGAAGCTGGCTATCAGGTAACCCTCTCCTACGGTACCTAGGCTCCTGATATTCCAAACTTCTTGTATTTATTATCGGCGCCAAAGGTGACTTTCTATCTCTTAATCCTAACCTAGATAAGTATCTCAGTACCACAGAAAGGGGGAGAACGTTTCTTTGATGGATGAAAATTCCAGGTATTTTGTCCCAGGGGGAACAAATGCAGGCGATAAAATCCCATATTTCAGAGAAAGGTTCAAAGTTCAAAAAGTGGGTTTTGAATTAGAATTGTTATCAAACATGGATTAATATGTTAAAACCATTTAGCAGGTTGTTTTTGATATTCCCATGGAACCTACCTGTCTCCCCCATACTTAACAATGGACTGGTCCTGTTAGTTACAGGAGACATGTGCAGAAAGGTACTTTCTGATTTAAAGGTATACAGTGTGTTTTTACGATTGACAATTTTTAGAGAATCACAATGAGGTTTTGGATTTAATTTAAGTTTTTTACATAAAAGATTGTTTTAAAACATTGAATTTTGATACAAAATATATGTTTATTTGAGGTGATGTAATTTGGGTATCTAAGCTCCATTTTCAAGTATAGTTCATATATTTTACAGTTTTAAGTATTAAGTTCTTGGAGAAAATGGTAATCCACTGTTGTAATAACTACCAATATCTTGTTTCTAAAGTTGATGGTGATTACACGGCAGCTAGAATTTATGTAAATTAGTTTATTTCAATTTAAGAACAAATCAAGATTACTATGAATGTTACCATAAAGATAACAATTAAAATAAATATTTTTCGACAATAAAGATGTTGAATTACATATCAAAAAACACTTTTCAAGCCTTTCTTATGGCAGGGCTCAGAATGTATTGAGGGTACAGAGTTTGCGACACTTATGTAAATTTGTATTGGGCTTTCAAAATTGAAAATATAATTTGAATTTAAGAAATATTCTTGTCTAGATTTAATAAACATTTTAACATGATTCCCAAAACTACAGAAAAAGGGCATTGCATGTTTAAGGCAATAATGTAAAATTCAAGAGCTACCATCTTAATGATTCTTAATGATACAGTGGGGAAAGTTTAGACGTCACTGGGTTGAAATTAACGCTGATTAACTGTATGTAGGTGAAACTGTGCACAGTTGAGATAACGTTTCCTGGCTTTTGGTATGTTATTACATCAGACAGGCATCCCTAGAGGGGGAAATATAGTAACCAGAGGAAAGCGGTAATGGTACCAAAAAACTTAAATCTTTGGAAAATCTTTTTTTTTCATGAGGAAATTGATCTCATAAGTCTGCAATAGGGATAAGATATTCCAATTTTTTGATTCATATCAAAAATACATTGAATTAATTTCAATTTTTTTTTTTTTTAAATTTGATATCAAGATATCACTTTTATTTTCAAAATAAATATTTATTGATTGTCAAATAAGACAAATGTTATTTGACCCTCATACTTAAAGTTTTGCCTAATTTTGACTAATTCTGTAGAAACAAATCTTGCAAAACCTGAAATATTATGAAATAAATGATTTCAGAGTTGAAATATTATTTGAAAATAATCATATATCTATAATTCATTTTTATAAATATTTTGTCTCATGCAACCTAGATGTATCAAATGAGGGTATTTTTAGCTTCTGACAATGCAGACATCTCTTGAATTATTTCCTCCATTCAAATATAACTATTATTTCAGTTCAATTCCAGCAAATACAATTAATGAAAGAATTTCAACCACGAAAACTAATTATCAAAGTATAACTTTCTAATAAAATGTGTCTGTTCTTGCAGAAAATCAAATCTGAAAAATGTAATCCCTTTAAAAAACTGAAAAAATCAAATGTCGCCACAATAATTATTTCTGTGATGAAATGTGTTCAATGTCAAGATGTATGATTATCAGGAAAGCATGGAATTAGTTGCTAAGCAACACAATTATTCTTGAGAAACTTTTGCAACCCATTTAATTGCCCATAAGGAATAATCATTAAGACCATCTCATGATCAAAGATGAAGCATTTTTTGGGAAAATGTCTTGTCAAAATTGACATGATATTTCACTTCCGAGCTATTTCTCGCTCAACCTAGGACATCTTATCACTGCAGGTGAGACAACTACATTATAGGTAATTTCTGTAAAGACGCGAAAACAAGAAATTCATTACAAAATTAATTAGAGGGTAATATGGAGAGGCATTTCCATGCATTTAAGGTAATCAGCTTGGGTGAAAAAATTGTAACCTTACATTGGGCCCTAGGCTAAGGAAGTGTCCAGACTCAGCCAATTAAAATATGATTCACTACAGAATGAATCATTGGACTTGAAAACCTAAGTTGGTTCACTTCGATTAAAAAAATCTACTTGATTATAATCATTTACAAATTTTGTTTAATGTAAATTAAAAAACAATAAAAGATTTTTTTAGATATAATTATATTGAATTTTTGGTGGTATTATTCAGCATTTATCATCAAGAGTTATCTCCCTTTTTCATCAAATTTGATGTTTTCCAATTATCACCATAAAAGGAGATTCTTGACATCATTTTCAATTACTTGATTTGGAAAGTTGGTTGATAAAACTCTTTGCAGCTGAATAAGGTGTATTGATGGAAACATGTGTCAACTTGATAAGATTTGGTACAAATATAGCTTTTGTAAATTTATAGAATCAGTGTTTTTATTCATGAGGAATAACATATCCAAACTATATATCAAATTGTTTTTTCAATTAAAAAATTCCAATTATCCATTTAGCAAAATTAAATAATCATTTTTTTCAGTTGCAAAGACATGTTTAAGTTTTAAGCAAAGAAGTAAACTCTTGTCAAATGGAAGGCTTATTTGAAAAATATTCTTATAGAGAGAAATCGCCGGAATACATTTCTATCTAAAAGAATTAAAGGTTGCCTTTTTCAAATTATCTCATTAGCAATAATAAATATTTAATGAATTTGTATAGAACATTGATGAATCAGACACAAGGCTAATCAATTATTGACAGTTAAATCTCATTAAAATCTATTGCCTTATTCCAGGAGGAAATCAATTAAAATGTCCCAAAAATATTCATCGTCAATTGCAAAATTTGGAGAAAGACACTCATTACTAAATCGTTAAATCATTGTTTCTGACACTTCTGAATTTTAAATTTTCTCATGTGTCCGATTTGCCTATTTCATATTTTCCACATCTTTTTATCATTTATCTAAATTGTTGTTTTAAGCAACATTCGGTATTACACTGTTAAAAGGTCAAATTACAAAATAAATTATATTTATCATAACTTGGTCTATCATCTATTACTTTTCACATAATATATTTATATATTTTACATTTAATTTTATTTTGAAAGAACATTATTTGTTCATATCCTTCATAAGCTTTTTATTCTTTCATTATTGGTTGTGAAATTTGGAAATAGATGATATATGTTTGGTTGAAAGAATTTCCTGTGTTGCCATCAAAACACCTTCTAAAATATTGCATTCATGATATAATAAGATATGACTAATATTGTAAATAATATTTTCATCTTCAACTCAAAAGGATTTAAAATTTGCAAAGCTTCTGCTCATACACAACCCAAAGCAAATAACGTCACTTTATATTAACAAATTGCGTTGTGTAATTGTCACAACTATAAGTTTGAAAAAAATTCTTCAATGCTTTGATGTGATATTTTTAACTAGAGACTCCTTTGCCAAGAACACAAAAGCTATCAAACAAGCAATCAACGAGAGTGTTTGAACTATAATGGCGTACATTTCAAAGAGGTTCCAGATGAAAGATTGACAGGAAATCATGTCAAATCAAAGCAATCTACAACAGGAAATCACAATACATTGTATTTATGGCAAGATAACCTGAAATCAAACAAATTTGGATTTCTAATTCTTGTTTTCTGAACAAAGGGTTATTTTATGAATGCTTCTATAACTATTTGAATCTTGTTGGTGGTGTGCAAGTCTGCAGGAGTTGTTTCCCTTCAATGCCTCTTTCTATTGAGTGGAAGAAACTTGTGGGTTGTTAAATGCACTCTATAAGAGTATATTAAAAAAACAAGCTTAATTAGCTAATAATAATAAAGCATATCGAAAATCAAAATTAGCAAATTTGTATTTTAATAAATATGTATTGGCATAATGTTGTTAGTATTAGTTACAATATTGTAATTTGATAGGTTGTATGTACAAATTGTATAATGGTATATGTAAATTACCAAACTTTGATATACATATTTATTAATATAGATTGGAAATTTGTTATGTATCAATATTTTCAATGACAAAAAAATGTGCTTTGCAGTATATTAAAGTTTGTAATCTTTATTAAGCTGCTTTCAGGAAAATGATTTCCTGTTGCTTTTACATGATTTAAAATGTCTGACAACTGAAATAATGTTTAACCCCTTCATAATGCTATATGAATAAGAGTAATGATTTTATTAGGCTACATCTCAAAATTTTCTTGTATAACAAAGTCATCCTCAATTAGTCTTACATATATTTTTCGTAACCCTAGCATTATATCAAAATTATTACTTAATCTTATGTTACACAATTTCCATTTATAGGATTATAATAAGCTGTGAACAAACAGCTTATCAGTATTCTTGACGATGATTTCAATTTTACAAAGTTCAAACCCTTACCATGGCGTAAGCCATCACCAAAACATCTGAAAACAAGATTTAAGTTTAAAAACATAAATTTGAAAAATAAATCTTACCTGTCATCATCAACAAGGCCAGTACTTTTCTGCATACACTCTCGGACAGCTTGCATCCCTTCTCGGAACCTCTGCTGCAGTCGGCGGGCATAAAGTGACGCTCCCCCCTCGCTCATATATCCACTTGCCCACTCTTCACCTCGGTTACTCTTCAGGATGTCGCCATCGGACATATATCCAGATATGTAGTCATAAGTGTCCACATCGGAACCATAGTCTGTGTCTGAGACACTTGGAGCATTTGAGTTCGCTCGCTTGATTTGACCAGAGTAATACTTTCCGTGATCAAAAAGAGGTCGGTTTACGCCAAGCCTGCTAGGTGTGCTTGAAGCATACATTGTTGTCTGAGGAACTGAGATTCCTGGAATATGGAAGTTCCGATTGGAAGACAGTCCCGAGTAGCCAGAATATCCACGGAAATACCCATAAGGCAATGCACGCATAATTGGCGGCATTGGTTTAATATCCATTGTTTCCCCTGAGTCGTCAACAAATGTTGTCTCCTTTTCAGAAAATGTTGTTTGCTTCCCGCTGAGTGGTTTATTTATCATCTCAGTCCGCACTTCAGTATCAAAAGTTGTTTCTATCTTCTCACCATGTCTTGGTTGAACAATGGCGATGTTATTTGCTGGTTTGCCCATTTGAGAGTTCAACATTTTCACTCCAAGTTTTGGAGAGTTAGTGGTAGCTCGATCATGGGCAGCCAGCAGCTCACTAGCAGGAGACTTCATGACAATACTATCACAAGAGGAGTGTCCACTGTGACTAGAAGGGGTGGAATCACTGGATCCTGGATCAGGGGTTCCAACCTGAGAGGAAGCAGATGAATGAATGCTACTATTACTCGATTCCTTCATCGACTCTGTCAAATACTTTGTGGGCGTTATTGTCCTTTGTAGCACTGACAGATTGGTTTGTGTATTCCCATCTGCCTTTGATACAGACTTTGTTGGCGCCATTGCACATGTAGGTTTGACCACATTGACCGTCTGGGTCAAGGTCACAGAGCCATGTGAAGGACTCGGGCTGACCATCTGACTGCGGGAGGTCCGTTCGTTCCCCTTGAAGGTGGACAAGTGACTCATCTGACTTCCTTGACTTGATTTTGGAGGAATTGTGATCTCCGCCATTACATGAGCTGTCGCCCGTGGAACAGTTATGGTTGGAGAATTGTTCTCGGTGGTCGTCCTACCCTGCTCATTTCTTCTTATCTGTTCCTGCCTCATCTGGTCGAATCTCTCAGACTCTGCTCTGATCTGTTCTTGTCTGATAAGTTCTTGTCGGATCTGTTCCTGACGCAGCTGCTGTTCCTGAAGATTCACTCGTGGATGATGCTCTCTCTGTTGAAGCTGCTGCAGCTGAAGCTGTTGAATCTCCTGCTGCTCAGCACTGCTCATCTCCACCTGGTATTGACGCAGCTGGTTCTGAGTCAGAGAGTGACTCAACGGGATCCCGGACTGTCCACCAGGCTGACCGTCTGGAGTTGATGCTGGACTCTGCACCTTTGGGGAGTTGGAAGACAGAGTCTTGTGGGCATTCATCCCAGGAAGGCTGGCATAAAGGGACTTGTTGTGACCTGAACCAGACGCAGAACCATTCTTACGTTCCTCTTTACTGGACTTGGAAGAAGTCTTCCCTGAGGCCGACTTTGGAATGCCGGAGCTTGGAGCAGGAATTTGGGATGATGATTTTAAGGATTTTGTTGATTGCGTAGATGAAGACTTTGGAATTAAGCTGCCGATTTTAGTCCCTTTTTTAGCAGTTGGGGGACTTGGTTGACATTCCTTTGTAGGTATTGCCTTTTCAGGTGATTTTACACTCTTACCCTCAGCTTTCCTACTTGGAACAGGAGAGTTCCGTGCGGAAGGATTAGGCGATGGTGTCCGATTCTGTGGAGAGGGAGAAGGTGTGCTCCGCCTACCATTACTAGGAACGTCCGGTGCTAGACTATTGCCATTCTCTCGCTTAGTACTGAATGCACGAGCCAGGGACTTTTTCCCAGACTTTGCAGGCAACTTTGGACTGCTGGATCCATTGGTGCTGCTGCTGGCGCCAGCATCGGTAGAACTGGAGCTCCTGGCACTATAGGAAGAAGTCTTTGAGTCTGTATCACTCCGCGAACTTGCACTTAATGTACTAGTGTTACTAGTTTTAGAGGAACTCTTCACAACACTACTTTTTCCTTTCTCTTTTTCCTTGGAATTGAAAAATTTAAATTTGTCCAACATAGAGTTCTTGTTATTTCCACTTGGTTTTGAGGGGTTGCTCTTTGTGGAAGAAGTTGAACTTGTTGAGCTGGCACTTGTACGATTGGACTGCTTTTCTGCGGTGGGTGTCGGACGAGTGAGTGTTCGCCCGCCAGGCGTAGGAATACCAGACTGTGCACTACTTGGTGATGTGGCCCGATGAGACACTGAGTTGTTATTATTGTTCTTTGGGCTCACCAAATTGGTACCTGTAACATATAATCAATGAGTTAGAGAACATATGTGTCAGCTTATTCATTCTTACGTCCTAATTCTTGGTTACTTCTGAAATAACAATACTTGTGCTAAGATTATTTCAATGAAATATATTCCCTGTGCATAGACATCAGCTGTTGAGCAAAGCGCTGTGATATTATTGGCTTAACTGATTAGTCTCTTGGGGAGAGGAATAAAGAAAAGATTTTCTTTCATTAAAAAATATCTTAAGATCATAGTTCTGTCACAGTGATCAAGTTTTAAAATTAAAGATTTAGAGAATCCTTTCTAGAATATTTTTTTCTTTAATGCTTTTTTCATTAAGAAATATTCTTATTAGAAAATATTTTGTGACATGGATATCAAAGCACATTGATTTTTTCACTTGAATTTCAAAGAAATACATTTCTTATAGTGAAGTAGATGCCATTTTATCAGGATTTACTCTATTTTTCAACTTCATATGTATGAACAGAACTATCTTAAGTTTAATGTCGCTTAAAAGACAAAAATAGACTGACATAATCAAGGTAATGGTTTATATCAAAGGTCTTGATGTATTTCTTAGAAAGAAACATATTTTTTTCTGGCAAAAAGGTTGTGATGCACACAAAAACTTTAACACTAAGGTGACTAGATGTCACAATCTAACATTTCATAACAGATATATCTTGAATGCAGATGTCATTCTGCTTTTAAATTGTAAAAAAAGAACGTACATCAGTTTCTCATCCATGATATAAAAATACTGTGACAATATTCCGAAAGCAAATTTAAACTCAAAACTGCTTTTTAATCATGAAATAAGGTGAACCGATGGTTGTGAGATTCTTCGATTTCACCATAAAATAAGTAAACCAATGGATATAAGATTCTTCCTTTACATCGTAAGATAAAGGTGAACAAACGGATATAAGATTCTTCCTTTTCACCATAAAATGAAGGTGAACAAAAAGATATAAAATTCCAATTTCCACTACAAAGTAAGGTGAACAGATGTAAATAAAATTCTGCCTTTTCACCATAAAATAAGGTGAACCAATGGAAATAACATTATGTTCTGCCCGAAAATTCTGTTAGCTAGGGTTAGGGGTTTATAGTGGATATATCCCGCTAGGTGTCAACTGATATCATGGTTGTCAGACTCGCTAATTACTGACTTTGAGTTGTTTACTGATGTCTGGGCTATTAACGAGATAACATCTTGTCTATAGCTACCAATCAAGTCCGTGTGTATCTGAGGCGTCAATGTTTATTTCAAACACATTACAACTCATTATATCTATTTCACTTCAAATATTATAGATAACTTTACTTTGTTTTACAAATGACACTCTAATGAAATTATTTTTTTCTTCTTCATATTCCATGATTGATATAATTCCCTTTTCATGGGAAATTATTCTGAAAGCATGATTTTCATTTAAACTTGTTTAATCTTTTTAAAGTGATGATGGGAACTTAAACTATATATGCACAAAATATACTATGTTTACATAAAACTTATTGAATTTGTTGGTTTCAACCGAATCCCACAGAATTATAATTACAGAATATACAATATTGTTTACATGAAATGAATAGATAGGATTTCATAGTAAAATATTGAAATATTTTGACAAGCGAATAAAAGTGTTGACTGTTTCTTATACAATAAAGCTTATCTGAAAAACCTCTTCCAAATAGTGATTAAGTATCTAGAAACACTTCCTCCCAAAGTTACATTAAAAGCTTTCAGTTCAAATCAACCAATAACATCAGACAACATGGAGACTTGCAGAGAATGATTTCAGGGCCTTATGGGACAGTCCTATCAGGGTGCCTGATGTCGATAGGACAGGCTCTCGATTGGTTTCTACTATCATAGGGGAAAAACAATTCAAACCATCACACTTATGATATAACACAAGAGTGAGTGAGTTGGGATTTACATGTTGTCAGCAGTATTTCAGCTATTTAACACAGAGACTATAGTTACTAATATCCTTTCCTATATACAACCACCAGAAATCAAGTCTAGATATACATAAACTTTAAGGCTCCCTTTTTATATAATTAACAAAATATAATTTTGATCAAACGCATGAGCTTAATTCATATTATTCTCTGAGAGAATAACTTGATATTATGGAGTATATTCCTTATTCTCTGTTCCCCTAAAATAATTATTTCCCATAAATATTGATACAAAAACACAAAATTAAAACCATATCATTAATATTTAGGAAAAAACTGAAAGAATGTTCTGGCTTTCAACCAAGGATATGGGATCCATAAAGAGCCAAAAGATGTCTATGTCAGACTGGCTTAGAAAGAAGGAATTGTTGTTGTATGGCTTGATTAAAAATAGGATACAGGACCCATAAAGGAAAGATGTTCTATGGAAGACCTAGTTAGTTAACAGTGAGGGTCTAATCTCCTTTAGAGCACTGGCTTACAGGGTAATATCATGGCATTGTGCATGTCGACCCAAACTAGGCAACAGAATTAGGGTCTTGTCACATTTTGACATTTGATGGATACTTTAGATGAAAATGTCAACAACAAAATCCTCATGACGTCGCAAATGATACCTGCACTTTGAAAAGATGGAGAAAGGTCACCCCAAGCCTCTTTTCTTGCTTGAAAAAAGCAATTTGTAGCTATTGTTGATTTCATTCTTGACAGACAGGTGTCCATTTCGGTTAAATATTCATTTCATGTTAATCAATATCAAAACAATCTCAGCAACTGTTTGCTAAGCTGTGTGTATAAAATATCAAGCTGGATTAATTTAATAGATGCGACAAAGAATCGTGAAACTTTATTCTGACTGATTGTTACGATCATGAGTCATTAAGTTGTCATTCAACTAGAAGATATGAGAAAACCTGGTGTGCTTGTATATTTAAGTGTCATAAATATGTTCAAGCTTACAGGTGCTTTTGCTTTGACATTATATCAAACTTTTTGAATTGATTTGATAAAGGCGTTTCAAATTGAGCTATCATATTTTAAAATTGTTATTCAAATGTAAATGGCGTAGATTTTCTTTAAAATTGATATACATTTATTGACAAATTTTCCCTTCAAAAGTTGTATTATCATTATTTTCATATGAAATTTATAGTCATTTCATAGACTTACAGCTTTTGTTTATGAGTATGTACACCTGGGATTTCATTTCAGTTTCACTCAATTTGCTATTCAAACTGACAAGTTTTTATAAAACTAAATCTTAAAATTAGTTCATAGATATTCTTTATACTGAGCACATACATGTTTAATTCTAGACTACATTTTCATATATACACAAGTTCAATTAAGGTGCAGTTTACAGGTATGTTAATTAGAGATGTTTTGATTACAGGTGTACTCGTTATCATGATTGGCAGCCAGGTATGTGCAATGTGAGAACTATAATAGCTGCCATTAAGGCGTCAATTTCATAAAAGACACTTGTCATGCTGAAAATGCCTTTTCTACCCTTTGCCTAACCAATAAACCTTGTCAGTATCAGATTGTAAATTTCAATGTGATATAAATATGAAAGGAATGAATAGTGTGTCTTAACCCTCCAAATCAGGTTTTTCAATTATTTGGAGCTCTGAAAAAAAATGGTAACAACCTCAAATATTTCTAGTCGTTCATAAATTCTTTAAAATATCAGCTCAAACTCCTTTAATGTTTGAGCTTTGATGAATATAACTTTTTCAAAGATTCTTATGCATGTATAAGCCCAAAAATATTCTGTTCACTGAAGTATAAAAAATTCTCATGTAGTTATTCATCATTGTATATACAACCATTATTAAAAAAGCTCAATCAATCAATACAAAATTATTGATTTATATATCACCAAAGTGTAAGCATGACAAAAATACACACATAAATCACTAACAACTTAGACTTGCGTAAACATATTGATCGTTCATATATTTATACGTGACTTAATATCAAATTATCGATCACAAAAAGACTAGCGTTACCAAGAACTTGTCACGCCACCATATAAATAAAGGACATCACGATTCCATATACATAAAGAGGTAATACCTCATCAGAAACTTGTAGGATATTTTAGGACGAAAATTATATAGAAAATAGATTACTTCCTCCTGTCGTCTTACAAATATGTAACTTGTCAGAAACAGTATTTCAATCCATTTTGAGTTATTTTCATTGTTTCTTGTTAAATGGGAGGTTGTTTTTCATGTTTATGGTGATATTGTAAAAAGAACTGGAATATGATTATTGACTTTTGTTGCATAAGGGTAGCAATATCTTTTTATTTTAAATATGTGGTAAGTTATGACTATCACTTTTTGTATAGAAGATGATGAATATTGGACAAGATTTGAATAATGGTATGTGAATACCATATTGCATGTATCAGATATTGAAGACTTTTGAGAAAAATATATCCTTACTATAAACAGACAAATCAATGCATCTATATGAGACTATTGTCACAGTTACAACTAATTAAAACAAGGTCCCATTACCACATAAAAAAATCTCCATTTACAGGTATAACTCACGCCATTGTCATTGAATAAAAACAGAGCTTTTATCAAATACACATTAAGGGGAAGTTTCTTCATAACATAACTCACTTCATCATTTTTGTCACAGATATTACATAAGGAAGTCTTCATTCACAGGTATAACTCATGTTATTATCAACTGGAGTCCTTTTGTCTAAGACAAAACATGTAAAAGTTTCCTCCTCACAGATATAACTCATGTCATTGTCACAGACATAACTGGACAAATTGGTCCCATTTTCACATTCAAAACAAGAGAAGTCTCACATCCATACTGTGTCCCACTATCACATTCAAAAACTTTCACGTCATTATAATTGTCACAGACAAAACTGGAAAAGGTAATCCCATTTTCACATCAAAACAGAGAAAGTTTCACATCATCATAATTGTACGTCATAGACAAAACTGAACAAAGTAATCCACTTTCACATCAAAACAGAGATAAGTTCACATCATCATAATTTGTCACAGACAAAACTGGAAAAGGTAATACCATTTTCATCAAAAAAGAGAAAAGTTCACATCATCATAATTGTCGTAGACAAAACAGTCCTTTTTTCTCATCCAAAACAAAAGTAAGTCTCACATTGATGCTAATGTCACAGAGAAAACTGGACAAAACAGTCTCATTATCACACTCCTCATCACTGATAAAGCGCAAGCTAGACACAACACAGACAGTCGTCAGGTTTCCGCCAGGTGAGATGTGTACACTTCATGTTGGTTTCACGGGCACCTCACCTTGCCTCCTTTGATGATCCAGGTGTTCGTCACACAGTTTAACGAGGGAGAGGAAATAAACAAAACCAACACAAAGTGAAGGCCTAGCACCAAGGAGATGATGGCTTGGCAGAAATAAACAGGAAAGGTGACCGTTTCGCGGACACACTGTGACAATGGGATGATGATGGTAGTGGTTGCGTGATATTCGCTAATTTCAATGTTTGAATCGGGTGTGTGATTAGTTGCTATGTTAACCAACGCTGTACGTCTAAACTGAGAGACATCTCGAGATTGGAGTGAGTTAGAGACATGTTTTTTCGAAAAAAATTATTTACCTTCAATGCATAGGGTCACAAGTACCTAGATTTAATGAGATTGTTAGAATGCTAAAATAGAATTTATAATAAATATTTTGAAATAAGAGTGATGATTTTGTGATTTAGTTGGGATTTTTTCTACTTTCATTGCTTAGGTGCGTAAGAACCTATAAGATTGTGCTTAATTCTAAAGAGAAGGAAAATGGTTAACTCTGAATTTGTATCAAATGTTGTCCTGTCCTATTTAAATGTATTCATCAATGAATATCTTAAACAATCTAAATTTAACGTGAGTAAATGGTAAGTTAGATGATAACATGAGTAATTGGCAATGAATTCAGACGATAAAATTCTCAAGAAACTTGGTATAGATAGGCATACTCTTTCAATCTAAAGGTCAATTAAGGGATTTTTTTGCAGTTCACTTGTTCAAAGATTGCAAACCAAAGTTGTTTTTATTAACCGGTACATGAAATTAATGACTCCCAAAAATTTACAACAGTGCCTTGAAGATAACGAAATGAAGGTGTAGAATTTCTTATTTTTAGCCAGTACTGAAAAAATTGAAAAAAATGATTTGTTAGAACAATAATTCTATACAAATATCAAAAAACATTTATCACAAAATGATAAAATGGCAAAATACTCCAATCCTTTATGTGAAGTGGGAATCATATTACCGTTCCAATCTGGAATTATTTTATCACAACAGCCCGACTACAATTTCATGAAATAATGATAAAAATGCATAATATTTCAATGCTCCATAGTCTGGTTGCACAAAGATAACAAATTTCAAGCGAATAATGAGAAACAACACTGTAAAGGAAACAATATTTCTAAATACAGCTGTGACTCTGCACAAAGAAAAGGCACAGGTGTCGAGAATAAAAATCTTAACATTGATATTATTCAAATTGAAAGGTGTTTCATATAAAATATCTCAACAGCATTGATTAAGGGACTAGCAGGCTGATACCTTATAGCTCACAAAAGTCATTAATTATACACTTGGTACACGCTAGCATCCGGTGCAATAAATAATTGATAAAAATTTCTCACTTTTATGTGTTCATTCGAGCGAGGCTCACACTTACAAGTGTTAACAGGCTACTTGCTGAAGACTCTGAAGTGTCCATACAGAATACTTGAAGAATCCTGCAGGTTTAAGGTTAATTACATACTGGAATATCGAGACCTCACTTAAGGACTACCTTAACCTTATACCTGCAAGATTATACCAGAAAATCCCTTTTTCAAGACAGTGGATATTCTGTTTTTAAGTTGACCACATGAAAACTAGAGTGTTAAAAATAATTATTTTTCACCTATTTTGGCCACACACCATATAGTAGAGCGATTATATACTGAATGATAAGAAATCTTGCAAAAAAACAATACATTACATACAAATGTATTCCAAATAAAAACTTAACATTATCGTCAAATTATTGTCAATAGCAGTTGATATAATAAGTATCTTAAGAATCCTGCAAGCTAACGAATAATATCACACAAAAATATTAACCTACTTAATGATGCAGATATATGCTTGCACACTTTCTTAATTTTATAGACAAGGGTTAATCAAACAAAGAACATATCAACCTATACCATCCTACCTTAGGAATCTATTCCTCTCCATGGTAAACAAATGAATATCCATTTCAAATAAATGTCCATGGCAATCGTTCATTACCATGTCAACGTCTACAGTCCCTGAGTACTCATTTCATCCCCTCGGCAAATCACGTACATTTAACACTAGGCCCAGTACATTTCACAGGTCAGCTGTTTTTTTCATGCCAAACAATGACAGTCCATAGAACTTGTACATTGGCAGTCCTGTAGATTTCACACATCAGAGAAAGCAGGCATGTCTATTTCATACTCTGACAATCCATAGAGCATGTATATTTCACACACTAGCTATCCAGTAGACATGATACATAGTGTTTAGCCTGTACATTTCACTCACTGAAGCCTTTGTGATTGCTTGCAAGGATTACCACCCTCGGTAGTTGATTTCAGCCATCAAGCTAGATGGGCCTTTATCAGTCATACTGCTTCAATCAGGGCTTCTGTCGTCTATTCCTAACGCAGTATTATTCACAATGGGGCTTCTGCTTGAGGCTAATATAGCTTTAGCTGCAGGCTTACTCTGTCTTAGAGGATACAGCTTCAGATGTAAAGTACATACACAGAAGAAAGGGTTTATACCTTCAGATGTAAGGTACAGATTCAGATGTAAGGGCTCTACAGCTTCAGATGGAAGGTACAGATTTAGATGTAAGGTACAGATTCAGATGTAAGGTACAAATTCAGATGTAAGGTACAGATTTAGATGTAAGGTACAGATTCAGATGTAAGGTACAGATTCAGACGTAAGGTACAGATTCAGATGTAAGGGCTCTACAGCTTCAGATGTAAGGGCTCTACAGCTTCAGATGTAAGGTACAGATTCAGATGTAAGGTACAGATTCAGATGTAAGGTACAGATTCAGATGTAAGGTACAGATTTAGATGTAAGGTACAGATTCAGATGTAAGGGCTCTACAGCTTCAGATGTAAGGTACAGATTTAGATGTAAGGTACAGATTCAGATGTAAGGTACAGATTTAGATGTAAGGTACAGATTCAGATGTAAGGGCTCTACAGCTTCAGATGTAAAATACATACACAGAAGAAAGGGTTTATACCTTCAGATGTAAGGTACAGATTCAGACGTCAGGGCTCTACAGCTTCAGATGTAAAGTACATATGCAGAAGAAAGGGTTTATACCTTCAGATGTAAGGTAAAGATTCAGATGTAAGGGCTCTACAGCTTCAGATGTAAAGTACATATGCAGAAGAAAGGGTTTATACTTCAGATGTAAGGTACAGATTCAGATGTAAGGGCTCTACAGCTTCAGATGTAAGGTACAGATTTAGATGTAAGGGCTCTACAGCTTCAGATGTAAGGTACAGATTCAGATGTAAGGGCTCTACAGCTTCAGATGTAAGGTACAGATTTAGATGTAAGGTACAGATTCAGACGTAAGGGCTCTACAGCTTCAGATTTAAGGTACAGATTCAGATGTAAGGGCTCTACAGCTTCAGATGTAAGGTACAGATTCAGATGTAAGGGCTCTACAGCTTCAGATGTAAGGTACAGATTCAGATGTAAGGTACAGATTCAGATGTAAGGGCTCTACAGCTTCAGACGTTAGGGCTCTACAGCTTCAGATATAAGGTATAGATTCAGATGTAAGGGCTATACACCTTCAGAAGTAAAGGCTATACACCTTCAGATGTAAGGGTAGTACAGCATCTGATTTAAGGTTAATAAAATGTATGGTACATAATCAGATGTACGGCACAGATTTAGATGTATGGTACAGATTTAGGTGTAAGGTATATATATTTCATCAGATGTAAGGTACAGATTCTTACATGTTACAAACCTTCCACAGTGCTTGGCACTCAATATCATAAGGAAATGCTCCTACTTTTAATTTACATTGGCCGCCAAATGCCCTTAGAATGATTGCATAGCTATGATATTTTAAAGAGTCATCAAAAATAAATGATATAGAGCAAATAATATATGAGTCACATTCATGACAAAGCAAATTTAGCTACAAAACTTATGCAAGTCTGCAGTCTAAGGTATAATCAAAATGCTACAGCCCTCTAAAACTGAGGCAGTTGTCAATGAGTATGTAACCATTCTTAGTGGCCAATTAACGAATATTTAAACTGGTTGAACAGAAATATTCAAGACATATCATACATATATTATCTATTACGGAAAAGGCATAATTTTCTTACTTAGTTTAAAGTCTACTTTTTAAAAAGTGCTCAGCAATCCGATCATTATATCAGCTTATCTTATTCATTTCAAAGAACTTAAAAGAAAGATTTAATGTTCTCAAAAACTCACCTTTAACATTTCTGTTTGTTTTTGCTCCTGAATCAAGGACATGATCCGATATCAATTTCTTACATGAGGATGTTTTATACTGGGCAATTCTGGAAGACTTTTTCTGAAGTACGGAATTCATTTTCACAACTTTAAGAGATTAAAATCCTCTAGAGAACCATAAAATCATCAGATAATGAAACTCTTCTCATCAACCGAAACTAGTCAATTCATCGTCATTCAAAAAGTTTATCGAGTTACTTCAGTCTTTGTTTTTGGCAATCAAAAGACATGTTACACAATGATATTTCTTTACAAACTGGTAAGCTTAAAAATTCAATATTTTATAAGTTGTATAATTACTAATCTGTTCGAAGTGCTGACGTCAATTTCAACACCTGAGGTCTGCCATTTTGAAATTGATGTACATATCTGTAGATTATATTGAGATTAGTTTATTTAAAATCCTTTTCCTTTGGTAATCCTTTGGTTTTTCAATATTTTACACAATCCTCATGGAATTTTAACGACGGTATGTAGGTCAAAAAGTTCAAAAAGTGATCTTTAACTTGATCCAACTTGACTGAAAATAGGTCACTACTTGTGAATTTGATCTAAAGTAAGATCTGAACATGGCTTATTTTGATAATCCAGGGTCTAGGGTTAACAAAATGTTATCAAAACTGTAATCCGCTACTTGAATCCAAAAGAGGTCCCACAAGTAAATCCAGAGGTATTCCAGAATATGATTAAAAGCTAAATTCAAAACTGTTTCCAATAGTAAATCAGGAGGTAATCCAAAACTTGATCCAAAGTAAATCCAAAACTTGATCCAAAACTGTTCCAAAACTTGATCCAAAAAAAATTTGAATGTAAATCCAAAGGTTAAATGTAAAGTTATCAAAACCTTGATCTTCGTTTTGGTCAGTGAGTAAGGTAAGGAGCTAGGACCATCACATCCCTACATAACCACATCACTTTCCATCTATCAGTATCACATTAAACGACCTGACACCTCTATGTTTCCAACCCTTGACACAAGACCCCAAGTCATCAAATGAAATTTTTTCCTGACAAACACTCAGCAAACTTGACTTGAAGTTATCTCTCCTCGGAAGCACTTGATCTTTCAAAGAGGGCCTTGTATACTGTGTTTACCTGAGTCTCGGAGAGATAATCTCACTAATCCCAGGTAACAATAGGACTACACCTTGACAATGGCCAGGTGAAATAAAGGCCTTCAGAGGTGCCACCCCCTGCGTCAAAACATCACAATAAATCAAGCCTAGTTAAGCAAATAAGCTCTTCCACACCTTTCTGGTATCTGGTATGTTAAGGAGACTTTCCTTATTTTTATTATTTTATTCAGACCTAAGGGGCTTTTAATTATTTCTTTTATCATGAAGATCTTGTGAAGTGGTGGTAGCATGTTTGAACCTAATCCCTCAAGCAAATATTACATCCTAATGATTTTCAAACCTATTTTTCTTGCATGATATGAGGAAGGTACATTTCTTTTTAAAACATTTTTGTAACAAAATATCACCAATATCTAATTTTTGTTAGTAATATTACAAAATTATAGCAAATTCTATGACAAACGCTTTCTTTCAAAAAAGGATACAAGAGATTTATTTTGATATTCATATTCAAACTGAAAACTGATTATCAAGAATAAATTATTCAGGAGATTATTTATACGATATCTGTAACCATTTAGAGACATGCGTCTGGTCATTGATATCAAATAATCATAAAGATCTTCTGTTTATGATTTAGGTTCAGCAAGGTGAATGCCTATCTCCTTAGCTATTTATTTCAGACACATAATGATCTAACCATATAATCAATAGACAAAACAACCAATGGAAACTTGTCAGGGATATCAAGAATATGATTTATACATGTTATATGAAAACATATATTTAAGACTTAAAAAAACACAGTAATAGTCAGATGATAAATTTCAGTCAGTCATGAATATTTGATATAATCATAAATGTTAAATTTCAATCATTAAACCTTTTATATGACAATTGTGCTGTTATATGACAATAATGTTGCATTTCATTCCATTATTCATTATGCTATTTTTGTTTTTAGCAGCTTTTTCAATTCCTGCATATTTATAGAGAAACAATTGTTGTATTTAACAATAAAAATTTAAACCCGAAATCCCAACAGCAATAAAAGTCATTTTTATACTTGGTGACCCTTCATGATTCACTTTTCCTTCTGTTATGAATGCATAACAAAACAAAGAAATGCATGCTGAATGCAAAAATAATTTTTAACATATTCAAACATAATTTGACTTTCAAAATTATAAAAAATATAGCTATTTAGTCAAAGAATGTAGCTACATATGCAAAATTGATATTGAATCCCTAATTGTCAATATGCATGAATAATAAAATGAATTTGAGAAATGAAAATATTTGGCAATATTCTTATTGTTGCAAAGACAAACCGAGTATCGCCACATCTGATTAAAGCCAAGTCGTAATGTGAATAAACTGATCTGACAATGCCCCTAGTGGTGAAATAAAACACTTTTACTGTCGATATCGACAACAATATTTGCATAAAGTGATGTCATCGGTTGACATCAAAAGGGCCTGAGAAAACACTCCACCTTGCCTGAAACCATTAGTCATTCTATTCACAGTAACTTGACATAATCATTGTCAACCTTCCAGATAAATAGCTAAAACTGCTTTACTTGAGTTATAAAAAATGAAATGTGTCATCATAAAATATATACCATATATGATTATTGAAAAGAATTTCTTAATCAAAATTAATAAAAGGAATGTTGATTTAAATCTAAAGACTTCAGATAATTTTTATGCTTTACTCACAACATAAAAATCATCAAATCTTGGATTAATATGAAATCTTAAAGATCTATATAAGCAATGACATTGGAAAAAGAACAAATGAAACCCTTGTAAAAGTGTAATTTTCTTGACAAAAATATGCATAATTGGATAAAAATATTGATTAAGATGATGCATCCTGCAAGGAAAGCCCTGAAAATAATCTCAAGAGTTTCTAGAGGGCTATAGTAAGATTACCCAGAAGTTGAGTCAGAACTTTGCTGGTCTTAATAAGCTTTATTATTTCATTACTAATCATCTTGTCTATGAGGTCTTATCTTGTCACTTCAAATATAGACGAGGAGGGATTTAGAAATTGAATCGCCAGCTATATATTGCTAGGAAAGGTCTGAAAAAGGAAACCCAAGATCTGCACATATTCATGAGAGATATCCCAAATATTTCTGTATTTACATGTTTTCAGTTAATAACAAAAAAAAATGTGAAAGATAAGATGAACAATCTAGTGTAATCATACATTTGACATCAGCAAAAATTATATTTTTCAACAATTTTAGATGATGATCATGATATACATAAATTTTTATACACTAAATGATTTGATTATTCCAATTTCATTTGATGTATCATTGGATTGATAGAATTTATTTCCTTTGTTCTCTATTTTCTGCAAATCATCAATAGCCTTCATTTATTGCAGCAATATGACGAATCGTCAAGTGCGTCTTTGAAGTAGGGGCAATGTTGAACAAGCAAAGCATGCTCAACCTCTAGGGTCAGATCGACCTCAGTGGGGGGCATCGTAACCTTTGACCTAACAAATCTGCGCCTTGCTTTTATGTGAAAGCCTCTCTTTGGCGACACACGACAAATTAAACTTGTGAATTCGGATATTGATATCTGTTTAGGCCTTGAGTATAATGGGTTTCCAGAGCTTTGAAATGAACGATAATAATTAGATTGTTTGAGATGAAATCGACGACAGAAGGGATGACATTTGGCGACTTGACAAACACAGACTTCTTGAAGTTTTCTTGCTGTGAGTGACACTTGCATGTTTTGAAATGTAATTGAAAAATAAAATTTTCGTGTAGTTTTCTTCAAAGAAATTTAACTTCAGATAAAGTTCAACTTTGTTTAGTATTAGTTTTGAGAATTCAATGAATTTTTTTTTAAACTGCCAATAACAAAAATCAAAATGAAAAGTATTTTTTCTTATATACTTTCATTGAAAATATATACAAAACAAAAATGTTGAGGACCAACCCAAATATTCATTATCAACGTATCTCATTGTATCATGATATGAACTATAGACTCTCAATATACAGTATATAAATTCAGGATGGTCCTTGACTTCTCTAGTTAAGTATACTTTTATAGCAAACCCATGGTTCTCATGTATTTTGCAGATTCTCTATTTCAATTGCTGCCAATAAGTTCTCTATTACAACTTCTCTCTTCTACTTCTGCTACTTCTTTTGCAAATTGTCTCTTCCTATTGCTGAAACTATATTTTCTATTACAAATTTCTTTTTTCATTGCTGCCACTATATATTCTATTACAAATTGCTGCCACTATACATGTATTTCTATTACAAATTGCTACCACTATATTTCTATTACCAATTTTTCCACAATATTTCCATTACAAATTTTTCTTTTCATTGCTGCCATTATATATTCTATTACAAATTGCTGCCACTATATTTCTATCACAAATTTTGCCACTTTATTTCCATTACAAATTGTCTCTTTCTATAGCTGCAACTAAATCATTTTACCTTCCGTGACCAATATTGTCATATACTTTTATCATACCTACTAGTCTACTTACAACTAAGCTTATCTGGCTAAAATCCCACAGAACATTGGTAAACCTAGACTGTAAGTAAGTGAATCTGGTTTATCAATATATTAACCAATCAGTGTTTACAATCATATTCACAGTCATACCCTTGGCGAAATCACACTGGGGTAATTAGTGAGCCAGACAGAACATGATATGTTCACGTCTATTTTGAAATATATCTGGCAGACATCGGGACGGAATCTGATTGACCAGGGTCAGTGGTCAGCAGGGAGGGGATTTGGACACTGGTCAGACGTTTATTTAAGAAGCAGGCCACTACAATGTGTGGATTGATCAGGAACTTATTGAAACATGATAGTGGACAAACCTTGCATCACTAAACTAAGCTTTCAAACATCGTAATAAATGTATGAAATAAATTTCTTTTGATATGTCCAGTTCAACTCATACCCTTTCCATGCTAACAACATCACATCAACATATTTAAAAACATTTCATATTTTGTTTATGATGTTTGAAAGCTTATTATATATATATAAACATACTGTATGTATATTTTGTCCTGAAGATATTTCCTACAAGGGACTTGACCAGAAACAAGTACAAGAAATTGTACTATTACAGATAGTATGATCCCAAATATATCAATATTACTTTTGTTCTCAAGTATCAACTATTGTCATTGCGGTTTTGAAAAATCAAAAATATTAATTATTTTTGGTCATATCTAATTTCATATGGAACTAAGACATAATAATCTGTCTTGCAAATGATGTAATAAGTCTTAAAATTTGTATGTCTTTAGATGAATATTGGTCAAGCTAATTTCAGGATATGGGTATGACACTCAACATTTATAGAATCTCTCAATTCAGATCAAAGTCATCAACACTAAATTTGAAATTTAAGAGAAATGTGAGAATTTAGCTTGGCCTCGAGAATATTTCTTTTTCTTTAATTCTAATAGGAACAAAAAGCTGTACAACACTCCCGGTTTAACGAAAGTTTTCAGTCTGAGTAAATATTGGGGTGCTTCTTATTTAGAATGTTTCATTCATGTTGACTATTTTGATAACATAGAAGACTTTTAAGTTTTAATTGGCAAAAAAACAAGGAAAATTTTTTTCTTTGACTAAATGTTTTAACGACTTTTTGAATAACAAGAATTCATCTGGAAGCAATATAAATTAGCAATTACTGGTGTATTTTTAAGTTTGAATTTGTAACACAAACCTGAAAGAAAATCATGTTGACAATCTTGATAAAAAGAAAGACATTTAAGCTCTAATTGATCAAAAAGAGAGAAACTGAAAATTTCTTAGTCATCTTACGTCTTCTTGAAAGGATTTATCCTGAAACAATACTTTTAGCTATAAATGTTTTTTATGAGTATATAAACTGCAAAACAAACCTAAAAAAAATCTAATTGGTCAAAAACAGTGAAATAGAATACCTTGAGTTAAGTGGTGGCCAAAATTTTTTACTACTTTTTCAATTTGCATACCCCCGGTAATTCAACTAATCTGGAAACAATATTTATCAGCCAGATATGTTGTTTTTTACCAAAGAACTTCAGAACTATAAATCTATCAACAAGTTATGTCAACACTATTGATAACAAGGAAAACTTAACAATTTTGATTGTAAAGACAAAAAGTACTTTTCGCATAAAAACAGATAATTTTCTAAACAATATTTTATAATTTTGTTTATTGAAGGATCACAATTAAGTTTGCAATATAAACCTTCAGGAAGCCGCAAAGACTAGACAGGAAGGGACCCATATAGACATAAATTGAAATGAAGATATCTTATTGAGTTAGATAATGAAATTCACATCCCAAATTGACCTCAATAAGATCTCATTTAAGCAAATCAGATTCTCAATTTTGATCTATTATCTACACGGGTGGCAAATGAACCTTAAAAGTACAATCTAATTTTGTACCATTTATCCACATAAGTGATTGATTAAATTGAATAAGTAATGATACATATATCTATCCATATCTATCAAGATGTCAATTGAAATTAATATCTAAAATTAAAAGTGAAACATTTTAAGATATTGATCATTTCAACATAAGGATCTGGTTGACAAATAAGAAATGTAAATAATTTTTTTAAAGATTGGGATTATCAAAGGCAAAACATGTGCTTTCAAGAAAATTTACTGTTCCAAAACTGAATTTAAAAAAATTAATATTTCACCATAACTAGCACGTAATACAGCTATGTCAGAAAGATTAAGAATATATATTTTACAGATGCCAACACTCAATATGATGAAAATGGTCAAATAGTTGATTCAGATATTTTTCATCAATTCTTACTGAAATGTCAAAGTTGAGGCATTCATGTTGTTGAAAAGGATATGCTCTATGCAGGGAGAATGAAATCCATCGATATTTTTTCAGATATCCATGTCAACTGTCTGGGTCTATATTTAGGAATAGAACTCCATTGAATGTGTATCCAACCTTTACTTAATCCGAACCAAAGAAATCCAAAGATTTTTTTGAAAAAATCATTAAAGTACCTTTTTAAAAGCTTACGATAAGCATTATTGGTGGTAAACTGAACCCAAGCTGCTAAAGGTTTCCTTTTTTGCATGTTCTTTGGTTTAATGGTAAGTATCTACAAGATAATCATTTCAACCTTTTCAGAAGATAATTAGTTAAATGGAACGTACATTAGATTGACTATTCCTGGCAATCAAATGTTAGTGCTCTTGCAAGGATTGATATTCCAGAACAATTGCCAAAAGGAAAGTTCTGTTTTTCACTGAACAAGCTGATCAAGTGAAAAAATATTTCAAATCAAATCATTCCAAGTGAAATATTCCAAAATGACATATAAGGACTTAACAGTATATATATATATAATATAATGATATCTAGCAATAACTATAACTTTCTTCCATGTTTTTATTTACCAATAAGGGTATTCAGATTTATAATGATGACATAAAAATCCATTCATTTATTTTATTTACCAATAAGGGTATTCAGATTAATAATGATGACATAAAAATCCATCCATTTATTCATTCATTATGAAATTCAGGATCGTTTTTTCACTAAAATTCAAAGGAAATCATGTTAAATTTCACAATTCTTCTCATGATTCCCAAAGGATGCTGGACAGCTTATCAGCCGAAATGGACATTGATTGGCGCCAATGGCTGTAATTGACAAGGTGACAGCCAGAAAGACATGAGATATCATTATTCCAGTTGGCTGCTTTATACAAAGTAGGTAATGGTAATAGTCCTCTAACGATGTCCTTAACTACAAGTGAGGACTACTAACTCAAAAACAGGAGTCCTTAACTTGCCCTGGAGGGGGTTCTAAATCAATATTGAATCGTGATTTTAAGGATTTTTCTTCTCTATTTCAGATTAGGGTTCATAATATGGATTGGGAGAGACTGTCGATCTTGGCATGAAGTGCAAACTGATTAATTGAAAAAAGGATTGGATGTTTTTCATACGCGGTAGAATAAATATACTTTTGGAAAATCTATGCTTTATCACCATGCTCAAGTACGAAAATCAATGCTCCACTTTTCCACTGCATGTCTGAGTGTGTGTACAGTAAAAGACATCATACATTCTGGAGATCCGATTCCATGTTAGTTCAAGATACTCAATTTCACACATGTTGATTTCATGATCAGACTTCTTATTACAAATGATAGATTTCTATGTAAACATTGATCATGAACCAATGTTGGTTAATTTGGCTTTTGATGATAATTTTATTTTTTATGTTCTTTTAACTTTGAAAATATACTGTAAAAAATGACATATAGATACTTCTACAAATACAGTTCTTAGTATTTCATCTTTAATACTTTTAGACTCAAATAGAAAATAAATTTGAACCCATTGATAACAATTCTAAAGATGGTGGAAAAAATGTCAAAAAATCAATCTGTAACAAAATTGCAGAAATAAATAAAAGTTTCAACCAATCAATAACAGTGTTATAGATAACAAATAGAAATGACATAAAAAGTATAAAAAAATTGATAAAATTTTATCACAAGCTGTGTTCATTGCCAAATCATTGCCACATGTTAAAGCCCTAGGCATTCTCATAGCCTAATAAGGCCTGAATCAATAAGAGTATGATATTAGCAAGAAATTAACGAGAAAGATAATCAAACAAGGAAATCATTAATTTTGTTGAGTGGTTCTTAACACAATTATGAATCTGAAGCCTACCAGCTGACTTATGAATATTCATAAGGCGAAATTGACCAGTGTCGATTGCCTTGATTGACTGATATCAAAACAGTCATGGGAGGTATTGTTACACCGAATAATTGTCCCGGAAATAGGCATACAGGCATGAATCAACAGCAAATGGAACAAATAAGTGGCAAGAAATGATAATATTTAAATTGACTTACACATTCTCTTGAGAAACATGTTTGCAGGATTTCTGACGGCTATTTACGTTGTAGATTTCCGATCCATTTGGTCAATTGGTTAAATCACCCCGATAAAATGTCATTGTGGAAACAGTGACTGACAACCTGGCCATTGTCAATTTCAAAATGCTGTACAGCAGGAAATGAGAAAATCAACATGAAATTGATGATGTCTTGTCAATTTCACTGTCATTTGACAATCAATCCAAAAGGAACATTTGACGTATATCACAATGTTAATTTCATATTACACTTTCCTCAGAAATATCTCTTCTTTCTGGTCTGGTATAGAGACAGATCTTTCAGTAGTCATATTCCTGTCTTCATGATTAGAGACAACAATATCAAATGTCTGGTTTCAAAATTAATCAATGTTTTAAAAAAGCAGGTTGAAAGATCCAGGTTGAATGGTCACTTGAACTGTTAACTGAAAATCAACTTGAATAGACGATCGACTTGCCTTGTTGAAGTCAATCCCCTTCGAATATCTTTTGTTGAAAATGTTGAAAATTGCAGTTTAAAAATTCACTTGAACTGTTTCCCAAAATTCATCTTGACTTTCACGACAACATTCCTAACATTGGGTATAGTATAAAGATATTGTCTGAAAGTTCACTTTAAATGTATACCACATATCAACTTGAAATTGATGATACACTTCTCTTGTCAATTGCAGTCTCCTTTGAAAATCACATTCTTAAAAGCAGATATAGTTCAAAGCATAAAGCCTGAAAGTTCACTTTGAATGTATCCCAAAAATCAACTTGAGACTGACAACACCCTTTCTTCGTCAATTTCAGTCATCTTTGAAAATCACATTCCGGAAAGTAGATATATCTTTTTTAATTCTCTTTGAAAGTATCAACTTAATTGTACCAAAAAAAGTCAACTTGAAATCGACGACACACTTTCTTCATCAATTTGAGTCTCCTCCTAAAATCATTTGTCTCTGTGAAATCGATTAGAAACTGTGAAATGGACGCTGATATTGGCAAGTGTCCACATTGGAGATGGAAATTCAGACAAAAAGCAGCTTACACTCATTGATCGGCAAAAGTGAAATATACAAGGGGGGACCAGTGGTGTAATGCAAGTCAGTATCAGCCTGATTGGACCCACATAGGCTGATGGGACAGAAGAAACATGCATATACCGACTTTAGGGCCAGACACACTTTCATCAGAATAATCAAACGCACTGCCGAGCAATGAACGCCCTTGACTCCTTGTCAAAACATGAACTGAATTTCAGTTATTGATGCAATGACATCACTTAAGCACTGTATAACTGGTTATAGATGTGTTTAAAGTTATCAACCATAAAACAAAGTTCAGTTACTGATGCAATGAAATCACCTTTGAGTTCTAGTCAAAACATAAACTGAATTTCACTTATTGACGTATTGACATAAAACTATGACTGAATTCAGTTATTGATGCAATGACATCAATTTCAAACTAGTTCTTGATGTTACTAGTTGTAGATAATGAAATTTTATAGTTATTGATGCAATAACTTAAACATTTAGTTATTTTTGCCCGCTAGTCAGAATATAACTGATTTCAGTTATTAATTGGATGATGTACATCATCTTTGATAAAATTCTTCCAGTGAAAAAATGGACACAATTAGAATTTGTTCCATGTTGATATTAGATCTCACTATAAAGCGATAAATGTCAAAGATTTCTAATTCTAGTCAAACCATAGACTGGATGATGACATTGTGAAATCAGCTGTCGATGTGATCGACTGAATAACAGTTACTGATTTAATGTCATATGTCAACATTTTCTAAACTGCAGGTCAAGATATCAACTGAATTTAAGTTATAATGATCTGATTTCACCATAACAAAATCATCTTTTTACATTTGATAAGATGATATCAATATTCACGAACCAAAAATTGCATCAAAGGAAGAACATTTTGTGTCCTTCAAAAATAGTCTTAGCATTCAAAGTTGGTCTTGTAATCTCGGAACAATGACTGAACATGAGTTGGTATCACACCAGAATGACATCACCTTGATATTCAGATCCAGGTATGAATTTTGTATGAAGAAGAACACTGCAAGCAAATCAACTGTTATATAGTTCCCTTGTGTACTTCTTGTAGAACAATTCAAGAAGAGAATCAAGATCCAACACAAACATGTATGAATCCACAACTCATCAGCAATGATATTCAACAAGGCGAACAAATATTATTCAGAGATTTCTCAGGCACATTTACGATACTTCACTCTGACTTTTCATGATGCATTATTCCAATTTATGATATTTCATAATTCACATTCCTGATGCATTATTCTGTTTTATGATGCTGCATTATTCACTTTCGTGCGTCTCACACTATGGTATGATAAACCATATCACTCTGTTTTACAAAGATCAACAGGGCGGTACACATGTACTGTTTCCAGTCAGTTAGGAATAAATCCAATGTAGATTTCAGGAATTGCTCACGGAGACACAGGGTATCCTAAACTGTCATAGGTGAAATCAATGACTCTATTTTTGTTGGTTCCTATACTCCAGACTGTTTTTTGCTCATGATCACCCATCAAGCATTGCATGTAAGTGATGCTTGAAGAAATGTACAGCATACATCAAATGTTGATTTCTCAAACAACAGCATGTACAGCACTTATGGGTGGAATCCACGATACTCAATTTCAATGACTAATACACGTAAATGTTATCACTCACACCAAACTAGAAAGCAAAACATTGGTCTGATGTTGATTTCACAAACAACTGCATTGAAGGGCACTGCATGACAAGTGAAATCGACGATACTCAATTTCAAGGATCAATCTTGTCTATTGCATTCAGCTGATAGAACCGCCTGTATGAGTCAATGGAGTTAATCATAGCCAATATCCAATGCTGTAGATCACTGAGTGACCAATGTCCATCTGGGCCTACTGACCACTGGGGCTGGACTGGACATTGTCCAGGGTTATTATTTTACAGAATGCACGAGGTAGCCCTTGTCCACTGTTTGGGGACCACAATTACAAAGAGTCCCTGCCAGAATTCAATTATCATTATTAAGGCTGCACACAATAATTAGCCCATAATCACCCAACTTGGGATTAGAGTGAGAGGGCTCTGGTAATGTATTTTACACCCCAACAGGGAACTGACTTGACCCAGAGGTCAACAGCACTCGCTGTTTGTCAAACACACAAACATTTATTTTTTTAAACTTAAGGGAGTAAAAAGAAAAACTTGTTTTAAGTATAATTATTTTTCCCTTGTTTTCACCACATGAATGGTAGTTATGATCATTTCTTTTCCTTTTTTAAAATGTTAATTCTTAATAATACATAGACTTTTACATAAATCGTGCCCTTATGGCATTTAAAAACATATTTACTATACAGTGTCACTAAGTGATAACTTTAAAGGAAAAATTTAAAATATCATTATCAGAAATCATAAAAATTTTAATTTCAAAGAAAAGCACTCCAGCTTAAAAAAAACTCTTGTAAGATAATGATAAGTAAAGAGTTTCAAACTTCTGAACACAAATGATTAGAGGAATTTGCTTTTTATATCGGTCTGGCTGTTACGGTAATGATGCATAAAAAACCCTACTTCATCACTACTAAGGAGAGTTGCCAAGTTCATTTGACCAATCAATCTGTCAATTATGTTTTGGTATCAGAGCCCAACAGAAGACAAAATACACATGGGACAGGCTTACAGAATGAAACCATGCCAAATTTGTGGATTATGGCAATTTTCTGGAAATGCCTGAACATGACAATTGTGTTAATTAGGTTAAAAGAATTTTTCAGATCGGATCAATTTTTCTATTGAAGAGGGTTTTGAGCCTTTGAACTTTTGAATTGATGATCCTCTTCCTAATTAAAGACAAAGAATTTGAAAGAGATAATCATATTAATTTCGAACATGGAATTAGGTCGTCTTGTGCCCCAATGACCTATTTGGACACAAAGGACAAGGAAGAAGGAAAGAAAGAAGATTCTATTGCTATCTCTTGCTAATAAAAATGATTATTCAATGAAAATTGGCATCAATGAAAAAAGATGCATGTATTATTAAATGTTTGATCCCAGTGAGTGACAGATTCTAAATTATTATTATCTTAATCTATCCTATTCAAAATTGTTTTTGTTTGTTAAATCTTTATTTTTGCATCTTATAACTCAAACCAATAATCCAAAGATTATGTCTAGGAATTTTAACAAAAAAATGCAATACATTTCTTGATATATATTTCTTGAGTCTTTTTTTAGAATTGCTGAATGAAAACCTAGACTGTATTAGAGGATCCTATCATATATATATATATATATATACCATACAGTCATTAAACCGGAATTCAATACATGTCAATGGACTAATTTCAAGAAAAAGTAAACATATTGAAGACAAGAATGATGTATACATAATCTAAGTATATGAGAAAGATACAAGAGGTTAAACAAGTTATAACTAAAGAATTCAAAGAGATAACAAGAAAACAAACTTAATTATCAAGTCGAAATTGACAAGCAATTTATGTCGTACATTTCATATTCATTCAGAGTTCAAGCCTCTTGTGTATTACACACGCCTATAACATTCTGCAACACACACCACTTGGAACTTCCTCTGTTACAAACACATCTTAAAGAACGCCCAGTGGCTGTATGTAAGTGGTGTCAATTTCAATACAAGGGTCGTACATTACACATGAAACAGAAAGGGCACACATTTCTTCACTACATGACACTGATGTCAATTCAGTTCAAGCAATTTATATTTCTCTTACCGATTAATGTTAGAGGTTCTGTATTCATGTGGAGTAATACAGTAGCATAAATGTCATAAATTCTGGCAAATATTTCTGTAATTTGATAATGCCACGGTGGTGTATAAAAGTGAAAAGGACTCTGGTGATTTGATGTCAATTTCTCTCATTTACGTGTTGTTTACACTCCCGCATATTGAGATTCAATTGCTTTGTCCTTACAATATCATAAACAGACCCTGATTTTTTAGTGATTAATGTCATGATCAGTGAGTGCAATATTTTTGTATCAAAACTGATATTCTATGGGGATGATTAAGTGAAATATTGTGCAAATTGGTGATTATGTTGTTTCAAGGAATCAATTCCAATAAATGATTTCATGTTCTTGCTTTGTTGCTGATAAAGATACACAAATACATGAATTCAAGATATTTTATCAATAACTTGTTTGTCTTAAATATGTTCATATCTGCAGTAACGAATCTACATTACAAAAAAGTTTAACTAGAAAAAAACAATTATTCTCTTTCATATCCAGAGCCAGAATCAAAGTAAGTTTTTTCACAATATAGTTTATATCTAGTCAAATCACGATATCTCCTTATAAGCAAGTCTACAACTCAATTTCTGAAACACTTGACCCAGATATCAGTTAATGACCTATTAAATAAACTCTCCAAGGTTTTAAGAATTACAAGTCTCGATGAATTTATACCATCAGTCATTAAGGATGTTCATCATGTCTAGTGATATATACAAAGATTGACAGGTGTCATCACCTACTTATGTTTCATCTGACCCCATTTTGACCTATAACATCCCCAGGAGTGACATTGCTGATAGTCCATCACTAGACATATGATAGCCATGGAAACAGAGACTGACCGGTAGTCTCTTACAGCTTTCTTATATTAGGCATGAAAAAACAAATACTAGTATACACTACACATAAAAAGTTAAACATAAACATCTGAAATTCAATATTTTCGTATGATCATTAGATTCCAGATTCCAGAGTCCAGACACGACACTCAATATTTCAGGTTCCAGATTGTAGATTCCAGATTCCAAATTCAAGACCAAAGATTCCAGATTCCAAATTCAAGACTCATTTTTTCAGATTCAAGACTGAACATTAAGACTCATTTTTCCAGATTCCGGGTTCAAGTCTCAAGACACCAAATTCATGACTGAATATTCCAGATAGCAGAATCAAGACTAAAAACTCAAGCTAAAATAATCTAGATTCAAAATTTAATATTCAATTCCATATTTCAATTATTATTCAATAGAAAATGTACCTTTGGCATAGTTTCACATGTATTAAGCAAAAGAAGCAAAATCTGAATAGGTATCAACAACTTTGAGAACGTTTCATCAAAAGAAAACTTTCAAATTGTTGAGAAGTGATTATTGACAAAACCCAAAACTTTGAAATCATTGAGGAAACCTCGCAAAGAAACCTTAATACAAGTGATAAAAGATACTGGAAACTAAAAGCCCCTACAAATTTTGAAACTTTGATGAATTTTTAATGGTGGGCATGCAGGCTCAAAAAACTTGACAGAGATAAATTCTTAATCAAATGAACATTTCAGTCCCATGGAAATGATGACAGTTCTTTGCAAAAAATAATGACAGAAAAAATATTAAAAGCAAAAACACTGAAGATCAATTACATGTTTGAGACTTATATAAGTAACTGATGAATATTCATCATTATTGATTTTCACATCAAGAAGGCAAACATTGCATGAGTAAATGCCATATGAATTTTTCATCCCTTATAAAATTTAAAAGAAATGGTGATAAGTTTTTGAAATCTCCAGTGGAAAGTTTTAAAATTTAAATTGCATCACAAGGTTTTTAGAGAAAACTGCTGTGAATGTAAATTTATTTGAATTTATTAATTGAAAATTCCCATGGTGAATGCGAAAGACCAAAAAATGTTTATATTAAAAAAAAACACTGATCTCTAATGAGAATTTCTACACAGTCTAAGAGACTTTAAAAGACATCTTAACAGACTTTCAGTGATTTAAGTAAATTATAGACTATAGACTTTCAGAGGCTTTTTTTCAGTATTTGAAATAACTAATATATTTGAAATATGCTTTTCAATGACTACCAATTATCATGGTAATTACCATGAACTCGGTTTATTGTTTGAGCCCCCAGGGATTGAGCTATTAATAGCTTAAAGAAATAATGAAGTCGAGAATAAAATCAAGAAACCTTTCATAAAACCAATATCACATGATCAGGTCTAGATGCCAAAGAATTTCCAAAAAAATTCAATTAACTAAAATAGATTCTATTTCAAACATTAAATTTTCATATCCCAAATGTTCATCCCCCTTAATAGACCCTATCCATCACAAATACTTTCACAGACTTAAATCCAGTGCAAATGTCTGTTATCTGCAGATATACCTCTGGTTAGAAATGTAAGGTCAGCCCTGAGAGAATTGGTCATAAAAACTATTGGCACATAACCCCAACTCTTAATCCACATGGTAAAATAACCCTCTCCCTACCACAAAGCCCTTTTAGTTCTAGCAGTATGTTTATCTAATCCTTATTCTGCTCAATCCCTGGGGGCTCAAACAATAAACCGAGTTCACGATTTCATTTTCTCAGAATACCGGTGGATTGACCTGGTATTATTCTGAAAGCCTTTGCTTGTGAGATTTTACATTAGCAAGTTGGTCAAATCAAATAAACTGACCAGGGTGAACTATCTGCTCTTAAATAATTACTCCCTTTCTTGCATGACACCCTTTCATAGAGAAATAAACCTTGAGGAACATTAAAGAACCACTTTTATGACTAAAAGCATCGCAAATATACTGACCAGAGATGTTTGTTTTAAGAACAGATGTTTATTAAACATCTTTTGAATGTCATCATAAAAGGAATGTTGGCCTTTTGTTTGAATATCTTCTTGAAAGATACATTATTTTCTCTGGATCTATAGGATATTTTTACTTTCATCCCTTCTTAAGGTCTTCAATATATGCTCATTATTTATTCTTGGCAATGTCTTTATATAACTTTCATTGATAGCAATGTTTTTAGTTTGAATTTCTTAATGGAGGATACAATATCAACTCTGGTTCTGGGATACTTCAATCATACTTTCCCATGTCGATCTTCAACATATACCCATTATCTTTTTCTTTCAAGAAATATGAATTTGATAGCAATGTTTTGCTGGCCTATGTGCTCGACATTCCAAGGACAGATTACAACTATTAAACCTTAAACTGTTTTATCATGAGCAATCATTTGCTCAGTTAATTTAAAATATAAATACTTGTGATAATATATAAATAGTAATATTTTGAACATTTTCTTTAAAACAACAACTTTTATTCAAATTATAAGAAATGATTTGTGAAATTTACTTTTTATTTTGTATTACTACGAGTCAAGTAAATCATTCATAATTCCTTTGCATTGTCTCCCTAAAGAAAACACACCTATTACTTCTAAAAGGCATCTATCATTCCAAAATATTACTTTCCTTTTAAAAAAATATAAAGTATTATAATGAAAGGTCTTCAAGAATTTTGTTGTGAATGCCTATTTCCTTTCAAATGCATGAATGAGACATACATCATTTATAATTATTTTGATGAATCCCTAAAGAAAACACATCCATTACCTCTAAAGACATCTATTATCATTCCTTTTGCATGTCCTGTAAAGGATGCATGACCTGACCTGTCCTATTATTACACGCTTCACTGTTGTTGTCCCTACTTTCCTTTTGTTTGGAGACATAATGGAGGTCATACCAGCCCCTTTCCTTGTCATCAGCTGTCATACACTACTTGCTTGAATTTTCATTGATGTTAGAAGAATCACCTTTTTCTGAACCCTAATTGATAGCATAATAAACATTGATTCTGAACTTTATTATATGATTGACGGTGAGATACTCAGTGAAATAACCTCTCTATCTAGTAACAGTGGCGATAAACCTTTATCGTCACTCTACTAAGTGATCACCATTTGAGTGATGTCAAGTTCAAAAGTTTGACGTCATAATGAATTCTCACATACCCAGTATATTGCAGTGACCCACTCTCCCAAGCCGGCGCTCAATTAATTAGAAGTATTTCATCATATGATAAATCAAATTTCTGTCCAATCATGACTAATACCATGTTTATCTTATCTCTTGAGGTAGAAAAATTAAATATTTTCATTCATGGCTGCGCCACTCCAGAAAGCATACACTTTCTACCTCTTTTGATGACATAAAGTCAAGAAAGGGCAGATATCATCTATTTATTATTGCTATAAGGACAATTTTTCTGAACTATTATTAATGCTATCAAAAATATATGTCAATGACACATAAAATATTATTATTGTAGACATTTGATAACTTGAACTCATCAATTTATTAATGAAAGAAGTTTAGTCTTTTATTTTGCTAATAATATAACATGTCATCATTTTCTTAACTTGCCCTTTTCACTGAAGTATCAGTTAAGTCTTCTACAACTGACGTCAATAGAGGATCAATTTGATCAACGATGATCCAAAATGCCAATATATTGCCAGAGAGTAATTGCAGATTGACCTTAATCAAACGATGATGACCAGTCCAGGGCTTTCTGACCACTGTCCAGGGCTCTATGACCACTGCTTGAGGTGTTATCATGTAAAGCAAGACCTTCTGACCAACACCTCAACTAGGAAATTACAGTCTGGAGCCAAGATAAAAAGGATAATAAAGGATTCTAGTTGATCCTTTGACTCATCATGGGATAAGATGAACATCAGACATAGATAAAACTGTCCACAAGCCCAATTACCTACTCTACCTTCTTTGTGAGGGTCTGAGTAGAAAATACCCTCTGATCTTGTTTAGTGGCTGTGTATCGTAATTTTTTGTTACAGTTTTTTTTTTGTGGAAAAAATAACAGATTCAATACTAAAGCACAAAATTATGAGAGCATATGAAAATATAAAAGAATATGAGACACCAATTTACAGAATTTGATACTTGTATGATGGAAATTATTCTAGATTTGCCACTGACTCAAGATTTGCTATCACATAATATTATTTGCCCTGCAAAGGGTTAAGTGGAACTTGATTCCAAATTATTAATTCTATCCCAATAATGTTATTTCATCTAACTAATGTCATCTTTAAGAAGAATTTGTTTACACAATTTAAATTTAAATATACTTGAATTGAAATATCAACAATAAAATGTAATTTCACAAAATACCTCATAACACTAACATTTCTGTCTGACGGTGCAATGAGCCTGACACCAAATCATAAACAACAACAACAACAATAAAACTGTGAAATAAACTGTTTGCAGCAATTGAACATCTTGTATAATCCCCGCTCACTAATGCATGAAGGCATAAAAACTGAAAGTAAACAAAACGTAAACAAACTACACCAATCACACAAGACAAAGTAAATAGTGAGTCATTAGAGTATCTAATACAGAGATACAAACCCACAGATGGAGCGCCCAGTTGCTATAGTTGACCATCTGACCAGGACGGTATCCACACAATGAGTGACCGCACAATAAAGTCAGCTCAGCTGTTAACTGAGACTATCCTAGTGTTGGCACATGGACGCTTCCTCCCCGCTAGATACTTCGTTGGCTTGCTAATTCTCACTCAGTTCTTTATACTCTATAAGGGCTTTCTGTATTGATTCTCAGGCTTCTAAATTCTCCCCAGTTTTTAATTGAGAATGTTCTCAGATTTTGCCTTTCTTCTAAATTATTTTCAAAAAGATTTTTATCAAATAATATAAAAACTTCCTCAATTTTATTTCTCGCTACTGAATAATTATCATAAATTTATGAATCAATAATAATATAATGAAAGTTGTCCTGAAAGATGAATCCCCACTTGCTACAACTTATTCCTTTTCTACTCTTCACTAGTAGAAAGTCATCCTGACAAGTTTATTCTCACTGGCTACTAATCCTTAGTCTTAGCTAATGAAGTTCACATGAGTAAATAAATAGCACACCTCACAAACTAGTTGTCCTTCACACTTTCACAATTGTAAATTCTCTCCAGCTTAATATTCTCCTTTGGCAGATATTATCTCAAAGATATTCTCCCTCCTTATATTCTCTCTCCATGTATTCTGAATGTATTGTTAACTTCCCCAACTCACTTTGTTTCACACTTGTAAATTCTCTTCAGCTTGATATTCTCCTTAGCCAGATATTCTCTAGAAGATATTCTCCCTCCTAGATATTATCTCAAAGCTTTTCTCCCTCCTAATATATTCTTTCTCCGTTTTTCCTGAATGATTTTCCCCTTTGTACACCTCGCTGTGTTTCACACTTGTAAATTTTCTCCAGCTTTATATTCTCCTTTGCCAGATATTCTCTCAAAGCTATTCTCCCTCCTAGATATTCTCTCCTTGTCCCCACTCCTTCTCACATCCCGACCCTCACGTTCCTGTCCCCCTAAGGATCTGAGTCTGCCCAGAGATCGGCCCAACCCTACAGCATGGGGAGTGACTCTCACAATACACAAGCACTGAAGAGAGACAAGCGAACCGCTTTGCAGTGAACTCAAACTGTGTTAATTTCTGACACTCTTTTGAGGGCACGTGTGTCGCCTTCCGAGAGACAAAGACCGTTTTGACAAAAGCTCTAAGGCTATTTCTAAGTCCGTAACATAAGGCCCAGCATACAATTGTGATTAATGGAAAAAATTTCATTGAATGACGGTTTGAAGAATATTGGGATTCATTGTTAGAAAATTCAGCATAACAGGGGCATAACTGTGAATAATCATTTTTTGATAACCTTTCTGATATTTTTTCTTTATAGATTTTTTATTTTAGTGTTAATCAATAACGTAATACGGAAAAGGTCATTTACATATTTCATTGTGACTTTGGCATCTGCTGCTCAAAGGTTGTATTTGGTACTCTGCGAAATTGACGAGGGCATTGACAAGTTGTAAATTTCAATGCTAACACATTTAACTAGCTTTTGAAAATCTAAATTTAACTTTCCAAACTGAGAGCTATTATTCTACCCCCCATTCTTTGTTTATACAATCAGCATGGGAACCCTGGAGATTTCCCCTACGATAATTGGTCTAAATCTTGGCAGATCAAAAGTCATGCCAAAAACAGTAGAGCAAGTGTTTACTAACCAGGACAGGCTTATATAGATTACAACCCATTTAATGAAATCAACAACATAAACAAACTGGACTGTCAGGTTGTCCTATATACACATTTACAACAAATGCACACTTTGTGAAATAAACATGTGCAAAAGTTGAATTTACATGACAAGGTGGCAATAACAAACACTTTGTTCAATTAAAAGGTAATGTATTATCATTAATAAGCAATAAATTTGAAATTTAGTATTTCGATTCCTTTTACCCATCCCTTGCATTGAAAGCACAAATATGTGACATCTTCATATCATTTATATGTTCATTTGATAGATATAAACAACACCCCCTTGGTTTGCTAAGAAAGAAGAAATGTAAGATAAATGTCTTATCACTATATTTCAGAATTTTTCAGAGAAACTATATTTGAATTATTTGAATTAATTAACAGCCATATATATATCTAGGATTGTCTAGGGAATACTCATAAAAAGTTGAAACAAAGTTCATTGTACATTTAATATATAGATAATCTTCTAATTAAAAAAAACATCTCTTTAACCTTTAAAATAGCTTCATTACAAACTTTTTATCTTAGTTTAATCAAATTAAAGGAAAGGTACAATTAATTACTAGATCCCAAATCAAAGCACTATGTTTAAAAAAGTTATTATTTAGGATGAAGGCCAAGACTGCAAAACTCCTTGTTTCTTACAATATCTTTAACTCCAGACTGGCGTCAATTTGATACACTTATCAGTCCTTGGGGATACAGACAAAATTTTCACTTTATCAGCACAAAATACCAAAGAACATGATATCTGTCTGGTAATGAGGTTAAATATGAGAACATTGTACTTGAAGAGAGATTATTAGTCTGTATATAAGTATATATAAGTCTTCTTCAGCTTTATCACAGTCTACCTGAATTTAAGCTACTTTGATAAGGAGCCATAACTCAGACTCTAATGCCATGAAAGTCTCATAAACAAATTTGAAAATTTTATCTTTGAGACTTTGTGCATCATTTTGATAAGCGATAATGAATTTTTAAACTTGTGATCAATGTTAGAATAAATTAAAAAACTGTATTAACAAAAAAATTAAATTTAGAGATATTTATTCCTTGTGTTTTAATAATGTACATAATTCTTACTGAAGCAAAAATCAATTTTTTTTAGCTGACAGACAATTAACTTGTTAAGGTAAATAAAAGAATTAAAAATTTCAAAATATTTAGATTTCTAGTTCTCATCTCTATCAAAGAGACAATTAACTAGACCAGCAAAGTCTATTATAGCACACAAAAATAGGCAAACAACCATGCTCAGACTAATAAATAACATGATGTTTTCAAAATATTCTGTCCAGTGTAAAGAATACATGCTTAGGTTCTTATAGTCAAGCAAGTTTCAGGTATTTCTGACTGATAGACAATGGAATAAACTAACAGAATATCTCAGGGCAAATCAATCTAGGCAAAGATGTCTGCCAATTTTGGACTAATATGTCTGCTACCATAAATAACCAAAAGCCCAGATCAGATGAAATTGGGATCAGACAGAGATAACATTTGCTGGCATTGGCACTGAGGTTTCGCTCCCCCAAAATTGGGCGCCAAAACATGTGAACAATTTGCCTGATCAAATGAATTCTTCAATTTAGTCATCATCCAATGTATGAGATGAAAATTTTCAAATTGAATAATATTAACTTAGAACTTGATTGCTAAATGATGTGAACAATTTGCCTGATTCAAATATCTTCTTCAATTTTATCATTGTCTAAGGTACAGGATGAATATTTTCCAATCAAAAACTGTTATGGTAGATGATGATGATGATGATGATGATGATGATGATGATGATGATGATGACGATGACGACGATGATGATGTTGATGATGATGATGATTAATGTCTCCTTTCAAAGATCATTATGCTGCTGATGGTAAATTCTATTCTAAGACATGTCCCCAATGGCGTCAAGTCATAAGGATCTTGTAAAACTTCATTGGATACATATCAAAGGATGCTGCAGGCTGCTAATCTGCAATCTTACCTGATGTCAAAGATACGTCTGCTGATCAGTAAAATCCTTGAGGCTTTTTTTAATCAGACACCCACAATGAACAAATTTCATTGAAGTTCATAACCAATGATATGACCTTTCAGATCAGGTCACAAGAAGGTTTCAATTTGCTGCTATTCCTGAGTAATCTAAGAATGAGAAGAACTTACAGTGTCCCTAAGCAGAAGTATCTCTTGACAATAGAGCACTGAGTAAGTACAGCTACTAGATTAAACAGTCTGTGGGAGATCGGTTCACTGACAAGAGATGGAGTGGAAAGTTCGACCATGTACCCTCGATATCATCAATCACTTAAGGATTTAATTCTCAACATTTGATCTCTGCTTCTGTGGTACACTGGTTCTAGTCTTACTCTTAGAGTTCTCAATTGGATAAGAAAGTTTCACTTGCTCTCAATTTATATCAATACAAGAATATCTTATTTTAGATGTCACTATTCAGATAATTGGCAATTATTTGTATAACCTAAATCATCAATTCTCAAACAAATATAAACAATATACAAATAATCCAATCCAAGGAAGCCACAAACTTGTTCCCCAAGTTCTTAATGGTTAGAAAGATTCACTTTCTCTCATTTGATATCAGTGTATTGTTTTGAGGGTATTCTTTTTCATTTGTCAATATTCACATCATCACTTGCATGATTCGTATCATCACATCTCAACCAAAACTTACAATAACTTATAAAGATAATCCAATCCAAGGAAATCACAAAACAAAGTATCCAGAAAGAACATTTAGAAGGTATCCAATTCTTCAAGTGAACACAGTTCCAAGCATGACACCAACAAACAACTCATCTCCTCTGTCCAATAACTTCCACAAAATGTCCTAATCCTTGCAATAAGGGATCCACAGATTCAATATCTGATAACATCTGATTCCTGTACAGAGCTCAAAGGAACAAGCTGGACTAAGTTTTGGGGCAATTCAGATCCTCCAGGAGATAATGAGGGTCAGAACTGCTGTGAACCAATTGCATTTCTGTCTCTTTGGTCATTTGATGATCAGAGCAGACGGCCAGTCTACTGGACAAATCGGCCAGCCTTGATGTGGTCAGCTTTGACCACTGGACTCTCACATTGCCTGTCTAAAAGTCTCATTCATTCATATCTCCCTTCGTGGACAGCCTGAACCAAAAAAGTCAAATTCTTCTTGATACTCTGAAAATATCAAATTCTTTGAGGGTCCTACTTGGTATATAATGAACTACTGCCATTTCTTGCACAAATATATCTTTAATACGGACAAAAGACTTGGGCCAGTCTAGCTTCTTTCAGTGCTAATCTTTGAAGACTTGACCAATGTCCAGTTCACAGATGCCTTGAGTTTGAATTAAGTTTGACAAGCTGTTTATTTGTTCTTCTGGACACTCATGACCATTTAGAGATGCTGAACTGGGGATTGACTGTTTCACATCGTTTGATTGGCATTGAGGAAAATTTCATCTGATCTGTTGAAGAATTAATTTATTCCACTCTGCCTCTTGTGTACTGTAGAGGCTTGGGAATTAATTTTCACTTAGGTTGCTTGACACTGGGGTGCAGGTTTTAATGTAATTTCCTCAAAACTCCTTAACTCTTGATCAGAAATTGCAATTGTCACGTATCATGTTTAAGGTTCAATATCTTACTCATCACATCAATAACTTGCTAAAGCTAACAATATCTGGTTGTAATTTCAAATGTTAGTCATAATCCTCAAATGTGAAAAATCCAAGGGACAAAAGCAATCTTGTCCTGTGATTAGAATGAAAGCATTTTAAGCAGAGATTAATCTTTATCTAAATGTAAGTTTCAATCCTAAATCTTTCATGATTTAATCCTATACTTTGAAAGTGAATTAAAGAATATCATAAAACAGCATTAGCTTAAGCATCTTTCATCATTTCATAATCTCAAATGTGTCATACCAAATTTTAGGACATTTTGAGAAGGCCGAAGGCTTGAATTTGTAATTATAACAGTAAACAACAAAGAAACAAAGGACAAAGGATTAACCATCAGATTGTGCAATGCAATTTTCAGATTTTCATGAATGCAAGTTAAGACACAACAGACATGAGAACATGCAAGGCTGTGAATTTATAGACTTTGACAGCAGAAGGGTCACACTAATCTACTTCAATTTAGTTTGATCTAGAATTATGCCACTACAAAGAGGACGGAGATCTGATAATCTGATTGCACACAAATGGTCATGCTTCATAGTTTGCCTAATGACTTGGACAGAGGACCCCCAAGGAGGAGCACATTAGGATGGTCAAGCGGTCAGTGTAGCAGACCACACCAGGCTATATTGACCAGAAGGGAGAAGGATCTTTGTTGTTTATTACTCAATGGGGAGGGGTATTTTGAGAATAAGGGAGGGTGAATTTTGAAAGGAGGGGGAGTTTGTGTTAAGGGAGAGGTTGAACCAATTTAAGAGGTTGGGGTTAGGATTTAATGGGTATAGAGATGTTGAAGTTATCATGATCTACTACATCCAGAAAGATTAGAAACTTGTGTTGTTTATTACACAATGGAGGAAGAGAGAGGGACTTGAAAATTGGAGGGAGGGGGTGTTGAGGGAGAGGTTGAACAATCTAAGAGGCTGGGGTGAGGATTTAATGGGTATTGAGATGTTGAAGTTGTATATTACATCCTAAAGGAACAGAAACATTGTTGTTTATTATTCAATTGAAGGAGAGTGTTTTAACTTTTGGATCAGGGATATTGGATGGACTATTTTAATATTTCAGGGTGAGATATTCATTTTGGGATATGGGGGTAAGTTTTCCATTCTGTTGTTTATCATTAAATGGAAGAAGGGAAGGGGATTTGAAAATGGCAGGATTGAAGGAGATAAGCTGAACTTATTTTGCCAGTTGGATAATCATAATTGGGATGTATGGGGATATATAATATCTGGCATAGCAAGGGACAGAGAGGCTAACACCCAGACTGTAGTTAGTCCTCTCATAACCTCTCCAAACAAGTCTAGATCTAAAGTGAACTACATATCCAAGCTCCTCTTCTACTATGATAAAACATTTTTTCACGTTTTATTTAACAGAGACTGAATATTAGCTAGTGACAGGGATGTTGTTAATTTCTCATATGGTTTGGGTAAATAGGGGTTAACAGTGTTGGTGGCTGTGGGGTTACTTGTCCCCTGGGGTGAACCTACAGAAGGGTAAACACAATCATTACAGTGCTCATTAACCAGGTGTCCAAGTAATTAAACAAGTTTTTGATCCTTGAAAATGCTGGTATCTATACCAACCATGAAGTATCCAATTCTATATCCAGTCAATGAAATGAAGTTTTAGGGACAAATTCTTTACAAAATGTAACACAGAAATGAAAGAGAGAGATGTCAGGAGTAAACTCAGACACAAAAAGATTGTTTTGGCTTTCCTTTTGTAAAATCAGACACACAAGGCTTTCCTTTTCATTCAGTAGATCCTTAGGTTCCAAGATATGGTGATTTTATGTCATTTTTCTAAATAAAAATCCTTTCATCTCACTATTAGACTCATGAATACTCTCCATGGTAACAGTGTTCATTATCTGTCAACAAACAAGTGTTTCACATTGACTCAATGGGTATCTTCAATCAAAAATCTAAAACAGTCATTTTCAACAATTAACCATCGATATTGATAACTCCATAACAACATTCAACCCAAAGCCACGCTTGTGTCAAAAATGAAATCAAAAAGCAAAATCACAAAGCATAAACAGAGGAGTGTGGACAAATTTCCTGAGAACCGAACACTAATGTGGGTACTCATTCAGACACAAATTTCAAGCTCTATTAGAAAAACACAGCGATGAAACAAAAACATACCGTCCAGTCACGGTCACTGCATCGGTCAAGCATGATGACAGCTGATCGGTCATTGATAATGTGCAACTCCAGCAGGGAAATCCATGTTAATTATGTAGGATCCAGTACTAACAAAACACATGTCTATTCATGAATCCTGGCCGACCAAATGCTGCTAGATTCAGGACTTGGATGCCATCTGGGTTGCTTGGGGGGTTATTGGATTTTTTATCGTTAACTCAACGACAGCTCTTTTTTCAAAGACCCAACTATTGATCGAGGCTGTGTTCAGAGTGTAGCTTGGTCTTTATCTCCATTTTTACGTGAAATTTTACTCCACACGTGTGTGCAAATAATTGATAGTGAAAATTATTCATAATAATTAATTTCATGATTTATGGTTATAAGGTGTTAACTGATTATCTAAGATATTTGATAAAAATGCATTAAAAAGTTTGTTTTTATCACAATTCTGTATTTAATATTTATTTATTTTTAATATTGTATTTATTATCTTATCTGCAAAAATGAATTCTGTTTACAAATCATAAATCAAAAACTAAACAGTCGACTTTTTACAATGCATAAATATCCTACATCATACTACATGACATCTCAATAAAAATTATACCCAAACAATTAATGAAAATAATGCTACATTAATTGTTTAAGAAACAAAATTAATGATGGATAAACATTATCAAACAAGTTATAAAATTGCATTCAACAATACCAAATGATAGAAATAATTTCAAATTCCAAAAAATATTGACAATTTCTCATCCAAAAATTACCTACCTTGACCAAGGAAAATCCATACATCTTTGGGCTATCCCAAACTATATATGAATCTATCCCTACCTACATAACATTGAATCTCCATGGACAAAATCTAAGTCATGACCTCTTTCCGTGCCAGCGGACCTTAATTACACACATCCTTACACAATTTTTAACTCTATTAGCACATGCAGCTAATCTTGTCAACTAGATCAGCTGAACGACACTCCTTAGACAAGCAAGGGAACAAGATCGCATCAGTATTGATAAAATCTTGCTATTGTCCCCTTACCTGCTATTGAAATCTTTTCTCTTCACCTTTCCCAAATCTCGTCTTTTGTGTAAATAATTTTGCTGAGCCTATTTATGATTTTAGTTTGACTATCATACATCTTTTGGATTTTTGGAAGGAATTATTTGTACAAAAAGTGCATTGACTGCATCAGTATTAAAAAAATCTAGATAATTATCCTTTATCCTGCTGAAGAAATTTTTTTTCTTCATCTCTCACAAATCTGTTTTTTTGTGTAAATAATTTTGCTGAAACTAAATTATATTTTGTTTGATTATCATGTATGTTTTAGATATTTTGAAGGAATTTGCATTTGCATAAAGTGCCTAGATTGCATCAGCATTAATGAAATCTAGATAATTATCACTTATCCTGCTAAAGAAATTTGTTTTTCTACATCTCTCAACAAAAATATTTTGTGTTAATAATTCTGCTGAGTCTGTTTTATAATTTTCATTCATAAACTACACATCTTTTTGATATTTTGTACTTCTTTGTTCATATAGTGCACAAAAGCATTGTTTTCCCTTTTGAATGTTGTTTTGCTTGCCTTTGTACATAGAGAATAAAAGCAACAAAGTTATTTTAGATCGCAAGCACATTTGTGCTCAGTCTATATCACATGATCATTTGTCACAACTTAATAATCCGTCAGAATTCTTTTTACATAAAATTCATAAAATCATTGTTGTATCTTTTGTTTAGAGCTGTTATGCTTGTCTTTGTCCAAATTTTCCCTATAGAAAATTACTCAAAAGACAAAAATCCTTCGATTTCAAGGATAATTACATATTATTTAATAACTTAAGGCTGTGAAAGTTAAATAAGGGATAACACACCAGGTGGAAAACAATGGATTTGAGACTTTACACGGATCATGTGAAATCAACCAAATGGAAAGGAATAATGGCCTAACAAAGGATAATGCACATGATAATAGAGGGGTTCTCTGCTAGGGTTTGGCACTGGTTTAGGGCATGACCTATGGCTATATCATCCTGCTATTAATGGGACCAGTTTAATCCTTTAAAAGTAGTATTTGATTATCTCAATATTGTTTATGAATGTTGATCCTTGTTTACACCAATTGAATTAAATTAAGTCATTTTTGGTTTAACATTTTTAAAAAGAAGAATGTCGTGTTTGGCATATATATGACGATTAAATAAGAATTCTAAAATTGATTAAAATCTAGGATCCATTGACTTCCCCTTTAGAATTATAACCTTTATTTAAAGATTGTATTACAATATTGTGAACAATAGTTCCTTACTCTGTCAAACATTTTAAAGCAAAAATTTATTAAAGTAAAAAATCATTCTTAATATCCTGACACCATACAATGACCTTTCTTTTTGATATTATTGTCTATTATTGGAATCTTTTTAATTGCCATATTTGAAAATGAATTATCTTTGCCACTCAATGTTATTTCAAACCTAATCTGAACTTTTTCACAACGAATCTTTCATAATATTTTTATAATTTTTAAGTTATAAACACTGGCCACTCCTCTTACACTACAAGCTTTGAATCATTCAGCATTGCACTTCAAGATCTGTATCAAAATTTTTTAAAAACATAAATTTCACCAAATGTTAATTTTTCAAATAATACAAAAACATTGAACATACCCTTTGAAGAACTCATTCTTTCGGGTTTCAGATTTCGTAAACTTCAAAGAAAGTCATATTCAGTATCCTTTACACAAAATATGCCCCTTTCCAAATCCTCAACTGATCCCATATCATAAGCAATAAGATCCTAAAGCCAAAAATATACATGCATCATTGAATCCAAACAGAGTCATTCAAGCGAAAAAAGTAAACAGTTTTCCCACCCTTTCATATACACGCTATTATGGAGTTAGAAAAGCATCCCCAAATGTGATTGACAAAATAGACATCATTATACTGATATATACAACTTGAATACCCTGGAATGAGTCATGCTTAGAAAGTAAAGCTTTTAAATGAAAAATTGGTGATGATAGGAAAATAGAATTGACACTGAAAACTCATTTCCCACACTCTTTATGACTCTGCGCTTTCAATATTTGCATTTCCTTTGCCCTGAGAAATTGAAAGAGATCTATATATACATCTATATACATATATTACACAACATTTACTTCTATAAACGAGATTGGTATCTTCAATGGTATATACTCCACTTGAGTTACATATTCACACGGATTGAACATGAGTGCTTTTTAAAACCCTACATGACACATTTCTTAAAGTTCATAACAAAAACTATATTTTGAATGCAGACCTAATTAAAATTAAAATATACATCCCATTACATTCATTTGAAGTTTTCCATATACCGGTAAGATTTATATAGATATTATAAGACAAAATATATTTGTTTTATATGACGCTTTTCAAGTCTGTTTTTTTTAAATCCTATATTTTGATAAATTTACAGTTTATGATAAATTTATGTAAATGTTAAATAAAAAAACATCCTTCTGTATTGAGTAAAAGTTGTATCATCACAATTGTCTATAGAAATCATTTGAAAGTTCTTGGAAGTTCAATGAAAAAGCTAAACTGTTTCATAATTACTCCTCACTTCACAAAAAAAAATCTTTCCATTAAAACGAAAGCTTCCAAATCTTCAATATCATAGTGACCTCAAATTGTTGAATGTTGAATGTTCTTTCCTTTTTTTCTCTAAAAAATCAGAGAAAGTCATTGATGTTTTTATATAAGTACTAGGAACAAAGATGATAGTTAAAATTGCCATTCTTATAAAGCCAATATAGATAAATTAAGGGGGAAAAGGTCATTATTGGTCCCTATTTGCAAGAGAATCTATTTTGATCGATAAAGTAACATATAAAGTTCAGTAAAGCTACATCAATCAATTTTTCTAAATTTATGAATTCAAGGTGTTAACACTAAAAAGATCTTATGAAGGTTTCACTTGTATTACGGGTAGTAAAACCTTTTGCTACGACTTCAAGGATAATCAGAAATGAATTTGGAAAGTCAATATATTTTACACAATTTGTTATTCAATTAAGAAAATTTAAACAAATAATACATATAAAAATGTGCAGTAGTGCCTTTTCAATCAGTTTGATCTAGTGGTTTTAACCCCAGAAACTACAAAACTCCCTGTAAGGGACTCAATGCGATGAAAACTAATTTATCCCCTTTTTCTCATTAATTTTTCATGTTTTGAAATACTTTCAAAAATCATCAAAAGCAATTGCTATTTTCAGATATTAACAGAAACATTATTACCATTTCCATTTATTTCCTTTAATGGAGATGATAATGAGTTGAGATGATTAGAACACCACTAGAGAGAGAGCTTTACACTGAACCTCGTCTAATTTCCGTTCACGTTTATGTAATGGCTGCCGTCAGGAAGAGAGAGAGACTGACAATAGACTGAAACTGATTTGGATGTGAATGTACGAGTTACACTGTCAATCTCTCTGGAGTCATGCTAATTTCTCTGAAATCATTGTCAATAGCATGATGAAGGTATTAAATCTCTTATGCAGGTATGACTGTTCATGTTCAATTTTTGTGAATGTAAATTTGTGTTAAATCATTGTCAATACCATGATAAAGGTATCAAGTCACTTTTGCAGTTCTTACTTTTCATGTTCAATTTTGTTAAAAGGAAGTCATATTTCATGTTAATTTCTCTAAAATCATTAGCAATGTCTTGAATAAGCAAGTCATGTCATGTTAACTACTCTGAAATCATTGGCAATTTCTTTAATATGCAAGTCATATGTCATGTACATTTCTTTGAAATCATTGTCAATAACATGATTGAAGGTGTTAAGTTTCATATTGTTGATGTTTACTTAGACTAAATTTCAGTCTCTGAAATGAAAATACATATTAAATGCAGTTTTCTACTATTAAAATTGAAAGGAGCCCACTGAAGCTGTTCATTTTCAGATTGAAACTGCAGTGAGCTAGACTTGCTATAATAATATAGACTTGTGTGGGTCTTTAAAGATATTTTGTTTCAGGGGCTGTTAGACAGACTAATGTTTACTTTATAATATAGTGAAACATGTTATTTAGATAGAACTTCAAGTTGAAAACATAATAAAGGTGTTAAGTTTCAAATGAAATGTAGTTCTGTTCTGTTCTGCATCATCATCATCATCATCATCATCATCATCATCTACACCATCATCTACATCATCACCATCATAACATCACCAACATCACCATCATCCCCATTATCATCACCATCACCATCACCATCACCATCATCATCATCACAACATCACCATCACCACCACCACCATCATCATCATCTACACCATCACCACACATCTCATCTCTTTCACTGCAATTCAATTACCATATATGCTACATCACATCAACAATTCCTTCTAAACCATTCAGTATCAACTCCGATAAATGCAACAGGCAAGCACTGGCAGCAATAGTTTTGATTATTTTCTATCTCCCGAGTGTCAATGCCCCTTCCACATGAAGTGATCCTGGCAAAAAGATCCCCTTTATCAATCAATTTGTTTCCAATAAGATGATAACCCATCACTCAAAAGATAGGCTTATAAGACAATCTATTTCTCTCCTCTATCAATTTCCATTTTGGGCATGAACCCATCATCCAGAGAATGAAGAAAATCTATTGAGACACACTTATACATTTTCTATCTTTACAAAACCTTCAAGAAGTCATGTCGTTACCTCTCAAAGGATGAAATATCCTTTTTGATTAACGATTGCTAATTCTGAGGGCACTGCTGTGGAAATCCTATGTCTAGACAAAAAATCTGCATGTAAATATCAGTGAAATCTACGATTTACTTAGCTTTCAACACAAGGGCAAGGATACAATGTTGTCAATTACCACTGCCATTTTTGTACATTTCGATTTGTGTCCATAAAGTAGATTTTCACATCAATTCAGTCATTTAAAGAACATTTTCTGAAGGAAGTACCAGTGACTAAAGACGTTTTGACCCCAAGTTGTTGATATTCATTGAAAAAATTTGATCAACCAAGAATAAGTGTCGAATGAATCAAGCATGAATTGACTTTTAGAATCCAAAATGACAATCTGGAAAATTTATTTTCCATCTTGGCAATCATCCATGATTTGAAAAAGTGAGTTCTATTCATATACATGAAAATTGCTAACCAACTGAAAGGACAAATTGACATTTAATGTGGACTTTGTACCATTCTGCTTCTTTGTAGTATAATGATCACTAATATCAAAAGATTCTCGCCAACGTTGTCATATTCAATTGCTTATCCTGATGCTGCTGTCATCAACTGGTTTGAAGGAAATCACTATTCTAGACTAGTTCTAGTTCTATACTGGAAATGAGATATCAAAATCAATCAATAATCACTGTGTTTTCCTAATATTCCTGGTAAGAAATAAACATTTAAATAAATTTATGAACCTAGATATTTTCTGTATATTTGCATACATTTTACCAAAGTTTAATGCACAGGGCAATAAAATTAACATCTAAATAAATAAACATCTAGATAAATTTATGGACCTAAATATTTTCTGTATTTTGCATAGGTTTAACCAAAGTCTAATGCACAGGGAATATACACACTGAATACATTCAGTGAATATACACACAGTTAATATACAGTGTAGATATACTATCATATACACACTGAATACACCTAGTGAATATACACACAGTTACGGTAATATACAGTGAAGATATACTATCATATACACAGTGAATACACAGGGTAAATACACACAGTGAATACACAGTACTCACAGTAAATATACACATTGAATATATACATATAATAAAATGAGTTCAAGTCCACTGGAAGCTCTTGTAAAATCTCCAAACTAACTAAAGGCCTCCCCACACCAACACAGCGCGCAAGCAGCGCAGCGCAGCGCGCCCGCAGCCAAAAAAATGCTCATGTTGATTTATGATTGATAACCCACACCAACGCAGCGCGCCGACAGCGCGCCAGCAACAAAATTTCTGAATCGCAAAAAAAGTGATTTTTGCTGCGTGGCGCTTCGACGCGTCGGGGAATCCCCTACTTCTGACTTCGATAATATCCTGAGATTATTCTCCATATTCTTGTCTTTACTGCAGAATAGTATGCATCAAAGAAGTTGGCGTTGTTGTTTACGTCTTCAGTAGACGTACATCAATGTTTTCTTTTCCCGACCCTAATATTAATTTGACAGTCGTTCTCTGGTCACTCATTCATACGAGAGGACGATTGTAATGTTTTTGGATTCGAACTGGACCTTTCATGTACGGGTCGAGTTCGCCCAAAAGCTTAGCATGTCTACTCCGCAGTAAGGACAGAAATCGTATAATAACAATAGGTCTTCAAGACAAACCTAACAAGATATCATTGGTCACTTGTTCCATATATTTTTTCGCTGCATCGACGCGCATTGATGCGCTGCGCCAGTCTGGGGTAAAAAAACGCGCGCTACGCGCTGCGTTGCTGACGCGCTGCCGACGCGCTGTGTTGGTGTGGGGAGGCCTTAACAAGGAAAAGTCTGACAAAAAAAGGCTATAGTTTTGTCATTTCCTCCTGAGTGCAAAACCACCTCTGCCAAAAGTGCCTATAAAATATCATTAGAAAGTAAAATGTGTCCTTTTCTACTAAAGGGATACACAAGGACCCCTGTCAACAAATTCCTAATGGACACGAATACACAAGATGATACACAACTGTTGTCTTACCTTGCTGGTTGTTATTGTTGTTCTGCTGGTTCAGGTGGGACCGCACCTTATCATTGGACGTGGAGTTGGCTCCGTGGAGCAACGTTGGTTTCGTCCGAGACTGGTTCAAGTTCGAATTACTGATGGCGCTTTCTTTGGAGGTAGAAACATTGCTTACTGATGAAGGGTGCTTGTTGCTGTGCTTAAAAGGTGATGGAAGCCTGTGAAAAAAAATATTAAAAATCATTATTAAATATGAAACATAAATCATCAAATTTTTTAAGTAAATGTTTATGTTGATGATAATGCTGTAGTTTTAACTTGAACAAAAGTCCATGACCGTTTTCCAAGTTTTCTTATGTATTGTTTACATGTTCTTTGCTGTGTTAAGGGATATTTGGCCAAAATCTGTTTATTCCTAATATTTACTTTTTTCTAACTCTTTTCATAGTTTCTTACATATTGTTTACATGTTTTTTCTGTTTATTAAGGGAGATTTGACCCGAATTTAGTTATTTGTAGCATTCTACCTGATGAAAGAGTAAACATATTTTGTGAACCATGAGCTAACGTGTATTTTCAAACCAGAGAAGTTATTACCGGTAATCATTTAGGGGAAAATAATGAAACTTAATAGCCTTCAAGGACTTGTATTGCTAGAAATCAGTGAGATGATATTGAAATGAATCAATTGAATCTATTCCTAATTAAGTTAACTGTAATGTATACAAACAATTCTATGACTTCTTAATGAATATCATAAGGAAGGATATGAGATAAATCTAATTTGATTAAAACTATGTATTTTCACCAAGTGAAAAACATGTCAATAAAGTGTTTCCAAGTAAATCATTTTTAGTCTCATAAAACATAGATTTTTGCTGAAATACAAGGATACATGATAAATCATTTCATTATAGACATCCAATTTCAACATATAATCAATTGATCATTATTTCCTTGACAAATCCACAAGAAGGGAAAAAAACATTTATTTCTTATCTTCCCCGAAACTTTTCCCATTATCTTCTCCAATTAATTTCCACTTTCGTATGTATCAAAGTATGTCTATTTCAGGTACTGTCAATAAAACGTCAATATACAGGCTCGTCACCTCTTACCCATCCATGAAAAGATTGATGTTTTTGCATGTCACGTATATTTCATCTCGTCTATTTCCAATCTAAAGCAGTTTTTATGATACAATGATGAGTGACAATGCATAGCATACAATCAGTATATTGACCTATGAGTCTCTAGGTAGACATTGCATTTTACAAACAGTCATGAGGAAAATACAATCTTTATTTTACCAAAACCTTACTAGGCTATCCATTATCATCTACAGAAAATGCAGAAATGTGGAAATGTAGAAATGCACAAAATGCAGGAATCGGAAATCAAATTCAAAATTGCAGAGTAGAAAATAAACCTTGATAGATATCCTGTATTTGTGATTAAAATACTAATTCTACTTTTCTATTCAGATAAAATAATCAAGATATACTAAAGATGTCAAAAGAATATGAATTCAATATACCTATCATTTTAAGGAACATATAACCTCCATATTATTCAAGATATAGCAGAATGCAATCTGATAATTGCTTTTTAAAAGTAAATCCAACATTCCTTTTCCAAAAAAGGTTTTAAAGGGCAAATAGTTTCAAAAGCTCAATCAAGTAATGAAATTAAAGGCCCAACAAAATCCAAGAAAGGGGTATATATGAGTTAGTTGTCAAGAAAGTCCTGTATGAATATCAAGTATTGATGATTCAGGTAATGCAATCTCTAATGTTCCCAACAAATTCAGTTCTTTTCATTCTTTTAAAGGAAACCATTATCTTAGCTATTACCAATAATACTGAGAATAATAGAACTCTTATTGTTATAAATGAAGGTGTGAGGGGAATACAATCTAAACAGTTCTCTATTAAGTTGTAAGGAAAATGCAATCTCTGTGTAGTCATGAGGGGAATGTAATCTCGAGATTAGCTGCATGAGAAAGTAGATTGCTAATGAGGGAAAGCTGTCATGCATTGTCAGCTGACATCCATGTTGATGGTCATACATGTATGAAATTGACGCAGGTCTCTATGAAATTGATGTGAGACTGTCATGGTTGATGAACATGTGTGTGTATGCATGAATATTGGGGATCACCTCTTGTTGTCAGGTAATCTTTGTAAGTGGTTATCATGTATCAGAATGCATGGTGCTTAGCAGGGGTGATTGTGTACTTGGAATGGAGGATTAGAGAATCAAGCTTTAATGGACAAGAAAATAAGCATATGGTTTAAGTTGAAATAAAACATATACCAACAACACTATTCTGTAGAAAGGAAAAATTGAAACAAACATTTTGTGAAAAATATGATAACGACAATCAGTGTTTGAAATAATGATTAAGAACTGATTGTAGTTTGGATCAGCATGAAAAACTGTGGGTCCAACTCTGAAACTGTCTGCATTATTAATAATTGCTACTTTCACCTTTTCTAAAATAATATCAATGCTCATACTTCAAACACTGATGATAATGCTGTTTGTAGAAATAAGATTTTATATCTGTAGGTGTTAGACATTGATAACACAATAATAAGAAATAAGAATTCTGACACACTGTTTGTTGAAATAGTAAAGCCATACTTGCCCCATTTAGAAGGATCAACAATATCCATAAAATAATCCTATAATTTGTTTCAAGTATTGCCTTTAAGCCCTCATTTTTCTGTAATCAGCTTAATTTAATGTTGCTTGAGAGGAAGAATGAAAAATAAAATTTATTTTTTTACAACATGGGTTGAAAGCAATATAGGAGATGGTCAAGGGATGAGAAACACAGACTAAAATATGAATAGTCTACTGGTAGCATAAAGTAGCCTGAGGTCAAAGCGTTAAGCTGAAACTTTGTGATTTTATGCTGAAGCTTCATGATTTAGAAGGCTGACAGGGGTTACCTCCCTTACATCTCAGACAATCAATAACTATTGTTTCACTAATCAAAAAAGGCCTAATGGTTTATTATGATGTTTTAACAACCATGAACCAAATATTGACAAGCTTAAAAAAAGTATATATAAAAAAAAACCTTCTCAATTTGAATTTGCATATTTTAAAAATTTATTTTAATTTATTTATGTGTTTGATATGAAAAAAATAACTCTGTTCTGTAATCTATTATTTTTCTAAAAATAAAAATGTCACAAAATAAATCTTTGAATGTTAATACCATGAGCAAGAAACAAATTATTTAAACTGCCAATTTGAAAATTTTTTCAACATGAAACCTGAAGTTCAGAAGAAAGCATCTCAGTGACAATCCTAAACAAACAAAACTTTCTGGCCTCGATTAAAAACATTGGTATTTCACTGGTTCCCTGAACTTAGCTCATTCAATTTCCCCAGTCTCATTCTCAAATATTGTCATAGACACTGACACAGGGCAAGCAAATTATTTTGAGAAATGAGAAATGTCAAATGTGCAACAACTGCCCCTAGAGATCCGACTTTCCATTAGTAGTCCAGCAACTGATGTCATATATAACAACTCAGTCATCAGTTCAAATTTCCCCAAAACTTTGCTTTTTTCACCAGTGACAAAACTTTGGTATAAAAAAAGTATTCCATCATCATTAAAAATTTCTTGAAATTTATTTGCTACATTGATAAAACTTTTGTGTAGAAAAATGGTCCATTACTGTTAAAATTTCCTTGAACTTTGCTATACAAATGATTTATATCTTGCTGTAAAAAAAAATGAAGTCGATTGTCTCTCTTAAAACTTGAACTTCTATTTACAAATGATACGTTTTTGTGTAAAATTTTAAATCCATCCCCTTTCAAATTTCCTTTAATTTAATTTGCTACTGTGATCAAAATTTTGTTTTAAAAAAGGAGTTGAAACAACTAAAACCCTTTTAACCCTAGGAAACAAGGGCAAAGAGACATTTGGGCCTGATGTCTGGCTGGTATGGGTGAAAGGGGTAAACTGCAATACAACAGATTTTGTTTAACACTATCCATGCTGAAATCAGAAATATGCTACAGAGGATTTACTTTTCCATGGTGATAGATATGACATAATTACTTATAGGAATACTTTAATATTTGTTATTTATTTTTATCAATTGGTCAATAAAGAAAATTAAATAGATAAATTCAAAATGTTCTTGTTTCCTGTCCACTATTCATGGAGTATTCTAGTATAGCCTACTTACAGGAACATGATTATTATTTTTGTTAATGAGATGTTATTAATATAAATTTGCTGCTTGATATGATTATGCATTTAAAAGTACTAGATAATCTTTTAACATGTTCTAATCAGAATATTGAACTCAAAAAGGTCATATGCAAATATACAAGGGTCATTAACTCAAAACTAAATTGAATAAGTACATAAGTAGACAATTATGAGAAATCTTTTCATAATCACCTTTATAAGCTATACCTGAGCTGGGTTTTTTTTTCAGTGCACCAATATTCCATCCCTTTTTTACATTTACAATAAAGCTTTGATGAACGTATAAGACCAAAAGAAGTACAGCACAAAAGAGTTTAACACTCACCACACTTGGTTCAATACTAAGTCCTCAGATTGATGCATCATCATTATCATCACACAATTTCATAATATTCAGAAAATTGCAAAATATGATTCCAGCGCATATATCAATATTTTTGTTAATTTCACCAAAGTGAAATCGATTGCTATAGAACAATGGCGACAGAGAGTCTAGAAGATCAAGTGGTGTTGATATAAGAACCTGTTAAAAATCACAACATGCTTGTGTCGGCATCTCCATGTGTGAAATGTACATGTACATAATCAAATCCCAGAGCACTTGGTCAGAACAACGGTGTCATTGTACATTTCAACTGTGAAATGTATCTAATCATTTGAATGCTACAATGTTTTTACATCCATGATTTCGCACTACATCAAAGGACTCCTGTGGTTTCCGAACTTAAAATCAATTGTTAAATTCCCAACTTTCTGATAGAATATACACTTATAATCAATTGTTAAATTCCCAACTTTCTGATAGAATATACACTTATAATCAATTGTTAAATTTCCAACTTTCTGATAGAATAAACATTTATAGATTTTGTGATCCTAAATCCAATTTTTTAAATGAGATCCATATTCAAACTTTTTGTTTTATTCTAAATTTTTAGGTAACATAATTAAGGATCCTACAAGTTGTCCTTTCTCCTTTCCTAATTAATACAATCAATATGAAATCATTTAATAAAATCTTAGTCTTGAATATATTGATATTTTGAAAAAAGGAATCATGAAAAATTAAAGCAAAATACAATGTATCTTTTTCTGTCCACACTTCATATTTTCCATCCAAAAAATACAATAAGTAGAAGTTTATATATGAATTATAGATTTTAAATCTAAAAATCTGTTTTAACAAAACATAAAAAAATTCTCCATGCGGATATATCTATAATTTCAATATTTTTAAACCAAAATACCGAAAATGAACAGAGTATATCTATCATTAGTAGCCTAGAGATAAGTAAAGCTCCAGATGTTAAGAATATTAGTGAGGAGAGGAGGTATGTCTATATACTCATTACCTACATAGTGTACACTCCTTATCATTATACCTACATCTCTCTCACAGTAGGTGGGGGTTCAGGAATACACCCTTCTCCCATGCAGTCACAAACAGTCTTAGAAGATCAAAATATGAATGAGATCCATACTGTACTGCCACTATACATTTCAAAATTTTAAAAGAATTAATTTTTATGTCGTTATTTCAAGCATAATTGATGTACAATCAGTGAATATTTTGTTTCTGCAAAATATACCCAAGTTGTATTGTCCCCTTATGGAAACGAAACATGACTGGACATTCCTGTTCATATGTCATTTATAAAAGCTTTTTATGCCAATTGATTGAAGCATATATATAACTGACTCTAATATTCAATTGGTGATGATTTCATAATTTGATAAAGAATCGTTTGTGTCCATATAAAAAGAAAAACATTAAGAATCAATGCCGTTCATCCAGTGCTGAGAGGAAAGTCATACTATAGACGGGGAAGGCAATGCCAACTAACTAGAGTATTTATATCCAGAGAGCTCCTTCCATACCCTGATGTAAAAATGGCAAATGTGATAATGTTATTACAGCTAATAATCATGATGTGAGATTTGTTTAAGTTATTCCACAAGAAAGTTCATTATTTCCCTTAACTAAAAACTATTACGGTAAAGTAAAATGCATCAATCCATTATTGACATAACTTTCATCCAATCCAAAACCCAATGAGAATATTTGTCACTTAAATTAACTGTATTTCAATCAACCAAATACTCACCATTTCTTTACACAATCTTCTTTTCATAACACACATATCCTTTTCTTTTGTCTATCCAAAAAGAATGAGGGAATTTGGTTCTAATTAAACCAAGATTAACTGTGGTCCATTTTCACCGGAGAGACAGTTACAAAGAGTTGTTATTCATAACCATACCTGTTACCCCCTATCACCTGGTTTTGATCATTATCTCGTTAGAGGGAACATATAAGTTTTGCATGAGTCACAATGTTTGAAGATTAAATCCATATGTTGAAGTTGAAATCACACATATATATAATTTGGAATATTTGGAAGTTACTTTCTCAGTGCATGAGATTGAAGTTCAGTCTACTTCAAAGTTTGTGAAGTAATCTTTCACTGAAGCATTGAAGTATTTTTTTCATGAATATTTCATATATAGTCACGCATATTTCATGTATGTTCAAAATTGAATTTGATTGAAGTCATGTCGGTTTCACATTGAAATCTATTTGAAATTAGATTTAGTTCGAAGTCATGATATTTCACATTGTAATGAATTCAGCACTTTGTTCAACACTTTTGTACTGCACTGAAGTCAAATCTATTTCACACTGCAATGTATCCAGAGAAAGGTTGTATGATAACATGCAAACGCTATTGATTCCATTTGTTATTAACAGATTGGTTGAAATTCATTCCTTTGATTACACTTATATTCAGCATTGACTCAATGGCTGCTGAGTAGCATTTCAAGTTTTGATTGCACGAAAGTAAACTGGTGTGCTTGAGAACTCAATCAATTCTCAAATGGCCAAAACATTACTTTAAAACAAATCCTCAAATTTAGGATAATGAATTCATGAGCATATCAACAAGTAGTTTGAAACAAACAACTGTTTAAAGTCACATAAATCGTTTTGCAGCCTCTTTGGGGATTTCAATATGTTGTCAGTATTGATTCAACATCAGCATGAAATATTAATGCAGCTATTATCTTGAGCAATTCCTGTTTTAAATTTCACAAATCAATTGTTGATTTCATTAACAGATGAGCCTTGAAACACACTTTGTTTCCTTTAAAATGTACATCTGATGGTTATCCTCTTGTGATGAACATTCATTTATCAATGAAACACTATGCTTTTCGATGGTTGTTTCAAGAATTGTCTCATCTATCGTGGAATGTCGTGCATAAATCAAGAGTAAAAAAATTTCTTCTTCATAAAATGTATTCATCCACAGAAACTCCCCAACGATCCCTGAATTCACATGAATGGCCGATACTTGTCCTCAACACAGCTTTATCAACTGGTCACTTGTTCACACAAATACAGGAGCTCTGCAATTGACATCGGTCAATATGAAATGTACATTAAGTGCCGATCATCAACAATTCTCAGAATTTATTTATTATTTATTTACTGCATTGACATGAGAGCTCTGAAAAATACATCCTCCGAATGAAATGAATATCCATTGAAAATCGTCACAAATTTCCCAAATCAAGACAAAAGCTCTGATACATCCTCCATATTATGAAATGTACATAAATATATTTTGTGAATAATTCTCAATTGTTTTAACAGCTTGAAAGAGACATCTTTCTTATGAATTGTACATTCAGAACAATTCCCAGCTGTTTAAACACATCAACACAAAAGCTTTGAAAATGGCATACTCCCAATGAAATCTACATCCCATGACAATCATCAACAATTCTTTGATTTCACAAATCAATGGCTGCAACAGCATCAACACAAGAGCTCTGAAACACAACCTCCAAATGAAATGCACAATTGTCACAAATTCTCAGTTGTGACTTTATTAACAGAGAAGTTTTGAGATATACATCCAGAGACAATAATCCACAATTCTCAGTAATTCCAAACATCAACACAAGAGCCCTGAAACATACAACCTCCGAATGAAATGTAAATCCATAGACAATTGTCAACAAATCTCAGTAACTTCACACATCATCACAAGAGCCCTGAAATATACAACCTCCAAATGAAATGTGCATTCATAGATAATTTGTCAACAATTCTCAGTAATTTCACACATCAACACAAGAGCCCTGAAACATACAACCTCCAAATGAAATGTGCATTGGTAGACAATTCTCAATAGTTCCCAGTAATTCACAAATCAACACAAGAGCCCTGAAACATACAACCTCCCAATGAAATGCACAATTGTCACAAATTAGTTGTGACTTTATTAACAGAAGAGTTTTGAAATGTACATCCAGAGACAATAATCAACAATTCTCAGCTCAGTAATTTCACACATCAACACAAGAGCCCTGAAACATACAAGCTCCCAATGAAATGTACATCCTCAACTATCCCAATCCTCAATGCTCTGTACGTTCCCTTCACCTGGCCCCGATGATGCAGCTAACAGCTTGATGTTGATGAAACCGGTCTCGCTATTCATTAACAAATTTACGCACATGGTGTTTTTTCCACTGTTTGGTCATCCTGAGCCAATTCCATTAGGCTGAGTGAAGGATCGTCAGGATCCGACACTTATTTGCCGACATGTGGTCCAAAGGAGACAAGACAACTAAATTACATCAGGGATGTCTTCATGCTGATTTCAGGTCAAATTTACACGTCAATTTTTTCCTTGTGATTTTTTCCTCGTCAGACCTCCAAAGTGCCAAATTAGATTAGGCAGACTAATTTTGTAGTCCATTTCTTGTGCAGCCGTCTTCACCGAGAGAACATGTGTACATGTATTGGGAAAGCCCTTGTAAATTGTAATCTTTTTCTTGTGAGAATTCTCTGACATTTGCTTTTCTGCTCAAATGTCACATATGTTCAGCCTAGTATTGGCAAGTGGAAAAGTCAAGATTTGTCCCAAGTGGAGTGAAGCAAAGAAATTACACAGCTGATTTTAGAAAAATGATCATATTTCCAAATAGAATTATCACTAATGAATGTCACTGAGGTTGTAAATAAATTGTATTTCCCTCTTGTTATGTTTTATCACAAATTAATCACTAAAGAGTGCTTTATATGAGCAAGGATATTGCTGAAGTGCAGAGTGCTTGTATCATGGAAACACTCGGAGAGCAGATCGTCCTTATTTCCGGTTGCCTATGATGTCATCGACCACCTACGGCAAGGTAAACCATTTCTATGTCATTGATATCCACGGCATGCATTACACACAGGTTCACACTGACTTCAATCGTCAATTTCAGAAAGGTGCTCGTCAATTTCACAACAATTGAAATTAACAAGTATCAATTTCAAATTAAGCGTAACATAATATCTGCTCATGCACTATAAATCATTCATGTCACTGGAGAGCTTATCATCCAATGGGGAAAATCTCACAAGATTGCCAAATCCTTAAATGGATTAAGATGCTGGCTCTATGACAACAGCTGATCAGTGGTAGAGTCGGAGCTTACGGAAACGTCGATGCTTTTACATCATGATAGCGACTCATAATCAATTTTGCACGGGAGAGCCATCTTACTGAATGTGGGAATCCAAACATAATAATTGAGTATGATTCATCCACTCTGTTTCTTAGGCCCGCAAACGATCATCACGGTGTGACCTTCACCTCTACTGGGGTTCAAGGCCGTGGGTTGCTATACCAACAACTTCAAAATAATCTCTGATTTTCTTAAATACAGACTTCAGTTGAAGTGTCCAAACATTTTTTTTCCATGCAAGCTAATTTTGACCTATTTCCGTAGTGTTTTCCCGTCTGTCCGCTCAAGAGCGTGAGCGGTATTGATTTTAGGCGATGCTATGGGATGGGGTTGGCTACTGCTGAGAGAGTAGCACTGTTCCAACAGATACGAACCAAGTTGGTAATTATACGCTGTATTGCGTTCACCGACCACATTCAGGACACCACTCATTCACTGGTGTCACTTATTTTCAAGATTCGTGACATATGCTCGTCAATTTTGGTACTAATTTTGAAATGAGTAGACCAATTCTGTACATTTGTCTGAGAATACTAGTTCCCATGTAACACGAATATAAATTTTTATTTGAAATTTCAGAATTTTTACACATGTACCATGTTTCGAAATTATTTAAATGCATGAATTGGAATATGCATAAAGATATCTTTATAAATATCTAATCTAGACAAGAACATATCAGACTGAGTTGGCTGTTGAAATAAAAAAAGAGCATTATTTTAGCTGATTTAAATTAAATTTACACAAATTCAGAAGATTAAATCAAATTGATTTTAATATTCAAAGCTTACCGAAATTACAATGTAGCATTGTTATATCTGTGATAACATTACTTGCAATCTTCAATATATTTTGCAATGCTTTTAGAAATGAAAATAACTTTTCATTTTGATCTTTCTTCCTTCATCAAAAGAGTCATAATTCAAACTTGCAATAAAACTCGTCTATACAAAATTTTATCATGGCTGTAGGCGAATATCATAATAGATATAAAACCATTTTTAGCAGGTATCAAACGTCTAGACTAGATATATATGTCTTAAATCCTTAATAAAAAGAAATTTACAAAACTTTCAGAAATATCAAATCTTCTTGCTATGTACATGGGAAGCAAACCACTGCATTCACATAATTTAGAAATTTATGACAGCAGAGCATGTACATCGAGCAATAAACATTTATCAAATAAAATAACCAATGACATATCCTCTTTTACTTTCGCACAGAAAGTACATTATTGGGTTTTATCATGTAAGCCAACCAGTTTAAGAGAATAACTAATCTTTATCCATCCAGGAACGATATATCAATTCTGCTTTTTTTGGCTTTTAACAATGTAAAGCTGCTCAGAATTTTTCATAGGAAAGTTTTTTTTATCAGAATTCATATCTAACACAACTGTAGTACTGGAAAACTTTTCAACAAGATGATTCTTCTTCTTAATTCTACACAATGTTTATTAAAAATGAGAAATAAATTGAATGAACTGTACTGTTATCAGGCATTTATAGCATAGATGCTTCTTAAATTTGTCCATATTATCCTGAAGATTATAGATGTTATGTTTTGCAATTTTTTTAGAGATCTTAGAATTTTAAAGGATACAAGTTATACACAAAATATCACAAAGAAAGTAGATCAGAAAGGTTTCAAGATGAAAATTTCTGGTGTATTTCTCTAACATTTTTTTGTTACAATTTTTTTATGCCAAAGCTCATTATCCAGAAAAGCTGGCTGTTCTTATGTAAAACACTTCTAAAACCTTTAAAGACTTCTCAGAGAAACTATTGAAAGTTCAGTTTCAAAGTTAGCACCTTTTATGCAATTCATAAAAAATCATATAATCAAAAAAGGCTTTCAATACCCCTTTCAAGTCAATATACAATATGAAATTATCTACCAAATCTATCATTGATCAATAATTCTAGCAATATAGAAATAAAGTTTACCTTTCCCACTTGAGCAGATGAGCTTTCAAATAAGCATGATCATGAAGTGGATATAACCAATATTCATCCACTATACTTGATCATGGAGAAATAAAACCTATGTACTCAAAGACTCTCCCCCTGAAATCAATACCTTGTTAGATATCTGTCACTCAAAAGTTCACTTACATCCTCTCCCTAAACCCAATATTTCTAAAAGTGGATATTATAAAGAATTCTCATTTATCAATCAATTTTTCCAAAAATATCAAGATTTCCTAAGGAAAACAGTTCGCTTCCACTATGTACACATTTGGCAATATTTCTACATAAAGATACCAAAACTAAAATGTTTTGCCTTACATTTGAATATAACATAAGCTACATTCTTATTTGGTCTATTCATATACCAAAACAAATTCTGCATTATATAACCATACATTATTAAAGGTGTGAATGCAAATAATATACATTCTTAACATTTAACATGTGCCATTGTTGAAATAAGAATGCAGAGATTTTGATATATGATATTTGATTCTGACATATTTCCTTAACAACAAGAATAAAAAAAGAAGCAATTCGATCTTGGCATTTTTATGTGCTACCAATCCTTTGAATTTACATGATCAACACAACAAATACATTTATTCTAGAAATCTAGTTATATTTTCAACATTCCAACACAATGGGATCCTGCCAGGTAACCAACTATATGCAATGGAGGTATGTTTCAAATGAACTCAATTCCATGTTTCGATGCATGTTTTATGAATTAAAAGCCCTTATATTTATGGATTACCCATCCAATTGTAAAGCATGCCTCTTGTTGCTGAACTTCATCTGAATGATCATCTATCAAAGTATTTATTCATCTATATTTATAAAATTTATCACATGACCTCTCATCCGACCCAATCAAAATCCACAACACAGATCACATGACTTGAACTGACCAATGAGCACTCACCTAGATAGCATCTCCCCTCCATTAACCTGAGGTATAGTCCTCCCTGCAGAGGTAGGGACAGAGTCCACAGAGATAGCGGGGTGGGAGAGTTGAGGTGTAGAGGGTGGGTCCTTGGCCTGATCAGGGACCTTCGTGGTTTGTTGTTGAGACTTCTGTTGCTGCTTGAACCGTGACAGACTGAAGAACAAGCCTAGTATTGCCTTCAGATTACCATCTTTGATATCTGAAATAGAACAAATATTGCTTTACAAATATAACAGTTGTCTATATGTGTATTGCTTTCTGCATTAAAAGGTACTCAACCGTCTTCTTCTCAGGGTCTAACCCAACACCCTAACCAGTAACAATACAGAATTTTAAATGGGAGGATGGATCACCCTTTGGCTCTGGGTTTTGGACCTTTAAATGAGAAATCTTTTTTAAAATCCAAAACTGGAATCTTTAATTTAATTGAAAAGAAAGGGAGGCATCGAATAGTTTTAAAAAGGTTATCAAAGGTAGTGGAAGAAGTGAAACTAATTCTGGTATCAAGGTAATGGTAGTTGTGAAACCAATTCTGGCATCAAAGTTAGTGGTATTTGTGAAATCAAAGGTAACAGTAGGTGTGAAACCAATTCTGGTATCACAGGCAATGAAAGTTGTAAAACCAATTCTGGTATCAACGGCAGTGGTAGGTATCAAAGAAAGGGGCCAAACAGAAACTGTTGTAAAATCAGTTCTTGTAAATAACAAAGTACGTAGTGATACAGGCTGAAACCATGTCTGCTAAAAGAGTATGTTGTATATATATATATTATAACAGATTCAGATACTGGAATCAGCTCCTGTTTTCATCTCTAATTTCTGAACATAAGATGCATATTAAAGAGACACTCCGCGAGTTAACAATCAGTTATAAAATTACCAAAAAATCAACAAATATACGAAAAGCACATACAATTTTTTTGAAAATTTTCCGATCATGAGTTTTGATGTTACAGGCCAAAATCTGGAAACGAATTTACATGTCTAAAAATAGATAGGCTCGCGAGGATACTAGGGCAATGCATTATGGGATCGTGGTGTGTTTATACGAAGGCTTTAATGCCGCTAACAGTCAAGCGGACTCTCAATTGTCACAAGATGCCGGAACAGAGAAAATTAAGATACACAAACAGATTATTCATTTGATATAAAATCCAATCATATATCATCGTAGCAAAACCATTCAATTTTTACTGTCTAAGTTATAGTGTAATGACTAACAAAGAAATATGTAGGTCTAAGTTTTAATACCCAAAACATCTAAATTATTTTGTTCATCGTATTTGCTCAATGGATCAATTCAAAACATAAGAACTTAAAACAACGATAGAAAACCTTGTCCTCTGATATACTAATTATTCTACAGGATGGAAGGATACATTTATGTCCGTGTTATAGTTTAATGTTCATAAAGTGGAACACTGGTGTGTAGTGAGATGAAAATGTTACCGGTATTCAAATTCGTGTTTTGCTTCTTTTTTTTTTCTAAAGAACAAACAAATTGTAAATGTGCTTTCTCTTGTCGTTTATCCTTTTACCTACAGATCAAAGGTTTGAATAGCGAAAAGGTTTAGAAAACTAAACTAAAAAAACCCAGTAAATTGTCTAGATAGTGGTTAAGTGTAACAAGTTAATTATATATGATTGTAGATAATCGTTATATCATTGTTAAACAATAACAAGCTTAAGAAGCATCATATGAATTAATGTTCTGAATTTATCAAGTGGCTGATGATGTTTCTTTTCCTAGGGAATGTTCTTTGTTTATGAAGCTAAAAGTTTCTGCTGTTTATCGATCAATTAGAAAGGTTGGCTTTCTTGAGGGTTGTTATTCGTAAATTATCCATGTGCAGATCATAAGGCATACATGATTTGTTAACGATGTGATCTTTTTTAATTTGAAAAAAATAATTTACGATATAAAAGTATGTATCATACCAAATATGTCGATTTGAATTTTAATAACTAGATTTTTAAATGTAGTGACTGTCAAGCTTGAAATCCCCCAATTTGTTTTTGAATTATTAGGATCATTCCTGCTAGGGTAAAAGCTTATATATATGAGGCCCTAAAATTGTTTCAATAAATAGTCCGTTTGGTTTTTACTGTAATTTGTGATAATTTGTAACTGAAAAAAGTGTAAGATCTAATGTTCTTATATCTATTTCCTGTTGTACGATTCGTTGTCCAAAAAAAAAAGCCATTACCAGCTTTTTACGTATCTGTCACATATATTAGTTTTGCAAATATCATATTCAATATTGATAAACATAATTCAAATACTAAGTTACCGGTATGTGGTTTGCGGTGATTATTCTTTTGCAATTTCAATAATTGGAGGCTTCTAATATAAAAACTTCCCATAGACAATAACATTTCTTGCCACGTCTAAAGATGTAAGCAGATAAGAGTTCAGTTTTAAGATTCTTAGGATTACAATTCTAATGAATTAAAACCAACGATTATCTATAGTGCAGTTATTTTGAAGATATTATGTCAGTATATGCGTTTAAATCGGTGTCATTTTATGGAATTTCATCGGAAAATGAAAGTTCATGTTTTTATTGCTAATGAAAAAATTGATTCGCGGCACCTGCAGTGTATTATGTGTCAACCCGACTCGTGTGTTGTTCACGCAAACGCAACTTTTGGAAAACCCAGCTGCTAAATATAGGATTTTGCGGAGCGCGCGCTCCTTGACAATAACATTTCCTTTTTGCATTAAATAGAGATACTTCCCATGTTCCAAAAACAGTTTTGGTAGTATCAGCGTATAGAGAAAAGATTTTTCTCTATACTGATGGTAATTTGAGATGTTCGAAGGAAAATTTCTCACACACGAACACTAACTCGCGGAGTGTCACTTTAACACAATATATCAAAATCATTAAACCCATCCCAGGTAAGCATATTATAAGAATTATTAAATCAAGTAACACCTGGTGGATCCCCGTAAAATCTTTTGAATTTTGGCAACAAATATCAGAGTTATTACAAACCATTGCCAAATATCTAATAAATCTAATCATTTTGATGTAAATCATCTAATCAGAGCATGACTCAAACAGTATGCATCTGATATTAAGTTCATAAAGTAAAGAATTCCAATCCCAAAATAAATTCTATTTTAATAAAAATATCATTTCATAATAAAAACGAAGAAGATATATTGGAAAATGCCAAGAATGATAACACCAACTATACCAGTTATGAAAGACCTTCCTTAATTATTAAAAAAATCGCAATGGGAGCTTTAACAATCTTAAACATAATTTTACTAATCATATCCTTAGCTGCATCAGCAGATATTATCAGGATTAAATAATCAGGTTTATTGTTGTTTTGCATTTTGTTAAACATCCAAATATGTTTTACTTTTTGACGAGTATCTTAAAACTTAAAGGTAACAAAGGATGAGGTAGGCAATTCCATGGATATAGATCTTAATTTTTTAAGGCAGGATACATTTGTAAAGGAATATTTAAGTTGTAAAACAACAAACTTGTACGTAAAATCCACAATGATATCACTTGCTTCACAATGACATTAGAATCTATGTCAAAACATTGCTTTCCCAGAATAAAGAAGTTGTCTATCAATTAGACAACAACTTCTAGAATTCCAATCAGAGAACTCAATAACAATGCCGAAAAATTACATCTTACCTTTAGATAAATATAAAATTCACCTTTGATAATTCCCAAGCTTTTGATGTAAAATCCAAAAAACCTGATATAGACAAGCAAGGTATCCGGGTTGAAACTCTAAGAACACTATGAACGGATGCCTATAACTGTAACACTGACTCTGTTACTGTAACACACACTGACTCGGTGATGACACTGACTCTATAACTGTAACACACACAGACTCTGTAACTGTAACTCTGAATCTGTAACTGTAACTCTGAATCTGAATCTGCAACTGTAACTCTGTATCTGTAACTGTAACTCTGAATCTGTAACTGTAAGTCGGAATCTGTAACTGTAGCTCTGAATCTGTAACTGTAACTCTGAATCTGTAACTGTAACACACACAGACTCTGTAACTGTAACAGACACTGACACTGTGCTGACACTGACTCTATAACTGTACCACCGACGCTGTAACTGTGCTGACCAACACAAATATATATAAGTGGAAGACTCCAAGTTATTACTCTGAAACAACGTCAATATCTGGTGTATATATCCTGTCATTCAAACTCTGGCGTTCTATTTCACTCAATTTCATCCTGAGGCTTTTACATTGATCTGGATAAAGACATTTCTTAAAATCATACTGTCCCAATTTTGACCCGATTTCATATCAAAGTCAACACGAATCCTAAACAGTACCAAGCAATAATTTTCACCTGTGCAAAACAATTAATGAATTATTGTTAATTTCTTCCGTTAACCGACGCGCTATTTTTAGACATCATGTGCCGTTTCCATATAAGGAAAGTTCTAAACGGCCTTAACCTTAATATCAGTGAAGACGGAACCAAGTCTATATATTCATTCACTATCCAGAACGAGGCTAAGCCCGCATGATCAAGCAACAAGAACCCGGAAGTGGCTTACCCGACCACGACATGCCACTTAAAAAGTTGATTTTATGTCATTTTGGAGCATTTATTTCTAGATAAAGATTTTACATAATCTAAAGCAATATCTATATTGTCTTTATACCAAAAATATGTTCATTTAGTATTTAGGATACGGTGAAACGACGACGTTCGCCAACGTAAAGTTTTGGTCTTTTCAAAAGCGTGACATCGGAGTCAGATTGTGTATCTTCGAAACTTCATTGCTGATTTCTTTTCAACATAAGCATCAACATTTAACAAAAAGATTTATCAAATGATGACTTGGACTAATAATTTTTGGGTTTCCCCCCGATGTATCTCTGTTACTTTTATTCAAACCGCATGCCTTCGGTAACAGTTGATTTTGACAATCATGACCCCATTGCATAATTATGAGGCTGACTAATTTGAGTGAAAGTTGTTACTGAGAAGTTTTCCAAGGTGAAATATATGATATACATCAATATTATTTTCAAAAGGTATCTACTTAGCTAGTTAGAAAATCGAAGATGAATACAGTGAAAGTTATATCAGTCACACCCAGATAATTCAAGTTGCCAACTGAAATGTCATTTGAATATTTTTTCAAATAAACAAATATATCAAACAAGGTAAGTAATTTTTAGAATTATTAAATTTATTTAGATATTGATTAGAGCAAAATTGTAAAGCTATCAAATTCAATTCCAAAGGACATGATTAGAATATAATAAAGCATGATATTCATTTGTCATTACTAAATAGAAGACATTTCCAGATAATAGTAATCATGTATGAAAGTGTTGTATCTACCAATGAGAACCAATCTCATGTCTAATATATTGAATCAATATTTGCTTTCACATGAATGATTTGTAATATGATTAATGTATAAAATTCTTCACATTATAGAATTAACCATGCTTGAAATATTATGTATGTATTACAGATATGACAAACATAGGTCAAAACTTTTTAGGTAATTCATTGTGTAATTTTTTCTTGATACCATTTCATAATTATTCATGTAACTATGCAAGTACATCTTGTCAATAAATCAACGGTTTTGCATATCACTCTCAATCCACAATCAGAAGGTATAATTTTAATTTTACTGATGTTCATTTAGAATCATTGAGTGTGAAATTTTATTTTTAAAGTATGTTTATTATAAATTGAAAGCTTTCAAATCAAATCAAATCAAATCAACACAATTTTTTCAAACTATTGAAAAGGTAAAGTTTATACCTTGGATGGAAATCATAAAAGTATACAAATTCTAAATCAAAACATTAATTCCAGACTGACATTTTTATGATATTGAGCTATATTCAGAATGCAAAAAAAATCATCATAATTTTAATAATCCTTTCTTGAACTCTCTAAGTATGATTAAATCTTTACATTTAATTTGACCAAAAGTAAAAACAAATACCTCTAAAAATTATTAATGATTATGAAAAGAGGACCAGTGTTGAAAAAAAGACAACCACATAAAAATATTGTTGTTTTGTCAGATATCAATGCAATTTTGAAAAGCATAACTGATCATACCCACATTGCTAAAATTAATTGATTCATAAATAAAATATTTTTGATAATGCAAATTGAATTACCCTTCTTACTATGGACATTTACTATAGTCCCTAACAAAACAAAAATAATTCATGTCATATTCATTTTAATTTTTATGCATTTTTTTTACACAGATTAGCCTAATGATTTTGCAATGGAAGGGAATATAATTTTAGAGCGGGACATCATCTGTTCTTAAATCAGGAATAAGTTTGCATGAATAGAAACAACTTTCTGGTGTAATTAAAAAAAACCTGCACTGCACAGAAAAAAATTCATTCATTCATTCATTGGAGCTTAGGTTTTTTTAATAAAACAGAAGAACAAAATTTTCCTTACGGTGATCACCAGAAAAGATTTTGTTCAATGTGTCATTTGTAAAGCGCAAGTACAAATGTGAAAGATAATACCAGTATGTCCAGTGAAATGAAGGTAAAATATCCACATACAAATTTAAAAAAAAAAAAAGATAAATATAAAGTTTATACCATGTTATATATTGTATCTAAAAGTGTAGATTACTTTTTCTTAATCTGTAACTAATCGTGTGAGCTGATTAATTGATTACTTGACTATATTGAATTGCTTTTTTAGACCCTAGAATTTAAGAATGTCAATATTTATGATTTAAATAATCAATTACAGGTATTCATCTACCTATGTAAGAACCTTGTGTATGTTTTCTGGATTATCAAATTAGGAGTTGATGATACTATAAAGAGGATATTGATTGAAGATTGGGGATGTGTATGTGTTAAGAAAAGGGAATTTAGGAAAAGTTCTCATCAAATTTTAGTGTTTTAGACCAATGCTTAAAATACAAGTATTTGCCTTGTGGCATTGAGTCACAATGTAAGAGTCAAAAGTTGTGATTTGTTTTAATTTCATGACAATTTGAAAATTATCAATGAATAAAATCATTGATGTAAATATTCAATTTGAATCAAAGCTAACTTATAGGTGTTTCTATTTTCTATAAAACAGATTATATTTTTTTCTGACACAACTTAAAAACAGTCACTATGGTTATTTGCCTTAACCCCCCTTTTCAGGAACTAAATTTAACTAAATAGAATCTAGGACTGTCAGTTGGTGCCAGGGGCTTTTGGACATTCTGCTGTTGAGTCATGGATGATCATTCTCTGAAGATATGTTGAGTACAAAAAGTATCAAACTATGTGAACACACCTGTTTCATTCATTATACTGTGTACAAGGTGATTGGTCCCATCAAAATCCTAAGAAATGTTGTACTTCACCAAAAGAAAAACTTTAAATACATACACACTTAAAGAAATCATGAAACCTTTAACTTAATTTAGGTTTTGTTGGCATTGGAAATTGATAATCATGCTAACATGTACCTAAAAAACTTAATTAAAATTATCATTTGTGATTCATCTGTCAAAAAAGTTTGACACATCAAAACACATTTTAAACATACCGGTAAGTCTTTTTTTTCTTTTAAACAGTCTTAAATTAAAGTAACAAAATAAATTGACTTTTCGTTAACTTTTTGGATTATTTAAATGCAGTAAAACTTGTGATACAGATACATGTATGTGTCTCTTGTCAGCCATTACATTACTATTGTGTCTACGTACATGTGACATCTTACATCTTACATTTTGACAGGACTGTTTTGTGTACCTTTCTCAATGGCAGTTGCAAAAGCATCATAATGATAATTGACATGAACTTTTAAAAATTAGAGCCATTGGTTCTGTAGCTCATCAAGCATAAATATGAAAGATTATACAAATGACCACAGATTTACCTAATAAGAGAAATTGAAAAGGGAGAAAAAGATTAGCCAGGTCAATTATTACAATATTTATTTATAATAAAGTATTGAAGACAGATTTTAAAACCCCAGCCTCCTTATTAAGTTTATATACAACAAACTAATTTATTTTAAATGATAATCAGATCTTTTATTTTGTTTATGTTTAATGAAGCGCAAACACACATCCAATTAGTTAATGCCAATTATGTATCTTCTCATTTGGCTTGTTTTCTTCAACTGGTCCTCCCTGAAAACATCCCATCACATCATCTATCTAGGAAAGTACTGTCCCAAGTCACATCTTCCCCTTTTCACTTCTCTTTCCTCTTGAAAACCCTTCAAACAAAAAAATTAACATAAAACACAATAGAAATAAAAAATTAGTCATACCAGTATTGTAATGTTGATAATAAACTCTTCAGGTGCTTATAGATTGTAGAAAAGATAAAAGTTTGATGAAATTGATGTCTTTAAATTCCCAGTTTTTATCTTTAATAGAATAGAGCATAGAATGGTGTTGTCAACAAAACCAACATGAGAGTCAATGGCTCTGTAACTCATCAGGCTTTATTTCATTTATAAAATGCATGGTGAATTTGGGTAAAACGCCTCTTTCAAGTTAATTATCTTTTCTATCACTGCTAGTATTATGGCAGGGAGAAAGATTGCAAAACTATTGGAGCTATGCAATCAAGAGGCCCATGGTTCGAATCCCGCCAGGTGCTCTGCAGTCTGTAGTAGAGAGCTGCTCTATGAGCAGTAAGGTTTAGGTGCAATTCTAAACTGAATTTCAGTGCAGTTCTGACCATGGTTCGCTAGTTCCAGCTCATGCTTGCAGGTGTCACTGCAATGCATAGCTTCAATGGTGTTGCAGGCTTTTTCCCTGCATTAAAACTTGAAAGGGATGTTAAACCCAAAAGCACCTGTACACAATGTTTCAATCATAATTCAGCATTTTGCTTCATAGAAGGATAGGAAAAAAGATTTAAGGGTATGGCCCAATTAACCTTATTTGGAGACACCAATGGAAATGAGGTTTTGAAAAACAGCTGATGTACATGGAATTAATGTTCCAGGGTGGTAATCTATGAATAAAACTAAGAGTTAGGACTGATCCAAAACTTTTCCTTCCCAATCTATCATTTATTATCCCTATCACTCAGGTAAGGAATGTGCAAAGCTTTCTAATCTAGACCTTTGGGTTTGTCAAAATTGTAGCTAAGGCCTAGAAAAAAAGGTAATTTGTTTCTGGTTTCTGCCCGCGTCAGTTTCAAATCCCCACATCAAGCCTTTTTTCAAGATGTTGACAAGGCAAAAATTCGATTGTAGTCCCATGGCCCAGAAAGCATCATTGAAACACAGGCTCTTAAAATGTTACTTGTTTCTGTCTGTGAGTGTCTTCAAAGGTTTTATGGGTTTTTTTTATTCAAGTTAAAATTTATTTTTATATATTGGGGGGGGGGGGGGGGGGGGGGGAGGAGTTGAAAATGCCAAAACATTAACTATACCGGGGGGAGCTAAAAAGCAAACAATTAATTTGTGACCCAGTGCAATCTGAAAAAGAACATTGAGCCTTTCAATGAACATAGCATGGACAGTGTTCTTGCACTTTCAGATTTAATTTTGAATTGTTTTAGAATTATAAATGGTTAACTAACATACCCTATATAGTTAACTCCTTCAGAGATTCCATGCTGTCTTGTCATGCAGGGTTGTGTTTCTAATTTCTCTGTCCTCCTCACTGTTAGTGGTTCTCATCACCCTTGTCCATACTGTAACATTTTCAGCAGAAACATTATATATACACACACACAAATCACAAACAATCCTATAATACAAAATCTGTTGAGTTTCTATTTCATACAGGCTCTAAGGAAATACAGAGGAATACAGACAATTTTTTAAGCAGATTTGATTACATCGTAAATCTGATTTATAATGTGAATACAGTAATTAAGACAAACTATCATAATTCCTTTGGTTAAAATAGGTCAATAAAAATAGAATTGATATTGATCTTAATATAATAAAATTTAGTAAAAGAAGAATAACTATTCTAAAAAGGGATGAAATGATTTTAATTATTATCAGTTTAATTTTAATATTACACATGTTCATGTCAATCTCACCAGAATTGATTCAGCACTGCCATCAAAAGAATCAAGTGAATCCAGTTTAGCACTACTACTGGAAACTGGTTCCCACTGACCCCAATCTGTTATAACAAAATGTAAAGAAGAAATAATGATTAACTTGAAAGGATCAGGGATAATTTTACCTGCGAGGCCTGCTTCAAATACTCATAAAATTTAGAAAGGACTCATAGAAATTTAAGCTGTGAGTCCTGGGATGCAAAGTTTTTTTTGTGATACTATGTGCTTACTTATTAGGACTCATTTAAATCAGCTAGGACTCACAAGACTTTTAGTAGCGAGTCCCTTGACTCAAAGGGTCCTATCTGTAGATTGATCACTGAAGGATATTCAAAAAAAATATCAATAAAAACAAAAGTAAGGAATATTTATATAAAGTTTGTTTTTGTGTACTTAAACAAAAGAAATATTTACATGAATTAAAATCACATAAAATGCACATTAATTTCAACTGTTGAACTGATAAGAACAAAATGCATCTTATTGGTAAAAGATATAGCAATTAATTAAAGTCCTTTGAGGTTTATCCTAATTTAGCCCAATCTTAATTATATATTTTGTGTGACTGAAAACTTTTTACAAGGAAAACAATTATGGTAAATTATCACTTGTAAAGACAAACTAGTGTAACTTTAATACAATCAAAATAAAAACATACATGTATGCTTATCATCAAATCAGTCATTTACATAAAAAAAATCTTGATACATATTATAGATATGATGTATTAAAACATTAAAATATGTGGATAAAAAAGTAAAATAAAGACTAAAACAAACATTAAATTACCTTCTCTTCTAATTAAAAGAGTGACGATAAAGATTTTTCACAGATATACGATACACATCACAATATCTTAAGGTTTTTTACAGAATAAAACATTTACTTTTGATAAATATTCTTTTGTTTGGGCAAAATAAGCAATTTCAAAGTTAACATTACTTATCACAATACAAAGAATGTATCACTATACATGTATTGTCACTATTCACCAATAAGAGTGTGAGTGTTGAGAGTTTTGACAAAATATCAATACATCGAGAATCTTGATACCCCAACCTGGCGATATAAGTATTGTTATATGATATCTGTATTGTATTACTTATCGTTAACTTAAAACTTCTTACTAAGCCTAAAAATAACAGAATTTTTGTCAAGTTATTGTTTTTTCTCTCTCAAATACCCTGAAAATAATATATTGTGACATGTCTAATATAATTGTCTATCATATTGAATCATATCGTTCTTTAATACTATAATACGTATCATATCGTGACATGTCTGTATCGTCACAACTCTAATTTCATCATGTTTCAGACTTTTATCTAGGCCTAATGAGGGAATCCAAGACTTGAATATTTGGTGATCATGAATATTCATAAAATTTACTAAACACTCAACAAATGAACATAGAAAATGATGAAGCATTTAGAAAACAAAATAGTTTTTAAAAAACCAAAATGTTTTCATGATTTTGGAAAGTATTAGTAAAATATTTCTAAGTATCATTGAGTCATTTTTATTTTTTCAAAATTATCACAATCACTATTATCTATACAATTGTAAATTGATAACATCCATATAGATATTAAATAATATTAATATTATGACAATTGGGTCCAACCTTATTCCAAATGTCATGCCCCTCTAGAAAACATCCCCTTCCTCCGTGTTTTGATCTGTGAGCAGCTGGTGAGTGGGATCACTCAGTCAAGCAAGACATTTCCTCGTGAGACGGTTCAGGCCTGAAATAAACGTAAATAGGTAGCTAATACACATCATGGTAGATGGTCTAACGATCGTTCCTGACTTTTTAAAAATCATATCATGCTCGATTCGTGGAATTATATTATTAAGAAAAGACTGATTTTAAAAAACATTGTGGTAGTCGAAAAGGTGACTATACAGCTTGCTATCCGAGAAAAGATCTAGAGCATTCGTGCCAAGTTTCGGTTTAGGCCGATCTAGGGCAAACTGATATTGTCACTTCGTGTTGTCGACGGGATCCCCGCAATATATCTTAAGTTCATAGAAAAGGTGATATCTTACCATGCAGCTAGAAGTCGCTCTGCTGGAATCTCGTTGAGTACTCAGTATTAACATCAATGGTCTCCCTCACTATTTTCCATCGCTCAAATTGAGCCCGCTGACTAACTCGACCGATTAGATGGCAGCCATATTGCAAAGGTATTTTTAGCGCAAGCGAACGCGCTAACCAGTTATGTGAGATTTTCCTTCAATCTGGGCATGCGCAATGCTCTTTGACCTAGAAAATGTCTACAGCCAATTTCCGCTGGCCACTAGCGGGATTTTTAAATCCGCTCTAATCGCTCTTTTTGTGAACAATCAGTGTGTAAGATTAGTCTAAATCGATTATACAAAGTATGTTCTTTCATTTTCTGCAAAAAAAATTTTTTCCCATAGGGTCAATGTTAAAGGGGACAGTATGATTTTAACACCTTATCTGTTGAAATACTTGCTGAATCAAAGGATTTCTTTTGTTGACATTTGCTATATTAATCCATACCAAGCATGAACATATTTTTTTATGCTTAATTTATCTATTATAAATTCAGAATATTCATTTGTTAGTGAAGGTTTAAGTCTAACTCACATCCTCTCTTTTATTTTGTTTCAACCCATAATTCTTTTTCAATAGGAAACATTCCTCAAATCATATTTTTTATCAGAGATGTTTACCAGGTTAAATGATGCGCTTCCTCAAAACAGAAACAAACAATGCTTTGTCACAAATTAATTGATTTACTTTATGACTGATTGGCAAATGTCCAATAATATAGGGCATTTTATTGAGTCAGGAGATAAATATATGAATAATTGGACAATTTTTGATGCTTTTAGCCAGGAAAGGGTTAAATTTCTTTCAGCATAATGTATTAACTTGTCACCAGGGGATCAGCTTTCCAAACTAAATTAATATCTGTTGACAAAGTTACACTGTAATATTACTCTTCTTTTTGATTGGGATTATAATGACAAATACTTCATGGAAATGTGAGATCTGATGATAATTAAATTTGTCTTTCAAATATAGGTCAAAGATTTTTGTGGCAAAATCACAAAATGATTACCAGCTTTTATTTATATTTCAGAGTAAATAAGGTCAAATTATATTTTATATCAAAATATCTAAATAATACAAAATCAAATCAAAATTTTATATTTCTAATTTCAATTAGTATTATTATTATTTTAAATTAAGATTCTAAATTCAAACAATTACAACAAAATTAAATTAAAATTAATTTAATTTTAAAAAAATACACAAAACAAAATAGATATCTAATATAATTTTAATCTTTAAACAGAATACTAAAATTATTCTCAAAAAATAATTTTACACAAAAATTAGAGATTGATAATCCCTTTTCCCCATCAAACAATATTGAGGTATACAATGATATAACAGAAGTGTATTGTTAACGAGTGACGTGTATATTGATAGAATGACGTGTTCATGCAAGTAATTATCGTCAATTTCACCATGACTTGGGGCATATAAACGATGGAAGGAAGTCAAGTTATGCACTGGTGGGTTCTACAATAGGGTTCTGTCAGGCTGTAGGATTGGAAGAATCACTTCGTTTATAACACAAACGGGAAATGTCATTCTGTATTCATAAAGTGTCAACTTAATATTTTCATATAATGACTTTACTTTTATACAAATCTGTGTCAAATATATGCAACACACTTTTGACATCAAAATGTTTTTTACAGATGATGTATAAATAAATAGTCTAATAATCTTCAACGGGATTGTGAATTTTTGTTTGAAATTACAAATGAAGATTATCTATAACCTTTGAAATGAATTTTTTTCATCTGAATTACCCAAAAGAAGCCTCATTAAAAAACATAATATTTCCGGGCATGGATAAAAAACATCTACCTTCACCTTTTTAATTGAATTAACCCCTTTTCTTCAGTTTCAAAATTTCCCAAAATAAGTATAATTCAAAATGGTGATTGCTTGATTTTTTATACAAATCTATTCAGAAATTTAAGTGTTGAAAGCTGATAAGTTTGAAGAGATAACTATATATTTCATATATCTATAATATGTTATACTCCTTTAACAGCCTAAATATCAAGATTTTAATATTTACATATTACAAACAAGGAGCTAATTGTGATGATAAGTTCAAAAGGCTAGCATGATAACTGCATATCAATATTTAGTCATAATTCATCCTAAATTCTATATAAGATTGGAAATTTCCAGATATATAAGGCAACTAAGGAGATGACTGATTTGTTTTCTACCATCTTTAACCCTTTCCATGCTCAACAGCCAACAACCACATAGAATCCAGCTTATGAAAGGTCAATAAGTACTTAATTAATCATCAAGAGAAAATTGTTTGTTGTGAAAAGACTTGAAGAGAAAAGAGGGTGGAAAGTATCTTCTGAAGTGGACTTTTATTGAACCCTATCATTGGAGTGGCCAAACATTTCACGCTCATTATCAAGTGACAAGACAGTTTGGCTTGATCATCAGTCTTTATGAAGATAAAAATATGGTGGGAAGTTTTAGCCCACGATCTTTACGGCCACATAATTTTGGCCGGAAGTTGACCTCTTTGGTCTCAAGGGCGCCGACAGTGGAGGTACCAAAGTGTTTGAATTTGGTTGCTCAAGGTGAGTTTTTACCTCAATGACGCTAGTGAACCTAGGTCAGGAAGGGGCCGACGTATTTCCGGTAGACATCTTGTACGTAGAAGGCAGGGATATAAAATATAAGTAAGACAAGGTTGGCCTTACTACGGCGAAGGGGCAAGGGATTATTGCTTAGAGTAACTAGTTTCGTCCACTGTGTTGGGACTCGTCAGACTGAAGAAGCAATGGGTCTGTCTCTCCTTATATACTCTTTGAGTGGGTCACGTGACTTGTGGGTCCCGCCGGCGGTGGAGCGGTAGGGCTTCCGGCGCTTACTTCCGGTACCGGGAAAAGGTCGCCGGCGGCGACTTCCGGTTCCGGTAATACCGCCGGCGGCGGGAATGACGGAAGCGGCGGATTTCGTTTCCGGTGTGTAAAGAAGTGTGTATGATAATTTTTGACACTGTGTATGACCATTTTCTCAGGTTTGTCTTAATTATAAACAGTTTGTTTATATGGTGTAGGTGATGGCAGTACTGTTGGCAGAATAAATAGATCGAGATCCTGCATGGAGAAGACGTGTTTTGTTTTCTTTTGCACAAATTGTGGTACTTTCATCAGGGTCAGTTTAGAGTAAAAAAGACCATTCTTCTACGTAATGAGTATTGTAGAAAAATATATATAAACCAAGTTTTTTGGTATTGCCTAGATTGAGTTGCCTATGACCTTTATGAGAGGATAGGCTCGGGGGCCCCTGTATTTTCCGCAAATAGGAAAAGTAGGGGCCCGTAGAGGACTGAAGAAACGATTTTGAAAAGAGTATAGCTTTATTGCAAAGGCAATAAAAGTATAAGGGCAAGATATGCATGTGGTGAAATATAAAGTTTATATTTATAAAGATATGAATTAGGAGAGAATGTAGATAACACAGATGATTTTTCTGGTTGGGTTTTACAAGATGGAAAGATGTTTAACGCATTGTATTGACAATGGGATTGATTGTGACGTCACAGACGGGAATATTTCTGTATGACATCATAGTCTTGTGTATGTTAGACGTGGGTCACGTGTGTGTTACAAAGTGACAACCATTTGTAAAACAGGCCCTGATAATGTCTACTAGATCGTGGTTAAAACAATCAGAGGAAAGTAAGAAGATAAAAATATGGTGGGAAGTTTTAGCCCACGATCTTTACGGCCACATAATTTTGGCCGGAAGTTGACCTCTTTGGTCTCAAGGGCGCCGACAGTGGAGGTACCAAAGTGTTTGAATTTGGTTGCTCAAGGTGAGTTTTTACCTCAATGACGCTAGTGAACCTAGGTCAGGAAGGGGCCGACGTATTTCCGGTAGACATCTTGTACGTAGAAGGCAGGGATATAAAATATAAGTAAGACAAGGTTGGCCTTACTACGGCGAAGGGGCAAGGGATTATTGCTTAGAGTAACTAGTTTCGTCCACTGTGTTGGGACTCGTCAGACTGAAGAAGCAATGGGTCTGTCTCTCCTTATATACTCTTTGAGTGGGTCACGTGACTTGTGGGTCCCGCCGGCGGTGGAGCGGTAGGGCTTCCGGCGCTTACTTCTGGTACCGGGAAAAGGTCGCCGGCGGCGACTTCCGGTTCCGGTAATACCGCCGGCGGCGGGAATGACGGAAGCGGCGGATTTCGTTTCCGGTGTGTAAAGAAGTGTGTATGATAATTTTTGACACTGTGTATGACCATTTTCTCAGGTTTGTCTTAATTATAAACAGTTTGTTTATATGGTGTAGGTGATGGCAGTACTGTTGGCAGAATAAATAGATCGAGATCCTGCATGGAGAAGACGTGTTTTGTTTTCTTTTGCACAAATTGTGGTACTTTCATCAGGGTCAGTTTAGAGTAAAAAAGACCATTCTTCTACGTAATGAGTATTGTAGAAAAATATATATAAACCAAGTTTTTTGGTATTGCCTAGATTGAGTTGCCTATGACCTTTATGAGAGGATAGGCTCGGGGGCCCCTGTATTTTCCGCAAATAGGAAAAGTAGGGGCCCGTAGAGGACTGAAGAAACGATTTTGAAAAGAGTATAGCTTTATTGCAAAGGCAATAAAAGTATAAGGGCAAGATATGCATGTGGTGAAATATAAAGTTTATATTTATAAAGATATGAATTAGGAGAGAATGTAGATAACACAGATGATTTTTCTGGTTGGGTTTTACAAGATGGAAAGATGTTTAACGCATTGTATTGACAATGGGATTGATTGTGACGTCACAGACGGGAATATTTCTGTATGACATCATAGTCTTGTGTATGTTAGACGTGGGTCACGTGTGTGTTACAAAGTGACAACCATTTGTAAAACAGGCCCTGATAATGTCTACTAGATCGTGGTTAAAACAATCAGAGGAAAGTAAGAAGATAAAAATATGGTGGGAAGTTTTAGCCCACGATCTTTACGGCCACATAATTTTGGCCGGAAGTTGACCTCTTTGGTCTCAAGGGCGCCGACAGTGGAGGTACCAAAGTGTTTGAATTTGGTTGCTCAAGGTGAGTTTTTACCTCAATGACGCTAGTGAACCTAGGTCAGGAAGGGGCCGACGTATTTCCGGTAGACATCTTGTACGTAGAAGGCAGGGATATAAAATATAAGTAAGACAAGGTTGGCCTTACTACGGCGAAGGGGCAAGGGATTATTGCTTAGAGTAACTAGTTTCGTCCACTGTGTTGGGACTCGTCAGACTGAAGAAGCAATGGGTCTGTCTCTCCTTATATACTCTTTGAGTGGGTCACGTGACTTGTGGGTCCCGCCGGCGGTGGAGCGGTAGGGCTTCCGGCGCTTACTTCCGGTACCGGGAAAAGGTCGCCGGCGGCGACTTCCGGTTCCGGTAATACCGCCGGCGGCGGGAATGACGGAAGCGGCGGATTTCGTTTCCGGTGTGTAAAGAAGTGTGTATGATAATTTTTGACACTGTGTATGACCATTTTCTCAGGTTTGTCTTAATTATAAACAGTTTGTTTATATGGTGTAGGTGATGGCAGTACTGTTGGCAGAATAAATAGATCGAGATCCTGCATGGAGAAGACGTGTTTTGTTTTCTTTTGCACAAATTGTGGTACTTTCATCAGGGTCAGTTTAGAGTAAAAAAGACCATTCTTCTACGTAATGAGTATTGTAGAAAAATATATATAAACCAAGTTTTTTGGTATTGCCTAGATTGAGTTGCCTATGACCTTTATGAGAGGATAGGCTCGGGGGCCCCTGTATTTTCCGCAAATAGGAAAAGTAGGGGCCCGTAGAGGACTGAAGAAACGATTTTGAAAAGAGTATAGCTTTATTGCAAAGGCAATAAAAGTATAAGGGCAAGATATGCATGTGGTGAAATATAAAGTTTATATTTATAAAGATATGAATTAGGAGAGAATGTAGATAACACAGATGATTTTTCTGGTTGGGTTTTACAAGATGGAAAGATGTTTAACGCATTGTATTGACAATGGGATTGATTGTGACGTCACAGACGGGAATATTTCTGTATGACATCATAGTCTTGTGTATGTTAGACGTGGGTCACGTGTGTGTTACAAAGTGACAACCATTTGTAAAACAGGCCCTGATAATGTCTACTAGATCGTGGTTAAAACAATCAGAGGAAAGTAAGAAGATGAGCCTATCCTCTCATAAAGGTCATAGGCAACTCAATCTAGGCAATACCAAAAAACTTGGTTTATATATATTTTTCTACAATACTCATTACGTAGAAGAATGGTCTTTTTTACTCTAAACTGACCCTGATGAAAGTACCACAATTTGTGCAAAAGAAAACAAAACACGTCTTCTCCATGCAGGATCTCGATCTATTTATTCTGCCAACAGTACTGCCATCACCTACACCATATAAACAAACTGTTTATAATTAAGACAAACCTGAGAAAATGGTCATACACAGTGTCAAAAATTATCATACACACTTCTTTACACACCGGAAACGAAATCCGCCGCTTCCGTCATTCCCGCCGCCGGCGGTATTACCGGAACCGGAAGTCGCCGCCGGCGACCTTTTCCCGGTACCAGAAGTAAGCGCCGGAAGCCCTACCGCTCCACCGCCGGCGGGACCCACAAGTCACGTGACCCACTCAAAGAGTATATAAGGAGAGACAGACCCATTGCTTCTTCAGTCTGACGAGTCCCAACACAGTGGACGAAACTAGTTACTCTAAGCAATAATCCCTTGCCCCTTCGCCGTAGTAAGGCCAACCTTGTCTTACTTACATCAGTCTTTATGACTAACTAGCCCCTTCTTCCCAAAGTTACTATGATACACTCACTAGGGAACTTCAGATACTGCAAAAAATGTTTGACAAAAAGGCTAGGTTTTTTAAGGTATTTTCAAAGGTTTAAAAATATTAGGCCTGATTTTGAAGTTCTTATCTGAAATAAGGCGGAGAGTTTTTTTAAAAGATCACAAATGTTCTGTACTTTTAAACCATATTCAAGCAAGCTATTGTTGTCAGAATACTTTTCAAGACCAATAATGTGAAATTATATTTATATTAACTTAACAAACTTAGGAATATAGTCTAATTGATTATTCATGCTATCAAGAAGTAATGAGTAAATTTTTTTGTCTTTCAGTATTTTCATAAACCCATTACTTTTTTATCAGAACAAATTTTAATGAATAATACCATGCTGCATGCATAATGAAAGATAAGTTATTATTATTATAATATCAAATAAAAATAAAGCTATATGTAAGCTTTTAAATCATATAAGGCGTTTTTTCTCCTGAACAGAAAAGGTGTTCAAGTGGATAACCATTGAGACAAATCTATTTAAACATGTACCTACTAACCTCAAGTATTGGATTTTGTGTGAAAACCTTTGGGAATTGAAATTGATTGTCGCACATTTCAGGCGAAATATACAACTTCCCTGACCTAGATACATTCTCTTGAGAAGAGGGCTTGTCCAATAAAAACATCCTAAAATATTTATTGGAAAGTAAGTCATTTTCTCAAGAAATCAAATTATGTCAAGTTCTGGGAAGAAATTGGTTGACAGGTTGTCAAATATTGATGTTGTATATTTCAGTCCCAAATAAATTGCTTTCTAAATGGTTTCTTTGTATAATAGATCTGTAAATGTCTTTGGTAAATGGCAGATTGTAAATGTCATAGCTTGAGACATAAAATGTCTGCAAGTCAGCAGGATTTACAACACTTACATTGTAGGATTTGACAAAGATTAAAATAAAGTGAAATTAAGAAGATATAAACAAATAAATAGAAAATAAAAAGATTTATCATTGATGCTGATGAAAAATTTGGAAGTTTAAGCGACCCACCTATATTTGAGTATAGTATGACAAATTATCATTTTACTCTAACTTTTGCTTTTAACAGAGATAATTTGAGCATCTTGATATTGAATAATACTTACATTTAAAAAAAAATTAAAATCTTTACTGGATTTCAACAGATTGGTATAAAGAAAACTTTGAGGTATGGAAATGCAATTGATTTGATAAAAATGACTTTTTCATATCATGATAAATGTCAAGTGTTTCATTTATAAAAGTAGTTTGAAGTATGGAACCTGAGGAACAATAAAAACCAGCATCTGACACAAAATCACTGGTTGCACAACTAATTTTGATTCATCCAATCAAAACTCTCTGTTTCTAGTCCAATAAATGCTCCTATAAAAACAGAGGTAAGATAAGAATTTCATTACTTGAGCTACGTCTATGGGGAAAGAATGCGAATTCATAGCCTACATAAAATTTAAGTTGATGAGAAATCTTAGAAGTTGTCACACTTAAACAAGGGGAAATCAACAACAAAATAAATTCATATTCTCTCACCTTTTGCGCTAAGTCCGTCGACACTCACACCAAGACTTGCCAGGAACGTCAAGCACGTGTTGATATTCTCCACCTGAGAACAAAAATGAGAATAATTATCTTGGTTTGTAAAGAACAAGGTTAAATGTCTACATATCTACTTGATGCACTTGTTTTGACATTTCCAATAATCAAATTCTTCTCATATTTCAGTCATTATTGCAATTACATGATTAACAATTATCATGCTTAATAAATCTTTTGCACCAAGATGACAGATAAAAGAAACTTTCAATTATGCCTGAAAAACAAAGATAAACATCTAATTGGTTTATGATTTTTTAAGTGGTTATAGTAACATGAAACTGACGACAGTATGTATGATTAAACAAAATACTCAAATTTGCCTTAATTAAACTTAATTGTTACTTACTACCATAATTAATCAGTCTCCTACTTTCAAAAATGTAAAAAAATTAAGGAATGGAGACCTCAATTTTTCTAATAAAACATTTAAAAAAGAAGAAATTTAAAACATATTCACAATCTACATCAGTTTCACAACCAATTCATTCAGCTTCTAATTTTAAAATGAAGTAACATTAAGTCAACGACCCCTTATATACAAACCAATCTTCTCACATATCCTAAATTTGAAATTTACGAGATATTAACAAGCACACCGAATGTATCATTCATCAGTTTCATACAGTTCCAATCTGATTACCACCAGTTTTCATTTACCACTGACAGGCCAGTTCCTTTCCCATGTGTGTTTATTTCAAAATGATTTATTACACAAGCACTTGTTTAAGACTTGCATCTATAGCATGATTATCAGGGTTTAAGATCTGTCTCTGTAAAAATTGGGTTCACAATTAATAAACAACAGTAATAAACTTGACTGCTCTTTTCAATCAAGAAAAATGATCATAATGTTTTGTTTGTGTCACATTGATAAAAAAAACATGGGATGCTTTGAAATGAACACCCTGAAATGAACACTTTGAAATGAGTACCAAGGTGTCAATTTCACAAGAGGGCGGTCCAGTTTGTAATCAGGTGATCTGGCAACTCTTTATGAAAGCTTTGTTGATAACAGACTAGGCTCTTGAAATAAACGAGTGAAATAAACGAGGGGATGCTGCAGTCTTCAAAGCCTGAGAAAAATTTCAAGAGGTTTAAAACTATGACTTAATTTTCTGATTAGTCTTTTTCCCTTTGACAGCAAAATGAGATTCAGTTTTAAAATTTAAAACAATGCTAAAATTTCAATTTAAATTCATGATTCTTAAAAATGTAAAAAAATGAAACGAGGAAGACCAGAACCTGTGTTTCTAATAATGTTTTTCACCTGCATAAAATGACTCATTCAAATTAAAACTTCCTTCCAGTATAACAAAGGTGAAATGTTCTAATTGGAAAAACTGAGGCCTTGATGACTATCATTTGCAAATATCAGCATATCATTATAACAAAATGACTTTTTTATCAAAGAAATATTAAGATTGATATCATATGATCCAGCAACACATGTTTATGTCAGGTCGAGGAATACATTTAAATGAAATTAAAGATTGTATTTAGATAATTATTCCTAATTTTGATAAAGGTTCCACACATTAAAATAAAAATTTATTCAGAGAATTAATAGATTGTTTTACCATGTTCCAAATCAAATGTTCTTCAAACCTTGACGTGGAATAAACGACAGTTCAGATGCCCTTGTCAATTTCTGAATGGTTCAAGGTCAAACATGACAAGCCACTCAGTAAGGCTTCTCAATCAATTTCAAGTTTTAACTCTCTCTATATAGTGTGACTTCACATTTTGATACCCATAATGTTGTCAGAAGAAGTGGAAATCAAAACATTCAATCCATTTTTATCTAAACTAAATTTTTGAAGTTTCATTTTATATATATCTTTATAATATCTATCTATATATTAGAAAAAACGGGAACAAAAAATACATCAAAATTCCTGTCAATAAGTTAATCAGAAAGCTTTTTACAAAATAGTTCAGCAACAAAAGTTTTAAAATACATTATTTCATTTCCAGGGACAATTTTTCATATAAAACAAAACTTATAGCTCAAAATTGTCCAATGCAAACATATCTGTAAACATTATTAGCAGAAAAGCATCCAAATTAAATAATTTTAACACAAATTTTTAAAAATTGCATGTCTATTTCAGGGGAAACAAGTGCACTCTTGTCGCTTTCCTTATTCTTTGTGTCAATTTCTCACTGAAATCAACATCTTCTTCAACAACCGTTATCTTCAGACATGTTGATTGGACGACTGATGATAATGAAATGAACAGATCAAAGGGCTCGTCAGTGCAAAGCGTAAAAGACGAACTCAATTTTTCAAGAAGTTCAGAGAGAAGTTGTGAGATGTCAAACACTAAGTGAAATTGATCAACTCAATTTGAGCACTTTATCTGATTTATTTGCTTAAATACATTTCCACTAATCTTCTTCAGTGATCTTGCCTTGAAACATATTGATGTCATCACACTCTACGTGTTATCATTAGGGTAATTTTTTTTATCAATTTATTGCTCAAATCAGTTTTCTATGATACTGAACCTTAGCATCAAGAATGTCCAACTTATATGGATATAATTTAAGTATTTAGCGTTTTTCTTTTGATTATAGTGTTTTCTTTATTCCTCTTTCCAAAATCAATATGTTATTAGAGTTTCCATAAGAGTTATAAAATCTATTAATCAGATATTTCTTATGATCTCTAAAGTTAAATGCAACATATTTCATGACATGCAAGTGCTCAATACATAGCCTTTTCACAGTATATGATTTTATTACTTTAGAGTAACATAGTGTCAAGCATATGAATAAGTAAAGGAACACTCCAAATTTTGATAAAAATTATTGTTTGTTCACATTATTCAATTCAAATATAAACGTTGAATAGTGGCATATATATATAGTTATTAAGCTCTTCGTACTTTCTCATGTCTGTTTACTATAGTTAAGGTCCTAATTCTCTTGTCTGAAAACACATGAAATGAAAAGCCTATAAAATAAAATTATACAAATGAACATACATAGTTATCTTTATAATATATCATAGACTAAAATTCAGATTAAAGGCTCTTTGTAATATAATATTTACAATCATAAGACCATGACATTAAAAATCTTCATAATTCAATCATTTTCTATCAAAAAATGTTGAAATTGACGATAAATGAAGAAGATATTCATAAAATTAACATGCAATTGAAAGCTTCTAGGTCCCTTGACTTCATCAGGTGCAATACTTGCATGTTGGTCAAGAAGTAATTTTGCATGAAATTGACAAGTTGGGTGATTAATAAAGGGAAAGACCCCCCTGTAAAGTTATGATAATCAATAGAAATGCACTCATATTTCAAAGAATTGTGCACTTCTATGATTTCAAGATCAATTCACCAATTTGATATGTGCAGCATGAGATATTAAAGCCAATAGCTTTAAGCTCCTAGAATCACAATTTCAAGCTCAATTGAAAATGAACCGCTGAACCATTTTCCATCAAAATATGCTTTTATTTTTGCAGCTTATGAAATCATTACTCATAATATGCTTTTAAAACTATTTTTGAACAGTGGAGAGAGAAAATATTTAATGACATCAGACACAATTCATATAATGAGTGTCTTCTTGCAAATCACTCTTAGTAGTAAAAGACCCATTATTACATCCTATTTTTGTTAAACGTACTCTTAGCAATTTGTCTTAATTCCAATGTTTCTCAAACAATTGTATGACATTTCTAGTTTTTACTTTGTTATGATAATTACTTAACTTTATTAGACAATGTGTTGAGCTCCCCAATCTTCCAAAATATTGCAAATTTTATCAAGGAATCAAAAATACTTCATTCATGATAATTTCATTACCTGATCTCCAACTGTCATTAGGAGATCAAAATTTTTATGGACTTGAATCATTTCCAGAAAGGTGATCATGCTAAACTATCATTATCTGACAATTGCAGCGGATGTCAGAACGTCATGACAAAATTCCCAATTCACCAAACTTGGCGAAAAAATTATCACTTCCAAAAACCAAGTTCCATTTTTAACCGTGATTGGAATCTTAATTGTATCAAACTCCTCATTTCTTGAGGAGCATCAGCCAAGCTTTTAATCTAATCACATTTCCGAAAAGAACTTTTTCGCCTCAATAGATATCAGAACCTACTAAGGAAAAAAGCAGAGTGCTTTTCCAAAGTTTGCCATTACACTTTTTTGAAAGCATTTCACTTACAGAGAAGGAAATTACTTGAATTCTGAATTGAGCCTGGGAGTGCAATTAGCAACTTAACCTAGTTAGAATTCAAGGGCATGAACAGTACCATTCAGACTCAATCGGGATCAAATCAAAATGGAAACTTCTTTACTAATGAGATTTAATCAATGATTTTACTTTCAAAATCACAAATAAGGCAAAAGCTTTCAAGCAAGAGCTTGCTGTTACCCAATGTACCTCTTGTTAAATAGATGCTGATATTAAGAATGCTCGGCTGTTTCCAGAGGATCAACTTTTGTTTGCAGAAACGTTTCTAGTGCTGAATTTGGCATCAACTATCATCACTATCTTTATGATCATGATCCATCACTATCATCATCACCATCACCTTCATCATCATATAATTAGTATGTACATGAATTCAATTGTACAACACTGTTTAACATTGTTGTATTATGTTAATGGGTCGCAAACTTGTTGTGATTATATTGACATAGCTCATTTACATTATCTCAATCATCATAGCAACAATCAAAATCAAATAATTATTACATACGTGTTGATATTGTTAAAAACTAATTATTCATAATCCTTTATGAAATATGAAAAATGAAAATTTATGAGATTAGTCTTTTATTCTTTCGTGCATTGACTTGCATACCCGACCGTCTTATTTCATGCTTATTCAATGTTTCTGGTAACATGAGCATTCTTTTTACCTATAGGTGATACCAAATCTAAGCTTTTGATCTCAAATTTGCCCAGAAGTGTCAAATGTGAACATACAAGTGTAAAATATGACATGTTTTTAGGGATATCTCTGCTCATAAAGATGAAAAGATGCAACAAAATTACATGCATGTATACCAGACCACCTACGGAAAGGTTATACTATATCCTTAACAACTCTCCATATCCTGATGGTATCATGCTATCTTCTTGACAACTGGCTTGAGCACTATCATGATATACACCATTAAAGCTTGAAAATTTCTTTTATCTACAAGTGATATGCTTGAATTTCGAATAAATCATTTCCTTGAAAAAAAATGCCTTTACGTTTCTTGTTAAGAAAGTAGCTTTTGATATAGACACTATCAGTCATGACTGTTGAATTTTGAACCTTTACAAAAGTGAGAAAAGTTGAGATCAGAATTTATTATAATTTCCTTGTTTGAAAAGAAAGATATCTTGATTTTGAACCTGAAATATAAACAAGACATAAATAACACTAACAGGAAAACTGAAATATAGAATAACAGGTAATTTTAGGTTTAAAAGGTAAAAAGAAATACTTGTACACTATTTAAAAAAGGCATATATGTATTAGGAAGTTCTTCATGCATGTAATATTTCAATATGTTCAGATCTTGTCTTGGTAACATGCCTTGGAATTCAAGCTCCCTTGAAAAAATTACTATGGCAAATTAAGTGTCAGGGCTCTTAGCCTTCCTACAAGTAGGTAGAGGCATGTCTCCTTGTAACAGAGATCTCCTATTTCCCCTCAGAAATGTAGGAGCTTCATCCAGATGCTTTGAGCTTTTGCAGAGATGAATATAGCTTTTATCATTCATGAATCACTGTCCTAAAAAGTTCTTGCACAACAATATTTCTCATGCATTCTTTTTGACAAGATAAAACCTACAGTAATTTGTATGTGATTAATATGAGCTTCTGATTGTATCATCATCATCATCATCATCATCATCATCATCATCATCATCATCATCATCATCATCATCACCACCACCACCACCACACTATAGAAATATATAAAACATCAAGAAACAATGCTCTAACTTACCTATTTATTAATATAAACTTCCTTTCTCAACATCAATAAATGTCAAAAATAATTTCTTATACTCCTGACAGAAACCATCATAAATGCTAAAATCTGCATCATTACCAACCTAGACAGATAATGATAGTCATTGCTGTCAAAAATGACAGCTTTTCACATTGAAACTGACATGCCTTAACGCAGACTACCACATGGCTGTCTGCGTGTGCGACATAGACCACATGTACCATGTGCTATTGACGACCAAACTCATCAATATGACAATATGGCTCCTCACCTTGAAATAGACAAGATGAGGATCTACATGTCTGACCTACCTAATTACCAGAATGTTGTATTCTCACCATAAATATGATTTATGCCTTGGAATAGGTTATTAAATTATCACAAGACCGAAATGTACATTACTGTGGGTATTTTTGTGGAGAAAAGGTTCAAGTAGATAGGTAAAACTGTTGTGCATTTATGCAAATATTATTTAATAATAATGCTAAAAGAACTTTTTTATTGGTTTAAATTGTTCTTCAATATTATGTATAACAAGAAAATATGGGCAAAAAGGGACATTTCTTTTGCAGAGAAACTCTTGACTGCCTTTTTTAGATTGGTACACTTCAGACCAGTTTCCATTACTATTAAATCTTAACTTGATAATATAAGCTTTAAATATCTATTGAAAAAAAATTAGTAACTCTTTTATATTTGTTCACCAAATAAACTATTTCATTTTTGCCATCATTCAATCAATTTGCCTTCATCTGCAAACACCAATATTTGAGAATTTCATGTGGTCTGCAGCCATCTTAGATATCCTAATTAACTGCCCTTGGATAAATAACTCTTCAGTAATGAAGTCACAGACATCAATATTTGGTCTGTAATGTAATAATAAGCACTGGGGATATATATTTGATGTGTAAGACTTCGTTTATGTCCATTTAAGAATTGATAAATATCAAAGTCATATTTTGAGATCATGTTTTCCCTCAGGAAATGTATCAGGGCAAGGGTCAAAAGAGAATTATAATTCCTGTCCAAAAAATATGAATTCATACACCAAGTGAGTAATATAATTCCATATACATATGACTGGTGGATTTTTTATTGGGATATTAATGTTTGGAAGTTATGTGTTACATGACATCTAACAAAAGGTCCATACAATATATCATTGTCTATTAGACAAAAAAAAGCTTTTTTCTTCACATAAAATGTTATTTCTTGCAAAAACTCCTTATCAGTTTTTTTTATCATATTTGATATACACTGATTTTTATACAAATCAGTCTGCTTGTCTCAACATTTATATGTGGGTTCAGGATTATTTGACAGTCTATTAATCTTTGGTCATGCTTTTTGCAAGTTGCATGATATACACTTTTGTCCAAAAATAAACCACTCAGTTAAGTCTCTTTTATCTATATTTGATAGAAAGAGAATCAAAAAAAGGAAGGAAATTGAATTTATTTTAATGTTGATCTCCTTTTTTATTGGAATCTATTTTTTTACATCTAATGAGAAATGCCTCAAGGGAACCAATATCTACTAAGATTTGATAAATTCTGTATTTTCTTTAATATTTAAATGTAATTTTAGAAGAGAGACTATTCTAGACTAATATTTAGTCTCTGATGTGACAATTATGTAAAGAACTCTAGTTGGACATCAAACAAAAGAAATATTTGCTTTGTAGTATAGATTTGCTAAATTATAAAAAAACTAATATCATCACACAGTGTAAATTTTTACAGCTAAACATCTAGCAACAAAGAAGTTAGAAATCCATAGAACTTCGTTCATATTTCAAACTTATAAATGCCTCTGAAAGAAATCATGAAACAAAAATATGTTTCTTTCTAAATGCCTCTAAAAGAAAAAGATGAAACCATTTGATATCAGTCTCTTGTGACAGATTTAGTTAGACATATTTTTCCGCAGGTTCAATATATATACTCAGTAAGTAATTACTCTCAGCATGAATCTAATCCTCTGAAGCCTGAAACATGGTACTTTGGTACTCCAAGATCCAAATACAGAATCATTAAATATTCATTGTGTAGTGTCTGAACAGCGAAAAGGTTACCCTGACAATATCAGCTTCAACTTACGGCAAATGTCTGGATAATGTCATTAAATTGCCAAAGGGGTAAACTTCTAGCCCATGCTTTAATTGAGTCTTGTGTTGTTTTTCAAACTTCAAGGATCAAAATCTAATTAACCTACTACCGTATCCTCGCGGGTATAAGTCCACCCTCGAGCTAAAGACCACCCCCCATTTTCCCAGGGTTGAGCAGTTTGGGGTCATTCTCGGTTTAAAGCCCACCCCCCAATTCTCGGATGTGTGACACGATCGATGTCAGACTATCGAGTTAGCGATGTTTACACCGGAAGCAAAATGCACAAGTTTACATCGATGTCATTTTTTGTAAAATAAAAATACATTGTCCTGTTGTTGTTGTTTTAATGACTATTTGTAAATTAATAAAAATATAACAATATATTGTTCACGCATCATTCACGTACTGTTAAATTTCAGCAGAAATCACGATGTATCGTATGTGGCTTCACTTGCATCAGCGATCGGGAATTGAAATATTTGATTCCCAAAACATTATCAAGAACTAACGCTTTATGAGGCTTGTTATCCATTCTAAATGTTTTATATGACATATTTCCAAACTTATTTATCATATTTAATCGTCGAAGTTCAAAGCAATCTTTGTCAAATATACTTTCGCGAAAGCACGTTGTTTTACAGTACATGGAATCTCAATCGTAATTTCTTGACGACAAATAACTATCAATATTCTTTCACGTTCATTTTCATAATGTTTGCATATTTTTCTTCGAAATTTATTTACGTAAATATTTCAATTAACTGCATGTTTCTTTTTTGAAAATGTAATATATCGAAAATATTTAACAAATATTTGAATATTTAGACATTTAATATTGTATCGACAATATGTTGTCATGAATTTATTACAACCACGTTTCAGTTTCACACATCGTTTTCTAATCGACTTGCTGATTGGTTGACCTAGTTTTCTGGGCCAATGAAAAGGCTTGTAACAAATATCTCTCTACTCGTACACACATGCAGCAAAAGATGTCGACTGATTATTCACGTTCGTTTTTCATGAGAATGATATCATGTAATCTGATTAAAACAAACAACAAACAATGTAAGTTAGCATTTGCAATTTCTTTATGATTCTTTTTAATAATATACGTCTGGAAAAGTGTCAATTGATGTTTAACAAGACCTGACCAACATAGTCAAAAGTAACGATGTCAATTTTCAATGCAACTCGCATCAATGATTTTTTTGTTTGGGGTCTCTCGCGGGTTAAAGCCCACCCCCCTATTTTCAAGATATTTGTTTGCCGGGCCCCCTGGTCTTATACCCGCGAGGATACGGTATATCATATTGTGAGCTTGACCTTGGGCTACATATTTCAATACTTAGGAAAACAACTAATAAGCAGTGATACCCTCGCTTACCCTTGCTTGGTTTTGTGAAAGTTAGTAAGAAGTTCATCATCAAATCACAAACAATGGGGAAACACTATAACAGGATTTACTTATGTATTCTTTGAAATCTCAGTCAACATGAAATTGTTTATTATGAACTGGATTCTGAAAATACCAACAATGACACTAACACTGGTAACATTTTTGATGTTTTGGCCAACATTGAATCTCTAATGAGGAAGATTCTGAAAAGAACATGACAAATAGGTACTAGAGGGTTCTAGTTCGGCAAACTTGTAATCTTTCCTTTGAACAAGATTCTGAAGAAAATATGATCATTAAATATTAGAGGTTTAAGCAAACATGGGATTGTTCCTATGAACAAGATTCTGATCGACAGCAACTGTATCATCGGTAACATCTTGATTGTCTTGACCAACATTGAATCCCAAATGAACAATATTCTGAAAGAACATGACAAATACAATCAAGATTCTGAAAAGGACATGACAAATACCAGAGGGTCTAGCAAACATAGAATCATGTTCCTATGAATATGAACCTGAGCAACAGCGATGTCATCACTGGTATCACTTGGATGAACTGACAAACAATTATATCTCCAATGAACAATATTCTGAAAGAACATGACAAATAAATACTACAGGGTCTACCAACTATGGAATAATTCTTACAAACAAGATTCTCAAAAGCACTTGACAAATAAATATAAGAGGGTCTAGCAACCATGGAACCATGTAGGAAAAATATTCTGATCTACAGTGACAGTGTTACTGGTAACATTTTTATAACATGACAAATGGATGTTCTTCTTGAAGCCTGAACCCCTTGGAGGTCAACCAAGCTGCTTAATCATGCTTGCTTCAAGTAGCAGACGACACTCCAACTGGCAGACGACATTTCAAGGGGCAGACGACATCTCATTCCAACCAACAGAGAAGATGGAGTCAAAATTGAATAATGTATGGAGGTGGCTGACTCATAAACTACAGTTATCATCCTAGTTTCCTCCAATTACTTCACTGAAATCTAAGATATAGGGTATGACAGTGAGAAAGATCCAATTGATGATTCTGCCTCAAGTAAAGACACAATTGGAAGTGGTTGTTGGTTGTTGGATGTTGTCGGATCTATTCTAGAGGGATTAGTCACAAACTTGATATAAAGATCAAGATAGGGTATGGGGTTGTATATGTGTTTGACATAATTGATATCTGTTAATTTTGGATAAGCTGGATTGACTGAAGATAGTTGGAAAACTATTTAACTTTTTCTATCTTAATGTCAATGTTTTAAAAACAAATACATCACATTTAGAATGATTTTCATTGAATTTTTGCTTTCCACTGTTAGGAAGCAATGGGTTCAAATTCAATTTTATCTTGTCATTTCAATGGTAAAGTATATACACATACAATACATTTATCTAATTTTAGCCAAAAAAAATGAATACAGAAACTTTCAACCATAGAAGACTTTAAATTGACATCAAATGTTATTTCTCCAAAAATGACATCTTATATTTAAAATCCATACATCTATATAATATTTGTCAAAAACATTAAGGCCATACACAATAGCCACTGTCCCTGATACCAAATATCATTTGACCAAAAAATTACTTCATTTATTTTTTGAAATCCAAAGCAACAAAATAATATTTGTCAACTGAAAATCAAGTCAATGTGGACAAGCTTGTGCCAGTGAAGCCAAAGGTTACTAGGAGTCTGTCTTTACAGAAAGGGATTAAAAAAACAAACGGAGTCAGAAAATGTCCTGTGGGTATCATAGCAGCGTGGTTTGTTTTTCACCACTGATCAATTTCTCAGCTGTTTCTTTTTGTAGCAAAAGCCAACTTTTCACCACAATCAACAACAAAAGAAATGGAAACAGCCAGTAGAAAATGTCTTAAGGCGAAAAGCTTAGCCAGAGACATGTGTAGCCTTTGTGAAAAACGTTGCATAAATTATCATAAACCCTTCAAATCTGATGGTTTATAAAAAGACTTGATCGCATTTGTCACAGTCTATCACAATATTCAATTTTTTCCATATTTCAAATAGACAACAATGGAAATTTAAAAGATTATCTTTGTCTTAAATATTGAATATGAATAACTGATTTAATTATTTTTGTTGGTATTAGATATCAAAAGATGTACACATTAACCTTGAATAAAGTAGAAAAAAGTTCTTATTTACATTAATAGTGATAACTTCTATTGAGTTTTCCAGGGCATTTACTATCTAAAAGATGATAATTGGTGTGTTTTGTCTAATGATATATTAAAAAAGGATATATAAAGAGAATGAAAAACTACAAAGCATACTTATTTCATTAAACCATTTGTTTTCTCTACTGGTTTGTTGTTGGAAAAACATGTGTAGGGCATTTTTAAGTTCACAAAGTACATTCAAATAAATCTTTTTTTTTTTTTTTTTTTAAATTTTTCAAGCTATGCAAGATTGAAATAAAACAGCTTAATCAAAGGAATGCACAGTAGATATCATTAATCACTCTAGACCATGCGCAACATCAATTTAGGATATGTTGACATCAACTGTAATGAAATTTACAAAAGTTCTTCCCTGCCTGCAGTGAAAACTGATCTCAGTCCCATCCTACAGTGAGTCACATGATGTAAGTGCATGCACATGCGTTGACATGAAATGCACATGCAAAATAAAAAAATATGAAAGGTCATCTTAACTTTTCAAAACTTAAAGCTTCATAAGCCTCAAAGACAGAGCATGAAATGCACAATACAACATGCACAACACATGAAATGAATCACAATAAACACAATAGAACTCCTTAGGTAAGAAGTTCTTTTCATGATGAAGAGTAAAAACCCCACAATTAATTTACAAATGTTGCAAATAATCTTTAACTCACAGATTAAATCCAGAAATGCAGCAATAATCCAGTTTTCCAGCTTTAATTGACGAATTACATCAATAATCCAGAAATCCAGATATATGATCCAAAATTCCAGCCAGAATCCAAAATTTAACAAAAATCCAGAATCAACAATAATCCAGAATGGTAGACTCCCAACAGAGTGATGCCTGAGAGTAGAGCCCAGACAATAGTAGTGCAGTTGGAAGTTGATCAAGATATTTCAAATCACAGCGATAACTGATCAGTTTTAAGCTATAATCCAGAAATCCAGGTATGATCCAGACATCCAGCCAGAATCCAACAATAATCCAGAATCCAACAATATATAGAAATCCAACTATAATCCTGAATCCCAAGTGAGTAATGCCTGAGAGTAGAGCCCAAACAATAGTAGTGCAGTTGGAAGTTGGTCAAGATATTTCAAATCACAGCTATAACTGATCAGTTTTAAGCTATAATCCAGATATCCAGGTATGATCCATAAATCCAGCCAGAATCCAAAAATCCAGTTAATCCAGAAATCCAACAATAATCAACAATATCCAGAATGGTAGAATCCCAAGTGAGTGATGCCTGAGAGAGAAGCCAAGACAATAGTAGTGAGTGAGTGAGGTAGAGAGTAGACAGGAGACTGAGATAAACACACCTCAGAGGGCTGCAGCTATCTACCGAGTGCAATGGGAACCACATGGGGCGAGACCCTCTAGGCTAATTACTACACAGGGCCAAGGTGTGGACCTGCTTCTAGTGCTGGCCCTTGAAACATACATGGTAGGTGTAGTACTAGTGGGGTGGGAGGGGTGTTCCAGTTATCTCAACTCCCCCTCCCAAATTGTAGATCAAGACGTTGAGAGGGTTGTTTGCTTCAAGCCCTAATCAACCCCCCCCCCCCCCCCCCCCCCACCTTCAATTTTAAATCTATCTTTAAAAATCATCCGTCAAAGGGTCTTTCTCAAGATGATCTCTTACTCTCCCCTCAACAACAGTTGACCCCCTTTTGAAATTTTGTACAGAACAGCACATTGAGTACTATATCTTCATTTGGATATAATGGTACTGTACTCTTTCTTGAATGCATGAATATGATACATCTGATGTGAAGTGATCACAATTAGTACTCAAGATCCATTTTGCAACAGTCTTGAAACACACCTTGTGTATACATCATCCAATATGTATCTAATGGTATTGTACTCTTTCTTAAAATGCATGAATATGATACATCCAATATGAAACTAAGATCTTTTTTAATTGATTGTGAGGAGTATATCCATTTTAAATTATGCATCAAGTCTTGAAACATACCTTGTGTGTCATCAGTCTTGAAATGGATATATACATGTATGTACAGTTCGGAGGTGAAGTGAGGGATGGTTCAACTGCTTATTTTCATAGTGATGCTTCTCTTTAACATTTCCTCTTTCTAAGTGTGTAATTAAGAAGGGAACATATGCTAGTTCTTACATACAGTCAATGTAAGCAGTACAACAATTGAATTCATCAATTGACCATCATCTAACAATATTTGTAACAATATCTGGAATAAAAATAACGGTCTGGATTGTGTTTTGCAATTTTCAAATTTTTTTTTTTTCATGCTTAATGACTGCATGTATATAAAAGGAGCCTTCAATTTAGTCTACGACTCAATCAGCAAGTTTAGATTTGACTGTACACTCACATAAGCCCAAAAATATGATACCATTAATTGAGGTACAGTTATATTTTGGAATATTTCATAGACCAAATTTTAGTCAAATAAAAGTGCTATGATAAGACAGAACCAGAATTTTCTCACACATGTGTGAATTAGGTAAAAACCATCTGATAAAGCACCTATTTTTTAAAAACAATTTTTTCAAATAAACACCATGATCCTTTTCAACAGAAACCAAAGCTGCCTCTCGGGGTGACATTGTTTCTCATAGAATAGCTTTTTGTTTTGAATGATAAACAGATCTCAATGGTTGTTTTTTCTAAAAGATAAACAACACTTCTTTATTTCCCCTTCCTACAGCTAATACAAACACATTGATAATAAAATCCTTCTAGCCCCTCCATGAAGCTAACATGATATTCAGAACTTTTTAACTGATATCTCCAATTAGTGTTAAATACAATGCTGTTTTCTGTTGATAAAATGTCTAAGAATACAAATTGCTTACAGTTTTTCCAACATCCTGATAGCATTATCCTCTTTAACCAGCTGTTATCCCTACCGCCACCCACAACAACGTATATTTCAATATGTCAATGTCATGTGAAATCAATGTCACATGTCCATTTCAATTTAATTTCTTCATATTGGTATGCATTTACTTACATCAAGCTTTGATTTTGGAGAGAATAAAATTTCTAAAAAAAATTTTAATCCTGATCAAAACATTCCTTGATTGTATACTCAAACACTTCAATGTGTTAACCCATTGGACAGAGTTTATAGTCAACTTTGTTCTAAATCAATTCATGGAATGTCCAATCTTAACAAGGCAATATATAACCAAAAACATATTTTCAGCAGCAAATATGGTTACATTAAGTGTCTTGAACATTCATAAGGGTTTATATGGAATTCTTACAAAGGTTATTAAAAAACAAACCAGAACACATAATTAGGGGCCATACTACCTTTTTCTCTTGCTCAAATTAAGGCTCAGAATAATTGGAAGGCTTCTCGCCTTTGGCTGTTTTGGATTATATTATAACATTTTTTTGTGGTTTTACTAAAATTACATTTCCATAATAATCATATGAGTCACTGCCTAGAAAACACGACATGAGAATTTGTTTTTTTAAATTCTTGTATTTCATGAATTCTAGTGATTTCTTGTGTGAAATAAATTGTGACATGTGAAATGCTTTGATAACTGAGTATGAAATTGTTAAACTAATTTTGAAACAAACACATTTTTAAGAAGTTTTAAGTTTTGAATACATCATAAAGTATACAATAAGAAATTAAAATGAAATACAAAAAGGTTTGTTACAAAGGTAAGAATTTGTCATTAAATATCCTCTTGCACCCTTTTTGCAAAAGCAATGACATATCTATGACATATTTTGTCCAAGATGATATCATATTCCAACAAAAAAGCTCTGAGATTCTGAACAGATCTAAAAATCATATCAGCCAATTGCAGTTTTCAAGGATTTAATTGCTTAAATGGGAATTCCAAAGAGCTAATGCTTTTCTATTCAGAAATCTCACACTATCAAACGACAAACATTTCAAAATCATTTTGTTTGAAGTGGAATCAATATGGAATTGAATGCAGCAGGAAAATCGCTTCGAAACCGACGCCTTTAGTGCAAAGTCTTTTTTTCGTGTTATCATTTTGAAACTCTATCTCTAATTAAGGCAAAGGCTTTACCAGGGACAATATGGTCTTGTTTCTGTTCTAACAAATAACGGGGCTACAAATCCATTTTCCTTTCTTCACAGGTTCAAGCAGAAGATGCACAGATGATGCTCGCATATTTCATCGTCTCTTTCGCTCGTACATTTCACTAAATATTACAAATGTTCATTTCACCATCTAATCCCTTATAATGGACTGCGCTAATTCTGGCAAGATTTCATGCCTGAATGTTTGCGATACGCCTGAAAGAGATTTTTAACGGATCTAATGTAACTTCTTTAAAACAAATCCACAAAGAAAACCAAAATAGAGTTTGGAATTTTGAATTTTTTCCAAGTTGATGTTCATTTCATGTCATTGCTCGTTTCACGCTACTTCACTGATAGTGTCTCAGAGGCCATGGGTGTAAGTGCTTGCAAGTCGAGGGTGAAATATTTTACAATAATATGACAAAAGTAGCTCCGAAAGATCGTATATTTTCACTCAGGCATGTAGAGACTGGCTGGTAGATAACAACTTGAGTTGAAGAAGACACAAATTTCCTGTGAGGTTAAAAATATACTTAATCTTACTTCCAAATAAGTAGCTAGCTGTCATTCTAAGTTTATGTTCAAATATTTCTCCAAAGATGATCGAATGATTTATGACCTAGCTACTTCATAATCACATAATCATGGACCTAAAACAAAATTCCATAAGGATTATTTTGAAGGCAATATTTTAATTGAAAAATATCTTGATAAAAGTCATTCGACATTGAGGGTTGAAATTTGTCTGATAAGGTAAAACTATACATTCATTTATAATGTACAACCTAAATTAATTACATTTGAAATAATCCAATTATGATAGTGTCCATGTACAATCAAAACTGTATGAGCAATAATGTTAAATCAAATTTAAAACAAAATGTGAATGATCAGATATCAACCATCATAATTATTGTCAACAATTGTACAGAAATTCAGCAATTATATTGATATTTTTAAACAATAGTAAGAAATGCAGGCATACAGTTAACACATTAAGACTAAGACACATATATAAAATGAACACATTATGTATACTGAACACTCCTGCAAACTTTTACAAAAAATTCTGAAAATTTTCAGGATCAACAATCAAAATCACACAAAGAAAATGCTTGCAAAATGTAAAATGCATGAGTCATTATTTTCGAAAATGATATCATATATGCATGTGCATGCAAGTGCACCATGAAATATACGACGTATGAAGTAAGCATGTACAACATACCAATCATCTACATCCTCCTATATAAACCAACAAGAATTGCCTTTGTCTCATAATATTTACTCCAGCGGTGAAGAAGCGTAAAGAAACAACAAACAAAGGTTTTTGTATATATAACACTGGATTCCTGCTTCTCATACAACACACCTGGCTAGTAGGTAAGACTGGAAGCAATCTTGGCTTTTAACACCAAATAAAAGTTTGAAATTCTATCACAAAATGTAATTGTAAACTTTAAAATATGTAATCATTTTAAAATTATTGTATCTCATCAACATAATGTAAATTTGAATGAAATTCAACCAAATGCAGACCTTAGATTTGAAAATTTCAAAGCTTAAATTTTTTTAAAAACATCTACAGGGAAAAAGACTTTTGGCACCGATTCATAACTTTAATTTTTATTTAATTATAATGCTGAAAACTTTGATTATTCCAGACTAAATGTAAACCTTAATAACATTTTTTAAGATTTCAAAATTAAATTTTTTCTTAGAGAAGAAGTATAAACTATCGGTAGTTTCTGACATGGATTCCCTACAGAATACTGTTTGTGAAATTGATTAAGACAGGCATGTTTTTATTTGGAAGGAGTTAATTTCATCTTGACACAGACATCTGATCCTATGGATGGTAGATGTCAAGTATTCTCATTTCAGAAACTGAAATTCAGTCTAGCAGAAACCATCAGATGCCTTTATAACAATTACCTGGTAGATCCTCAAATGTTTAAAATATTTCTTGAATTTGAACTTTTTTATCATAGTAATAGATTTCCTTTAGCCATAATTTAATAAAACGATCTTGATGACAGACCAAGTTACCCTGCAACAATGTTATACATTATCTGGGATCTGGAAGTGCACAAATTCCTCTTCTTGTATGCCAAACCCAGCACTGAATGTACCGACAGCTTACCCACTCAACCACTGGCCATTGACATTCAATACCACTCTGATATTTACATATACAGAAATTGCTTATTGTAACACTGAGATTGGGTCTTCTTCCATGACAAGATTTCAAAATGTAGGGACCTAGTTAGTCCAGGCTAAGTACTGAGAAAATAAGACGTTGTAAGCTTTAAAAATAAAGACAAAATGACATTTTTTAATCAATCAAAAGAAATTGTTTTGTATATTGCATTTGCCATGAAACAAAAAGAGAGAAATGTCAAACTATTTTGAAAAAGTGAGCACATATACTAATATACATCCTGTATGTCATGTTCTAAAACAGGAAACGACATAAACAGGAAATTATTTGTTTTGCATAATGCACACTTCCATGAGACATCCTAAAATGACACATCTAAAATATCTGAAAAATTAACCCTTTTTCTGCTTTAGATGATATCCTTCCTATCTCAAAGTCTCTCCTCACTGAAGCAGCACAGTTTGATTCATGAGGGTTAAATCGATGCTTCTGTCAATTTGCACACATTTCATCAACAATGTAACTGATGATGTTTCAACAATGTGAAGTTCAGACTCCCATTGAACAACGTTTTGAAGCAGAAATCTAATATTTCAAACAGTTCAAAGATCAATGAGATTTCATCTCCCCAATGCCTCTTTGTCATTTCTGTGAAAAATTGCAATGTTTCTGGTCAATTTACTTTCTCTGTTTGAATTTTGTTTTAAGTTTAAATTTGTGAGATCATATTATGTTCGAGTTTAGGTAAACCTCTCCATATCATTCCTTGTTCAAATACATGCAGGTAGCATCAAATGAAAAAAGCTATTAAAAGGTGCCTTGAGACAGACAGCAATCTCAACTGGAAAGCATGTAATCCTCATCCTCAAGTCAGACAAACATCAATATATTTTAATATCAACTAGTAGAAAAACGTTCCTTTATAGCTGACTTTCAGAGAAGTGTATAATAAAAATGAACCAAATACAAATTTCAAAATGTCTACTCTGCCAAAATGTGACTTTTTACATTTGGAGTTTTCTTCTCTCCATGGTCTGAAAACAGACTGTATAAGCACATGTTCTGTTACTTGCATAGAGCGTCAATGGACAATCACATCAGAAGGATGGCAGTGTTTGCAATAATGAGTGAAAGTGTCAGTAAACCACCACCCTCCCCCCCTCCCCCTCCCCCCCTCCCCCATGATTATGAAACTCCAAGGTAAAGGGTTAGGGCTAAGTGAAAGAGAAAGATACACCATCTGATAGAGAGCAAGATAAGAAAACCAGTCAGCTGATTGTGAAATGGACGAGTGTAAGTTTCAATACTGGAAGAGCAGTTTGTTACAGATGAAGTGTATTGTGATGTGTTTTGCATGTTTCTTTCCCAGATGTTTTCTAACGAGAAACAGAAGGGAAGATGTGATATCCCGGTCTATTTCTATATATACTTTAACTTCAACTTTTTATTTTTTTAATTGACATGTCAGGTCAATGACATGTACCTCATGTCAAAAACACATGTAAAAGTTATTATAAAAATCAAATGTTTTAGAACTTTCATGAACACAAAACATCATGAAACAATTCTGAAGTAATTTTTTCCCCTTTAAATCACCAAATTTCAGTAAGCATTATTGAATAAAGAGTTTATCAGTTATTATCTTTATAATAATTCATCAGTTTGAACATATGAAAGAGGTTATAAGAAGTTATTTTTTAATAATTTTGTCAGTTTGAAAAAACAAATTCCATAGAACATAACTGTAACATGAAATAAAAAACATTGCATGATCATTAGATTAGAATTCTATCAAATTTTATGCTGATAAAATACCTGAACTTAGTCCTAGTAAAAGCATTATTAGTTTTCTGAAGTTGCCCAAACACAACCAAGCTATACCTACTGAAATAAACCTCGAGCACCAAACACTTTCATATTAGAGTTATCCAGGAAATCCCTTTTGAATTGTATATGCAGAATAAGAATGTTCAAAAGGTTCAGAGTCAGTGTTGCTAATTTGATAAATATAACAATCAACATGTAAAAAAACAGTTCATAAAGATCATATTTACACAATAAATTGGTGCTAAAGCCTGAAATTTGTTTTCTCACAACATGAATCAATTGATAAAGATCTCTGGGAAATATTTCAAAAAGCAATTTTCTCGTATTGATCTGAGACTGCTTTGGGTCTTCAGGGCAAAGAATTCACCTTCTTTCATCACATTTTTTACAAACAAACAGTTCCAGCCAATTGAAAACAAACACAGATGTATTTTATTGTTAAGATATGACTCTTTTATCCTCTCTTCTCAATTTCATTGCTTCCTTATCAACAACATCTCAAGAACATTGTCTATTTCAGACTTCCAATTTCAAGGTTTTTTTTGCTGATGTCATTTAGAATGTTATTTTCTAGTTCTCTCTTGCCATGTTATCAGTTTTTATTACATGATATCAATATATGTAAATCTATATGAATTGTGTTTAAATTTTGTAGGAAAATTTAAGCCTTGTCAACATATTTGACATTAATACTTCTGTTCAGAATATGTTTTTTTGATTTCTTAACTCCTTGTAAAATCAAATTTCAAGAATATATTTTTAACTTTTCATTTGAATTAAAAAAAAAAATTTGCCATCATAAGTGTAAAGTTTCAAAAGATGATATTTTTCATTATGATGACATCTTATCGAAATCTGAAAATAGTATGGCAATAAAAAGTAACATTGTTGTATGAAAAATTATATTTATATCCTTGAACTTGAAACACTGAAATATGAAACTACATTATTCCATGTTAATCAAAATGAAACTTTTTATAGTTATCTTCTTGATTTTTACCACACAGGAGAAAATAATAAAATTCGATAATTTCATAAAACATCACTGAAACTGATTTGAAGACCAGAAAACAATGTTCACTTTGAAATTACCGTCACAAATCAAAAAGGTTTGAATTTCACAAAATAAAATGACTTATTTTTGTAATTTTCAAGCATAATTAAAACATGAAATCCTGAAATTTATTTCTCTATTTTCAGTCAACTAAAATTTGCAAAATAAGTGACTTATATTTCTAATAATAAATTAAATACCAGTTTCTGAATTAAATTTTTTTCTTAGTAAACTCAATTTGCAATTTAAGATAATAGTTAATTCACTGGATCCATCTTTCATATTTTGCAAGTTTAGCTCCCAAAATAACCAGGACACATGAAATAGCCTCCACCTTTGAAGACGCTCGGCATGCTGCAATTGATTGCATGTTTCTTGTACATTGCACAGCTGTCAATCAACGTAAATTTCCAGACAGTCTAATTCAACTTGAAACAAAACACACGCTTGATTATTATGTGAATTTTTATGAAAATTTGACCCAGTGCTCTCCGAACAATTGAAAAGAGACGGAGCCTTAGACATAAAAGCTATCAATAGAGAATAAATCACATCTGAAATTAACGACTGATTAGCAATTTAATCATGTTCCTATCTCCAAGAAAAATGGTAGGAAGAATGATGTTTTTTTTCAGGTTAGTTATTTGCAGATTTATCATGTTTGCTGGTGTGAGCGAATGATGATATTAAATGGACATTTAGATCAGGTTCCATTAAGGTTATATGGACTGAGTCCTAAAGCATCTGTCCCTGTTACAGACATCAAAGGGATCCTTTTTCAATATATTACCATCATGAAATTAAGAGACGTTAATTTCATGATATCAAGTTTTAAAATAAATTGAAAATCAACTTTCAGGACAGGGTCCTTCCTTAGAAGTAGCCTTAATAGTGGATTTCCGTGATTAGAAGAGGCAAAATGACAGATGTTGGAAACCTACTTATTCCAAAAAAATAATTTCTTGAAAATTAATAAAAATGAAAAGACATTATCAGCAAAACCAGCTTTCTTTGTATAAATTCCTCTCAATGAAACAATTTTTCTTCTAAAACTTCTAATGATTTATGGTATGCAATAAACCACAAATTGTATCAAACCACAAATTTTTAAAAATCTTGATAGAACTTACCAATTAACTTCTAAACCAAGAAAATATCCTCACAGGCAAGTATAAACTCCAAACATGTATATTTCAAAGCAGTTTACACAAGGTGTCGTCAATCTCAAGCAATCAACTTTGACAGGAGTGAATACAGCAACAATGTAATCAATTTCAAATGGTGGCTTGCTTTTTCTGTCACTTTCAACAAAAGCAGCACTCTTTCCACCCACTTCAACCATCTGTGGCCGAGCAGTGGTGATAAAGATTATGTTAATATCATTACAGTCTCATTGACTTATAGATACATGTCACCACAGATATAACGTTCATTGCAACAGATGACGACAGAGATCAAAACAACATCTGTGATCAGTTTCGCCTACAAAGGTTTCCATTTCAGACCCCCATTGGTCTCCAAGATCTGCACTTGATGATCTTTGGGTCTTTATTAACCCTCTTTCCTCTAATTTTGTGAGTGCCCACTTGCAACACTTTGGGATTCAACTGTTAATGTTTTGGTCCATTTCAAAGAGGCAGTAGCAGATGTATAGGCAAATAAATAGATTTTACCAAAAAAAAGCATTAACCAATTGCAACAATGATTAGAACAAGATTAGAAGCTCTTTAACTTTTATACACAATTTTATTTCAGTTTGCAAATCCATTTCCTGACCCCAAATGATAAAAAGATGGTCACACAAAAATAGCTACCAGAAGCTTCATAATTATAGATAGTCAGGTTGACCCACTTAGGATTCACTCTTAACAAAGAACATGTTTCTGGAAAGCCTAAATCCAGGAAAGGTAAATCAATGATAACTTTATCTGAAAGAATAAGACTAAATTGAAGAATTATATGGATCTTTTTTTCCATAATAAAAGCCCTGCAAGCACATAAAAACTCCAATTTCCAGTTCTAAAGTTCTCTCACTTGTATACGCCCAGTTTCATCTTACAAACAGAGGTTTTATTGCAAGTAGAATAATAAAATTGAAGTAACATCTGTGGCCAGCTGAAACATTCTATTGTTTCCATATTGAACTAAGTCAGCCTCAAGAATATCAACTTAGACTGCACTTACTGATCCCTTCTCAGTAAGTATGCTCTTAGATATAAGAGCACATTTGGTACAAACCTTATACCTGCGGAAATCAATTAGTGTCAATTAATACCTGAGTAGAACCATAGCTTAAGATCTTGTCAAATGTATATCTGCTGATATTAATTAGTGCCAATGGATGCCTAAGTAGCTACATAGCTGAAATGAAATGATATATGATTAATAGCCAAACGCTAATGAATAGTTAACCTTGAAGATAATCTTTCACACTTATGAAATCTGTTCACATACTTAACCTAGAATTTTATATACGGTAAGTAAACAAATCTTGATTGCTTGAATACAGAAACATTTATTTTTTAAAATAATTTACCTCGAAAATATTATTACTAACATGAGCTTATGGGTTAACAGTTTACCCGAGGCTTGTATTCAATGTATGATCAAGCTTGATTTTTACAAAAAGTAAAACATAAAGGTAAGACAAAATTTTAAACTAAAGCAAATTTGTTTTCCTTTGATGATATAATTACCCATGTTGGGTTGACATTATCCTTACCTTAAGCGTTTCCATACCTACATTCAAATAAAGGTGACATGTAAACACTGAAAGGTTTACATATTATGAGGTAAGTTCAATGTAAGAAAAACTCTTACCTGACATTTACATAAGAGGAAAAACAATGATGACAAGCCCTTACGAAAATATACCTTGATTTGCAGGTAACGAGATGGGAATTGGGAAATTGGGGAATTGAGATAACGTCCAAAAATAAGGATTTCAGGTAAAGGTTATAGTACATCTTTTGAAGAGAATGCTTTTAATGTGGGAATATACATTTTCTTCTTTCTGACATTTGCAAACCACACCTTTGCTTTAAAAATATATGCAGTGTTATCTGCATCATATGATGAACATTATATTCTTGCTGAAAATTCATATCATATTTGATACAAGAAAAGATTTGTTTTAATCTTATTCTTTGTGATCCATTTAAAACAGATATTTCTAACTGTGCTGTTCATTGTGATTGATTAATTATTGGATTTAGGTGTTTTATAAAGGAACATTTCACTTAAATTGAAAATGAAGTTTTTAGCTTCATAAACTATTTTTCTCTAGACATCTGTAACATAAACATAAACAGAAGATAAAAATAACTTTAATCATACACATGTACTCAAAGATGCATTAACTTCTAAAACAGAAACAAAAGTTAGTTCAAGGAAAGACAATCTAGCAATGACATTCCAAACCACTTCCAATCTTTCTAATTTTGACAACTTTTAAACTTTCCAATAAGTCGCCTGAGGTTTCAATTGCTTTCCAATTACCCCTATTAGTAGTTGTCTACAAGCAGTATGCAAGTTCAGCACTTCAGGGTGGCAGCTCCTCTGATTGGCTTAGACAGTTGAAAAATGAGTTTGTGCTTGTGTCAGGGAACTTGTCACCAACAATTTGAGATTTGAGATGAGAATATATTATCAGTAATCTGAGTCCTACAGAGCAAATAGGTCTCTGGCTTGGGTTAAAAAATCCCAAAGTCTTTCAGAGACTCAATCAAGCTACAAAATGTCACATGCTTATGAAAGTTGTCATTTTGTCTCTAACTGATTTACCTAGACTGAGATACAGTCTCTGAACAAAAATTCACAAATAAGATTACTGTATTCAAATGAATTGTAAGTAGACAAATGGTTCTTTCAGTTTGTATTTGAATTCTAATCTAGACTTGCTTTTTCAAAACGTTATGTTGAGTTCCAAAAATTATGTTCACCAGTCTAATCGATGACTACAATTATACATTCTTAAATGAAATAACGAAAGAAATATTTCTTGTTCTCTCTCAATATGTAACAGACATAGTACTAAAATCAAATGATTCAAGAAAGTTCCTAGAAAAAACAAAGAACTAATGCTTGCAGAATGCAATTTATAATCTGTGGGTTAATCCAAATGCTTTCATCAACCTTTTTTTATCCTTCATTCAAAATATTTCAAAATGTTATTTCCTTAAATTCAGGGATTGCCTTAGTCTAAACCGTACCCATATTGAATTCTCCAAAAGCAAAATTTGGAGGATTTGAATAACCTGTGTTTATTAAAGTTATGGCTCCTTTATGATATATAATTTCCATTTTTGTTAAGCTTCTTTTTTATGATAGAATCTTCTTATTGAAAACCTTAATATAGTCTTGATCATAACCTAGTAAAAGGTAAATGTTAATAGAATAGCAACATTATTTCATGGCCTAACATACTATTCAGAGTTCTTGGGGCAATTTTAGCCTTTGAATCTTGTAACATGAATTACAAAGCATAACTCGGTCACCTTTGGTTGTTCCGAAAGGAACTTCTTCTTGAAAAGATGAATATAGTTTTCATAACCTACAGTGGGGGCTTCAAGTCAGTAGAATAGCAAGGTTCTGTTATGGTTGTGTCTAGACGCTAAGCACTTTCAGGGATTGGGTCTTGGTAATTGGCATTACTGACAACCGCTCTTATATTGATGTCACTGCTCTAAGATCAACCAGAGAGGGTACTTCATGTTTTAATGGTCCATCTAGAATTTCTTTGCTATAATTTGTCTATTTGTCACTTGTTGTTCCTTTTCTAAATTGAGTTAGATATGAGGGTATAACTTACAAATATAAGATTGCCAGTCCTTCATGAAATTTGTTATAAATTCTTCAAATGATAACTAGGGTCTATTTTTTCAGCTAAATACATCAGAAATGTATTTTACAAAAATTTACTCCAATTTTCTTTTTCCTTAACATTTATTCAGAAAGGATAACTGAAGAAAACCTTCTAAAGCATTTGACAAAACTTTTAGAAATTTTTAGATTTAGTTAAACTTTGCTTCCACTTGGTTAAAAATTAGGTCATTTTTTTCAACTTTAGCATTTTTGATGAAAAGTTTAACAGAGCAAAAAACTATGATGATCAATCAGAAGAATCCATGTTCATTTAAAAAAATAAGCAAAAAGGGTAAATTTTCCCGAGAACTTTGCTAAACTTCTTATGAATCATCGTTATTAATTATCTTTATGGGTTCATATTGATTTTGTACTCCAAGTGATCAATAATATATTTTTTTCTCAATTTACATTCTTTGGAATGCAGATATATTTAGAAAGCTTTAACATTAAACCAAATTATAAGTTAATGAACAATAACTATATATATATATACCACCCCCCATTTTCCCAGGGTTGAGCAGTTTGGGGTCATCCTCGGTTTAAAGCCCACCCCCCAATTCTCGGATGTGTGACACGATCGATGTCAGACTATCGAGTTATAGCGATGTTTACACCGGAAGCAAAATGCACAAGTTTACATCGATGTCATTTTTTGTAAAATAAAAATACATTGTCCTGTTGTTGTTGTTTTAATGACTATTTGTAAATTAATAAAAATATAACAATATATTGTTCACGCATCATTCACGTACTGTTAAATTTCAGCAGAAATCACGATGTATCGTATGTGGCTTCACTTGCATCAGCGATCGGGAATTGAAATATTTGATTCCCAAAACATTATCAAGAACTAAAGCTTTATGAGGCTTGTTATCCATTCTAAATGTTTTATATGACATATTTCCAAACTTATTTATCATATTTAATCGTCGAAGTTCAAAGCAATCTTTGTCAAATATACTTTCGCGAAAGCACGTTGTTTTACAGTACTTGGAATCTCAATCGTAATTTCTTAACGACAAATAACTATCAATATTCTTTCACGTTCATTTTCATAATTTTTGCAAATTTTTCTTCGAAATTTATTTACGTAAATATTTCATTTAACTGCATGTTTCTTTTTTGAAAATGTAATATATCGAAAATATTTAAGAAATATTTGAATATTTAGACATTTAATATTGTATCGACAATATGTTGTCATGAATTTATTACAACCACGTTTCAGTTTCACACATCGTTTTCTAATCGACTTGCTGATTGGTTGACCTACTTTTCTGGGCCAATGAAAAGGCTTGTAACAAATATCTCTCTACTCGTACACACATGCAGCAAAAGATGTCGACTGATTATTCACGTTTGTTTTTCATGAGAATGATATCATGAAATCTGATTAAAACAAACAACAAACAATGTAAGTTAGCATTTGCAATTTCTTTATGATTCTTTTTAATAATATACGTCTTGAAAAGTGTCAATTGATGTTTAACAAGACCTGACCAACATAGTCAAAAGTATCGATGTCAATTTTCAATGCAACTCGCATCAATGATTTTCTTGGTTGGGGTCTCTCGCGGGTTAAAGCCCACCCCCCTATTTTCAAGATATTTGTTTGCCGGGCCCCCTGGTCTTATACCCGCGAGGATACGGTAGCCTGTTTATGGATTCTCAAAAAAATAACAGTATGGCTCTTAACCATTCTTGAAGCATATTGATATGAGAAAAAATACAAGATTAACATCAAAAGACTAGGAAAAAAATGTGACTCACTTGTGGACCAACAAAAACCAGAAATGAAACACATGATGAAAAATTTCATCAAAATACCAAGAGAAATAAAATTGCTGTAAATTTCAAGGAAGCTGTCTACTCCATCATCATATTCTTTCAATATTGGAACTGTTGCAATTCTGCAAGATACACTCCCCATAAATAAACCCCCACGTCAATGGTGCTGGTCCCTAATGTAGGGCACTGACAGGGACATCCTCTTTACCCCCTTTTATTTGATCCCGAGGAAGGGGGTTCTAATTAAAGCGAAACTAGGAAACAGATTTATTGGAACAAGTTTGCTTTGCAGAATATTTCATTATTCCACGACCTAATGGTGTAACGTTATACAGCATAACAACCTTCAGTGTCATTAACAATAAGGATGTAGTTTTCGAGAAACATGATCATCTTGCCGCGTTTTTCTTCTGATTTTCTGTGATTTGTCCAATCAGTGTTTTACATGATTACAAAAAGATTGTCTCTTCTCATGCAATGCCCTCATCCGACAAAGTGACGGACACCTAGTTAGCACGTTTATTTGTCTTTCTGCGCTGTAATTTACATTTCCTGTAAGAAACACACACAGCTAAGGAGTTAATTGCTTGAAGAATAGCTCACTGAGAAACTTTTGACACGTGTGTTAAAAGATTTGTTGTGTTAATTTCAGTTCTTTGTACGAGAGACTTTTAAATGATCGATGAACAAAGATTCAAACTTTAACTTAAACCTTTTAAAAACAAGTAAATGAATGCAAATATGTATACAAAAAACCGCTCTGTTTGACTTTTTGACTTGGAAACTGTTCTGATATATGTCATATTGTTTTTTTAAAATCTGTATAATAATTTGCCAAATAATACATATTTTATCTAAATAAGTGCTTTTGACTATATAGAGGATGACATGCTTAATTCAGATTCCTAAAATTGAAGTTTTTAACAGTATAATCAATGCTAAGAATTTCAAGAGCATTGTTTATCTTGATATTATTATTTTGAATCTAAAGGTTATGAAATTACTGTTCTTAAAGTATTAATTCTCTGCCTATATTTATTCTAACTGTAAAATGTAACTTTAAGCACTTGTTTACTTAATTTATCAGAACCAATGTATGTGTATTTGTTATCCCTTTTTCAAATAAACAGCAATTCAAAAACTCAATGATTTGTTGATTCTAAGCAAATATTTACTCTGAAAAAATCAATATACACTTTAAATTAAAAGGCATACCGGGTAAATAGGACTTATGGCACTGTATATATATTGAAATGCCATAAATACATTCTTCTAAGCTATTTCAATCAATAATGGTTATAATTCTTGATATTTATTCTCTTAAGGTCAATAAAATGTATAGTATATGTGAAAATAAGAAATGTACAACATAAAGGATAAAATGTACAACAAAGAGACTGAAATGTACAACAAAGAGACTGAAATGTACAACACTAAATGTGAAATATACTCCAATCATAAACTGAGTCATCTGCACTGGGTGGTCTAACCTTGCTATATAATGGTCAATATTTCACTATATTTCTTTGTTAATCCAGGCAAAACTGACAAGATTGAGCTCTGATGTAGGAGGGGCTTTGTTGGTGGTCATTTAGATCGCATGTCAGATAGAAATAGACATAATTTTTTCCTGTATTTCATGTTGACAGTTGTCATGATAATTCCTCTCGGTCTGAGCTGGACAATAAGCTGAAGAGTTCCCTCAGGCAAGAAGTCAATAGTTATCTCCCCTTGGGACTCCTTGCAGGGTTCTAAATTCCCATGCTGTGCCGAGTTTGTTTGCCTTTTAACCTCATCATTGTCTTGATATGTAAAGGCAAACCCACTTAACAAATTAGCATCATAGCGAATTTGTGTTCTGTCACTATATCACTTTCTGTTATCTTGATTACAAGTCACAAATCTTCATATCAAACCTATTGATATCTATAACTTCAGATTCATAACTTAATCATTGCCATTCTGAACTGTATAATGAAAAAGTTTGATGAAGGAAAAAAGGTATATTTTTGTAAAGAAAAATTTAGTAAAAAGATCTTTTATAAAATAGATCTATTCTTGTAAAAAAGCTTATTTCAACGTCCACAAATAGTAAACCCACAACTGTGTCCAAATTAGAATTAGAAAAAAAACATCTTTCAAACACTTCAAAGCCACCTCATAACAAGGCACAATTTCTTTGACCTCCACAAAAATTCCTAATCCACTTCTTCAGATCTGCAAAAAATTCTCTTTCAAGCTTCCCCTTGATGACAAACGCCCTTACCCTAATAGCAAGCCCATCCTTCTCATGCTAGAAAGCCATTTTTCAGTTACAAGATCATCAAGGCATCTGCATTAGCGCTTGCTGTTAACAAAAGAATCTACGGAGAGTCTAAGTCCACTTGAGAGGGCAAATGTCCATATGTAAACAAAGCTACGAGATCAATCAATTTATTCCACTTTCCGTTTCCCCTCACTTGAACCAATTGGTTACAAGCATTTATCATGATCGGACTGAGGCTGTTCTCTTCACATGGTGGTTCTCAGAGAACTGGACCAGGAAATGACCGATGAGATTGACCGATGGAATTGACCAAGACTGACCACAACATGATTCATGAAATGGTCAATAACTCAATTAATGGTAGATTACCAAAGCTGCACCCAGTTTATGATTCACCAGAACTTTGATATTCTGATGACCTATGCTCCAACTGCAATAAAAGAGTTGTTTGTTTAGGTAGTCCAAAGAGATTGGACTTTACCATCAATATATGCATAGAAATAAATGGAAACTTTTTAAGCCTATGAGAACCCTAATGGGTTTTTTTCACCTCCATCGTTAACATCATGATCATCATTACCATCAATGCTGGATTCTTATTCATAATTACTACCATCACCATCATTACCAGCAATGTCATATTCATCAGCATCATCATCATCATCATCATCATCATCATCATCATCACCATCATTGCAATCATTTCTATGTTCCTTATAATGATCATCACAACCATCACCATCACAATCACCATTATTACCAGTAATGCCATATTTCTTATTTATCATCATCATTATAATCATCATTACCAACAAATCTATGTTCCTAATCAAGATTATCATCCCAACCATCATTATTACCATCAATGCTTTATCCGTATTCATTGTCATCACCATCCCCATCATTACCAGCAATGCCATATTCTTATGTATGTAATCATTACCATCAATTCTATGTTCCTAATCATGATAATCATCAACAACATCTTTGTGTTCTGATAAAATAAATAAAAATGTTCACATTACACATTATTTATCTTTATTTGCGTTAATTACAAATAATATTCTATAATCAACCTCCAGACTATCAGTGTGTTCTTTTGTCAGTTCACTTTATATTTTTCATCTAACAATAAGCTGAAATCCGTTTATTTCAGTCTTAATTTTGTATTCACTTCAAAGGACAAATTATTTAAAGGTTCAAGAAGTAGTAAATTTTGAATAATTTTGGTTAACAAATTTAATTAAACATCATTTCCATTTTAGACCTTGCCTGGCAAAATAAACTTCATGCATTTAAACTGCTAAATTTGATGAAATCTGTGTCTGTCCTTTAACAGTGTGAAATCAGCCATATCTTCATTAGGGTGTCTCAAATTCAAATAAGATAAAAAAAATTAGACAGACATTGGTTCTAAATCTGGCACCTTATTTGAATTTTATAATCAGTTCTTTTATTAGTATACAAAGCAAAAATTGAGCAAAATCATGTATTTCAATGTATTGAAAAAACAAAATCAGTCTTTTTACTTTTGAAATTTGCCCTAAATCACTGAAAACTGAGATTTCAACCTAATTACCAGCTAAATGAAAATATTCTCCAATCAAGCAAGTTAAAATGTTGATTATATGCAAATGTGGTAATTTCAAAACCAACATGCATCAACATTTAGCAAGGGTTTCCAAATGCACTGAAAGGACAAAGAAACAAAAGGACCCCTGCTCTACTTTTTCAGATTGAAATTTAAATGATTGCTTCAAATTTATGCCGACTATATCAATAAAATCACATGTTAACTTATAATAAGTTTCAATCTACAATTTCAGAAAAATATTTGTAGATGACATATCTGTAAAAACTGAAGTGACATTTCATTATTACATAGCAACCAATTTGAAAAAAACTTTTATAAATCTGACACTTTCAGTGATTTCATATTGTTAATCTTACTTGTGAGTCACAAAGGACTGATCCCATTTTTAAATGCCATTTCAGATTAAAAGAATTCAATATGTTATGCAAGGATTCCAAATTTGATTAAACTGTGTAGAGAAAAACTTTCCTATGGGAATGAATATTTTTCTATGAGGTAAAAAAACATGACATTTTGAACTAAAAACAGCTAGTATCTTAAAAAAACATGATGGATTTCAACTCATAAAAGACATACAATACATGTTGCAACATATATTGAAAAGTTGAAAAATATTTCAATTTGACTGAAAGATTAAGGAAAAAATGTGTCACCCTGCTGCACCCAAGTGTGAGAAACTTTTTTCTTATTGTTTTATTTCTCCACACTTTGTTTTAGTTTGTGCTGACTGAACTTTAAGTTAAAAAAGGTATTCTTGATAAGAATTAACGTTTTTATTCCAACTTAACCACATTTATGGATATGCTTCTTCCTTTATCAGATAAAGTCTTTTAAATATTTTTGCATACAAAAGGTATCTGATGTTTATTTTTCAGTTTTAAAGTTTCATTACATTTCTATAAAGTCAAGATTTGCCGAATTGGGACATAGACTGTACAAAAGGCTCAGTTATGGAGTGAAATAATCATGGAAGTATAACCAGTTGAATGAATATATGTGCCATTCCTAATTATAATGCCCTTCAAAGACTTAAAATTTAGGTTGTTAATGGATTTTCCATTTTCTTATTTTTTGCAACCTCTAGATTTTGCAGAGAGATTTTTTCAGAGCCAATAGGCATGTTGTAATCATTAGCTACATATTAAAGGCATGTGCATGTTAATAATCAATTGATATTACTTTCGGTCCATAAGTCATAAAGCAATAATCATATGATATGATAATCCCCTTGGAGATTAACAGGCATGATTCATAGTTCTGATCAATACCATGGTAATGACAACTTTAGGTATTATTGTTTTCACAATGTTCCATAATTCATGCTACCATGATCGAGTTGTATGGTCCAAAAGTTTGATTATCTGTTTTGAAGGCTTTATTACATTCAGTTATTATCAGAGCCAAATCTAGCAGATATTATAGTGTTGCATGTGTCATTAGGCCTTTGAATCAATATTTACTCACAAACTTCAGAACAACATTGAACAGAGCAATTACGGTTGAATTTTGTGAAAAGAAAATTTTAAATCCATTGTGAAAAGTCATTTTTCTAAACCAGATGTGTCTCTTTTAAGTTAAGATAGATATCTATTTTTCTTGGAAGATACACACTTTTAGAATAAAGTAATAATAAATAAATAAATAACAAAAATTAATGTTTAACCATCAAACTTAAAAGATGAAATAAAGGACAGGTATATATTCCTTGAGGTTATCAGGAATAAATCATCAACAGCCACACTCTTAGTCAGATATACTTTTCACAATTCATGAATGATGAATTAAACAAATTTATCAGATATATATATAAATCTAAATGATCAGATGAAAATAAATCTCAGGTAAATATAATCTTTGCCTCTTGAATAAATCGTCAACATTATAAATCAACGAGATCCCTAATTACCACATTAAATTACCATAGCGAGCACATCATTAATGAAGCAGTCTCCAATCACTTAATCATTGATATTGATAAACAATAAACAAGATTTCTGTGAGTCATCGACCTAACAAATTAATGGCCAGGGTTTATTAGTCATTTCTGCCATTTTATAAGGAATAGGTTACAGCTTTTATAGCCAATCAGTTAATCAGATCACTAAGAACATAGCAGTTGATTTGACTTGGGGTTATATATGATAAGGGCCCCTTGTGCAATTATAGACTTTACAAGACTCTATTTGTGTTTATTTATGATAGAAGTAAAATATTTTTCTGATATCTTACTTTTAATAATGTACATTGTCTTTGCGTCAATTCAGTGAAATTCAAAACACGCAAATGTTTATTATTTCATTTTGTTATCATTACATTATATAATTTTTCAACCTACTTTTAAAAACAAATGATATGTCATATGAATGTACTAAATTCATCATGTCATCAAAAATTGCAGCTATAGTCTCAAACATCAAGAACACAAGTCAAACAAATGTTTTTAAATCAGTGTAAAAAAAATCAACAGGTTCAAGCCATTCCCAAGCTTTTAAAACCAGTAAATTTCCAGTTAACAAGAGCCACTTCCTCCAACCATCAGATAAGGGTCGTCAATGATATTGGCAAGAGTTGGAGCTCAAGAGAGAGATCCCAGCGGGATTGCTTCACAGGATTGCCTCTTGGCTTGCTCAGGTTTCTAACATATCAGACCCAGGTGGGTCCTGTTTAACTGGGTTCACATGATCCTGTTCCCCACTAATTGACACTTGCCTCTGCCAACCTGCTACTGTGTCCCCTGGGTATAACCCCTGTCCCCTCCTCCTCAATAATCATCAAAAACAGACCCCTCCATCACAATCCTCGTTCTGCTCCAAGATCTCAGCTGAATTCATCACCTGAAGTTTAGCCTAACATCCAACCTCATACCCTTTCATCTGTCGCATACCTATTCGTCGAATTTCTAGTTTTAGGAAAGAAAAGTTCATTCGACGGATCGGTACTGTGATTTTAGTTGTTGATTGGCTTACATAACGTAGGAATGTTACAAAAGAAAAGGGGGGTGTTTTGACTCTCATTCATTCTATTTTGACCACTAGAGGTTATGAGGTTTTGAACATGTCATCTTCATTTCGATGTTGTATTCAATGAGTAAATATACATACAAAAATATAAAATATTCTCTACATTTTTGGATTTAGATCTGGTTATATCTGGGAACAACAACAACATTCGAAAATGTTGATAAATTCTTGTCAGAATTTGTGTCTAGACTTAAAGGATATTATGAACAAGAATGGTACACATCAATTGCAAATAGTTCAATATATACGTTTTATTCTTCTTTTAAAAGTAAAGTTGGTGTTGAATATTATATATAAAAAATTATAAGAATTTAAAAATGTTTATAAACAATGCAATGGCTCTTAGGGATTTATTGTTACATAAATATGTATCGTTTTTTATGTAAATTAACTTAATGGTTATCTTGTGATTATATACATATATCGCTCTATGAAATGTCGACTGAGACTGACAAGAAATAAAAGATCTGCAAAAGCTGCAAGTTGGAGCCATGAGTGACTGCTGAATGCGTCCTCAATGTTGCAAAACATGGTGGGTGATGCCATATGGGTGATGTCGCCCACGTGGGGCCCATGCCTATATTATAGCTAAATGATATGGACATAAAACTTAGAAGAGGTCATGGACACAATAAAAGTTATCGGAAGTTCGAAACTGGTACAGATTTTGAAGTAATGCCAAATAATAAGTAAAAGGATTTGGAAATGATGCATATGTCGGTAATATTTTCGTAACCCGTCTTAGAAATAAGACCTTCTCATGTAAGCATCTTACTTCAATACAACCATCAATCGTAATGCGTGTTAACTACCCGTACACCCCTTCATTAAATACCTTCGATTCACCCAGCGTCTCTTGATCGCCAAGATTCGACCGATCGGTACAAAATCACTCAAGGATTATTCGACGGATAGGTACAGTTCTGTTTTGAAAATTTGACAGATTAGTCTGTAATCCTTTCATCCAGTTCTTCAATTCCTCTGCTCCTGACACCCCTTCCCCCTCTTCCTATCCCCCCTTCCGTTATCTTGATGGCAGACATACTGACAGATCAAGTCTTACATCATCTAACATTAACACCTTCTAAACTCTCCAGTGCCAGAACTGTAAGTCATTTGCCCTCATTAGCGACTACCCACCAACTTTGAGAAAGTCTGCTAATTATTTTGTCAGTTTCAGTTACCTTCAATGTCAATATCAGGTAAACAATGGCCTGTCAAGATTACCAACTTCATAAAACCACTTGTAATGAAGACAGTTTGTATCTCATTTAGAGTCTAGTTGAAATTTTTCTCTATTACAGATAATATTCTTTCACTTGGCAGGTTACTAAGCCTCTTCTTTCATTCAGATTTATAACTTGTTCAGATCAAAACACAAACAAACATACTTAACATGAAATTGTTCAGTTTCGTATATAAAGAGTCCCAAATATGTATATTAGGTATTGCAGAAGAAGGTGAGAATGCATGTTGTTGGAATGATTTTTGTGAGATCAGTGATAGCTTATGCCAGCTACTGGCAGTAGTTAAATTAACAAGTGGTACACTACAGTAAATCAGTTAGTTGTTATTGACAATGTCGTTGTCACTACTCTAAAGTCATCAAACCAGACAGGTTGTATAGTAATCAATATTTGAATTCATAATCTTTAGTAAATGAACATTATATGCACCTACAAAATAAACAATATAGAATGTGTATATACGAAACATTAGCAAACTAAATCAAATGTTTCAAATACTACTTACCTACAATTACTTGAGCAATAAACTTACTTTTATCAAGTAACTATAAAATACATAGAACCATAGTCAGTAATTAGCTTTGTTCTCTTTGATAAATCATATTCTTAATTAGATACCAAACCAGTATTTCATTTTGATAAGAATTGACTGTACAATGGAATTATCAATGGTAGAATTTATCTGGTCTGTTAGTGTTTAACAGACATAACAGCTTAGCAAAAGGACCCTTGATTATTCCCAGAGACAATTAATGAAAAGATGATTTTTATAAGTAAACTTTTAAGATGTGTAACAATATTCTTGTCATTTGAACTTACCCGATTAGAAAACTTAAAGCATCAGCATTAGAGATCCTTTGATAAATGTAGAAATAAACTATCTACAATAAAAACAAACAAATACCAGGAATATTACTTATTTCATACTTATTGCAAAATATCTTGAAAATTTAGTATTAAAAAATATGACATATAGCCAAGAAAATTCCAATTCCACCATTACTACCCGTCAGTACTTGTTTTTAGTTTTGTTAACTGCAATTGCTCTACACAACATGTCAATATAGCTCATTTCTATTTTTTTTCAATTCATTTTCAACATAATGTATATTTTGTTGTCTTTGTGTCAAATTAATGCATGTTCTCTGAGTCATATTCTTGTATACATATCAATTTCAAAGATATACGGTATGTTATATTGCCAACATGAAAGGTATATTTGATATCAATATAAACAAAACTAAATAGAAAAAATAAATGAAAGAATAGGCGATTTTAGTGTGAAATGTATTAGATTGAATGTTGCCAACTGATACATCATCATAATTGGTTATGTTTTTAAATGAACAAGATTATTCTAAAACCACATGATTTATCACCATTAAACTCAAGGGTATTAAAATCTATAAAATTGTCCATAGATTTATCATTTTAACACATTTCATGCACAAAACATTCCCCTTCATCAATAACATTGTCACAAAATATTCCTTGACAATCATTCAAAATCGTTATAAATGTCAACATAAAATTTTGAAAATTAAACTAAAATTAAAAATAACAAATCATTTTGTCGAACAATACAACATTAAAATAAGATTTCAAAATATTTAAAAAACAAACAAAATTTATATAAACCTAAGTATCTACTCACCTTATAAGTAAATGTGGGTGAATTTTCAATCATCCAATTTCGTTCACAAATTTGGCTCCAAAATTTAAAAGTAAACACTTAGTTGGCTCCAAACACGTGTACTTGAACAAGGCACTTGAATATACAGCAATACTTGACTGACATGCACTTTCGTATATTGCTACTCTGTCGTATATATCTACAGAAACATCTGTATGTAGCAGATGTATGATAAGCTATTCCTCGATGAACCATAAGTTTCACACTGATAAATTGTTCTCTTCCCCATTCTTTCTGGCTTCTTAGCAGATGGTTTTCATTTGGAACTGGGCTATTCCATTTTATTGAAGAGGTGGGACAGGTTGGGGTAAGACAGGGTGATCCATTTCTTCTAGAGGGGTTATTGATTGCTGAGGAAATTGAGTATTAATTTCCATTGGGAGTGGGCTAGAGGTGTTTCATTTCGTTAAAAACGTTTAACTGTCTGGGAAAGTTGAAAAAAGAAAGATTTCACAGGCTGATTTTCACAAATTTTGAGTTATTATGCAACTAATCAATTGCCATTGCATAAGCCCTTCAAGTAAAACGAAGCTACAAAAAGGAATGATGGTGGTTTCAAATGCAAGCAATCTTCAAAGAAAAACAATTGCTTTATTGATAAAAGAAATGGAAAAGCTTTTTGTTTCTCTATTTTCTAAATGCAATGTCGAAGAATATTTGGTTATATATATTCATAAATGCCATTTCCTTTTAGTATTATGGTAACCAATTTCAACCACTGAAACATTCCAAAACATTTATGCCTTTTAAGACAAAATCTTTTTCAAAAATATTGAAAATGAATATTACAAATGTGTAAAAATTTAAAACTTAATGCAAATATTTAGTAATCAAGATTGAAGTTATCATATCCTACACAATAAAATTGGAAGAAAATAATTTTACTAGCTTAAATCAATGAACAAAATCAATTTTTTATTCTCTTTGTTGAGAGACATAACGTGATGGTTTAGTCTCTTAATTCCTTTGTCAATATCATATCAATTTCATCAGTGCCAATCATGTCAATCTAATCAGTGTCATTCGTGTCAATTTCACTTATAAAATCCCCAATAAAAGAAGTGAAGTCTTCAGCATAATCCAATACAAATCAAGGATTGAGGATATTAATGTGTAACTGTAGGGTTCTTCACAAACATAATTTTTCCAATCTCATATTCTGGTATCAAGTTACAAAATCAACCTATAATTTTGACTTCATGTCCCTACCCTTTTGAACTTCTGACCTCATGTATTGAGCAAGGAACTTGATCACTCAGAAAAGTTTAAATTGATTTGAAGTTTAATTTTACATAAACATTAAATCATATATCTTAACATCACTTAATTGCCATATTCTTAGGAACTTATTGAAACAGGTAAGTTCCTTTACTATTCATTAGTTCTATTTAAGAAAAGAACTCACAATTCTTGAATCTATTTTCATTTGAATTATCTTTTTAATAACTCTCTGTCAGTGTGTATCCTGCAAACATCGGAATTCCAACATGCCTGTCAAAACATATCAAATGAAACAATATCATCACATCTTTTCTTCAAAGAAAATGTCTGAAAAAATAATAGTTAGGACTTACCATTTGAGCTGAATTCTTTGGCTTTGTCTTGATGTCTTTGATCCGCTCATTAGCTGAAAAGAAAAGGAACAGAGATATAGCCTTGTCTTACACATGTATGTTTTTAAAATGCTTTTAACAGTGACTTTCATTTTAGATATTGGCATATATTCTAACACCCTTAAAACCCTTAGATGATTATAAGGAGTTGTCCTATATATTTAATTGCAAAGGGACAGCATAAAGTAACCAAGATCTCATTAGTAATGAAAAGTGATGTCTTTTGCATATTTGAATAAATACTCAACAAACTAGAAAGAGGATAAATTCTTTCCCTTTGATGCCTTAAAAAAAAGTGATTTGATTTAAATCTTACATTAATTTCATAACGAAACTGAAAGGAATAATATAGAGTCTAACAACTTATTAGTTGCATTGTAAAAGAACATACATTTTTTAATGTACCAGAAAGTGAATCTGTTTCATAAGAATATTTTATTGCAAGAAGACTGATGAAATTCAAGAGTAAATCGGTTATTAATAATAGCATGTGATATATCACAATGAACTGAGGCCTACAACTAAGTGTTTGAACTGTTTGAGAGGCATTCCAGAAGTTGATGGTATAAGGAAGACAAGATGATCATCCTATGTTTTCTTAGCTTCATGTAATTTATCCTTTGATTTAATTGTTACCTTCTTCTGTTGTTTATCATTATCATACCAAACTGTGTAAGTTGCTGTACTCTTCATTTTTCACCATATGTTTGAAAACAATATAAGAATCTATACCGCAACGTTGCTACTGTCCAATAAAGAAGTTGTTTTTCCATAGAATTACTCTTGTCTTCCTTAAGTAAGTGTTTATTATGTTTTTTTTCTCTCAATAATTGTAGGTTTCACAAAAAAAAGTAAAATGACGATGATTCACATCATTCATCATTTTTTAAATTTGTCACTAAAACACTGAATCTGATAGGATCATCTCTATCACTTAAGATACATCCAACATGTAAAAAGTTAAAAAATATTAACCTTGACAAAGAATATTAACTTATCTAATTTTAAAAAATCATTTAATTTCTTTTATCATAATGCTGTTATCTTTCAAATAAATGGACTGAAGCTGAAAACATTTACATATCAATATAATATTTCATGATGTATCTCTTTACCTTTAATATACCTCGACTTTAACAAAAGAAACACTTAAATTCTATTTCTGTTCCAAAATTCATTCAACCAGAGTACAAATATGAATGACAAAGTTCTGCTTCATCGATTTACTGAAACTAAACAAATATTGTTTCATTGATGGTCTTCTGTCCATTTGCCTTGAATTTCTGCATGGCCGCTTCTAGGACATTGTCTTTTGTTCAGTCACATGTTTGCACAATTGAGATAATTTACCACCCCTGTGTGTAACACAGTTACATAGCGTTAATGTCTCCTTGGCAAACAGAAAGCTCTTCAGGAGAGTGTCAATACTTCATGTTTCATTAACAAGCTGATAGAGCATTGGCCATTTCTGCTTGAAGGATTTACCAAAGTTGGCGCCAATGGTTCACAAATGGTTTTGTTCCAGTCAAACAAAGCATGTTGGTTGGATAATAACTTGGTGTTCAGTACAGTAAATCATACATGAACTCGAGTGACATAAGCTATCTATCAGTCGTTGATTGATGTCAATAGCGTCATACCCGATATGTCACGACACTTGGAACAAAACAAGATACATCACCATATTTGCATTCCTAATGATACTGATGACTTTTAAATCCCATCAAAGCAATTATTTCTTTGACAGTTTCATCATGTTTAAGCATGATGTCAACACCTTTATCAACTATACATCACAGTAAATGTTACTACCAAATTACAAAATCTTCTTCCTAGTTTCCAAACTGATTATTACAAATGCATGACAGCTAAAATGAAATTATCTTTACAAATGAAATATTCAACAATGGTTTTCTTCTCCAACAATTAGTGAACTGATCCTCACTTTAAAGTAAAAAAATATTTCTTAATAGCTGCCATCCATGACTAAGACCAATAATTTTGGTAAAGAGAATGCTTTGATCTTCTCATGCTTTAACAGCACCGAAGACAACTCTTACAAGCAACTGACACCAAACTTCAGACTTCAAGTAATAATAAATGATTAATTCTTTGGCCTGTTCATGTTCTGGGGAAAAGTTGACAATTCCCACAGCACCAGACAAAAGAAGATTTGTAGAAAACCTCTCAAGAATGACACTGTGGCTCAGTATAATGGTAATGGTGACAAAAGGAAGCGCCAATTAGGGCTGTGTCAAAGACATGGCACCAATGTCCCTCACCTCGGGAAGCAATAAGCAATCTTCAAGAGGGACAATAAGAGGATTTAATTCACGCCTGACTTAATCTCACTGCAGGACAAAACTCATAATTCCTCCCTGGTGCAGCAACATGAGCTGAAGGAATCATCATTTTCTTCCTCAAAGGAGAGAAGAGTTCCAAAATATCATTCCTACCCTGAGTTGGATGCATCATTTTCTTCCTCCAAGGAGGGAAGAGTTCCAAAATATCATTCCCATCTGAAGAGATGCATAATTTTTTTCCTCAGAGGAGAAAAAAGTTCCATAACAGTATCGTAAGTTCCAAGAAGTCTTCTGAGATGTTACAAGGGTTTTAACAATGCTACTCCTGTCATTAACCATAATTTGATAATCTCTTCTTTAACTGATGTGGTGGACAAATTTGCTTTGCACGTTTTTATATATGGGCATTGGCCTTAATGAGGATAAAAAAAAACATCGTCAATAGAAATCATGTTATTTGCGTATGCGGGTTGTGCCATTTGCTAGTTCAAATCATTGCTACTGAACACAACTTCATACTAAGATCTAACAATACTGTAAATAAATGATGAAAATCATAAACATTAATGTGTGAAATACAACCAAACCTTTTATTCATATGATTTGTACTCCTTATTTTCAAATATGACAAACCTAATTAATTCAGTTGAGAAATCAACCTATATTACCCTGTTCAGTCATAAGTTTCTGACCAACAAAACATCAGGCTTGTCGTTGCTGAGTTCTAAGACCATAAAACTCAAGTACAAATTATGAGAAAAGTTTTCAAACTTTTTTTATAAACTCTTTATAGTTTCAAATAAATGATTATCTCATATTATACAACACTTACTTAAAAGGATTCTTACGAGAATTTCAAAATTGATTTTCAATTATTTACTGCATCAAAAACTTTCATGGAGATATAGAATTTCTCATTAAGCATTATGTAAACATGGGAATATTCTATAGATAACCATTATTCACCACCTAAGCACCAACAGTCTGTATTCAGAAATTCTCCTTAAATTTACATGTGGCTCTTGGGGCAGAGAGACAGATAATTCATATTCAAAGAATTATGAAAAAGGCAAAAGAGGTGATAATTTTGTCTAGACTTTGGTATTGATTCAGGAATTGTGAGAAATATTCTTCATGGTCATTACCATTTTCTGGAACGGTCATTAGCATCGGATAATTAATCTAATCATAACTAATTTTTATCATAACTAATGGTTTATCAAACATGTTTGTCTAAACTGTTTGTCAAATATAACCTTGCAATGAAAAATATAGAACAGGAAGTTAAAAGTTGATCAATGTTGGGAGGTGGGAACTATTTTATAATGTTATGATTATGTTTTTTATGTTTTTCCAACATTCATTGTGTTTAATATGGTTTTTCAATATTCTAATTCCTTTAAAAGTTTCCATTGTATTAAAGCTAAAAGGATCAGATTGTTTAAAGCCTTAACTGTTTTCAATATTTTAATGCTCAATTTACTTCTAATGTTTTACAAACTTTAATTGCTTTAAAGTATTGTAGTACATTTTTTGCACACACAATATTTTAATCATATAACTCCTTAATTTCAGAATACATTAAAAAACTTCAATTTTGTTTAATGATTTAACTGAAATAATTTATCGAAATGTTCATCAGTGTTGATTCACTCAACTCAATCATTGATACTATATAATGTCAAACTTTCCAGTATACATTGCATTGAAAATTTAAAATATTTAAACGATTTAACTGAAATAGTTCATCGAAACCTTCATCATTGTTGATTCACTCAAACTCAATCATTGATACAATTTAATCTCAAAACTTTCGAGCATGAAATATTTCAAATTTAATGAATTCATACAAAGTTCTCCAAATCAAGTTCCATTCATGCCTGTACCTGCAAGATACCAGTTACCTAAATATATCTGGCTCTCCTTCTCAATGTAGCTGTCATTATTAAACACTTTACAAAGCTTAAGTGATCCTATCAGACCCAATAAGCAAAGAATCGCCCTGATCCTTGAGTCGCGTAGTTATCTGGGATGGCTATTCAAATATTGCCCTGAAAGGTTTGAAGGGAAAGTCAACTACCAATTTGTCTGTAAAAACTTAATGCATTTAACTTGGAGGATTGAGATAAAAAGAGGTAAATATTTACCCAAGAGATTTCAGTTTTTAACCTAAGTGATATTGCGGAGACAACCAGAGACAGGAAGGGTGGTGCAAAAAATAATATATTTTTTCAAAGCGCATCACCATCATCACAATTGCTTTTATCATCACCATCACCATCATCACCATCAATACAATTATTGCTTCTCCAATTATCACCATCACCATCATCACTATTGTTTATATCATCATCACCATCATCACAATTGCTTTTATCATCACCATCACCATCATCACAATTGCTTTTATCATCACCATCACCATCATCACCATCAATACAATTACTTCTCCAATTATCACCATCACCATCATCACAATTGCTTTTATCATCCCCATCATCACCATCAGTACAATTGCTTCTCCAATTATAACCATCACCATCATCACAATTGTTTATATCACCATCACCATCACCACAATTGCTTTTATCATCACTATCATCAACATAATTTTTCTTCTATCATCATCACCATCAGTATCATCACAATTTCTTTTACCATCATCATTAACATAAGACATTTTAATCAATGTCAATCATTTCACATGTTCATAATACCTATGCAAGGTTATTAAGAAATTTCAATTTCAGTTGAATAATGACAATGCTTTGAATAAATTTCAAAGTTTTGAGTATATAACAGTTAAATAATTATACTGTGACCTCTTGCAAATTTGCAGAAAAAAATCTTTATATGACTCATATTGTTACACAAAATAAAAGATTTAATGTTCAAATGAAGATGAATGATTCAGTGAAATTGCATTATACAATTGTGTGACATTGCATGTCGATTTTGACAATGCCGGCATTTTCCAAAATCTTTTGACAATCCAGGCATTATCCTAACCCAGAACAAAGCTTTCGATTAGTTTTGAGGGGCAAAATATGACAAACAAAACCACATTAAGTTCTCCACTTCATTGATTATAGCTGTTTAAACAGAAAAAGAATTTAATTCCACATTGCCCGACAGAATGCCAAAAATTATTCCGATCAACAATACGAAACAAAAACCTGAATTTGACATCAAACGGAATGAAATTAGTTGCATAATCTGTACCACAAGTTCGAATTAAACATCAGCTAAATGTTTTTATTGATTATTCAAAATTTGTCATGGACAAAGAAACATGATACAACAGAATAGCATAATAATGCTATAAGGTACTGGCTTATTTTTTAAATTTGAAGAATTTTTCACACATTTTTGACATAAAATCTTTAGAATCGTTCAATTAATCTTTCTCATTTAGTCATGGTCAATGAAACACAATAACAGCGAATTGAATAATTATGTTATACCTTTATGAAAATCTTAAAAAATCAAAGAATTATCACACATTTTCGACATAAATTTGCAAATTCCTGTTCATTCACTCATAACAAATGTTATCAGCACTAACACAGCCAATAATTTAAAGTCTGATTATTTTCTGCATCAGGCATGAGTCACATGCAAAATACAAGCTTACTCAATATTCATTAATTTTTAAGAGGGTAGAATCAACAGTTGAATAGCCTTTACTGAAGATAGTACTTGCTTGTTCCATTAAACTGAAATTCCCCTGCACTAAATTACTCGAGTTGACATTTGGGAGCCTCAACATTGCATTATAATGTTTCCTCCTTGTCCCTTTTGAGCCCTTTGGGACCACTTGGCAAAGCAACTATCATCTCCCATGAAACCAAAACTGTGAACCTTTTTCTATAAACCAATTTCATCAAAAGCAACTGATTACAATTAAACCTTAATTTTCTTTCTTTGAAAAACATTTGTTGTTTGATTTGAATTTTGTGATAAAACTTGGATTGTTTACAGGTGAACTAACTTTTTAAACTCACATTTCTTATAATATTTTTATCAAATTATGGTAGAAAACTTAAAAATTTATCTAAATTTGTCATGCAGGTACAACTCAGAAACACTCTCCTCATAATGCTATTTAAATGATAATTATTTTAAAATGTATCTTCAAAGAAAAAATTATTGAAAATAAATGCTTTTTGAACAAAAGATGTATCAAAATTGAAAAATTTCTATCACAAAAGTGGCGATAAACATAACAAACAGTAAGCATAAATAGAAAACCTATGTTTGCGTTGACCTACTGTCCAAAACAACATCTTACTTTTCATAACAAGCAAGAAAGGAAAGAAAATAGGGGATGAAAGAGAACCCTGCCTCAGGCCAATTTCATGGATAAATACTGGGAAGACCAAAGACTGGTGTGAAATTTAGCTGCAGCAGTTACAAATTTTTGCCAGCGATACAACAACAAAAGATTGACCCAATGTTGACTTAGGTGTCAATATATGTGGGTTTGATAAGCTTTCACACATATCAGAAATCAACATGGTATTTCTCTGCCATGTGTTGTCAGTTCAAGATGAGTAGTTACTATAAGACTTGTGTCAGTTTCATAATGAAAGAACACGAAACAATAAGTGTAAAAAAAAAAGAAGTATGTGTACAGTTATACCTGACAGAGCTGAAAACATGAAAACAAGTCATTCCAAAATAGCTTATGTCATGACTTTTTGATCATTTGTGGTTAGGGGATTAAACTTTCTATCTATTCTATCAAAAAGAAAGCTTCACTTTCATATCTAAAAATTAAATTTATTTCTTGGTTTGCAGTTTAGAATGTGTATATATCTAAGGATGTGTAGCCCTGTTACATGACTACAAAAATATTTGTGCCTGAAATAAATCCAAGGCCCTTATATTCACAAAATCTATCTATAGACTTTTGAAAACTGACAAATCAAGAAATTGAAATAAAATGCATATTGAATTTTTTTACAAGAAAATTCGTAGACAAAACCTGAGTCCTAGGGAGGTGTAAACTTATAAAGTAATAAATAATAACAATAATTGCTCGTTTTGTCTTAAATGTTGCATATAAGGGTCAAACTTTTTAAACCCAAATCAAGTATAGAATAATATGTTCCAAACATTCCCAATTTGCGCAGAGTGTGAAATTTCTCAAAAGGATGTAGCTACTTAATTTAGTTTAAGTTCCCCATAAAACTACTTAACATCAATTTTGCAATATATTTTCCATGTCTTTCCAGTGCAAGCCCAGTGTTATGCAGCTATTAATGTCAAAAAATATTAAAAGTAACATGCACTTCCCCAATATTATTGCAGATTCATAACTTTCTGAGGTTCCCCTTCAACATTTATGAACTAGCTATTTCAAAACTGACATTTATTTCAAATATACAGATTGGAAATTGAGGTTTAGCAAACTTGTTTTTTAGGACTTGAAAGCATAATTCAAACACTCTATAGCTCAAGAAATCCATTTAAAAATACAAATAATTCCACAAGTTTTTTAAATGCCTTTTCAAAGCTTCTCTTACATAGCATATTTTTCATTTTCAGATTAATCATAACATAAGAACGGCAAAGATGTGTAATTAAGAAATTCTCGACAAAAATAAATATCATTACATCTGAAAAAAGAAATGAAAGGGGGGAAAATATGTAGGCAATATCCTTTTTTACTTAATGACACATTTCTCATACCATAAAAACTCCTTTGGTTCCAAAGTGTTTGGTTTTGTGATTCATTATTCTATTTTTGTATACTGCATACATTCATTGTTGTTAACTTTCCACAAGTATATATCAATGAGAACATAACATATTTAATATAGGTGAACATATATGTAGTTCAAAACATGTCCATATTAGACCAATAGAAAAACACATTTCTAATGTGAATTCCAACAAAAAGTATTCTACAATAGATAGTGTTGCTTTTCTCAAATTAGTTCTTTTTGCAACTTTCGCAATACATTTTGTGTGATAACAGTTGATATCATTATACCCTGAGGTTCTTTTTCGGTGGGAATGTGTTGTTATACCTTTTATTCACTAACATGCTGCTGAAATTCTAGAATAATTCTTAATCTACTTATCCTATTTCTATTGATGATTAATGATTAAACAATATTGCTTACAATGGTTTACTGTATTTTAAGTTTTCAGACAGTGTAACATTATTTCCAAAGAGAAATGTATTTCACCACCTTTTATCAGCGTTGGATCAAGAATTTGTAGAAATGAAGAAGGAGGGCACATTTTGAAAAGGGATGTTCACCATTTTTTAGGGCAATCTATAAGAAAACGTTTAGATGTTGGCAGGGTTTTGATACCCTATCACCCAGATCATCGCTGGTTAACTACCTATTTCATTCAAGTCTTAGATCCTAGATCCTTTTATTTCATCCTTAGCATTTACGATATAGTTTGAACTCTGATGAAGGGGGTCTAACCCCCGAAACATGTAACTGCAAAATTCAGCCCCTCCTGTTCCTTGGGGGGCCGACTTCATGGGTTGATGGCGGTTATCCCCCTCTATTTTTTTGGTTTGCAGTTTATTCATGTTTTCTATCCCCTCAATTAGGGTTTTATTATTCATAGAGCTCATTCCTCCATTCATTAACATTGAAATATAACAATTTGTCCAACTATCATGAACTCCTTTATGTATTGCAAAATATGTATTCTTCTCTTTAAACAGACACATATGTTTTTACTTTTAATTCTTCCTGTCATAAACTATAAAGATAACATTCATCAGTTATACAACATATGCTGAGCGTAAATAGACATCATAATCATCCCTGTTATCTCTTGTACATGTCAGGGAGCGACTGAAGTAACATCAATCAAAAACTTAGAATTAATCACAGGAACCATTACAGAAATTTGTAAAGCCTGAAATAAACTGAAGCACTTTTGCCACTGAATTGAGTAGTTATGAACCTTATATCATAAAGCTGATTGTTGTATTTTTGGATGTCAAAATCTTCAAGTGATGTCATTTGATCGAGAAGTATTGGCTCGATCCTGCTGAAGTTTAACGATAAGAAAAAGCTAAGTTCATAATTTGCTTTCATCTCAATTAAAAAGATTTCAACATATTTGATTTGTGTTACTACGTGTTACCTTTCATCAAAAAAGTACATGAATTATGATATGCAAAAAATACCTCCCATTAGAAGAAATCTTTCTAGACATTAATTTGATCAGTATGTCCACAAAGCCTGTTAATATGGCAGAATATTTACACTAGACAAGTGTCAATTATTCCAACAAACCTAGGTTGTAACTTGTAACAGTGTCCAGTAAATGTCAGATATAGCTGAAAGGCATCTTGAAACTGACGAGATAGTCGCCAATTTCCATTTTTGCTCATGCTATTTTCTGTGTATTTCGCATGCATAACTTTCTTAATGGTTTTATCAATGTTTACTCAGGGTGATTCTGTGGCAATCATTTTTCAATAATAATACAGGTTTTTTTCATAGGGGATTACCGTAACTATAGGTCAGTTTTTAAAATGTATCAAATGTTTTTCCTCTACTGAAGAAACATATTTTGATATGCATGAATTAATAAAGATAAATACAATATTTTCATTGAGCAACACCAGGTTTAAGTCTTGAATGTTTAATTCAGATAACAAATATTTTTGCGATACATGATTCTTGAATAAACGAATTCTTGTTCATTCTCTTACAAACACATTTTGGTCAAATACCAATGAAAATCAGCGATCTTAAATCTGAATTCTTTTACTTCTGACAACAATTTGAGAAAAAATATATATATGCATATATGCATATATATGTATAATATCTATTATGTCTATTGTAAGCATAAAGCATTATGATGAAAATGAAGTCATAAAAACATTAGAAAAACAAAAATCCCTAGCCTATCATCTGGTTACTATAACCAAAGATAACCATTATCATAAAAAGCTACAAGAATTTGCAAAAAAATGCACAAAACATTTTTGAAACCATAAAATAGCCATAAGACCCTTGTAGAACATCTGGTCACTCAAGGACTTCAAATTGTTGACCTTATACTGAGGTCAAGAAGCAAAGAGCATGTAATTTGAGCCTGTTGTTTTTAACTGAAATATACAAGTGAAATTGATGACTTGTAAACAGCAGGGGAAACTAACGACAGACTCATAAAACACAACCTGTACCACATGTGAGACATGTGGCCTCAAGCTGACAGGAGTTATCTCCCTTCCTTCACTAAACAGCAGCCATATTTGTTCTGTGAATATGCATGCAGATAATATTCATATATCTTTGAAATATTCCTCCTATCCTTTGCAATATCTCTCATATTCGTACCGGTAAATCATTTTCTCAATTTCTTGGATTCCAGTGCGGAAATATTGCGATTCTTAAATTCTGTGCATTATTTTATCTATATTGTGTAAATAACCTTATCAGTGAAATATGTTCCAAATTATTTTGTCATTTAACTAATATTCTTGCCATATTCAGCGTCATATTTGCCAACTCTGTTCTACAACTTCTATCCAAACCATTCATCTTATATTCTATATTATCTGATGTTTTTTAGTTTCCTCTATTCTTCTTTATCATCCAATTTCCTTTACGTTCCCTATTGTGTCATTAACTTCAGTGTTATTATGCATTGTTATATAATTAATGTTTTTCGATTACTCCATACAAACTTGTTAATGATAAAAAAATAATCATAGTGATTAACCTTTTGAATATTTTTTCTATTGATTTAAACCTATTGAATATTTTTTCTATTGACAACTAACAAATTTGCTTATGATAAAAATATCATCATAGTTCTTTAACCACTTTGAAAATTTGTTTATGTCAGCAGTTTTAATGTCATGTTGACATATTGTCTAAAAAACAATTCTAATCAATCAACTCATGGGAATACGTACTTCAGAGAAATATATTCATCACAATTCAATTCCCAAGTTTGGATACAATTCTACTTTCTAAAATTTTATCAAATTACTGTTCACAAACTCAAGTAAATGGATCATCCATGACAACTCGTCTCAACAAAATAATCAAACCTGAGTTTAAATTGAAAACAAATTCTTAAATAATTTTTGTGCAAAGTAAGAATTTTCAATTTTTTTCAAATAAATTCATTTCAATTATAGAACTCTCCAGTGAAAAGTTTTATCTTCTTCAATCAGTGAAACTCTTCTCAAACTTTGTAAAACTTCTTTTAAACTATTTGAAAATATTTTGTTATAAAATGTAAATTTAAATTTCAATGATTTAGGTTTTTAAGATAATGATGTAAATTATTAAAAAATATACATGATTGATATCTTCTTCTTCCAATTTGTAAATTTAAACCAAATCAATCTTTAGTGACAGTTTTAATGCTATGTTTTATCAGTCTGGACTGAAAGCTTGAAGTCTCAAAATAAATGTAGATCCAATGATCATTTTGAATTGGGAAGATAAAAATCATTTACAGAACTTTGTGAAGTCAGACCAATGATTGACATTCAAAACAATTATAACAATTTTCATTAAAAAAAATCTATTAAAAAAATTCAACATAAATTACCTGTTTGCAATATTCAATGAAGTCTTATTTTAACTTAATATATATACACATCCAATGTAAACTCAATGTTAGGGCTTCCACGGGTTCTCAAGTTCTTGATGTCAAAAATATTTAAAAGTCGAATTATATGTTATAATATTAGGCTATACATAAATGCAAGGTTCTTTAGGTAAAGCAAAGACTTTGAGCTATAAAAATCCGAAAATCCTTGGGTAAGGATAAAATGTTGGGTACTCGGTAGACTAACATTTTAATCTCAGAAGTATTTTTTTCAATATTAACAATATTTTTAAACAAATCATGTATTATAACAAAATGGAAACCAGAAGATGTTTCCTAAAGCTGAGCGATCTAGTCTTGCTATACTTTTCTAGACTGGGTTGGTCATCAATTAAATATTTTTGCTTTAGGGTCTGGATGACAGACTAGGCACTCGGGTTCGAGTCGAGTCTGATCCCTCGAGTACTCCAGTCAAATTGTTTTGCCCCATGGAAGCCTTACTCAATATTATACTTGTGTTGCTTCGCTACATCTATATCAAACAGACAATGAAGCAATGAAATTTCTTCAAGTTGTACTCACAAAATTTAAATAAAAGTACCGAGGGTACAGAAGCTCACCTTAAAATGAATGATGTGGTAATATAGTTTAATTGTGTAACCATCTTTTATATGATAATTGATTATGGCTGCCATCATGATTTTTTTATCTTTTAAAATGCTATTCTTCTGTTGGAAACCACTAGAGCTTGAACAAACATTAATACAAGAATGATATAATCATGATTTGTTAACAAGCAGTAGGTTTTTGTATAACTTTTTTGTATATCTATGGCTGATAGAAGGGGTGGGGGTAAAAGAGAGGTTTGCAATGGAAATAATCTGGAGGTCAACTCAGTAATATGTTTATTGAAGTATCTTAACTAACAGAGAGAATTGGTGAGAAAGACTTTGTAAAATAAAATTTGTTCAGACAGCTGTTCAATGAATGCTGTTTTGAAGATGAATATTATATCTTTTATTAGCATGACAAACAAAATAAAAGATAATTAGTTATTCATTAACCAAAATTTTCAATTTGGAATAAATTAATTGCATTAGTAGGAGTAGTACTTGGCCTGAAATCTAATTGAAAATAATGACTTCTATGATGACATGTTGTTACCAGAACCACTTCAGCATGATATAATTATCATTAAGTTTTACAGGTATTTATAAAACACATGGTATTGGAACTGGAACCTGATACAAAATACCTCTATTATTAACTTATCATGTAGATGACTGTACATAAAAGCAGATTCTTGACTTGTTAATATTAACTCATCATGCAGATTGTTGTACACAAAAGCTGATTCTTGACTTGTTTAAATTGTTATTTGTAAAAAGTATTACTATTATTAAAATACAAGTATACTTTTCATAAAGACAATTAATATACTTTCCATAAAGTCCATTATGTTCTATTTATCAATTAGGTCAGGATTACTATGCAACATACAAGCAGGCAGGGCTGCTAGCCCAAGATCCTTAAGGAGAGTGTAGCAATTTGTGTATTTGGCTTTGTGTACGTATATTTGGAGAAGCACCCTAGTGTGCCGAGCATGTTAACCTGAACTCTGGCTAAGCCCTTATGTGTGGTATTAAAAGACTTGACGGGAGAGAACATGAATTGTTGTGAAACTGAGCTGAGACTGTGATGCTAGCAGCCTGTATCGGGATGTGTATTAGAAATGCATAGTGGACTCAACAGGAATATCTTGTTAGTGACAATAATAAGACAGCTTAGGAGACTCCAAGCACACCTGTGCTGTGTATAATTTAGAGACACTCCAGCTTGGGTACGATGATATAACAGCCATGAGGTAAGCAGAGAATGTGATGGGCAGTAGACTTGTGGACCTCATTGGAACAAGGCAGTGGCCAAATCTCTAAGGTGAGATAATCAGATTTACATATCTTAACTCTGGTTGACCCCTTTTGTGTGGTATTTAAAGGAATATAAGGGAGATACCATTGTTTAAAATTCAACATGATGTTTAATGTCATTGGGTTTTTGCAGCTAGTTGCCATAAATTTTTTAAACAAATTAATTAATTATGTTTGTCTTTCATCTTAATGTTTTAGAAACACTTAAAAATATAGAACAACTTGCATGACAATCTTAAATATTCCATATTCAAGATAATATTATGATTAGTAAGTTCAAATTAGAGAATTTATATGGTGCGAGTGATCACTTGATGAAAGCTTAAAATTTAGTAATAATGATGTGTCATCTGCAGCTGAAAAGTCAATATGGCTGCTATCGCGGCCGTCTTGGATTCTCAGAACTGAAACGTCTACCTTTGTGGGAGGAATCACTATAGGTATAACATACTACAATATGAAAATGATATCTAGATTGGTTTAGGAGAAGGAGTCATTTTCATGAAATCTAATTGAAAATTCAATATGGCTGCCATGGCGGCCATATTGGATTCTCAAAACTCAAACGTCTACCTTTCTGTGCGGAATCACCATAGTTATAACATACTACAATTTCAGAATGATATCTGCATTCGTTTAGGAGGAGTAGTCTTTTTCCTGAAATCTAATTGAAAATTCAATATGGCTGCCATGGCGGCCATCTTGGATTCTCAAAATTGAGACGTCTACCTTTCTGTGAGGAATCACCATGGGTATAACATACTACAATTTCAGAATGATATCTGCATTCGTTTAGGAGGAGTAGTCTTTTTCCTGAAATCTAATTGAAAATTCAATATGGCTGCCATGGCGGCCATCTTATATTCTCAAAACTGAGACGTCTACCTTTCTGTGAGGAATCACCATGGGTAGAACATACTAAAATTTCAGAATGATATCTGCATTCGTTTAGGAGGAGTAGTCTTTTTCCTGAAAGTTTACGGACAGACGGACAGACAGACGGACGACGGACGAAGCGCCATGACATAAGCTCACATTTACTTTGTAAAGGTGAGCTAAAAAACCCAACTGTATACATAAACTACCTGTTCGCAACATTCAATGAAGCCTTATTTTAACTAAATATATATGCATCCAATGTTAACTTAATGATAGGGCTTCCAAGTGTACTTGAGGACTTAATGTCAAAATTATTCTAAATACAATATTTATAGTTATATATTAATAATATTAGGCTATACATAAATTCAGGGTTCTTTTGGTAAAGCAAAGACTTTGAGCTATAAAAATCTGAAAATCCTTGGGTAAGTATAAAATGTTGGGTACTCGGTAGACTAACATTTAGTCTCAGAATTATTTTTTTCAATATTAACAATATTTGTAAACAAATCATGTATTATAACAAAATGGAGCCCAGAAGATGTTTCCTAAAGCTGAGCGATCTAGTCTTGCTATACTTTTCTAGACTTGGTTGGTCATCAATTAAATATATTTGCTTTAGGGTCTGGATGACAGATTAGGTACTCGGGTTCGAGCCGAATTTGACCCCTCGAGTACTGTAAATCAACAAATTAACGCGTGTATTAATTAACGCGAATGCCGTCCACCAAACACAAATGCGTGTACTAATTAACGCGAGCAGGCGATAATTAGTGTTTACAAAATCACCTCCCAATTTACTGGTATTATCAGGCTAACAAGCAATCAATAAAGGCCTACAAGTGCCCCGCTTGTATCGGTCATAATTGTTATGAAAACACGAACCGGTCATCAATGAAACAACTAATCCTGTATTCAAACGCCATAATTACCTTGTTATCTTTAATTATTGGATCATCTCAGTGTCATGTATTGAGTAAAGAGAATTTGAACGTCATGTTTTTTTCAGGTATGTAGATTACTAGCATGTGCAGCGATGGCCGCCATTTTGAATATTTAATGATCGCATTGAAAATTGTTATCGTAACTGAACATCATATAAGGCTTAATTACGTGATAGAATATAATGATACTATATGTTCATCATAAACATTAGTAATGGGAATGTTTTTGATAAAAATTATTATCGTAATTGAAAAACTTGAGTCACGTGTTCTAGTTTTCTAAGAAAATGTAATCTCGAACCATAGCGCATTTTTCCACGTGTTGTAGTTTTCTAGGAAATTGTAGTCTCGAACCAAAGCACAAATTACCATATGTTCAACTGTTTATTTACGTGAGATAATAAATTTAAAATTTGTTGGAAAAAAAACATTATTATCAGCGTATATTATATACTATAATATATTATAAATAATATATATTCAGAAACTTATCTATCGATAATTCTGCATCCCTGGCTACAACCCATGGATTTGTCGGTCAATGGCGAGTTGAAAGCAATCATGAAAGAACAATTCACTGAGTGGTATGCAGACAAAGTGGCAGCCAATCTACAGTCAAAGGATACCGACAAAGGTGTTGATCTGCGAATCAGTGTCTGTTGAAAGTGCTTAAATAAACACTAGGTGATTACGTCTTGACTAGTAGTTGTACTACTCCCCCAATGATATGCTCGGCTGAGTTTAAACAAAGACTGACTGGTAACTAACAGTGCTCAAACGTCCATTGACACGTGTCATCCCACTAAAGATTAACGAATGAATGAAATGTTGAAATGCTTGTTTTGTCTCTTTTTATCATATGGAATTATTCAATAAAGCTACATAGATTGATTATTTTGTGTTTGTTGAATTTTATGTCATGTTTAGTGTACAAAAGCGTTTATAAAACGCGCGACTTATTATCGCGCCTTGGTGTCTGACGCGTTTTTCGCGTTAATAAATCGCTCGCGTTAATTTGTTGATTTACAGTACTCGAGTCATATTTTTTTGACCCGTGGAAGCCTTACTCAATGTTATATACTTGTGTTGCTTCTCTACATCTCTATCAAACAGACAATGAAGCAATGAAAGTTCTTCAAGATGTACTCAATGACTGCTTCGATGACATCAACAGGTATCAAATCTATGTTAGACCACGAAAATTAAAAAACACAGTAGGTTTATCTCCTTAATGAAGCAATAAAAGTTCTTCAAGTTGTACTCACTGACTGCTTCGATGACATCAGCAAGGAGAACACCATCGGTGATGTCCTGCTGTAGGTCCGCTATGAAGCGTTTGTTCCTCGCCTTTTCCAAATAGTGGTTGGCCCAATCTGTGTAGATCTAGAAGACAAAGATAAATCATAACCATACTTGTTATAGACAGTGATCAAAACATAAAATATATCACATCACAATCTTGTACCTTATTGACTTGGCCATTATAAGTTACCATGTGTTCGCGAGTTTGATATGGAGATTTATCATGTGTCCGAGTTAAATATCAAACTCGAACGGAGATTTATCATGTGTCCGAGTTAAATATCAAACGAGAACGAAGTTCGAGTTTGATATTTAACTCGGACACATGATAAATCTCCATATCAAACTCGCGGACACATGGTAACGAATTTATCTCGACGAGCACCTTCTCTAAAAGCTTTAAATCTGACTTGAAAGATGGGATTGGCCAAAATGCGAAGCGCACGGTACTAGACGGAAATTTAGGATTAACGAAAAAAAATCAAAATACCGAGCAATGCGGGCATTCCTAAATTTTGATTGTTTGGTCACGTGACCTCGTGCACTCGCACCATATTCGATTTGAAGCGGCCGTAGAAGCCCCGTTGATGTCATGGCGGACAGTCGAGAAGGGGCGAGCAAGTTTGATAGTGTCGGAGTTAGAGATACGACAGGCATCATAGCAGAATGTACAGGTTGGTTTGAGAGTTCAATAAACAAATAGCGGTGACTTTTAACTTAAATGAAGTTCATAGATCGGCTCTCTGTTTGCATAATTTGAATCTTGAGCTCGCTGATAGACAACCTTGCTGCTAGTGAGCGGGTCAACATGCCGTTGAGATGCCGTATGACTTGCTAATGTATGTTAGCGGTACCAATCTTTTATTCGAAGAACATTTTACTTATACCAGTAAAGTTATAACATAAAGCTGACTTTAGCATGTACAGGGCAATTCATCAAGCATACATGACGTTACAGCAATCAAGCGTAGCGTAGCCGCTTGTTTACCGAACAAAGGGCAAGGGAGATAACTCTTGACTCCGTTGTTGCTTGTTACTAGGGGAGCGCGTGGCCCAGTTTAACATAGCTAAATATACCTACGGCACGTGACCGGTTTTGACCAATGGTAAGCCGACATTGCTGTGCAAGTCGAGATAAAAGGTGAGGTGAGGTGAGGTGATACTAATATCATAGCTGCTAGTATTATTGCAGGGAGAAATTCCACAACATTATTGTGGCTATGCATTGCATTGAAACCTGCGAGCATAGGTGGTACTACACTGTAACATTGCACCAAAACCTGACTGTGTGTTGAACAGTTCTCTATTGCAGACAAAGTTGCCGAGCCCCTCGTGGGATTTGAACCATGGACCTCTTGATCCAAAACAAACCGCACTAAATGGCCATAATGATCCAGAGTCACACAAATTTTACAGCATGTTTTCTCTCTGAAGTATAACCAGTAAAACATTTCATGTCAGCCCTTGGCTACAGTCATTTGAAAATCTTCCCAATATTTTGGCAACATACAGAACGACATATAATAGCATTTCCTTTTTGTTACAAATCCACAGAATGAACAAAAACATTCCATGAAATATCTGCATTTTCTAACACTGTATGATGGATTCATTCCCAGTTTTTACATTCAACAAACATATTTGCCACTTGTTCAGTTATATCTTTAATGCCATAAGTGAAGATCTCACACTAACACTATCACCATCTTGACACACATTTATCAAGATCATACATTTCATACCCACAGTTGTACATTTCATCTTGCTTTCTTTGCTTTAGCAATGCTCTTTTTAAGATGTTTTTTTATGTATTTTGATTGTGTATTGTATTGGGTGAGAAAGTAAAAATAAATACTCTCACTCCCTGTCTGTCCATCTGTGTGTGTCTGTATCTCTCTGTCTGTAATTTGTTTATTATTTGTAAAAAGAAATATGCATATGCATAAAAACTACCGGTATATGTGTTTGTTAGACACTCATCTTTTTTCAAGTATATATAATGAATTTCTATGATGTTTGTTCTTAATTTTTAAGTTTATTCTGTAGCATATATATATACACGAGTCAAAAGAAATGTATATTTCATATATGTAACACATTTGGCTATTTGATTTGCATATTTGTGTTGTGTATTTGTGTATTGGATATGCATTTTGAGTTGAGGATTTGTGTATTGCATAAGCATATATGAGTTCAGCTTTTGTGTATGGGATAAGCATTTTGATTGGAGGATTTGTGTAATGGATTGTAGGTAAGATTTGTGTATTGAAATCATTCATTTAACTGGTGTTTTGTCATTGTTCATATTGCATCTTTTCAAAGATGATTATCTCTCGCATTTGTATGCATTGGTCACTGGCCATTTTCATTTATCATAAGTATATCACAATGTTTTGTCGACATAAAACAACATTTAATATGTGTATTAAATACTTGGTGCATATTGCACATTACATCAGCAGAATCTCTTGTCAATGGTATAGAACATCTGCACGATATCACCATATTCCTCTCTCATTCTGGATATCAATATGAATATTGGACATATTCATTTCAATGCAGCATATATTAATACTGTTAAATTGTAAATACATGCATCACAAAATCAATATCGAGATGAAATTCCATCAATATTTATTAATTCAAATTGTGCAACATAAATTGATTTTTCTTAGATTGCAGGTTATATGAAGATAAGAAGTCAATTTCAATGAATGTTAAATATACAAAATGTAACTTTATAAAATCAGTATTGATGAAACAACAAAGTATTTCCACTACAACCATTCCAAAACATCCAGACAGAACAAGGGAGATAACTCTTTAAGGACAAACTAATTTAAGTGACTCCTGGATCAGAATGTGTCATTTTCAAAATAAATTATGTTGTGATCAGAATTTTAACATCAAATTGTAAATCAACTTCAAGAAATTGTGTTCAACTTGTACAAAGCTCTTGACTCGATCAGTTTCTGTTTGTAAAAGCGAAAGCTGATGGAAGATCGTTCAATGTAAAATGTCAAGACTGGTTAGTAATTGCCCACAGAGGACCCATATAACACAGACTCAAGTTCTTGGTGCAGTTCCAATTGCATAAGTTGCTCAAAGCCAGAAAGTGAAGAAAGATTGCAGTTTGCAAATGCATTGGAAGTCCTGGAGTCTTTGATAATGATCGATTGAGTCAAAAACTTGGCGCCAACATTTGGTGAATATTTCCAATCAATTCCTGGCATTACAAGCAAAGTTTCTCTCTGCTATAAACAAGCTTACCAGCAACTAGAAGAAAGTTTCACTGGATGATGTTATCAATTGGAAAAAAATAATTCAAAGGAGTTTTTCATACTTTGTGACCTTTTGATCAAAATTTAAATGAAAACAGATCTACATCAATGCTTCATTTTTGACACATTTGCAAGATTTCAATCAAAACCCTTTATACATACCGGTAAGAATGTAATTACTAAAAAATAATTAACGACAAAGAAGATAAATTGGAAATGACAAACCATCATGAAAATTCCTTGCACCGAAACAGATAGGGAAAATATATATTTATCAACATCATTAACAAAACTTGAAATTTGAAATTTGAAATTACTAACTTTCATTTTGTACAAATAATTTTGGATGCCCAAACATATAGGGAAAATATTTATTTATCCACATCATTAAAAAAACTTCCGACAAATTTGAAATTACAAACTTCCATTTTGTACAAATAATTTTGGGAAAATATTTATTTACCCACATCATTAACACTGCAGAGTAACTCCAATGGGACTAGTTAGGAGACAATAAACATGATATTGACACTGAAATATAACCAGGCTTCCTCTATAAAAGCATTGAGAGAAGAAGGGGATGATTGCAATCGATCACAACTGTCATGAAGTACAGGATTTCTCCATCATCATAACCTGTAACTTACTTAATATCAACACTTCACTAAAACAACGGAAATTCAAAATAGTGAACAAATATTTTGAGCCGTATTGTTTACAATAAATTGTAATTCACCTAACATAGCTACACTTTAGATCAATGGAGATTCAATACTGTTATGAGTTTATATCACCAGAACCAGTAACTATACATATACTTAAAAAAACAATACAGAGAAATATATAAATGAATTTTTGTTAAACACTAGCACAATCCAGATTATATTCATGATCATCCAATAATAAAATGAATATATTATATATAGTAGTCAAATCAATTTGTCAATTGTCAAATAATTGTGAATGAAAATGGAAATCTTTCCCCAGTTTTCAATCAGTTACTGTCATCATCACTCTAAAAAATTCAAAGAGCTGACAATAAATCAATTAATAAGGAGTACAAAAACTAAAATTTGTCATCTGTCACAATATTTTTGTGAAAATGACGTCCCCTGAGGTAAGAAAGAGCTGGGGATATTGAACTAATATGATTAAATAGTTTCTTCCTGATTGATAAATTCATGTTCAATAGTTGCTACTAATCTCAATATTTGTTGGACAACAAATGGTGTAACAGGTCAACCCACGTGGTAAAGACGCCTTGTAGGGTTTTATTTTCAATTAACCTTAAATAGTGTATAATGATATTGTCTCTCCAAATTTGCTGGCTAAGGGTTAATATTAGTATCTCTGAAACTGGGTTTGGTTGACGACAAATGATGTGACAAGCCAACTCACGTCGTAAAGTCCCAAAAGCCTCAAATGTTTTCAATTGCAATTAACCTAAAATAATGTATGAAGATATATTCTCTCAAAATTTGCCGGGAAAGGGTTAATTTAAGTCTCTGTAAAACTGGGTTTGGTGGACATCAAATGATGTGACAGGCCAACCCACTGGTAAAGTCTCAGACGCCTCGTATGTTATTATTGGCAATTAACCTAAAATAGTGTCTGAAGATAATTTCTTTCTAGATTCGTTGGCTAAGGGTTAACATAAGTATCTCTGAAACTGGGTTTGGTGGACATCAAATGATGTGACAGGCCAACCCATGTGGTAAAGTCTCAGACGCCTCGTATGTTATTATTGGCAATTAACCCTGACTAACGATATGAGTCGTCTGGCGCCTTGGGACAGGACTTAGGACTTGAACCAAGACAACAGTAGAAGTGGATTATAGACGTTAAGACAAATTCCATCATAGTGATCATTAGGGAATACCCAGATAGTCCGACTCGGACGTTCCCAAGAAAAATATTTTCTGCTCAAATGATTGATTGACCTTGTAAGAATAATATTATTTAATATTTCAACATTGTTGCTCAGAGATCCTTTCAATAAAATGGCATTGGACAACAAATATTGGCAAAAGTAAAGCCTTCTTTTATACCTTCCATTGTTGATCCAAACAAATATTAAATACGATGCGGGGTAAAGCCGAAAAGCCAAAGTCTAGTAATTGGTAACAAGGTGGTTCAAGGTGGTTCAAGGAAATGGAAGTATTCCTGTACAAAACTATTAAGCATATTAAATATGACACATGTTTCAACAATTAACTCTTTCACTACAAGCAGAAATCTGTCTCACTTAACTATTCATTATGTTTATAGGGATGCAGGGGTTAAAGAAGGAAATTTCCATTGTCAAGTTTAGGATTTATTGAAAAAGGAAATATAATGCTTACTAACATAATTCTAATAAATTTTATATAAAAGGTGATAAACCATAAACCAAACACACCAAATCTAAGAAATTCTTTTTCTAGCATTGAAATATTCTCTTTCATGTAACATGGTTTTCGAACAATTATTTCTTTAAAAAATAAGACACCAAAGAAATCAATAACAAAATCCTGTCAATTAACTTGGCATTTCGTCACACAACTTCGTTGTCAATTTCCTGCTCTGACACTAGCGATGCAGTAATTGAGAAAAAGATTTAAATATTTGATTCAACCCATTACTTTCACTAGTGGTGATCAAGCATTGTAGGAGATTATCTCCCTTGAAAGACTCAGGCTAAAGTCAAACTTTCTTGTAAACACAGTTGACTGAGAGAGTAAGAAATTCTAAAAATTTGAAAAAATATTTAATTTTGAATATATTGAGATTGAGCACCAATTCATATTACAATATGTTATATAAAAAATTAAAATTAAATGCCTTTTTTTTCAGGTTATATTTCTTTAAAGCCAGCAATAGCCAATAGTTCTTAAGCATTAGGCCCTGGAAGTCTGTTCTTTGTCACACTGACAATAGTGTTGCAAGGTTCTTAACAAGGGCAGCCAATTAACATCAAAATAGAGAAGAATCAATATCACGTCAATTGCAGTCTTAATTATAATTAGATAATTACCGTATGCCAAGTTGAAAATGAGTTTTGTTGAAACCCCTTTTAACACTGAAATGATCGAGAGCCTTAACATTGACAAAATTTATTACTCTTAAGTACATCATCATCATAGTCGTTGTCATCATTATCATCATCATCCTCATCACTTTTCTCAATATATATGTCAAAGATTTTATTCAAAATCATATATTATTGACATATCTACAAAGGTTCACTGAACAACATTTTAATAGAAATAAATCCATGAAATTACTTAGCTGAAATAAGTTGCAAACATCAACGGCTAGATTATTTGCCAATGCCCATCAATTTCTGCATGAGTCAGTCAAAATGAATTTTTTAAACTTTCTGACAAGACAAATTCATGGCAGAGTTCACCTGATTGCTTTCTAATCCTAAATTGCTAGAGCAATTACTGAACTTGGTCTAAAGAGAATCCAGAGAGAAGAGAACACAGTCATTATTTCCTTTTTGTCCAAAAAAATGTAAGTGCTTGAAACATAAAAATTCTGACAAAACAATTTCATAGAATTTTGAGACAAAATTACTTGATGATGTCATTAGATTGATAATTTGATAATCAATGATTGAGAAAAACAATTGAATAAAAAATGTCACAATAGATTGATTCACTGGTTACTTTATGCATTATTTCTGCCTCATTTGATATTATCAATTATCTTCTACAACCAATAAAGCAGAATTCTAAAGCCATAACATAAGTAATAAAATAATAAAATAGTCTGGGACTATAAGCAAACAATGACAATAATTTTGCATTTGGGAATATGGCTTTTATATTTGAACTAACTGAAGTTTGTCTACAGAAGCAATTTATTCACAAAACATTACTCCTGTGGGATTAACTAAATTCTTTATTTGGGACAGCCTATTAACTTACATAAATGTCTAATCAAAAGCTAATTCCTGGCTATTTAAATAACCAATAGGAAACTGAATTGGTTTTCTATTTAAAGTGTAGTATTTACCTGTCATGAAATATATTTGCATTTGCAAACAGGACAATATGTAAACTTTAAAACGTCTATGTCTAAATGGTTTTATGAATTTAATCCATAAACATTATGAAACAGCTAATTGCTTATATTTATCAAATATATTTTCAAATAAAATCTACTCAATCATAGCAAAAACTTCAAGGATGACCAAGAAACACTTTACTTAAATTTTCTCAAATATGAACCAAAGATATTCTAAATAGATTTGTATATATGAAACATTTCAGTATATGAACCATTTTCGCTTAAACAGAATTGTAAACTTGATTCAATTATACTTAAACTGCATTTTGAACATGAGCACCTTTTTCTAAACAGAATTGTGAATGGTCTGTGAACTTGATCCCATCAAAGTATCACAGATTTTCTAAAACTTGTTTGCAAACAAGATCAATTATTTGCATTAAAAAAAAGTTGTGAATTTGATCCAATCATGCCAAAACAGAATCATGAACATGAGCCATTTCAGCAAAAACTAGTTTATGAACATGATCCCTTCCTACTAAACAGATTTGCAAAAACGTAATTGTGAACATAAAACATTTTAGCATAAAACAGAATTACAGTGAACTTGATCCAATCATGTTAAAACAGAATTATGAACATGTGGCATCTCAGCAAAAACTAGTTTATGAACATGATCCCTTCCTACTAAACAAATTTGCTAAAACACATTTGAGAACTTGAAACATTTTAGCTTAAAACATTTGTAAACATGAACCATTTTTTGCTAAAAATGGTTCATGAACTTGATCCATCTATACTAAAACAATTTAGCTAAAACTGATTTGTGAACATGAGCCATTATGCTAAAAACTTGTTTGTGAACACCAACCACAAATTGGCCAGCATGCTCCTGACAGGCTGCCTGTAAAATCAAATCAAATCACGCTGTGTAGATGTGCATTATTTACTGGAAGAGAACCAGCCCAACACCAGCACAATACCAGTCCTCCCTGTTCTCTAGTGCATCAATAATGTGTAATCTAATTTTTTAAGGCAGCCATCAATTTTATATGAAGATTCTAGCAGTGTTTATGTGCAATCTGTGATCAGAATTTGCACCATGTTGTAGTGTTTTTGTGCATGAAGAGTTCCTTTTTGCTTGAGGCATGAAGTTCTTTAGTTTTTTAGGGCATGTATCAAATAAAGTGTTTTGGTATATGTAGAATTTATTTATTCCTTTTTGTTATTCTTTAGTCTTCAAGGGGATAAAAATACCAGTCTTTAAGTATATTAAGACTGTCTGTTTTGTTTTGGGCATGACCTTTACTGTCAGGGCATAAAGAAAATAAAGTATTTAGGCTTAAGTGGATTTCATTTAAATTTGCATGAGGCAGGAACTTCTTTAGTCTTTCAGGGCAGAAAATAAAGTGTTTAGGATAAGTGGACTTTATTTTAATTCTTTTTGATTTAAGGCATGTTGTTCTTTAGTCTTTCAGGTTACTCGTATCTAGTCTTTTAGTACCAGGTATATGAAGACTTCCTATTCACTTTTGGCACTTTTGGCACTTTTGGCATAAAATTGTTTAAGTCCTTTAGGTTACGGAGACAATGAAATCTTCAAGAGACTTTTTTCTTTGAGCATGAGTATTGCATAAGGAATATTAAGTCTTTGTATGTATGAAAAGCCCCTATTCGCAAAGGTCATGAAAGAATCTTATAGATTCTAACTTCCTTTTAGCTGAAGTTCAATATTCTGAGAGGGCATGCAATCTTTTATGATTTTTCACATAATTTATGGCCAGTTGGTTCTGTCAATAACATTGACAACGTCAAAAAAGAACCTGAACCATGAGTTCATATATATATTATGAATCACTCATGAAAATATACATCTCATAAACAGGGTATTCAACAAGGAATGCAAAATGTTTAAGTAATATATATGCCAAATCAGCATTGATGGTGCTCAATGAGATTGCATGACACATGACATCATTTAACTGTTATTAGACATCAACAATGACATATAAGTATATATGACTAAGTAAAATTTAGTGCTTATTCACTCAGTAAAAATAAGGATTTTTTCACTGGTCAATGTTGTATTCGACCAATGAAATGATAAGTCTGACAATGCCTACCTTGGATTTGAACCTGTCATTGAACATTCCATGCAGCTGTTCTCCGCCTATAGTTATCAGACCTGGACTGGTCAGTCGGTTGTCTATCTGGTTGTCCATCTTAGTTTATATGATAATTTCCAATAGACAACAGGGTGCTTCTTGTCCAATGTCGTCAATAACTTGAGAGAGGCTATTGGTGACGATGAATGACACAATCAAGCAGCCATCTTAGTTTACATGATAATATCCAATAGACAACAGGGTGCTTCTTGTCCAATGTTGTCAATAACTTGAGAGAGGCTATTGGTGACGATGAGTGTCACAATCAAGCGGCCATCTTAGTTTATATGATGATATCCAAGAACAAAAAGGTGGTCGTTCTTATTCTATGTTGTCAGTAACTAGAGAGAGGCTATTGGTGATGATGAGTGTCACAATCAAGCAGCCATCTTAGTTTATATGATAATATCCAATAGACAACAGGGTGCTTCTTGTCCTACGTTGTCAGTAACTAGAGAGAGGCTATTGGTGACGATGAGTGTCACATTCAAGCGGCCATCTTAGTTTATATGATGATATCCAATAGACAACAGGGTGCTTCTTGTCCAATGTTGTCAATAACTTGAGAGAGTTATTGGTGACGATGAATGTCCCAATCAAGCAGCCATCTTAGTTCATATGATGATATTGATCCAATAGACAACAGGGTGCTTCTTGCCCAATGTTGTCAATAACTTGAGCGAGTTATTGTTGACAAGAAATGTCCCAATCAAGAAGCAGCCATCTTAGTTTATATGATAATATGCATCATACAATGGAACATAAGTTGTTATCCAATGTTGTCAATAACTTGTGGTTATTGTTGACAATGAATGACACAATCAAGCGGCCATATTAGTTCATGTGATAATATCCAATAGACAATGGAAGTATGTTGTCATCCAATGTTATCAACGACTTGAGTGACAATTGTTGACAATTAATGACACAATCAAGAATTAATGTTCAAAATCCTCCAAATGAGATTGACAAATCAACAAACTCCAAAAATCATGTGATCCATACGGTGTCAGACGGAATGTTATCCTTTCTTGTCCATATGAGTTTTATCGACTATCAAAGACTCCATTTACACCAAGAACATGATATCCTTTGTCTCTTGGTGAATAACGGCAAGAAGTGAAAAATCACAGACATATGTTCATATTATGAGAATGTCTGATTTGGTTGATGATAAAAGAAAGGAATATCTAATCACTTCATTGTCAATATATCCATAAAACTTACTTGTATGACAAAGAGACACAACCGCTTAAAATCCTCGTGTCAACACGCAGAAAAGATCCTTGTTGTAATATATATAGAAAAGATCCTTCTTGTCAACATACAGAAAAGATCCTTCTTGTCAACATACAGAAAAGATCCTTGTTGTCAATATATAGAAAAGATCCTTGTTGTTAATATACAGAAAGGTCCTTGTTGTCAACATACAGAAAGATCCTTGTTGTCAACATACAGAAAGATCCTTGTTGTCAATATACAGAAAAGATCATTGTCAATATACAGAGAAGATCCTTGTTGTCAATACACAGAAAAGATCCTTGTTGTCAATATATGGAAAAGGAGAGATTGACAATGAGTCGCACAATCACAGAAGAAGCAACTCTGAATTTCTTGTCATCAATTTCAGATGAAATGTACTATTTGCAATACAATCAAAATATTCTTGACAATCTGTGAAATTATTTCAGATAACATTCTTTCATAAGAATATAACTGCTACATCAGAAAATATAAATATTAGAATAAAATTAACATGACACATAAGTCATGTAAGTCAGCAACTAAAAATCAGTTTGGTCTAGACTAGAAGTTAATTTTCTACTTTGTCACCATCCTAAAAACTAATATCAAGAGTGATGATAAAAAAATTAATAAAATCAGATGAAATAGATTAACTCCAAAGGTCACTAAGAGATATTGGTTTGATAGACAATGAAATATAAAATCTTTAGGTGAATATAATGTTTCACACCTACTGATAATTAAATTGATAATAAAATAGATTTTTTCCAAGATCTTTGTTTCTGAGATAGAATTGATAATTTCAGACTATTTGCATTGAGAAAATTAATGCAGGGTTAAAAGTTCATGTTGAACAGCTGGTGTTTCATATACTCAAAATGGTATGATATTTTTATCTTTTATATGCTAATCAGATCATTCATATCATATGCAAATAATCAATGATACATTCCATGTCAATTTCAAAGGAAAATGAACAGACCATATTTCCAGATATATTCACCCTAATCTATTTCATTAACAGTTAGAGCAATTTGGAATCATGTACAAAACAAAGCTTAAAAAATGAAAATAAGAATTCTAAGAGTATTTTCCTTAATTCAAAATATGTCCTTAGTGAAATGAATGATTATGTCCAATTATATAACAAAAACAGTTTTACAAAATTACAAACTGATTTGTCACTCAAAATGAAAGTATTGACCATCAAAATTGATGTCCATCAGGTCATGCAAGTGATAATATCGTCACTTGCATCAGTGAGGTCTTTGTTACCAAACCATATTTTACAGTATGAAATTGTAGTTTCAAGTTGCCTGAGATGTCATATCGATATACACATCCGGTGAATATTTTCACACACAAGGAACAAAAGATCTCCAATATCCATGACTAGTGTCCATTCTTCTGGAAAATGAAACACAATTTAACGCTTCCGTAACAATGGTTAGAACCTCCAACTACCAAATAATGAATTCAGCAAAAACCACATAAAGCCTCCGGTAACTAGATCACATGAAATGCACTGCACTGAAATGCACATCTCCACAACTGTTAACAATGCAATAGACACGATGCATGCCGCAATCAACGATGATGCTGTTCGTCAGTTGCAATTCCAGCACAAAGCCACATGCGTCAATTTCAGAGTCCTTGTACTGAATACCGCTATCGTCCAGATCAGCGAGCCCTAGACATCGTCATTCCCTTCTTGCATGAAATTGACAACACAATGGGAACGCTCGGGACAAAAAAACATGGCATCGAGAAAAAACGTGGCAAGGGTTGACCCAAAGTGACCATGCCGTTATAGGATGTTAAAAATTGATTTCATCACCACTGCTCTTTGAGAGGGGTTCGTCAAATGCTCCATACAGACTGATCCTCCCTCGACTCTGAGGATCAATCAATAATAGTTAAAACCCTCTCGTTACCTCAAGCCCGTTATGCAGGTAATAAGCAGACCAATGATCATGTCCATTTCGAAATATACGCCTATTCTCATAAACAAAATGTATCGATTTATCATAATGCTATTTTCAAGTGATAATGAGAGATATTATCATGTCCATTAAAAGAAAAATATCATAACAAATATATATTAAATAGTTATATGATCTGTAAATTTTTGTTAGTTTGGTGTTTAAGTTCAAATGTATTAAGATTACAAAGTCTCATTTACAATCCTCATAATAATTTTTTCCATATGATATTATTCAGAAAAAAATAATGTACAGATATATATGTTGCTTTATGCTTTACATATTTATTCATTATACAATTATAACATATGTTTATTTGTTCCTGGTTTAGGAAGGATAAATTAATTAATATTATTTTGTGATTTTCAAGACTAGAAAAGACGTAACTTCCTTCAAAATCTCAAAGGTAGGACAAAATTACTCTTTTGATTTGTCATATATATATACATTGGCCTCGAAGATTCATCAATGTTCCAAGGATTCAGATACAGAAATAGCAAACTGAATTCTGCACTGCAAATATAACATCTCCTTCACAAACTCCCAATAAAGTAAAAATTCCTAATTGGAAAAGTTTTCATTTCAATATGTTAATCGGAAGGATAGTTTGGACTCATCATAATATTCTGACTAGTAGAAAGGGTTTTGACAGACAATGCTGAATGCATAATTAATCATTTGATGTACTTCAGTTACAAAAAGCCATCAATCTTATAATTTGGAGTACTCTTCCAAAAGTAATAAATCATTTCATGATGTACGATCGATCTGTTAGCTTGACATAACTGCATTTGCATTTATTTCAGTTTTTATTAAAGTTTTAAAAGTTAATTTAGAAACTGAAGGAAAAGAATTTAGTAAAGAAGAACATTTATGACAAAGAAAAAAATAGTTTATATCTATATTATTGATTATATTAGAGTTTCATATTAGCATCTATATTTAAAATATATCATTTATAACCCAAAAATCAATTAAAGAGCAACGTATCAAATAAAATTATTTAACAAAAATCAAGTTCTTCATGCATTGTTAATAATTTTGCATCAAATTATTCTGAAAAGGAAACCAAAAGGAACAAACCAGAATTGGCAATTGTCTAAAGATATGATATTCTGGAACATACCATTATCCACACTAGGTAAAAAATAAAAAATATTTTTGAAAAATAAACTTGTGTTTGGAAAAAAACTAAAATGACAATTATTGAGAAACAATATAATTAGCTTGTAAAATTTACTTTAACTTAAGAAAATTGTCAAAGGCCTCTCCTGCAGAGCCCATGACACTTAAAGTGTTAATAGTTCAAGGTGACCAGACAGACAAGCTCCATCAGAGCATCCTTATTCACCCTGTGTTTCAGTGACGACATATGTACATAGAAATTGAGTTATGTCAGTGATCATGTTTGGGGCTAAGACATGGGATTTACCTTGTCTGATCTTCGAAATGTACATTTGTCAATTTCATGAATGTTACGAGAGAAACAGATTAACCCTGATCCTGTGTGTCATTAAATCTTTTTCTTGTGGTAAGTACTGATCAATATTGATATGGAATCTACATTCCTGTTTCTTGGTCACTGTGAATGGTTTTAAACTTATTGAATAATTGACATAAGAATTGAGAAAAAGCAACGGTTTAGAGAATGTGTCAGTGCAAACTGAATGTGAATAATGGTATATTTTGTCGGAAGTTTTAAAGATACTACAATAATGAAAGACCTTTTGCCAACACTTAGAAAACAATCATAGGATCAAAATGTCATTTTCTGGCTACAAATGAATAATATCTATTTAGTCTGCTTATCAAACTTAAAAGATGATTCGTCACAATTCAAAAAGCATTCAGTTAATGGTATATCATTAAAATGAAGTTTTAAAAAAATTAATGAGTAAACTTTATTGTATGTATTGTAATGGCTATTTCTTTTGCTAAGCTTGGCATTCCTTACAAATGACAATTTTTTCAGTTTCTTAATTTCTCAGATCCAGCATTTTTCTTGACATTTCCAACATTTTACTATTACTGTTCCAAGCTTTTAGACGCCATATGGTTTTGTTACATATCATCAATAACCCAAAATACATCCTTTGATCTATTTCTTAAAGGTCCCAGACCACATTAATAACTAAGGCTGAAAATAATCTCTTCATTACAGGAATGATCCTGTCTAATTAACTGGCCATGCTTTCCAACAATGTCCAGGCAATTTGACCAACGTCCACTATTCTCAAGGTGCTTTCTACCTGTCCACACCTGTCTTGCTCGTTAGCACTTGCCTTTGAACCTGCTCGTTGATTGCAATATTGATCACTGTCAGTTCTTCATCTGCATTTCAATCTATTTTCACATGCATTGTCTGACGGCACATACAAGAATCCTTTAAGTCATTTTCATGGACAATAGTGTTCTGAATACTAAGAATATTATTTCTGACCATTTGTTTATCCCACAGATGCCTTGGTAGGGATATTTCAGTGTAGAAAATATCTGAATACTTTGAATAATATTTTTCTGATCAGTTTTGTCTTGCACATGGACGTTTTATATACTTTTAATACCTTTAATAATATATTGTCTGACCAGTTGCCACATGGATGCCTTCATATAGTTATTTCAATGACCAAAATCCTAAATACCCGTATTTAGAATATTATTTTTTGGAACATTTGTTTGGTAGCACGTACATACAAAGTCTTACTGCTGAATCATAAATTTGAATATAAAAAACAGAATCTTTATTTCAAAGAAGACATTGTCTCACAACACACTTGGAAGTAGGCATTTAATAGAAAACCTCATGAATACTTGTATTTCTGACCATGTATTGTCTGGTAGCACATACGAAACAGCTCTGAAATTGACCTTTTCATTTTGTATTCTCCTCACTTTGTTCAGTACCACATACCAAAAGAAAACAGTTAGTTGGTTCTGATAACCAATTAAAGGCATGACAAAGCATAATGAAATGATTTTTCTCGGGGCATTTTGAAACAGCACGTACAGAGGAAATTGAATCTTGCTCATCAACTTCATTATATTTTCTTTTGACTCTCTTTTTATCAAGTTATTTGTGTAAAAAAGAACTTTTAAATGTCATCTCCACAAGGTATCAAAGTACATACATTGCTTCCAACCCAAAGTTTTTTTATATTATCCATCTATTGAAAGAATAAGAATGAACTATGCAACCATGTGTATTTTCACAATATGCTCTAGTTTAGAAAAACAAGCATTTCATATATGTATCTGATTTGAATTAATACAAATTCCTAAATTTGTACGAGAAAATTTAAATTGACTACAGAGCCAGTCATCCTTTAATCATGTTATCTATAACTTCCTCCCATTCTAGCTACATTTACACCTTATGGTCAAATATAATGACAAGAGTGGACACAGTCCTAAGGACATAATTGGCCTAACTCCTTGACCATCTCTAATCATACTAAGTAGTCTGATGTCTCGGAACAAATGTCATTATCGATTCAATGGTCAAGTAGGAGAGGAGACGGGAGAATTAGAATTCTGAAGAAAGACAAGAGTAATTCTATGGATGAACAACTTCTTATTCTTTTCTTCCTTAAACCATCAACTTCTAGAATGCCACTCAAACAGCTAAAATTCTGAAGGCAACAGAAGTTTTGAAAATATTACCAAAATATTTTTGATCATATTTTTATGTTAAGCAGTAAAGAAAGAAACGTAACACGTTTTTGTGTCTGTGACACCCCTATACCTTATTGTATCTTTTGATATCAAACATATTTTACTGGCGCTTCGATAATGTGCACAAATTGGATACTTTGTATAATGGGCCTGTGGCCCCTTTACTGAAATAAACCTCTCTCTCTCCTAGTAGCATATCAAAATATTTTGAGGGGGTTACTTTCTGAAAGAGGATTGGCTTCCATCATTTTGGGTGAAATTCATGTAAAGAAATGTTCAAAGGGTGGACCTTGATAACCCAGAATCCTCATGTGTCCGCATTGAAGCAACCATCAGTTCTTCTTCATACCATTTAATTGATAGGATGGTTGTCTTTCCTTGAAAACAATAAGTTTAAGGAATGACTGATCTTTAAAATGATGTCAATTGGAAATGCAATACATGTAAATTTCTTATACCATAAAATGGAGATTTGACACAAATCAAAGCTTAACAATCACATCCAATGACTTGATGGTGTCAACTTTGATGAAAGAAACAGGCCCATGTAGACCATGCGTATGTAAGCTCTGAATTCAGTTTCTGGCATGTAAAGGAATGACATTTGAAAGTCAGACAGGTTGAAATACATTGAAAGGAACATGCTTTAGCCCTTAGCTGATCTATGCATCGTAGAATTGGTAGACATACATTTCAACCATAGACTAATGCTGTCATTGTTAGACGAAATGGCTGACTCTCTGCAGAGAAGTCACATGTTAGAGTCAAAGCTTGAGGGAAATAAGTAGTCCTGATGTGCGAGATGAATCTTGGTTCTAATTTCATCTTGAAATGTTTGTTTATCTCCTATATAATAGCATGACCTTAATTTGACACCATTAGAATCAAGATATTGGCATATCTACGATTGGATTTCTTGTTGATCTATACGCACATTACATCCTGGAATAACAAATCAATTTCACACGTTGATTGCAGATGACCTCATTTCGTCACTTTTAGCTGATAAGACATACAGCCAGTCTCATCAATTAACCCTTTAAAAGCCATAAATAGATCTTTAGTACCGTATATTAGTAAACTTTTCTCTGACATGTTAATATTCATTCATTCATCCATTTTCTTTTCATGCAAATATGGTTAGTTTTCCATGAAAATATAATGATTTAGATACTAAAATTATCCTTTCATATCCACCCAGCAATAATATTTTTATGTGATAAAACAAAATTTGTGTTAAAATGTTTGGAATTTCTATTGTATTTTTCTCCTTTTCCAGCCATTCCTGGAACATTTGTTTCTAAACTTCTTTTTGAGAAGTCATTTTCCAAATTGGCATGATGACCCAAATGTAAGTTCCATGGATAGATGATATATAGATAATGTCAACAGTGCACCAAAAAATCTGAAATTTGCAATGATAAACTTCTTAACCCAAAGATCTTGTTTCTATCAATTTTACCTTTTCGTCAGTTATTTTAGATTTTAGTCGAACAATAAACACTGACAGTCTAAATCTGATAAAATGTAGCACAGATGTGTTTACCTCAAGACCTATACCAATCAAAGAGCATGATCACATATATGATATTACATCAGTAGTTAAAGAGTTCAGATTGAATCTCTCCATACAGATAGTGATCAGTGTGTAAAGATGGGTTGATTGACAACCACAACAATACATGTCAATCACCTGTCAATCATTGTTCATTGCAGCAGCTGACCTACTAACATGCTTCCTATACCATTCTTCATCTCCTTTCATTCTCACACCTGAGCTAATCTTATTTCCTTCCACCTATATTCTTGGTTTATGCTACGTCCATCATCGTCGATGTCTGACCAACTGACATAATTCCCATGAGTGGGCGAGTGGCTAGATTTTAATGCGTTGTCAGCAATATTTGAGCAATCAACATAATTCCAAAGCATATTCTTAGAAATGAATAGCTTATAAAGCAGCGCTCCAAAAATGATTCCAAAGTAAATTTTCAAACCTTGCCACCAAATCATCATTTTGCTATTCAAAAACACCTACTGGTAATAAAAAAAAATTCACTTACCTGTTCTTATACCACTTTTCCAAAGTATTCGTTTCCCAAAATTGAATTTACTACTCATCACAAGATTGCTCTTTAAATACACTTCCAAAAAATTTCTTAGTACTAATTTGCTAATATCATTGCTCACTTCAGACCGTTAAACTTTCTTTCAAGAACATTCCATAAAACCTTGCTAAAATTCATCATAAAACTGCTTTAGTAATACACCTCCTAAGAATTCTCTCCCTTCTATCATTGTGCTTAAATGATTGTTCATAAACAATGTTTCAAAGCACTCTATTTAAAACCGTTAAGCTTACATCTTGCAATCATTCTACTCTTCCAAATCACTTCAGGCATTTTCACACTACTTTTGTACTTACTTCTTTGCTCATTTCCAGAAGTAGACCTCTAAACAACTAAGCAATCTTTTCAAACCTTTCAGTTTACATTGTGTCATAATTCGGCTCTTCTAATCCACTTCCAAAACATTTTCCCTATATTTTCAGGCTTATATCTTTGTTCTTTTCATCACAAAGCACTGGAATGGTTAGTCACTAAGGTTACCTTAGTGTAATGTTAAAGAATGGTAGTGAAGGTTAACCTGGGTTAAGGTTTCTTTGTCGGAGAAGGCCAAAATCTTAAAACAATGTTTCCAAGGAATTCTTTCCAAATTTTGTGCTTACAACTTTTCGAATGGCTGCTCTTCTAATACACTTCCAAAGAATTTTCGCAGTACCTTTGTGCTCATATCTTTGTTAGTTTCAAACAGTAGAGCTTCCCATCATACCATCATACAAACACAAAGCATTTTTCGCTATTCTGTGCTTACATCAGATCACAATGGGGCATTCAGGGAACGTAATTACTTGCTAATTCTGGCAACATTTCCAACGATCAAAGACTTACAAGAGTTCCTTGGTATATGAGGTACTATTTTAGTATTGTAACTACAAATTGTAAATGACAGGTGTTTGGCATCCATTATGTGTTTAGCTCTTTCATCAGGTTGCTTATTGCCATTATTATTATTATGTTATCATAACATTTGTATCAGACAATCGGACATTTTGTATCAATATTTAATTTATATTTTTTTATAAATTTTCATTTAAGGTGTCCTTTATATCCTATTTTCAATTCATTTAATTTGGATTCAATCCTTTCAATACCATCATGTTTTATGTGTAAATAATCTTGAATGATAGAATGGCTTAAAGAAGCAGCAAAGTATGTTTATTTGAGGTAAACAAAGATAACAACAATAAGATATAACTGTTCACAAATTGCAAGGTAATCACATTTTAATAATAAAACTAATGACTGTATCAAGTTCTATTAAGCTACGTGAATCCATATATCCCTAATGCAAATATTTTAAAAGGTGTTCACATAAAATGGCTGCCAGTAGTTTTTGCATGTAGCTGTGTGACCATCTGAAGATAAGACATTTGGCATAAACTTAATTATATTTATTATGGAAGTGTGCAGATATAAAATTTTCAAAAATATGATACCGCTCCTTTCAGAAGTATTTTCCAGGTGAATTGTTTTCTTTTACTGTTCAGATCATTTAAAATTCACAGGCTGGAATAAACAACAGATTTTATTAAATTATTTGTTTGAAATTTGTTTGAAAACTTTTATTGCGATAAAGTTGAAAAGAAGTACCTTCTTCAGAATGAAGACAAAAACTTTTGAAACTAGATTAGCGTTTGCGGGATACCGCAAAAGCAGAGCAGCCCCGGAACTTTGGGTTTCGCCTTACCCTGTTCCGCCTTTTACAGGCCTCACCAAATTGGGAATTTTCTCGTGACCTTGACCTTTGACACTCAAGGTCACACAATCAATGAACACATTTCATTGAGTATAACATTATTGTAATGAAATAAAGTGTTAAAAATACAATTAATCCATTTTCTCCATATATGTTGACCTTGCTGTGACCTTGACCTTCGACAGTTAGTACCCAAAACTTTTTGAAAATGTTGAACTTCTCAAGAGATAATATATACAAAATCTAAACTTCATAGCACAAAAACTTTTCAAGTTATAGCGTTTAGAAGGAATTTCAATAACTCATATCTCATGACCTTGACCTTTGACCTTCAAGGTCACACAATAATTGAACACTTTTTATTGAGTATAACAATCATGTATTGATTAAAAGTGATCATAGTTAAAATTAAGCATTTTCGCTAAACCATGCTTAAGTCATGACCTTGCTGTGACCTTGACCTTTGACAGATTGTAGCCGAAACCTTTTCAAAATTTTTTACTTTTCCAAGGATGATATATACCAAGTTAGAGCTTCATAGCACAAAAACTTTTCAAATTACCGTGTTTACAAAGAATTTTGTGGTGATTTTATAACTCGTGACCTTGACCTTTGAACTTGAAAGTGAACATGTCATAATGATTCCCTGGAAGTATTAACATTTAGACATGTTCATGAGTTCTGAAAAGCTAAATGGGATAAAGTTATACCCCAATTTAGTGCATTTTGTAATAACTCATATCTCATGACCTTGACCTTTGACCTTCAAGGTCACACAATCATTGAACACTTTTTTTTGAGTATAACAATCATGTATTGATTAAAAGTGTTCATAGTTAAAATAAAGCATTTTCGCTAAAACATGCTTACGTCATGACCTTGCTGTGACCTTGACCTTTGACGGATTGTAGCCAAAACCTTTTCAAATTTTTTTACTTTTCCAAGGATGATATATACCAAGTTAGAGCTTCATAGCACAAAAACTTTTCAAGTTATCGCGTTTACAAGGAATTCTTAGTGTGAATACATAGCTCGTGACCTTGACCTTTGACCTTGAAAGTGAACATGTCAAAATCGTTCCCCCGAGGTATGAGGAGTAAGGTATGAATAAGAGTTCTGGAAAGCTTAGGGGAAAAAAGTTATAGCTAGTAGTACGAGTGCGGCGGCGGCGGCGGCGGCGGACGCGGCGGCGGCGGCGGCGGCGGCGGCGGCGATGGAAACTTCACAAAAACTGATAGCAGCCCCGTCCTTAGACGGGGCTGCTAATGATGAAAAAAACATGGATATACTTGACAAATATATTTAAAAACCAGTGAAATTATATGTGCAAATGGAAAATGTTTCTGGACTTCATTTACTTTCATTTCAATTTCTATCGGAAAAAATATTTCAAACTGACAAACCACTAAGGAAGCAGCTTGAATGATTCAGACTGAAAAAAGTCAAATTTTCAGAGAATGTTTAGCAAGAGGGATACAATACTGCTATATAATAACCTCCAAACGCCAGAGGGACAGAAGTGATAGATTTTTTAGAATTGCTTTAAAAGTTTTGAAGCATAAAGTGCTGACAAGTATGTCAGCATAACCTTAACTTAGAAAATAGAGAATATCTTACATAAATCCTTTTATATTAGGAGTTGATAAAAAGAGTGAAGATGCATTTATTCATCAAACAAAATCATTTTTCAAAGCTTTTCAATAGATAAAAGTCAACAATATCTTTAAGGACAAAAGAAATTTGGACAATTGATATTGAAAATGTTATTAATATGATTTCTTTTCAATTTTAAAGCAATCATTAGTAAAACTTTCCATTCAATTTCAAAGCTGGACTTGGGTTTAAGAAGGAATTTCATTTATTACTAAGAAAAAGTGAAAAATATCACATAAAACACTTGGTATTTCTTTCAAAAGAAAAAGAATCTAAAATTTTAATGTTACTCACAAAAAAACAGAAGTCAGATTTTTTTTTAATGTTAGAAAGAAGATTTCTACAAATTATAGCTAATAGTTCTTGAATGTTTAAAACTTTGAACATAGAATGCTGACACCAATGCAAGTTTGCCTGAAATCGGCACCATTACAATCCATCTCTCTTGATTCATTGGTAAATAATTGAGCATCTCTTCAACCTCGTGTGCAAACTACAAAATTGTGAAATCTGATTCTGAAATTGACAACAATCACTACATCAAAAGGGACAAAGTGCTTTTAACCCTTTACCTTTATTTGAAGTTTACCTTGCTTGAAATTTTTCAAATGTTGCATACATTGAATTTTGAAAAGCATATTAAACCCTTTTATTGGTAGAGTGTCATCATAAATTTTCTAACATGATTCAACACAAGATTTAGAAAGGATGTATTTGATCAATATTTGGAATATGTCTAGATAATAAATTCCTTTGGCTACAAATAATTGCTACCTTGATACTGACAAATAAAACATTGAACTTTAAATCCTTCAATGTCATTTCAGTAATCATCGATGTATTTGCAAGTTTAAACATAATGAACCAAACTAGCTCAAGTTAATAAAAATATTTCAATATAACACCTTTCACAGTAAGGCAACTTTAAACATAACACATTTCAGCACCCTATTACATCTTCAAATTCCCCCATTGATAAATGGAGGTGTGAGAAACAATACACACCTTACACAAATATATAAAAAAAGTTATTGCATTATACAATTATACAGAAAAGTTGTAAGTTTGAAAAGCAAGTAGCACGTTTTTTGATAATTTTATATTTTATATTTTCTACTGATTATTGTAAGTTAATGCTTAATGTATTATTTTGACAGTGTCAGAAATTTAATTACACAAGCCAATCATCCATTGACAAAGTATGAAGATTCAAATAAAATCCATTGGCGGCCATTTTGTGTGAACACCTTTAATTCATTTTGTGTAGGAAATGGGAATCACATGGTTAAACTTTACTTTATATTTTTGAATAATTACTGTTCCATTTAGTATAAATACTTTGTCTTTCAATGAAACCATTAATTTTCATTTTCCTGACATCACCGTATATTCCCCCTAAAAACGTGCGACTGTCCCTTTCAACACAAAACACATTTCAGCACATTATTTGGTCTTCAAACTCCCAAATGGTTTAATGGAGGGTGAGATAGACTAAATTGCTCAGATAGCGATAGTGTTTATTGTCTCTATGGATCTATCTGGCAGACTCAATGTCTTCTTTGAAAAGGCTAGAAGCTCATTGTCTAGAAAAATGGTAAGAAAATGGCATATTGATGCAAAAAATAATTGTCAGAGGGCTACAGTATCTATGAAGTAATGAAATAACTTTTTACTTTCACGAATAATAAACTGTTATTTTAAAATAGACTAAAATAGATATTGAGAAAATTGCTGATAAAACATTCTTATGCAAAAAGATGTTTTCATTAATCATACATGCATTTCATGTTTATGAATTTATTTCAATGTTATTTGACATCTAAAAAATGTTTGTTTCAAAGAAAACATTAGAAAGTTTCAGTAATCCAAAGGTTTATCTCATTTTATGCATTTTCCAAAAACAAATTACATTATTAGATATTTTTTTACAATTTTTTTTTAAAAGATTGCAAAAACAAGGTTATTTTTATGTTGATTTTCCCTTTGATTATCACGATGGCATAACACATAATAACAACATTTCAAGGTTTATATATAAAAAAACTCAACCTTAAGATCAGGCAAAAACATTAAATCTTCCTGAATGTACATTTCCCCTCTGATCTTCAGGTGAAACCTACATATATCCGAGTCGTTGATTTCACATGGGTCGTCAGTTTCACTTGACAGACTATCAGAAAGTGCAAGACAATTTCCCACAGGTGAAATGCGTTTGCTAAATCAAGAAACAGCTCAAGTTTCATGGAATAAACAGTGTTTAGTAAAACAAATTGAGACATAAAGATACAAATTTTCCTTTCTCTTTTAATTAAATCTGAACTAAGACATACATGTAGAAAACCTCAAATAATGCATTTTCTTCTTCGCATGTTTTTAGCTGACTCGTACATTTCACAGAGTCTACGTCTATTACATACAGGTGTAATAAAGTTCACTGAACCTATATCTAGATACAGGAGCTGATACACAGGTGACTATCTGTCCATCCAAGTGTTGCTACATAATTGTACCTTAATGTGCTTGTAAATATCATTCTGCTTGTAATGTACATGGGAAGAGAATTTTTTTAATAATATAGTGCCAGTAACATGACAGAATTTGAGGTAGGGGAATAGAGAATGTATGAATTATTGTATGAAAATATTTATCTTTTATTGTATGAAATACTATCTAGTCATTGTATGAGAATGATTTTAAAACATTTTAAAATATTATATTCAAATTCTCATGAATCTGAACAAATATAACAAATATAGAATTAAAAACCTTTGACATTCAACATTAAGATTCCCAGATAGGATATTAAGTGATTTCAAATTGAAATATTTTAATAACTGGAATGAAAATTAAATTTCATTACCATAACTGTTTTCAGGCACTATATATCCAAATTCAATTTGATAATGACCAAATCCTTTACATTCAATTAAGCACAGTTAACTCTGCTAGCCTTCTAAACAATATAACTGAAATAACAACATCATAAAAAATTCATGTATCCAATTAAAAAACATTTTCCTCTGAAAGATATTCATCAATACATTTCAAAGGACACTCTTTATCCTTTGCATACAAAACATAATATTTCAGATCATAAACGTCCACAATTCTGAAGTGATTTTCTCGTCCATTACACACTGTATGGAAATGAATACAACATAATCGATTGATCCCAATCATCAATGGCTTTCAGAGTTGACAGTAAACATGTAGCTTGCTGTTTAGATCTTCAGTTTTGTTTGCTGAGGCAATCAATATAACATAACTTCTTGAAGGTCAGGAATGTTTGTGTGGGCAAAAGTGTTTTATCAAATTACAAGTTTATACATGTTTGACAGGTTTTAAAAGCCTCTGTCTGAATTTCTATAATCATGACATATGTATTAAAGGGGCAGTAGCACGTTTTTTGATAATTATATATTTTAAAATTTTTCACTGATAATTGTAAGTTAATGTTAAATGTATTATTTTGATAGTGTCATAAATCTCATTACACAAGCCAATCTTCCATAGTCAGAGAACAAAGTATGAAGATTCACATAAAATCCATTGGCGGCCATTTTTTGTGAACACCTTTAATTCATTTTGTGTAAGAAAAAGGAATCGCATGGCTAAAGTTTACATTATATATATGAATTATTACTGCTCCATTTAGTTTAGGTGCATTGTCTTTCAGTGGGAACCATTAATTTTCATTTTCCTGACATCACCTCATATTCCCCCTAAAAACGTGCTACTGCCCCTTTAATGTCTATTTTCATGTCAGATGTCTAATGTCGATTTTCATGTCAGATGTCTAATGTCGATTTTCATGTCAGATGTCTTATTATCTATTTTCATTTCAGATTTCTAATTTCTATTTTCATGTCAGATTTCTAATTTCTATTTTCATGTCAGATTTCTAATTTCTATTTTCATGTCACATGTCTTAATGTCTATTTTCATGTCAGATGTCTGAATTTCTATTTTCATGTCAGATGTCTAATGTCTAATTTCATATCAGATGTCTAATACAATTTCAGATATTTGAATATCTCTGTTAATGTCAAATAGCCAACATAGCTTCACTTCTCTCTTGATGTTGAAAAATAGCCAAAGTTCTAAATATCTAAATGTCTCAGTTGATCCCACATGTCTGATACTGCTTATGATATCAGAATGACAATGTTGATGCTTTATGTCTGGCACAACTCCAATTATCTGAACATCTCCGATGAGGTCATATGCATTTATCTCATAACCTAGCTCTGTTGATGTCAAAATAATGTCTGGCACAACTCCAATTATCTGAACATCTCCGATAAGGTCATATGCATTTATCTCATAACCTCTGTTGATGTCATGTCTGGCACAACTTCAGACATCTGAATTGAACTTGTTATGCCAAACAATGAATGAATCCACTTGTTAAATGTCTCATTCAGACATCTGAATTGAACTTGCTATGCCAAACATTTGAATGAATCCACTTGTTAAATGTCTCATTCAGACATCTGAATTGAACTTGCTATGCCAAACATTTGAATGAATCCACTTGTTGAATTTCTCATACTTCTTCAAATGTTTAAATAAATCTTATGTTGACAGTTGTTCGAATATTTCAAATATATGTCTAATTGAGTCTCTGGTTTTCTGATTATCTCTCTCTTCTGATGTTTCAGATATCTTATCAAATGTTTGAATCTTCTATGTTACTTAGAGCCTGTATTTGATTTTAGATACCCTAATGGCACTGATGTCAAATTTCTTATACAGATATAGATTTCTGATTTTTCCAAAATGGTAGATGTCTCGGTTTGACAAGAGATGTCTGATTTAGTTTTAGATGTCAAAATATCAGTAAGGGTACTGTCATCTGATTTCTAACAGTTTTACAAACTTGTTCAAGTTCAAAAAGGTTTTCATAGACTATTCAGTCACCAAAAGTGAAATTTGCATCTTCCTAAAACAAATCTATACATTCTCTTAAATTTTCATAAATGATATCATTTTCAAATGAACTCATGCCCTTAAAAGTACAGGTATTTTATAATATAGGATGTATATTGGCACCATAACGTCGAATGATTATTTTCTATCTAAATCTATACCAAAAGGTAATACAAAACCATGTTTCAAACATGGAAGCATCACTAACAAGATACAGGCACAAAAAAAGCTGTTAGGAATATTTTGTGGAGATACCCTTGACATGAATAATGCCATTCATTCTAGACAAACACACCAAATCCGTTCCAATTTACCTGGTTAGAGGAGAGAGTGGCTTGGTTCTAATGTTACAAGGTGGGATATGTCAAAGGTGATTAACAGCGGATTTGGTTAGTGTTTGGTGTGGAGATCAAAGCGGGAGCATATGCAGAAAGATGGAATAATAATAAATACATAATCTGAGGTGTAGGATGTGACTCCAGGTATAAATAACTAATTGCTCTATAGTCTGTTTCTAGTTGGAGGTCTTATCATCATTACTGAGCATATGGTTACATTCAGAGAAAACATGGTTACATATGCCTGACATTTAGGAACAAATTTGCACATCTTTTTATATATCTATACAAAATGATAACTCTTTGCTCAACAAAACATTTCAGAACCAAAGTTATATATATATATTGATTATTTAAGCATCAAAGGAGTCTTAATATAAACTATATACTAAGTGATAAACTAAATATTGAAAATTGTGGTGTTTTTGAACATACATAATACTGGAGGGAGTTCCACAGATATAGACTGACTTTTCAGGGAATATCATGTAAATTTCAGGTAAAGATAGGGGTAAATAACAGAAGGAGAGGCTTTGAGTCTGAATTGTATAGAAACAGTAATTATAAATGAATCAATTTTGAACTAAGTCTTCCAAAACTCATGAAAAAATAAGATAAAAGTGTTATATGAAATAGCAACAGTCAAATATTCCCCTATCATTTAAACACTTTATTTTGATTAAGGTTATTTTTTAAAGGAAACAATAACCATCAAAGAACGGTAAAGCAACACTGAAGAATTTGGAAACAGACTATAGTTCCAAAGTCTTCCTCCCATTCACAGAGTAACAGCTGGTATGTTGGTTGTTCCTGTTGGTTGTCCAGCTGTATCTTGCATCCTTGTCCCCCATTTATCTTCTACCAACCATCACCCTCCCCCCTTTTTGTCTCCTCCACAGGTAATTGTTCTCCATTCTGATATTCTTTTCACACTTAACTATTCCTGCATTAAATATGGACATTGCGAAACTGCCAACAAGTTTTGGTCATAGGCCCTTGTTCTATCATTTTGTTATTCTTTTCACAATTCACTGTTTCATTCATTAGAAAAAGAATATAGGAAACTACAAACAAGGAACTTCTTTGAGTGGCATATACAAACAAGAACTTGGTCATGGCTAACATGCTAAAGGTATTACAGAGTTTTTTTAAATTGGCAATGGATCAACCTAGATTTTGTTTTACATTATAAATTTCACGATCTTGGCAACACAAAAATGCATTCAACAAATATTTCAAATCAATTATTTCAATCTTACAATAACTCTAAGAGACAAACGTCATGTTTATCATAATATATGTCATAAGCACACTTCTGTGCATGATATATACTCGAAATCAAAGTACAAGAAACATTTACTGTCCATCTATCCATATAGTAGCAATATATACCCTCCCCATCTTCAAACTCCCAGTCCTGTTTTTCAGTTACCTTTTTTTCATTTTGATACCAATAACAAGTTATGACATGCATGTAAGTACACAATAGTAAATTTCTCCTACTATACGTACTCCTCCTACTCCTCTTTCTAATCTTTCACTTTCTTAGTGAAATTCCCAAATAACACTCCTTATACTCCCCTAGCTTCTTCACCCATACCCCCCTTGTCCCCTTCTATATTACATCCTCTCCCCATACACAGGTAACCAACATCCTTCTGTCCATAATGTCCAATACATCACATCCTCCAAACTTCCCTTCACTCCTAATACCCATTTCATAAGTTGACACCCCTTCCCTCTTCCCCCAAATCACTTTGGTAGTGATATATCAACTGTCCCCGTTATCAAATCAATACCTCTCCATAAAACCAAAATATCCCTCCTTCTAAAATCCCCCTCCCCTTTACTCTGCATTGACTGCAGACATCCTCCCCCCTCATTTTATTCCACCCAAAATTTTACCCCCCCTCACACAGGTAATCGACCTCGTATCTCCCTCTTTGATTGTTAAAGCAGAGCTCACCATTCATGCATTATATATGGAGATAAGAAGGTCTGCCAGTCAGCACTGTTATGATATTATCAATATGCAATAATACCAGATGTTGGAACTGACTAAGATTTCTCTAACAAGTCTTAAGTTTCTTAGTTTCTTATTCAGAGATGGTTACTTTGTTATAGGTGTATACTTAGCAACTTGGCAATTCACTGAGTAAAAGAATTTTTGAAACACATCATTTCTGAAAACATCACTGAAGTATCAAACAGAAAAAATTATCTTCTTTGAGACAAATCTGTTTGTCCCCAATCTTATTCAGACAATGGCAAACAATCACCCATTAAGTTTCATATTTTAAATTTTTTCATGAGAAATCTTAATAGTGTTGTTTTTTTTAAAGAAATGATAATAATTTACTTTTTCAAACCATTGGCACCAAAGATATTTCCGAAAAAATTGTTAAGAAATCAAAAATCAAGAACAAAACAAAAAACTTGTAATGCCAATAAAAAAAAATCAAGAAGAAAACATCATTGTTTCATGAGACCAAGTTGTGTGTCCTTATTCTCTTATCTTAATCCTGACAAACCGACAACAATCACTCAGTTAGGGCTATTCCTCAAATTCTCAAGTCTTCTAATATGCCAGTTTTTATCCAATATCCCTGTTTTAACACCTCTCCCTCAGCCCACAGTGGGATATGCAGATTGCGTTCCCACTTGTTTTTTCCATCACTACCCCCCAGAATGCAATGCATTTCATTCACAGCACATGTTGTTTACCGACAGATCGCTTGTCCAAATATACCCTCAACCATAACACACTGGGAACACTGATACGTGGCAAGGTAACTTTAAACTTCATTTTTCACAATTTGTTAAAAAACATTTAAGTTAAATGTTTTCCAGCTGTTTGTTTTTTCAAGCATGCAGTGATTTTGAATTTGTCAAATAAAGACGTGATTTTTAAAATGACAAGTGAAATTTAAGTTTCTGATTTTCTGGTAGATGATAATAAAACTATGTATATGTCTATTTGGTTTAAAGCCTGTTTTTATTTCAAGTATACAGTGATTTTGAATAATATAATTAAATTAAGACTTCTGATTTTTATTAGGCAAGTGATTTAAAGGGGCAGTGGCACGTTTTTTTATAATTTCATATTTAACATTTTTCACTGATAATTATAAGTTAATGTTAAATATATTATTTTGACAATGTCAAAAATCTCATTACACAAGTCAATCATTCATAGTCAGAGGACAAAGTATGAAGATTCACATAAAATCCCCTGGCGGCCATTTTGTGTGAACACCTTTAATTCATTTTGTGTAAGAAAAAGGAATCGCATGGCTAAACTTTACGTTATATATATGAATTATTACTGCTCAATTTAGTTTAAATACATTGTCTTTCAATTGGAACCATTAATTTGAATTTTCCTGACATCACCTTATATTCCACCCAGAAATGTGCTACTACCCCTGTTTTGAAAATATTTTTCAAATGGTCAGACAACTTTACAAATGTTTTTGATTTGAAGCCTCTTTACTTAAATAAAAGAAAGGAAGAAAAAAGAACAAGAATCATAACATAGAATCTAATTCTTATAGGAAAATGTTGATTTTATCTTGCTTCAGTATATACCTCCAATTACTCTTTCATTCAATAATTCTGTAAAATCAGGAAGATCTCCACTGCACTTAAAATAACATCAGCTTCATCACAAAATAAAACATGTTCATGTTTTCAACATCTTAACTACCCTCTTGTGACCTGCAGCTAAAATTAAGAGTTTAAAAATATAAAGTGCTAAAACCGCAAATGTTCACGATATGTTGAAGATAACGTTCTTGAAATTTCTTCCAATTGATTTGCAATGTAAACTGGGTAAGTGGCTTGCATCATTTTCGAATGTTACAAACTACTAAATTTAATAACATTTCTAACATTAATTCATTTAAAGATTTTTGAAAGGCAAATCTGGACTTAAGTTAACTGAAAATCTCATTTCTCTGATGTCATTATCCAATATTTGAACAATAGTCAATATTTATAAAAAAATAGAACATCAAGTAATGTTTCCACCACTTTCTTAAGTTTATTAAAATGAAAAAGAAAACAAATTTTAAATGTCCTGATGAAAAAATGAAAACTAAAACTAAATTGATATATTATCAAATTCACACGTACATATAGAAATCTGCCGACTAAAAATCATAAAATTGTGAAGTATCTTATCCTTTTATTCGTTTTGCTCAATGGCTGTTTCCTCAAGCCGCTTTAATGAAGTGTATAATCAGACACAGTCGCATATTGTTCTAAATCTTTTTACAGCTTATCAAGAAAAGAACACAATATCTAAATGTCTTAATAATTCATGTTTAATTGTCACACATCTAAAAAATAGAGCCATTGGCTCTGTAGCTCATCAGGCATCATATCAAGTTTGCTTTATACAGGCCAGATGAGCTAAAAATGAAACCTATTGCAAGAAAACCTATAAAAAAATTACAAAACAAATGTAACGATTTCGAAATAAATTTCCTTACCCAAATGATTTATTATTATTCAACACTTTCTAGATTGCCAATATCAGACAGTGAAAGAAGTCCACACTAATATATCCAAGGAGAAATAAAGACTGTCATCTAATGGAGAAAAATAGGTTTTTAAGATTGTGACCCCTGTGACCCTATTTGGGGTCATGGGGTCACGAAACCTACAATTTAGAATCCCCATTGGCCAAGGAGTCTGCACATATAATTTCAGCTCTCTAGACCTTTTGGAACTTGAGAAGAAGATGAAAATAGTTTTTTAAGGTTGTGACCCCTGTGACCTATTTGGGGTCATGGGGTCACGAAATCTACAATTAAGAATCCCCATAGGCCAAGGAGTCTGCACATATAATGTTTAACTCTCTACTCCTTTTGGAACTGGAGAAGAAGATGAAAATAGGTTTTTAAGGTTGTGACCCCTGTGACCCTATTTAGGGTCACAGAGTCACCAAAGTTACAAATTAGAATCCCCATTGGCCAAGGAGTCTGCACATATCATTTTTAACTCTCTACTCCTTCTGGAACGAAGAAGATGAAAATAGGTTTTTACAGTTGTGACCCCTGTGACCCTATTTGGGGTCACAGGGTCACCAAAGTTACAAATTAGAATCTCGTTATGCTAAGGTACCTGTACACAAAATTTCAGCTCTCTAATGTGTATGGTTCATGAGGAGAAGTCAAAAGTGTCAAAAGTTTACGGCCGGACGCCGGACGACGGGCCATGCCATAAGCCCATCTGGACTTTCAGTCCTGATGAGCTAAAAATCAAATTCATAGCAAATGATTTATTACATATATCCAATTAATCGTAACCTCTCAACAACTGTTCCCTCAAAGCCACTTTAATGAAGTCCATCATTTGGTGAAATGATAATGATGCCTTGAGTACATAGCAACAGTACTCCAAAATCACTCAAGTCACAGACAATCCTTGAAATAGACTTCCGAAAGTCATCAACGAGTGTCGTTCTTGGCGGACATATGGCGTACATTACACGTACATAGCTTGTTTATTGCAAACCATCCACCTTACTGTGTGAAGGTAATTGAAAGGTATGGCTTGTCAATGTACAGGGAATTGGTGTATGTACTTACACTGTCTGGCCAGAGCAGTGGAGGAGGTCAGTTTGTTTCTGAATGAAGAGGAATGATAAATTAACAGGAAAATTTGTCTGAAGGACGCCTCATGCAGAAAAATCAATTTCCTCTTTTCCTTGTAATTTTCATGTTTTGACACATGAAAATGGTTTATGGAAAATATAAAATGTCACTAGAGATAGTCAATTGTGGCTCTTGGTTAGTTTTTGTAATTTTTGTTATTCTAACACAAAATATAAATTATTTGTACTAGAAACTAGAAACTAGAAAATGAAAAAATTTTGATGACAATTTATCGCATAAAAATTTCCAAAATATCAAACTTTTGTCATTCATCATAAAGTATTACCAAACAAAAATTCAGAAGTATATGAAAGATAGATTAACCATTCCGGAAGTCTCACAAAACTAATTTTCTTTTTCAAAGCCACTTCACTTTACTAAGGACCATTCTGCAATGAAAAGCTTTTCTATCTTCAGTTCAACACAATTCATTTATATAATTAGTTCCTCTCCTTCAACTTTATATAATCTCCTCTCTTTCAACTTCAGCTGACTCAGAAAACCCTCCATAAGGGTTTTCATCATGCAATCCTTGGAGAAAAAATACCATTTTTTAAATATCAGTTATTTCTGAGCAACGTGACATTTACGACCAGCGACTCTTTGGATGGCGGTATTGTCCATTACCACTGTGCACTGGAACTCAAAAATAATTCCCAGATGATATCACATAGTGACAAGAAATATCAGCAATTAATTCCGCTGAACCAACTGTTATCATTCATGTGACAATTTTTGTCTCGAGAGAACACTTGATGTCTGATATTGACATGATGAAATAAACATTGTAAATGCACAACTGTCCTGGGTGTTTTTCACAAACGCTTATTAAATCTTCTATCACTGAATAATAACTTTCGAAAGAAATCACTGGAACTGTAAAGAACCATCTAAAATTAATATTACAAGGTTATGTGGTTTTTCATATTATTATTTTTCTTAGATTTACCTTAATGTCATTTAAAACAAGCATTTGAAAATATTATTCATTCCCATAGATCTGCCTTTATTGATACAAAAATATGATCATAACTTTAATTTTTTTCAAAAGATCATCTTCCATTTTTTTAAACATCTCTTTTCCTCCCTTTACCAAAAGCTACACCACTTTGCATGTAATAAAAACATGTCTTGTTATTCTTAACCTTCTTGATTTAAACCTCCTGTGTTTTCTCTGAATTATGTTTCTGACAAAAGCCTATTAATTTTACAGCCAGACAGTAAAAGATAGGGAGAGAGAAGATTTCCTTGTCTTACTCCTTGAGTAAATCATCCCTCCAATAATCTTCATAAACTAATGTAGGATCTACTTTGGTGTGTCTGGATCTTTGCCATGTGTATTGTTTCTTAACATCAACCCCATTTCAGTACTTAGGTGCTGTGAGGAATAATTGAAACCTGCTTTCAGTACATTTATTTGCCGAGGAAATTTTCCTATTTCTAGTTCCTGGTAAGTTCTAGAAGAAGAAAAAAACCAAGTTCTATTTGGTGAATATAATCTGTGCTGTGAAGTTATTCACCAAGAAGCAAAGTGTCTGATGGTCTGCCCCTTTAAAGCCATTATCTACATTACATATAACATTGTCTAATGTTTGATATTCGTTTCACAAATAAAAGCTTTGATAATTGTGCACTGTTGAATATTATACTGAATTATATTGAAAAGTGATTTTTCCATAAAAGAAGGACGATGACGTCGTTCTAAAGAAGTGATATTACAATATGACAATGATGAACTGACAAAGACACAGTCAAGCTATCATATTCAATATCCAATTTTATATACATTATTAAAACAGTTGATCTGTCAAAATACATAATTTTTATTACATTCAACAAGCATTTCAACCATGAATCATATAAAAAATTAAATCTTCTTAATTGCTTGTACAACCTAGTAATAAGGCATGCTTGGAGAGAGATAATTTTTTCATCAAATAGTTACTGGCGCCGAGGAGCTTTGAACACATCAAATCTTTAAGGTATAACATATTGAACCATTTAGTCTTCAAAGGTGATGGGTGCCAGTGCATACTGATATCATACAAACATGATATTTGAAATTGACATCAACAAGGACGAACCCAATCACCTTGCTTGTCAATTTCCGAGTTTACCATGACCAATCAAAAACAGATTGACTGCAATTAACACATGCTGGTAGCTTCCCTCTAATGAGAACCCTATGGTATAAATTTGTCTATATCAGATATCTACGCCATGGATAACATGCCATGCACATGAAACAGGATATATTGACCACACCAGGATATGTGATACGTGATGATATTGACGCAGGAATTTGTGAAATTGACATCAGGGTCAAAGATGCATATTTCCCATGAAACACGTCAATAACATCTCCTTGACATCTACATTAGAATAAAAGGTCCATTATTAGGGAAATAAATCACATTTATTGCAAAAGTGATAAAAGCGAGCCCTTTATAAGCTATCTGGGAAATGTCTGTTAGCAATTAATAAGAAATACCTATAGGATCCTGAAAAGATCATGTTTTATTGGTGTGTGTATAAACAAGCAATGTATGTAAAAAGTGTGAGATATAGTGATTATCATGGTGATGGGGTGTTAAAGGTATGTTTTATGGTTTCTCAAAGCTTTTTGTTGGTCATAATAAACATTACAAAAACAGACTGGATGAAGTAAGTATTTATATAAGGCATTACATTCCTATACCAAATGTCTCTATGAAATAGCTTGGTCAATTAATTGGTCAAAGGGGAGGTCACTAACAAGGGCATTATCAAAACCTTAAAGGAACAATTTTGATTTTTGAAAAATAACTGATACATATCTAAACTGACAAATATAAAAAAAGATTATCTTTTCTCTGAGCATGATAGAACTCTCAAGTTTTGCTTTTGCTTAATAAACACAATAACATAAAAGCAATTCAAGATTTAGACCATTTTTTTCTTTTACTTATATCCACAAGAACACCCTCTGAAATGAAGATTCCTTTATAACTAAATCTATTTTAGCATGGAATAAGGACAGGATTCAAACCTAAGACTATTTGACATATATGCAAAAAAAACATCCAGAATGAAAAAAACTTTCAACCTCCAACTAACTTAACTAAACCTATTTCAGAAAAGACAAAGAACGGAATTCACACCTCAGACTATTTGACCAATATTCATGAATTAATACAGAATTTAACCCTCAGATCATTTAGCTTTTTTCCACAACTAAATTTTCCAAAATCAAAAAGATCGTACCATTATTTACAAAACCTACTTCAAATGATACCCTTCAGATTAGGGTGAGAGTTGGATTCAAACATCAGACTTGTAGAGTTAAATCCACAAGCCATACCTGAATGATGTGTGAGTCTGTACTAAGCTAATGAAGGATTTCCTCTTATTTACTGACCAAACAGTAGCAGTGAATTCGAATGAAGATGCCAGACTTATCAGAACCACAGAACCGTTCCCTTGGCGCTAATCTAAATTAGGAAGGTAAACATATATAGAATGTCATTCTAATCCATCCTCCAATAGATCTAGCTCCAACAAGTATAGTACACCAACATCAATCTTTTCAAAATTTGTGTTTTGACCATTTCATAATCATTTCATTTTCTTATCTTTCATTTCATTTCTATCCTTCTTTTCAAATGCTAAGCTGTTTTCCAGATCTCAATTGAAAATAAGTTTATATTTGTCTTAGGATGAAATGCTGTATCAGATAACTTGTACATATAAACAGTATCTCAATGTATATAACTGATAAGTAATATATTTTCCAGGCATGGAATAAGAAATTATCATTAATAAATTAACAGTATCTTTCATCTTCCAATGCTTATGTATCTTTATTGGTTAATTTATAAGGCAGTGACAGATATACTTTTGACATGGTTATGCACTTTATGGCAAAATTTAACAAATTCATTAGAAAAAGAATAGTTTTCATAAAACATCAATGTTATTTAACAAGTAATAACGGATGCTTTCTTGTTACATTATTTCATTCATTTTCCAATAGAAATTTACTTAAACTTTAATACCATTTCTCATCATTACACTAAGGTTACATAGTAGCTACAATCATCTCTTTAGTTTTGAAAATGTAAACCCTGGACTAAATTTTATACATACCACACTGTAAAAAATGTTATATTGTAAAACAGCAATTTCAAAAAAGGATAGCTTCAAAATTATGTACTGAAAGAAAAGTTTCAAAATAAAAGTGCATTTGACCTCAAAGTTACCTCAAAATGCATATATACACCAAAGCAAAAATAATAAAAACACGGAGGATACTTACCAGAGCATTTTTGAGTATTTCATCCATACTTCAACAAAATAAATAGGTATCCAATATAATTCAGTGATATTTTAGTGAAAATAATCCTTCAATTTGAGCCAATCCCTTTGAAACAGAATGAAGCAGACGTCAGTTTTGCACTCTGCTATTGTTTCTATCATCATCCTATGAATGTCCAATGTTTGTTGATGCAATCATAACAAATGATTTGAGAAAATTCACTGAAATTTAGGTGAAAATAATCCATCACTGGTTCCAAATACATGTGCAAGCAGAATACGCATACATACACTTTTGCACCGGGCTATTTTTACTTTCATCATCACTCAGATGTGTCTTAGGTCTGTTGAGGAAACTATGAAGCCAGATGTTTAGTAAGAAGCCTCAACTCTCTTCCTCCATATGTTGGAGAGTTCCTGCTTTTACTTTACGAACAGGTAAAGACGTCAGGTTTGTTTATGTCCATGGTTACCATTGTAGCTTCGTGAATGTCAGTGTTGAGCACACAAGTTTCATCTTCCTCGATAATAATTTTGTTGTGAGGGTTCTAAAATTTATTAGCAAGATAACAGAAATTTCATTGGTTCATTAGCAAAATTAGTTTACAATTTGAGAAAAAAATTATCTTTCAATGGTACAATAACATTAGGATAGCGAGTTTCGAGATTTCAGTCTGTTAAAAGAGTTGTAGTTGTGAATGTTTAATGATTGTCTGCTAGTGCTGACAACTACAGCATCTAACTCGCAGACACTTGGAGTCAATCACAGACGATTTGGCAGAGTTTTCGCTCCACATTTCTTACTCAGGTGAGGAAGGTATAAAGTTTTCATGTGCTGTAAAATTCTGTCAGTAAGACGTCGACTTATTAATCCATTATATTCTTACTCTGAATTCAAAGAATGTTGTCTATGTAATCTCAGATCTTTTGGAAAAGTGTCAATACCAGATAAAATGAACTATTTAAAATATTTGAAATTGGCACTTAACAGAATACCTTGGCGATAAACATATTGCAAATATGTGCTATTGTTAGATTTGCAGTGATTTTTACTTCAAATAGATTTTGGCATTTGAAGTCAGCAGAAATTTTGAATAGAAAGACAACGATTTATTTGAATATCTATACAATTATTGCTTATTGAGTACCAGGACATATCTTTTTTTTAACTTTTGAAGATTTCTTTCTTTTAAACTTGAGATTTTCCAAGTTGATAACCAACTTAAGGATAAAAATAATGAGACAAATAACACATTTCTTGATCCAGATGATTAAATCCAAAGTATAAGGATATATCCAATAAACTCTGCAAAGCTTTTGATTTCACTTGCACCATCTGCCAACACTTTATTAAGTTCCAACTGAGACTATGGATTTTATTGCATTAGGATGCAAATCCTTTCTTGAATCGCATGATATTTCTTCAACACATTTATAATAGTGTCAGGAGCTAAAGTTTCAAAAACAGGAGTTTCCTCAAGTCGACTGAAGCCTCAGAAATCTTACATCTGCTGTAACTTCCAGGCAGCTGACTACGACTGTAACTTTAATTGACAGTTCACATTTAAGACCAGGTAAGACTGTAGAACATCCTCCTGACGTCACTTTTGGACTAGAAATGTCTGTTGAAACATCTGCTCCTCAATATTGCACACTAGTGTTGTTGAAAAACACAAGAGTTCATCATAACTCTTCAGCTTGTGAAGGTAGAAAAACATCCAATGAATCGCAACTCACGTCTGCTATCCCAAACATATCTCCAGCCTGGTTCTCCATTCATAGTGATGAAATACAAACATTTCCTTGAATTGTTTCTTAGACAGATCACCTGGTCAAAATATTCAGTGAATTTCTACCTCACGTCTGCTCCAACCAAAAACATCTGTTGGCGAGTATCACATGCTTGATTCCATAACAATTACTCAGTCCTGTATTGTTTCACATGTGCTTCAAAACTTTCCTCAAGGATATCAAAAGCAATCCTTTGAAATACCACAAAACTTATCCAAATGTTTTCAGTGACAGTTGTCTATACAAATCCTCTTTGAATCCACAGTAATCACACATCCATGGAGCATAGAAGAATCATTGAATCCTTGGCATAAACATTTGTTCATTTATGAACTCTTAATAAACAAATGTATATGTCAGATTAACAACTTTGAAAAGTGTTCTTGAAATCTGTCCACTGAAGGTTCAATGTATGACATATATCAATAGCCTATAAAACTGTAAAAGTTGACTGAAACAAGATCTGTCACTGAAATCGTTCTACATCCACAGCTTTCTTGTAAGATTTCACTGCAACCATAGTACATATGCACATCTTCTTGAAATCTTTGGCTGAAAGCTATCCAGGTAAACTTCTTCAATGAATGTGAACTGACGTCTGCTAAGTTTAGCCTGCAAGGTATGCGTCAGCCTCCCCACTGGTGTCTGCATGTGCACCACAACATACACCAGAGTAATGGGTAATCAATCCTCTCCTTACTAACTCAGACTCCTACCAAGACTATAGTCTTCCTACAGACTCACCTGGTTGCTAGACTCACATTTAGTCTCTTGGATCCCTCAATTACTGACCTATATCATAGTCTGCTTCAACGTCTGCAAGATCATTTTATTTAACTTTACTGAGGACCAATGACAAGTCTACCAATTTATGAACTCAGACTCCTACCAAGACTATGGTCTTCTTACAGACTCACCTGGCCACTAGACTCACATTTAGTCTCTTGGAAACCTCAATTACTGACCTATATCGTAGCCTGTCTCAAAGTCTGAAGAATGGCTATATCAATCTAACTTTATTGAGGAACGATGACATGTCTACCATTTCATAAACTCAGATTCCTACTAAGACAAGGTGTTCCTGTAGAATCACATTGACTCTCATTTTGTCTTTTGGAAACCTCAATAACCGACATTTATCGTATCCTGTTGAAGTCTGCAGATTCATTTTATTTATCTAACTTAACTGAGGACCAATGACAAGTCTACCAGTTTATCAACTCAGAGTCCTACCAAGACTATAGTCTTTCTACAGACTCACCTGGTCGCTAGACTCACATTTAGTCTCTTGGATCCCTCAATCACTGACTTATATCATATCCTTCTTCAAAGTCTGCAAGATCATATTATTTATCTTACTTTACCTAGGACCAATGACAAGTCTACCGGTTTATAAACTCAGACTCCTACCAAGATCAAAATCTTCCAGCAGACTCACCTGGTCGCTAGACTTGAAATCAGTCTCCTTGAAACCTCAATAACCGACCTATATCATAGCCTGTTTCAAAGTCTGCAGAATAGTTTTATCAATCTAACTTTATTGAGGAGCGATGTCATGTCTACCATTTTAAAAACTCAGACTCTTACCAAGACAAACTCTTCTTGCAGTCTCATCGAGTCACAAGTCTTTGACCTAGTCTAAATGACCTATGCCTGTCTCACTTCACTGACGAATGGAAGTATACCATCTTCAAATTATGACTCCCACCAAGAGACTCACAAGACTCTTGCTTAGTCTCTGAAATGCTGATCTTCATCATAGCCTGTGTCAAAGTCTGGTTAATGATATCATCAATATGACCTTTCTGAATTATGATGACTTATGTCTCTGAAGATTAAAAAAACAACCATCGCTTAAACTCTCAGAAGAATAACAAGTCATCCATCCCTTGAACTCATTTCTTGCCCATAGTTAATCAATATAATGCATGATCTAATCATATTGAATGTAATTTTCTTGTTTATTTTCCTAGTGTACTGTCCAAGATCAAGATCCAAATTTCTAGATTTTTCTCTCAAATATTTAGGCTCCCAAAACCCACTTCATTATCTCAGGAGTATTTTCAAAGAATTCAAATTTTTTGTCTATCTATTAATATTTCTCTTTGACTTTATAACTTTTTCTAAAGCTCATCTATTTCAAACTCAAATGCTGAAAGGAACCCTGAATCTCTCCTATTTATAATAATTGTTTTGCCATTGACTCAGTAAGTCTAGCTAGTCATGGAATCTTCTGCTTTTCAAACATGGAATACCCTGGTCTTAGGTTGCCCTGTGGTATTCAATCTCTGTTCAGGCTTGGCCCTTGTCTATCCATCATTCATCATACCAGTATGGCTTTTCCAGAAAATTGGTAGATTTTGAGATAGGACACTGTTTAGACCAGGTATAATTGTTTTAGCCGAAGTCAGTCTCAGAAGTGAGAGGGTAAGAACCATACCAGAGTTGAGTTGTGGGTGGCTTGGAACGCTTACATCATAATCATCTGGTGAAGGATTAGAGCTAATACTATTTGGTTTTGCTTGGATTAGAGTTTTTATTACAACAGTGATATAATGTATATATGAAACAGGAATAATACTGATTGTAGATTTGGGAGAGAGAAAATCATTTTGACATTTCGAAAAGTACTTTGAATCGAAGAATAGAAATAACCAGATATTTTCAAATTCAGATAGAACATTTTAAGTTGAGGACAACCCCTTTTTTAAATAGTTATAAGTTCTAGAGCTCATAGTCATTCTTATATTTCTATTTATCCATAAAATGCTAAAATATTGAATGTTAGAGTGGTCCTCAAGTTTTTATGAGAGTAATTGTGTATTATGCAAATATTATTCATATAATTGTCCTATTCAAGGCTGCAAAGCTTAAACAAAATGTTAAATGTTAAAAGATTGAATAGCAAAAAAAACAATAGCAGGTCGCAAATGCCTAAATAGTTCATAAACTTCAACAATAAATCTGACATTGAATCAAGAAAAGAAGATTACATCTGTCTTTAAAGATGAAAATACAAACACAGATGTCTTTTTAAACAGAGTTCCATAACCCTCATGTGACTGATGAGATATATATAGGTTGGTTTATTTTCCCTTCACTATTTCTACACAACAGAAGATGTGTCATAAATCTTGAACTAGGAAATGTGTTTTCTAAAACTCATTCAACAGATGAGATACCTTGACTGTGTCAGTCATCTGACAAAAGTGTTGTATGTTTTAAGAGTTGTAATGCAGACCCCTGTTTGCAATAAATGACAAAGACTTCAATGTGTTTCACAACAATTCAGATCGGAATGACATTCTTCAAACATTGTTAGTGCCTGATTTTTATTTAAATCTGATATGATATTAATGAATGATCTAAATAATAATTTATAAAAAGATATATGCTTTTTTTCAAACAAACGACTCGCCCTTGTTTATAAACAAGAGCATATTGGCTACATAGAACATATAATGAGGCACATTCTATTGATTTCAAAATAACTACCCAATATTTCCATAAAGTTTATTTTATAAAAAATCGGATTATAAATCAACCTCAATATCTGTTAAATATGATAACAGTTGGTTACCCAATTACATCCGATATATGAAACATATTTTCAACAACAATTTGAATAAAGGATATACAAGGGGACACTATTAGTTCACAAGATTAGAAATCCCAATAAATCAACGAAAATTTCTGCAAAGTGTGATAACAATTAGGGGCTCAGAACACAACCCTGCAGTACACCTGAAAGCAATTTATTTCTAAGGGAGGTAAAGAGCAGGTGTAGGAATGTGCGCATCAGATTCAACTAATAGAACCAGGGGGGGACGGGTGCAGAACCAGTTTTTCATGTTGGCATTTATAGAGACAGGGGCGAGCTTGATTTAACTAATGAAATTCTTCTTTCTTCCTGCCTGAGCTAATTTGTTAAAAGTGGTAACTGACATGTAGCCTGTGTTTTTCAACATCCTACCTGAAGCATGGTTTATTTTTTCTAATCAGATGTCAGTGGCCTTCTTGCTGCTATCAACATGTTACGATGAACTCACTAATTGTCTGTGCCTTTCAAGATTTCTTACATTATTTTTGGTTTAACTGAGATTTTTTTTTCTTTATTTTCATCAGTTTCTAAAACTTCACTTATATCTTGTACATTGAATTTTAACTATTTGAATAATCTAAGATAAATTTGCATCGCTTTTGAGAATATTTATTTGATATCCAATCAAAAGGAGAAAATATTAGATAATGTTTCAGACCCTTTTGTAATGTTTTATCAATTCAAAAAATATTGTTTCAAATTGCAGGTTATTGTTACTTATTGCCTCTAATTGTATTCATATCAGAATAGCAACTGTCTTTTCAAGCCAATATCCAACCATTAAAAACAATCAAGATATCATAAATGATAAATATTATTATTATCCATTTATATTTATTGCAGAAATAACAACTAGTAATTTTGATCAATGAAGGAATTCACAATCACTTGCATGAATGTTCAGTAACTAAATGGAATATACAATCAGTAGCTAGAAAACAAAATCAGTAGCTGGAATATACTATTTCCTAATTGGGAATAAACAAATAAATAACTGAAATACACAATCACCATAATGGAGTATAATTTTATAGAATATACATTCAGTAGTTGAATACACAATCACCATAATCTTAGGGAATATACAATCAGTAGTTGAATACACAATCACCATAATCTTATGGAATATACAATCAGTAGTTGAATACACAATCACAAAATTGAGTGCAAAACCAGTGGTTGAATACACAATCACCATATGGAGTATACAATCAGTAGTTGAATACACAATCACACGATGGAGTGCACAATTCTAATATGACATAAGTCTCAGGAGTATTTTTTAAACAATATTTTTAAACAATTTATGTATTCAAACAAAGCGGACCCCAGAAGATGCTTTTACTTCTAGAACTGAGTGATTTAGACTCGCTGTACTTTTCTAAAAGGGGCAGTCGTCTTTTATTTTTGTTTGCTCTAGGGTCTGGATGACAGACTAAATACAAATGTCAAGACGTTTATTAATGTGTATATATTGCTGCTAAATATATCAACAATAATCCAAGGAACTAAATCTTCTATTACATCATCAATTAACAGTCATGGTACCTTCAAAGGGACAAACAACACAGACCAGGCAATTATCTCAATGCCAAGTTTAGATCAAGCATACCATAAACTATCAATAGCGATCAATTACACCATCAAATGGCTACTGTATTTATAAGCACTGACTAGCGTGACTTATCTGTTACACACACAACAAAGAATCACCAGTACACTACAAGGATGTTGATTTCACCTCTAGGTGTGATGTACATAAACATGATGTAATGTACAACCATAAGGCATGATGGTTGCATGATCAGCTGAAGCTATGATACCTCTTCAACAATTTGTATTGATAAGACAGGACATAATCAGAAACCTTGTCGCACTCCTAACACAATTTTTCAGGAACATTATTTAGGCGGTGGCAAACAAGAAAAATCTGTTTCGTGGCTAATAATTCTTGATGATCTAATCACACCTGATCCAATCTTCATGAACAGACAGAAAAAAAAAGATATTGAAAAAGAAAACCTTTAAAGGGTAAAAAAAGAAATGTTTAGAGTTGTCAAGCAAATGAATTGGACTAACTGCACTGAACGCATCATTTTCAGAATAAGAAATAGTAATAAAAGTGTATTGGAAAATATCAATGTAATATCTTAAGCTAATGATATATACTCAAAGAATTAAGTTAGGGACCATCTGAATTTCACTATTGAGGTATTCAAAATTTTCCAATAATGTTTCAAATGCTTTAACTTAAAATTTGGCTGGTCCTTAACTCTTGAATAACAGAATATGATTGCATTTCAGGGCCTGATAACCATTCAAGAACCACTAAAACAAAAAGCGCTGTGACACCTCTGTACTATATGTATTTCTCTAATTTTCATTGAAGTGGCATTCAATTGTATACCATATAGACAAACAGTTGCAGTCTAATGATGGTGAACTAACCCCGTCAGCAGAATGCACATGAGCAGCAACCCCCTGCTGTTACCCCCCACTGGGGTTAATCATCTGGCCTCACTGGCTCCCCCTATCTGTGAGTGATAAGTTATCAGCAAGGGGAGATAAGCCACTTTAGAAGATTGCTGATTAAACGATGTATTTGATCTTAAATCTGGCAAATTCAACTTCACTGGGCAGGGTAATTAGTTAATTAGAAGTTTATTTCCTGTAATTACCTTGGTAAATAATTTGATTTGCAATTGAGCTGTTTTTCTTCTTTTTCAATTTTGTAAATTTTCTAATTGTAAATTTTGTTTGTTTCTAGGGATGCATTTTAGGCAAATTGAAATTACAGTTTTTAATCAGTTTTAATCCTAAATTTGATACACCTAGAAAATGGAATTGTCCTAATTTGTATGCTTGGAAATATTACTTACCGGTACATACATATTTTTTGTGTTTTGAAAGATATATCAGTTCAATGATAATAAAGTTTTTCTCGTGAAAACATCATTAAGTATGAGGAGGGAGTACTGTTAAAACACTAATGACACTCGTAAAAAATTCACATTTGATAGTGACGAGTGTCATTCCTGTGTTTTAACAATACTACCTCCCATACTTTATTATATTCTCTTGTACCGTTATGTATTTTTTCTTTGATCCGCAGTTATGCCATACTATTAAATCTCTCCTCCTATAGCATAGGTTAGCGCTGCCCTTACAATGGTAAAAACATCTTCACATTGAGAACTAAAGATCGACACAAGCGCCAAGTGATCCTGGTCTGCTAAGATTTCCCTTTCACTGCATGGACCAAATGCAACACATTTTCCCCATCAATAGTTTTTTTCCCTGAAAAAACATTCTGACAACGAAAATAAAGTTCTCCACAAATCATTTAACCCATTCTGTTTTTGACTTTCAGAATAAAAACAACACACATGCAACTTGAGTTTACTTCAATGACATTTAAAAACGAAAATGACAAAAAATGCAGAAAATGTTCCAAATTTAGAACAATGGTAATTCTGTATGACAAGCAAACTTCTTTGCAAGGCTAAAAAATAAATCAGCCCAAATTAGAAGCTAATCTGAAATCCTTAAATCACCAGGGCACGTGTCAAGAGGAAATCGTTGAACCGTTTAATAGCTTGGATCGGTTCCTTTAAGCAGAATGAAAAACCATTTTGCTGGTCGCTCAGCCATAAAAACTCTTTTTCATGATCTACAATTACTCAAAAGTCTTAAAGGGCAGCCAAAGTTTATGTCAGCTGTAGAGAACTGACAATTGAAAATGTTGTGATGTGTTCAATTTCTGATCAATTGTTTACTAGATACAAGTGAAATTTACATTGCTTTGGCTTTATATAATGTTGTATTTTCAAACATCTAAGATTCAGTTCTTATTTGTCAAAAATATTTTTTTACAAAATTTGACAAAAATCATGAAGTTTAAACCTTGAATGTTGCCAAAAATATTTTTATGAAATACATATCATTAATTGAAAAAATAGTTCAACACAATTAAGAGCAATTTAACAAATATAGAGCAAAGGTGGTATAGGTTGGTGCTTTTATTTTCTAACTTATTCAAATTGCAAATAAAGAAATTTATTCTGACAGTCTCTATTCATCATTGTAAAATTTCAAAGACCAAAATAGATACAAGTGTGTCAATTTTCTAACAAGTTCATGTTCAAGATATATCATGTCAAACAGATGTTCCAAGTCAAATGGATTTGTAACAGTTTCTGCCAACTAGCTTCAACAAAGGTTTGTTTTGCTTAAACATAAAACGAACGCTAAATGCTCTTAAATTGCAGTTTAAACTTGAGCCTTCAAAATTGAAACTATTCCAAACAAAGTTGGAATGTTTTTCCCAAAGAGAAACAAAATATTGAGACTTAAATAGACTCCTCTTATGGCTAAGCTACAACAGCAATGACTTTAGAACATGAACCCAAGAAGTTCATAGCCAATTTAACCAATCATTTTTGTCCTTGTAGTTAATTATTCCTGACAGTTCAAGGGCTTAAAACTTAAATAAAACCTTCCCCAAATGATTGAAGAATGGTTTTGTTTGGTCTTTTAAACCTCTCATGATCATTATAATTTTTCGTCCAATATCCTTTTTTAATTTGAATGAGAATTATTTTGAAGATGATTTAGAAATGATTCAACTATATATTGTTTCGACTAATTTTTATTTATCATTGACATAAAAAATCATTTTTACATCTTTAGCGTAGTGATGTTATGGAACCAAGATTTTGAAAAATCGTACCTTATTCAAATATGTATTAATTTGGTGTTTAACCTAAATAAAAGAAGTAAAACTTTTTTTTTACTTCTTGAAATATTTTAGTATCATCTTAGCAGTATCATGAAAAAAGTAAAAAAAAGTGCACTTATTACCTAGTTATGTTGTAGATGAACATAAAGTTATAGTTAATGACTTACACAATTTCACACAAGGAATGCATATAAAAAGATAGAAATATGTATTTTTTATTAGAGTATGTTACTGAGTACCATTTGAACATCATCAGAGATGTAATGACCATAACATAACCATCTCCTTTATTAAGGTTAACAGTCTCTACACATCCTTGACTGTAAGTACACATCCTGTCATAAGGCGACTGCTGAAGTACTCACATCCTGTCTAGAATACCATTCCAATATTGCAGTACTTGCTAGACTTAATAATTTTCTTTTTCAATATCATTATAATATCATAATTTATTGTTTTGTAATCTGACGTTTTCTCTTGATAATTTACTTATAAAATATCATAAAAATGTCATAATTGATTCTTTAAAGCCTGAGGCTGACATGAAGGATTTGAAGAAAACCTTAAATCTTTTTCTGATTGTCTACAAATCAATTAAATCTAATCATTTCAGAAAGTTTTTATAATGAAAATGAATGATTGAGAGATAAGCACAGTCATTATTTGTAAATAACATTTAAGAATTTAGAAAAATCATATAAGTCTGAAATCAATATTCTAGATGACTGATCAACAGAAAGGTTATCTTATTCATATTCTTGTTAAAGTAAAAGAAATTGTTATCCTCTTTCAGAAAGTGCAACTGAAAAAATTTCTGTGTAGGTTATATCTTTCTGTGATGTTACCACCACATTGCTATTCTTCAAAAACCAAGAGCAAGATTTTTTTTCAAATGAAGAAACATTTCCTTTACAGAAGATGAATGGTGTACGCGCTAACACAATACAGTAGAACACGGATATAGAGAACACGGATATAGCAAACACTCGGATATAGCGAACAAATTTTCAAGCCCCGTCCCAATATAATATTTTTAAAATTATATGCGTAAAGCGAACACAGGATATAGCGAACTAAATTCTTTGGTCCCTTGGAGTTCGTTATATCCGAGTTCTAATGTATATGTACAAGAAGAAGTAAATGAAACAGAAAGTCCTTTTGCAATTTTTAGTTTAAGGTAGAAAATTCAATTCCAAGAGCCCATTACACAGTCTTAGCACCTTCAGGTGAAAAACCTCCCCTCTGTTGCCGTCGATCAGCTTTCATAGTGAAGCATCTAACTGAGAACACCTGGCCACAAAGTGGAACTCTTCTGCCTTGAAGGTAATTTCCTCCTCTCTTTATTTGTTGATTACGCCCCAATCAAAGCGTAATTGCACCATAGGGAAGAGTCTACTGTGCCAGGAATATCTCGCTGATATCAGCGCAGGGTCCGTTTGGATACTCGATAGTTAGTCTTTTGATGTTTTTTGTTGGTTTCTAAATATTTACATTCAACATGGTCAATGGAGGTATCTTTGTAAGTTTGCTCTGAAGTGGCCTGTGTTCTTTTATCCCTCTATTTACACGTTTGTGGGGTAATTTTGGAACATGGTTTATTGTTTACCTCAGGTGCTTCCAATGTGATATCTTTCTTTGGGATATTGTGACAACAGTTGTTGTATGCTTCCAGAAGGTGTGTTCTTGATGATTATGGTTCTTTCATGATGTTCCTTGTCTAAGAACATTGTGTTTTTACTCTAAGAAAAGATTATAAGGCATAATTTGAATTTGAGAAAGAATGATAACAAAATATATTTAGACAATCTGAAAATAAATTTTATAAGTATCGGTACCATGAAAATGACAACAGAATATAACCCAGACAATATTGATAGATCTAGAGGCATAGACAGAGAGACAGCAGCTTTCACAACAACTTAACTTGGTCTTGTTTCTATCCCTTGAACTGTCAAGATGTGGTGACCCTACCAGGAGCAAAGTCTAGTCAATCAGCACTTTAACCACCACACCGTGATGATGTATTGAGTCAAAAGGAGGAAGAGCCCTTAGGAAGACTGTAATATTGATGTCAGAATATGACACATTCGAACCAGTTTAGTCTTGTTACCAGGAATACTCTATATGAAGGTCTGTGAAATGTACCAGAGGCAACCATGGACATAACTCTAAAGTCAATCAGCACCTCAACCACCACACCATGATGAGGTATTGAGTCAAATGGAGGAAGAGTCCTTAGGAAGACTGTAATATTGATGTCAGATTGTGACACATTGGAACCAGATTAGTCCTGTTACCAGGAATGCTCTATGTGAGGGTCTGTGAAATGTACAAGAGGTACCTTGCTGCCAACCATAGACATAAAACACACCTCAATGTACTGAAGTTAGTGGAAGGGATGTTCATAGGAGTTGATAATAAAGAAATGAAATAAGGAAATTTTGAACACAAGGTTATTTAAATTTACATAACACATGTCCAAAGCTTACATCACCTGACAAAAACAGAAAAACACAAAAAATGGGAAAAACCTGTTTTGACAACCAGATCGGTTTTTCATTCTCCAAGTAGACCAGCTTGATCAATGAACCCGTGTAAAATGTTGTCGACCTTTGATGATCCAATGAAGTTATACAATGATTGCAAAATATCTCCTGGACATCAAGCAACCTAACAATTTTTTCTGTTGAGAGCAAGTTTTTTAGGGTTTTGATTTTATTTTACGAAAAAAAATTTGATTTCTAATTTTACTTTTCACGTCAATTCCTTGCACTGAAATTGACAATAAGATCTTAAATTCAAATAATTCCAATAATAATCTGTTTCTCCTTGTTATCTATTAGCCATCTATAATTATGACAGCCAGTGTTGCCTAGAAGAACTATAAGAGCTCTTAGAAAATAGTATGATGTCAAGATATGACAGTTTATGAAAGAAGCCAGACTAGCCCCCATATGTTGAGGAATGCAAGAGACAAGCCAAGGTGAAATATACAACACTCACCTGCCAGAGATACCTTTAGGGTAGACTTATTATATAAAAGAGAACTAAACTTTATTTTCATTATCCTAGGGTTGAAGAAGGAATGACCAATCCATTGTCCACGTCCCCTAAGGAATTTGATGCAATATATCAATAAAAGTTTTATTATTATTTCATAAAGAACAAAATCTCAACAATTGGCCAATATTTCTTTGTTTCTCACAATGATCAAAAGAATAGAAAAAAACAAATAGAGTTTTCTTGTTTATGTTTGAGGATGCAATTCATCAATTTAACTACAATCATTATTACATTCAGTATCAATTTCAGGACTTGACAATTTTTTCTATATTTCTCCTTATAATGTTTAATATCCCAGGACTCAAAATAAAAAAAACCAAAATTTTCAATGAAATATCAAGTTATGTTTGAGGATCCAATTCATCATTATAATAATATTCATAATTATGATCAGCATCAAATCTAACACCTGACCAATATCCAGTGCCAAACAGAAAAAAAAGAAAAGGAGCTCTCTTGAAAATATCATGTAAATGTCAGTATATGACAGATAGTGAAATGTACCATCCCAGCCCTCATGGGTTGAGGAATGCAATAGACGAGGACTAGGGTGAAATATACAAGGCTCACCTGCCAACGATGAACAAAGAACAGGCTACCTACTGATTCTTTACCGTCTACTGCTAAATCAATCATATTCAATAGCAAAAAGATGGCATTCCTTCTGAACAAGCTTTTCTTCATTAGTTATGGAATTTTGGAGGTTTTTCTCAAGAACAAAGGGGGCCATTGTTCTGGAACTAAAAGGTGATGAGAAGCATAGTTACATCTTTAAGATTCTGATGTCACGATGGATTTACCTACTTAACCTAAGTGCCTGTCACTGGTGATAGCCTGTGGTAAAACAGTATAAGCACTGGTTATTCTCCTGCCTGAAGCTTAGGATGTTGAAGGTACCAAAGTTTTAAAATATCTCTGGTATAAGTCAATCATTCATATTAACATTTTACAGCTATCTGGAATGTAGCTCAGCTATATAATGGTAGAGCGTCCGCTCATCAACCAGGAGATTAGAGTTTGATTCTCGTCTGTTGCCTTACCAGGTTAAAAAGATGGAGATTTTGCTTTCTTGCTTGAAGCTCAGCATTTCAGGATGAAAAATCGATTGAACTGGCGCTGCACTGTGGTTGCCGGGTGCCATATAGGCAATAAGGAATTATCATAACTTTGAGGACAAAAAGGAATTATCATTAATATTATTTATCAAGGGCTTATATCCAGCTATACTGCTCAAAGGTGATTAGTTTTTCCCCATGATCATTGGATGTCAATCTTCCTTTTTACAAACCCTTTATGCAACATCAACTACCTTTGGAGCACTCATTACTAATTGACTTTGATTCTCTGCTTAAGATATTTCTTTCCCAAATAAATCATATCTAGCATAAGAGATTATGTGAAAATTGTTTTTAGTAATTCTTGTCATAGTGCTCAGTTCACTATTATTTTTAGAAATTGAAAATGATGGAAAATGTTGAAAATGATTTGCAGATTACTAATTTGAAATCCCTCGTGAAAAATAAAACTTACAATTTCGAAAAGAAAATACTAAACAATGAAGAAATTGAATGAAAGTTAACCTACACTGAAGTGTACAGAAGCATTTTACAGCCTCTTTGTTCTGTATGTTGGTCAAGAGAATACTTTGCTTCATGAAACTGAAGCTACCATAAAATATCCTGTATCAGCTTGCTATTTGGAAAATTGAAAGTCAATCTCTGTGGACTCCATATGAACCAAATGTTCAGGGTATAATACAAATCCATTCACTGACAGAGAAATTAGTTCACTCTATTGTAACTAGTATGCCTTATATTTCTCTATTTAAAATACCAGTAAGTAAAAATATGTAATTTCTTTAAATATCAAAGGAATTTTTTAAAAAATTTGAATATTGTGAAGATAATTATGAATAAAAGTATATCTTTTTTCTTTTATTCTTGATGTAAAATTGATATCATTATGTTAAAAATTTATTATATGCGTATACATACATGTATCATCTTTTAGCACATGAAGAGATATCTCATAAAATTATGTAGTAACTAAGTATATGGCTTTGTCATCAAAACTATGACAAGATAATAAATTTTCCTTGCAGATACTAAATACCACATTGAAATTATAAATTAGTGAATTTAAAAATCTTTTAGTACAAAAAAATAACAGTAAACAAAAGATACAGTGCATTATGACATACTGATTTCTAAATTTAAAGTTAAATTTGTTGATATTATATATATCTATAATTGTAAGACATCAAAAGTAAAGCAAGCTGTTGGGAATCCGTTTCAAACAGCATTTAAAAGTGCATTTCTCAATTAGATACGCCACGTTCAAAAAGGCAAATAAAGTTCAGAATAGTCAAATCTTTGATCATAAAAAATCAGAGAAGTGCCTTAAAGTGGCCAAAAGCAATTCAAGCTGAGTCACTGTCCTTAAGTTATTGCAATTACGAGGTATGAAATTAGTTTAGGGAGTAAAGTAACAATGTTATTTAGTTCTAATGGCCCTCTTGTGACTATGGCTGCCAGGAGCAGGGGAGGTAATCACCATTGATCATATGATTCATACCACCGTAAATTGTTTTGCATCTTTTGCTCTATAAAGCAACAGGCTTTAGATTCGACACCCTGTAACAGGTTTAATACTGAAATTGAATGTCTACTTGCTTATTCAATTTCTAAGAAATAATAAATCCTAAAATATATGTAATTGTTAATCCATTTGTCATCATTTTGATAAATATTAGATTTCAAGATTGCTTTTGGCATGGTATCCAATACTTAAATCTAAAACTGTTTTTGAAAATGTAAGATATATGAAAAAAGATCTCTGAGGTGTCAAAAATCAGGCAATATCATTGAGAAACATACGAGAAAATCCTTTAGGATAGATAAGTACTTAAAATCAATTTAGTAAGTAAAGGATAAAAATCCTTGCAATGTAATTCATCAATATCCTAGACATTTAATCCCAACTATTTCAAATGATAATAGAAAGATTAGAAACAATTTGGTTTATAAACTGGAGAAAATAAGTTACAGACCACCGTGGTTTTAAATATTAAGATATTCAATAGTTTAAATAACGGCCAATATGAAACTTCAATATCTGATATTCGGATGGTCCTTAACATTTTTTTTTGAGTATATAACAAATGTATTTTGTTCATTACAAGAATCAAAACATGGTCAATTCAGGTCATGGAGTAAACATTGTGTATGTATAGGCATCCAAAGTATGAGACAGACAACAGAATGAGAACATTATACAAAGGAAGCAATTGACGTCCACAATCATGTAATAGATACCCATCAATCAATATCAATGTACATATGAAATCTACATAATTGCTATGAATATCCTGGAAAGCTTTTGGGCATGCAACTGAAAGGAAGACAATGAAAGATGGGGAAAGGCAACAAATATTTGGGTATGATGAACAAAGGTTATCCAAAGTTTTGAAACAGATCATTATAATTATATACATGAAATAGACATTGATATGAATACAGATTGCATAGCCACACTAGCATTGGAGGCTTTCTCGCTGCAATAAAACTATAGCAGCTTTGATATAAGTGAAATACTCTTGAAAGTGGCGATAAACCCCAAATCACGTCACATGAGTATACAGTGGTCAAGCATTATGAGGGACTGAAATTATGAAAGAAAGATAAAAATAAGTTTTGAGTTCCATGGAACATGGAGGAAGGCAAAAAAATGTAATTATATGATTGATATTCAATACTTAAAATAGCTTTTCATCATTTGAAATGGACACTTGCTTTGAATACAATGGCATCTTGTCATGCAATATCATAAACAGGAAAGATTAAGCAAGGATGAAAATAAGTTTTGGACGAATTCATAGCTTGATTAGAGAGAGGTTATGAGAAAATCACTAACAATATCCAATATAAACTCTTGAATATCATTCAACGATAGGCAGTGTATACATAATTATTTCTGTTATATCTAAAGTAAATCTAAGGAGAATATATTAACTTACATTGTATTTATAAACAAGCTTTACTACACTTACCTGTAGTATTTTACATCAGTTGCTTTCAACTTTTTGGAATTAAATTTTTAGTACCATTTTTTTACTTCTGAACAGCCATTTAAATACATGAAAATATTTGATTTATGTTCATACACCCTTGTTTTGGATAAACTTATTTATTGGATTTGCTTATCATTTTTCACATAATAGGCTCAACACATTAAGAAAGAAATCTTAGGGTATGCAGTGCAGAAGCATCTTAATAACACCATAAATCTTGCAAAATCTCCTAACTAGGATGCCATATATAGTCCAACAACACAATTAAACAAAGCTGTGCTTGTATTTCAAACTGTAAACCTCTGATAATGCTCTTAAACAATGTCTCCATATCCATTTAAAGTTACACCCTAAACATCTGAAGTCACTAGAGACAAAAGCTAACCTGTTAGATAAACCTCATACATAACGCCTTGCAAGTGCACCATCCCAAATAAAAACACTTATCATTAAACATTTATAACTCCTGTTGGTCAGATATTTAATTGTTTGTGAAAATTTATATAACTATGATTTCACTATTCATTTAGAAGCAAAATAAACCAACTCTTAGAAACTTGCTTTGATAAAGAAGAACCAGCTTGTAAAATGCCTTTTAAAGAAATGGGTTTGATAAGGACTGATATCTTTATAAAAATGTAGATATCACATACAATCCAATTTAAAACATAGAAGCCAACATTTTCTGGACATCAGATAATGACACAAATATTGATTTCAGACAAAGGAACATGCCATTCATCAATTTGAACTTCAAACTTCTAAAACCAAATTTAGTATTTTTGGAGTCAAGTCAATAATGTAGGAATGAAAAATACATCTTAAACAGAGAAGGGACATGGACGCGAAATTACCATTGTCAGTACTAAATTGACTTTTTTCACACAGCATTCCCTCCTACAATGGTCAACTAAAGAAGAATTACTAAACCGCCTTGAGCTATCAACTGCTGCAACAAGGTTGAATAGAGGTTGCTGAGATGATTACAGTAATCAACAGTTATAATAGTTACATTCTCCAGTACGGAAGTGATGAATCACCTCTTGATTAATAGTTACATTTCAGGGAAACTCAGCCTATAACCAGAAAAGGATAGGCCTCAGACACCACCCCTGCAGTACTCCAGTGATCATAGAGAAAATTATCTTTAAATAGTTCTCAATTGAATTAAAGTTTTTGTACTGATTTTACAGTTTTTAATTAAACCCCTCATTTATGTCAATCATGTCTCAATAAGATTATCTATTGTCTGTAGTTTGGAGTCTATTTTTTTTTCTCAAAATTTAGGCAAGTGAAGGCAAATTGGTTCTGGCGCTATGAGAAAAATAAAATCTAATCAATTTGAGCGAAAATGTTCCTTTAGCAAAGTGGTAACCATTGTCAACAAAAAATCCTAGATAAAAATACAAATGTAATGATAAGCATGAAACAAGGAACCTTGGGTGATTTCAAAAGAATTCTTTATGAGCAACTACATCAAGTAGTGACAGTATCTAATAGCAAGTATGGTTGATGTTTTGTCTAATCTTGTTGTCTTCTTTGGTTCTTATAGTTCAAAGGGATGCTACAAAAAAACATTAAGTGTAATGCATTTTGACAGCTACAAGTGTTCATAGAAAGAGTATTCGCAATCAATGATTTAAAAGATATTAAACTGTTAAATTATTCAAACAAACTAACAATTTTGGACACTTCTATATTTAATTACAACAGTCAGAATTTATAACCCAAACCTGTTTTACTAACATTGAATTACCTTATCAAACTGAAACTTTAATAGATTTCACATACCACAATAATAAGTTATTTATCTTTATACACGTTTAACATTCCCAACATCTATATTTACAAATTAATTGACTTTAGAATAACTACACACAACAAAAATGATAAAAGAGATGTTATGAAAATGATAAAAGAGATGTTATGGAATTGAGAAGTTATGCAAAGATGTTTTATGCAAAAATTCAATGCCTTTGATCTGAAAATAATTTCATGGGTCAAGCACCATCCTAATGATGAGTTTAAGCGTTCTTTGTTGCTAATTATCGACTATACATCTAGCAAACATGGTTTTCATCAACAGCTGGTCAAGGGATTAGCATCATTTGGACAAAGTTTGTGTTATTTTACAAATCTAACACCACAGACCACCTCTAATTTCATTGGCATACCTTATCAAAATAAACCAAGGAACATGTTGACTATTACAAGCTCATCAATTTTCTCTTATTTCTAAAACAACATGCAGTGTAAATCTGGTAGAATCTTGGACACCTGGCCTAGAATCAAAATGGACGGCAAAGACGTCAATTTCGTACAGCTTGGTTTGTAATCGACATCAAAGCCTGTTGCAAATATGATAACATGCGGTTAGATCATGAAAATCACTTTGACAAATGATGTTGAATTTCCTAACCATCTGTTAGCTAAGTTATTTTGAAATGCACTTGGCAGTTCAAAAGATTTGCCCATGTTGAGGGTGTTTAGATATTTGAGCTGAAAAATATTTATCATTTTATCATTTGCCTTAAATACTGCTGCTTATGACTAAAATATTACCCAAGCGGCATAAACATCAAACTCACTCACAATACACATATTCATCAATGATGTAACTTATATTCAAATTCTAATCAAATACTATGCATAAAATGATAAATACAGTGAAAAATCCTCTACAACAAGTACAAAATGCATTTGAAATGGGAATGATTTTCATGCACTTGTTACCATTTCAACACTAGTAAGTTCAAACATATATATGTTGAAAAAATATTTCCGTCTTCAAAAGATTTTAAAGAATTTAAAATATTATTTTTTCAGGCAGCAGTCTTAACATTGGCAGAACAGAAGAATGTGAAGACAATATAAAGTGACTTGGAGGGATTGTGGATTTGTTATTTTCAGGAAACCATTCCAGACACAGGGAAAACAGTCTGCAAGGTTCCTGACATTTGTAGAAGGAATGCCACAATTCGGTAAATTGTTCACCTAGCTGCAAGGTTATTGCAGTTTTCTTCAAATTTGTTTAATCTACAAATACATTGTTTACAATATGTTGAACAACACATGTCAAACTTATTTATGCAAGTTTTGAATGAATTTGTGATTGTTGTCAATGCAATGATAACTTTAAATATGGGACGACTTGTAAAAAAAATCTTTCACCAATGTTCATATACAATCTAGATATACTGGACACATAATGTTTTCATCCTGAAAACTTTTTAACTGAAATTTTGCTGTTAAAAGTAAAAAAAAAATTTCAGAATAATTAAAAAACTAATTAATAAATATATATATACCTTAAAGGGGCAGTAGCACGTTTTTAGGGGGGAAATAAGGTGATGTCAGGAAAATAAAAATTAATGGTTCCAATTCAAAGACAATGTAATTAAATAAAATGAAGCAGTAATAATTCAAATATATAACGTAAAGTTTAGCCATGCGATTCCTTTTTCTTACTAAAAATGAATTAAAGGTGTTCACACAAAATGGCCGCCAATGGATTTAACGTGAATCTTCATACTTTGTCCTCTGACTATGGATGATTGGTTTGTGTAATGAGATTTTTGACACTGTGAAAATAATACATTTAGCATAAACTTACAATTATCAGTGAAATATTTAAAAAACAAAATTATCGAAAAACGTGCTACTGCCCCTTTAACAGATATATAGATCATATTGTTCACACAGGAACATTATGTCATGACAGGAAAAGGGGTCGAATTTACATGATATAATTTGAATTGATCCTAATGCAAAAAAACAATCCCAAGACAAGGGTTTGTGATAATGTTATTTCACTAAATGAAAAAGGAATATCAAAACCTTGGCACGAGTCACAAAGATTGTCCTCCTGACTTCCAATTTCATTTTATTTGACACAAGACCTTTCTGATGATAGTTTCATCATTTGAAGCTGACAAAAACATGTACAATTTTCACCGTCAGATTGGCACGTGCTGAGCAACAAGAGAAATACACCACAACACTCACCATTATCCAACTCTTACATGTGTGTCTGATCTAGCTTTGATATTTACCAGCCGTTTTATGTCAGCTAGACTAACATTCTCTCTCTCATGCTGTCTTTAAAGGGGCAGTAGCACGTTTTTTGATAATTTTAAATTTTAAATTTTTCACTGATAATTGTAAGTTAATGTTAAATGTATTATATTGACAGTGAAAAAAATCCATTACACAAATCAATCATCCATATAGTCAGAGGACAAAGTATGAAGATTCACATAAAATCCATTGGCGGCCATTTTGTGTGAACACCTTTAATTCATTTTGTGTAAGTACAAGGAATCGCATGGCTAAGCTTGACCTTATATATTTGAATTATCACTGCTCCATTTAGTTTAAATACATTGTCTTTCAATTGGAACAATTAACTTTCATTTTCCTGACATATCACCTTGCCCCACCCCTAAAAACGTGCTACTGCCCCTTTAAAACCTAATTTGAAATTCAAGAGGGATTGAAATGTTTTCTCTTATTTTAGAAAGAATTTAAATGAAAATTATGCCAATGGAGGGGTAGAAACATTGAACATGAGGAATTGAGAAAAGGAGGTATAACCTATAAAATTTCAAAAAGCTGCTCTGTGTAATGTGGATATAAGGGCTTTCTTTTTACTTGACATCAAGCTGAAATGAAGTAGTAAGTATCATCACCATTTAACTAATAATATATATTTTTCATGAAAGGTGAGGTGAGGTGATATGGGGTTTATCGCTGCTTTCAAGAGTATTTCACTTATATCGCGGCTGCTAGTATTATTGCAGGGAGAAAGCCCGCAACACTATTGTGGATATGTATTGCGGTGAAACCTGCGAGCACAGCTGGAACTGGCGAACCATGGGTGGTACTGCGCTGAAATTCAGTGCAGCATTGCACCCAAACCTGACTGCGTGTAGAAGTGTTCTCTACTGCAGACAAAGTTGCCGAGCCCCTGGTGGGATTCGAACCACAGACCTCCTGATCCGAAGCCGAACGCGCTAACCACTGCGCTATCCCGCCCCTTTCATGAAAAGACCACAGAGATTGGCCCTAAGGACTAAAGATATTTTCTGGTCATCTGTTCAGTTGTAAGAATGCATGTAATCGTTCATAGCATAGCTTAGACAATATTTCAGCATTAGCGACATTAGCGCTAAGAGAAGGCATACAGAATGATTTAGATATCTTTGAGACAACAAGCAATACTTCATCACTTTTAAGCTTAAATTAAACTTATAGCATGTATAAGTAGTTATGAATATTTATAAAATGTTTCTTATGGCTCGTGCGCTCAAAGCAATATAATACAACCATTTGACATTAGCAACCATATCCAGAAGTTTCTCACTTTTTATTTTATATCGAAGCACACATAAAATATAAATCAGGATAAATAATGTTAACAAAGACATTATAGATTCAGATACTTGAGGCAAGAAAATATATAAAGTTTGGTCTTGATATCCAAAATCAATCAGAATTATCTTTAGCAAAGCTTGATTTATAATCTTTTCATTGATCATGAAATTAATTTGTGCTTTACTTTAGATTAGTATAAAAAACTAAACCATTTGAACATAAAATAGTTTCAAAATGATTAAAATATCAGGTTTCCCTAAACCAAACAAATCTTCACATAAACATGCATAAAAACTTAGGGATTAACATCTTTTTTTTAGAAAGAAACAATGGTTCTAGTCAAAGACCTTTGTGTAGCTAAAAGTTTTCAAAGTTTGTAAGACTTAAGTTTTATTACACCAATTCTGTTCACATTAAATTAGGTTTAATACCTCTGAACCAAGAAAACATTTTGTAAGAAAATAAGATTAGAGCAATTTAGTACCCAATAATTGCACAAATGCTTGTTTCACATTTGAAAATACATCTCTAGGCCTGTTCTAAAGAGATGAAAGTCTAGGATGTATGGAAGTTTAAAGCAGCTTTAATTAAATTTTATTTGATAATAATATTTAAATCTTTCCTAAAGCAAAATACTGTCTAACTTTTCAATACAGAAGGTAGAATGGTTATACATTTTTCAATTTGTTTTAATGTACTCTTAACAGAAGTTTTTCTGTAATTTGTGAAACTTTATACATAAAACTTAAAAGTAATATCTTTTTAAAGTTTCAACTATGGTAGGAAATTTATCTTAACTTAAGTTTGATAAAGAGATTTTCATTTGAGCTTCATTCATGTACATCGATCCATCTTAATTGTTGAAGAGATTGAAAAAAACTAAATATTTTGCTTTAACTAAAAGATACAAGCTTAATTGCTAGTGTAAAAATATCACATAAGAATAATTCTAAACTTCAAATAGACGTTTAAAACTTTACACTCTTCATTTCTAAAGTTATGTATATGTTTGAAATAATAATTTCAAAACAGAATTGTTTCAAAGGCTTTTACTCATTTGATACCATTTCCAAACTAGAATCATATATAACTTCAAACTTTACATTCACCTAATTCAACAAGTACAAATAATAAATCAAAACATGTTCCTTAATATGTCCCCTTGAGGTTTTCAATAAATGCATCAGATCTATCTTCACTGCAGAAAACATAGACATGTACAAATGATAAATGGACACATGCTCATTAAAAAGACCCTTTAAGTATTTTCATTAAATGGATGGGTCTATGGTAATTGCAGTAAACAAAAGTAAGAAAGATAAATAAAAATATGTGCCTCTAAGCATTTTCATGAATGTAAGATATCTGTGTTGAGGAAGACATCAAAATTACACACGATAAATCAAAACATGTTCTTTTCAAAAAGATCTCAGGGCATTTACATTAAAGGTAAGATATCTATGATGAGGAAGACATCAAAATAACACATGATAAATAAAAACATGCTTTTCTCACAAATACTCTCTAGGTATTCTGATTAAAATTAAAGGACCTATGTTAATTGCAGGAAACAGAGATGATTACATGATAAATCAAACATGTTCCTCTCAAGAATTGTCCAGGTACTTTCATTAAATGCAAGAGATCTGTGTTGAGATTGTTATTTTTAGTTTCTCCTCAGATGAAATATGTGGGCTAAAAAGAACATGCTGAAATGGCAGAAAGTTCATGACATTTGCGTGTTGTGTTTACATTGCACCGATGCAATGTATATTTTTGAGAGAAGGTAAATGAACGATCTGTGTAGCTTCTGTTTCAAGATTTGAACCAGGGCAACCTGACATTGCTCTTTCTTCAAGGAGGAAGAAAACTTTTTCTGTTTTGTTACATACTTTGCACTTCAAACATGTCTTTAATTAAGGTGTTGAATGTTGGGCATGAGATGTGTAATGGATTGGATGTTTTTTAAATGTTTTTTTAAATTATTGTCATGGAAGTAGAAAGCTAAAAATTATTGACAAATAAGCTGACATTATGTTTTGTTTGATAGATGATTTCCAATAAAATTATAGAGGAACTTATACAGAAGTTGGAACAATATAACTTATACACATGTTTTTCAGTCTGAGAAACTCTGAAATCAAATCAAATGATATATTGCAAAAAAATGTCATCGTCTTAAGAATATCATCAATTTTATGTTGTTATCAAAACTATAAACACTTAATCCAAATAATTATTGAATTAAATTAACAATGTTAACCAATATTATTCACTAAAAGGTATAAAGCAGACTACAAGATACTCCATGTGTTCCAAATCATATAAATATGAAATTTTATCAACTTGCCAATATAAAAAATCATTATAGGATAAACAGCAGAACTAAAGATACACAATGTGTTTCAAACAATATAACTTTTAGATTTAATCCAAATTAGTCCAAATCCAAATTAAAAAAGAAATACCCCAAATAAGTAATTCAACAATTTAAAACAAAAATCACACCATTTAAATATTTTCCAAACCAAAATCTTTTCCAACTTTTCATCCCAAACATGTTCATACCAAGAACATCATTCCCATTTCCACCCCAGGAAGCAATAAGCAGAGAAGAACACTTCTGTTTGAAGAGCAAACAATTGCTAGCCCAATCTGAAGTAACAATCAACAGCGTTGTTGCTATGGCCCTGGAGGGGGTTGTTCCCTGTTGTTACAGCGAGACCACGTACTTTACCATGTGGTGACTGGCGGTGACTGACTTTACCACGTGGCGACTGACACGTGGGCAAACGTGTGCAAATCAACGGGGGTTGTGATCACAAGCTGATAATGCACATGCCATGTCATGGTAACATTTTTGCAGACTTTTAGAATTCTGTGGAAATCTTAGTCTTAGAAACATATTTGATCATCTGTACGATTTAAACCTCTTAAAACCGCAAGTTTAAAATAATTCTTATTAGGTTATCTGTACAATTATGGATGACAATTTCTTTACCTTGCGCTTTTGTGCAAACATATTTGCAGATTTCAAGAATTCTATGGAACTCTATAGTCTTAGAATTGATTCATTATCATTGTATGCATGTGAGATGTCAATTTTATGAAACTAAGTTTTTGTATTAATTTTTAACATTACCCTTAGGTATAACGTAAGGCATGATATCATCTACTTAAATGCATGCATGTTTCTTGACTTTATTGTGACTTGATATGCCTCTTCAAGAGTTGATTAGCTATTTCTAATAAGGTACTTTTACCAGATTATTTGAAAAGTGTGTAACAGTTGCATTTGATTTTGAAAAAATTTGATATTAACATTTCATCTTTATAGTATAAATGAATCATCAAATCACACAAACACATTTTTATATCACACAAAACAAAAGAATTGCAAACTAACATAAAAACTGATGAAAAATAAAACTGTTAACAAAATTGGATTTTTTGTATCATTATCAACTTTCAAACTCAAATTATGAAGGCACTTCATGCCCTTTTGTGTTGAAATTGAGATAGATTTATCAATTAAAATGTCAAATAATTTTTTTAAATGACAGACATTAAAATTTTATGGCAGTTGTTTCCAAACATCTATGACAGCTCAACAAGGGGTAAGCCACTTGGCTTTGTAGTTGGCGTCATCAAAGCTAAAATATGATAATCATCGAATATTTAAATGGAACCCCCCAGAACAAAATGAAATTTGAACTGATATGAAAAACAATCAAATTATTCCAAAAACTGTTCAAAATACATATATTTCCCTCTTCTTTGAAATATTTCTCAAATATGATTTAATTCAATTTAAGAAATTTCTAAATTAATTCATACCTTAATCAAAATAACTAAACTCTACATTTCAATAGGTGTTTTTTTTAATACTGGATTAATCAAGAGATCAAGGATACAGTAATTGAACAACAATCATTGGTAATGATCGAAGGGAAGAGGATAATGCTACAACAATGCAATGAGTTATTGCAGCAAGAGCATCATGAACAGCAAAAGCACCATAAACAACAGGAATTTCGAACAGCAAGAATAGCAGGAACAGGAGGATCGAGCAGCAAGAATAGCAGGAGCAGCAGGAGCGGCAGGAACAGCAAGAGCAGCAGAGCAGCAGGAACAGCAAGAGCACCATAAACAACAGGAACAGCAAGAATAGCAGGAACAGCAAGAATAGCATGAACAGCAAGAATAGCATGAACAGCAAGAACAGGAGGAACAGAAAGATCAGCATGAACAGCAAGATCAGCAGGAACAGTAAGATCAGCAGAAACAGCAAGATCACCAAGAGCAGTATAGGAACAGCAATAGCAGAAGGAACAGTAGGAGCAGTAGACTTTTGTAATAGCATGTTTTGAGGTTTAACTCTCTTCATAAGCCTAATATAAACATTCTTACGATTAGCTCTCCTGGTGGAAGTTATTTACATTGTGATGTGAAAGCTATGACATTATAATGTCATATCTATGGTATGGTGATGTCATGGAAAGATATTGGGGAACTCTTGTCTCACATTAACTCTATATAAGTTTCATTTATTATGAATTGGAAAGGTACATGTTGAATTTCAAAAAATATATTACAACATCTTTCTTTTATGGTATAAATGCTTACTAAATAACCCAAGAACAAATCCTGCAATGCCTTATTTAAAGCTTCCTTTCCCATTTCAAACAATCTATTTCCATAAGGAAATAAACTATTTCATATAAACGGATGTATATACAATATATAAATCTCAACCAAAGATAAAATGCTGATTCAGCATCTCAAGCAAGGTTATCAGAAAGTTCAGAATAATTAGATCAACGCTCAGTTTCATTTACAAATTGAATCTAATTTCAACTTTGACCTTTCTTATCTTAAAGCATCCCTGTTGACTTGTTTATTTCAAATCTACATCACGGTCGCTGCAATTGACGGTTAAATCAACTGCATCACTTCCTTTGATGGGAAAGTGTAAGAAAGGTCAGTCAAAACTTTTTATGATTAACTTTTTAAATCTAGCTTATTATGTCTAGGTGGTAGTCAATTATGCCAAAGTTCATCTTGACTTAACCCTTTCAAGAATGAAGTAGTTGGTCATTTTTCTCATGCATCTTTAACATCTTGGTTTTGAAAATAATTGAAAGCAATTTCTGAGGCATACTGTTTCAGGGAGGAACATATATTTCAGCACTTATCCAGTTCATTCAATATAAAATTTGAGAGATTTTACTACAATAGACAGAAACTGGTTTAATTTTTTATTGTCATTAGTTGGAGTTCTTTTTAATCAACACAGGACCCTGACTATCAAGAGATGTTTTTTGCTAGTTGCCAGTTGAGGATAACATGTGGGGTTAGGAGAATTTAGGAGTGAAATACATAGAAATAGTAAGATTTGGTGGAAAACAACCTCTTTATTGTGATTTTGGTTATCCATAAGGTTCATTCAGTAAATTCATTCAAGTTATGAAAATTCATCAGAATAACCTATTTGTAATATATATTTTAAACATAAATTAAGTACTTAAGAATCCCCTTGAAAATTGTCTCCACAGTCAGACCTAGGTTCTTCTTCTTACCATTGGCCTACACAACAGAGAAACCATTGTGTGTTTATCTTCCTTACCTTACAACCAGCTAATTCTTTATTGTTTACACTCAGTGGAAATAGAACAAGTATGAGAGGAACACTTTGGCATGGAGTCAAAACTTTTTCTTCCCGTTTCAATGTACACACTCCTTTAGTAAGCATTTAAGGGATTCAAAGAAACTATCTGCATTTTAACAGATACTTTGATACATTCGTTTCGCCAAATTACAATTATTTCTAATTTCAATGTACAAATGCCAATGGAAAGAAATAAGGGGATTCAAAGAAACAAATGCATATACTTAAACACAAACTGTAGATTTAGTGATATATGATATTTTAAGTATGAACCTTTTTCCTGGTTAAATTTTTACATTTCTTAGGGGAACAAATAGGGGTTTCAAAGATATGAACATTTTTTGTATGATCATATACATCTTTTACACTTACTATACAAATTTTGAAGTCAAAGATTTTTGTATTTCAACAAAGGTATTGTGTTTGCGAGCAAACAGGGAAGTTGGAACCATGATACATTGCATCATTCCATTCTGTACTCTTAGTAAACTTATAAGTTACATTTTTTATCCAGATGCATGGCAATTGCAAGTAAATAAGGATTACCTCCTGCATTCATTACCATCTGCATTGAAAACATTGAAATGGGCTGAAAACATTTTCTTTCTTCAAGTTTTAATGAAGACATAGAAATAGTGAGCAATGAGTGCTATGAAGAAATCAAGTACATATCCAGAATCTTGATATCGCATAAGAATTTGTTTGTATTAATTACCATGAACATAGCACCATTCATTTTGCTCCAGACTCGATTAAATATGAGCTTACATTTCCATTTCTTTTGGTTTCTACGTAAACATAGGTTTAGCAAGCAATTAGGGCTATCAAGAAATCGAGAACATTTTGGAAATGCATATGCCTCACCACAAAAATGAGCTCATGAAAGCAGAGTTGTCGATTGAGAATTCCAAATGGTGGATATCTTCCAGAAAAACAAGTGGCTCTTTGCTTGTCAATTATCAAAGTGGTATTTCTGGAATTGTTTCATAACTTGAAGAAAGTGGAGGTAAGGAGCTTTCCAGCAGGAATCTTGGCACTTCTGATTGTCATAACCTCATTTTTCTTGATCTTCCCAGTTTTAAAGAATATACAGCTGTGGACTCTACATCTTAACCAGCTTATTTGAAGGGCATTCTCACAGAACTTAGATAAAGAAGGTGTATACCTGTATCATTCACTTGAGAACAACATTAGTAAGGTGAGGTGATCTGGGGTTTATCGCCGTTTCAAGAGTATTTCACTTATATGGCTGCTAGTATTAAGCAGGGAGAAAGCCCTCAACACGATTGTGGCTATGTATTGCGGTGAAACCTGCTAGCATCGGCTGGAACTAGCGAACCATGGGTGGTACTGCGCTAAAATTCAGTGTAGCATTGCACCCAAACCTGACTGCGTGTGGAACAGTTCTCTACTGCAGACAAAGTTGCCGAGCCCCTGGCGGGATTCAAACCACAGACCTTCTGATCCGAAGCCAAACGCGCTAACCACTGCGCTATCCCGCCCCCAATTCTCACAGAAGAAGTTGTATACCTGTATCATTCGCTTCATTAGTAAGGTGAGGTGATATGGGGTTTATCCCCGTTTTCAAGAGTATTTCAATTTTATATCATGGCTGCTAGTATTATTGCAGGAAGAAAGCCCACAACACGAACCAATGCAGTGTAGCATTGCACCCAAACCTGACTGATTGTAGAAGGTTCTCTACTGCAGACAAAATGCTGAGCACGACATCAAAACGTCACAGAACTTGCCTTCAATTTCTTCATTTAACCAGCAACAAATGGCACTGCAAAATCTATAATACTGTACCAACTTCTCATCATCATCGTGGTTGTTGTCATTATCATCATCATTAACATCAATGTTGCGATGTAACAACAAAAGGTGACCCACAAAATACATTGTTCATATTGCCCTCTCAAATGAGGCATCTTATTTTCAAAGCTCTCTTTGAAAATTTTACTCAAGAGTCCTAGACAATGAAAAATCTTTATGATCATTCCTTTAAATTTTGAAACATTCTGATGCTAAGTCAATAGGTGACAAAGTTCATAAAAAATCACATTTACATGAAACACATGATAATGGCTTTAAAATAACCATATCCTATTACTTTTCTTAAAAGGATGGCAAATGGCTGATTTGATTTGCAGAGATTGCTGATTTCATATCTTGTAAATCTCTCGTTATGACAGGAATCTCTACAATGAGATTCTCCTAATATTTGTGTGCATCTGATGTACCAAGTTGACTGTAACATGAAATATGACAGAGATAAACACATGTCTATAGCACGTCTATATCAGAGTGATAACACAGTTCTTACATCAGCTAACCAGTTGGCGCAAAGATATTAATCCTAATTATGTTTTTTGATAATTTTTCAAAGCAGTTGCAAATTCTAAAATGATAATGACAAAGCTTATGAATTATCTTTTTCATAGAAAACTTGATAAAGACAAGCACATTTCTTATCATTTTCTGATAAAGAACAGGTGAAAGTGACAACACATTCGCACATGGTGTTCATATCTGTTACGTAACTGACATTTGTTTACACGCCTAACATCTGCTTCAGGTAATAAAAAGCATGCGGTTTGTATTTCAACAGCCAAGGTCTACCTGACAAACAATGGCTAATCAGAAAAGGGGGTTAACACAAATCAACAGCATGCTAATTTTGATCTTAACCATTCATACTGACTACACTGATGTGATTAGTCCTCATTCCAACATTTATATTCGAAGTGGTCGAAATTTGCAAGAATATTCTTTGACTAGAAAGTGTTTTTACCTGTAAAAACAGATGTCTCGAGAGACAGTATTCCAAGTTTGGTGATGATCGGTCACATAGTTTTAGAGATATGCTCCGGAAACGAAATGGGAACGCCAACGCCGACGCCAACAGGAACTCAGCTAAAACCAATATGTCTCCCGACCCTTCGGGGAGAGACATAATTTCTATGTAAAGAGTAAACATTTATGACTATATATATATCATATTCATGATGATATTATTATTCATAACACTGATTATCAAGTAGAATTATTTTTTGGATACTTGACCATATGATATTATTACTTGCACTTAAATTGTAGCCAGTAAAATTATTCCTACTTATTGTAACCAGGTAAAATTATCCTGTTACTCAGATCTATGTAGAATTATTCCTGGTACTTTTTAACAGGTAAGACTATTCCCCGATATTGTAACCATAGGTAAGGTATGTTATTCCTGAAAATGTTAACTAGGTAAAATCATTCGTGGAAATGGTAACTATGTAAGATTATTCCTGGCCATGGTAACTTGGTAAGATCATTCATGGAAATTGTAACAAGGTAAGATTATTCATGGAAATTGTACCTAGGTAATATTATTCCTGGAAATGGTAACTATATGTAAGATTATTCCTTGACATGGTAACTATGTAAGATTATTCCTGGAAATGGTCACTATGTAAGATTATGCCTGGCCATGGTAACTAGGTAAGATTATTCCTGGAAATAGTAACTAGGCAACATTATTCATGGAAATAGTAACAGGTAAGATCATTACTGGAAATAGTAACAACAAGTGTTTGTCACTGAGGTGACATAATCCCCCGCCGCAAATTATCAATCAATTATTGGCTGTGACCTCTAATTTATTGTCAGAGGGTCACGAAATCTATAAACTGTGACCTTGAAAATAATTTGAAGGTCACCAAAATCAACTGGGCCCGGCGCCTTCCCAATAAGATGCTTTGTGTAAATTATGAAGAGAATCCAGTTAATGGTTCTTGAGATATCCTGCTGACAAGCCTAAAATGCAGGTTTCAATGCTGAAATTTTCAAAGTCTCGCTGTGACCTTGAAAATAATGTGAAGGTCACCAAAATCGACTGGACCCGGCGCCTTCCCAATAAGATGCATTGTGTAAGCTATCGAGAGAATCCAGTGAATGGTTCTTGAGATATCCCGCTGACAAGAGTAAAATGTCAAAGTCTCGTAATGACCTTGAAATGAAGGTCAAGGTCTTCCCCAGGGGAAGCTATATGTAAGATATGAAGAGATTCAGGTCAACAGTTCTTGAGATATTGCGCTAACAAGGGTAAAGATGCAAGTTCACATGTCCAAAAATTCAAAGTTCTGCTGTGACCTTGAGAATTATGTCAAGGTCACCAAAATCTAATCAGCCCAAGGTCTTCCCCAGGGGAAGCTATATGTAAGATATGAAGAGAATCCAGTCAACAGTTCTTGAGATATCGCGCTAACAAGGGTAAACATGCAAGTTCACATGTCCAAAAATTCAAAGTTCCGATGTGACCTTGAGAATAATGTCAAGGTCACCAAAATCTAATCAGCCTAAGGTCTTCCCCAGGGTAAGCTATATTTAAGATATGAAGAGAATCCAGTTAACAGTTCTTGAGATATCGCGCCAACAAGGGTAAAATGACAAAGTGTCCTTGTGACCTTGAAATGAAGGTCAAGGTCACGAAACCCATTTGGACAATTACTCTCACTGAGGTGAACCTATATGCAAAATATGAGAAGGATGTAGAGAATAGTACTTATGTTATTCCATTTCGTACGTACGGACGGACGTACGGGACGTACAGGACGTACGGACGGACGCTGCCGAATACTATATTCCCCGCTTCGCGCTAATCGCGCGGCGGGGGATAATTAAGATCATTACTGGAAATAGTAGCTATAGGTAAGGTCATTACTGGAAATAGTAACTAGGTAAGGTCATTACTGGAAATAGTAACTAGGTAAGATCATTACTGGAAATAGTAACAAGTAAGATCATTACTGGAAATAGTAACTATAGGTAAGGTCATTACTGGAAATAGTAACTAGGTAAGGTCATTACTAGAAATAGTAACTAGGTAAGGTCATTACTAGAAATAGTAACAGGTAAAATCATTACTGGAAATAGTAACTAGGTAAGGTCATTACTGGAAATAGTAACAGGTAAAATCATTACAGGAAATAGTAACTAGGTAAGGTCATTACTGGAAATAGTAACTAGGTAAGACTATTCCTTCTACTCATGAATTGTATAATTTTTCTTGGCAGAGAAATATAAAAGCAATTAATCCAGGAGAAAGAATGTTTTGGTTTTACAGCAAAAGCCATCACTTGTCATTGATCAATAGCATTTTGATTTATTTCAACAAAACCAAATAAATCTGGACACAAAAATAAACAAAAACTTGCATCAATCACAATCCAATGTCCTGTTGTCATCACAACATATCAAATTCTTTTAAAACAATCAATGCAATGGTTTTTCATTTTCTCCCTTCGGAATCAAATCCCTGTAACAAAAACCCATGTCATTAAAACAAAATCAACATGCAGATTGACAAGCAATATGCATGAAATCAACATGGTCATCAATAATGCTTGCAATTGACAATGGAGTGTCATATACCTGTTGTTATGTTTATCTAGCTGATATTGACGAGTGAAGAACGTGACAAATGATGCTTGATGTTATTGGTGTGGATTTCTCCTCAAATGTTCACATACCCTCAACCCACTGGGCCCAAACTGCTTCAAATTGTGTGAAAAACAGCTGGTTCTTAATGCTTTTAACAGTTTTCTCTCCAGGTGTTTCAATAGTTTCTCCAAAAGTATAATAAGCTAATGTCAATATGCAAAATACAAGAAAAACACATGACCTATGAAATGCACAAGCCTGTTCTTAAAAATCAATCCGCTTGTTGGTTTAGCTGTTTTCTTCAACATGCTCAAGATCTGTTTTGTGGTTTCTTAAATACTTGTCTCAGAAATATGCTTGTACTTCAAGTGATAATATTTTACCCTTACATCACATTTGCAAAGAAGATCGAGATTTTGTAGTTGGCCTCACTGACTTGCACTTGACTGAACACATGAAACATGAAACATGAAACATGAAACATGAAACATGAAACATGAAACATGAACATGACATTTACAAAATTAAGGGCGACTATATAAGGTTTATGAATGAGAACAAGTTCTATGGATTTACAATTTTTAAGTTCTTTATTGCAAGAGTGCGACGTTTCGGTGTAGGTACTAACAACGTTTTCAAGCAAGTGATACAGCTAGAAAACGGTGTTAGTACCTACACCGAAACATCGCACTCTTGCAATAAAGAACTTGTAAATCCATAGAACTTGTTTTCATTTATCTTACCAACTTCTAAATGCCTCTTAAAGAAAATATATATGGTTTGTTAAAAAATTACATGCTAAATCACTTAGTGCCATTCCATTGTTGATTACCTTTCTTTCTGGAATTATTACTTAATAAATGCTAATATATTTCCTTTTGCATCATAAACATCTGTTTATAGAGTTCCAGTCTGCCTGTTTTTTGGATTATTAACTTAAAAGATGGAATTATTTTGAATATAATGATAAGTAATTAATATTTTAGTTTATATAATCTGTTTTTTTAAGTGGCAATCTATTTTTTTCATTACAAAAATGTATTGGTTTTTCAATCAAGACACACAAAAAATAAGTAGAATTTTTTTTATCAGATATATTGTCCAAACACAACTAAACTGAAACATCCTCTGAAAGTTCGGCAATCTATAATTTTGAACTAATAAATCAGAATTGTTAAGACTTATATTAGTAGACTGAGAGAAAGACTTCTAAATAGATGTCCATCATCTGAAGGACAATTCCATCAAATCCATGGCCTATTGACATTGTCTAGAATTCACTTTGAGATCTCTTACATTCACAATTTATTATTCTAATAGTCTGGATTCAAAAGAGTCGTCAATATCACGGCAATCACGGACAATGGTATAAAATTGCCTTCCATCACTAGCCCACATTGCATCGATTCCCTCGTCAATTGCCGTAAATCAAAGATGACCTAAAACTGTCACTGATTGGACAATGGAAGAAGATAAAGGAAAGCAATCTTGAGTGTCTAGACGTTTGAGTGAGATTGGTTATGATATTGACAATCTAAGGGTTCGTATGTTGGATGTTGGACTGAGTGCATGAGGGTTGGCAATGGGTTCGTTGGATCAGATGAATTTGTATGATGGTGCGTGATAAAGAAATTAACCTGTTTGGTCTGGTATGTGGTATGATGAATAATATTGATGTAATGAAAGTAAGAAATAGAGATACATAGCAAGGGGTTAAGTATAGATGTCTAGTGGTAGATCCAGATTCAATATAGGGGATTCATGGGATCACTTAAGTTTTGTGTATATATATTTAACAAATATTGAAGACTTCCAACATAAAATGAATATAAATTAAAGGATCAATAACTCAAATCTTGCATAAAACTTCATCACTTACTCATGGAAACTTGAATGGTCCCAGAAGATTCCTTACATATCAATTATAGGTTTGATAACTGATAATCTTTCCATAAGCCCTTAATCTTCAAATTAATAAAGCTTAAATCATAATAAATTAAATCATGTGAAATTTACATGACACTCATCATAATGTATACAACTCGTTGTATGCAGAAGCAATTAAAAGCTCTCTTCTAGGAAAACCTGCTGCAAATGTTACACATTCAAGGTGATCCAAAGGAGAATAGAAGGTGATATTGACACTGAAATATACACCAAATAGGAAATAAATGCCATGATAAATTACACCTGGGGAATAAAACATGACGTGAAATAATCGTGGAGACCATGTGATGGAAGCGTTGCTAGGCAGAAATATCTTAAACAGGAGAAATTTGGTCAGAGAGAAAGTGATAATGCCAACATCATGGAAACTGTGATACAGAGTGAAACCCAAACCTGAAATATACAAACATTATCAGCGCAATGTACAACATTTGTTTAGGGTGTAGAATAGAGGTGTCAATCATTGTTAGAAATTGACAACATGATTAAACATCACAAATGCAAAGATAGAAAAATTCTTAAAGATATATATGAAATAAAAACCATTTTGGTAAAAATCTTGGACATATTAATTAAACATTAATTGTTATAAAATATGATCAGGCTTTGAAATGAAGCTTTAGATAAAAAAGTATTAAGGTAAACATAGAAGAGATTAAAGCTGTCGTAGAAAAAATTACATGAAAAATCTTAAGAGTATATATGACAATGAAGACCATTCTTCAAATGCTTTCATCATGATTGCTTTACTGTAAGCATGAAATTTGGCATAGTGAAAAAACATTTTGAAAGAACAAGATATCAACGACATTGGAAATGATCAATGTAAATGTTAATTATTCCAATATGTCTATAATCGTTTTTGTTTTTTTGGCAAAACAACAGGTAAATTGTTTTTCCTTCAATATTCATATATGCTATATTGTAGTTCTGAGGTCTAAATCAGAAACAATAGTGTAAGTAGTTCTAGATTCTAAGTCAAGGGTTCCGAACCATCTACCTTTCTGACAATTCTAAAAGAATACATCATTACTTCCCAGCTTCACCAGTAGCACATGCTACCTCTTTAGTGTTAAATGCTTTATCCAGTACTAAAACTTATGTTTCCCCTAGTTCTGGTTCATTTCACAACAAACAGATCCTCCTGCCATTTACCGGAACCTTCTGTTAACTGTATACTATGGAAGTGTGGTACTATATACCTCTGATTATGATACTCTTGGTTAACCAGCAGGATGTAGTTGATCTATAGGTTAGAATTAAGACAGAGTGGTCATTCCTTATTTTTACTCTAGCTACTAGCCTTGATTTTGATTTTTAAGGTTTTCAATAGTTGATGAAAGAGGACCAAAATTGCAGCAAAGGCTCCAATCTACACACAGTCTTTGAGCAAGACTTTCAACACCAGACAATGTTTCAATTATATTTGGAAGTTTTGCCATATGATAAGGACATAGACTAAAAATGTGATTTTTTTGCATACAGTAGGTGTCAATTGACAATAAATAAGAACTAAATAAGGACAAAATAAGAATATTGCTATTTTCAATTGCAATATACCTGCATGGTCATTGTCTTTCAAGAATTTAATTTATGATAAACTAAAGAGAAGCAATTACAACATACCAGTGATGTTTTAAACAATGTGTCATTAACAAATTTCAAATGTATACTAAAATACCTAAGTGATTCTGTACACATTCATAGGTATTCTTCAAAATCAAAGATCACTATGGAGTTATTTGGTCCACATGTGGCAATTTACAAGGGATCTCATGAACCCATGAGGCCAAAGAAAGGTCAAGGTCATCGCTAATGGCAACTTCAGAGAAAAGAACAATGCCAGAACATCTCTCGATGCAGGTGAAACGGACAGATGAGCTCTTCGATATTTCTCTTTACCCTTTCCATGTGCACCTTTGCCTTCCATAATACTCCACTGCAGGTGTATGTTAAAAAAACAGAATCTTTTTTATGTCTTTGTGGTAGCTTGCGTAATGTCAGGTGGACGTTTGCTTTGATAGGTGCATGGCCATGTGCAATGGTTTGTTTGGTTGTAGATGAAATAGACGCTACTTGAAATGGACAAGATCGAAATTGACATTTAGACAACATGTTAATTTCTATGTTAATGGCAATTTATTTATGTTATTAGGTTCAGGGTTACTGATCGGATTATATATACAAGAAATGTAAGGTATCTAAAGAAATTGTTTTTCAAAATCTTAGTTTAATGAGTCATTTTGCAAGGATTTTATTGATATAATGTTTGTATGTATTTTTGAATCCTTGAACAGAAGTGTATTTTAGAGATCTAAAACATGCTAACAATTAAAACTATTTGGAATAATATAATATTAAACACAGAAATATCACTATTAAATGATAAAGACGCTATGTTTCCCTTAACATCTATCATATCTCTCATATAATATCAAACTTGCATGCCTCCTAAAACGTTTCACAATCACCGATTATAATTCAATATAATAGAAATGTACATTGAAATGTAAAACTCATCCTATTGTGAAAATGATTTCAAACTCTTGAACTATCAGAAATAATATCTTAGGTCACAGTGAAGGCATTTAAAGGGGCAGTAGCACGTTTTTAGGGGGAATATAAGGTGAAGAAAGAAATGTATTTTAACTACTTGGAGCAGTAATAAATCAAATATATGATGTTAAGTTTAGCCATGCGATTCCTTTTTCTAACACACAATGAATTAAAGGTGTTCACACAAATTGGCTGCCAATTAATTTTAGGTGAATCTTCATACTTTGTCCTCTGACAATGGATGATTGGCCTGTGTTATGAGATTATTGACACTATCAAAATAATACATTTAGCATTAACTTACAATTATCAGTGAAACTTTTAAAACATAAAATTATCAAAAAATGTGCAACTGCCCCTTTAAGGTCAAAGAATTGTTTCATATTTCTAAAATCGTGAAAGTGGGAAGGGAATGTACATTGAAATGTACAAGCATGATGTCAGCTGATCCACATCCACTTAAAATGCCTCTCACGTAGGCTATAAATCCTTATTTGCTTCATCATTTCCTGTCATGTATATTCATAATTCCATGAATTAAGCTTAGAATATTTCATCTAGCAACTGAACTACTATTTGTGTATATAATGCTGAGGAATATATGGATGACAACTTCTTTGTTCATTGTATGCGACGTTTTGACACAGATTCTTGTGTCGTTCTCAAGCAGATATACTATTTGTGTATTAATATAACCCATAACTAATTTAATTGATACATTCATCAAAATATTATCTTATGTTGAAATATGTCTTCATGACTGTTCATATGCTTGTTATTTTTATTAAACAAGTTATCTATTGAGATTTAAATTTCTACAGTTCAGTCAAAATCATTTATAAAAAGCTTAGCCTCATAAAACCAGATATAAATTTCAAAGATTCCTATTCATGAGACATCAATTAAATAAATTGCTAATTTCAAACAACTGGTATCAATCTAAATAAACCATTTTATATCAATTTCAAACGAGCATCAATGACCAACACGGAATGTCAATTTCAAACAACCATGAATGAATCAAACATGCAATGTAAATTTCAAACAACTATAAAAAGCCTGAACATTGGAGGTTGCTATCAGGAAATGAGCGTGAAATGAGCGGTGTCTATTTCAGCGAGATAAGCTAGAAACAAGGTGTGCCAGGCCCTGTCCTTGGTCCCAACACCCAATAGCACCAGTCAATCCCATTTATATGGAAATGTACACACGTAATACCGGCGTCATTTTCACATTAACAAATCCCTCTCTCCATCAATGCAAAAAAGGATGCTGTTTTAAGAAATGTAATTACCCTTTGTAGATATCCCTGATTTTTATTCAACGGTTGATATCCTTGATTTTTATTCAATATTTAAAGTTTACAAGCATGTAAATCAATGTTCAAACTTTTCACAAAACTTTTTATCTGATTTTTATTGTTTGTTCAGGTATAGTAGAAAAATATGTATGTTTTGTGAATATCGGACGAAATCAAAGGTAAATAATTGCTTTAAGTGTATATACCCAACTAACCTCTGAGTAATTGAGTAATTACCTTCATAAGTAACATATATACCTACTCTTCCCTCAAATCTGTAAATAATGCTCCTAATGAGGCATAATAAAGTATGCATGCATTCTGGGATATGTACTGCATGAGCTACACAATAATAATCCAATGGATATAAGTAATAAATCAAAGAAGGTGAGTAATCTATGTCATGTCTACTTGATTATATATATTGATGCATATATGTATTGATGAACATAGGAAATGTCAAATAAGTCAAATTCTATATGTAAAATATATATGCAAATCTTAATGTGAACTGTAAGTAAATTAAATGTACATATATCAGTAACATTTAATCCATGAACATATCAGACCTAAGATTGACACTGGTTTTAAGGCAAAACTGATAATTGCACATGTGCAGATATGGACAACAATACGATGGTTATGTTTTCCCCAGATAATGATAAAAATATCAATATAGATTTAATGTACATTCATGTACATCAGTGAGATTGTCAAAATCCAGTTCATATCACATTATCAATCAGTAAATATAACTGACATAAATTTCTAAGTAAAACTGTTATAGATAAGTAAGTAAAACTGTCAAAGATAAGTAAGTAAAACTGTATACCTACCTCAGAGTTATATGTCTTGGGTTCCTCTGTATCCCACACAGTGACAATGTAATCCAAAACCATGGTGCCCATAGGTATATTTTAATAAATAAGTAGACAAATATTCACAGCAATTAACTAACTTCACATCAATATATACAGGTTAAATCCATGAATGTCATCATCTAGAAATGTACAGCTCTAGATCACAAAAGATATGAAAAGTAAACCCAAAAATGTAAAAAGGTACAATTGTATGTCACACTTTCATAGAAAACACGTACATTTCTCTCCCAAAGAATGTCAGTTACTGAAACATACACTGATGTCAAAACTATTGAAATTGACAATACCTGTCAAGTTCATAACAAATCCACAAGTTACATCCTTATTGAAAACACAGAAAAGGGTATAATCCAAAGGACATCAATTTCACAATTATTGAAACTGACATCATCATTCATGAAATTGACAACAGGTCAGTCCCAGAACTGAACATAGACTATCCTGATGGAGAGTCACTGACAACTGTTGAGGAGGTACATACGCTATTGTGAAACAGCGTGATTCACCGATCTCTGAGTAATTGAGTCTTCGGAACTCTTTAGGCAGGCTCCCTACACATGGCTGCTAGCGATCAGACAGTTGAGGAATAAACGCCAAAACACAGCTGTACCAACTGGCATCGGGCCAGTCTCAGAGAGAGGCTCAGCGTTTGGAGCTCCAAGCGGGCTGCAGTGGGTACAGGGTTAATTAATTGCTTCTCAAGTAGCATATTGTTTTGGGCCCCTTATCCGAGAGAACCCCCGCTGTCCGAATCTGGAATAAGGATGCATGGCTCCGATACTGGAATATGTTTCGATGATAATATCTGGACTTGGCCATGTTTTAGACAACCTAGGATGTCAATATCTAGTTTTTTCATACCTCATTTTATCAGACGATCATTATTTGTCAATCCTGTTTCATGACTTTGTACTAAGGTATTTAATTTGGATATTGTTTTGGGCCCGCTTTCCCAAAATGGAATAAGGTTGGAGTCGTGCTGTCCAAATATGGAATAAGCGATGGTGATAATATCTGAATTTGGATATATTTTTACACACAGGACTGTTGAATCTGGAATAAGGATGATTTTGATACTGGAATACGCTTAGCTGATAATATCTATCAAATCTTATACTTAATGTAATATGTATATGTTAATCCTGTTCCATGACTGTATATCAAAACTTGTAGAGAGATCTAAAGTTTGCAAGTCTAGTCTGAATATACCTTTTTAATATCAGCATAATAAGAAGAAAGAAATTAAATACAAAATAATAGTTATTTATGTTTCATTTCAGTTTTAACGTCTGTGAAATCTGGAATAGTTAGTTAAGATTTCAGATTTAAATGTTTCTATGTTCCTGAAGTTAGAGTCCCGGAAAGAGTGTTAAGTCCTAAAATACTGATCAAGTATACAATCATAAATAACAAAAAATATAACGAAATGTATCATTTGATCTCAGGAAAAAGATGACAATAATTTAATGCCATATTATGAAAAACTTAAAACAAAACAAAAGGAAAGGTAATTCTTAAATTTCACTTTTTAGAATAATATTCAAAAAAATGTGTTTGAATTTAAATCAACAGCAATCCATTTTATACCATTAGCTTTCAAATATCACACACATATTCATAGTCAATTAAACGAACGAAAACACAAACAAAAATTTAGCGGGAGGTTATGAATAAATGCTTTTAAGTTGAACATGTTCTTAACATTTGGCACATATTGGAACTATTCCCAAGAAAATAAAGTCCTAGCTGTGACTTTTGTTAGCCAAATCATATCAAACAGCCTATTCACATATATGATGAGGACGTGTTTGTTTATATACCTTACGTTTTTTTGCTGCTCTTCATAAATAAAGACAACATTTTAGCCCATATCAGCTAGGAACATTTCTGGAGAATTGAAGACCGTTCTTACTTTAACCGTTCTGGCTGTTCCAATTTCCAAATTGTTTATTTCTGTAGCTTTTTACAATTTATGAGATTTTCAGAGAAAACAGTGCATTAGGTGAACATCGAGGTTTTTCGAAATTTGTTATTTTGATAGGGGCTTATAATAAATTGAAACTTTGAATGATAATATCAAATAGCCTATATTTCTAAAGAGTTTTAAAAGTACAAGGTATTTTTTTGGCATATAAAGGTAATTGAGGATATTGTTCAAATAAAATTGTACTTGTAATAAAAGAGAAGAAAAATAAATCTAACATCACATCAGAATTTTATTTACACTTCTTGTATCATTTAATAATAGAATTGCTAATTTGTATTGAATATAAATGTATTTTAATTTATTGTGATTGGAATTGCATAAGATTTAAATTTTTGAAAAGCCTAAGATCATTTGAAGCTTATTCTTAGGTTGTCTAGTCTTGATTGTAACCTTTTAATAATAAATCAAATATTTATGGAAAAGCACCTTCAGTTATATCTTCTATCATTTATTATTACGATAAGTCAAGTGAAAATGGCATCTATAAACAACTGTCAATCAAAGATGAGAAATCTACACATGGACTATAAGCACCAGAGGCTTTCTTGAGATTCATTAAAGATTGGGTTTAACTTCCTCACAGTCCCTTAAATCAATCAAGATAACCCTTCTTTTTGGTCATTTGATAATAAAGCAAAAACCTGACAGAAAACAAAGTTAAATCATGAGGGATAAAAACAATTAAATAAGATTATTAACACTTTTATTCATGTAAACAGCACTGAGTCTCATCACATATTGACCAATTTCTTGTCAAACATTTGTTTGTTACCACATAAAATTTTCATATATCATTCACAAACTCAGTTTGGGGAATCCTCGTACATTTCAGACAAAAAGCAGAAATTCTATTGAGATGGCCCCTCCTGGATACTACAAAGTGTAGTCAATATCTTGTTGATATCAAAAGGCGTTCATTCACATGTGGAGTTGTACTACAGAGGATCAGCGACTTTTCTACTCTTTGTCTTCATAGGGCATGTCACATGAACCCTGACCTTTCAACCATTCCGAGCTGAATTCTAACATCTGATGTTTGCCTCGGGTGAAAGAAGGCAATGAGAAGAAGAAGAGAGAAGAAGAGAGAAGATGAAGAGATGAGAGGACCTGTTTCATCCCAAAATGTCAGTTTCTGAAACTTGACCTTCACACCATTGCTCTGTTGCAAACATTGTTTATTTGGAAAAGAGCCTAAAGATTGCATCCAAATATTAAGAAAAAAGGCAATAAGGAGAAAAAGAAAAGAGAGAAGAATGGACAGAGAAGAAGAGAAAAGAATGAAAACACAGGATGAGAGAAGAATGAGAAAAATGAGAAGATGAGAAGACCCATTCCATCCCAAAATGTCAATTTGTGAAATATAACCTTAGCACCTTTGCTCTGTTGCAAACATGGTTTATTTGGAAAACATGATAAAAATCTCTACAAGAAATGTCAATTTCTAAAAAGTGTCAATATTGATATATGCCCCTAGTACCTTTGCCATGTTGCAAACAAGTTTTATTTGGATTGCTAGTTAATTTGGAATAAGATTAAAAAATCATCTTTATCTAAAAATGTCAGTTACTGATGTATGCCCTTAGCACCTATGCTCCGTTGCAAACATAGTTTGTTTGGAAAGCAGATTAAAATCTCTACAAAATATGTCAATTTAAAAAAAACTTCACAACTATGTTTATGTTGTTGAAACATTTCTTCTCAAAATGTCAATATTGAAATATGACCTTATCACCTTTGCTATGTTGCAAACACAATGGTTCATTTGGATTCCTAGTAAAATTTAATATAATTGGAAAAGGCTAGATATCAAATCATAAAATGTCAATTTCTGAAATTTTATCTGGGCAAACATGGTTTAATTGTATTTGTTGTTTTTAGTGATCGTGAAAATATAACAAGTCATTTCATTCCATATATTTGTGATTTATGACTTTATGACTTTATGCCTTTGCTCTATTGAAAACATTGTTTATTTGGATTCTGAATATCAAAATTGTGATTAGATTATGAAATAGAAAATTGTCACTTCCAGATAGTCACCTTTTTTCATTGACAAACATGGATCATTTGGATACTATGGAAACAATAATCTAAAATATTTCTATCTAAAATAATCTCACTGACATCGCAATTAAACATATGATTTTCTTACATCAGAACTTCAATATTTATTGTTTGATCATACATCGATCTACATTTCCATTTTATATGAAATTTTGAAATATTTTAAGGATATATCTAACATCACTATATTAGGTATTTATGATCTATTTATCAATTCATAAAGCTAAAAAATTAAGTTTCAAACAAATTCCATGATCAAAAATATCTCTTTTCCAAAATAATGAAAAATGTTAATTCCAATTTGAGAAACCCCTCTCCAATGGAAAATATATGAATTGTGACAGGTCTTAGACAAGGTGCCTGTATAGGAGCATGTGTTTTCAAATCATCTGATGAAAAGTGTTTGATATGTTTTGACAGAAAGACGATCATATTTCATGTCAATTGCACAACAGATTTTAGCTTGTAATCAACAGCTCCCAGGGCTGCTATTAATGACCCAGACTCAATTAAATTGCTCTTGAGATTTTCTAAATTATTTGTCAAAGACAAGAAAATGTCAAGAGTTCTGCAGGTTCTTTGTCATCAACAAGAAACTCCTGATTTCAAACTCTACTTATACTGGCTATAAAACAATAACTGTCGTCGATTTCACCTCAAGGGAAATTTACCTCCCGACCGAATTCATGAAAATACACACTTGAAATGTCTTGAAAGCCTGAAGGGCAGTTAAAATGTCAAATTTTTGGCTAAAAAGGAATTAGGAAAATTAAATTTATATGAAAGGAAACATTAATCGCTTTAATTTTCGTTAAGGATTTTATCAATAGTCCTAAAATTGCCACTTTATTACTAACAAAGTAAATTAAAATCTTGTTAGGATAATAAATTTTGATAAAAGAGAAAAAAAGATTTATCATATGATTATAACATTTGAAAAAGATGTAAATATAAACAATAAGACTCTACTTCATGATAGTTTAGCAGAATTAACCCTGGCGCAATAATAAATACTTGAAAAGCAAGTCAGATTTGGGATGAACATTACAACATGAAAACAATTAAGTTTCCCTAAACCATAGGTTCCATGGATATCTAATAACAATAAATTTGTTTAATGAATTTGTCAGAGATTGAATGTTTTCCTTTGTATATGAAGATTGATATCAAATCAATCACAAAACGAGACAGACATATTTGGTCTGCTAATTATAACACAAACTTTTTAGAAGAAATCTCTGTAAACACAATTATCAAGGGCAGCTAGTCTAGTGGAAACCAATGTAAAAAATGATATCAAGTCACAGGTAACAATAGGGTAGACTTTATTGGTCTCCTAGTTATGACATGAACTTATTGACGAGAATCTCTTAACAAAGTTATCAAGGTCTAGTGAAAATAAATGTAACATTACATTGACTGATATCAAGTCGCAAACAAAAACTGGATACATTTTATTTGTCTGCTAGTTATGACATGAACTTACTGAAGAGAATCTCTTAACAAAGTTATCAAGTGCATTCTAGTATGATATCTATAACTTTACTTTATATTGAATGATATCAAGTCACAAACAAAAACTGGATAGACTTTATTTGTCTTCTAATTATGACAAATATGAACTTATTGAAGAGAATCTCTTAACAAAGTTATCAAGTGCATTCTAGTATGATATCTATAACTTTACTTTATATTGAATGATATCAAATCACAAACAAAAACTGGATAAACTTTATTTGTCTGCTAGTTATGACATGAACTTATTGAAGAGAATCTCTTAACAAAGTTATCAAGTGCATTCTAGTATAATATAACTTAACATCATGTTTGTATTACAAATCCTCACAAAACTAGACCACCAGCAAGGGGTCGTATCCACCTTATCTTATGTTCTTGTGAAACAGAAGTACACACAGTTGTGAAATAGAAAACTTTGCTATCAATCTCCGAAGTCGTTAATTTCAAAGTGAAATCTATAGTAAGACATAGACAAGACCTTGCCTAATACTATAAATTTTACCTATCTGCTGACCTGTCTTTAAACTGGAAACCGTAAAGGTGTAATTTTCAAAGATAATCTTGATAAATGGGTCTTTGTCAAACAACTGAGTTCATGCACTAGCAAAAGAAGAAACTTTGGTTGCGTTTAAAGGAAACTTGGCTGAAGAGAAGAGCTAAAAAACAAGACTATATACACAATAACTTCAGTAACAAAATAAAATCCTAAATCAGAATATTACATAATTATAGGTATTCACACATAATAAAATTGATATATGACTTGCTACAACAAAGAGCAGCCTCAATTCTATATATATATGATACAAATATCTATTTATGTTATTTGATTTTAACTTTGGATATTTGGTAACATTTTTTATAAAGCGAGATTTTTAGGAGCATTTTACAAAAAAAAGTCAAAAGCATCTGAGGAGATTTCATAAATCAAATTATGAATTTATTCTATTTTCATGAAATCAAAAGTTTAGAATCTATGTTGCCCTATACCCAGCAAGTCTTGTCACAATTTACTAAAAGAGCTGCCTATCAAGGGTTAAATTAATCCAATAATACAAGTAATGTCCTATGGGAGGACATTCAATCTGTTATAAGAAGGAAGCAGACTAATTCTGTAAGGGAATAAGCATTACACCAATGAACCATTATCTACCAGACTATCTTGGGATTCTAGCGCCGGTTCCAGAATTCGGTACCTGACCTCAGAGTCTTGTAGATGACAGAACAACTATAATGGTAAATGTTCAATACATCAGCTTACCATTAACCAAATTGAATATTTATCAGGATAAGAACTCAACGAAGGAATACATAACCTTCAGACTGTCGTGGGATTCTTGTTATTAAATGGGACTCAAGATTTGAGTATCGGTTATTTGGGATTCTTAAAGTGACAAAGTCACTATAACGAAGAATTTAAATGTGTTTATGTAGTCACATATTAATGATGACTATGATAAAATTGATACATTTGTTAAGATTTCGTTTGTTTGAAAAATTATATTGTGACTTTCCTAAATCTAGATTCTAGTCATATCTTGCATTATTTTGCACTGATGTGAAAAAAATCGACATAGGATTATGAATCACGCAATATGTAAAAAAACTTCCCCCGAAAATGAGTTATCAAATAGGTAATGAAATGCAGAATATTGTTATATTGCTTCTTGAATATGAATAAGATTCTGGTAAGGCATGTAAAGTTCTAGGATTTGACATGATATTCCATCTCTGGAGAAGAATTTTGATTCTTGACAACATCTTGATTCATGACTTTAATTTGGATTCTACAACAATCTGAAAACCATGAAAAAATGAAATGAAGTCCTGTCTGAGATTCAAACTCATAAGAAAATAATAGATTAAGGACATAAGATTTTGAATGCCTTTCTATTCTCATTGAACATCAAAATATGATGGAATAATCAGAAAATGATCTGGTCTGAGATTCAAACTTAGGAGAAAATATAATGGATTATTGACGAAAGTTTCTGAATGACTTTGGATTCTCAGTGAACCAAGAGCATATGATAGAACAATCAGAAAATGAAATCTCGTATGAAATTGCTCTGCATTTATATCAGAACATCTTGAAACTGACAGGTGAGCAAAGTCAAATGTCAGGTGTTGGGGGATAACTAACGAGATAGCAGGTACACACAGGTATATCTAGACCTATCTTTTACCTACAGGGTGAATCTTATACAGGTAATGGCCCTATCTGCCGGTCTGTTTAATAGAAGGAATGACTGACAGGTTTGAAATTGACATGGGTAGATTTCATGATGAAAGTCATCTGTTTCTTTTGAAAGCAGTTTAGTGTTCTGGAAGTCATTAGGAACTAGGATGAGCAGTATTCCAGTTCCATTGATGCTGAATGTCAAACTTTAGTTATAGTAAAGGCCAGGTGTCATTGCTTGAGATCTTTTCTTGTGATGCTATCAATATTTTGCTTTGAAAACTACAGCTTAAATGGTTATGTCCCCAAACTTCTACAAGATTCTGCTAAAAGTATTGTTGTGATAGAAACAAAGTAAATTCAATAGATTCAAACATAGTTTATCATTGATTGCATAGGAACTACTGTAGATCTGGTAGTTCCCTCTTCCTTCCTTTCACAAGATAAAAAAATAATTTAAAGTACTGGTATTCTTTGAAACTCAACAAAATGTTTTTAAAACTTTGAAAACCTCAACCCTTTTTGAAAATTAGAAATTTGAATTGAATCAATGAACCAATCATTGAACCAAAATCTCAAAGCTTTGAAAATAATATCTAGTAGTTCCTTCTAAAGTCCTTTCATAAAATAGAAATTGAAGTACTGGCATTTTTTGAAAATCAAACAAAATGTTTCTTCAACTTTAAAAAGCCTCAATCCCCTTTTCAAACCAAAAATTTGAATTGAATCAATGTACCAATCTCTTGTACCAAAATCTCAAAGCTTTGAAATGTACATTATCTAATTTCACAGAAATCTCAAAGCTTTGAAATGTACATTATCTAATTTCAACCAAAATCTCAAAGCTTTGAAATGTACGCTATCTTATTTCACCAAAACATGCTAAACCATCTCAGCAGACTGTGCTTCATGAAATATTCATGAACATCAAGTCATACATAACACGTATTGTTTCCCATCCAAACAAAGTCACACCAGTACGTTTTCCATAGGGATCATCCATTATTCGTCTATTTCGAAATGTACGACTATTGATATGTACGTCCTTGCACCTTGATCCTAGCTAAGCTATGTTGCATCCCTCACATACATAGTACATTATCTACAAGTCCCCAGGGTGTTCTTGTAATGGTGATGGTGACAGATTAGGTGCTTGTGAATTTCATATTGGTCATGTAGATTTCACCAAGGGAGCCATAGCACCATAATGGTCATATATTAATGTTCAGTTTATATCTCATCAATCAATTTGTTTTTTTTAAATAATTTTTTTTTATATTGCAGTATTGTTATGAATGTTGAGTGTTATAAACTTTAAATAAAAGTACCGAGGGTACAGAAGCTCACCTTAAAATGAATGATGTGGTAAAATGGTTTGTGTAACCATCTTTTATATGATAATTGATTATGGCTGCCATCATGATTTTTTTATCTTTTAAAATGCTATTCTTCTGTTGGAAACCACTAGAGCTTGAACAAACATTAATACAAGAATGATATAATCATGATTTGTTAACAAGCAGTAGGTTTTTGTATAACTTTGTTGTATATCTATGGCTGAATTGGTGACTATCTTGGACTTTTTAATCTTCAAAATGCTACTTTTATGTGGGCATCTGTATTAATTTAATTATGATATCTTGATTGGTTTAGGAGTATTCATTTAGTCACACTCTCAACTTCCAAAGAACTAAAAAGATGATGCACATAAACATTTGGAATATATCCCTCTGACACAAATCACAAATTCAGCTAGTGATATGTCTCATGTAATTCTAACTGAAGATTTCTGAATATCTTAAATCTTGACATATGTTAGTGCAATCTGATTGGTCAGAATAGGCTAGCAACTTGGGGGTTTATGCTAATTACTAGATATGATGACCTATGATGACCTCTTGCACCTGCATGTAGCTTATGTAACTTACTGTTATTCCATATAGTGAGTGTTCTCCCCTCATTTCAATATGCAATACAGATACTCTTTAGAGGAGAGTTGCAGGAGAGGGGCTGGAAGGATAGGAGGGGAAAGGGGGGGGGGGGGGGGGGGGGGGGGGGGAGGATAGAAGAGAGGTTTGCAATGGAAGGACAGGAGAAAAAAAGGGAGGTGGGAAAGGGGGATAGAAGGGGTGGGGGTAGAAGAGAGGTTTGCAATGGAAATAATCTGGAGGTCAACTCAGTAATATGTTTATTGAAGTATCTTAACTAACAGAGAGAATTGGTGAGAAAGACTTTGTAAAAAAAGAATTGTTCAGACAGCTGTTCAATTAGTTTTGAAGATGAATATTAAATGATATCTTTTATTAGCATATCAAAAAAAATAAAAGATAATTTGTTATTCATTAACCAAAATTTTCAATTTGGAATAAATTAATTGCATGGGAACAAAGGACTAAAAAACCTAACAGTTAGTGTTGGGAGTGAACAAATTCAATCATTTTAAATGCTTTTGAAAAGGATTTGTTTGAATTGAATGATCATTATAATTATCTAGATAATCATTGTTCAGACCGTAATCAGATATAGATGATTAAAAAATGTATATTTATCCCTCACTGGCTATGTTATTTGCCATATATGAAGTGTCAGGAATAATGTAACCCACTGATGGAGTGAACAACTTTTATCATTTTATGTTTTATTAAAAAGGATTTATTAAAACAGTCATGCTTCAGGCTGTTCGCAGATAAAGATGATTCATACATTTTTTTGTAACTGTATTTATAGTGTTGATAAATATTACAACAAGCGTATCAATACAAATATAATGACATTGATTTGATTGATCAGGAAATGTATTCTTTTCAATGAATTTCATGAAATCTAATTGAAAATTCAATATAATTGACATATTGACCATCTTGGATTCTTGATAATAAAATAAATGCGTCTTTGTCATGAATCACTATATAAAAAAATACTCACTTTTCAGAATGATATCTTAATTGATTTAATAGGAGTAGTACTTGGCCTGAAATCTAATTGAAAAATAATGACTTCTATGATGACATGTTGTTCCCAGAACCCCTTCAGCATGATACAATTATCATTTAGTTTTACAGGTATTTATCAAACACATGGTATTGGAACTGGAACCTGATACAAAATACCTCTATTATTAACTTATCATGTAGATTACAGTACATAAAAGCAGATTCTTGACTTGTTAATATTAACTCATCGTGAAGATTGTTGTACACAAAAGCTGATTCTTGACTTGTTTAAATTGTTATTTGTAAAAAGTATTACTTTTAATAGAATACAAGTATACTTTTCATAAAGACAATTTATATACTTTCCATAAAGTCCATTATGTTCTATTTATCAATTAGGTCATGATTACTATGCAATATACAAGCAGGCAGGGCTGCTAGCCCCAGATCCTTAAGGAGAGTGTAGCAATTTGTGTATTTGGCTTTGTGTACGTATATTTGGAGAAGCATCCTAGTGTGCTGAGCATGTAAACCTGAACTCTGGCTAAGCCCTTATGTGTGGTATTAAAAGACTTGACATGAGAGAACATGAATTGTTGTGAAAAATATATATAATTTCACAAAATATAGTTAGCTTATGTCCTAAATTGATTTTGTGTCAAGAAGAACTTCTGTTAGATATAGAAATGGTACAAATATGAGTAAAACACAGGAACTGGAACCTGATGCAAAATAACTCTTTCCACATCAACTTATCATGTAGATTGCTAAACACAAAGCTTATTGTTGACAAGTTTTGTGTAAGTTGTTATTCTTAAAAAGAACATATCACTGTCATGAGAATACAAGTCTAATTTCCATAACTCTTATTGCATACACATGGCCATATAGCATAATGCTCTACCATATCAGGTCAGGTTGATTATGCAACAGACTAGCAGCTGAGACTGTGATGCTAGCAGCCTGTATTGGGATGTGTATTAGAAAAGCATAGGAATATCTGAACTCTGGTTGACCCCTTTTGTGTGGTATTTAAAGGAATATAAGGGAGATACCATTGTTTAAAATTCAACATGATGTTTAATGTCATTGGGTTTTTGCAGCTAGTTTATGCAGCCATAAATATTTTAAACAAATTAATTAATTATGTTTGTCTTTCATCTTAATGTTTTAGAAACACTTAAAAATATAGAACAACTTGCATGACAATCTTAAATATTTCATATTCAAGATAATATTATGATTAGTAAGTTCAAATTAGTGAATTTATATAGTGCGAGTGATCACTTGATGAAAGCTTAAAATTGTAATAATGATGTGTCATCTGCAGCTGAAAAGTCAATATGGCTGCTATCGCGGCCATCTTGGATTCTCAAAACTGAAACGGCTACCTTTGTTGGATTAATCACTATAGGTATAACATACTACAATATGAAAATGATATCTAGATTGGTTTAGGAGAAGTAGTCATTTTCATGAAATCTAATTGAAAATTCAATATGGCTGCCATGGCGGCCATCTTGGATTCTCAAAACTGAAACGTCAACCTTTCTGTGAGGAATCACCATAGGTATAACATACTACAATTTCAGAATGATATCTAGATTGGTTTAGAAAGAGTAGTCTTTTCATGAAATCTAATTGAAAATTTAATATGGCTGCCATGGCGGCCATCTTGGATTCTCAAAACTGAAACGTCTACCTTTCTGTGAGGAATCACCATGGGTATAACATACTACAATTTCAAAATGATATCTGCATTCGTTTAGGAGGAGTAGTCTTTTTCGTAAAATCTAATTGAAAATTCAATATGGCTGCCATGGCGGCCATCTTATATTCTCAAAACTGAAACGTTTACCTTTCTGTGAGGAATCACCATGGGTATAACATACTACAATTTCAGAATGATATCTGGATTCGTTTAGGAGGAGTAGTCTTTTTCCTGAAATCTAATTGAAAATTCAATATGGCTGCCATGGCGGCCATCTTGGATTCTCAAAACTGAAACGTCTACCTTTCTGTGAGGAATCACCATGGGTATAACAAACTACAATTTCAGAATGATATCTGCATTCGTTTAGGAGAAGTAGTCTTTTTCCTGAAATCTAATTGAAAATTCAATATGGCTGCCATGGCGGCCATCTTGGATTCTCAAAACTGAAACGTCTACCTTTCTGTGAGGAATCACCATGGGTATAACATACTACAATTTCAGAATGATATCTGGATTCGTTTAGGAGGAGTAGTCTTTTTCCTGAAAGTTTACGGACGGACAGACGGACGGACAGACGGACGACGGACGAAGCGCCACGACATAAGCTCACATTTACTTTGTAAAGGTGAGCTAAAAATGAATATTTCAAAATGATGTATTTTGTTGTTGTTCAAGTTGTATCTTTTGGAAATTGGCCAAAATTGACATACATATTACATATCCTGCAAGTCAATAAACAATACATATGGTTATTATTCGAAATGTCAAATGTGAATATGTTTTGGTTGTGGATCTCTTTGTTTTTTTAGATGAACGTAATGTAAATCCTCAATTAAACGCCTGCCTATAATTAATATAAGCCTGCCTCAAATAGACACCATTGACCTTTGAAAAAATAAATTCCTTCCTTGATTAAATGTTGGGAAAATAAATTTAAAATGTACAATTCCTTCTTGGTTGTTGAAGTGGGTGATATATGATCCATGAAACATCACAAGTTTTCTTTAAATAATCCGAACATGGTGCCTTATTTCATAAAAGACGCTGCCTCAAATAGAAAAATTCTTTGAATAGACGCTTATGGTGGAGACAGTTTAAAATAATGCACAGCTTCTAATTAAGTATTTACGGTACATATTTTTTCTAATTTTCTCCTTTGAGGAATCATGCATTGATCCACACATGTTTAAAAATTAAGTAGACAGCTTCTGAACTTAGTGTCATGTACAAACACTCTCTGAGAGCCAGACACATACAACCAAGCTATGCTATACAAGCGCCCAAATTAATCAAAGAACTTTAGCCTTATCTTTGTAAGTGATTGGAATGATGTCTAAAAGACTACCTTCAGATCCGATAAAGTGTAAATCATACCTTTCTTCTCCCACTCATCACATACATCACCATCATCACTTGGTTTAATTGCACTTACCTGAAACAAAGAAAAGAAACATTTAGCTTTTTTATCAAATTTAAATATTTGAAAAAATAAACATAAATTCAATATCTATACATTGAAATCTCATTTTGTGACATCAACCTAAAATATTGATTGAATTTATACTCATTTCACTTCTATCTATATTTTATATGGCTGAATGTGCCTTTTTTAACTGATATTGTGACACCATGGATAAAAAGATTACATTTTCTTAAAATGATCTTTCAAACATCAATAATAATACTATTCATTATATATGTTTGTTAATTCAAACATTAGTACGATAAAAAACATTGTTCTAAACATAAAAATTGTATGTGTGGTATGCTTTTAGCCAGGTCAACACAACAATACCATATATATATGAATGATGAGCAAATTCACATTTCAAAATACATATCCTGACAGTTTCAAGCATCTGGTGTAGGGTTTTAAGTGTATGTTTCTGCATTTCCTTTTCTAACACTGCACAAGTTCACCGGTGCACATCTCTGCATGTGCAACATCTTGTGCGGTGCATGCACACGCCGTACGTTCCCTCGGGACCAACTTGAAGATAAACAACTGGTAGGGGAACAGGGAACAAGCTCGTTTGCAAGTTTTCAATGACCTTAGCAGATTTATATGACATTAAGTTTCAAATTTTCTGGGAGGTACTTTTACATATTTAGGCAAGCATTCTGTATCATTATCTTGTGACCTGGGACAAAAAATGTATCCATTTCTTATCATATGCTCAGGTTGATTGAAACAAAATCACTGAAAATCAAATCAAATCTTGGCAAATTTGTTATAAAGTACAAAACATATAAACAGTTCTTCCTTCTCCATATTTTAAATTAGATCTTGAACTGTTTACAACATTACAAATTTTAGAAAACCTAAATGGTGAGTGGTGATACAAAATGAACAGAAACAGGAATTAAAGAGTACCAATAATTCTAAAAAATCCTATAAAAAGCAGGTTAATTTTCAAATATCAAAGTCTCAAGACTTTTTACAGACTAAGGCCTTATCTCATCTTATGAGACTGCAGACCAAGACTGTAACAGAGTCAAACCCTTGACATGAAACATTCTACAAAGTTCACCTCCCCCAGAACTGATAGCATCAAAACATTACAGAGTTCATATTGCTGGACCATCTCTACTCTCACTGAATGCATAGAAGATAAAGGTATTCGTACAGGGTTACCTACAGGAGGAATCATTAGAGGAGAAGATGAAAGAATGCTTTGGTAAATTCACAAGGTTCATCGTGCTATGACAGCTGGAGAATGAGACTGAAGTGCTCTTTGATGACGTTTTGTTTTATTCTTGGATGTCTAAAGAGGTGTTTTTGAGTCTCCTTGAAATAAAATGGGAACATTTGTTTAAAATTTAAATTGAAAGTTATTAAAGATAGAAATCAAAGTACAATGTATTTGAGCATTTAGTTAATCACATGGTACTCAAGTCATTTACATGCATCATCATCATCATCATAAATATCATCATCATCATGAACATTATCATCATCATGAACATTATCATCATCATGAACATTATCATCATCATGAACATCATCATCATCAAAGTCATTTCCGTAAACCATTAACATCATCATCATGAATTTCATCATCATCATCATCATCAATACATCATCATCATCATCATCATCATCATCATCATCCAAGGATAGGAACTTCAAAAAGAAAAGAGCCTTTCATCATAGAAAACATTATTGGATAAGGGCTTCAGACATAATAGTTATATTTAGACATAATACCGTAATAGTTTTTATTTCTTCAAGTTATGTTCAAAAATAGCAAAGTACTTCAAAGGCGACTTCTCAAGAAAAACACACAAAATTGTGTCTGTTTTACCTGAGTGTATAGATACAATCTAGAGAATGTCACCTGTTACACTCATTAAGCTCTCAATAATTGTTTTCCTTTCCGTAAAGGTATGTACAATGAAGGAACTCACTTTCAATGACAACATTTGTGTGTTCAAAGTATACAAAGGTAGATATTACCACAGGTAAGACAGAAGTGAATACTCAGAATGAGGACAGAAACAATGCAGCTATAAAGGACACAGCCGTCCGTCACAATCTGTTTGGTAATTCTTTGACAAAGATCTTTGTGATCAGCGTAAAAATATACAATATTTGTATTACAACAAACGTCAGTCTTAAAGGGGCAGTAGCACGTTTTTTGATAATTTTATATTTTAAATTTTTTACTGATAATTGTAGGTTAATACTAAATGTATTATTTTGACAGTGTCAAAACACTCATTACACAAGCCAATCATCCATGGTCTAAGGACAAAGTATGAAGATTTACATAAAATCCATTGGCGGCCATTTTGTGTGAACACCTTTAATTCATTTTGTGTAAGAAATTGGAATCACATGGCTAAACTTAACATTATATTTTTGAATTATTACTGCTCCATTTAGTTTAAATACATTGTCTTTCAATTGGAACCATTAATTTTCATTTTCCTGACATCACCTTATATTTCCCTAAAAACGTGCTACTGCCCCTTTAAAGGATTTGTCTACACTAGACACTTGTCTCTTATATGCTCTGATACTGCCACGGATGTGATGTTCATAAAAATATTTTTGTGAAAAAAGTTAAACTTTAAGAAATCTTTTTCGTGGTGGCCTCAAATAGAGTCTAAGCAAAAGACCTGATTGAAAATGCAACCATATGACTGTCAAAATGGTCATTCTTACAATTTTTGAATACAATCATATACAATCATAACTCATTAAGTATAATTAAGTAAAAGTTCTTACTTTAAGATTAAAATATTACCTTTAAGATATAAATTTTGTTACAAAAATAATTATTGGACTAAAAAGAGTCTAATCTTATTCTGGTCTGTTTTATGAGATGTTGGCTGTATTTGATTGAAACTATTTTGTCCATTTACAATCATCAATATTTTCCATCTTAAAATAAGTTTTTGGAAATTTATGTCTGAATGATGAATGATGCTCAAAAGTATTTTCCAAAACAATAATGAATATTTTCCCATTCACAAAACAAGTTTTGAAGCAAATAATCTTTTTTATCATAACCGTCAAAATGAAAGGAACAAATTGCCCATCTGGAGATAACTCTGACAAATGATGCCAATTTCTTGATAAAAACTGACAATTACATGCATTTTTGTGTCAGTTTCAATGACTTGATTGAGTTTAACATATGTCATCATTTGTTTAAAAATATTATTTATCTGATTGTGAATTGAATTGTTTAGATGCTTCGAGAATTTTAACAAAAGCTTTGAAAGCAGTGAATAAATGAAGAAAGACCAACATGTATAATATATACATAATAATATATAATAATATTTTTTTAGGTGAAACTGAAAGTTGTTGTGTATGTATAAATCGATGTCGTTGGGCTTGATTTTTTTAAAGGGGCACGTTTTAGGGGGAATGTAAAGTGATGTCAGGAAAATGAAAATTACTGGTTCCAATTGAAAGACAATGTATTCTGAATAAATGCAGCAATATGATGTAAGGTTCAGCCATGCGATTCCCTTTTTCTTACACAATTGAATTAAAGGTGTTTCCATTAAAATGGCCGGCAATGGACTTTATGTGAATCTTAATTTATATTTTGTTCTCTGGCTATGGATGACTGCTTTGTGTAATGAGATTTTTGACATAACCAAAATAATACATTTAGCATTGAGATACAATTTTCAGTAAAAAATTTGAAATATATAATTTTCAAAATATGTGCTACTGCCCCTTTAAAGCTCATTTCATTATTTGTCTTTTGTCATTATTAATTTTTTGCAAGTTGAAAGCAAGGTTTGTGAAAAAGTGTTTCAATTAATTGATTGGCTTTCAAATATTTCATATAAATTTTTTATGAAATTGATTTAGATCATTAAATGCTATGAAAATGAGTAATTTAGATCAAAGCTAGAGACCCAATTGTTTTGACATTAAACAGTAAAAGATGAAAGAAAATTTCCCCTCTTCATTAAAAGCTTTTCATCAATGAATCATAAAATGATTCATGGAAGTATTCTGGGGAAAAAAAATCCTGCTAAATTGTTTCCGTAGATACTTCATAATGAATTTATTAGTTTTAATAAACAATATTTCACAATAAAATATTAATTTTAATCCAAAATTTAATTAGATTGAAAAAAAATGAAAAAAAGTCAAATGATTTAATCGTCCATTTATCAAATATTGAAAAAAATAACACAATTTATCATAATATGATAACGATAATGTGTTATATTCTCATAAACTCAAACTGACTATAACTCATGATGCAACCCCATCGATTTCACCACATATCATGAAATTTTATTCACAGATAAACGGCTACATATCTCTTATCATATAATTACATTGATGAAATGGCTATCAACAACGTCACTTAACTACAATTATCTAATACATTACGACCACCTATGACGAAATTAACGAGAATAATTTCAAATTAAAAGCGTCACATTCGCTTAAAACTGAAAACTGACGACGCCCATTGTTGCAAAAGAGCATGAACTTTGACCTGCAAGCCACATGGCATAAACATGGTTTTCAAATGAAATGAGCGATTATTAAGTGAAATTGACGACGTAGTTAGCATGGTACCTGGGATGACCCAGACGATTTATGACACTAATGACAGTGTCTGGATTGTAATACATCCGAAATCTTGATAAATATTCATAGAGCAACAAGTTGAACCACGTCTCATTTTGGGGCTATCATTCATTCTTTGGGGGCATGCCCCGTAATTCAACAATTATCTCACCACTCAAAACGTCCAGAAAACAAACAGACCGAAATTGACCAGATGGGACAAATCAATAAATGTGCCAGTGAACGGTGTAACAAAACATTCGACTTGGAACAAAAATGGTATTGATTAATTACAAGACAGTCTTGATTTTTAATTCTTAGTTTTTGTAGTGAAAACAAATGTAACTAGGGATAAACAAGATGTTATGATAAATTGTTAAATAGTCAAGTACAAAAAAAGTTATTTATTAATTACAAGACAGTCTTGATTTTTAAGTGTTCGTTTTCGTAGTGAAAAAAATGTAACTAGGGATGAAGAAATATGTTATGATAAATTGATAAATAGTAAAGTACAAAAAAAGGTATTGATTAATTACAAGACAGTCTTGATTTTTAATTGTTCGTTTTCATAGTGAAAACAAATGTAACTAGGAATGAACAAGATGTTATGATAAATTGATAAATAGTCAAGTACGAACAAAAGTATTGATTAATTACATGACAGTCTGGATTTTTTATTGTTAGTTTGTGTCTGTGATTAATATTAAATATGTTACTAGGGACCAAAAGTGAGGATATGATTAATGAATTAATAGTCAAGTACTTTAATCAACAACAATGTCAGAGAATGGTGTTCACAAAACATTTAACTTGGGAGGAAAAAGAAGTGTTCGTAAATTACAAGATAGTGTAGTCATTAATCATTTGCTGTAATCATTGAATAAATATGTAACTAAGGATAAACGAAGGGGTTAATTATGATATCTTACAAGAAAGTCAAGATATTTGCTCACTAGTTGTTATCTTTGAATTAACACAATCATGTCATTTGGGGGATAAGAGGTATAATGATAATTTACCTAATATTCAAGATCTTAAAGGGGAAGTAGCACGTTTTTTGATAATTTTATATTTCAAATTTTTCACTGATTATTGTACATAAATGCTAAATGTATTATTTTGATAGTGTCAAAAATCTCATTACACAAGCCAATCTTCCATAGTCAGAGAACTCAAAGTATGAAGATTCACATAAAATCCATTGGTGGCCATGTTGTGTGAACACGTACCTTTAATTCATTTTGTGTAAGAAAAAAGAATAGCATGGCTAAACTTTACGTTATATATTTGAATTATCACTGCTCCATTTAGTTTAAATACATTGTCTTTCAATTGGAACCATTAATTTTCATTTTCTTGACATCACCTTATATTCCCCCTAAAAATGTGCTACTGCCCCTTTAAATTAGTTATTGTAATCAATGAATCAACATGTATCTTTGGACACCAGAAGTGGAAATGATAATTTGTAAGATAGTCTATTTTTATATACTGACTGTAATTAGTCAATATTTAAACATGTAACAAGTAAAAGAGGAAGGTAATGAACTTAATTATTATCTGATAATGTTAATGCACTGAAAGAAGCTTGTTCTTTAGTAAAACTGCATGCATGAAATTATACATTAATTGTCCTTGTTCTATTTTTTTAATAAGAAACTTTGATCAAAGGTGCACAGATTGGTAGCATAAGATTAAATTTTGTTCTAAATAATATGATTTTTATATGATATGATAAAAAGAAAAAAATTTCAAAGAAAGTTTGTCATAGTTCCTAGTAAAGTCCCTATTTCCAATATTTCCAATGGACAAACAAGGATGTAAGAGTTCCTTCCCTTTACTTAATGCACCTTTAGACAACATGTGCCTTTTTAACAAAATGTAATGCACATCAACTTTGATTTTGTTAATTCAAAATAACACTTGAACTTTATTCAAACAAATATCAAATGAATATTGTGAAAAAAATGCTGAAAATGCTGTCCAAAACATAAAATTTTCAATTTTACGTTCTTAAAATCAGATGAACAGAGCAGAACACAGAAGGATAAAGGCATAGGAAAGGGTTCTTATAAAGCATTTTTAGTTTTTAATGCAACCCTTTTCCTGCTAAAATTTGAACTTGTAAATTTTGCAGCCCTTTTGTGGTGCAACCCTTGACTTGTACAAGTTTTAAGGTACAATACAAGTACCTAGATCATTTTTTTGCCAAAAAAATATTGAAATTAAATTAAATTAGTACTGAGTTTCATCACCAATAATTGCAAAAATAATTAAGTGTACCCCTTTAAGATCACACCAATTATCAATGTTAAACTACCAGATGTGATAATTTCTACAAGTATCATTTCTTCTATACAGTTGAAGGGACAGGTGGCCTTACACCATTGTGGATGTAACACCATCCTTACTGTAGGACTTGTCTATTGTGACTGTGTGATAATTGGGCTCTGTAGTAATTGTGTAGCTCTGACGTGATATCATGACCAACCCTTGCACAACTGATATCAATTACAACAGTAACACCCCTTGTTGCCCTTTAGTCACAATTATGACACCGTAGTTAACTACAGTTAATTTCTTTGAGAGGCTGGTTGATGAAGAAGATATAGAGGATACTTAATGTAGTTTTCCAAATACCAGCTAGGTTTATTTCATCGAGTGTCATGGGTAACGTTGATAATGTCCACGAGTGAAATATCAACTTTACCCATGTCACAAGATGAAATAAACCTGGTATTTGGAAAACTACATTAAGTATTCTATTTATTTTATGATTTTTTAATGAAATATGTAATTAAAACGACTTTAAGACTTAAAAGTTATCCCCTTTTGTTCATATGGCTGAAAGTAGTTCCGTCACCTGACCAGTGACGATATAATATATCGTCACTGGACACAGTGAAAATATAATATTTCGTCACTGTTGCCTGATAGACAGTTTATTTCACTGATAAAACCCAGTATTTCATCGCTGATCATATAATAATAAGTTATTTTGGATAGTCAACTTCTTTATTGCATGAAATAGGACGTTTCGATGTAGATACTAACACCGTCATCAAGCAAGTGCACGCAATAAAGAAGTTGACTATCCATAAGAACTTCTTCTTCTTCTTTACCTTGAATTACAATCATAGCACCAAAGCATTACCATACCATAAGTATAATTTCCTAATATTATGTGTAAACATGTCTGATAGTCATATCACCTCCATACAACAATGTTTATTAACATACCACTGTTTTCACTGATGTCTGTCTTCTATATAGTCAGAAGATCCTTGAAGGTCTTTTAAAGGTTATAGTACCGTACCATGTTTTTTTCCTGAGTGAATAAATCTCACAAATACTTAAATATTTGTAACCAGTTTCAAGACAATGATTTCAAATCAAAAGCAGCAGTTCTAAAACTAATACACAGCAAACAGTGACTCTGTGTGAATCATTTCCCTACTTCAAATGATTAAAAGGTTTGAATATTAAAGTTAAGTTATGGGCTGCTTGACACTATGAAGAAGATAAATTGGCAGTACCTGGTATTTATTGGAGTAATTTGAAGGAAAAGACTTTTAAAAATTCTACTGCCCTTTTAAAAGAAAATTGACAACAAATCTAGGAATGTTTAAGTGAAATAAAACCAAGATTAGCTTTACTTTGACATAAACACAGAACTAGGGTCTTAATAACTAACATGCTCTCATCAACTTCACTACTGCTGCCAATATCTCACCATTGCCAATATCACATCATTGCCAATATCACAATTGCCAATATCACATCATTGCCAATATCACATCATTGCCAATATCACACCATTGCCAATTAGTATATCACACAACTGCCAATATATCACACCAATGCCAATTTATCCACTATTGCAACACTAGTCAATAGCAAAGAGTTGTAAATTTCCCCAGCTGTTCAGTTACAACTTGTCAAGCAGGGGGATATCTCTTCATTACGACAAAGACAACTCCCATGTCAATATCAAGTGAAATCAATCGTGAAAGTCTCACTCTTTGACAAACATCTCAAATTTCAGTCCAACCAAGAACCCTAAATTATTCAATGAGTAAACAAAAAGGAACCATCTAAATTGTTTAGTGTTATGATTTTTCATGTTTGAGACACCCTTATGTTATTCTTTCTGGAAAATTGTAATATTTGTGGCTGCACCAGAAGCCAAAATGAAGTAATGCTTTTAGCCCCTAATTGCTCTTGCTTGAAGACGGTTAGTTCCAGCCCAATGTCTTTGAATGCTTTTACAAATTTCTTTCGTAGTTTTATTTTAATATTGTTATGCCTAATTGACATTGTAATTGATCAATTCTTCAAAATGAAGTTTTAGGAAGTTCCAAAGAAATATCAAATTTTCAAAATAAATATGACTTGATAAAAATATAATTTATTGTTAATCAATATAAATTGAAATAATCTACAAAATTTAACAATTACATTCACAAATATTGCATAATGAATCAAAAATTGAAATAATTCTTTAAAAAGCATGTTTTGAATTTACAAATCATAATGATTTTTAGATCTTTATTTCAACATTTATTTTCTTTCATGTGCTTAGTTCAATGAAATTAACTATTCATTGAAGAATAACATCAAACATGCATGATAATTACACGGATATCTATCAGGATATCAAACAGAAATATCAAATATGAGCGACATGAAAAGTCAATATTTTTTCCCTTTCCCCAAATAGCTGAACAAAATTACAACTTGTGGCCGACAAACGTAATTTGGTTTGCATGGCAGCCCGTTCTTGATTAAACAAGTCATTTTTTTCTCCTTTGAGACATTTTTTCAAACCCCAAGATCAGCTGGTTAAAGTCATAGACGACACTAAACATAATTTCTTGCTAATTTCAAGAACTCGTAAATTTCATCATATTGAAATGAACGCCTAATCAGATTTCAGTTTGACAATGAATTCAACAATGGACTCTATATTACCCTGAAGATTTCTGTGTATAAGGCAATTAGCATATTTCTGTCTTGGAAGTTAATAATTAGCATGTGGAATTATTCAACACTGATTATTTGTCCAGGGACATTTTCCCCTGGTACATTAAGACCACTGATTTCATAACAAATTCTATTTGTTTGATTGACAATTTGATACTGACAATTACATAAACATGTCAATCAATAAGGATCATTCAATTACAAATATCTGGCATATTAGAAAAACATCATTTTAAATAATCTTTCTCTAATTTGTAGCTTATATAAGAATTTCTTGCTGTCTTTGACAATGAAAAATAGTTTTGATGTTCAAGATGCTGCCTGCTCTTGGCTTCATTTCTAGTCAAGATATTAAAAACTAATTGACACGTCATTGAAATTTTATCCTTTGACATACAAACAAACTAAAAAAATTGGTGATGGAGTTCCATAAACAATAATACAGTAAATATTGTCCAAAATAAGAAATCAACAGGTTTTCTGATGGTGTAAAAAAATCAGAAAAAAGTTTTCTGTTAGCAAGAAGTGATGAATTAAAAATCTTGAACATATTTCCAACAACAAAATTATGCGCAGGTGAAACAAATAACTTCATGGTAAAAATTCACCCAAAATCATCAAATGAAACAAATATTTCACACAAAAATAAAAAAGACAAGTCGAATGAATTCAAATATTTCACAACAAAATCAAAACCTCCAATCAATTTCAATTGGATTGAAAAGAATCTTCTCAAATTATTGACATTTCCTATAAAAGGTTTAAATTTCAAACAATGTCTCACCTTTTTGGAGGGAAAAGGCCTTCTTGTTCCGCCAATATATCCAAACTTGTACATTGTCATATCCAATCTGAATACCTTCACACAAAAGTAATCGCAATCCAACAGTAGTACATCCACTGATCACAACCATTTCCTTGTATCCACTTTCTCATGTTGTACATCCTTTAGGCAGATGCATAAAAGAATATCTTCATTAAATATCCTTTTTCTAAGCTCTCTTAATAAACCCACAAAAACATTCTAAAAATGCTCTTAACTGTCATATGATTTATCAAAATCTCAAAATTTCATAATTCCAAAATTAAATGTCAATTCAAAAGACAAAAAAAATATTATAAAAAATGAAATTTCAATTTCAAAAGTCAAAATGATAATTTTGTGAGAGTCACCTACGAAGCCTACAGTTCAGGAGCCTGCCTCCCAATATCTGCCCCATGGATGAAATGATCCTAGGCTGATCCTCACGTAATCAAATTTCCCTCGTCAATATCGCAAAGGACGTTGGGAGAAGTTGTCACTTTCACGAGTCGGCCATGAGTCACCATACTCAGTTGACGAGACCTCAGCTCTCTAATCTGATTCTTGATGTGATTCCAAGAATGATCAACAGATTTTCGGTCTCTTCTGTAACAGGTCTATGGTTTTAAAATCTTTCACACCCATTTCAATCCATTTTTTTTGACAATCTGTCATTTGCCACTTTGAGTCAATTTCAAAAAGAATTTCACTTCGTAGTGAGAGAACTCAAAGTTTTCTCTATTAATATCTTGCCATGTTTAAATTCATTTCTCAATAAATTGAATATATAATTTGAAAATATTTTCCTATCAAGTTATCGAATGAAATGATCTCCCCTTTAAACTTCTCTATTGATAAATGTAATAATGTAATTGACAAGTGTTACCCCGTAATAGACAAGCGTTATGTCGAAATTGACAGGTGTGATTTCTTGATTGACAGGTAATTGTTTTATGTAATTAGCTTATTAAATGCAGTTGATCTCCGATTGATTCCTAGTGAATAACTAGCCACATAGCCCTCACAAATCCGCCACAAATTTCAAACTTGACTCTCAATGACTAATGCCTCTCCTTGCAAAACCTCCCCATTGACTTGCACATTTCAGACTGAAACTGACACTTAGAAACCCTTTCAAATGTTCTAAAGGTTTCGCTATTCAGGGTCTGATTTCTAAGTTGGGCAGTAAAGCCTGGAGAAAACTCTCAAGGGGTTTTAACAAAAAGGTAAAATAATACGACAATAACACCTTTGGAAATGATACCAGCTCGTCTATTGCAACTCTGTAATCAATTTAAAAAATCTGTTACCCTAACTATTCATCAAAAGGACTTTTGTTCGTTGGATTTTTATGGGTTCAATAAATTGTTTCCCCTGAAAGCTTTTCACAGAATTTTTTCTATAGAGTTATTTTAAGTTTAGGTCAGAGAGCAAATATGAGAGGGTATGAATAGAAAAAAATAATTTGAAAGAATAAAAGTTTTTTTTTCTATTTGATTAACTACGTTGTGCAAATAATATTGTGGTGATTATGAAAACATTAGTTTAAAAAAAAAATTTAATGAAAGAAATTTTATTTGATTTAAAAAAGAACTAAAATCTTATCTCAAAGCCTAAAAATAGTATACTTGATCCTGAAATATTACTACATAACTGACTTACTCTAATGCAAAAAGGCTATAAATAAGATACGATCAAACAAACAAGAATCAGAGATTCAGATCCTTAAAATTCTTTATGATTAAGAATGATACATTACACTTTTTGATCATCGTATATATATAGAAATACAAAACCTCCCTGTGAAAAAACTAGAACAATTTAAGGAATTTTACATGACATGAAGAAAATCCTTGAAACAACTATCCTTTTCACTTTCAACAAGATATATATAAGATATTTTCCTCATAAAACACGAAATTGTGACTCAAAATTAAGCACATGTACTTTGCATCAACAAAATACCAAAGATTCCTTATTTCATGTTCTCAGCATTATCAAGAAGTCCTGTGTTTAAAAGAGTCAAGCTGCAATCAAAATCTTCAAGCAACAATGCAACTGACCATACCAAAGACTGCATGTTCATTTCATGTCCAGACCTATTAATAAACCGGCAAAGTGTTAAAATAGTCAGACTGTTGCACAAAACCTATCAGCTGACCACAAATCAAGGTTATCAGATTTCAAGCGATGACAAATCTGTCACATAATCTCTTGTCAAAAAAATGAGAAATTGGATCCGAGATATTTCATAAATGATGAACATGACTTAAAAGCCACTGACATTCCTTGATCGGCTAATTATTTGGTATTTATCGGCGATTATTCCTTGTCACATCATCTGACGATTGATGTCGCAATTGACGCGTGAGACAAAATATGACAGTGATCCCACCCTCAAAAACAATCCATTTCACGAAATCTCCCGTCAATTTCAATTTTTTACGTCTGAGAAGACAATCACATTACAGGATGAACTTGGATGCAACAGTCTTTCGTCTTTGACCTGTCAGCCATGATTCCAACAGATGACAAACAACTCGTCTATATCCCTCGATGGACATTGACAACACTGGAATGTATTTCGGCCACCATCACCAATTTTGTTAATTTCGTTTGTCAATTAAGGCCTCAGTATTTGTCAAAGCCCAGCTGCTGTGCAAAGAAACTCCTCCTCCTTCAAAGATGCCTAAATAATTGATAGGCGACACAAAAGAGCCTTGATTTCATGTCAATTTCACAGAATTTTTTTTTTTTTAAATACTTTTGTTATTTACGTCATAGTATTGTTCATTTCAAAGGAGACAGGTTTAAAGTGTTTTCAAAGATAAGGATTGAAGCATTATATTGATCACATCAATTCGTATATTACATGCCAATTTCGCAAAAATAAAGTAATATCTCAAAAAACTTTTCAAATCTTACATTGGAAGATATAGTTACTTTCATAATGAAAATTCTGACATATCTTTAGAGGTGTTTAAATAATTCTCTTAAGGAAATAGTTTTTTGTTGATTTAATATCAAAATCACAAAACAGTAAATAGATATCTGAAAAAGCCTTTGAAAGCTCCATATCAGCATTGCTATTTCATGAGAATATGAGAACTGATATATTTTAATAAGGACTCAGTTAGTATTATAACAAACTGTTATAATCTTGTCAATTTCAACAAAAACAGTTAATACTAATGAAAGGATTTTGAAATTTACAACTAAACCGGTGTTCATGTCAAACAGCTATTCACCTGATACCATGTTTAGAACTCTGATGCCTCAATCTGAGTCAGCGATAATGATTTGCTTCAATGCACATTTATCAAGGTCCAGCGAAGATTGTCCGTTGTGCAACTGTCAAAACCAAACATTGCGGTCTGGATGTTCATTTTGACTGAAGAGTATCCTGTGGCATTTTTCACCACAAATTTATGGTCAATTAGATACAATAATTTTTAGCTTGTAAAATAAAAAAAAATTGCGGTTTTGGCCACAAGCTTTTTTCAGGCACTTAACCACATTAGCAAGTGAATTATATCTTAGGGCAAAATAAACATAAATGAATTTCCTCTCATGACTTTAAATTGTAATTATGTAACCATTTGGTGATAAACTTGAATCCGATATCACAAAAAGATCATGTCATCTGCACAAAATGCAATTAAGGCCTTTGTCATTTTCAACAGCCAGTAAGAAGTTAGTTTTTGGGGGTTGATATTTGAATAATAATATTTGAATATATTGAATTTTTAGCATTAATCTGAATATCAGTTACCATAAAAAACAATACTTTCTATCTTATGACTTTTTAATTTTAAAAAAATTAAAAAGACGGTTCAGTGAAAAAATAATGATGATAGTATATATATGCTGAAAATTCTTAAATCTGATTTTAATCTGAGAACAGGATATAATATGGAACTATAATTTTGTTATATAACATTAACATATATGTTTTTTGATAGTTTAAATTCAAATGTTTGACCCAAAGATTTCAGCCATCTACTCTTTATACAACAGATGGTCTGAGAGTGACCAACAAACACCCCTGTTGACCAACTTGACCAGAAAGTGACCACTCAAACTGTTCTGGAGAATTTCACTCAGCAAAGTCAACAACCACCAATGATAAATTTGAAAATTGGGGACAAGTTAAACCTATTTGAGTGATTGGTCAATTGTCTGGAGACCTACTGACCAATAGAATGCCAGTTGACCAATGGTCACTGTGTTATGAGATTGGCTCGAGGATAAAACTAAAACTCTTGACCAATCTCTGAGCCATGGTGGTCAAGAAATGTGTCCACTGAGAAATCTTCCTGTTTACCTAACTTCTCGAAAGTGCCAATTTTATTTCTCCTTGGTTTTTGCATTGGAATAAGCTTTTAAAACTTTAGAGCCAGAATAAGAGATTTTAAGTAACTCAATAGACTAAAATTTAGTTTATCATTTTATTTCTGTAGATTTTTTATTTCATATCACAAAATCTTGACTTAAGAATTTGCGCCTAGACTGTATTAAAAAGTCTACCTTGATAATACTAGCAGTGGGGAAGAAAGAAAGTGTCTAATGCTGTCATCATTAATGATGTTACCTGTAATTAAGACATATAATTCCTTTTAAAGCATCACAAATATTCCCTTTAACATGTCCATTTTTTTTAAAAGAAGCTTTTTCTAACAAATCTTCTATACTGTTGCAAGCTTATACTTAAATTTTAGTCACAAAATATATATCAATTAGTATAAAACAAAAAGAGAACAATCAAATTTGCAAGAATATTAAAAACCCAAATCCCATATTTTTCCCTCTATCCATCCACAAAAAAAGACAATTACAATAACATGAAAAAAGTGTAACTAAAATTAAGACATTTTCCGCCAATTATTTGAAACTTGAGATTAAAATCCCCCTATTGTATTCTTGAGGAGAGAGACAGCAGTAACACTAAGATGCAGCTCAGCGTTATTAAAAGATTACCCTGCCTGGGGGTGAGGCGAGACCCCCACCCCTCAATCTGACCCCAGGGACTTATAGCGGGACCCTCAGATTGTGTCAAAACCAGAACAGGAGGGGTACTTTTTGAGGGAGTACCGGAAACAAAAGCTAGTTTTGTCTCGAAAGGTATTATTAGGGGACAGATGGCCAATTTGGACTCACAAAGACATGTATGTGATTTCGGGGCAGATCATTAGTAATTATACCGGTCGTTAGATCACGGTGATTAGTGTTACGTGTTTGCATGTCCCATGTTAAATTAGCGCCTCAAACATGCTATAGGGCGGATCATGTTCCCGTAAGAACTGAACGTGGTGCGAAAATCTCTTTCAACGTCAAGATCGGACTTAACATATGACAGTAGGCAAATTGATATGGAATATGTTGTGAATTGTTTAAGAATGGAACAAAGATATTTCAAGACGTAGAAGTAATGTATTCAAAACATTGACATAAAGGTGCAAAAGTGTTTATTCTGTTTAAAACAGATATTTAATATTGTGAGTTTGGTGAGATTTTAAAATATTTTAAGTGAATACAGTAAATGATCAAGTTTTCTTCATATTCTTTACAATAGGTCTTAAGGATATAAATCATAAAATTATGCGGGTTTCTTTTCATCTTCTTAGCACAAATATCATATCATAATAATCTATCATAAATACATTTATTTGAATAAAAGTAAAATACTCATTCTCGACACAGAAAGATCAAATACAAAAATTGATATTGTATTTTAAAATGGGCCTCAATTCTTTTATATTGGAATATGTATAAAAATTGGAAAAATATATATATAAATCAAATTTTAGCCATATTCATGATATTATAACTCAAAACTTGAATTCTAAATTCATCAACAATAAATTCTCAACCACATGAGAGAGATGATAATTACGACCCTCATTTCTAAAATCACCAGGCCCATTATTATTATTATTATTGATTACAGTGTCCGGATGAACAGTGTCCTGAACTGTCCAGTACAACAATGACCATCGTCCACCACATAACCACCATTGATTCCCCACAACCGGACAAGACAAGGGACAAAACCACGAGAGGCACATGAAAAGCCCGCGAGAATGACATTAGGACGAAGGATGACACACCAATTATCCTGGTTCTTGGAAGACCCAGCGGTAGGAACTAATTTCCGAGCATTAATAAACTCATTTCCACGTATGCGTTGTGCATTTGTGTGCATGCTCATTCTATTTTCGTTTGAAATTTGGAATTTTGGTCTGCATTGGTATGAATTTTGTCCCAAATTTGAAATAAATGTTATTTTAATTTTTTACGTTTGTGAACTTCGTCATTCAACTTGTCTCTTGGAAAATAGATTTGTTCATTTCAGGCCCTTGAAAGTTCTCTAAGATTTTTCTAGATATAAATTATGTAGGGCCAAAAAGCATTTCAATGGTGTCTATAAAATTGTCTTTAAATCAATGTACCATATCTCCTCTAATGAATAAGTCTAACCACTAGACCAATTCCTGACATTTTAAAGGCAAAAAGGTTATCAATAGCTTACAGCTACAGTAAGAGTTTAGCAATTCTGTTTATTACTCATGCACCCACATAAACTAAAGAGAATTGCCAAAGGTTTACTGAAACTTACATTTGTGGACTTTGATGTTAGTGTGACAGCCTACTACTACTACTACTAAACATTTGTATTGCGCCAAATATCCAGCTCAGAGAGCGCTTTGGCTTTCCCTCGATCATTGGATATCAATCTTCATGACACTTCTTTTACCATCTCGACTCCCGAGGGAGTATATACAACACATTCAGTCATGTGACGCACAGCGTTAATGTCACTCTCAATCCTTACGAGGTACCCATTTACAGCCGGGTGGACTGGGACACATAGTCACAGTATTTTGTCCAAGTATACTGCATGTTGCTGTACCCGGAACTAGGTGTCTGCACGTTTTCATGTTGCCACCATCTGGTCATTTACCAACGGATTCGTGGGTTCTTTTAAGTGCACAGGGTTGTGTACTGTACACTAGGGGTTGTGACAACAATGAAAGAGTCTGCACAGAAAGTTGACTCCAAGGTTTTTAGACTCGGTCACAGGTGGGGCTCACACTGATTTGATATTGTCTTGTCAGTGGTTGATCTACGGTTGTACAGAAGTTTTTAAACACCCATTTTGGAAACGTTTTAAAAATCAACCATAAAGTGTAGGATTCTTCTGTTCCCCCTCCTCCCTTCCATCTTTCAATCTTCCAATTTACCAACTGCCTCTTCTTGTTTTTAATTCTTGGATTTGCTAATTGTTACACTTTTGACCATGGCTTCAAAATTCAAAAGCATTTAGGAATCCACTAAATGTCCGAGGACTCAAGTGCGAAATAAGCTTCGATGGAAGCGCTTACTAAATCTCCAAAGTAACTAACTAACTTTTACACTGCAGTACCTTACACTGACACTATACACTATACACTATAACACACTATATATATATGTTTTCAGGTGTTATCTTTTAAGAGCCACTCGATGAGTTTCATCATGCATAGATTGTTTTGCTTTAATGGGGGAGCAAGTAAAATGCATAATTCATTACATGTAGATAATTCTCAATCAAATGACATAAAGTTTTGCATACCAAGCACCCAACAACTGGAGACTGAAGGTTACAATATAAGAGATCGCTCTTATTAGAGGAAACTTGGTACATCCCTCAATTTGACAGTCCATATGTTCCAATACCTAAACAAAAGATGACATTTCCAATCAAGTGAAGCACTGAATTGACCAGTGACCAGGATGACCGGTGTGTGTGCTGGGTCAGTCTTCCACTTGACCAGTGTCCAGTCTTGTCCAGCCAGATGACCACTAGAGGAAATGATGGGTCTGTGAGTCAGATACTTAGAAACAAATCAGTCGCAAAATCATCATAAAGCAATCAGCCTCGTTAATAGCATCAGCTGTTGATAACAATTCTTGTAAATTTCAACAGGGAAGCCATGTGTGTGCTATACCGTTCTTCCAGGATTGTGTCATTTCTACTGATATCACGTCGATTACATCATTCCTTTTGATTTCTTGTTTTCAACCAATAGAAATGGCTGGTATATTTTTTTTTAGTGTATGGTTTGTTAGTAAACCAGTCAGCGTTGTTGATAGCATATCGGTTGAGGACAGCTTTTTGGTAAATTCAAGTCAATTCAACAGATATCATGTCGATTACAACGATCATTCCGTTTGATTTCTTGTTATCAACGAATAGAAACGGCTGGTCTATATCAGTTTATGGTTTGTTAGTAAACCAGTCAGTATTGTCGATAGCATCAGCTGTAGACAACAATTGATGTGAATTTCATCTTGGAATAAGCCATATGTGTGCTTTATCCATTTACTAAGATCAAGTCAATTCTACTGATATCATGTCAATTGTGTCATCCTTTTGATTGTTAACTTTGCTATCGACCAATAGAAATGTGGTATATTTGGAATGAGAATGTTTATAAACCAATCAGGATTGTCGATCGCAGATTGCAAATTTAGTCTGTGTGCCTTAAATTTTCTTCTTGCCAAGCATTGATTGCGTCATTCCTTGATTTGTGGTTACCAACTGTATATTTGAAATGACGCCTTATTTTATATCATAAAGAAACTTTTGAACATGGCGTATCTTTTTGTTGTCATAAAGATCAGTCTTACAATTTTGCAAAATAAAAGTTTAAATTCATTTATGAAAGAGTCACAAATAATGGTATTGGCAAAACTGTTGGACCAGGAATTAGAATCTAAAAATTCATATTAAAAAAAACATGTAAGGGAAGTTTTTGTTTTCAGAAAATATAGTTTGCTTTGAAAAGAGAGAGAGAAAGAAAAGAATAAAAACAATAAATTATTTTGAAAATGAATTTTATTTTCTGATCTGATTTTCATTTATAATGATTTGAAAATAATGACACTTAAAGGCAACAACTAAGGATCAAGAACTGAAAAGTTAAAATCTACTGTACACTTTTTCATCACGGATCATCTTATCAAGACATTTACAACGACAGACAAAGAAATCGAAATGCATGTACATTACTTGTAATTCTACACAAACTCGTCAAGAAATTGCTGGATGTCCATATGGTTTGGATTCAAGAACCCTCCAAAAAATGAGTCAGATATCGAGATTTATGTTCAAGCCCTAACGAAGTGTGTTATAATTGAGTGGTTAGTCAATTACGGAAGATATTAGATAACAGAGCCACAAATACCAGGCTCAAGATTCTGTGCTATAATTCACACATATAATTATGACATAAGGTGAACGCATGGCCTGATTAGACAGGGATTTGTAAAATGAAAATTTATATCCTCGGATTGAAATAATCAGAATACAAGAGCTGTACAAACTCTGAGTCATTAACTGGGAGAAATTGTTTATTGTTTAACAGCTTTATGTTTGGAAGGTGGGAAATATATGGAAATATGATATGTGAAAAAGTTACAAGGGTATTATGTTGGAAGTTATTTCATGTTTTTAGAAATTATTATTTAACTTTTGTTTGGAAGATGGGTAAATAATTATTGTCAACATATTCATGTAAAATATTTTAATGTTTGGAAAGACAAATATTTGAAGCGGTGTGATTTTTTTTCAGGAAAGGGTTTTACAGTATTTTGTTTGGAGTTAGTGGGAAATATGTAAAAAATATTTTCATTTTAAAAATTTGTTAAGTTTTTCTATGTTTGGAAGATGTATAGACAAATAACAGAGGTGATTTCTTTATTCCAGGACAATTATATTACATAACAGGTTCATGAACTGCATTAAGTAAAATGATTTCTTTTATAGTTATTTTGAAGGAATTTATTTTTAAACAGTGATTTGAATTACACTTTTGGTATTAAAGAAAATAAATTGTTCAACAGATGAAATTAATTTTATGTTTTGCTACATGTAATATTTCAACCATTTATGGTTTGAAGTTTTGTTTGTATATGATTGATTAAACAACTGCTAAGAACTATGAACATGAAAGGCAAAATAACCATAATTATATGAAATTGAAGATCAACAACATTATAAATATTTACATGATTTGATGGTCTTTAAAGGAATCACGGAATATTAACTTTAGCAGTTGAAATAAATAATATGTGATTGTTTGTCTTGAAACAATTAATTCATATTTTTTCCTCACTCAAGTTGCAAGGCAATATTTGAATGACATGTGAAATGAACAATGTAATCAACAAGACCATTAATTCAGGAAATTAATTGCCAATTGATTTTATGTCATGTCATTTGTTTATACAATGATTATGTTGTTAAAGTGGTAATTTGTATGAAACGATAATCCATTCATAATATTACAACTTTTCCCCCCTGATGTTATAACAGATTTGCATTGTGATTATTAATGATAAAAATCATTGACATTTGTAAACGTAATGAATTTTATGATCAGATTAATCTTTATAAATGCTAAATTTGTTGAGAATATTAGATCCTTATGATGATTGATAACTAATATTCCATAAAACATTTTGATTCCATTTATTGATTAAGAATTAATTGCAATCACTTTGCCTTTAAATTTATCTTTCATTTTTGATGCGTTCTATGTTTAGACATGACACAGTCCTTTGAATAGTAAGTAACAAGTATTTTACCCGGTAATAGATTTTATTCAGGTGGTGCCAAAACACAATTTGTGCTGATAAAATTCAAATCATTGTACTCAACTTGCATATTGTTTCAAAAAGGACAAAGGTTATAATTTCAATTCTCAATGTAAAGCAAGCAATGGTCTTATACATGCAGAAAAGCTGTATACTTTTTTGCATTTGCGCAAGTAAAATGACAAATTAAACAATGGACTCAGCTGAGTTGGTAGAGAGTCAACGAATCAACCGGAAGGCTGGGTTCGATTCCCAAGGCATCATACCAAAAGATGGGAGATGTTACTTCCTTGCCTTTCATGCAGCATTATGAGTATAAAACATGGCTGGACTGGCTCTGCACAGTGGCCGCCGGGTGCCACGGTCACACAAAGAATTGCAACTAGGATAATAATGTTTTGTTTTTATAATCATTAATGAATATCAACTCATATTTGTCTTTTTTTCTACTATAGATTAATTACAGTTTTTATTCTATCAATATACATTTATTCAATTACATCTTCTAGACAACTTAGATTGTTTTAGTTGAAAATCTAATCAAAATCTGCATTACTCATCATAGACAGTCAGATATTTGAAGCACCCATAAAATATCCTTTGTTTGCATACAAGAGCAGTGCGTTGGTTATACTGATGTTGATTGTATATGAAACAGGAAACCTACCAACTCTAGCATATATTATCTATATCAATAATTATTTTATTATTATTGCCTAAATATGAATTATCTGACTGTCATATCTAAATAATCATATTTCTGTCAAGTACTATCGGTTTCCAAATCTTTACACAAACATGGAATACATTCCATGTAAGTAATAAACAATCACAAGTCATGATAACTACATAAATGAGGCATAATAAAAGTGTTTTTGATAATCTCAGAACTAAATGTGTCGATGTTCATTATGAAATAAGAATCTGACGATACAAGATTACCCTTTACTGTCATGGTATGGATATGATGTTTAACCCACTGACAGTAATTTAGTATTTGACCTTGAATACAACAAAACTTGACAAAAACCTGAAAAAAAGTCTAGATTTTCAGTGAAATTTACACTTTTTTGAGGCCCATTTACTATATCAACAGGATAATAACTCTTCAAAAATTATCTTTTCCTAGGCTAAGGGTCAATTATATTCACAAGCACCATATCCTACTAAGAAAAACAAAATTTAAAATAAACACCTTGATTAACATTGATGAACTTTAACAGGGCACACAAAAATAATTGAACTTCAGAATGAAATGTACACAATAATATAAATAAAATCATTACTGTGGTCAATCAGAAACGTGAGTATTCCATCAGTGACCTAGATCTCGATCCATTGTTTCAAGCAATCAATACCTGCATTACTGAATCTAATCTAGCGCAATGAGCTCAATATGTGTGCAATGGAATCCCTTGATATTGATCGCAATGTACAAGTGAATGAAGGACTGCATATTTACATCTGAAATGGATGATTATATGCCTGAGTGCTACTTACGAGTATTTCAAGAGGATATTTTGATAGGCTATCTTATTTACCTTGCTCTATGAATCTTTGCAGAATAAGTATTATCATACCGTAAAAGTGTTGCAGTGATGATATTACTTATAGTACCCAGGTATCATCAACATAACTAAGTTCAAAAATTGATATTTCATTCTGTGACAATTAAATAATATCTGACTTTTATCTGAAGTTTTATCTGAATATTCTCAATTTACATGACATCTTTTCATGTTCTATCCTTTCCTTTTTTGTTTTGATGTTACCTGTGAATAAGTCAGAATAACAACAGAGACAGTACTGTGTATAGAGGGTTTCATTCAGTTGGATTGTATTTTGATTGATTCTTGTGTCATTTGTGATGAAAATAAAAATACATTTTGATCTGTGACAATTGGTTAATATTTCACTCTTGAATATAAAACATTTTCGGACTATTATTTTCCTTTGGACTAGAGAGAGTTTCACTGTGTTTGATTGAATTTATGTACCTTATAGAATATGCTTACAAATTAACATTGAGACAAATTGTACATTTCAACTTAGTCGAACACTCATCTCGTAATTTAAGTTATAGATTAAAGTACATGATACGATACAAGTCAATTCTTTTTTAAAAATCTGCTCAATGTCATGTGACGTGTTCATCTCTGTATATCAATATGTAAAATCTGTCTAATAGCCCTTGACAAAGAATATCTGCAACCAACACAAGTCTGCATTATTATAGCAAGTTAAAATCACTGCTGTTTCTGAAAATGAACAGCTTCAGTGGGAACCATTCTCTTTTATACTTAAATAGATGCATTATTGATCGATTTTCATTTTAGAGACCAAAATTTAGTCTATTATTTCTATATAGGATTTGAACCTCAAGAGTAATGTAATAAGAGTAATAGTACATTTCTGGGTCTAGATCCTTTGGTATTTCTTGGTACGTACAGTTGTTCAATTGTTAAAATAATTTTTTAACGCTTCAAATGTGCACATTGTATACTATGGCCTGAGCCCTTACTGAAATTAACCTCTCTCTCTCAAGAGTCACACACTCTACCTCTTGAGCTAAAGGGATATCCCATTAGATAAAGCAAATAGGAAAAGTTTATCTCACATGTCACATTCATAGTTGATCCTGCTTCATGACTGTCGTAATCATGACTGAATAATTCAGAGCCTAAAACAGTCTACCCCCGGGGTATGTCCAAATTCTGCAAGTTTAATTTGACTGAATACAACAGGAAAAGGATTAAGAAATAAAATAATCTCAATGAAGGCACACTAATTATTTCAAATATTTCACACTAAACTTTGTCTATATCATGGATGCTTAGAACCTCTCTACAAACATGTCAATCATAACTGATTAATGTCACATGTCATACTTGCGATGAGCATTGACATAAAGCATCACACATTTTGTCTGTCTGAATCAAAGATGAAACCCTTCTTGTCTATAGGACATTAGGTGCAGAATTGATTTAATTTGTATGATAGTAAATGACTTGAAGTATGACATGATATTTTTATATTACAAACATACAGATATGTGGAAATTATGCTTAATGTTATCAATAATTTTCCTATCAGAATCCAATTTCACGTCAATTTCCTGTATCAATGTCATATTTGATGTTAGATGTTGTACATAGCAATGAAGATTACACTGAATATGTCTATTGTATATTCAGATCAAAGGAGATGTCATAAAGTCATAAACATGAATCTGTAAACATGTCAATTACATGTCATTTCAAATATCTTGATTTGGGTCTTAAGTGATATGTGATCTGTACATTTCAATAAAAATATTATAGACTGAGATGAAAATCAAATTATTCATTCAAGAGGCATAAATTCTCATAGTTATTTTCTAAATTATCCAGAGTGAGAAGAATTCAATTTGAGTTTGAAAAGAACTAAACTTACAACTGCAAATTTTTCTTGTCATTTCACAAAAATAAACTTTTGTTTTTCAAAAAGAGAATCATTCTTTGATATCTGGAATAATAACTAGTGGTAATGTCAGCAAATTAAAAAGATAAGAGAAAAAGGTTAGTATAAGAAACGTATATGTATGTGTGAAAAATATAACAAGCCAAAATGCCAACAGCCACAAGATCAGTTCAGAATTTGTATCCCTTTTTGAAAATGACATATATTGTACAACACCATCCATTGATTTTAAATATTGATTTGAAAACATCCCTGACAAAGTAAGCTTAATCAAACAACTTCAAGAATTCAACAAGTACATCAAAGATATTTTTTCTCTCATACATTCAACTACTTCAACTTCATCATCTCTATGAAAGGGCCACTGATTACTAACAGCGCTATACAACAAACGTAATTTTTCATTAACGATAAAGAATTTCTTTCCATTTATCTCGACACACGATTAACAAAACCTTTTCAGTATTACCATGAAAAGGTCAATGATTAAAGAGAATTAAACAAACAAATCCATAACTCCAACAAGCATGGCTATTAAGCCAAAGATATTCCGTCCATTTTTTTCTGACACCCACTAACCATATCTCTATCTTTTTCATTACTGATGTGAAAAGAGCACTGATTACAGAATGTTCTTGACATCACAAACTACCTGAACGTAAAAGTCAAACAATCAAGCAGAACTGATAACCAACCTTTTCTCAGAAATCAGATCTTGATTCTCACAAGAGGTCAAAGTGAGAGGGTTAATCATTGTATCTGATTTGTTCTCTACACAACTGTTCTCAGTCACACATATAGAAGTAACATGTTAAAAGCAAGGAAAATTGCATTTATGACTAAGTAAACAATAAACCAATATTCCTTTTATGTATGTACCATTCTTTTTGTATAGCAGACCAATATTCCTTTTATGTATGTACCATTCTTTTTGTATAGCAGACCAATATTCCTTTTATGTATGTACCATTCTTTTTGTATAGCAGACCAATATTCCTTTTATGTATGTACCATTCTTTTTGTATAGCAGACCAAGATTCCTTTTATGTATGTACCATTTTTTTTTCTATGTTGCTTTCCTGTTAACTATCTGTCATCTGTTTGTAAAAATTGTAAATCAACTTTGTAAATACATAGGAGAAGGTATTCTAGTTGGATAACTTGTTCCTGATCCTTTTCTCCATGAATAAAATATGTTTAAACTAAACTAACAATATTGATACAATGTATTTTGGAGGCTATCGTCTGAGGAGCAGTGTTTGAAATTAATCAAAGTCCTTTCTGGTGTTATTTTTAGATCAACAAGCCCTTCAATAAATTTGATAAGCCCTCCAAATGTGGTGATAGTAAAAAAATGAACATAATAATTAAAATAAGCCAATTGAATTAGCATGGAAATAAATATGGTACTCACTTTTTCAGATTCTGAACCAATAACAATCTCAAGAACATGTTGATAACTTACCTGGAAAAAAAGAGAAAAATGTTCAGATAAACAATGACATAAAAATGGTTATTGAGCCATAACAATTTCCCTATTTGAGGTTCCTTTTTTTCTCCCTGAAAATACATCTATATTTTTTAGTGCTAACAACAATACAAGAAAGGGATTTGGTTTGTGACTTTAAATATATTTCTATCTGAGATCGTGCCATTTATGTCATCTTCAGTTTCTTGGACAAAGTATTTGACTATATATGCATTCAGTAAGTGTAGATTTACATAATTTCCTTGTCTAAGGACATTCTCCCTTTTTTCTTACATAGATTTAAAACAGAGTATATGACATTCCATTGAGGGTGCAAGTAAGTTGAAGCCAAGTTGGATAAAACCAAGCTAGAGACTGATATATCCCTATGCACCCTCAACAGAATGGTGTATTGAATTGATCAAACCAAATATTTAAAAAACAACAGATAAAACATGAAATCCAACGATTTTTTATAATTGGCTATATGCTTTAACAGACCATCTGATAGTCATGTCAAAATTAGTCCTCCAAGGTCATGGGTCAGGATCACAAGACGAATTGTGTCGTTTTAAAACATGTATTTCTAGTTGTATACTTCCAAATTATACACAGATAATCCCTTACACCAATACAACATCAATGATCTTAATAGTCAAGTCATTCATATGATCAGCCAAAACATTTTAAAACAAGATGTGTTTGTGAAACACGAATGTATCTGGATGCATATGTCAAGTATCAAAGACCTAGCTCTGACCAATCAAAAGTTATGACCAAGGTTAAAGTTTTTGTGGACAAATGGACAGACGGACGGACGGACGGACAGACGGACAGGTGAAAAACAATATACCCCCGGAATCTCCGATTCGGGGGCATAATAAAAAAGAACTTCAAAGATAATAAACTCACACATCATTAATATTTTCCTTTCATATGAAGTATAACAATTGCTGATAATGCCTATGACATTGATTAATGGCTGTGTCGTTTCTAGCATCATCTTGTCCTCATCTTATTTGTCTTTCAAATAACTCCATTTCTATCAATATTTGTCAAAATCATAGAAATTAGTCACATCTTTAACTTCTGCCAATTTCAAATACCAAATTCCTATCAACATTTGCCTATTCAAAAAAATATCTTTATATTCAGAAATGTTGCCTTTGGCAATGAATAATGTAGGCGTCTATTATAGACGTCAATGAAGTATCTTGCAAGGTCACCGTGACCTCACTAGGTCAAACTGACCAGTATATATATAAAACTGACCAATCGTGTGTCTGTCTCTGACGTTTACTATTCAACGCTTACGGCAGAAGATGTACTTGGAATTGATCAGTGAAATTAATCACAGTCAATTTGACGCCAACATTGTCAATTTCAGAGACTTCATGTACATTTCAAAGGAAATTCAATAAACTCTGTTTATGGTGAATTACATCTGGAGACAGGAAATTATACAGTGTTTGGACAAGAATTTAAAGAGGCTTTTGGAAAAAACATTTTTGGTTATTTAGGAAATCGATAAAGTTGTTCTAAATCTTTAAAATGTGTGTGCTTTTTCGATATGCATATTCATATAGAATATAGAATGAGAGAAGAAATTGGATTTTTAGCTCCAATAGTAAGGGCATTTAAAAAATTATTTATCTTCTACAAACAAATCCTGACAATAACTTGTCATGAAAAAAACAAACCCAAAACACATATATGAAAACAAATTGCAGAACTTTTAAATACAGAGTAAATATTTCAGGAACCTGCTGCATTTTGAAAAAACATTGCTTTCCTTTCATTCAAATTCTTATCTGTATAATTTAACAACTCTTGACACCAACTTTGGTAGAAGTTAGAATTGAGAATGAAAGCAAAACATCAATTCTTTCAAATAAAAAGATATTGCTTTTGATGTTGCTGTTTTCAAGTTATCTAAAATTTCTAGTATTTTAAGTTACATTCGCTTAGCTGCGAAAGCTGTACATTTTCTTCTTATCCAAATTCTTTGTTACTCTTTTACAAATCTTGACAGCTTGTCCTTATAAATTTCAAATTCAGAAGAAACTCTCTAAATACTTGGATCAATGCCAAGCATATTCCCAAATTTGAATTTTTTTTGTTAAAAAAACATTATGAAAAATAAGGTCCTTTGAAAAGGGATTTTTAGAGTAAGGTTGACATCGTGTAGCGGATGGTGCATAGGTTAGCATTCTCCTTTATTGTCAAAGGACCTGGTTCGAATCAAGGTGGAGTTTTCAAACTTACAGTTATCAGCAATGTTGGACAATTAAAAATGACAATTATATCGTTCTGCATCTTATATTGTCCATCTTTACCAACAACATCAAAGAGAAATGATCTTCTGGATCATTTTCTGCTTGAGAGCTCAAATGAGTGCAATCTAACAGAAGATCCACGAAAAAGATTTATTTGTTTCCTCAAGATGAGAAACTAAGGAGAAATTAATCTGATGACAACCAATGTCTTACAGGTCAATGATAAGGTAATGTAAAACTTGTTGATCCATAACATATCCTTGTTTGATTAATTGAAACTTGCTTCAGTAAAGATTTACACTCGCTTTTTTAATTATGCTTAAAGGAACCTGTCAGGACATTTTTAATGGAAACAAAATTCTAGGGGACATTTAAGTTGCTACATATATAATGTAATATGTACATGATAAGAACACAATCCTGTTGAAACAAGGCATCTTAAATCTTATCATAACTCATATGTAAATGTGTGGCTATTCTATCAAAAGCAAAATTGATCAAAGAACAGCCTTTTATTTTGATATAAGATAACAGCTAGACTCATTATTGTCATGGTCAACATATTCTTCTGCAAGATTTCAGTTTAAGTGCAGTATATTATAAATTCTTTAACTTAAAAACAGCTTAGGTTAGTTGTACTTGCAAGATTTTTGACCAAAAGAGTATTCATTATGGTAATTTACAAAAACGCAATTGATGACAAAGAAATGTAAAGTATAAGATTATGAATTAAGGAATGGACTCTTCCTTATTATTTTTATTATCATTATTATTATATGAATATTTATATAGCGCGCATATCCATCCACTCGTGGTTGCTCAAGGCGCTTACATCGTTTCCCCTGGTTAATTATATGTGCAATGAGATGTCATCATAACTGATTTTTTTTGCAATAAACGCTTTCTTGATTTATAAGAAATTCAATTATCAATAATTACCTGAAAATCTATCAAAGATGTGAAAGGTTGTATTCCTTACTGAGTGTCTAACCATTAATGCAATTAATCAAGCGCTAATTAGAACCTGTGTACTTCTACTTATAGCTCCCCTGGGACTGTTGATATCGTGACGGTGGATATAAATGTCACTCATTATCATCTACCATTCAACACTGGAATAACAATCTCCCAATAGTCCACTCTTACACTGGATTTGATGGAGACAGTTCTTGATACTTCCTCAGATTGTTGATTGAGATAACCTTTGCAGTGATTCTAATTGACTTGAGGTTGTCATGAGAAGAAATATTGTTGAACTTCATGAAAACAGTTTATGACTTTTCCTCAAATGTTTGATTGAGATAACCTTTCCAGTGATTCTAATTGAATTGGGGTTGTCATGAGAAGAAGTGATATCCTTGTTGTCAATGAACTTCATGAAATCAGTTTATGAATTTTCCCTCAAATTGTTGATTAAGATAACCTTTCCAGTGATTCTAATGGACTTGAGGTTATCAGGAGAAGAAGTTATATATATTTGTTATCAATGAACTTCATGAAAACAGTTTATGACTTTTCCTCAAAATGTTTGATTGAGATAAGCTTTCCAGTGATTCTAATTGACTTGAGGTTATCATGAGAAGAAGTTATATCCTTGTTGTCAATGAACTTCATGAAAACAGTTTATGATTTTTCCTCAGATTCTTGATTGAGATAACCTTTGCAGTGATTCTAATTGACTTTGTGTTTGTCATGAGAAGAAGTTATATCCTTGTTGTCAATGAACTTCATGAAAACAGTTTATGATTTTTCCTCAGATTCTTGATTGAGATAACCTTTGCAGTGATTCTAATTGACTTGAGATTGTCATGAGAAGAAGTTATATACTTAATTGTTGTCAATGAACTTCATGAAAACAGTTTATGACTTTTTCCTCAAATTGTTGATTGAGATCACCTTAATTTTCACTGATCAAGGTTGCTAGAGGTTTACAATGAGAAGAAGTTATGTCCTTGTTTTGAAATGTTTTTCTCAATGAATAGGCATTGCCTGAAGACAGCTCTTGGTACTTCCTTAAATTGTTGATTTAGATAACCTTTCCAGTGATTCTAATTGACTTGGTGTTTATCATGAGAAGAAGTTATATCCCTGATGGCAATTCCTCAAATGAAGAAGATTCGTGATATTTCCTCAAATGTTTGTTGAGATAACCTTAATTATGAAACAATCACAATTATTGTTAGTAATTATAAGAAAACTTACCTCTAAACCAACATTGACTTATTTCTCTCTTTTGGAGAGATCGTACAGAGTGTGAATAAAAATAAAATTTTTAGTGGTCTGCGTGTTGTTATTTGAGTTACCTCCCTTTTGAATTATCTCCCTTGGATTTTCAAACTCAGCTGTCATTCTTTTCGTACAGAGAGATGGATAACGGGGAGGAGGGAAGGAGTAATTCGTTGGTTTAGAGGTAAGTTTTCTTATAATTACTAACAATAATTGTGATTGTTTCATAATTATTGCGAAAACAGTTACCTCTAAACCAACATTGACCGAATACCACGTAAGGAGGAGGGTATCCAGACCCGTTAAGGGTATTTAAAATTGATGATTTATCCCAATTATAAGCGTAAATTAACGCTAAACTTCCCAATCAGGGAGATAATTATTGAGAATAACGGTAAATTCCGTTAAAAAACGTCCTAAAATTATCCAAAATAACGGTAAATTTGCCGATATTTAAAACTGAAACCGGAATAAAGGAGGATCCAGTTACGTAACTAGAGTTAAGATATCGTTTTTCTTCAATAGAATGAAGACAATTACCAACCAGAGTGATAAGGTCTTAACTAGAGATTAAGGAGATCCCTTAAATCAATTGACTAAGACAATACGTAATTCTGGATAATTTCAGGAGAATTCACTAATCTCGAACGGAATTTCACCCAGAAAATAACAATCTACAGACCCTGTACTTTGTCTGTTAGTCATGTTACGGGAAGGGAAAGTGCTGAGGAGGATTAATGTCAAAACGAACGTTAATTCCCAAAGAGTGATTATACCACGTCACTCGCCACCTCAATCAAACGTAACCAAGTATTAAGACTTCTCAGCCTTTAGTAGAGTGCAATTTCAGAGTGATGGAATTATGCCCACCTTGAGAAGTGGTTGAAGTCCACCATCCTCGTTGATAGGTCGAGACTGGAACCACACACCCCAGATACCCCCCCCCCCCCCTTTTCCCAAAGGGAGGGTCAGGCAGAGAGGTGCTGAGCCGCCACCAATGGACCCAGCGATGACAGGTCTCCCAGCGAGGAGGACAGATCTCTGAGGTAGGCCCTGGTGAAGGAACTAGACGACTTCCATTGGCAGGAGGCAACAATTTGGTCAATAGAAACGGACTTCCAAGCTGCTAGCGAGGTAGATAAAGCCCGAATTTCGTGTGGAGAGAACTTGGAATCCACTGACTCCTGGTCTGCTGTGGAGTAGGCTAAGGCAATGGTCTTTCTTAGCCAAGAAGCGATGGTATTTTTGGTAATCTCTGATGAAAGAGCCGGTTTGCAAGGAAGGAAGAGGCGTCTCCTATCCTTCCTGAAGGGATGTGTTCTCACCAAGTACCAACGGAGGACTCTAATAGGGCAGAGCAATCGTGTCTTGTCCTTAGCATCAGCGGGAACAGGCAGAGCCGGGATTGAATAAACTCTGGTCCCTAGCGGTCCTGAGGCAGTCGACTGATTCTTGGCCAGGAACTCTGGTAAGGCTCTAAAGGAGACCGAGGAGTACTTGTGGGCAAAGTCAACCGAAGATACGTCTATGGCATGAAGCTCCGAAACCCTAGCAGCGGAGGCAAAGGCAATGAGAAAGGCAGTTTTCATGGCTAAGAACTTGAGCGAAGTTGCATTCAAGGGTTCATAAGGTGCTCGTTGTAGGGACTGTAGCACTAAGAGGAGATCCCATTTGGGAAAAATGTTAGGAGATCTTATGTCCTGGAGCTTAAAAGATTTTAACAATCTCGTGAGGGATATGTCTGATCCAATAGAGAGTCCTTCCAGATCTGTGACAGAAGCAATGGCCGATCTGTAGCCCTCAATGGTGCCGGCTTTCAACTTGCGATCCCGGCGTAAGTGGTTTAGAAAATCGGCGATCATTGGAATGGACAAGGGAAGCTCAGCTAATCCTCTGTTTCCTCTCCACTGCTGGAATTTGAGCCATTTGTGATCATATAGGGCAGAAGTACTTGGTCTGATAGATCTGGAAATGGCCTGAGACGTGTCTTGTGCAAAGCCTCGTTCTTGCAGCGCTCTCTGGATATTCTCCAAACGTGCAGATTGAAGGACTGGAGGTTGATGTTTGGAGGCTGCCACCTAGGCTGTTGGAGCAGGTTCCACCATAACGGAAGTTGAAGCGGCGGCTCCAATAGTAGGTCGAGCAGTAACGGAAACCAGGCTCTCTTGGGCCAAGCCGGGGCTACTAGATAAAGTACACAGTTGTGTTGTCTCAACTTGTTGAGGACCTGTGGAATGAGTTTGAACGGAGGAAAAGCGTAGGCTATGAGATTGTCCCAACTCATCGATAATGCATCCACTGCTACTGCTTGGGGGTCTGGGACTGGGCTCACATAAGTTGGAAGCCTGAAGTTCAAAGCCGTGGCAAAGAGGTCTATCTGCGGTCGTTCCCACTTGTCGCTGATAAGATCGATCACTTGCGGGTGGATCGTCCATTCCGATGACACAATCAGATTTTGTCGAGATAGAGAGTCGGCCAGGAAGTTCAGCTTCCCTGGAATGTGTCTGGCTCTCAATGTTATGGAGGAGGCATCTACCAGAGCGTACAGATCCCTGGTAAGCTGCATCAGTGGGGCTGATCTTGTTCCTCCCAACTTGTTTAAGTAAGCGACCACAGTTGAATTGTCCGTAGCTATCATTACGCTGGAAAGCCGTAGAAGATGTCTCCAACTGTGAAGGGCCAGTAACACTGCTTTCATCTCTAACTGATTGATATGCAGCTGCGATTCGGTTGGGTTCCAGAGTCCGCTCAGAGTAAGCTGTTGCCAGTGAGCGCCCCAGCCTTGGTTTGACGCATCCGTGTAGATGGTGTGATCCGGAGGTGGAAAGGTGAAGGGGCACCCTGTCATCACGTGGTAACGCAAGGTCCACCACTGCAGCTCTCGGCGCACTGTGTCTGTGGGAATAATCTTGGAATCCAGTGGAAGATGTCGATGAGCATTTATCCAGGACTGGATATGACGGAGATTTAGACGGCCTCTGATAGTGAACGCCTGGATCGAAGTGAGGGATCCCACCAGCGACATCCAAGCTCTGATGGAGTGAGTCTTGTTGGTGTTCAAAAGCTGCTGGATGAGTGTCTGAATTGAAGTCCAGCGGGATTCCGACGGGGCAATAGTGGACGTAGTCGAATCCAACATGGCTCCCAGGAACTTGATGCTTGTTGACGGCGTGAGTTCCGACTTGTCCGGATGGATGATCCAGCCCAAGTGTGTAAAGACGTGCTTGACAAGGTCTATTTGCTGGTATAGGTTGGATATATCCTGGTGATGGAGCAAGAAATCGTCCAGGTAACCATGGATGAAAACGTAGTGGAGATGTAGAAACTGGAGCACCGGAGCTGTAATCTTGGTAAAGAGCCAAGGAGCCACTGCAATGCCGAAGGGAAGCACCTTGAATTGGAATCTCCGACCGTTGAGGGCAAAGCGCAGGTACTTCCGGGACTTGTGATGAATAGGGATGTGCAGGTACGCATCCTTCAAGTCCAGACTGGCGAACTTGGATAACGGAAGGATCAGTTTCCGGATGTTGTTGAGAGACTCCATGGCAAACTTGGGAGGTCTGGTTAGAAAGGACTTGTTGAGGACCTTGAGGTCTATTATCATCCTCATGTCTGGAGAGTCCTTCTTGGGCACAAGGAAAACGGGAGAGTAAAACCCTGGCGAAGCGTCGGCGGGATCTAACTCCGAGATCGCGTTCTTTTCCAAGAGTTGCTCGATAGCTGTGAGCGCGGCTTGTAGTTTTTTTCCTTGGAGGAAAAACCTCTTTCCTTGTGGAAGAACGGCAGTCGGCGGAATTTGGTCCCACTGCAGGATGTAGCCTGAGTCTATAATCGAGAGAAGCCACTGATCTTCGGTTATGATCTCCCAGTTCCGTTGGAATATCCCCAGTCGGCCTCCCACTGGCGAGAGAGAGATCGGCTGAGGAAACACAATCATAAGGGTCAAGTCGATGGACGGAAGCGGTCGTAAGGCTTGAATCTGGTGGTGTGACGGAGCGTGGCAGTCAACGTCTGTACCCTCCTTTGGAGCCACGAAAGGGTCTTTGTTGCTCCTTGTTAGCGGGTCTCTGATGCTCCCTAGCTTGAGGTGGGTGAAAGTCTCGGCGACCCCGGGGCCCGCCTCTGAACTGTGTGGAAGAGGGAGGAGGAGCCGAGTGCCTTGGCTGAGTGTTAGGTCTAGGGTTGGAGTTGCCTCGGCGCTGTCCATGAATCGAACCTCTAGATAACAGGGCCTGAGTCAATTTCAAGTTGAGTGATTTTGAAGTCATAGCATCCTGAGTCTCGCTTGCTTGAACACATGCTCCGTTAAACAAGGTGGGAGCTTGAATAGGCTGGGCCAACAAGGACTCCTTAACATCAGCTGGAATGTCCCTAGTCCTAGAGATGTGCTGTTTCCTATCGGCAAGAACAATACGGGCCATGGAGTTAGCTGAAGCTGCGGCTAAATCCTGGGAAGCCACAAAAACAGAGTCCAGAAAACCATGAGCCATGGCTACGTCGTCGGCTCTCATGGTCTGAAGAGTATCAGGAGCAACGTCTTCATAGGAGGAGAACTTCGGAGGAATCATCTCCCTAATGCCCGCACAGAACCAGTTCATATAGGAAAGAATGTCCAAGGTGGCTCTTGAATTCTTTTCAATTTCCGAAACATCCAGTTGGGAAATAGAGGGAAAGTTGGAAGTAGTCGCTTTGGGATTAAGTCTGGCAAAATCCTTATCCAACACCGGAGACTCTTGAGAAACAAATCTGTTATGGATCATGTAAGCCGCTTTTGCTCTAAACTTGATCACATTAAGTTGTCCAGGTTGGTTAGATAACTTGTCATTAATGGCGTTGCAGGCAGTCTTAACCACTGAAGAGTGGGGTAAGGAAAGCTTAGCAGGACGGGAGGAAGGAAGCGATCCCGATTCTCCTAACTCGTCAGGCCTAGGAGAGGCCGTATCATCAGAGACAATAGGAAGTGTACAAGGTTTGAGATGCTGTAAGTAATCCACCTTGTCCGGGAAAGACCAATCAGGATTGAGAGTAAAGGCAAAACTGTCCGGGGGAATGATCAACTGCCCCTCCCTGTCAGAGACGGTGAAATCAAGTGAGTCCGTATCCGTAGTGGAGTCACAAAAGCTTGCTTGGCCGTGAATATCATGAAGCACGGGAATAAGCGGTGGTTGCTTAATGCTGATGTAATCTGCAGACGGGTCACGGGTCGTCCGTGCAGTGGACTGGACACCAGTGTCATCGGCCGGCGCGGGAAGATCCGTGCTCCCCGTGCTAACGGTTTGCTTAACGGAGTCAACCTGCTTATCCCGAGTCCCAAGCGAAGCCCGTGTGCCGCTAGGCACCGTGGCATTCAGCTGCGGGTCACGGGCAGTCGGACTGCCGGGCTCATGCTTGCTTCGTGAGACAACGGGACCTCGGCCCGTGCCTCCTTGGCTAAGCAGAGGAGTAGAGTCGACCGCCTGCTCCCGTGACTCTCGGGTCAGGGAGACAGACCGCGTGCGGCTCGATGATTGACTGGCTTCCAAAGCCGAGAAACGTTCAGCTGAGTCTTGTTTCAAGGTGGCCATATTGGAAGAAATGGAAGCTAACATGAGCTTAATCTGTTCTAACTCCGAGAGCTTGGGTTCAGGGGTAGGAACAGGCGTAGATTTAGATTTTTTAGAGTCCTGGGGGGTAGTCTTAGCCGAAGCCTTACGCTTAGGAGTCTTGGGCTTGGTACGATTATTGTTCATAACTTCCCAGTCATCAAGAGAAAAATGATTGCACATAAGACATCGGGCGGTAAGAGTACAAGAAGTTTTATCAGAACACGAATAGCAAAGGGAATGAGGGTCACCCTTGCACAAATATCGCTGGCATTCTACACATTTCTTCTGAACAGAAGACATCTTGAAAATTACAACACGCAAGGAATTTTCTCACCCAAAAACCGGAGAACACAGGTAATCCTTAGGAAACACAATAAATCCAAAGGGAATCACAGAATCCAAGGAAAAACACAGAAATCCGGGAGTAATCCAATGAGTGAAAAAAACACAAAAAATTCACACTGAGCACGACCGTTCTCGCGGCGTACAGAGAAAAGAATGTCAGCTGAGTTTGAAAATCCAAGGGAGATAATTCAAAAGGGAGGTAACTCAAATAACAACACGCAGACCACTAAAAATTTTATTTTTATTCACACTCTGTACGATCTCTCCAAAAGAGAGAAATAAGTCAATGTTGGTTTAGAGGTAACTGTTTTCGCAATAATTACCAGTGATTCTAATTGACTTGGTGTTTATCATGAGAAGAAGTTATATCCTTGATGGCAATTCCTCAAATGAAGAAGATTCGTGATATTTCCTCAAATGTTTGTTGAGATAACCTTAATTTCTAGTGATTCTAATTGACTTGGTGTTTATAACGAGAAGAAGTTTTATCCTTGTTGACAATAAAAGTCCTCAAATGAAGAAGATTCGTGATATTTCCTCAAATTGTTGAGAAAACCTTTCCAGTGAATCAAAGTTGCTAGGGATTTGTTCTATCCTTGTTTTGAAATGCAATCTGACCTGACAGAAGCTGAAGGCAGAGGTAAGTTCCAAGAGTCCATGTGTTTCACACACTGACCTCACTATAAGTAATTTATAGAGATTATTACCTGAAGAAGTGTGTCATATGACTTTTAAGAAACGAGTGTGAATAGGCTAAAACAAAATTCATAAATTATGGATCTCAGATTTTTATAATTTGTTCAAGCACAATCTTGTGACAGTCACATGAACATCGGGCTAGCGTCATATATTTCTGTTACAAACTTGACCTCTTCATTAGGTCAGTCTACAGATTTGTCTCTTGACCATTGGCAAATTGATATTTAATGATAATGATGGTTCCTGGGTTAATTTAGCCACAGATTATTTTTAATATGTCTTTAAAAGATATTCATAGCCCTGTTTTAGAAGTGCCTAATCAGCACTTTAAACTGAATCGAACACTGTAATTATTGGAAAAATAATCACCAATAAAAATTGTAATTGTACCGTAATTTCTCTATTAATTCGACATCTCTGATAATTCGACCACGTACGTTAATCGGAGGTTAAAAAGTTCAAATCACCCCTAACATTTCAACCATGCACCAAATGGTCATTTTCACGTTCCAATAAATCGACCACAGTCGTCAAATTATCAGTTATATATACATATCTATTCTATTTCAGCCCTAAAACTTACAAATCAAGAAAGAAATTGTCACTGAAAAAAAAAACAATCACGAAACGTATCGACTTTTTTTTGTTTAATCAAGATCAAATATCTACTTTATTTCGTGAGTGACTCGAGTTTCATAGCAAATCTCAATTAAAATCAGCAACATATATAAGAAATATGCTTCACAAATTATCGTAACATCTGTCACATCAGTGGACAATCACTCACGTGGTTGCTTAACTTCCCGCCATATTTGATTACAAATGACCAAACCATTATTTTACAGGGGTTGCAATGATGAACTTGTAAAAATTGACCTAATAATCCCACATTAGCAAAACATTCAATGACAGAAAGATAATCAAATATATAAGGAATTCTGTATCAGCAAAACAAATACATTTTTATTTAGGTTATCATGAAGAATAAATTCTATCATCCTATCAAAATATCCATCACCCCATGCCCTTATAATGGTGGACTCGTCCAAACTGTGCTACAAATAATATTTATTTTGTCTTGTAAACGTAAGCTTTGAAACCGACACAATTAAATGGTATACAAAACTATTTTTAGTAGAATTGTTGTGAAACAAAATCTAAATCTTTTATTTCATTTGGTTGATTGATTCCATATCTGCGATCCCATCTGTGGAAGTGAAATATTTATCTTGAACATCGCGGCGAAAGTTACAGGCATTCGTCATGACTGACAAATGGTTATCTTTGGTGTCAGACTCTAATGATAACAGCCTTTGTATGAAGTTTATATTTCTCTCTTGAAATACTAATGATATTCAGGTTATATTTCATATGCTGTTTATATTAATGTAACTGTAAAAAGCTCTGACTTGAATAATTCTTGTCGATGTAAACCTGTGCCTAGTTTTGATTGTGTCTTGACGATTGCGCTTCACTCACATCTTGGAATGAAAACATAACGAAATAACATAATGAAAAAAATACTTATAGCGTCAATGTCAATATTATTCCTTACCACTCACAAATTATTTACGTTGAAATTCTTCAAGCAAGCTATCAGTCGTATTTTTACACTTATGTTTACACTTGTATACAGGTTAATGGCACAGCTAAAACACTGCGGGCCCCTAAATGGATAATCTAATTAATATCGAAGCTAAGCCGACGATCTCCAGCCTGGTACAAACAATAATATTTTTATCATAAAAACAATTAATTCATCACGATATTAAAATATTTTGGTATATTAAGGTCTCATATAAGCCCAAAATATCAATGTGAACAGATAAATCTGCAGTTACAGTCTGTAAGCACATCATAGATCTAAAATCATTTTTCACAGCGAGAAATTGTCCGATGCATAGCGGGGTTCCATCGTGTCTTAGAATAACAACAAAATGAAACAGGTAATATCATTGGCCCTTACGGGGAAATCCGTGTGTCTTATCCAATCAGAACATGTTATGCAGATAGGTTATGGCGTCACAGTAATGGCTGTCGATCTCTTACAACTTGATCATTCAGATTAAAGATTAGATAACGAACGGAGTTGTTTTAAAATTATATTTTATTATTCTCCTCTTTCCTGTGGCACCAGTGGCCTACTTGATGCCTCCTGATATAGTCAAGAACACATGTTTTTACATTTTAAATAATCTAAACTTGACTTGATTTTTGCCGACAGAAGAAAGTCAGGAATTTTATTTTGATATTTATTTTGAGTATTATCATCATTTATTTTAAAACGTATCTCGATTTACTCGGTTTGAAGACATTAAGGTGGTCCCTCGATATACAGCAATATTACAGGGTGGGCCCCTAAATCAATAATGAAATTTATATCAAAACTCAAAGCATCATTTTTTCCAACATGAAATCCCCAAAGGCTTTGAAGCGGGTTCTATATTCTGTGCAAGGAGTACAGCTAAAACGTGGCTTCTTGTATCGAGTCAATTTCTTTATAGGTGGACCTGTTCTTGTTTTTCAATAATTGAATTGGAATTAGGATCACCATACGTAAACAGTCGCCATTTGGAAAATTAATTCGTGAGAATGAAAAACAAGGAAAAATACTTTGGATGAAAATCAACACATGCTTCTAGTTTTAGTTATGGGACAACATCTAATCGCCGGAGAAAGGTATTTATGTAAATCCCATCTAATATTTCGACGATCCTACCGAACAAACAAACATTTGGGAGAAATAATTCGACCATGGACGTGATCTGAAAATGTTTTGAAATTTTGAGGGTCGAATTGATAGAGAAATTACGGTAATCTCTGTAATTTCTTTGAAGCTGAAATTAAAAAGTAAAAGAAATTCCCAGCAAGTATTTCCATGACTGTTAACATTAACTAACAATTCTTGCATAAGAATTTAACAACCAAAGTTGGCGCTCGACTGATTTCATTATGAATTTAGAAGGCTTACCGTTCCAAATTTGAGACAGCAGTTCTGAATTGGGGATAACTATTGCCAATTACCAATGAAACATTCATAAAAGAAGTATTCCTGCGCTTGCCTTAGTCTTTGATCCCAGAGTTTAATGATCCCGTCCTTGTAAAGATCTTGTTGTGATGCAAGCCCTGTTCTACTGCATCACTGTATCACGCAAAACAACAAAGAACGCTGCGGTTTTATTGCTGTTTTTGTCCTCTTTAAGTTGACATAAAATCTTATCCTAATTTTGTGACGTAAATGACAATATCATTGTAAATGACAACATATGGTTTTATATCTTGGGCTTATTTATACCTTTATCATGTTCCAGTGGTGATATTAAACAAAACATTGCATGATATCATATTTTGATGAAAGTGATATCTCATTGGTTGTTTATTCATGTATTTTGGAAGCTTAATTAATTTGGACATCAATAAAATATTAAGCTATTTCTAGCTTTAATAAACACAATTTTGAACAAATTAAAGTTTTTAACCTTCAAGGGCAATCATATCGGGTTTCATGTTTGTAATATGATGCTCTGGGGAAAATTTTTTTTTTTTCATTTTGACGTCATGTCATAAACATGCAGTGCTTTGACGTCAAAGTTCACCAGTTATGTACATAACTTTCAAGATGTGCCAACAGCAAGTAATCACTATGTTTGGGTGATGCTTTTGATTAATTTATGAACAAATATATAGTTTGTGACCTTTAAATTTTTTTAATAAAACCAATACGTAAAGGATAGTATATCCTTCTCTCTCCAATCATTTTAAACACATAGTATGTCAAGGACCATCATACAATATCCTCTTTAAACTTAATTGACACTGAAGGGTTGTCATAATCAATTAAAACTCCAAATTAGCAAACATATTTATGCAAAATAAAAGCATCTCTAGTATCACTGCAAACTAAACATTGAAAGAAATGATATCATCCAACATACCGAATCAATGAAATTCTCTTGGCTCCAGAAATTTTCTTAAACTACCATTCTGAAGAGTTATCATTACTGTCCTTGCGAATATGCATTCAATTTCAATAGAATTGTTGTAGCATCCTTCACAGGACCTATAAGAAGAGCACAAAAAGAGACTAAAAGACCTTCAGATTAATATGAAGTCAATGTTAAGATGAGATTCAGGACTGCAAATGACAGGTCGGAATGACTCTTCAGTGTCATCGTGTTCTGTTTATGAAAACTGCAGCTAGGAGCCATGACCATCCCCCTAACGAGACAGTTCTGTTAATGAATATCTTCAACTCTTGTTTTTCTTTTTCTGTGGATGTGCATCAATCTCTGTCAATTTTAAAATCTTAGAAAGATAATCAGCGCCATGTTTCATCATGTTTATTCAAAATATATGTATGAACAGTAAAAAATTGTTTTTTACAAAAATACCCTGATAGAACTGTCTCTTTAATAAAGTAGCAAGCCAGGGATATTTTAATCTAATGGTATTTGTTATTCGTACATACATTTATAATTACATAATGAATTATAGGCAAGGTACTCTTTCAGTCAATGTCAGCTTAATTCCAGAACTATTTCTTGTCAAGGCATCAATTTAACAAATTATAAGACAAAGCTCTATAAAAGGCTCATGATCATGCCTTATCTGATAATATCTCGTACTCCAATATACAATTACATGTGCTGATGCTTAATTTGACAATGCCTATACAATCACAAACCATGTACTTATAGTCAATGTGTCAAATTATAAGATATCATCCAAGGCGCAAATTAATTACATGAATGAGCTAGGTGTTCCTAGGTGCTCTCTCAGCCAATGTCAGCATAACTCCTGAACCATTCCTCGTCAAGGCATCCATTTAACAAATTATAAGACATTACCAAAGCTCTATGATAGAGACATGATCATGCCTTATCTGATAATATCTGATACTCAAATATACAAAACATGTGCTGATGCTTAATTTGCCAATGCCTACACAATCACAATCATTACACTTATAGTCAAAGTGTCCTTGTAACAAATTATAAGATATCATCCAAGGCCCAAATTAAGACTCTACAGACAATCTCAATCTGTATCAATCTTATGTATATTCCATATAAAACTACATTAAAAGGTGCTTTATTTGTTAGTTCAGACCCCCATTTAGAAAATCAGTTATAGATTCAAGTGAATACAAATAATGTTATACAACAAAATATATAACCCCCCTTGATAACAGTGTTAGTATATATCTACACCGAAACGTCGCATTTCATGCAATAAAGAAGTTGACTATCAATAAGAACTTGTTCTTCTTCATCAACCAGCTTCTAAATGCCTCTCAAAGAAGTTAAACTACAAGGTATGTATCATCCAATATAGTCTCGAGAAAATTCTAATCTGTTAGCAACTTCTATTCCAATATACATATTATTATATATGTTAAATATCATTAATAATAATAATTTAATTGCAAATGCTAAAGAATCCCTTAAATATTGCTAATCTTCATATCCCTTTCACAAATTTCAAGTTATGTTTAATTCAGAGTCACAGACAATTCCAATCTGTTGACATGTAATTTTCCTTCAAGCATATTTCTCCCAACATTCCAGTTTTCAAGACAAAATAAAGGCAATTACCACATAAAAACTATGTGAATGAATGGAGAGATTCTGCTGTGAAGCAACAATGCCATGCTTCCTGGTAATAAAGAGTTATTGATTTTTGTCTTGGAGGTAATTGTCTTTCTCAAGGTCGCTGCAAGATAGCATGAGAAGGAGGGAGACATTTAAAGGGGCAGTAGCACGTTTTTATGGGGAATATAAGGTGATGTCAGGAAAATGAAAATTAATGGTTCCAATTGAAAGACAATGTATTCAAACTAAATGGAGCAGTAATAATTCAAATATATTATGTAAAGTTTAACCATGCGATTCCTTTTTCTTACACAAAATGAATTAAAGGTGTTCACACAAAATGGCCGTCAATGGATTTTATGTGAATCTTCATACTTTGTCCTCTGACTGTGGATGATTGGCTTGTGTAATGAGATTTTTGACACTGTCAAGATAATACATTTAGTGTTAACTTACAATTATCAGTGACAATTTTTAAATATAAAATTATCAAAAAACGTGCTACTGCCCCTTTAAACAGTACAATATCAACACAACAAAATGCCATAGTTTCATACGAAGAACTGTTGACCTGCTATCCAATATCATTTATCCTCAGCTACCCATCAGCTTAAAACACCTCACCTTCATTCATTACATACTGTAGATAATTTACCCATGTGTCTTCTAATATCCAATATGAGTTGAATAAAATTAGAGACAAATGCCCTAGAGCTGTGCATGGGACTTGGCCCGAAAAAGTACAAGAATCTGTACTATTCAAGACAGTGTGATCCCAAATATAACATTGAGTTGATAAAAGTCCAAATATTAGAGGAGTGCTGAGGATATTTCTACTTTTCTCAAAGAGTGTTGATATATATAATATCAAAAGACATATAGGTGATATTTATCATCCAAAATCACTTTTCATTGCATATCCATGACAAATTTATATTTCTTAACACTTCCTTACCCTTCCATAGACTCCCAATGTGGTAATTGTTATTTCATAATGTTTATAACATCATAGCAATGTGATGTCAGTTACATGTATATGATGCAACCAATTGCAGCTGCATCATATTCCAATTGAGAGCACCATTTCTAAAATCATAGGTATCCCTGTACATTGAAATAACATCTATGTTCTATTGGAACATTGGCACCACACTGAGAGCCATTCTACTACAAGACACAATCTTGTTACCGATTCCATAGATCTCAACTCTCTTCATGCTATCACGAATAGTTCAAAGGCTATTTTGAGCTATTCAAAGGAACATTATATTGTTTCATTTATTGAATGAGATTCACCATCTGCAGAAAAGATATTTATCTTGAAATGGAATGATCACATTGGTGAAATGGAATGAGCACATTGGTGAAATGAAATGAGCACATTGGTGAAATGGAATGAGCACAGTGGTGAAGTGGTTAGAATTCTGGCCTATTATGCCAAAGGCCTGCAGGATTTTAATCCAGATGGAAACGTCAAAACTTAGTGACACGAACTTTGTCAAGACACTTCATCCACATTGCATTCAGTCCACCCAGCTGTACAGATGAATGCATTTGCAGTATAAGAGTCACCCTAAGAGTAAGATGGATAGTAATATGGGCGAGTTGGTTAGCTGATTGTAACCAGGTCATTGCTGGTGATGTTGCCTGACTCGGAGGGTGTGGCCTGGAATCCCAATAGGGATAAGGATTTGTATTAATACAGATAATGTGATCCCAAATATAACAATGTGACATTTGTTCACTATCTTAATGCCATGTATCTTCAAGGTGCAATACAAATTTGCATCAGTATTACAATGTACTAATGCAACTGATAAGTAAAGTTTTTCATATTATTGAAGAATAAAGTGACAATGTGCGACAATATATTTGATAATTATAGTAACAATGTCTCAATTAATCAAAGTCTGAATAATCCATTTTAGTAGCAAAGTATAAAAGTTACCATCCTGATTTTCAGTGAGTTACAACATAATGTGTCGGTGTGTCCAATGACTTGCCGGTCAATACACAGAACAAATACGAGAATCTGGAGAAAGGTGAGAATACACAGCTGGCGAAGGAGCCAGAGTTAATACACATGAAAGGGTACAGTACACACAATGAAGATATCAGGAAGGAGTCGGACTTCCTGGTTATGAATGACCATTATGGCAACTAACCTCTGTAGTGGTAAAAATGAAACAGCACATATGGTGGGAATTTATGGATAAATCTCTGTGAAAGATTATATAAAAATAAACTTAAATTGTTCTGGCATTCACCTAAGGTTCAATAGATCAAACAGACCCTATTTCACAACTTGTTACAAAGAGATCGGTACTTTAGCTTTTATACTGTAAAAGAAAGGGTTTCTAAAGGTATTGGGATGTACAATCAATAACTTTGGAGAAAATCTTGGAAAATGTCCCCCAAATCTAACTACAAAATACATCAAAGTCATATTTATCAAACATATGCCAAGATATAATTCATCAAAGCATATTGATCAATTTACATTCATTTCAAAAGGAATGAACACTATATTACAAGTATATATTGGACTTTTCCCGAAGGAAGTTCTTTGAGCAATGAAGCACATAAGTAAATGAGTGATGGATTGATTCTATCTCAGTGGACGGGGCAGATTTAGGTTAAGGGTTCTTCGGAGCACTCGAGTAAAACAGACAGCAAAAGATCTGGAAGAAGGAAATGAGGATTTAATCTAAGAATCTGCCAAGATAAAGAGCATTCTATTGAATAAATGGTGAGACTTGATAGATATGTCTGTGAAAGTGCTTTGAAAATCAACTTTGCTTGAATTGTTTGATGGTTTTTTAGATAAAGAAAAGTTTTATCAATCATTTGGGATGTAACAAAATGACAGAAGTAGATGATATTAAAGATGAAATTATTGTCCATGATAGATTTAGAATTGCTAAAAGATGACTTAGGTGTAAAGAATTACATCATTTGTCTGGTGTTTGGCTTTATAGTATTACCAGTAAGGAAAATATTAATGATAATCTTGCTTAGACCAAATAAAGTTCTTGAAGACTGAAGAAAACTCTCAAATACATGACAGTTTACACAGATGTCACCCATCCAGTGATAATCTATGCCACGTGTTGCTTAACTGCATTTAGTGACTTACAAGTACCCTCTTGTCAAAATGTGAACCATGCCAAATCATAATTCATTGATCAACAACTGAATGGGTACGTTACACAATAGAGTTGCATACAAAATATGAAAATATCATTTCAACTTCACATTTTGAGGAGAGTAACTGTTTTCTGATAGCACAACAAACTCTATCCCACAGGGACAACTTATGGTACAACAGGATCACAAAATCAAAAGTTAAGCAAAGTAGTCTGTACACATGGTTTCAACTTTTGAGGTCTTATGCTTCTTGAGAAAAGGATGAACACGTTTTGTTAAGGCATGACCTCTGTGAAAATGATTAAGGGCCATAAGATCATTGAAACCATAAATCATATCCCAATCAGCTGAAGAGTCTGTACACAAGGGTTAAACTTTACATGCCTCTTGTTTGCAAAGAATATAATAAAATAGGTTTTGAGGATATTTCATCTATAACCTTTACTAGGAGTCACAGAGTCACCAAATCAATAAAGTAAAAACTTTAGTTAAGGAGTCTATTCACAAAATTTCAGATTTATTGAGTCAATAGTTCTAGAGAAGAAGGCAAAATTGCCAGATGAGCTAAAACTGAGAAAAATATTCCATTGAAATATTCCAACACAATGAAAGAACAACCATGCCCTGAAAGCAATTGCATGTGGGACTTACATGTGTTTACTGTAGCTGACAAAAGCCATCAATTATATGAGATTAATATTGAACACATGCTTTGAGCTGGAGCTTCTTTGAATAATTGATCGGAAGTACATCGCAAAAACTGGCCCTCATTTCCGTCCGATCTCTAACATGGGATCCCACCCAAACTGAATAACCATGTAGAATGGATTGATAAAGATGTAAGTCTTAAAGAAAGACTTCATCAATGCAAACAAATACTTTAGATGGATGATAAATATGCTTTTAAGGCATTCTAGAGTTGGTAAATAATGGAAGTTTCCTAGAACAGTAGGAAGATAATTAATTCTGCTCAAGTTGTTCTAACACAGGGAACTCTTTGAACCTAATAGTTTTCTCTTTGTCAGGCACAGAAACACCAGATTGAAAAAGTCCTTCAGATGCATTTCTAAAGTTGGTAATGATAGGGGGTCAAATAACAATAATTGATAAAGAAGAACAAGTTCTTATGGATAGTCAACTTCTTTATTGCATGACATGCTTGGAGGCTTTCACAAGGATGTTGTTGGCTGCATGCGGCTGATTGGACAGGACAGACTATCCATACTTGACTATCCATAGGAACTTGTTCTTCTTCATCAACCAGCTTCTAAATGCCTCTCAAAGAACAATAATTAATGTAACTATGTCCAAAATATTTAATAAAAAGACAGCTATTGGCTCTGTAGCTCATCAGGCTATCTTATTGACTTAACTTAATAAATTACATTCCTCATTGTTTAAGGAGTTGTACACTACTTGTTACTTGTTAGGTCTTTTGCTTCTGAAAAAGATAATTTATGAAATAGGGTTTTAGGGTGGGGCCCTAATTAGAGGTCATAGGATCCTCAAATCTATAAATTGGAACCACCTTATGGTAAAGAGTCTATATACAAGATTTGAGCTCTATAAAGGCCTTTCACTTCAAAAGAAGAAGTCAAAAAATTTAAAGTTTAAGGATGAATAGATGGACAAATGCTAAACGCGCTGTACGCCATGCCATGAGCCAAGCTTAAAAGACGGGACTTTGAAGTAGTTTTTTTAAAAAGATTTTCAATGTTCCTTTTTTGGGTCACTTACTAAACAAACAAACAAAACAAAATAACTTCTTGGATATTCAGAAACTGCTCTTTTTCATTAAGAAGCATTGGTATTGATGATATTGATGGTATTGGTGGTATTTGTGGTATTGTAGTATTGATGGTATTGATGATATTGATGGTATTGATGGTATTTGTGGTATTGTAGTATTGATGGTATTGATGGTACATATGGTATATATATGGTAATTATGGTATTGATGGTATTTATGGTATTGATGGTATTGGTGGTATTAGTGGTACTGATGGTGTATATATGGTATATATGGTATATATGGTATATATGGTATATATGGTATATATGGTATATATGGTATTGGTGGTATTAGTGGTATTGATGGTGTATATATGGTATATATGGTATATATGGTATATATGGTATATATGGTATATATGGTATATATGGTAGATATGGTAGATATGGTAGATATGGTATATATGGTATTTAATTATATGGTATTGAAGGTATTTATGGTATTGATGGTATATTTGGTATTGACGGTTACGATGGTTTTGATAGTATTCATGGTATTTATGGTATTTATGGTATTGACGGGATTGATAGTATTGATGGAGGTGAGCAAGGACAGAAAAATCACAATAACTTCTGGTCGTGTGATCCTTTACCCAGACAATCTTCAGAACTGTTCCATCCAAAACAGTTATCTGCAAGTCAAGCTTTCTTCTTTCTCATTCAATTCCGGAGATTTCCATATCGGCCAGACAAAATGAAGCTTTCCTTTCTTAGACAATTTCATGATGGACAGCAGCATAGCCCTATTGTTTCTGGAATAACCATACCTCGTAAATTTGATCTAGTTATTTACGACAGCCAGGTTGATTTATATTGAAATCTTATGAGAATTATGATGAATTGAATAAAAAGTTTTAATCAAAAGGACTTCTACTTTGCAAACCACGGCCTCATAAAGATCATTTGTGGTTATGAAGAAATCTATTGTGATTAGACAATAGAAGAAGAAGGTTTTTTTCTGTTTAAATTCTGCTTGTAAGAATTTGTTATGAAATGTATCATAGGGCCTTAAAGTTATATATATAAAGTAATCATTCCCTAACTTTTTTACCATATTTGATAGTTCTTATCAGGTATGAATCAAAAGTAACAATGATGACATTTTTAGATGATAATTAATTATGATGAATGATGAATGATGAATGATGAATGATGAATGATGAATGATGAATGATGAATGATGAATAAGAACCTATAAATAACAAAACTATTACCTTACAATGGTTTAGTTGAACGGAAAAGCTAAATGGCTAACCATGATAAGAATCTATGATATTTCACAATTTACATCCAGACAGGCTGTTTAGAAGCATATGAAATATGACACAGTAATCAAAACCTAACTAAGATAGCAGACATAAAAGCTTTCCATTGCAACAGACCTGCATATTACCTTATTATTGCAAATATCCAATCATCCAAATGTCATTATTGATAATAAATCACCAAATGCATATAACATGTACAATGCATATATGATAAAGCATTTTAAGGAATACTGTGATATTGTTGTAGGTAAATCAAAAATGATGATGATCTATTGGGACCATTAAATATATAAAATGATGATAAACAGATACAGTTATCCTACCTCTTGTAAGAATCTCAATCTCTGATTGGTCCACATGACCCTGGATAAATACTGATATCACCCTCTTGAGCGGGGTGATCAATCATTTAAACACAAAAAGTGTGAAAAAGCGTGCAGATTGAGTGTCTTGAAATGTACAAGGCACCACATCAAGGTTACTTTTGATCAACCGATATGTAGCATTGAAAAAACAATACTCAAAACTCTTTCACAGTTTTTCTCTTTTTTAAAATATTATATGCCTATGTTTAAACATTCCGTAAGATAAATTTGTTATACCATTCAGACGAGGGGTGATAAGGATATATCAGCCTCTCACTTGGTGTTATCCAACTCGCCTGTAACTCATCACATAACTCCAAGCCAGAGGCTGATAAATGCCCATGCTCCCCTCGAATGAATGGTAAAACTTATAATATCTACAATAAGACAAATAAGTAAATATTGACTGTAAGCAGATATTGAAAACCCCACTCTTTGTAACTAAAAAGGCTGTTACCAATTAAGTGAGCATATATACGGTATACCTCAAGCAGATATACTAGGAACACTACAACATAATACAATAATACTTCTCACACTATCACATCAATTTTGGCAAACAGAGTTGAATAACTTACTGACAAAATGAAGGAAAAGGAATCATAATGCAAATTCCCAAAAGAAACATTCAAAGTGTCAACAGATTATTTATTTTGCAATTCAAAATAGAATACATGTATCAATGCTTAAACAATACCTTGTATTTGTTTGAAAAAAATGCTTAATCATATTTTTCAATAATTATAGAGAGGTGTGGGATCAAAATAATATACATATAAAGACATTTCATATCCATAGATAGAGGAAACTTCAACAAATGGAATTTCCAAAGATTGGTAAATGATCTAAGTGGCACATTTCCCCAACATATTTCAGTCAATTTCTCCATAGAAAACTACCATCCCAATATGTTATTGAATTCCATGCTTCCAACCAATAGCCAAGAACACGTCTGTATATTTATGATGCAAAACTTTGAAGCTGCTATTGACCTTATGGCATGGTATAATTTGATTTCTTTAAAGTCCGCAGTATATCAAATTATATATAGAAGGAGGTGCAGTTTTATGGCTTAAAGGCAAGAAAATTTAATCAAAGGTGAAGCGTTTCCAACTTGGTAGAGGTCTATTAACAGAGTGTTCCTGCCAGAATAGAATCCCTCTTGGCGCCAAGAGTAACCAATGGTAAGATTTCATCAGTTAACCAATTTTGTTATTAAATTTCATAATATCCAATGAGCATGGATTTAACTTGTATAGCTGCTGCTGCTAATTCATGCCTTAATTACCATTCCTGAGTGGTTACTTTGTTGGAATAACTCTTTTTACATTGGTTAAAAAATGATAGATTTATTTAACCTGTTTTATATTAACAGATGTGTACCTGTTTAGCATTTATGAACTTCAAAAAAACAAAAATATATGGTTTAATCAATATAATAGGAAGAAATAAACTGTTACACATTTATGATTAAGAAAACCTTTCTTCTAAAAGTAACCATCTTCAAATATCATTATACAATATAGTCATCATTATCACCTAAGAATACAAAATTATCAATTTTAACAAAACTATATGCATGACCTTAAATCTTTCTAATAAATATCTAACTGAAAAATTGCAGAGTGTTTGACCATTTGCGTTGAGGTGAGGTTAGGTGATGTTGGGTTTAACCTCACTTTCAAGAGTATTTCACTGACATTGCAGCTGCTAGCATTATTGCTGAAAGAAAGCCAGCAACACCATTGTGGCTATGCATTGCGGTTAAACCTGCGAGAATCAGCTGGAACTAGCAAACCATGCTACCCATGAAATTCAGTGAAGCATTGCACCCAAACCTGACTGCTTGTAGAACAGTTCTCTACTGCAGACAAAGTTGCCGAGCCCCTGGCGGGATTCGAACCACGGACCTCTTGATCCATAGCCAAATGCGCTAACCACTGCCCTATTCCGCTCCCTGTCCATTTGCAGTGATGAAGTCTCGAATATGTCATTTATGAAGACTTCATCTAACAACAGTTGCAGAAGAGATTTACAACATCATAAACAACACCTGTGCTGCAATAAACGTCGTTGAGATAAGGCAATGCTTCATTTTCTATGTTACAAGGAAATGTCCGATTTTTGTCTTTCAAGAAAATCTTCATTTAGATGGCACTGAACTTGAAAATAAATAAAAACTGGAAAAGGGGATGACTGAAATCCTAAGTAGCTCTCAGGAAATAATTCTCAGATAAATAAAGGTTTCATGATTGTGCAAAAATTATTTTTGATAATCTGGTAGAAGACAAATTCACAGAATTTCTGCCTTTAGAAAAGAAAGATTTTTAAAAGAATGCTTGGTAAAAATAAAATCTGGTTATTATATCCTGAAATATACATGCATCACCTTATTTATCATGGACATTCAAAGGGGCTACACTTATATCATGTGGTCTAAAATGTGATGCAATATAAGAAGCAGAACATGTATTGAAATCTAAATCAGAATTGTAGGTGTTTGCTCTTCAATCTGAAGACTAGGGTTCAATTCCCGGTCGCGTCATACCAAGAGAAGTTGGGAGTTGTTGCTGCCTTTCTTGACAATCAGCGCCAGAACAACACATAACTTGTGCTGCACTGTGGCTGCCAGGTGAATTCGATGTATTGAGGCATTAAACATTATCAATATTATAACCATTAAATGCATTAATAACCTGAAGGGGTCAAACTCACTATAGATATGAATTTCAGGAATTTACAAAATGGTTGAGAAAGACTTTAAACCTAATGGAATCAAAAGACTTTTTACAATGCATTGCAGTCAAAAATTCTAGTATATTTTTAAAATTCAATTATTTCAGTTTAAAAAATTCGTAGACCTTTCAAAATACCTGCAAGACAGATGCAATTTCTTGAATTTCTTATAGGAAATTCCAACATCTTTGTCTACTAAATTTTTTCCTTATCATGAACGTTCTCCTGGAAAAGATGTTTAAGTTCATTACATAGCTTGTCCATATAGAAAGTGGAAGGTTTTGTTTACTGGATCTAATGGTACAGTATTGTACATTTTGAGTAAATACAGAATGTCTACGCTGGTCCTTATACAAATTGCACCGTTTTGTTTACTCAATCAGTATGGAACATTGTTGTACATTTTCAGTAAACATAGAACAAGCAAACCTTATAAATTATAGATTCATGAAATCAATAGGAAGTATTGAACAAATACTACACGTTAATATTCAGTTCAGTTAAACAGAAGGTTTGTAAATAAATACCAGTCATATCTAGTGTGTTCTATTTATATATAGGATGTACTTACATTTAAGTAAATACAGAGGTCTACTTAAGAAATTGGAAATCAATCCTTATTCAAAATTTTACAAAATCTCTTTGACTTTTATTAGTCTGCAGTATTGGTTCTATTGGGATATCTTTATGAAATGATTTGTGGGGATATTTTTGTCACATTTTAATCAAATAGAAAACATTCATTTTGAAGAAAGAGTGAAATTAAGCAATTAATGAATGCGGGAAACCTAGCTACATTAGTTTAAGAATTAATATTTGTAATTTTGGGATATTCTATCCATTTATTTTTTTCATTAGTAACTTGTAAGACTATAGACTGCTGTAGTGTGCCATCAAGTAACATTGTATTTGGTGCATGAAGATTTTGTCTGGGTCTTAGTAAAAACTATAGACATTTCTGTACAACATCGAACTTGAAATGAAGTACTTGTCAGTTTTTTGTCTGCTTGAACAAAGATTTTATTGTTTACCTTTCAGCAAATACAGAATATGTTGAACAGAGATAGAAAATCCTGTTGACTTCATAGATTAACAGAATTCCTATGACCTTTATCATTTGAACAGACTATGGACTATTGCCAATTTCAATGCAACACAGAGATTTTCCATTACAGAATGCAAGGCAAGGGCGTCAATGTGTAATGTAACACTGAAGTACGGATGTGAAATTGATTGGTGAAATGCACATGCAATGGAATGATTGACAGGTGTCAGTTTCCCTGAATCAGCAGATTGTTCTGCACATTCAGCAAATATTGATCCTCAATGAGACCTTAAAAAGGTGCATGTCCTCAATTTCAGCAATCGTTGCAAAAGATTTGCAAAATCAGCTTTTCAATCAATACAGACAATTTTTATTGATACACTGAGTTCATGTAACACATAACAATAAAATATGAAATATAGATAAGGTCAAAAGAATTTAAATGTTCTTTAATTGAAAAAAATGCCAACAAATTCCTAATGTATTGTTTTATGAAATAAAACGTGAGTGTCCTGCAGCTTTCTGTAAATAAAATCAACATAAATTTCAATACAAAAGGAACAACATATAAAATTGATATTCATATGGTATATAATAATATCATATTTATTCATGGTCTTTTTAGATTGTGCATCATTATTTGGCAGGACAGTTTATTAATCTCTAAATTGGTAGGACAGTTCAATAATCTCTTAAAGATGCTGTTTCATACTTGCATGCGGTTCAGGCTGAAATTTAGCTATTGAGAAAAGAAATACATCACTTTGTAGAAAAATCTTTCGTCAAAATTTTGATATCATATTTAGACTGTTTAAACATACTTATTTCGACGCCCAAAGCACAGTACCCCTTGTAGAAAGGTCATAGCATTTAACGAACCCGCTTTCGGTGACGTAATCATTACGCGTGTAGGATTTACACCGTGTCACAACTAGCGTCTTTGTGTTCGATGGGTATCAACTGTTGCAGCAACGAAAACCTTATTCGGAGAAAAAGAAAGGAAAATCTAGTCGTGCGTGACAAAGACGGTTTTCAAGCGTATATTTAGATACCGGAAGTTGTGAGATGGCCACACTTGATTCGCCTTTATCTTGGCTGCCGTTTCCGTCATTTTGGTAAATTATCTCATATTTAATGAATTTTGGTCCGATTTTCCCTACGTTAATTGGTCGCTAAATTTTTCTAAAATTTGTCCCATGCCAACAGTATATGAGACTGACATTTCTTGAAGTAAGCAATCAGGATATACCTATGCGAGGTAGGTATGTAAGTAATTCAGGGGAGCTGTTGAGGCTGTCTAGACACTGTGAGGCTAATTCCTTTCCAATTCCCTGGACTTGAGCTTGGATTCAGAAGTTGTCAGATACAGTAACTCAGCGCCAAACAAAACCAGCAGCAATTTTGAAAACAACAAGAAAATCGCAAAAGGTTCTGGAGTTTTATCCCCTAAATAAGACTTTTTACTATTCTGAAGATAGAAGCCATAATTCTGATAATAATGATAATGAATATTCATAGAGCACTACCGGTTTATAAATATACAAGATGCATGCTCAAAACACACAGACATATAAGAATGAATGGTAAAAATTTGATGATTAGTATAATATAAAAAGTATGAGTAGAGCATGATAATGATAACATATGACTAAAAACAACTAATAAAGTCGTTCATTCAATCGAGACAGTAGTCACAGCTCACTGACAAATAAAATAATCCATAAGTTTTGCATATGTTAGCTTATGACAGGAATACCCTTAATATTACTGAATTAGAATTTAAAGGCCAAATGATATATTTCCAAGTTTGATAACCATATCATAATATTTACACATGTGGAATAAAAATATGTTTATGCTTAATGTAAATCTTTTAAGAAATAACCTTTTAAAAAGCTCTAAAACTACTTTCTAATAAATCAAGAAAAAAATCACTCCCAAGGTACAAGTGGCATTCTTTAACCCTAATCTTTCATGAAGATGTGACACTGACGATGCCTTGAGGATCTACAAGACAATTTAGGGATCTCGAAGGCTGACAGGTCAGACCATGTGGCCCCTGTGATCCCAGAAAGCCCTATAGGCACAGATATAACCATTAAAATTTGCCAAGAACCCTTGATTCAGGAGCCAAAAACACAGGAATCTGCAATATGGTATGCAGGCAAAGCACTTGAAGACTGCCCTGAAGGATGAAGCATCCATTTAGGGATGACATGATATCTTGATTTAGGGGACAACACTGAGATCCCTACTATGGTGGATAACCTTGGAACATCATTTTCTCTACATAGAGGCTGTTAAAATCATTTGCTAGGAGAATGGGGGAAGGTGGGAGGGGAGAGGGGGAGAAGGGAAAAGGGGGAGAGGGGGAGAGGGGGAGAGGGGGAAAGGGGGATGCTTTTCTAAGTTAAAATTGACGGTGTATTTCCTGTTGGCTTCCAGGCTCGAATGAAAGATACCGGGAACATAGAATAGTACCTTTTATATAAGAGGTACATAATTTTTAATGTAGTTTAGTTTGGAGGGCTGAGCAAGTGGATTGCTTTAAATACCAGGTCACCTAATCCCCATAATATACAGTACATCAGAGAGAGGTGTGTATGTACTGTCCAAAACTCACCAAAAACCATGTGGAGATGCTGTTGAAACTTACATTGATATTTCAGGGCTCTTTGAGAGCCCTTTCATTCGATCAATGATGAGCCGTGAAATGTATTACATGTATAATATTTAGCACCATAATCTCAACTTGGTCGTCTGTGAGTTTGGACGCTACACCCCCTCTCTCTGAAATAATTTTACTCATACTTGTGCAATAATGATGTTGATTAAATTCTACAATGAAAGTGAAGAATACTCGATTCTGATTGGTTCACTGGACATATGTTCTGTTTTATTTAAGAATTTATTTGCTTTCAACCCAATATAACATTTTGTTAATTTTCAAACATACTAAGAGTATTGCCTAATTGAACATTTTTTTCTGTTCTTGTAAGCATTTAAGACTAAGGTTTCTTCACTTGTGCTATGTGCACATGTTTTACAAGACAGGAGAAAGTAAAAGATGAATAACAATATATGATTTGATAGAAAAGAGGAAATTAGGCATATCGCAATTTCTAACCCTTTGGTCTTTTTGAAGAACAGTGAAATATGACCCGTTTGTCACTGAGGTTAAGAGGAATGACGTGACCTAAATCAGAAAAATACTACTGTCCCTTTAAGATGTGGCAATAATCTCTGATATCCTTATCTTTTACGCAGAACCCCTTTTGAACCCTTGAAAATATCCCCAGGGGTGAAATATTCATTAGGAATGTTGATTTTGGGGTCAAAACCTCAGAGAGCCCTTAAAGGGTATGTATGAATCATGGCATGAAAGAAAGGGCATGTAATTATTCAGTGATACCTCCAGGTACTATGATTCATGTTACTTGAGGGAGGAAAAAGAACGCCTGTTGCATTTCACTGTCATATCGATGCTAATTTCAAGATTCTTCATCATTGTCATGTTTGTGTTAATTTCATGCTTAGCTGATCAAAACCTATGAACATTCAATGTTGATTGAATTTTTCTTCATACAAATTATTTCTGTTCTATATTAATTTCTTAAGTTTCTTGTTTGAGATCAATGGTCATATTTGTACTAGTTTCATGTGTTGCCGAATTTATGTCTTATTTCTGATGAACATAAATTTGCTTCATATTGAAAACAATCTTTTCTATAACATAAACTTATTGTGGCATTTCTGTTAATATCCTGCTGTTCTTCTTATTGTTAATTGTTCCTTGGTGATCTCAGGTTTCTTGGGAAAATCCTTTCATGTTCTTGTTAATTTCATACTAAGGTTACTGACTTTTTTGAAAATTATTGTTGATAGCAGATTTATGTAATTATAATTCACTTTTTTTTCTATGATTATTTCAAGTTTCCTATTTGATTTGATTTGATTTGATTGTCACATTCATATTAATTTCATGCTATGCTGATTGAAATCTATGTCTTTTTTATGCATATATATTTTTTTTTTATCAAAATCCATTATGTTAATGTTATATGTAAATTTAAGGTTTCTCTTATTGTAATAATTGTCTTTTGATGTTTCATTTTCATGAATGGTATTTCATACAGATCAAAGATTTATTGAATAAACTTTTTTAAATTTCTTGGGTGAAATCTTACTCATTATAATTCAAATTTATTAATTAGTTAAAGACATAACTCTTGGATCTTCTCTCAAGATTTGAAATCTAGAAAATGAATCTTTCAATTTTCGATAATTGAAAACCAAGTCAATTAAAAGGAAATCTCAAATTCCCTTGTTCAAACCTTATATTGGCATTAATTCCAAGCCCTTTGAAGTTTCTGGTATCGTCTAAAAGACAAACCTTTTACACAGGTAACCATACAAGATCCATTAATTAACAGCCAGGACAGAATCAAAGACGATATTCATGACCACCTAGGGTTTGTTAAAAGAAGCCATATAAACATCATTATTCATGACAAAATATGTTTGTGTATTTATAGCTATGATCTCAGCAATCATTTGATGTTGCTATAATCAGTACATCTGAAAGATATTAAATGTATTTGATATCCTTAAGGCACTCTTAATACATTAAAGTTTAAATTCAATAGAAATTCTACACTCTGTCATTATGGTAAATGAAGTATTGTTGAAATGGATGGATTTCAATTGAATTTCTTTTATTACCATCAGTTTAAAGGAAGAAAATTGAAAGCAATTTCTATTAACATACAAATGCTGTATTTTGTTGTTTGATATAGATACTAGAAGGCTTGCCTTAATTACTGTTTGTTATTAATCAACTATCAATGATATGGCACTTATACAATTTATACGGCCTGCACTATACGAATCCACAACTGGGCCAATACAGGAAAACTGGGCCAATACAAGCAAAACAGGACCAATACAAGTCTGAGCATACGCATACACACAAATGGCCAGAGTCCGAAGCTATCGCTTTAAAACTTTCAACATATATGACAGTTCATCAATCTCATTGATAATTTTGATTTCGGTAAAAATTAACTCTCTAATTTTGTGCAAGTAAATTACAAAGAAGTTAATTAATAAAAACATCATTAATCAAGTTTCGTATTGGCCCAGTTACAGGTCCTCGTTCTTCTGTATTGGTCCTTGGCTTCGCCTCGGGCCAATACAGCAGACCTTGGACCTGTAACTGGACCAATACGGAAAAACTTGATTATAATAACATTATAGTATAAGCACCTGTAATGTCACTGTCCAATTGATATCTTAGAAATGGTTTGGGGTTTACACGCTAGGCCAAACATTAGGGAAATCTCAAGCTTATATAACGATATAATTAATATGAATAAATGAAATACATTTATCTGCCAATGATGAGACAATGATGATGATGATGATGACTATGACGATGACAACAACGATGATGATGAAGATGATGAAGACGTATACAGCGGCAACGACAACAACGAAGCTGACGACGACAATGATGATGAAGTACTGGTCTTTAAAACCTATCACTGTATCTTTTTGAAATTAACAATTCTTGAAATTTGAAAAATGATTATTACCTTTATTCGCAAACAAAGATTTGACCCCGCATTTGATATGAAAACTGAACTTGATATAACTGACTTTAGCTGTCAGCAACTTTGACGTTAATAACTCTACTGCCAATACTGATTTCATCAAGAAGATGTCAGTTTCTCCCAATCATTGACTTGCATGTCAGAATCAAACTTATTCAAGTATTTAACAAGCAAATAAAACTATTTTATGATAACATCAAACAAGCTGAATCAATTAAGCTTCAAGAATCCTACACAAATAAAAGAATTGACTTTCTGGAAAATTAAAAAGTGTTTATCGATTATTTCCGTGGGGCGTCAATAGCGAAATTGAACTCTCAGCATGAAGGGAAGTCACGTCCATTTCATCCAGGACTTTTTGATATCCCAAACCAACCTGGTCGTGACTCTTAGTCCGTTTCTCACATTTGTACGTTTACATCTCAATGGGTTGCCGTTGGTGCCAATGAACTGTTTATAAAAAAATATTTCTGATGTTTACCCTATAAAATGTGGTAAACAAATGGAAACTGAATGAAAATAGCATGAGAAAAAGAGTTTTAATTTTCATGATTCATCTTTTAATAAGAAACTATTTTAGTCATTTATCCAAGAAAGAAAAAAAAGAGCTTTTATTTTTATGATTTATCTTTCGATGAGAAACTGTTTAGTCATTTATTCAATGAAATAGAATAACAAATCAATTAAGAACTGAATGAACATAGCATAACAAAAAGAGTTTTACTTACTGATGTTAATCCTATAAATTTTGGTAAACAAATGAAAACTGAATGAAAATAGCATAAGGAAAAGAGTTAATTTTCATGGTTCATCTTTCAATAAGAATCTATTTTGATCCTTTATCCAATGAAATAAAGTAAACAAATTAAGAACTGAAATCAATGATATCTATGTGCACTAGTCTCTTTCATGTCAATTTCATTTACGCTTAGAAACATGAGAACTTATTTCATTGATGTTTGGTTGAAGGGAAGAAAACGAATACTGCAAGAGGATTACAGGTTGTACATAGCACGCCAGAAAATTAGTTCCCATCAATAACACTGTTCACTTCAGTTACACCATTCATGTCAATATCATTAACCCTTTTCCTATGGACCTCAGAATATTCCTGGATAATCTGGAATAACCTGATTAGCTTTTCTTCCGAGAATAACCATATATACTATTGAAATATATATATAATATAGTTGAAAGTAGGACCTGGTAAGAGAATTATATTTGTAAGTAAGATTTTAAAGGCGACAAAGAATAATTGTCATATCAACAAACCATTTTTTTTTAAAAATCAAACTTGAATTGAAGCTGGAACCCTTCAATAGTAATATTTCACCTCTAGATCACAGAGGATTAGCTAAAAGAGTCACTATTATTGGATTCTTGTGCTTATAACCACATCTTTTTTAACTCTTTATAACCATTAGATTTGACAATGAATTTCTTTAAATGTAAATTTGTACTTTTGAGAGTTTATGAATTGGAGAAAACAATACTTCTTGGCTTTCAGCTCTAAGAAAAGCCTCAAGGAAAAATCCCTCTGGTTTAAGCCCTCGGGGTTTCATCCTCTTGATGTTTTTCCTACAGCAGAAGAGGTTGTTTTCTCCTTCATAGAAACATGAAACATGATAGCAAAGTGACACCTTAGCCAACTCTTAAACATTAGGGTGATTGTAGCTGCATGTTTTAACGAGTGATAAGGCATACCTTAGCATTCAGAGGAATGAGTGAAGTTATGCCTCTATAGCATAGGTCTATTCAATATCAAGCCTGATGGGGTAGTGGTGAGTTTTGGGATTCCAGGAACCCCTTGATGCATGATTCTGAAGTGAGTGAATAATGAAGAGCAAAATTTGTTTCATCCACCAAGAGCAAAATGGGACAGAAGTTTGTTCGGTACCATTCATATTGAACAAATATTACCCGAAAAATGTCAAATGCCTCCAGAGATTGTACACATATAACTTAACACCTTTACTTTTCAACTTATAATTGCTAAATTACAGATATGACAATCTGGCAACATAGCAAATATTCAAGTGTGTAGTCACTGTATAGCTAGAACTAATCTCCTGCACCAGTCGTTTAAGGGTTAACATTAATAATCACCAGAGAATGTTCTTCAATGTGCTTTACAATGTGAGGAATTAAGAACCTGAAGAACAACACCAAAAGCCAAGAATCAATATGAAAGGAAGAAATCCATTGTTTTAATTGAAAATCCAGTCAATATTTTCAGTAAATGATCTCTCCAGTCCAATTGCAGCATTAATTCCAACAAATTGTCCACAAATCATGGCTGTAGTTGCATCAACAACTACAGCTGCCACTTCCATATGAGCTAAGCATTAAGTCCAAGATTATTCAAAGCTGTTTGTTTTATTGAATAATCAATCAGGGAACATTTTCAGAGCTATAATCATGCCATCAAGCTAGATTACTACAAGAATCAGTAAAATATTTTCTTTCTTTCTTCTGAAATCATTCATTTTGTTGTTAGATAGTAAGTTAGTAAGTAAATTTTAAGACAAGAGTCATCAGAAGATGACATATCCCACCGGTTCCACATGATAGTAAGATGTAAACCTTTGAAAGATAATTGTAAATTTTTCAAGCAAGGTTCATAATAGTATAAGCTAATATATATGAAATGAAACCTTTCATGAACAGAGTCCAAATAAGAGCCGTTTCCATGGAAATAATAAAAAATAAAATTTTCAGAAATGTGAAAATATCAAAAGGCACCACTTCAGTAGGTGGGCAATACACATGTAAAGTTTCAGAAAGATATGTGGACCATTTTTTTTAGTTCTGCTCCGGAAACGAAATGATTACGGACGGACGGACAGACGGACTGAAGGACATAAAAAGGATATAGAAAATTTGAAACTGTTGTGAATGTTGTTAGTTATTCTAATATGGATGGGGTTCAAATATCGATATTAACAAATACAACATGTACAAATTATATGGTTTGAATAAAAGGTCTTTTGACAATTACAATTTGTCTGATGTATTCACTGGCGAGGCACAGATACAAGAAGAAGAATGCTTGTTTGCCAAACCAAGCAACTTAAAGGATAAAAGTTTGTTTAAATTTAAGAATTTTTCATAAGTTAAAAACACAGGCTACTCACATATACCAAGCAACAAGGCACATGGATTCTCATGATTCACTTACCTGCAAAAAAAGAAGAAAAACACATTAGTAATATCAAACCTTGCAAAGAGTTTATAAATATACAGCATATACCTGGAAGCATTCAAGTATTGCAAAACAATTTATTAATTTCTTTTCACATCAAGTCCCTATTTTAACCATTTATATTGAGGGCAAATTCTGACAAATGCAAGAGAACCAACTGCCTCACAGACAGTTCAGCTTCCATCTTCTTACACAAAGCCTAAAACACCAGTTTCAAAACTGTCAGTTTTATGCCTTGCTGCAGACCCTTATGTTCTATTCTACCTTACTATGAGAGAGAGAGCAACAGTCCAATCAGAAAGTAACTGGAAGTTGCTAACAATCGCATGTAGGGGCACTGATATCAGCACAGAAAATTCAAGGGTCTGCAGCAAGGCATAAAACTGACACTTTGGAAACAGGTGTTTTAGGCTTTGCGTAGGAAGATGTTCAGCTTCATGCTCAGGCTCATTCTTCTTTTCACCCTCAGAGGCAACGACAAGCAATGACTGTATGAGCAACTTACCAACTGGGTTGTTTTGCCTTGCCCAGATAACTTTAGTGTTTACCTAGAGTGATGTGCATGTGATGCACTGTGATGTCCCTTGCCCTAACTTTAATCAAGAGACAATTAAAAAAGCTAAGTGTTTCAGAAAAGAATTAATTGACATAAAAAGAAATAAGTAGCCTGAGTTATAAAGGGGACCACTCCACCTGTGGGTATAGCCACATTCCAAGTCTCATAAGATTATACTGAAAAAATTAAGGTCGGAAAACAGTCATATGCCCTGAGAACAAATTGTTTCCATGTAAACCAGAAAAAGAATAACAAAATTAGCAAAAGGCACCATTCAACCACTAGATAGAAAAAATAACTTAATAGATTTTGAGAAGTTCAAAAACCAGAAACAAATCAGAATAACAAAAGCAGCAAAGAGCACCATTCTACCACTAGATCTAACCACATACCAAGTTTCTAAAAATTCTGAAATTTGAAGGGTTTTTAAATACGGCTAAAAAACAATTTTAAGCATTAAGAAACATGATCAAGGCAAAAATATTATGTCTCCCGCAAAGTTTTGCAGGAGACATAATGACAGAAGGCACTTGCGGGATTCGAACCCAGATCCCTGGAGTAAGATGACACCAACAGAAATGATTATACCAGCAGCTAATCAACTTCCCTATTTCACCTTGGCACTAATGAAAGAAGGCCCTGGTTTCCTTTTGTAATTGCATGATAAGGACAAAAAATCATTGAGCATCAGTAACACTGACATGAATCAATTTCAACATTGAAATCGACAAGAGTCAATATAAAAATGATGAAATCCATAATTAAACACAGGTTTAGATGTGTACGTGTGTACAGTGGTAATGAACTGAAATGGGATGTTTGCCAAGGCTGCATGTGTTAAACACGACCGATCCAACCTGTGTTTGCACACGAGGAACGTTGACATTTCTATTGTGTAATCAATTGCCCCTATCAGCCCTCTACAATGCATGTCAATTTCAGAAGAATGGCCGCAGGGTGAAATAGATTACAATGTCAGTATTAGTGGGAATGAGCATTGTCAGTTAAACCTGTAGTTATTGTTATCTTTGTGGTGACAGTACACATAGGAGGATCGAGAAGATGGGTGCATGGGCATCTTTAATCGTCATCCCCCCCCCCCCCCCCATAGAAAGATTGTAAGAGGTCAGGTTTATCTTTCGGAAGGCACTTTTTCTGAGCGAATTAAACAATTATTCAAAACAACCAAAACACCAGGATCGTATTCCAATTTAAGCATTGCCAGAAGAACAAATCACCCAATCATTAGTCTAATGTCAAAACAACAGGATATGCTCAATGAAGAACAGGTACATCAAACCCCGAGAAAGAGTTTAAGAGTCTGGTATGAACAATTGAACTATCATCGGACCAATCGCCCAATAATAAGTCTAATGTTAAAACAACAGGATATGCTCCGTGAAGAACAGGAACAGGAACAGGAACAGGAAGATCAAGAGGGTTAACCCTGAAAAAGATTTTTAGAGCCTGGTATGCATGATCAGAACTAAAGAACTCTGGAGTTCTACCGGGAGCATAATAATAATAATATCACTTTATTATCCTCAGTACATACATACAATGTTGGAAATTCGGGTTGTGCCTAAGCACCCGGCAGCCACGGTGCAGCGCCAGTTAATGCGTTGTTCTGCCTTTACAATGCTGAGTGTCAAGCAAGGCAGCAACAACTCCCAACTTTTAACGTCTTTTGGTATGACGCGACCGGGAATCGAACCCCGGTCTACCGGGTGACGAGCGGACACTCTACCACTGAGCTACGCCCCCACATAGCTCAGTGGTAGAGTGTCCTCTCGTCACCCGGAAGACCGGGGTTCGATTCCCGGTCGCACCATACTAAAGACGTTAAAAGATGGGAGTTGTTGCTGTCATCATCAAACAAATTTATTCTATGTGTGCGTAATTGAATATGAACTTAGGCAAATGTGTCACTTTGATATAAATTTCAAAGTTTGTTCTAGTATGTATACCTTTATCAGCACATATTGTTCCATGAAGTTTATCATTATTTTACCTCAATTATGAATATGATTTCTAATCATTACAAATTGATGTGTTAGTTATCATAGTAAACTAAATCACAGCCCCTATCTTTATTTTTTACATCTTATTCTCATTTTACAGATAAATTGTCCAAACTTGCCAGTTCTTTCTTCCAAGAAACTTTTGTTGAATATGAATTGAAGAATATGTTTAATTCATATCCACAATTTTGATAAATTGGTAAATATTTTACACAATCATATAAACAAATCTATTTCATTATAAGATTTTAAATCAGAATTTCAAGACAATTTCCATGAATCAGTTTTAGATCAGTTGTCTTTAATCACCAAAACATCAAAGAAATCAACAACGAAATGAACAAGGATTGACAGTAAACACAGAAGATTGATCTTCATCAATGAAAGAGATCAATTTCAGGAACAAAACTTTTTGTCTGAGATTCCTGGAAGTTCGGTGCCAAGAAGAAGACAGGGATTCCTCACATGAAAGAAATCGGTTCCTGGAAGTATTCCCAGAGTCTGCCAAACACTTCAGAAAATGGGGGAGTGTTTTACAGGATGTTAAAATTCATGACATTTCATGCTCAAAGTCAACACTGGAAACCCGAGGGAGAAATCGAAATTGACGTCCTTTTTATTTATGACAGGTTTGCCTCTTGATCATGTATTTTTAATAAAAAAAATTTGTTTTGACTTCACATTATTTATTTACATTTTTAGATTCAATAATTTGGTAAAACTTCTCCTGTTGCCTTGAAATGACAGCTTCATTTTTTAACATTTTGAAAATCATTTCAAAATATGCCTCAAGACATGAAATGATATTAATTTTTAATATCAATTTGACATTATCATAATTTTCTTATAAACAAATTTCTAAAGGAAAGTATTTTTCAATCCACAGAAAGGTCAAGCATTAAACTGGACAGTGATATATATAGTTAACATATATATTTTTTTAGACATATATTTTCTAATTATAGGTAATCCTAAGTATTTGACTTTTTAAAGTCTTATATTTGATAATGAATGCACGGCAAATATCATTGATTTCATTTATATTGAAAAAATGGATTATTATCTAAAGTAATAAATGCTTATATTTTTGCCTTGATTTAGAATTAGAAGAGATATTCTAATTTGAACCTGAAAATCAAACCTGCGGTGAATTGTTGAATAAGTTAGGTAATCTTTGAAATATCATAACTACAATTTCTGCACAATTTAAATACTAAACTTGATTGCTCTTTTTACATTTCAGGGTATATAAGGGGTAAATTCCTCTTATTCCTGAATGCAACTGTGTTATAAAAACAATTTTTTTCAAGACCAATGTTAAAAAATCAAATGTCATGATTTATCGTTTATTTGCAAGAACTATTCCAAGAGTCATTTTTATACATATGAAAAGATCATAAACACCTGCAAAGATTAAGGAAAACACCTGACATTTCCAAGTAACTACCTTTGATTACCTGTGTGACACCTGTAGTATATTTCAATAGTGATCTGACATTTCTCATCCCTCATTTCTACTTATCATCAGCCTAAACACCCAACTCACACCTGATGTCTTGACACAGTAAAACAGCAACTATAAACACCTGGTGAGATCTAAAAGGACAGGAAAATGATAATTGGAGCTCTGGTACCGAAAAAAAAAAAAAATCAAATGGAACTTCTTTCAATCGCAATGACAAACAAGATGTGTTTGTGAAACATGAATGCCCCTGGATGCATCCTGCTCGTTGTGTCAAGGTCAAGGTCACAAGGTCAAATGTCGTGGTGTCATCTGAAAGGTCTCATCACAAGGGATCCATATGTCAAGTATCAAAGAGCTAGCTCTGACCAATCAAAAGTTATGACCAAGGTTAAAGTTTTTGTGGACAAACGGACAGACGGACGTCAAGGTCACAAGGTCAAATATCATGGTGTCATCTGAAAGGTCTCATCACAAGGGATACACATGTCAAGTATCAAAGACCTAGAACTGACAGTATAGAAACTATAGCCAAGGTTAAAGTTTTCGGAAAATGCTCGCTGTGTCAAGGTCAAGGTCACAAGGTCATATGTCATGGTGTCATCTGGAAGGTCTCATCACAAGGGATCCATATGTCAAGTATCAAAGAGCTAGCTCTGACCAATCAAAAGTTATGACCAAGGTTAAAGTTTTTGTGGACAAACGGACAGACGGACGGACGGACAGACGGACAGGTGAAAAACAATATACCCCCGGAATCTCCGATTCGGGGGCATAAAAACACCATGCAGTCTTTTCTTGAAAAGGAATAAACCACTCGTACAAAGATATAGGTGTAACTTGATTTTTGATAATAATGCAAAGGTAAAATGGATATGCTAATGATTAAAATCACAATGCCTTTAATTTAACATTTTATTTGTATGATATCGCACTCTCAAAATACAGTGGTCTTTGACTTACAATTTATACAACCATTTACACAAATCACAAAATATAAAAAATCTTAAGTAGCTGAACCTTGGGGAAAATGGGTATAAAAAGTAAATCAGCAGAAAAAATGTAAATATAAAAAGAAATTCCCAAAGGAACTATTTTCCTATAGTTGGCGCCTGTTTAAGACATTTACCATTCTCAATTCTTAATTCAGCTTCCTGACAATCGTTATGAGTTTCACAGGTGTGTAAGCCACATGTGGTACAACAGCCTCCAATTAACACGCAAAATTACAGGTAAAAATAAACACACTGAAGCAAAGCTCTGTTCAAGGAGTGCTACATCCCCAGACTTCCTGCTTGGTGTGTTCTTAATTAGCAATTTGGTGTCTTGGGAAATAATTAACAGGTGGAGATTAACCTTTCCGTAATTGAAAAGCAAGATAATTTTAGGATAAATATACATGTAGATTATTGAAATATTCTGTGGAAAAATGGTTGTGGCTTTTGTACATCGAAAGTATTCTGAGTTTTGCTTTACTTTTAGAAAATATGTTTATATTTCTTTGATAATGACACTTTATTAAGTGTTCACCAATTTTTCTTAAGTGATGCAAATAAATGAAAATATTTTCATAATTCTATAAATTGGCTTCAAAGTAATCATGTAAATAGACATGTGAATTCAGCTGTTCCATTAATATTCCATTGACTTAAAAATTGACATAAAATTAGCAGGAGGTGATGAATATTTACAAACCAAGTATTATGTTTTGAATTTCAATGGCTTTGAATTGTGTACATTCTGAAATTTGCTAGATTTTAAGAGATTATTTTTATAATTCTATGATCTATTTAGCTACATAAAGAAATTGCCACCTCATCATTGTTTCCTCATCATATATTTGTATTTGCCAAATGCATTCATTTTAGATTATCAAACATCTAATAACTCGTTAGTCATTTAAAGCATCAATCTTGAGAAACATTTCCTGCTTTTATCAAGCCTTACGTATTCATTAAATTTACTACACATATATATTGGACATCAGTCTTAGACAACAGCCCTGTCTGATCTGTATAAGTAAACCATAGCTCGACCAGTCTGGCACAGACACATTATAGATTTATTAATGGTTCCAGCACTGGCCAGGCAATATGTTATCTTGTAGTATAAGAGAACTGACATGAAACCACAGGAATTAGATAAAAACCCACGGACCATTATTATATACATTTTAGGGATGGACATAAATGTCAATAAGATTAAGTTTAAAGAGACACCTAGTGATTTTTCTAGGTCATTTATGCGAAAACTTTATCAATGATGTTGCTTGATCAAAAATTATATTAAGTTTACTTTATCCCATTGCACTGCATTTAAGAAACGTTTCATATTTTGCGTGGGTCATATATGCCAAACAAAATTTAAAGGTTTTGTTTCATTCACAGATATACTGACTGTTGCTGGAAATAATTGCTTTTATGTCGGTGGAAAATGGACCATTCATACACAGCTGACACATGCAATTTAATCAAGTGTTATTTCATTAATGAAAGCACACAGGAAAACATAAAGTTTGTACTGTTAAGCAGATCATATCACAACTAATCATGTAAATGTGACATATGTGACTTCAGCTGTTGCATATACATGTATATGCAGCTTTTGTTTGATTTCCATATTGATTATTAATTGTTTTATAATCGGCAATTTTGAATGATCATATGCATTCTCAGTGATATGAAAGGAATTCAAATCAACGCACAATAACAGGTACACATTAAATACCAGAAATAGAGTCCTTGGCTCTGTAGCTCTGCAGGCTTGCTCGAGGGACAAAGGTCTCAATATTGAAAGCCAAAGGGTTACCAACTCTATAAAACAGAATTCTGCTCTGCTTAGAAGTCTGTACATAGGATTTAAGTTTTTTGTTTCTGGAGAAGAATAAGAATATCTTTAAAAGGGTGTGGTCCTTATTGGGGGTAATGAAGTCACCAAGTGCTTGATTGAGAAAGAAGTTAGTACATAACTTCAGTTTCTAGGCTATGTCTCTATAGGAGGAACATATGAAAATAGGTGTAGGGCATGGCCTGTCAATGAGACCCCAATTCTACAATTAAGAATTCTTAATGAGTTTGGAGTCTGTACACAACATTACAGCTTTCTAGGCCTTTTCCTTCTGGAGAAGAAGATGAACAATATTTGTTAAGGTGTGTCCACTGTGGTCCATATAAGGGGTTGCAATGTCCTAATCTACAAATCATTGTCCCCTTTGGCTATAGTACCTATAGACTAGATTTGGGTTCTCTTGAGCCAATTAATCTAGAGAAGAAATGTTCAGAATTTACAGACAGACAAAAAGATGTAGGTTACACCAGACACCATGCTATGTAATATATTACGGACCTTTCAGGCCTGATGAGCTAAACCTTTGTGCAAAAACATGAAGTAGCTCTTTAAGTGAAATAACTGCACCCTCATCGATCATCCAAAATCTATACCTTGAATATACTGTTCCTCCTTTAGGGTCATCTGTTGCAGTCTAATCTGTTTTCCATAAGGACTAAACTAACATTGTATGAGCTGGATATGTAGATATAGATTTCTCAGTGGTTAGGATGATACATCCATCATGTTGAGTAAACATCACTGCAAAATTTGGGTAACATTGTTTTTTTTTGGATGAGACTATCTTGTCACATTTGATACAAGCATGAAGAAAACTTTCAAAATTCAACATCCTTTGGTTAGAATGGTTTCACGCTGGTTAAATATTTCTTTGGACTATTTGACTAAGATGTGAGTTACTTCTTTGAAATCCATAAACCAATTTAGGTCTTTGAATTTGTTCTGGTAAATTGATCAGAATGATTTGACAGGACACTTGTTACTACAAAAAGATTTCATCAGGTAAATTAAAGATGCTGTATCATACTTGCAATATTTTAAAAAGTATTTTTAATGTATTCGTTGTATTTTTAGAAAACTTTAGCGACCAACCTAGGGAAAATCAGACCAAAATTCATTAAATATGAGATAATTTACCAAAATTATGGAAACGGTAGCCAACATAAAGGCGAAGTTTGGCCATCTAACAACTTCCGGTCACTAAATATATGCTTGAAAACCATATTTGTCGCGCACGACTAGATTTTCTTTTCTTTTTCTCCGAATAAGGTATTCGTTGCTGCCAAAGTTGATACCAATCGAACGCAAATACGCTAGTTGTGACATGGTGTAAATCCTACATGCGTAATGATTACGTCACCGAAAGCGGGTTCGTTAAATGCTATGGCCTTTCTACAAGGGGTACTGTGCTTTGGGCGTCGAAATAAGTATGTTATTCTTGATTAAACAATCTAAATATGATATCAAACTTTCGACGAAAGATTTTTCTACAAAGTGATGTATTTCTTTTCTCAATAGCTAAATATCAGCCTGAACTGCATGCAAGTATGAAACAGCATCTTTAAGTATTGATGTCTATATATGATATAGCAAATGTTAACTGAAAAATAATATCAATTTTTTCCCATTGTAATACCCAGCTCATTGTTGAACACACACTGTGCTTTTTGAAAAAACAACAATCGTTATATTTGTTATCAAATTAATGAGCTATGATATGTTTTCTATCCAAACACATTTCAAGTTTGCTTGTTGTGATTTCATTTGTTGCCCAACCAAACCGGATACCAGATTGCCTCCTTTAAAAGAATTGATTCTGTGTCAAAGCATGATTGATATGGAAGGTTTTAAGCAGTTTGCAAACACAAATGGCATGTTACACCATGAAAATGACATGTCATGCAATAAAAGAGAACAATACAGATTGATTATGATATCATATAACATTAACTTCAATTATTTTTTTTAAATCGTTCAATCTTTGTATTTGTAATTAACAATAACATCTCTATTGCAGGCATGCATTTACAAAATAGAGCCATGGGCTCTGTAGCTCATCAGGCTTTACATTTGATTTCGCTATAGGGTGTGGCCAATGTGGTGCGCCCTTAGTAGGGGCCATGGGGCCACCAAAGCTACAATTTTTAATCCTCACAAGATAAGGAGTTTGTACAAAAAGTTTCAGCTTTCTAGGCCTTCTGCTTCTCGAGAAGAAGATGAACATAGGTTTTTAGGGCGTGGCATATGTGGCCCTTATTAGGGGTCACAGGGACACCAAAGCTACAATTTATAATCCTCACTAGCCAAGGAGTCTGTACACAAAGTTTCAGCTTTCTAAGCCTCATGGTTCTGGAGAAGAAGTCGAAATTCCACAAAGTTTACGGACGGATGGACGGACGGACGGACGCCAGACACCATGCCATGCCATAAGTCCATCGGGCCTTACAGGCCAGATGAGCTAAAAATGTATTTAAAAAATATTTCTGGATAGCAGAGTACAGGCAAGTGACCGACCAGAGAGCAGTTTACCATTCCTTTATATGGACCATTTAGAAGAGTTGAATTATAATAACAATTAATAACCATAATTGTAACATATGACTTCGGTAAATACTCGTTTCTGATTGGTTGATTTGAAGGAATTCCCAGTGTTGAATGGCTAATATCGTGGGTTTTAAACTAGATTTGGGGGTGTTGAATAACAATGAATCCCGGAAATTTAACAAACGCAACTATTTATCTTCTAATTCTCTCATGTTTTCACTACAAAGTAAATTCAGATATTCTTGTTGCGTCCATGGCATCGGCAGCCATGGTGCCGTGCCAGTTCAATTGAGGTTTTATCTATAAATGCTGAGTGCCAAGTTGACACTCTATGTTCTTGTAACTGAACTACCAATTACTTCCCAGGATTTTAGATTTCAAGATTGAGGTAAAAGTAATAAAAACTTTCAATCTCTAAAAGGCTTTTTTAAATTTACAAGAACATCAATGTTGATTTCCAATTTTGTTATGAAAGCTTAACTTATATTCAGAGCCACTCAGAGATTTGACCTTTCAAACCAATTTTGATCCATGGTGGCTATTCTTTGGGACCCTTTGCATGACAAAGCAGCTACAGTTTCTGATATTTGTTAAAAGGTTTCATATGATCGTCAAAAGGTTTCTGATAACTGTAACATGATATCATATTATTGTAACAAAATGATTTCTAAATCACGTTGAATTTTTCAGAATTCAGTTTCATGTTCGGTGGTTAAAGTTACATGATGTTACTCAAAATGACGTTATCTTTTACATGAGATTTTTTATAGTTGACATTCTACACCTTATGGTGTAAGATGTTGCATGATGTGAAAACAGGCCAGAATATTCCTATCACTTGAGTCATTCACAGGTAATTTTTATCAACATTTCTGTCAAGTCACTCAAGTCAAGATTTGACTCCAAACCCAAGCATGACCACTACAAGTGAGTAGCTTTTATCTTGCAACAAAATTCATTCGGGATAAAATAAGTCTTGTATATTTTTACCATTATTCTATCATTGGTTTAATTCATGAATTCATGATTATATATAGTATGAAATAGTAGTAGTCTAATAAATCAATTATTTTGAACATTATTTTGAAATGTGAGTATAAAAGCAGTGTTTATAACACTTGGCATTCAAATGCAAAAAATATTTTCATGATTACATATATCAAATTCCTTTATCAAATCATTATAAAACCTCAAAAGGGAAAAAGAAAATTCCCATGCTTTCAATGCATTATTGAGTTCTTGAACAATCAGGGGTTTACCAGAAAGTCAAAGAAATCAACGATTCCATTACAAGACATTCTACAGCGGAATCTGAGGAGTTGGCGCTTTGATCCTCGATTGATCAAGCTCTTGTTGCTAATTGACAAATGGAAGAATTGCAGCAATTATTGATCTTGTTTGACCACCGGTCACTCAATGGTCAACAGGTTTCATAGCTGATCAGGCAGGTGGTCAGTGCAGGTCACTAACAGACTCTGGACAATAGGCTTGGTTGTTCATCATGAAGATGGAGAACTTATGATATTGCTATATTAGTCATTGATGTGACAACAATTGTATTTACGAGCCCCCTAGTTTAAAATGGGCAATGGACACTGAAGAACACTGTACAGAACTAATAGACTTTGATATTGATTTTCAAAATGGATAAGTCAATCAACCAAATATAACTTTATTGTATGGTCTGTTCCATAAGGAAATATTTCAAACGTCACCAGGTTTTATAGCTGATCTGACAGGCGGTCATTGTAGATTATTAACAGACACTGGACAATAGGCTGGGTGGTTCATAATCAAGACGGAGAACTTATGATAATGCTATATTACTCATTGACGTGACAACAATTGTCTTATCAGGCCTTAGGGATTCATTGGACAAGGGACTTTGAAGAACATCATAGGAAACTTCCAGATTCCTGACAATAGATTTTAATATTGATTTTCAGAATAGAATGGTCAGTGATCAAGCTTGATAAGTCAATCAACCAAATATATCTTTATTGTATGGTCTGTTCCATAAGGAAATATCTTCAATCGTCACCAGGTTTTATAGCTGATCTGGCAGGCGGTCATTGTATATTTTTATTAACAGACTCTGAACAATAGGCTGAATTGTTCATAATCAAGATGGAGAACTTATGATAATGCCATATTACTCATTGACGAGACATCAATTGTCTTATCAGGCCTTGTAGGATTCAGTGGACAAGGGACTTTGAAGAACGCCATAGGGAACTTCCAGGTTCCTGACAATAAGACTTTGATATTGATTTGCAGATATAGACTTTGCTCGATAAGTCATTGAAACAAATTCAAACAGGAAATACTGAGAACCACAAATAGTAAGTTCCTAAACATTTAGAATTCTGATATTAGTTTTCAGAAATATCACATGTTCAATATTGCTTGATAAGTCATTAAACCTCAAATTTACTGTATCATAAATGGGGAATTCTAAAATTACCATAGGTATTACAACAGAATTTTTATATTCATTTCCAGAAAAAATGGTTTTTGATATTGCTTGACTTGTCATTCAACCAAATAAGAACTGTTTTATGGTATCCCTGACCTAGGAAACATTTCAAGAACACCAGAAGAAATGAAAGAATGAAAGGTTTCCAATTATGCATAATTATATATGTTATCCAGCCATATATATCTGTAACATTAAAAGTATGTTCCTAGCAGAGGTCACTTGTTGACATATAAAATGTTGATATTCATCCACAGAATGGAAAGGTTCCTGATATTGATTGATGAGGTCAGGAAAAGGTCAGTCTAAGATTTTTTTAAATTGTCATTGATGTAACTTCTCAAATGAAAGCAAGTACTTTTGGCACTCAATGACAGATTACTACAGTCCAAGACCCTGGCACCTGCCCCCCACCCAGAAACATCATAAGAAACATTAAAAATAGTGAACATTTATGCCTCATAAATGAAGAATTTTTTTTTTATTTTAACCAACTGCTGATGTAACATGAGTGATAAGAACATCACAAAGGGATTTACCAGACTAAAAACCTTTTAGCTAAATTTCACAATTGAGTTGACTACTTGCAGGCTGATATTGACAAATGGACATTTCAGATTAAGAGCAAATACATATTGCTCTCAGATATGGTACATATGTAACCATCATGTCTACCTTCCCAGCGGATACAAGCTCTCTTGTAGCTCTTGGCACTTTGCCATTCAGAGTATCAATAAATCATTACTGTTTTGTAGTATATAAGTAGACATAAGCACATGGTTGACATATATATGTATATATATACTAATCCACTGATGAAGAAATGTCACTGCTGAGAGAGGAAATGTATGGGATGATAGGATCGTGATTATAGGATTTGGATGATGGTGATAGCTAGCCTGTGGTTTCATTCATCATTGATCGAAGACCTAACACACAAACATGTATGCCAGAATATTTTTTCATGTCATTAGATCTCAAGTAATGTTAACATTTTCATGCTTTTATTTAAATTAATGAAACAAACTTAAACAAACCTTTGAAGCATTGATTGTTCCTTTCAAGACATGAAAAGTTATATCTTAAAATGATGGAAGTCATGAATTTTAAAAGAAAGAGGAATATCTTTGTTGAGCAAAATAAAATTCAAACTTCGGTTTCCATATCGCAGAATGATGGACATTTTCATCCAAAAAAGCAAGATTGAAATGAACATTGAAATGAACATGGGATCCAAAATGAGAGACATTGCATGTTCCTTTCTGAATTGTATATTGATTACAGCATTTGGTCTTTGAAAGACTTCCAGTTCTTCACATCTCCAGTGATTTGAAAGCTTCCACTTAAGACAGTTCAATTGAGTGCTTAATGAAATGTAACAACCTTGAAAGATTGTGGCTTTAGCAATGTTGGTTTTACAATTTCCTGGAGTGTTTTTCTTGGATGAAATGATCAGCCTTTTTGACAGAAGTGACAACTCCTCTGTCAAATATTATGTTATTCTATACAATTGTCTGAAATACATGCATATAGAATTCAATTTTGCACAGAAAAGGTCAAAATGGTGCACAACAGAAAGGGCAGATACCCAAACTTTTTAAGTGACAAACATAATTGGAAATATCCTACAATCAACATTTTATATATAACCATTCACTAACATCAAACTTGATTAAACTAGAAAATATTTCATAAGATCAAAATGAAAATTAATTAACTATTATGAGAAGCTTGAAAAAGCTAATGGTATTATTACAACCAGTAGATTACAAATATGTTAATTGTCTGTTTTCATGTCAGGAATCACAATGATTTCCTTCAAAGCTAAAGGAACGATTTACAGACCATCGTATTCTAAGACAGAATGATCTCATAAGAAAAGGAGATAAATCCAGCTTTATCTCACAAAATAAAATATCTCAAGCATCTTACACAGTTACTTTTGCTGTAAAAATGTTGTTTATCACATCATAAATATCAAACAAATCATCAACTGTCATTCACTGGTACCAGAACACAAGATCGCATGTATCATAAAAAAGACCTACCGGTACATATTATTGTACTTCTAGTATAGCATAGTGCAGTCTGATCAAAATTAAGAGTAAACAATAAAAATTTAAAAAAAAAAATTATAAAAAAAGATTTAAAAAAATAAAACCATTCAGAGTAAAGAATATATGAAATATATAAAATATATAATTAATGTCAAATATAGCAAGCGTCTCCACCATATGGTGTCACAAAATGACATGTCACAGTATTATTAAACTATAGGGAATCATAATTTCAGAACATTTGTTTTTTCTTCTTTCTATAAATGAATAACGCAAAATAATTGGACACCAAAAAATTCAGCAGCTATCATGAGTGAAGTTGAAATAGTCAACAAGAATCTTGCAAACTGTAACACCATAAGCTTCAACAGGACATTACAACCATTTGGCTTATGTCATATTATCAGTTGCACTTAGCTCACAAGTATAAAAGACGACAGCAATTTTCTCAAATAAACACCTTGAATCTGTCCTGATTGTTATCTGCATGAACTCAGGTGTTTTCTTGTACTTATTCCGATTCTTCCTGTTTCTCTCTCTATAATCACTGCACTCAGCTCCATGATGAGAGAAAACAACTACAAATGTCAGAAATAAATACCCTTTCATCTTTCCAGATAATCCGCTGCACTTGACTCTGCTTTCAGCATAGAAGACAACCCATAACAATGCTTTGCAATAAGCCCCTTTCTATCACATATTCATTCATTCCATATTTAGTATAAAACATAACCATTGTCAGAAATGAACACCTTTATTCTTTGCTTTATTCTTGCCATGAATAAGAAGCTTTCATCGTGATAATTTGCCTCTGAAAAGCCTTGGAACATCCGAAACATGGTCTCATTATCCCCTTGAGGTGAGATCCGGAGAGGACCAATTAGATGTCTTACTGCATGGGGACACAGTTGTTAACTTTGCAATTGACATCCTTTTTGAGGTGATCATTACTTGAGAAATGGACAAGAAATTGATATTGATTGTCGTCGGTATCAGTGGGAAGAAATCTGATAGATGATGTCTTTGTTGTAAGACTTGTACTGAAGGTTTTACTAACGGTTGAAGTCTTTCAAGGGTTTGTTTGACAAAGCTGCTTTATTTTATGTGGTCTTCAATGTTGATGAATGACTTCCTTGCTAATGACCTTGAATCAATTCTTTAAAGGGTCTGTATGACAAAAATACTTTATTAGATCAATGTTGATGAATGATTTTTAGAAAAGACCTTGTACTGAAAGAATAAAATCTTTCAAGAGTTTGTTTGACAAAGCTACTTTACTCCTCTGTGGTGTTCAATGTTGATAAATGTCTTCCTTGATGATGACCTTGTACAAAGGAATCAATTCTTTCAAGAGTTTGTATAACAAAAATACTCTATGTTTTATGATGTTAAATGTTGATGGACGACTACCTTGCGTTGCATCTTGTGTTGAATGCCTGAATTCTTTCAAGAGTCAAAGAAGTATAGAGTCTTTTAGTCTTTTGGTTTTCAATAGAGAATCTCACCCAAGTGTCTACTGATATCAAATGTATCAACGCAAGTTGATTAAAGTAACAAATATTGGAGGCTTGCCTGGGATATTTTTATTTTGATCAACGAGTGTTGATTTATTTGATTTCAGAACACATGAGGGTAATAATTAAGATTCTATTTATCATCAAAAAACATTTTTCATAAGGTATCTATGACTTATCTTTGAACACTGTGCTAGTCTTTGACTACAATTGCAATGATATCATGGCATTGTGGCGTCATCATGCTTTTGATGTAATATAGCATTGTGATGTCCATGCTTAAAGGCCGCTTCACACTTAGCCGAATTTGACAAAAGATGGAAACACGAATTTGAAAATGTGAAAATTCGCAAAGGATCGTAAGCAATCGGGCCATTCGTAAACGCATCTTTTGACCGCCGCAAGAGTTTTTCTTGCTTCGGCGGCAAGATCAGGGAAGAGAGCAAATTGTTGATCACGCCATTTTTGTGTTGCATCCGTGTCTCCATCTTCCCCTTCGCATTGCTATAGAGGTACCGTCATGTGAATTCGTAATGTGTTCGTATTGCCTTCGTATATCGATCAGTACGATGATGTCATTCGATTTTATTTGCATGTCAAACTCGCCCATTGAACAGATGATCACACGAAGGTAATACGATGACGACACGGATTCGTAGCTATTGTCGTACGAAAGGCAAGATGAAGACACGATTACACCAAGAAAATGTATATTCGCATAGATTATCAGAATATTTTTGACATACCAAAAAACGTCCCTGTACTTCCGATTTTGCTGCCGGAGCTATGAATACTCTACCGACTGTAATACGAAGCATTAAGATGTATTAAAGATAGCCCCGGTAACTTTGCGATTCATTCTCGATGCACACGGCACCGGTTAACTAAGTTGATTTTTAAAAGTTCATATGATGCCCAGGAAGAATAAAACAAATATCCAGATGATAAATAGTCGTAAGGTCGTTTAAAACAATCGAATTGTGCAGCCATGATACTCGTTCCAGCTGACTTCCAGAGGTCACGTGATGTTTACCGACATCTGGTTAGAGGCATCGTACATGCATCGTAGTCCCGTTACGACGTCGTGCTGCCACCGTGTTGTCGTCGTGCAGACTTTGTAAAGGTTGAGTTCGAAAGCTTTGAATCAATTTCAGTTGTTAACAATTGTTATCTAGCAAGTCAGTTGAAAATTATAGTATACGTCCATTGCCTGAATATGTTCCAAGAGGCCACATATTAATAGTCTAGCAACATTACTGGTTATCTTACGTTATGCCACACATCCATTCTTAGACTTGGTGGCATTCCACTGCTAGTTCAACCACATAGCCACCTTTCACGCATGGGCAAAAATTCAAATCAAGACCAATTGTTATCAATTCCGGGCCAATCGAACTCGACCTGAGCTAAATCTCCTTTACGATCGTGCATCCATTCGCATTGAGTTCGTTTTGTGGTCGTGTGTCATTCTTTCAACATCGTGTTGCCTTCTTTCTTTATTAGAAGTGTCTCCGATTATGACGTCTTTTTCCCATATTCGGGTCAAATCGTACGAATTTCAAATTTTCTAATTCGTGTTTCTTTCGTTGGTCAAAATCGGGACAGTGTGAAGCCACCCTAAAGATGTATAATTGTGATGTCATGTAATTGTCATTGCCATTGTTCAAAATCTACTTTCAGATGATGATATCTCCTTAAAGATCTTGTATTTGCAGGTTCAAAATCTTGGAAGAGTCAGACGACAACGCTGCCTTTTTTTCTCTGAGTTGTGTAAAGTGAATGATCAAAATCTCATCTCAAAATATTGGACTCATGTTTGAATCTCTTTCAATGGTCTTTACAGCAAAGCTGGCTTATGTGTTTTGTGGCGTTAATTGTTGATGTACAAAGTCTTCGCTAAAGCAAAATATTTCAATCTTTCTTAAATATGATGAAATGTTAAGCCATAATTACGAAACTTCCAGTCTCTAATACAACAGTCTAGACCTTGTAATGATAACTGTTAGACATAGAAGTTAGGGACTTTTACATACGGCGTATCTGCTGGACAGGTCTCAGACTTGCATAGGGATTTGAATAAATAAATATATACATTGGTCTATGTCTGATTGGCGGAGAAAGGCTGGTCTAGCTGACTTCAAGCAGGGTTGGTGTGACCCTTGAGTCACTATTTATTTTATGTCATATGATTTCCTATTTCAATCAATTTTCTTCTTTCTATTCCCTTATGAAAACTTCCTCAATTTATCTTTAGGTAATAGAATAGCCTGTCTAATGTCATGATATATCATATAGATACGATTTAACTTGATTAAATCATAATTTTTCTTTTAATTTTTATCAAATTTTTTATACCTTTTTACATAATTTCTTACATATGAATTTAATATCTTAAAATGTTCATGAAGTAAGCAAATAAATACGTTTCTATTTTGAACAAAATATCAAACAAACCTTCTAAATGAAACAATATTTGACGAATAAATGAAAAAATAATTTAATAAATGAATGAAAAAATAATCTTATGATATTCTAGCTATATATGAATCATTCATCCCAATCGTGCATTATATGCATCCATACTTTGTAAATTGATAATTTCTCTTAGTCATAGCCCAAGGGTAGAATCCTTTTAGTGTTATTGCTGTAATAAAGATGGATCTTGTTTGCGTTTTGTCATTTTGGTGTTCTTTCTTTGTTTATCAAAGTTTATATTTCCCTCAAGGGCTTTCATTTTAGATGATTTCAAAGTCTTATGATTATTACGAGAATCAAGATGGAACAAGAATTAAATGTAACAAAAAGAATATTTTAATAATGTTAACAGTGTTTTGTTACTTAAAACCATGTACGTTTTTTTCCATTTTACATGAAAACACACTTCTTAAAAATTTGAACTTTATATTATCATGTATGTGTGACATTCAAGGAAATGGATTTTACCAACAAATACAATACAATTTTATCATGGTGCACAAATCATTTTCTCTTCAGTAAAGCTGACAGAAGCAAACAAGATCAGTCATCAGAAGATGACATATCCCAGGCCACCGGTTCCACATGATCGTAAGATATAAACCTTTGAAAGATAACTTTTTCAAGCAAGGTTCATAATAGTATAAGCTGATATATATGAAACGAAACCTTTCATGAACAGAGTCCAAATAAGAGCCGTTTCCATGGAAATAATAAAAAATAAAATTTTCAAAAATTTGAAAATATCAAAAGGCACCACTTCAGTAGGTGGGGAATACACATGTAAAGTTTCAGAAAGATATGTGGACCGGTTTTTGAGTTCTGCTCCGGAAACGAAATTATTACGGACGGACGGACGGACGGACAGACGGACGGACGGACATACAGACGGACAGGGTGATGACTATATCCCACAGTATTACATACCGGTGGGATAAAAACTGAAAAAAGCCATATAAAGCATGTACAGTACAGGAAACAATCAATATACCGGGTGTAGTACACCTTGATGTTTATTCTAAATCATTACATATTTAGAAGACTTTCAAAGACATTTTGTTATATACATCATTTTCAAAAACTCAAATTTTCCGTAAAATTTTCATTTGACAATATTTTGTATTGTAAAAAACTACAGTGCTGCAATCTCTATTACATTAAAAATAACAAATGAATTTTCCATGTCACTTTATACGGCAAATGAGGATTACATAATAAATCACTCCTGGTTATGAAAATATTATTTTACCCTGAAATGGCAGATTTATTATGACATTTTTATTTGGTCATTCTAAATCATGTTGAAATATGTTGTTGACTTGAAATAGGACACATATAATATCAGCACCCAAGCTGTTGTAATTTTTCATCAGATATGCAAAACAATCTAAGATAGAATTATTACTTTGGCAACACACATAAAGTGGTGGCAACTACAAATAAATATAATGCACATTTTCTGTCATTGAAAATAAATTGAAGCTTTTTGATGAAGCCTAAGCCATGACACGTCAAAAATACCTAATGAAAATATAAATTGATATAATTATTTTGATATGTAACAAAGATATTTTTGTGAAATTTTCTCTTATTGACTTCACACTTCAATTTTGTAAGAGAAACAAAAGCATTTTCTCATTTATTCTTTAAATAAGGCTCCAAAGGACATTGCACATGTCTGTTCTCGATCATATTCCACCTTGTATAGTTGAAGATTCACCAAAGATCTTGTACTAGAAGACCTTGCTCTGACACCTTTCATTTTATCAAGAAAATATGCCTTTCAATTCTCAAAAATTCAGATTCTTTTTAAAGGGTATATCTTTTCAACTTTACATTTCTTTTTACCATTTACCAAACTGACAAAACTGATAACTCATCTGCTAACTCAAGGCGCCAAAGGACAAAAAAATATCGGTTCTTGATCATATTCCACCATGTTCTTGTTCAAGATACAGCGAGCAATTGTACCGAAAGACCTCTCTCTGACACCTATTGGTCTGAAGGTCAGATGAGCATCTGACACCCAATATTCCATGGAGGTTCCCAAAACCTTACAATGAACCAGCTAATTCAATTAAGAGGCAAATTCCTTCAAGACTTGTAATCTTTGGAATAATTTAAGAGAACAATGTCATCTTGGATTGTCCCGAGACAAACTTGAAATTGATTCTCAACAATTACTATTAGTGCTTGATGATTCCATTCAATTAAAACAGAGCATTCCTGGGGGCTCAATTACAGTAATAACTTATAATGGAGTAAGTCATGCTGGACTTTATAGGGATTAGTGCACAAACATATATATACATATATATATACACCTATGAATTATATATATATATATATACACCACACAAAGGTCATCGACAACTTTATATTCAATATCATGATGGTCTTTCAGAAACTCAAATTTCCCAAAAACATGAATTGAAATCTAATCTATGATATTTCAAATAAAAACATTTAATAATGTCCTACCTTGCTGAACAAGGGCCTAGATTGTACTATATACAGAGTCAGAGATCAGGACTAAATGATCCTTATTTGGCAGACAAGGATGCTTGATTTTCTATACTTTCTGATAAGTCTGGAAGCCTATTCCTCCAAGACACCGTTACTTACACCAATCTGTGAATGTTCTTAGTGACCTTTCAGTGAGCGCCAAAGGGAGTCGGAAACTGGGATCAATTGAGGACAAAATCTAATTTGTTTGCTCTAGTGGCGGAACTATCCATCGACTAACTGAGTGACAGCAATGTACATGTGTAAAGTATGTCTAGAAGCAGTGTGACTTCTCAATGGTTGTACCATTGATTGGTGAAATAGACACCTAGTTCATATTGTTGAACTGTATTGAACTATCGTGCAGTAAAGTATGTCTGAAAACAGTGTCACTTCTCAATAGTTGAATCATAATTGGTGAAATAGACACCTAGTTCAAATTGTTGAACTGTATTGAACTATCATGCAGTAAAGTATGTCTGGAAACAGTGTCACTTCTCAATTGGTTGAATCATAATTGGTGAAATAGACACCTAGTTCATATTGTTGAACTGTATTGAACTTTCATGCAGTAAAGTATGTCTGGAAACAGTGTCACTTCTCAATGGTTGAATCATAATTGGTGAAATAGACACCTAGTTCATATTGTTGAACTGTATTGAACTATCATGCAGTAAAGTATGTCTGGAAACAGTGTGACTTCTCAAAGGTTGAATCATAATTGGTGAAATAGACACCTAGTTCAATTTGTTGAACTATCATGCAGTCTGACTGAGTGACAGCAATGTACATGTGAAGAAGCACTGTCTTATCAACGATGTCAATTAATAAATAATTTCATAGTGAAATATCATCAAATGATTACTAGTTGAATAGTTTTATAGACATAAATTGTGGTATGAGAAACTGTTGCAAGTCTGACATGTCAAATTTCTTTTTACCTAGTTTTTCTTTGCTTTCCAAACAATTCCAACTAACACCCATTTCATTCACTGACTGGTTTGTTTCTAAGGATATAAGGAATACAACCCATATCATAGCTGCACTATAACAATGTCTGAAGACATAAAGTAAGATTGACAGTAACAAAAAGTATAAGTGATGTCAATATCAAATGTTCATTTTAAAAAAATCTGTAAGTGATGTCAATATCAAATATTCATTTCAAAAGAATATGACAAGTGATTTCAATATCAAGTGATCATCCAAAAGAAAATAATCATTTTGGTGCAATACAAAAGAAATTTGTAGAAAAATACCAATATAGTTATGTAAATATCAGTGCTACATTTTCAGCTTCAGTAAAGACATCGATTGACAGCCTAGACACCTCATGGCCGTAATGTGACAGCTATCAAACATTTATTCTATTAGAAACCAACAGACAGGGATGTAAATATGTAGAGGAAGATTGAAAACAGACAAGCCACATACTGGAACAATGACTGTCTTGGTACATACACCATTGATTGGTGACATAGACACCTCATGGCTGTTATCTGAAAACCTTGAGATCCCTCTTACTGGGCAAATTTGTTGATGGTCAACACGGCTTTATTGACCAGACCTAGATTGCTGGATTGGCCGGAGAGCTCCTGACCAGTGTCCATCATCGATCTGACCAAATCAGATGACATGGACAGCGTTGGGTTAACACCAAAAAATCATTTATAGAAATATATATATTATTATTTATATCGATCTGACCAAATCAGACAACAAGCATTGTGTCTTGGTTAACACCGAAAATCATTTGAAGAAAAATATAGAAGAAATTTTGCAACTTTTGACGGCTTTGCAATTATGGAGAATCCAAATACAATCTTTTAAAAGTTTGAACCCTTTATTTCAGATCTTAAACTTTATTACCTAGGGCTGATTTCTAATTTCAAGAAATAAACAAATGTTTGACATGAACAAGGATATGTCAGGAGGAAGAATTAATGGAAGGAATATTACCTGCATTTGCAGAGAAAGGTTAAAGAATATTAGGTTAAAGAATAGTAAGAACTCCTTTATATTTTATGTTCGGTTTTATTATTAGAGACACAAAATGGCACAAACAGGTGAAGAAAAGTTAAAGGTTATTTAGATTCTCGTTACAAACTCAATTAACAAATTAATCAATTAGTCTCAGTACGACCACCTGATCTTCTTACCAGTCACAGGGTAAATTGACTTGTGAAATCATGGTTTCAGACAATAGCTTGAATGACATTTAACATTAACGAATATCGACATTGTCGTCTTTGTTTGTCTACGAAGTCCTCAGAAGAATGAAAGGTTCTCAAATTCATTCAGAAAAGTGACATTTACAGATATAACTTGGTGCTTCAAATACATAATAGGGTTAGATAACTAAACGGTTCTAAAACTTTTCTTTATTTTGAATATCATTTCTTTCCCTTTAAATACAAATTTGGTTATATTCAAACATGCAGTGAATATCATGTGGCATGTGGTACAACAATCTTAACCATATGACACATCATATGATATGCCATTTGTCTTCTTAATTAAAAAAAAGGTAAATCTTAAGATGAAACACATTTACAAAAACTATTTCTTATAACAGACACTTATTATAGATATATTTAAATGCATATATATTCTATATATATATATGAAAATTTAAGCAATATTCATTCTTTTATTGGCGATGAATTGAATAAGTGCATTGAATTAAATTTTAAAAGCAAATCAGAACAAGTAAATTTTTGTGACAATTATTTTCACAAGGCAAGAGCCAATAGCAACATGAACAAGACTTAAACAAATAAAAAATATAATGGACTGATGACACGCACTATGTCAACAATTACAAATCCTTTACTATGTATAAATGATATTCTGCCATAAATTTTGCATAAAACACAAACATTTTATCACAAAATCCTGTCACATTCATGTTGAATATTTGATTGCTGACATCCAACTGCAGATTCGCATGTTGACAAACAATTAGGCTAAATGATTTGATTTGATTGGCAAGTGATTGGCAGCAATCTGATTACAAATGAGGCACAATTGTTGCACTGAAGGCACATGGCTATGAATTATTCCGTCCACTTGCAATGTACATGATTAGACTAACATGATTTATGGGTATTAAGCTTCTTTAACTTAGTACATTTGACAATGTGGGTGAATGCATGAATGAAATGTACATATCTTCAACAAGCAAGGTCAGAAATGACAATATCATTGAGAAGAATAATTATGCATTAAGAGTCTTTGAATTGGTATAAGTGGCCATGGTGGTTGAATGAATGAAATGTCTGGATCTTCAACAAGCAGGGTCAGAAATGACATTATCCTACCTCATGTAAGAATCTTGATCTCTCATTGGTCCACATGACACTGGATATATACCGATATAACCTCTTGAGGGGGGATACATTATTTCATACCCCACCACAAAAAACATTAAAAAAAGCTTGCAGTTGAGCATCTTGAAATGTACACTGTGTGTTACCTCTAACACATCAAGGTTACTTTTTTTACTTTGGCTTGTCGCATAACACCAAGGTAGAGGCTGATATATCCCCATATTCCCCTCATCTGAATGGTATAACATATAATAGATTGAGATGAACAACATAGTGTTTTAAGGATCTTAAGATGGTATATATGGCCATTTTCACGTATGCATTAATGAAGCAGAAACGACAACATCACTAAAAGAAGAAGAACTATGAAACCTCCTTACTGATAAATTCTAAATGTACAACCTATTGGTCATTTATTGCAAGGCATCATGGTCATATATCAGTCATATATTTCAAGTAGTACATCAAAATAGTCATACTGTCACATCAAATGCGAACACATGAGAAAAATGATTGAAACATACATTTATATCAAAGAATGGTACAGTTTAGATGATTGAATGAAGATGTAGAGATAAGGTTACCTCTTTTATTGCATTGATAATTGGTCGGTTGATTGAAATATACATGTTTTAGGTTATTACAAAGAGGTTCATTGTGAGAAAATGACACCAATTTGAACAAAGAACAATTGTAAGTACAATTTCACAGTATGAGGTTCACAGTATGAAGATATGATGACCATGTACATGACCATTACAGGCTTAACGACCATTTACAAAAACAATCAATCTCAAGCTACATGTCAAAACAACCAATGCTGGTAGAACATCTAATTTGCTACAGGAGTCAATAGAAATGTATTTATTGATATTTATTTTCAGTGCCATAAATGAATCCACCTCTTCCCCTTTTTGAGAAGGAGGTCAAAAAAACTTGTATAAATCTGACCCTATATCCAGAAGAAATGATCCTGTCACAATTTGAGTATTCTTGTATTAATAGTTTTTGAAGAGATGGGGGGGGGGGGGGGCTTTGGTGTGGTTACCCTGCCTTGTCAAGAAGTGAGAGGTATCAAGCCAAGTGAACAAATGCTTGTCTCCCTGTTACAAAGACATTATTCTGATTTGACCGTCCCAATGCCTGTGATCTCTAGGTTTATAGATTTTTCAATGTTTTACAGAAATTATCTGCATTTCCCATATTTGAAGGGTGTTCTGGACAAAAGTAAGAATTTGTTCATAGGTGCAAGGTTACCTCTTAATAAAATTCAGCTTTGGGGGTGCAGCAGTTTTGGAGGAGAAGTTGAAAATTGTGAAAAGCGTAGAAGCATTAGACAATTTTGGACGACAGATGACAGACCACGGACAGTTCATGACAGCTGATGACGACTTATGCCCTATGCTCATTTGGCTTTTAAGACCTGATGACCAAACGCTCCTGTTTATATTCAAAAACTTATTATTGATAAAAAGTAATCATTAACAATATATATGATATTACAAATGATTTATCACTAGACTTATCAAAACCAACAGTGAAACAACTTCATAGAACCTCCAATTCAAGGGTTAAAAGAGGAACAAAAGAGACCACATATGGTATTGCACAGTGTTGTAGTTAAGCCTACAAGAAAAAGCTAAGCTTGCAATGAGATCAATACCCAATGATATAGGCAGACTGTGGAAATGTTCTTTACAGGCATTTTGGTTCCCTTCAATTTGCTTAGTCCCAAAAAACACATTCCAAGCACTGGCATTCAATATTAAGAAGACAGGCAAAGTAAGAATTGGATTTAAAGGTAGAGTGCTTCTTTGGTAAATGGTCAAGGCAAAATTCCTCAAGAACTCTTTTGCTTATATTTATGATTTGAATATGTTTATATAAATGTTACCATTTCAGTAAATATTGAATAAAAATAAAAATTCTTGAAAATGGTTGATGCAAAATCTTCAAATTCTCTTTTGCTTATTTTTGTAAGTTTATAAAATAACATCAATTATTGCCAGTAAAGTAAATTCAAATCAAAACTATCAAGAATATTTAAGTGTTCACATCAATTACAGCAACAACAAAACAGAAGGGACATGTTTTATCCTTAAACACTAACCTTGTGTTGATTTATAAATTTGGAGCAGTAGAAAGTCACAGTATTAGTACTTTTTCTGTTGAAGTTTGAACAAAAAAAGGATCTTTATTTGTCCTGTTCTTATTGACAAAAGACATTACACAATTGAATAAAAATTGCCTGTATTATTGCTCTCTGAACATTGACCAAAATCCAAGCACCAATGGACAAAAGTTATTCCTGTTCGGTAATCACACCAAAAGTTCTAATGCCAATCGACCAAAGCAAGATAGAATATAAGTAACCATAAACAGTCAATATAAAGTATTAACACATATAATTCTACCAATGACAGTGATAAGCATCAGTATTATTCCTGTTCCTCTTGACCAAAGTCAGGCGCCGATGGTCAATGACAGATGATATAGACAAATTAGTCGGATCATCACCGCTTGTTATGACAGTTCTTGACTTATGTATAGTGTACCCTTCACTGTAGTTGAGTTTGTCTGGCTCCGACAGTGTGCCATCCCGGACAAGAAGAAGACAATAAACATCTTGATTATTTCTGTGATTCTTGACCAAAGTCTGAGCACATATGGTCAAATTTTAAACGAATATTTATATGATACGGTACAAATTCTTGTAATATTTCGGTCAACTATTTGAGATGGGGGGATACCTAATACAACAATGTTACATTTATAAACTATCTAAAGGCAGGTATTTCTAATGTAATTTTTCCCCTCTGAACATTGACCAAAATCTTAACGCCAATTGGCAGCATTTAAGTCTGTATTATTTCTGTTTTGAAATTGAAAGGCCAAAGTCAGGCTTCAGTTCCAGAAGTTAGACAGGAAATAACAAACCATAATAAGTAAATATAAAGTATTAACACATATAATTCTACCAATGACAACGATAAGCATCAGTATTATTCCTGTTCCTCTTGACCGAAGTCAGGCGCCGATGGTCAATGACAGATGATATAGGATCGACCAGACAAATTAGTGAGATCATCACCGCTTGTTATGACAGTTCTTGACTTATGTATAGTGTACCCTTCACTGTAGTTGAGTTTGTCTGGCTCTGACAATGTGCCATCCCTGTGGACTACCAGTTAGGTCGCGCCGACATTGGCTGATAGGAAATCAATAGGAATGTGGGTTAGGTATGTAAACTGTAGATATGAGACTTATTCTCATTTAAATGATGTGGTTATACTATTTTTATTGGAAATTGATCAATTATCAAGGGTGATGTTAATTCTTGAATATTTGATCAGTCATATTTTGAGTGAAATTTTATGATGAAGAACATATACCCCAAAAAAATGTATGATAACAATGACTCAAGGTCATGTTGATTTTTAAACGTTTGAATATATGTGATAATCTATACTATCAGCAAGTAGCAATCCCAGAGTTATTTCTATAAAATAAACTACTTTCATATTTCGTGATATCAATTCAACAGCTCAAAAAATTAATTTTATAAAATATATATTTATGATCACAATGATATAATGTGGTATGTATAACAATTGTCAACATAAGCATCAAATCAACATGTCAATTACATTACCAGATGTACATTTATGCCATTAAGCATAAGCTGTTGGTCGTCAATGTCATATACAACTGCCACTCCACAAGCAATATGGGAATGTTCATATGGGAGTAATATACACATGGAGAGGGCTGATACATTATCCAGAGATCAGATGAGGCATTTGCTAGATTGACTTGCACACTTTGAGTGATTAGAACTTCAATGCTCAAGGACTTTGTTGTTATGCTTGACTTTAGCATCTAAACAGTTTACTTCATAGAGACAACCCTTCTTGTTTTTATGTCATTAGGATTCATAAGATAAATATTCATCACCATATTTTGTAAGACTTAAACATTTTGGCATCAATAGAGTAGGTAGTATGGTTTTGACAATGGTTTTAAACTTCAAATGATTAAGTATCTGAACACTGGATGTACTGATCTTTGTGGTCATAATTAGCGCTTAGTAGTAGCTGTGAAAGTACACTCCTTCAGGGTAATAATCTGGCGCTTTGAGCATGTCTTAGGACGTGGAAAAGGCGCAATATAAGTATGCACATTATTATTATTATTATCTAACTAATGTATGATAATTTCCTTATAAGGCATGATAGACCTTTAAAATTCTTCATAAATTCCTCAATATTTGCAAAACCATTTTGAGTAAACTTTTCTGGATTACCAACCTGTTAATTAAATAAGTTATACATAATTGGCCACTAAGAATTGGATGGCCAAAGAAATCAGGATCCTCAAATAATTAAACTTTCAAAGAGTTAAAAAAGCCAATGAGACATTTCCACTCATGCTTCAGATATAATCATTCACAAAAATGCAATGACAAAGTTGATTGTACCAAAATCTGTCCCAATATATACCTGACAAAGAGTACTGTTATGTGCAATATATGTTGGTATGTTCGCTATTTACACAAGAAAGTCTTGGAGAAATACAAGGAATCATGGAAACTCGTGGCACTGGTGTGGTATTTGTCATGAATAACTTGAGTATGTTTACTTTAATTCTTGCCAGTCTTTGAGAATAAAAAGAAATTGAAGATTTATTGAAAATGAAGTTTTAACTCTGGTGTATCAATTCTCAGGTGGCCAATTAACATGTGTCACAACTCTTTAATAAAGTGTGTTATTCCGAAACAGCAATTGACTCTTAGACTTTCATATGATAACCTTTTATGGCCAATAATGTCACGTTATTCACTTCCTGTAAAAATTAACGACGTCATAGCGTTGTGATGTCGTTGTGTTTATGACGTAAAAGCATTGTGACGTCATCACTGATCATGATAAAACATTGTTATCATATTGTAAAATCATGTATCACACCAATGTGTCTTCACACTCTTTGCCTTTTATCAGGATATGGTAAATGAATGGTAAACAAATGGAAATATAAAACAACTATCCAAGCAAATATTTCACAACTTTCTTTTTAACCTAGCTCAACATGTATCTTAAATACCTTACAAATTGTTTTAGACATCAAACATGAATCATTGACACTAACAGTGAAATTCCTGAAACATAATAAAATAATCTGCTTTGACACTTCCATGTCCTCAATCAAACTTCAAAGAGTAGCATTGACAGCATCATACATTTCTTATGTATTCCACTTCAAAATTCCCTTTAAAGATAAGAATCATTCAATTTATGAGAAGAACCATGAACCTTTGGCATATAAATACTTTTGAATAATAATAGGCAGCGACTATGCATGTTAATTACCTATCCAGTAATACTTGCATAATTACAAGAAACTACACACCTGGAAAAAAGTATTGCAACATATGATACCTATAAAAACTATTGGTTTTGTATTTATAAGGATCTTATTGGTATCAAAGCCAATGTTTCAAGTTGAACCATTTCTGAAGATGTAAAAACAAACACAATCTTCGGTAATTACCAGTTTATCATTTTAAAAGCAATGTCAATGTAACCTTTGTAAATCATTGTAATTTCATTGTCAAAAATGTTTTGGTGCAACAGCAATGTTCCATGGGTAGATGTGGATGTCAACATTTACTGATTAGTCAAGATACACAATCAAGAGAGTGAGTCAATCGTATCCCTAATGAGCAAGAATGTTAACAGCAAAACTCATCACTTATAGTGAATAAGATGCAGAGCTGTCGGTCAGACCATTGGTTCTATTCCATTTGGTAATTCTTTCTCCGCTTAGCTCTAAATGAAACTGAAACCTTCTTGTGTTTAGATGGGTTACTTTACTTAGGAGAAATATCATCTTTTGTTTATCATAATAATAATAGTATTTTATATTTATTTGGCGCACATTTCCATCCACTAGTGAATGTTCAAGGCTCTACCAACATTATACCCTCGTCTAACCCAAGTTGACATATTTGTCCCTAAACACACCACAACTCCTGCTCGGTGAAGCGAGGCAGGTTTTTTAATTTAGTCTCTTGCCCACGGTGACACCACATGTCTCTCAACTTGTGTCTCAGTGTGGGGCAGAGAATCAACCTCATGTGCTATCTATATATTAGTATACATGATTTCTATAAATTTCTAGAAGTTTTATGTACTCTGCCTATACCAGGTATATGTACAATAAAGAATCTTAAATCCTGTATCTTTAAATCAAGAAAATGTGGTGTTGCAATATTTTCTTCCAGGTGTATATTTGCACTACTATGCAAAATATTGAGAAGTAAGAACTGCCGGATCAAGCAACCCACACACACATCAAACGAGTGATGTAAGCCATAGTAATTTCTGGCATATTTAATACCATTCCTGAAAGTCTTGGAAAACTACCAAAATCTCTTGGCACTAAGATGAGCAGAAATGTCAACCTGACACGGAGTGAAATTGACATTGACATATGTATATATATATATATACACCAGCAAGCACCTGTTAGGTAGTAATGTATGAGTTTGAAGTGGTGGTTGTCTAAGTGAAATTAACACTACTGTCGTAACTAATTATACCTTTAAGGGTCTCTGATACGTACATAAAGCTTTTTTCACAATTTTGTATAAAAATAAATTTCTCTAAAATTATGAAAAAAAAAAATGATTAAAAAGAATTGAAAGCATCATGCATATTTAAAAGACAAACATAAAGCTTTTTTCACAATTTTGTATAAAAATAAATTTCTCTAAAATTATGAAAAAAAAAAATGATTAAAAAGAATTGAAAGCATCATGCATATTTAAAAGACAAACATAAAAATCAAAACCATAAATTTAAAAACTCAATTAACTTGGCCCCGTATTGAAATAATCTATATAAAAAAAAATATAAAAAAATATCCTTACAATTGTTATTGCAGTACTAGATGAAATTGAGAATAGTACATCTGACTTTATTTCAATTTCATAACTATATAAACAACATGATACATCAAGAAATGTTTTCATTTTATAAACAACTATTCCAAATAACATTTAGTTTGTTAAGAAAATAGCTATCACTTTTTTTACAATACATGTATTTGATAATTAAATGATAAATGCTTCTTTAACTGAAAATTTAAAGAATGACATTTTCTAGTATCAATTTCATAGATGTCAACACTACCAAAAGCTTTATTCTAAAGCTCCAACAAACTATCAATATTGAAATGACATATTGCAAAAGGTCTTGCAAGCAAGGATGTGATCAGATTGAAATAGAATTAGAATTGCCAATATTGAAAATTTTCAAGAAAATCAATATCAAAATATAGTAATTCACTCTTTCTAAGGCAGATTGAAGATCTTTTGGAAGCCTCAATGAAATTGCAAAAAGTTTCAAACATTGACATGACAGTATATTTCTGATAGGTTTTTGGTACATGGTCAAACCATTTTCCTTGAAAATGTGAGGGGCATTTTGAAATGACATACATATGAGAACAGTTTTCCCCTAAAAACACTAGACAAAACTTGTTGTTTACTATCATACTACGAGCATGTTTTTTTGAACAAAAGCATAAAATTTCCCAAAAAACTTGCTTTTCTTCATTGATTTGTTAACACTTTGCCTTGGCCTCATGTTGCATATCATATCTTTATTTCATAGAAACTACTGGTATTTATAAAGCATTTGGCCCTTAATTGTGTATATTAATTTGCCTTTTCTTGAACAGCCAACATAAAAATCTTATTTTAAAAAGTCTCCCTCTTGCAAGGTCTTACTTAAAAATACAAAATAATTTAAGGTCGATTGATCTACTCTGAAATCTGTAACTATAAAAGGATGATTAAAACACAAAATCAATACATACAATTTTTAATAAACCAATCTGAGATCCAAAAGATGTTAGGAACTTTAATAATCAATAAATTTAAATAAAAGGACCTGAATCCCTTGAAAAGAATAATTGCTTTCAAAATGTCAAAACATATTTGACATTAAAGTAATGATGATGTATATCTATACTGACCTTAAGACAATACATTTTTTAGTATACGCCACTTTATTTATTTTCTCAATAATTCTGATCATTGAAGTCTAAATGTCTATATGAAATAAAAAGAAGGCGTAAGAGATTAAATGTTTTTTGACTAGGTGAATGATGGTGATCATTAAATAATTACTTTAAGTTGATGATATTAAAGCAAATGAAACGATATTGGTTAATTGTTACAGTTTCATTCTTCATTCATTGTCTTAAAGAAAATGTTCGTCACAAAAAGTATTTAATTATAGGTCACTGTCATGTGTGACAAACAGGGTACATCTGCAAGAGCCTGAAAGCTACATATACGATAGAATAAGAAATATTTTCTGATAAAAACAATTCCAATAACGGTAACTCCAAAAGCACAAATCAGTAGCAATTTCATACCATTTCCTTTTCACATCGAACAACCATGACCCAAACAACTTGTATTCCATTTTCATGTACATCAACCTTATCAAACAAATAAAGGAATTCAGACAAGGGTGTATTTCAAATTTCTATTTCACAAGTGTAATCTTGTAATTCTTGAAACCACCGTAGGCGTTGACGGTAAAGGGAACCAAATTGTTTCATGGATCTCGAATTCAGCACTCAATGTTTTTATATCAAATGCCACATTTTTTTCATCAAATGCTAACTGATGCCATTGTGAGTTTTTAAAGGCCTCATTCAGGAAATCAATTTAAGTGTAACTGCCTAAATTGGCCACAATCACCTCCATGAAATTGGTCCTTCAAACTTCAAATAAAATTGCTTCCTGTGCAAAACAGTTAGAGTAATTTTAACCTTTAAGTCTTTGATATATTACTACTCATGAATGATTTTGAATAAAAGGTTCTATAGACTTTAAGTGCTGTAATTTAGAATGGTTGCACTTATTTTCATGCTTTAATCTAAGTATGTTCATGTATCATTTAATGCATAGAAAGTTTCATAGCAATTTTATGGCAGTTATAAGCCATGTTCAAAATAATTTTAGTTAAAGAATTTCTATACCTTTGGGTTGTGTTTTTTTTATTGTTTTTGTAAAAAAGATATGTGTCATGGCAAGTCTGAAACACAAATATTTATGGTAAAAGGCCTTTCAAGGACAACCTTGATAAGAATAATGTTATATATAAATGATTAAAATTTAGTTTGAAAAGCATTCAATCGGAACTTATTTGCTTTTTACTGAAAAAGATATTTTGAAATGGCTTTTGTGACGATTGTATTATTGATTTGAAAATGAAAAGCAAATTATGTGTGTCCAAAAAAATCTTTACTCAATTTAAAATTTAGAGAGTTAATTATCACACTCATCACTTCTTATTATGTTTTTTTCTTAAAATGTTAGATTTTTTTTACCAAATTTTTATTTTAAAGTCTAATTGTTGGATCTACTAGCAATAGCAAGAGCAGCTGACGATGTTTACCTCCAGCCACCAGATGCACAAACAAATGCATCAAAATAATGTTAATAATGATGGGTTGATGTTGTCGATATAATGAAAAAAAAAATGAAAACATATGCATGTTTTCATGATTCATCAAAACTATTGCCCTCATCCTTCATCGTAAAGTTATCACTTCTATTGTGCTTATTTTCATCTATTCCAGAATGATTTAGGTTGAGACACAATTCCACACATAAACATCTTGTCCTCATTAGACTAATGGGAGATAAGCTATAAAATCAGGATCACAATCTGAACCAAACTAACAATAAACACCAAGGTGTTTGTCCACAAGTCCCTGGACACCTGTCAGCTGTATATCATAACAAAGTAATCAATTTCAGATCAATACCCTCGTTAATTACAACCTGTCAATCAAAGTACAACCATCGTCAATTCATATATTTGTTTCATCTGATAAAATCCTGGCAACCATCTTTAGCAATAAAACTGACACAAGATTAACACAACTTTAACCGAAAAAACATCAGGTCCAGCCAATTAAATAGTAATCAACAATGTTTGACCAAACTCTTCCACTCGACTGACCAACTCGACAAACATTGAACACACTAATGGTTTTGTTGCATAGTTGTAGCACCAATTAGTCACCCAATAGAATGATTGTTATTCTGTGGTAACGAAACCATTCATTAGCAAAACTATCCCCCATTCTGCCTATAGAAATGGCTCTGCAGTTCCGTCAAAAGCCAAGACCCTTTCTACGCATTTCCTCTCTCATTTCATTCCCTCGCTCCTTTCTTCCTGCGCCTTTAAGATAAATCAATATTCGGTAAGGGACGATTGATCTCTCTGCAGTCTGAAGAGAAAGTGATAGGCCTAAGCATCAACCCTGTAGTACGCACATACTCAGAAGTAAATTCCATTTCACTATACCTGGCTTATAAAGCTCTCAGAGCTGGTAATGTATAGTTGGTCAAGGTGATAGTGATTAATCGCATTCTCTAACACTTTGATGTCGAGAGAAGTAATATCAGGGGTCAGATTTACCATCAACGTAAGGGGGAGTTTCGTACAATTGGACACAGTGACTCCATACAGTTAATTTGATTTCTATTTTGGAATTGTTAGACTATTTCTGATGTAAAACTTATTTATTCAGATGGATCTATAAATCGACAAGACTCTTCATTGCTTTGAGCTGAAGGTACTCTTTGCTTACACAATTTCTTCTGGCAGATAGCTTAAAAATGTGATTTTCAATGAACCTTAACTTTTAACTTTGGTCTATATCCACATAATTTTCATTCACTTTAAGTTGTAAATAGAATGTTCTTGAAATAGTGGTTTTGAAACTTTGGACAAGCAAAGCTACAAATATCATTAGATGATCTTCATCTAAACATTCGTAATAATGAGAGCTAGGTCATTAAGATAATCACTCATTTTGAAATAATAATAACATCATAATTGGTTTTGATAGTCGAGACAGTTTTATATATCACTAGATACACTACATATATCACTGTCGATGAAGGGTTAAGGTAATGGATAAAATAGTGTAATGTTAAACATAATACCCATTTGAACTAATCAGTCTTGCTAAAGGTTAAAAAAAATGCACTACATAAATAAAATACAAAAATACTATAGAACATGATACAGACATAAAAAGCCACATTTGAAATGGACAGTAACATGATATTGACATCTGAAATAGACACTAACAGTCCCTAAGGCAAGGATCATGACTTGTGATTCTCAGTATTCCAACTCTACTCAGATTGAAACAACTAGATTAGAGACTCACTCCTCATTAATTAGTGAGATCAATATTTAATTAGATGCTATTCTTTGCTCTACCTATTTGTCTTCTAATGACAGTATATCCCCATGGATTCCACTGCAGTGCAGAGTGTCATATTTCGGTTCCTGCAAATCACAGCGCTAATGGTTTAGACAATCGGTGCCAATTTGAAGCACTTATACAGCTTCGCTCCAGGCAATGAGCAGAACTGATGGATGTGGGGTAATCTTTGCATTTCAAGAACTCTTGGAGACTTACCAAAATTTGGCACCAGTTATGACATATTGGTCGTTGTAATCTTTATGTAGTTGGCTAATGACTTAAAGGAACTTTGGTTGTTAGATGGGTTTAGTATTTTCCTTAACGATACAGAGCCAAGAAATCAAGCCATATTCATTGGATAAACTTAGAAATTACAGTAAAAAAATCTTATTTGCTTACGAATATTAGGCACTGGTTGTCGAAAGTAAGAATGAGGTAAGGCTGGTATGTTCAACAAATTGCTTTAAAGTCATTTTTTATCATTTTACCAGATTTGCCAGGTTTACCGTTATTTTGACACTAGATATGACTATGGCTCCAATAACATTTGGAAGTTGGCAAGTTGCTTCTCCAGTAATTGCGTTTTACTTTATTTTTGCAATTGCACATGTGAAATATGCCAGAAGCTAACAAATAGTCAATGGTTGTGGATACATGATAAATCACCATGTAATGATAATTTTCTTAATTGCTTTTGAAAATAAGAAAAATCTTCATACCATTGACAGGCCAAGTTAATTCTTGCATAAAAGAGTCATTTGAAATTGTAAATTTTAGAAGAAAATAGTGCAGTGAATTTCTTAAATTGTTTGTAAAAAATATCATGTTCATAAGGTTTGGAATAATTTCCAAACTACCATGTTCTTAAAGTGGATTTCACTAAATGGAATAACGATTAAAAACTGTTTCATATTAGAACCCAGATATAGTCATTTGTTATTTTATTAGACATGATTAATATATGTAATATTGAACAAAAAGAATAAAATACATCTCCAAATAAATAATCTAAACCACACTTATTCCTTTTTGACAAAGTACAATAAATGATCTCATAGAATAACTTAAACACAACCAAATCCAAAATGATGAGATAAACTTGAAAATAAGAAAAATGAAATTCAAATAAAATTCAAAACCATAGATTTAAAAAATTTATCTCACCTTAAATACAAAATCAGATAAAATTAAAAACCATAAACTAAACATAATTTATCTCATCTTTAACTAAGAATCAATCTGATCCAATGTAAGTTTGCACCCTAACTTCTTACCATTAATCTGTTCTTGGACTGTATAAAGGATGACGATGACCCATGAGTCTGTTTGCTCGATGGTACCGGTATCCGAGTCATACGGGGCGGGGCCACTGTACCTGTCGCCATGGCGATACACCTTCCTCCTTAATCCTTTCTTAATCCACTGATCAGAAAACACACAAGTATAAATCCACAGGAACATGAAATCAGAGTCTTTCTCTCCATCACTCCTTCAAGGAAGTCAATTCAAATTGCAGGAACTCAAAGACCATTCTCAGGAATAGTTCAAATTCCAATTATCTGCAGGAACTCAAAGACCATTGACAGCAATATGTCCTTACAAAAACCCTGCAGAAAACATACCCATATACATTTGATGGCATATGTTTGGAAACCAACGGTGTTGTTATCAAGGAATTCAGAGACCAATTGTCAAACTCTTTCACCAATTTCAGGAATCTATTTGACTTCATGTGTGTATTTCCATTAGAATATGTTTAAAGGAATATAAGCATGGTTTCTCCTGCTGATTTAACATCAGTCTTGTTACCTGAACACACTCCAAACCAGAATGTTTATGATTATGTCAATATTGTTACAAAAGCCAGGAATGGTCCAAGGTTGAAGAAAGGGTGACCCATTTTCTTATTGTGTATTTCATTTCAGACAACATCTGGAGTCATATGTTATCCAAGATGTACATTTCATATATATTTTGTTAATTACACACAACTTTAATTAAATCCGTAAGATCTGGGTCAAAATCCACCTGTGTAATCAATCTCAAATTGTACATTTCAATGTTTGTTCTAGCATCACAATCAATATCCAAAGGTTTATGACCTTATCTCTCATTCCTTGATATACATATAGTCGTCCATTGCATGTCTAAAGCTATCAAGCATTGTCCATTGCGACTGAAATACATCACATGTATTGTAAGTATCCACTGGCGCTCGTGTCAGTTAGCATATGTTTCAATGTCAATTCAACTTGAAAAACTGGGCACTGTCATCAGGGAGTAGTAAATCTATATATCAACACTCGAGTTGGCGCAGATTAACATCATTAGCCAATCAGAAGCTTTACATATGTTATTCCACGCTGATACGACTTCATAATAACATGCTTGACACATGGGTTTTAAATTCATCCATCATTTAATCCGACTAACAAGATTGTAATTGACGTTGAATATATCACTCATCTAAAAGATATCTACAATGGACAATCAGTCCAATTAATATCTTCATCAGTCTCTCTCAACTCTTCAGTTCCATTCATCTCAAATCTTCAAATTTGATATCAACATATGTCCCTCTCAAAATTTCAATCAGTCCATTTCAAATCTTCAAATCATCCTATTGGTTCACCTGTCCATATCAGTCCATCTTAAGATTTCAAATCTGGTATCGTTCATTATGACATTTTATCATATCTAAATCCAGCTTACACCTTAAATAAATATAAATTGTTCATTTGAACATTATAATGCATCAGAGAATCTAAGATAAGAGGAAGGCTCCCGTTGCAGTTCAGAATCAATAATCCTGATGTTGTAAATATGGATTGCAATATGCAACTAGAGTGGTGAGAGATTCCAACCTTCCTTCACATCAAGCTCTAGGATCTATACTTGTATACATGGAGCAATGTTGATATATTATTCAATGCAAAGTTTGGCTAATCCAATATCGTAACAGTCACAACAGCGCATCTAAGGTGGAATGCAAAAGCCAGCATGAGCTATTCACACTGCAAGTTTGTAGATCCATCCATAGCTGAACCATCCCCTAACTTTACACAATCAATGCAGTATGCTCTATCTTCTCACTTCTTCTTGTACAATAGGAAGCCTTTCACAGACAGATGGTTATTGGGATAAGTCAGGACGGTCCTCTTCATTCATACAAACCTGTCAATGATGAAAGTTTGATCCAATCGATGATATGATTAGGTTAATTTTTATCCATATATTAATTGAACACTTCAAGTGTCAATATTTGCCTTTGAAATATTTTATCAAAATTAAAGATTTTTTGTTCACTTTCATTCAACATCCATTGATTTATATCACACTAATCCATTTAAGAATCAAAATCATCCAACGATCACTGAACACATATATCCATTCAAGAATCACACAGCATCTCTGCCCCAGGACAACATTCCAGTAGCAGACGACACTGCAGTGCAGACGACACTTCTAGCAGACGACACTCCAAGCACAGAATCCAGCACTGCTGCTACCAATACTCAACATGTGTCCGGCACTGAGCCATTCCCCTGCTTCCAACAACCTGCTACCACTGCTACTGATAGCACAACTGTCTTCTGCTCACCTATGCAGCAGACGGCAAGCTTCGAGTGCGAACTGCGTCTGCCGAGCAGGAACAATTGACTGATACATGTGGGGAGGAGGCCGAGTGAGTGAATGGTAACACCACTACACTGTTACTACGACTGTAAACTCTATCCATCTCAACTCTCCTGGTCTTTCTCTAGTGATTCAAGGATGTCACAACATTCACCTTGGCAACAAGAGGAAAAGTTAGTTCTCTCTGACAATATTCCCATTCACAGACGATAAACATGCTAAAACACAAACATCCTGACAGATTCCTTATCAGCATCATGATTAATTAGAATAAATATGAAATTGTGTGTTGACAATGTGGAAATGTAGATAAGATCCTGCTTGAAAAAATATTTATGGATAAAATATTGATGGAATAAATTGACAGGCTCGATCGTGTGAAAATTTTTTCCTGCATCAGGCTACTTAGATAAGACAGAGGCACCTTGGCCTATTAGCAGAATCAATAGAAAAGTGTCCTACGTAAATCATTCAGATTGAGACGATAAGTGTGGCACCAATTTCCTAAATACCATCCATACTTAATGGACCCGTCTGTAGATAGTTCCCAAAGTGTTTATTTCGTCTGACCGTGGCTCCTTCTCCAAAAATCATCCAATGTTTTTATCAATGACATTAGCGTGGTCAAATTTACATACATGGGAGACAGACATGCGGTCCATATACTCTCCAGGGAGTCAACGTAACCAGCACTGCTAACGTTATGGAACTGCGTATCACAAAATGCAGAAATGTTTGTATATTTCATGAATGATAAACATCAATGCCTATGGCATAACACTGCTATCCAAAGAAGGCAATGCATGGCCACTACAAATCCATAATTCTTCATTTGTTCCGGCAAACTTCCCTTTCCGCACAAGCTGATTGATCTGGAGAGAGACTGGGTTATTTGCTGGTGATAATACATGTTAATTTCACAACTGGGATGATAAAACCTATAACAAACAGCGTACATTTCACGTAAATATCTTTTTGACATGAACGAGCTGTGTCATATCAGAAATTCCTTCCATTACTATGTATATATCATTTCTTTATATTATCAGAAAAAGACAATATATTGTGCCAGAATTGTACATTTTTCATAACACAGTGTACATTTCATATAAATATCATTCGACTTGGAGATGTGTCATAATTGTATATTTGTTTCATAAATGTGTTCGTCTTATTTCATACAATCAAACAAAGACAATATGCTGTATCATATAAACACTTATAAAATATCTAACAACATCTATATATATTAAACCTATCTGTCATTTTTACAATGCTGACGAGAGATGTTAGTTATTATTTTAATTTTATTATACAGCAGAACAGGATGTCTTTATTCATAATAAATTTTTAAAACATTCAATGTCTTCCATTTGGAAAACATCATTAACTGTACAATTTACATCCGTATGTTTTTATGACGCATAATCCCCTGAAAATCAATATGAAAGATTAACTTTTTTCTAACTTTTTCTTTCACACAATGTATCTTATCACAACATACAACTAATAGGACATATGGCATATACATATATTTTCTCATGTACACAATGTGTCCAGAAAGAAATGTCTTGATAACCCAGATATCATACAGTTTGTCCAAGGCATTTCATATAGTGATCTGAAGCATTTCCAGTTCCAGTTCTTTGCGATTTCTATCCATGTAATGATACACTTATTAATGATACAGTTTGAATTATAAAGAACATGCTGTTTTACATAGGTAAAACAAAAATATTTACAATTTTTGTACAAATGATTGTGAAAGTATATACATTTAAATAACATATTAGTACTGGAATTTGATATAATCAACATTTATACTGTGACAATATGGATATAGCGTTCTCTGTTCACCAAACTGTCACCATGTGTAAATATACCGTATATGACCGGATATAAGCCGACCCCGCATATAAACCGACCCCCTTTCTCAACCCCCCAAATTCCAGTCAAAACCTAGTATCTCATGTATAGACCGACCCCCCTCTTCGCAGCTCTATTTTGCTGACAGTAAGTCGACATGATGCCCGTTGCATTGAAACTAAAAGCTCATGAATCATCAAATGACACGTTAATTTTAAGACGTATATTATTTTAAAAAACTATAAAAGAAATTATAAGTGTTCACTTACGGTGTTTGTTGTTTGTTTTAATCATATATACATGACAATGCAGTTTTAAAGGGGCAGTAGCACGTTTTTAGGGGGAATATAAGATGATGTCAGGAAAATGAAAATTAATGGTTCCAATTGTAAGACAATTAAACTAAATGGAGCAGTAATAATTCTGATACATTATGTAAAGTTTAGCCATGTGATTCCTTTTTCTTACACAAAATGAATTAAGGTGTTCACAAAAATTGCCGCCAATGGATTTTATGTGAATCATCATACTTTGTCCACTGACTATCGCTGATTGGCTTGTGTAATGAGGTTTATGACACTGTCAAAATAATACATTTAGCATTAACGTACAATTACCAGTGAAAATTTTAGAATACAAAATTATCAAAAAACATGCTACTGCCCCTTTAAGACAATAACATAAATACGCAATCCTATTTTTCATCATCCAATATTTCTAGATTTATAAAACAAAATCTTATTTTACCAACTGATCCATAAACAAAAAATAAAGCAATAAAAATCAGTTATTTCTAAACAAATTTCATCCATCTGATAACCTTGCATTTTTCTATTCCGTAGGGAATATATTTTGTATTCATTCATACAACAGGACACTTAATGTTATTTGCATTTATTTCTCTTTGACACTTGCCATTAGAATAAGTGCTTCAATTGTGTCCACTGAACAGTTTTGCTTCTTCACTTTAATAGCCTCTGGCATGCTGAACTCCATGGGGAACATTCAACTTAATTAGATCTATTTTTTAATTGATTTAATTTCTACATTTACATTTTTCCAAACACTACACTAGATATGTAATGATGATAAAATATAACGGCTTAATAATATAAACATTTACATAATGTTTTCCAAATTTTGTATATATTGGACAATAAACCCTATGCGAAATATCTTTCTTATTGAATGTAAGACCAACATGCAAGGGTTATTAATAGAGTAATTTTTCATGGAAAGTTATTTTCTCACTTAAAATATATCAGAGTCAAATCTTTTTAAAGATATATATTCAGGCAACTCCAGAATTAACCTCGTTTACATGCACGCAATGCAGAACAGGAAATAGCGGCATCAATTTCATCCTGTCAGCTGATGTGAATTTCGCTGTCATAGACGACTTAACTACATACATTACTGCTCACCACAGTGCAATTAACAACAGAGAATGTATGACAGCTCTTCATACAGTTTAGTGAGGGTATTCTGAATGTGTATATATACTGTGGAGGTTTAGTGTAGTTTCTCGAAAAGGGGAGTGACACTATTTTAAGGTAAAAAAGATATCTCACAACAACCAAAATATTAGGGTATTCTGATGGCATATATATATTATATATACACTGTTGTGGTTGAGTGTAATTTCACGAAAGGGAAAGTAGCACACTATATTTTAAGGTAATTAAAAGAGGTATCACGACAACCAAAATAAATGTTATCAATTACAAGACAATTGTTTTATATCAAAAGTAGCAGTTCTAAACAAACATGCCATATTCGGTTATGCTTTGTGATACCATTTCCCTACCGTAAATGATTAAAAGGTGTCCTCACAAAAATGGTCGACAACAGTTTTCGCAAGATACTTGATAATTTTTTCTTCAACTAGAGATAATCAGGTGAACTTATGAGATGTCTGACCCTCTGAAGACGATATTTTCAGCACAAACTGGTTGTTATTTCGAGAAAAATTTATATAAATAAAATGTCCAAAATGCCCCCTCATTAACTCTTAACCAATAGCTCTAAGACAATAACATATACTATAAAATGTTTATGATGATTTAAGTGTCTCATAGGTCACTTTTGGCCGGACACTTTTAAAGTGTGTGACACTTAAATAAAATAATCTTCTTCTTCTTCTTCTTCTTCTTCTTCTTCTTCTTCTAAGAACATTCAGAGAAGAGGAGTATTTTCTACAGGAGGTTCTCCAAGAGAGAATAATTTCATTATGAGAGAGAACTGAGAGAACTGACATCTCTCCAACACAGTGTTTAGAGCTTATTCCTGCTGCGTCTAGATACCATTATTTGGTTTTTGTTTTGATATATGCAATATTGTTATATTTGGGATAACACTACCTTCAATGATACAGATTTATGTACAGGGCAATGCAGGATTGGAACCTACACCCTCAGAGTCAGGCAACACCGTCAGAAATGGCCATACCAGCAGCTTACCAACTCGCCTGTTTTGCCATCCACAACATGTGGATTCTGTTTAATAGTATATCTTAAACTCTTAAAGGTACTTAAGCAAGCATCTTTGCTCTTATATTTGCTATTTTCGGTGTATTAGGACATTTTGACTAACTGAAATCATAACTGAAGTCATCAAGGGACCTCAAAAATTTCAAGAAATGTTAAAAATGGTTGAAAAAAATTAATCGTTCAAAACATATCTACTAGTAATGTGTGCAGTTTTTTTATTACTGTACCTTAATCTCTAAACCTTCTCTGATTCCTTCTACACAATATACGCACTGCTATTGCATGAAACATAATAGCTGCCGTTTTATATATATATATGTTTTCAAGTGATATGCAAAATCTAACGTTTTATAAATCAAAATCAAAGATTTTGCAATGGTTTGCCCTTAAAACCTTTCCCAACAGAGACTTTGCAATGGTTGGAATGACATGAAGACAAATTTATATCTAAAAATATCAAATATTTTACGAAACATTTTCCCAATCCCATTGGAAGAGGTGATAAATAATGTCCAAATTTCCAACATGTCATGCAAACAAATTTATCTGAAGAATTACGGGTGATAAATATGAGTCCATTACATCATAAATAAACAATAAACACAACTGCCAGGCGAGGCCCTTCAAGGAGAGTACAACATGGAAACTACTTTATAAGGCTTAAATTCAAGGCTTAGTGCTTCTCTCCCGAGATTTGAGTGGCTTAAGTTTGATCTAGAGCAGAGGCTGATTTACTCAAACTTACATGGGAAAAACTTTAAAATGTCAACATGATTAACTCCGAATCGATTTGGGTTGAAAACCAATGATTTGGCATGCAACTGCTATATTATGTAATGATTTGGGATCTTTTTAGACTTAAAGGATTCCTTGCCAGAATGAGTGGATTTGGGAGATATTCTTCGTTAGTGTTGAATGTCAATGTAATGTTGCTGCCATAAGCATTATTATTGTACCATCAACATTATCATGATAATTTTTATTGTTATTGTAATGAAAAATATTGATGAGTATTCTTATTATACTAAATTTGTATATTATAACCGCAATAATCATACCTTCACAATTATTAATTTCAATGTCATGTGAATCATCATCATCATCATCATCATCATCATCATCATCATCATCATTTTCTTCATCATCATCATCATCATCATCATCACAACATAAATACTTGTCGAAGTTCAGAATAAAGAACCAGTAATATCATTTTCAAGAACATCATCATATAACTTTCTAAATATCATGAACATCACATGATCATGAACATCACATGATCATTATCATCACCTTCATAAAAAAAATAATCATTCTCAAGAACCAACACAATCATCATCCTTCCTTAGAGCATCTCTTCACAAGCTCATATTGGTCTCAGTTCTTCATTCAAGCTCATCAAAAACATATGCAGATTTAATCAACTCAACAAATAATCATTCAACTCATCCAATTTCCTTTTTTACTCCTAATTTTCTTAGTATTGATCTTGTGATTTCAACAGGTAATGTTTTTAGCAGCGCATGACATTCTGTTCTACAATTGACATTGCAAGTTTGAGAATGTGAGCGGGAGACCTTTAATTTCATTTTGAAATCAGCCCTGCCAACTAAATTCAGTCAAGCTAGAATAATTATATTACATTTTTGCACAATATCGGCACACAAATTAGTTATGGTTAAATACTCATAATTTACAGTAATGCATTATTCATAAAGGTGGTCTTTAAGAAGATTGACATCAGACAGAAAGTTTGATATGTGATTTCTTTTTTAAAAATGTAATAAAATAATTATTGAAATTTTGAGGATCAATTTAAAACATTTAAATGTCTAACAAAATAATTATTGAATTTTTAGGATCAATTGTAAGGTTAAAAGAGCTACCAAAATATAACTGCAATTTTGGGGATCTTTTGTAAACACTAAAATTGAAACTGTAAGCAAAGAGAAATTTTATCAAAGAACATGAATTGATTTTTAATTCACATGATGTTGAAAAATGCATAAGCAAAAAAATTTAAAAATTTAATAATTTCCTCAGTTGGAACATAATTGAAGAACACCAATCATTATCTCGAAGGCTCCAGATAATCATCCCATTAGTTAATTTGATTTTGAAATGCACATCAAATGTGCAATCAACACCTTCAGAACAGGCTGCATAGAACAACAGACTGTCTCTGTACCAAGCATACGCAAGAATACTGAACTGACATCGAACATGTGCGGCATTCCCCATATATCTATATAAACATGGGAACAAATCAGGCTTGCAATTGAGGTTTGATCAAATCATTATGATGTTAATCCAGGGAATACCAAGATTATTTATGAATAAAAAGTAAAATTTATTTCATAAGTTATTAATATTGGATTGAAGTTGGAAAGTCATCTTTATCTTTATCAGAAGAAAAACAAAACAAAAAAATCTCAACTCAGTTTACCCTTTATTTGAGAATCCAGAAATTTTGAATGCAAAACGTTGTATGTATTGCAAGAGTTTGTTTGATAATGTGATGGATGTTAGAATTGCATGACCAGTCATTATCAATTATTTCCAAAATACAATGTAAACCTTGCCATGGATAACCCTTTTACCACTATCAAAAGGTCAGTAAACGCATCTGATACCGGTTTAATTCTTAGGACTTAAAGGGAACATCCACCTGTTTGTTGTGATGTTCCTTTGTATCAAAAATACAATGTCCTGCTAATTTTGGACATTACTTATCTACGAGTCTAACTATCCTAAGATGAAAAGAACAGCAAATTTTGTGTTACGAGAATATTTTGGTCCCTTGCATTAAGACTTCCGATGCACACCTCTGCACATTGCTGCTGCATCCCCACTGCACAGACACCTAAGCACTTGATGCATTTCCTCTGCATTAGTGAGCGTCAGGTTTCACAATGCACGCACAGTGTGCAGCAAACACAGGAAGTTATGTACGGGCTATTTTAGACATAAACACCTTTACCTTATGTCTCTTGTATACCTGTTCTGAGATGAAAAAGTTTTAGATGTATGGTAAAATTTATTTTTGATGTATGGTAAATAAATTTACCTTATGTCTCTTGTTTACCTTCTTGGAGGTAAAAGGTAAACATGACTATATATGTGAATGGTCATTTTTCTCTGAAATTATCTTTGAAATGTCTTGAAAATTGTCATTATACACATATCTGCAATGCATGGCATTCCACTCTTAGGTAAACATGTCTCATGTAGTATTCTTAAACTGATGGAACAACCACTTTAATTCTTGAAAACAATGCTAACAAAAATGGTGGATGATGTAACAGCCACACAAGTTATTATGCTATTTTACAAGCAATACGTAACTTAAAACATTATAAACTATATAAAAATTACTATATCTTGGTCCCTCATTTCTTTCAAAATTTCATTTTAGATGTATGGTAAATAGAATTACCTTCCTCTAAATTATGAAAATTATAGCTGGTAAAAAAGCAATACAAATTATGTATACTAAATTGTTGTAAATTGTAGTTGGTGAAAACAAAAACGAACGTATATTTAATCAATGTAAATGGTAGTTGTGAAAACATGATACTATAATTTCACACTCTGAAGTTTACACATATCCCCAAACGTTGATTGGTCGAGGGCATGGTCATGTGATCGAAGTTTCATCGATTCATTTCTCATGAACTCACAAAAAAAGCGTTCATACTTGTGTGAACGTTTTCAGGTCGTGTGAACATTCATGATCACCGGAACTATTTTAATTCTCCATCCATCATCAAATCAAATGTTATTTAATAAATCTTTAGTATATATTACCAAAGAAACTTATATAATATTTTATTAACCAAGAAGTATATTTTGACGTGAAAAAACATTCATCTTATCATTTGCTTTAGATCTGAAAAATGGATCTGATCGAACGGAACGAAATGCATTTACACTAAATTACAGTTGCTTGATAAATTTTACATGACGATCAATATTGGGTACGGTATGGCGTAAAAAAGACAACCTTATACTCACGATGTATACACAAGAGCTTAAGATGTTACGGTAGAGCAGTTATAATAATTAAAACATCACTCAACCACAGTTGTTTACATATTTTGACGAAGATACCCCTGCAAATGGCGGCCAGCATGACACGACGTTATGCATAAGGCAGATAACTCTGATCTCCCGTCCTTGCGCGAAGGGATTTTATCATACTGTACGCTTCATTTAGCATATTTGTGCAGCGTGTTCTCTTAATCTACAGAACACAAACCAATATGATAAATATTCAGTTTCTTTCCAAATTCGGATTATTTCTTGTCCCAGTGTTACTCGTTCATTGGATCATCAGGGTTCATATCACTCCGCCGTTCCATTTCATATATGGTGCGAAATTATAAGAATTGAATGTCAGTTTGTGTGTTTGCACTGGAAAATGAACGATGTCAAAGCTACATTCAAACTCTCATGTGAACCCGCTCGCAAGCCCGCTCTTAAATGTATACATAAAAAATTGATGAAAATTGTGGTTGCTGAAAACAAACTAGATTAGCGTTTGCGGGATACCGCAAAAGCAGAGCAGCCCCGGAACTTTGGGTTTCGCCTTACCCTGTTCCGCCTTTTACAGGCCTCACCAAATTGGGAATTTTCTCGTGACCTTGACCTTTGACACTCAAGGTCACACAATCAATGAACACATTTCATTGAGTATAACATTATTGTAATGAAATAAAGTGTTAAAAATACAATTAATCCATTTTCTCCATATATGTTGACCTTGCTGTGACCTTGACCTTCGACAGTTAGTACCCAAAACTTTTTGAAAATGTTGTACTTCTCAAGAGATAATATATACAAAATCTAAACTTCATAGCACAAAAACTTTTCAAGTTATTGTGTTTACAAGGAATTGCAATAACTCATATCTCATGACCTTGACCTTTGACCTTCAAGGTCACACAATAATTGAACACTTTTTATTGAGTATAACAATCATGTATTGATTAAAAGTGATCATAGTTAAAATTAAGCATTTTCGCTAAACCATGCTTAAGTCATGACCTTGCTGTGACCTTGACCTTCGACAGATTGTAGCCGAAACCTTTTCAAATTTTTTTACTTTTCCAAGGATGATATATACCAAGTTAGAGCTTCATAGCACAAAAACTTTTCAAGTTACCGTGTTTACAAAGAATTTTGTGGTGATTTTATAACTCGTGACCTTGACCTTTGAACTTGAAAGTGAACATGTCATAATGATTCCCTGGAAGTATTAACATTTAGACATGTTCATGAGTTCTGAAAAGCTAAATGGGATAAAGTTATACCCCAATTTAGTGCATTTTGTAATAACTCATATCTCATGACCTTGACCTTTGACCTTCAAGGTCACACAATCATTGAACACTTTTTTTTGAGTATAACAATCATGTATTGATTAAAAGTGTTCATAGTTAAAATAAAGCATTTTCGCTAAAACATGCTTACGTCATGACCTTGCTGTGACCTTGACCTTTGACGGATTGTAGCCAAAACCTTTTCAAATTTTTTTACTTTTCCAAGGATGATATATACCAAGTTAGAGCTTCATAGCACAAAAACTTTTCAAGTTATCGCGTTTACAAGGAAATCTTAGTGTGAATACATAGCTCGTGACCTTGACCTTTGACCTTGAAAGTGAACGTGTCAAAATCGTTCCCCCGAGGTATGAGGAGTAAGGTATGAATAAGAGTTCTGGAAAGCTTAGGGGAAAAAAGTTATAGCTAGTAGTACGAGTGCGGCGGCGGCGGCGGCGGCGATGGAAACTTCACAAAAACTGATGCTAATGATACCAAATATACAGAATCAATGTAAATTGTATTTGTTAAGACAAGACATGATGTATATATACTTGATCAATGTGAATTGTTGTTGAAAACGTGATATAATTTTACTAAATCAATGTAAATTGTTGCTGAAAAAGTGATTAATGTATACTAAATTAATGTAATTGTAGTTATGTAAAGATGATACGGTATACTAAATAGATGATAATTCAATCACTGAAAACATGATACCATGTATACTAAATAGATGAAATTTAAGTCAATAAAAACATGATACCATGTATACTAAATTGATGAAATTTAAGTCAGTGAAAACATGATACCATGAATACTGAATCGATGAAATTTAAGTCAGTGATACCATGTAGACAAAATTGATGAAAATTGTTGTTTGAGTAGACATGATACAAATGTATACCGAATCGATTGCCAGGCTAAAACAGTTTCCCTTTAACAGACACTTGTAACTTCTATCCAGTAAAGATGCCAGCGAAAGGAAAAGCAATTAGAAAACAAAAAGGTTCTGGACTGGTGCCAGATAAACACTTAATTATACTGCTTGCTAAATAGAGTGTATGTACCACTTCATTACATATGTATGTTTTACAGAGCTTGTTCCTCAGAGGTTCTGTTTATAACTCGATCCTCTGAGGAAAGCTCTGACATATGTTATCAAACCTTTAAAGGGGCAGTAGCACGTTTTTTGATAATTTTATATTTTAAATATTTCACTGATAATTGTAAGTTAAATGTCAACATTGTCAAAAATGTCATTACACAAGACGATCATCAATAGTCATAGGACAAAGTATGAAGATTTGCTTAAAATTCATTGGCGGCCATTTTGTGTGAACAACTTTAATTCAATTTGTGTACGAAAAAGGAATCGCATGGCTAAACTTTACGTTATATATTTGAATTGTTACTGCTTCATTTAGTTGAAATACATTGTCTTTAAATAGGAACCATTTATTTTCATTTTCCTGACATCACGTTATATTCCCCCTAAAACGTGCTACTGCCCCTTTAACTTTTAACAAGATGATACATAGATGACGGAATAAAGGATATTATAAGTTGTATGCTTCTCACGAGGGTAATACGGTCTGATGTACCATCTTTGTAGAAATGTTGCCCAATCTTACCGTCATGACAGAAAAAAATACATCAATTTTAGTTTGACTGCCATTAACGGATGAGCCGTCACCGTATGGACGGCCTTGACCCTTTATGTAAACAAAATGGCGTCCGCCAACCCGAATGAAATGTTATGAATCGTGTCACATAAAACTATTTGGCTAAACATGCTTAAAAACCGTTTGCTTTTAATTCTAAAGCATGTGTAAGTAATGTAACGCGGAATTTGTTTCGAAATAAAACATAGAATAACGAGAACACAAATTTATAGTTAATGTGAACTCTGCACATTGCGTGCGTCATTTGGTAATGTCATCTTAACGTTATGCGACACCTCTCCTCGGTGAGGAGCTGTTGCTATGGCAGCGGGGTACATGGAATTTGTACACCGTGAGAAGTGAGACTCGAAGTGTACATAAGATAAAACGATTCGATGATCAGCCAATCAAAAACGAGTATTTTACTGTAAGGTAAGATAATATTTCATTCACCTTTCATACTCATAAGTATAAAAACTTTAGTTAATCATCAAAAATTATTAATTTATTTCTTATTGACCACATGATGAAATATTGTTCATAATACTTGCAATATCCGTAACTTGTTTGGTCAAGTGAAATATCATTGACCAAGGGAAGAATACTATATCTGCTCTTCTGGAATTAAAATCGTGATTGTTCGTCATGAGGTTCGCTCTTTAATTAGGGCTGTGATTCCTCGTTGATCATATTTCTTCTCTTTCTTTTGATGACTTACCAATGAATCATGTAGACCTTTTATCGACATCATCTAAGTGATAGTAAATTTATATTTTTGAATTTTTTTTATAGCTTTGGTGTTTTGTTTTCAGAGTAAATATTTAATTGATTATAGGTCTTTTGATAAATTTGGTTAAAGTCAGGATGAAGTACTCTTAAATACAAGGGTATGTTTTTTTTTTAAAAAGCACAGCCTCAAAAGTCAATGTTTAACCCTCTTCCATATAAAAACATTAACATCACATATATTTCAAAACTTTTTAAATTTTATCAAAATGACAATTAAGGCAAAACTAAGTAAATGGACAGTCAACTCCTTCATTGGAATGGCACGTTTCGGTGTACATACTAACCCCTTATCATCAAGCAAGTGATAAAATTACAATATTTTCAAAGCATTTGTTCAGACATGATTTCTATCTTGTTTTTTTTCATGAACCAGTCAAGATGACTTCAATCGATCACATTCAGAGAAAGCTGTCATTAATGATATATAGCCATTGAAATTAACAAGGTATTCACGCTTCCATCATAAGCTTATTATGTCATCAGATAAGCAATTAACGCCATAAGTCGTCAATATCTAATTAACAAGCTTGCACACCAATTAATGATTTAAGACTGATGAGCTTAGATACTGTAATGATCTAATAAAGATACCACTGCCGCCAATGCATGAAATAAAATATTGATTTTTATATTTGTTTTGTAATTATGTTCATATTCATTTATCATTGATACATTTGATAGTAGATAATGTATTGTAGATGAAATGATGAATAGCATGCAGTGTTGTACAAAAATGTTGAGAACTTTGAGAAATATAAAAGGGTGGTGCTATTTTTGATATTATCTTCATGAGAAAAGTTTGATATTATGGTTTTCTTTATAGAAAAATATTTGAGGTAATATTTATTTATAAATAATTGATTTTTGCTAATATTACTGTACTTTCCATGAATGGGCTTAACCATATACTGAGGAAATAACAGTAATTAAGCAACCACGTTCTCTCTGATCTGTCAAGATCTGTATCGAAACGTCGCACCTTATGAATAAAGAAGTTGTCATCCATAAATAGTGTCCTTACTCTCTGAGCTTTGTTTGTTACAGGTAATTCATCAGTGAAAGGGACAGATCTATCTGGGTATTTTTGGTGGAAACAAAATTCAAAGGGATATCTCAGTTTAATATATATGTTATCAGTACATTATTTATTTATTTGAAACCTGATACTTATGTTATTAATTCTATTGATTTACTTTTGACAACTTGATAAAGAAGAGCACACACTCAGTCAAAAACGACAACATTTATTGGCACTACGAGTGTGAAAAGCCTTGCTACGCCATAATGAATAATTGTTGGTTAGTTTCATATGTGTAATTTTGTAAATGTTAATATGTCAATAGATTAGGTTTATTCAACTATATTGTAAAATTTGCAACAGTACAGAGCTGATAAAACGGCCACGTTAAAAAGACAGTTACAACAGGAGGATGTTTACAACATATGCTAAAAGACGTTGACAACAGATATTAGAAAAGGATGTTGGCTAAAATGCACAAATATATTAACAACAAGTGCATTTTTTAGTCAACCCTAGAAAAATATTGACATCTGATCAGAAAGGATATTGCCAAACATCTGCGACATAAGTGCAAACAACTGCCAAGATTAAGGAAACAAACACCCAAACTTTATTGCGTGAAATTTATCAGCTTAAGAGGTACGTGAGACACAAGCAACTCACATGGCATGCATCTTCATAAACTGGATTATTGTCACATAAATCTGATAGTTAGACACTGACAATGATTAAGTTAATGAAGAAAACAACTATAAAAAAATGTTGATAACAACGGCAAAGATGTTGACAACAAATAAAACAACAAGTTGAATTGAATTTTTTGTTAACAATGCAAAAAGCCTGAGATCTAATATGACAATGAATGCATGAAGAGACTATTTAAAATCTTATATTAAGTACCAAAAAAATGCCAACAGCAATAACAAGAAAAAAGCAACTACCATACTCTCTCATTTATATTTGTTGCAGATGATTAATCAGCTAAAGTCACTCACATGGTATGCATCTTCATAGATTCAATTATAGCCACATTAGTCTCTTAGTGAGTATAGCAAACTAACATCAACTATGGCTAAGAATGATGTATTCCACAGTGCTCACCAATTCAGCATTTTAATTGGTTTAAGAAATATTTATCCATTTATTGTTGAATGTATATTCAACATTTCCTTTACATATTCAAGGTACCTATCAAATGGAATGTGTGTGTCTGATCAATTCAGCGTTTTAATTGGTGTAAGAAATATTTATCCATTTATTGTTGAATGTATATTCAACATTTCCTTTACATATTTAAGGTACCTATCACATGGAATGTGTCTAACCAATTCAGCATTTTAATTGGTTTAAGAAATATTTATCCATTTATTGTTGAATGTATATTCAACATTTCCTTTACATATTCAAGGTACCTATCACATGGAACGTGTGTGTCTGATCAATTCAGCGTTTTAATTGGTTTAAGAAATATTTATCCATTTATTGTTGAATGTATATTCAACATTTCCTTTACATATTCAAGGTATCTATCAAATGGAATGTGCACGTCTGATCAATTCAGCATTTTAATTGGTGTAAGAAATATTTATCCATTTATTGTTGAATGTATATTCAACATTTCCTTTACATATTTAAGGTACCTTTCACATGGAATGTGTCTAACCAATTCAGCATTTTAATTGGTTTAAGAAATATTTATCCATTTATTGTTGAATGTATATTTAACATTTCCTTTACATATCAAGGTACCTATCACATGGAACGTGTGTGTCTGATCACATGTGACAGGAGGAAGGAGCTGTAGGAAATGTACATGGAGCTAATGGCAGCTCTGATTACACTGTCAATCAATATAGCGTGACATTTACATGCACTCCAAGGGTCCGGGAGATAGAAGTGAGAGATTGTTCTATCGAGTAGATATATAAGACAATAAATGAATGAAGGGGGAGATTGTTCGAAAGGGGATATATAAAACAATAAATGGATGAAGGAGGAGATTGTTCGAAAGGGGATATATAAAACAATGAATGAATTAAGGGGGATTTTTTCATAAAGAATAACAGGATTCATATTTTTCATATGATAACTGAATGAAATTGTCGTCAAGAGAAAGGGTTATAGATAAATTTTCAGTTTAATCAATGTAACAATTCTTTATTACAAATTCTTCTCAATTTGAATCAGCGGTAACATCCACAAAACAGTGTGATTTTCATTAGGCAATAATATTATATGCTAATCCATTTAAGATTACAATCAATGCCAGGCAAAAATGATCTGTGCACATGTGCCTATATTAGAAATATTAAAAATAATGTCACTATAACTCTGTGAGATAAAATGTGAAAATCCATTGTTAGGCAAAGGTGATATGTGAACATATATGCCAATATTGACAATATGTAATAACTAATGTTTCACTTTGTGAGTAAGACAATATCAGTAACTACATTTTTGTAAACAAAGAATGTTGTAGGATAGTGATATGAACACATATGCCAATATTGAAAATATGTCACTACTTATGTTTCACCCTATGGGTAGAACAAGACAATATAGGCAATTACATTTTAGTATACAAGGGATATGATATGATAAGACAAACTGTGCCAATACATGTTGGTAAAGCAGGAATGTTGTATAAACACCAGTGGCCTTGGAACTTGCTCTTACATCACTTGCAATTTACTCCAGTGTCAGTGCTGGCTTACCAGTCTCAAGGTGCCCCTATTTACCATCAGCTGTTCTAATCATGAACGTCTGGAGACTAACCTTGATGGAATGCATGAACACTAACAGTTTAAAGGGGCAGTAGCACGTTTTTGATAATTCTATAATTTTAGGTTTTCACTGATACTTGTAAGTTAATGCTAAATGTATTATTTTGACAGTTTAAAAAAATCTTATTACACAAGCCAATCATCCATATAGTCAGAGGACAAAGTATGAAGATTCTCATAAAATCCATTGGCAGCCATTTTATGTGAACACCTTTATTTCATTTTGTGTAAGAAAAAGGAATCGCATGGCTAAACTTTACGCTAGATATTTGAATTATTACTGCTCCATTTAGTTTAAATACATTGTCTTTCAATTTGAACCATTAATTATAAATTTCCCGACATCACCTTATATTCCCCCTAAAAACGTGATACTGCCCCTTTAAAGGTACTGTAGCGCCTTTCTTGAACAATTTTATATCATCATATATAGTTACATATTTAAAAAGATCAACAATATACTTCTACAAAAAAAATTATTAGTAAACAAAGGATATGATAAAATTTATATCCTCATTTAGTCAGATATTTCAAAAGAAAATCGATATTCTAGGTAAAAAAAAATAGTAACAAGGTTCTGTCATTCCCTGCTGCTTGCACAGTTTCATTAGAAAATCAATGCAACGTTATAAAATTTGTCATCGATGATATTTGATCTTCAACTAAGGATAGTAAAATAACTACACATCTTGAAATAATTGAGGGATTATCTCTTATAGTTTCAAATGCAAATGATATCAAGTGCAGTGAAACCTTTTACAATGATATTTGTTCTTCTACCATGGATGGAAGAAACTGTCACAACGATTTTTGTAAGCATAGTCACTATCACATCTTCAAATACTGTACACCATTCCATCACGACGCCAATCCGGTAATTTAGGGAATTAAAGCAGCAACTATAGTGTTACAAACTACTTCAGATAGTATTAGAATAATATTAACTTCTTCAATGATATTTTATCTTTTTTTAATTTTTAGTAATATTGTCACATTGATATTTGATCTTGTACCAAGGATAGTAAAAATTTCAGAGTTATATTTCATCATTCACCAAGGATACTTGAGTGATACTTGTTCTTTGACCAAGTAAAGCCATAATAAACAGCTTGAAATAGTGTTTGATCTTTTACTGTGAATGTTCACAATGATACATCATTTTTTCCAAAGGTGGTAAAAATTGTCAAAGTCATATCCGAGGATAGTCACAACACATCTTCAAATAGTACACCATTCCATCACAGCACCAATCCCTTAATCTGCAGTTTGATGTATGCTACAGCTCATTAATCAGGGAATTAAAGCAGCAACCGTGGAACTATAGTGTTACAAACTACCTCGGTGCCGACCATACATCAGGGTAATGAAATATCCGAGCTGAGATTACCTGTCACTCGCCACATCAAAGACGATGAGGGATATAACACGGGGACATGATTGGATGGAACAATGTTGTGTTTTATGTCCATGAAATATACAACATTGTCGTCTATTTTAGGTTGGAATAATGATTCCGTCATTGAAGTTCTTGATCTAAACATTTTGGATCTGGAATTGTGGTTAATTTGGAACAATGTTGTGTTTTATGTCCATGATATAAACAACATTGTCGTCTATTTCAGGTTGGAATAATGATTCCGTCATTGAAGTTCTTGATCTAAACATTTTGAATCCAGAATTGTGGTTAATTTGCAACATTGAACAATGTTGTGTTTTATGTCCATGATATACACAACATTGTTGGCTATTGCAGATCAGAATAATGATTAGGTCACTGAAGTTAGATTCTTGATGAAAAGGAATAATTTAAGTTCTTGATCTAATAATTTGTCGCAATTTTAGATCTCGATAAGTAGTTAAATTGGAATGATGTTGTGTTTCATGTCCAAGAAATATACAACCTTGTCATCTATTTCAGGTTTGAATTGTGATGTGTTCTTTGAAGTTCTCAATCTAAAAATCTGTTGTTATTTTAGAGTAGTCATTCAATTTGAATAATGTTATGTTTTATGTCAATGAAATAAAAAAAATTGTCATCTATTAAAGTTTGAAATAATGATTTGGTCATTGAAGTCCTTGTTCCAAAACAATCTGTTGTGATTTTTATATCTAAAATGATAAGCATAAATCACAAAGAAATGATTTGAGAGAACTGATTTCAGTTTTTATGTACATGAGAATCAATTTATTATTGGAAAAAGTAATTTGGACAATGAATTTTTTTATCAATCAATTTTATTCGTGTTTTCTTCATAGAACAAAATCTCATATAATCCTGATTAAATAATAGATGTCTTTCAATAAATATACCAGTATCATAAATGTTTTTATTTGGTTGTTGAAGATTGCAAATGAACATGTCTTTATGGTTGTTATTCAATATATTTATTGATGATTATTAGTGAGGGCCAATGATGCAGTTCATGTTATAACATTCTGGTATAGGTTATGTTTGCTCTGGATGCGAATTATGTGTTAAAGGAGCAGTATTTGGATTGGATTGAGTGATGTTGTATTTTATGTGATTTAGTCAACATATTTGGACACATCAGAGAAAATGATATTGAGTGATTAGATATTGATAAGTATATATTTTTAAGGTCACTGAATCAATGAACAATGTCAAACATTTCATATAAGACTTAGAACTATGACATATATAGTATGAAATTGCATAAATCCATAAATCATTTTTAAGCATTGGTGTCTTAACAAAGATGAAGAAGTACATGACAATTATATGGACAGAAACATAAAGCCTTTTTTAAGAAATGTTTAGAAAGTAGAAACTTTATCAAAATGAAATGTCTACTTCACATGGAAAGTTGAAATTTCTCTCACTGGAGTAATGATTTTTTTTAAACCAACAGAATGTTAAATTCAGATTCTTTAATTATGTATTTATAAAACAATAGTAAAAAAAGATATCAGTAAGAATTAATACCCTGTTTAAGCCAATATTTGTCTTAATTAATGTCCATAAATTATTTGACAGTACTGAAGATTTTTAAAGGGGATAAAGTATATAAACAAAAGATAGTTTAAGGTTACCACATCATAAAGAAGTCAAAATCACATAAAATACTACTGTGATGCAAATTCAGTTTATCCAATTGTAACAAAGCCTTAAAAATCCAATTCCCTATGCCTATGGTTTTGGAGAAAAAAGATTTGTAAGGGTTTAGGGAAATGCTAGAACACTGTTTGGGGTTTCTTTAAAATCACTCTTACTTGTGCGTTGGCTGACTTGAATTCAGCAATCATAGAAGAGTTCTCTCCCTTTTACAGGAGCTAGGAAAGATGCAACAGTATCATAGTTATGGTGGTGGTTTTTGAGGGTTTGGGAGGAGAGGTGCTGTTCAATACCCTGTCAATTCTCCCCCTCCTCTGGAAACCCTTCTTTGTACTAATCCCTGCTAAAAAGATATGGGATATTATGCAGGATATAAGTTCTACTTGTACCCCATTGCTCAGACATTTGATCATTATTTTGAAAAAATATTTCATGCATTTCAAGATCCTTTAAACAATTGTATATATAGTTGATCAACTCCATTTTCATCCTAGTTGAATTCAATAGAGAGAATCTTTTCCTACATAACAACTTTAAGATGAAGAGAGAATAAGATAAGATAAGATAAGATAAGATAAGATAAGATAAGATAAGATAAGATAAGATAAGATAAGATAAGATAAGATAAGATGAAGATGAAGATGAAGATGAAGATAAGACAAGACAAAAAAACGATACGATACGATACGATACGATACGATACGATACGATAAGATAAGATGAGATTTGTTAATTCATAATCTTCAAAATACACGTCTTTTGCTCCAATATTGAAAATCTATTTAAAACTAAACGATCAGAGGACGCAGCCAGTCTAGCAATTAGGGTTGTAATTCTTACTCTAGGTGAGTCAAGTAGCATGGGGTTTAAAAACAAAGGCAATTTCCTGTGGTCAAATTACTGTGAGTCATCTTGGCTATCTCACACTAGATTACATCTTTCTTCCTTAACATCCTCCCAGGGCTAAAGACATTCAACAAGAGATTAGAAATTGGAAGCGCTCGGTCAGATATGTTTGTAACACCTCGATAAATGAGACATACACGATTAGTCACCTTTTAACCATAGGCCATTTGTTATGGTTTACATCAGTTTGTAATCTTTATTTTTAGAATAATTTTGTGGAATTTGTGAACAGTGATATCTATTAAGACATTCAACAAGAAATTAGAAATTGGAAGTGCTCGGTCAGATATGTTTGTAACACTTTGATAAATGAGACATACATGATTAGTCACCTTTTAACCATAGGCTATTTGTTATGGTTTACATCAGTTTGAATCTGTATTTTTAGAATAATTTTTTTGGAATTTGTGGACAGTTTGATATCTATAAAGACGTACATTCAACAAGAAAGTAGAAATTGGAAGTGTCGGTCAGATATGTTTGCAACACAGGGTTTCCAAATAAACAAGATATAAATGATTAGTCACAAGATTAGAACGATTGTTTTTTATGACTCATATTTTTATGGTTTTAGATAGTATTGTAATCATTGTTTTCAGAATAATTTTGTGAGATATACTTTTCTTTTATTGACATTTTTTGGAAGACATCAATATACTTATAGAATTCAGGTTAGGATGTTCACACAACTTATGAAATATGAAAGTTTGACATTTTCATATACATTACTCAAAAATGTCATTTTGTAACAATTAAGACATTTTAAGTTGCAAAAGCAATGGTTTTAAAGAATATGATAAATTCCCTTTGACAATCAAATTTCAATTCTAAAACAGAATAATTGGAAATTAATAATGGATGAAAAATTCCTGAAAAATAAACTATCACAACAAAGTATCTATTGTTTCATAGAGACATTTAGGTTATAAGATATAACTCACCTTTAGTATATCCTGGTATCTCTTCATAATTATCCCTTTGATAAAGTCACTAATTATCGCCAAGGGTTAAAATTGTGATGAAGTTCGGGATTCCTTGTCCAACACAGGAATAATCAGGAATCCAAGAATTGTCATGAAAATTTATGTCAAAAGTTGATGTCAAACTTGTCAAAGAAGAATTCACTGTACTTTAGATGCTGAAATGTTTGATACACATCTTCACTCAAAACTTCTGTTATTTTACATTAACATTTCCTTCACAATCCACTATATTAATGACACTTAACAATTTAGAAATTGCTCATAGGTGTTGAAATATTTTCAAAGTTCTTAAGAATATAAAACTTGTAATTATCAGAATTATCATTAATGACTATAGCAATCATCAACAACAATCAATGATTGTCTCACAAACAATGCTTTGTCAATAATGAATCTAGAGCTATGCATGGGACTCCAAAGAGAAACTTAATTACTAATACACTTTAGATGTTATAACAACCATAAATGACCATTGTAAATAGCTTTTCCAGAAGACCGAACCATAAAAGTAAACAGAAGAATCCTAAACATCCAATTACCATTGCCCTATCAATTGATTGTCTCAAAGAGTGTTTTTCATCACCAAAAATAAAACCTGAATTACAAGTCCTTCTTCATAAACCTCATTAAATCAGAATGAACTACCAAAACTCAATGCAGACCATATTCATTGATATCCAAAAGTCATTTACTCTATCAGATGATAAGAGAAATTGTCCATCACATTAAATTTATCCATGTTTGTAAGAACACTTACAAAATCCACAAAAAACACATGAAAAAATCTTGCCCAATGAAATGATCATCTCAAAATAGCGTTTGCCATCAATTCAAATGTATCCATGTTTGTGAGAAAATTACAAAAATCACAAAGACACATAAACAATCCCAATGACCATCACCCTATCAAATGATCATCTTAGAACTCATTCACTTGAAACATATCCATGTATGTTGCACTCTGACAGACAGGTGTTGGTTTGAGTGACAGGTGTCTGTTTCTAATTGACACCCAACTCCTTGTTAGTATCAGACACCTCACTGTCTCTCATATCAGAATGAAATAACCTTCTGTGAATCTGGGTATTATTTCATACTTCCAGACTCAATAGTTCATCATGAATCACATGAGCCTAGCTTTGAATTTCAAATGTCATTTAATCAATAGTTTATTTTTGTTACCATACAGAAACTTCAAATCTTGAATAAGAAAATATACTCATGTAAAGTAGCCATTTCATCAGTCACAGCAAACATTGGCAGTATAGTCATGAAGTTTTGCTATGGAATAAATTACCATAAAATTCCATTCCATTTCAAGTAAGAACCAATCACATTCCAGTTAATTAGTAGTTATCTCTCACAATTGTTGCAATAGAAACCAGGTTCCATTAGAAATGTTAATCTATTTCACTACAGGTCCAGGATTTCACTAACAATCGATGTATGTACTCCACATTCAATAATTGTTAGCAATTAACTGGGTTCAACTGGAAATTCGTGTTAATTTCACTACCGAATGATCCAGAATTTCACTATTAATCCTTGTTTGTACTCCATGTCATTGTCATGGCGCAATTAACCAGGTTCCATTTGAAATTCTTGTCAATTTCATTACCGATCAAGAATTTCACTACAGATCCAGAACTTCATTGCAGATCAATAATTCCACTACAGATCAATAATTCCACTACAGATCAAGAATTTCACTACAAATCAAGAATTTCACTACAAATCAAGAATTCCACAAGAGATCCAGAATTTCACTGCAGATCAAGAATTCCACTGCAGATCAAGAATTTCTCTACAAATCAAGAATTCCACTACAGATCCAGAGTTCAACAAGAGATCCAGAATTTCACTGCAGATCAAGAATTCCACAAGAGATCCAGAATTCCACTACAGATCAAAAATTCCACAAGAGATCCAGAATTCCACTACAGATCAAGAGTTCAACAAGAGATCCAGAATTTCACTGCAGATCAAGAATTTCACTGCAGATCAAGAATTCCACAAGAGATCCAGAATTCCACTACAGATCAAAAATTCCACAAGAGATCCAGAATTCCACTGCAGATCAAGAATTCCACTGCACATCAAGAATTCCACTACAGATCAAGAATTCCACTACAAATTAAGTATTCCACAACAATTCAAGAGTTTCACTGCAGATCAAGAATTCCACTATGAAGGTACTCCATTTGGTAAACAAACATGGCTCACTCTCCAGATCTCGGACAATATATAACAGGTCCTTGGGTTTGCATTGCATTCTGTTATGCGTATGTTTCACATGGTCTAGTAATGGATTTCATATGGAATTGGTTTGTCCACTCAATGTAGGTTAGGGAATCAGGCTCAATATTAGTACATTGCCAATGCAGACCACTCACTTTCAGCTGTTGGGCTTGTTTTACATGTCATTTTCAGATGGTGTCTATTTCAGCTGATGCTCATTTCTTTTTCATTTTCTTGAATAAAAAATGACCTTGTCTTTTACTATGAAGAACAGATGTTTGAAAACACAACTGATTCGAAAATGCAACTGTGAGAAATGTTGGTCACTTCAATTTCTACTATGTTGAGGTGAAAAAAGAAATCTACAACCTGAATATTCCAATAAAACAAAAGTAATGTAGGTTTAATCAATTACAACCTTCCAAGATAAGGGTTATTTCCAAAACAAATTTAACAGGGTACTTCATACATCCAAAGTAATGTTGGTAACATCAAATACAACTTTCACAGGTAACATAATAACTGTAAAGTGATTCAATATTTGCAACTTTCAACTTTCATGGGAACTAAACAAAACCACAAATACAACGTTCAAAGACAATTTTATGAATTCACTGTCATGTTGGCAACCACCAACAACTTGAAGATGCAATTGTATAAATCAAAAGTAGTGTTGGCAACTTCACAACTTGGAAAGTCAAAGGTATATAATCCACAGAAATGTTGGCAACCGCCAATACAACAAACGGCAACTTTATAATTCCACAGAAATGTTGGCAACCTTACAACTTGAAAAGGTAACTTTATTAATTATTTCGCAGAAATGTTGGCAACCTCACAACTTGAAAAGGCGACTTTATAATTCCACAGAAATGTTGGTGACCTCAAATACAACTTAGAAAGTCAACGGTATAATCCTAAGAAATGTTGGCAACCTCCAATACAACAAACAGCAAATTAACTTTATAATTCCACAGAAATGTTGGCAACCTCGAGCTCACAACTTGAAAAGGCGACTCTATAATTCCACAGAAATGTTGGTGACCTCAAATACAACTTAAGGTAACTTCATGTGTCCTCATTGGTTAAGTCCAAACCATATTCAGTGCATTTGTCAATCATATTATCTTAACACTTTGAACAAAATTAATTCAAACTTTTGTAAAGTCGAAAAGCTCCAATCAAAACGAGTGCAATAGACTCTGTTGATAAACCTCATCTAGCAATATGTTCATTAGACTGTAAAGGCAAAACACTACTCAAGAAAAGTAATAAGAATGTTTCAAATGTTACATATTGTCTTTTGTCATAAATTTAAGCATAAGGAACATCTGTTGTGCGAATGTTCATTCAACAGCCTGCAGTCTTTTTTTAAAGGAGAAATTAAATCAAATATTTCTGCACTAAAGTGCACAAGTGACAGCTTTTTTCATAATCATTTTTTCTAAAAATTATTGATTAGATGCAATCATTCCTTGAGCAGTTGCAAAATAATCTATCATTGACTTTATTTTGTATTGAATGTTAACAAACAGACCTTTGAAGAAAGTTTTGTAACATCTGTTGCATTTTTGTGACTAACGTTTTGGATCAATATATTTTCACAAATAATTCATAAAAAATGGACATTGTAAATATGACAGCAACATATTGCAAATAACAGACCTAAAAGTTTCATTTATTAAAACAGTCATTAGAAAAATCACTAACTATCATGATTTTCTGTAACATTTTATGTTTTACAATGTTATTTATTCTACCTATTCATCTTCATATATTTTTTTTTATAAACCTTTGTAAAATTGGAGATATTCTTTTAACTGATTTTGTACATTTCTTGGAATTCAACTTAAAAAAAGATATACTCTAGATTATCACTATTTTGAAAATCTAATCATCCAATACAACCTTCTTATTCTCAAAAAACATTATAGTACCTGTTAAACAAAAGTAATAAATCAGATTAAAAACTTCATAAGGAAATTTCAGCTTGTTGAGTTAAATTGAGGATATTTCTAGTCAGTGATGAAAATCTGTTAAATGTCATTTTCAAGTATCAATTATATTGAATGAGCTCTTGCTCTTCGCAAAGAGAAAACTGGAGAGACATTGATGAAAAATAATTGAATATACAACCCACTTCCCAAAACATTTCCTAAAGGTTAATTAAAACATAGTAGATACTTATAGATAAAGAGAGATATAGAAATTGTGATGTCACAAGAGTAATCATGAAAGGCAAGTAAACATACACTCAGTTAGGAATCTTCAGAATACCAGGAACATTGATAGCCTTATACATGTAGTATGTCAGCCAGATCCTAAAATAATTTAAAAGCCTAAACTAGTCTAAGAAGATTTGATAGCTCAAGTTTTGGGACATTTCTGAAATGAAAAAAGCAGTTTCTTTTTTATTCTTTTCAATTTTATTCAAATCTTAGATTTCTTTACCATTTCCTTAAGTGTCTAAAAGTTTCATTGATAGCCTCAGTAAAGGTTATGGAAGGAATTTCTTCTTTATCAACCGATGTCAAAACTAAATGGTAACGAAAGTTCCTCAGAGTTTTTAATCTTAAAACATAAATTATCTAAGGTCTAAAGTTGAAATTACATAAAAATAATTAAATGGTAATTTTTGTCTATATTCATATGACCATAAAAATCATATCATAAACAATGTACCTATATTTAACACTCTCTGTATACATCCTGTCTTTATACTTAGACTGATGTTTAAAATTAACAAAGGTCAAAGAGGAGTTTCATTACAGACTCATGTTACTTTTTCATCGCCTCAGCTGGCATTTATTATATTAAGAGTTGGTAGGTAAACTTTACATCTTTTGTACTGCTTTCCACAGCACTACTGTTAATGCCAAGAAAAAGTGAAAAATCTCACGGACTTAATAATGAAATAAAAGAAGATCTTTATGCATTAAAACCCTAGACAGTAAATAGATAGTGGTAATCTTGAGCCAATAAAAGAAGCACTCTAAACACCTGAAAGATCAAAATCACAAACCCGCAAAATAAGTTTCTACAGAAGTGATCTACCTGAGAGAAAAATGATCAAAATCAAGGACCAATGAAAAGATAATTAGTTTTTACATAAAACTTGTTTTTACAGTAATTAAGAAACCATAAGAGTTGGGTTCATGGTCTTGATTATTTATGAGAAAATGAAAAAGAAACGAATCTGGAAATGGCATTAAGATTTATTAGATGCTATCAGATGTAATGATCCAGAGTTCCATAGGTCTTTACTTTATAGAACTTTATTTAACTTCTTCTCTAACTTTTCTTTTGGCTTCTTTCACCCCATCCATTGCTTACCATCCTCTAAGAAAGGATATCCATACATTTAACCTTCTTTTACAAACCATGAGTAATGTAATATTTTTCATAGCTGCACATATGACTTTTGCAAGTTCCTATGTCATTGAATTGGATAATCTGATGCATCATAAACAATTGTCAGTTGTGATACTTAAAGTGGCTATCACAAGAAAAACAAGCTATCCATTTATTGGTTATATTTCAATGCACTTCAAATGAATGAAATGTGTTATAAAAATATGCTTGAAATATGAAATATTACTCTTACAAAATTCGGAATATAGTTCTAATAAAAGCATATTCTTTCAATAAACTAACATAGAGTCCTTGAAAAAATAATTCATGACTAATGTACTATTTTAAGTTTTGATTTAAAAAATAAATGGAACCCTAGACAATACTTAATGGGTAACTTCACCTGAGGCATCTAGACTTGCCAAAATTTTCTAGACTTAGTTAGGCTTCTTTAATTTTGGGCTTTAGGGTCTTGATAAAAGACTAATCTTTCAATCATTTATGAATCTCTGAAAAAAGTATTAACATTTTTACTTGAAATAACAGTTGTAAGTCAAAGAATTGATTACCGTATATTTCAATGTACACGGCGACCTCGACCCCCTTTCTCAGCCCCCCAAATTGTATGTATGATTATGTTTATTTATTGAATTGATATCAAGTATATCTATATACTTACCTCTGCTTCCTCTTTGTTTTTGCGCACATTTTTCAGTCGAACTTGTATCTTAGCAAGAATGGCTGCCCTTTGAAACATACTCATCTTTGTGGTATCCAGAACAAAAGTCAAACAATCCAGAAAATACTATTTGAAAATGAAATCTTGAAGTCTTTTGTGAAATTCCTGTGACCCAAAAATCATCCTATTACGGCTGATAATAAACAAATATCTTGCATCAGAATAGCATTTTTTTCCATTAATTTCATATCATAAACTTCATGTCTATTTCAATCACATTTGAAGCTTTTGTGACATGCTATTCTGGAATTTGGATCTCCTGGAATGTTGACTTCATCAGCCTTATTATTAACATATCCTTGAAATAAAGTTCATCTTAATTGTCAGTAGCAATTTCCTCTACTCATCCCTCATGACGGTATGAATCAATGGAAGATGGTCGTTAATATCACAATTAACAAGGTAATATGATGTTCATATCAGGTAATCATTTGTCATACTGATCACCATCCCTTTGTACCTACCAATAACAATGTTGTTAATAGCTGCCAGAGGTGAAGAAACTAATCTATTTCACATAGAATCTGTGTGATATGATTCCGCTTCACCTTCTGTTATTGCCTGAAGGATGTGTATTTCCTTGTGATGTGTTCATTTCAGCATCAATGGTGTATATTGCCTTGTGATATAAACATCATTCACTTCAGTATCTCAGTTGTGCATTTCCTAATGTTATGGATATGGTGCATTTCAACAAATGGTAATTTCCTTTTAAAATGGACACTGTTTATTTCAGTATCATCAATGTAAATTTCCTTCAGGTATGAACTTCATCAATTTTAGAATCACTGACGTAAATTTCCTTGTGATATAAACATCATTCAGTATCACAGTTGAATATTTCTTTGTGAAGGGAATTTAAGTCATTTCAACATCACTGTTACAAATTTCCTTGTGAAATGGACACTGTTCATTTTTGCATCACTGGTGAAATTGAGGACTTCAAATAATTGCTCTAGGATAAAAATGCATAAAAAGTAAACTAAATTTGATGAAATTTAATCTGGTGTTGCCCAAACAATTAATAGAAGTGAAATCCAAGTCCTTCAAGAGTGTGTTATACTAGATCTTGATATTTAGTGTTGATGACTTACATTGGTTCCTCTGAGGGTATGATGTCTTTAGTTGATGATAAATCAGTAGGTTTTACTATTATTAAATCCACACTATCATAATTTCGAATTGAATACACAGTGTATTTCCTGAAAACATATACTTTGAAATGCAATAACTCTTACTTCACAACAACCCTAAGAGAAAATGATGAATAATTAAATAATGAATTTTTAGTGTTAATAATAACTTAACTTAAAAATACTTATTTTATCAAATATTAAGAGAAAGTATTTTACCTCTCAAGACAAATTTTCCAAAGTCTTTCTTTTAAGTATGAAAATCACATCCTAGATCTCCAATGAAATGAACAAAACTATCACATTTCTCCACCTTGAAAATTCTTCAACTTTCAATCCACTTAAAAAACAAAACATTCACCTTCACAAGAAAAAACTCTCCAAGAACCAAATTCTCTTCCTCTGATAATTGTCTATTAATCCAAGTCAGGAAAGGAACACAATCTGTTCCGTAGAACACGAGGGTCCCAAAACAGCCGTTCCTCTCCTTCTGTTCCAGAGCGCAATCATTGTACGATTTCCTGATAAGAAAATTTATATCACAATTTTCCTCACATAAGCATCATAGTTAGGCACAACAGGAAAAGCGAGAAGAAATGTTTAGATAAGATTTCCGAACCATTTGTTGCCGGAGATATACTTGACTATTAGCAGATTAGGCGCCTCATCAGCTGTCAAATTTTCTTTTTGATGGAAGTCGTATATTTCAATAAATCATTCGTCTTTTTCGGGGCCTGTCGGTTCATCACAGTTAACAAAATCAGAGGGCTTGCTCCACTGAGAGATGTGAAGTTTATCAAAATTTAACCATTTTCTTCAAAAAGAGCTCTCCTTTAAATCATCTATGAAAATGATGAGAATTTCACATGGATATCGCTTATGACATATACACTTTGATAATGCCTCCTCATAGATGATAAAACACTTTCTTCTGAAGAATAAGAATCCATTTGTTGAACATATGAAGATAATTTGTACACAATTATGGCGTAAGTTCACAAGGTGAGATGAAGGAAACATTCATAATTTTAACAAGTTTCTCCCTGAAATGTTTCCTTTTAGATGATTATACAACAAAAAGTTACAAATATCTTCCAATGATTAAGGTTTATAGACCACTGTTTCCATAATCCATCTTAAAATTGATGCAATGATGCCGGAATATAGTGAAAAAAATATGCAATGTATGTTTTCCTATATCATCTGCTTCAGTGATGAAACGTACCTGATACAAATCAGCTCAAATCTCCCGAGATTTTTATACCAAGAGGGATATCCACTTAATTAATTGATAATCACCATTTCCTTGAGAGAATCTGCACCATTTTAATCACGTAAATTTCAAGCACAAAGAATTCCCCAGGCCCGGTTCAAAGTTTCACTTCCCAGCGAAGCCTTTTTCCAAAGGCACTTTCATGTAAATATTTTATACTATAATTAGAGCTCCTTAAAAGCTATTAAGGTAGCATAAATTTTCCTGATCAGATGGTCTTGTAAGCCTTGATAATCACTTCCTGTGCTGCCAAGTGAAACTTGAAGGGGTTTCCATTCTTTCATTTAGGTTTATTCAGCAAATAAATTTCCAACCAAGGCAAGATACATTCATTTCTACTTAGACTGCTACTTTTCATTCATTCTGTAAAAACCTCGAGCAAATTGTCATAGGTGCCATATTTCCATTCCACATACTTCCAAGCCTGTCCCTTTATCAATTCACATCAAATGTAAGCTGCAACAGTAAGGTAGATATTTTTCAAATCTGGTAAACAAAAAGAAATGTCAAAATAATTCACTAAGAGAAAGGTAACAAATCCCAGCAAAGAAAGTTCCGCAGACACCAGATCTTCCGTTTCCAAATACTTATGATGTATTCAGGCTTAGTTCTGTATTCTCCTCTAGGGTAGACACTCCTATCTCTCTTTATAGTGCAAGTATAGTCCCATTTGCCCTGACTCCAAGATTTTTTCAGGCTTGCTGCATTTATCAAACTTTTGGTCCCAATAATGCTATATACAGTTGCAGGTTAAGACAACAGCCAAATATATATACTTTAAACCTTAGAGTTGGTACTTTAATCCAAACATCTGACTTTGGCTAAAGTGTTGGCAGCATTGGTAAATAAAGTTGAAGATATGATCAAATGCAATTTATTTCACTTTGCATAATCTCCAATGATATTTGCAAAAGATTTCTATAGACTCAAAGAATTATTAGGCTAGATACCTAAACGATACATCCAATACAGGCCACAGCATCTATGGTAGTTGGTCAGTCTTGTAGGTATGACTAAATACAGTATATTGTATGTCCACAGACTCAAAGAATTATCAGGCTTGGTGCCTTAACCCAAACATCCAATTTAGTAACAGCACAAGTGGTAGTTGTTAAGTCTTTTAGGTATCATAGAATACGGTATATTGTATTTTCACAGACTCCAAGAATTATCAGGCTTGGTGCCTTAATCCAAACATCCGATATTGGCCATATTGCTGATAGTGATTGTAAGGGTTGCAATCACCTTAAAAAACATATATTATAAGTTCCAAAGACTCCAAGAATTATCAGGCTAGGTGCCTTAATCCAAACATCCGATATTGGCCATATTGCTGATAGTAAATTGTAAGGGTTGCAAGCACCATAAAAACCATATATTTTAAGTTCCACAAACTCCAAGAATTATCAGGCTTGGTGCCTTAATCCAAATACCCAATACTGACCATAGCGCCGATGGTAATGGTATACATAGTTGTGAGTCTCATCAAATGCCACGTCAAGGTAGATTACCTTTGCTCACAGATTGTTTAGAATAGAGAGGGAGGGGCAAAGGATGACATTTCAATCAAAAAGTTTTTCACCCGACACAAAGATTGCAATAGAGATCTTATTCTCATCCTGGCACCTGTGTTTGGTCTGCAAGTGATGTGCCTAATTTCACAGGAAAATAACCATGGCAGAGGCTATCAAAGGTCATTTGAGAATGTGGATTTTTTTCATGGTTCTAAACTTTGAAATTTACAATTGTTTGAAAAAATCTCAAAATGCCATTTTGTGCATCTGTAGGCTATATACTTTATGGTATAACATTTATAAAGATATGGATATGAAAAAATCAATGCTGTAAATTATTTTATCTAAATTTACATTTCATTTTGAAATGGCTTTTTGTGTTCAATGGATTGTATGTAAATTCAAATTAACAATCCTTATTTATTGATCAATTTAGGCCAAATTTTCATCCATTCAAAATCAAATGTATCTTTTAAGTTTTCCATTTATTGACGACTTTTAAAATTCTCCCAAAAATATGACTTCATAAAGCTTTGCATTGATGATTATTGATTTTAGCACGTATAAAATTCAAGGCCATCCATTTATGAAGACTTGTACAATTCTTCTCTTAAGAAAAAAACATACTCCATTATAAATTTTAAGCAACACATGCCAGTTTTTGTCCACTAAATTGACTGGCAAACAGTTGCTGATGTTGATTGTACAGCTAACTGTCATCCAGTAATGGATGCTGCATGAAAGAAACACAATCCGTGTCTCTTTATCAGTTTGACTGACAGAAACTGACAGCTTCCTGCAAAAATCATTTTTTCCTTTCCAACAAATACTTCAACACTGATCATGTGAAAACATAGTGGATACATTTCATCATTATGTTTTGATAAACAAGGACTTGTAAATGTTTGTGAAATTTCATGTTTTGAGTATCCTTAAAATATATCAACATCAGGTTATGTGATTCTTCCAACAATTAAATACCATCTTCAACACTGATCCTGTGAAAACATAGTGGATACATTTCATAATTATTTTTTGATAAACAAGGACTTGTAAATGTTTGTGAAATTTAATGTTTAGTGTATCCTTAAAATATATCAACGTCAGGTTATGTTATTCTTCCAATAAATACCATCTTCAACACTGATCCTGTGAAAACATTGTGGATACATTTCATCATTATGTTTTGATGAATAAGGACGTTAATGTTTGTGAAATTTCATGTTTAGAGCTCGAGTATCCTTCAAATATATCAACATCTACATCAGGTTGTGATTCTTGAGGAAACATGTTTACTTATATCCATTAAGTTGCTCAACATCTCAACTCACTGGGAATTAGCCATTCGTTCAATAAAGCCATTAAGAAGAAAAGTTAGACTTATCGATTGTGAAAACCTTAGCCAAGTTTGCAAATACAAGTTCTCAAGGTAAAATTTACCTTGAACTGTTTAAGATTTGTTCACCCTACTGGGGTGTATCTCACCTTATCAATGAGCAGCGAAAAAGCATGCAAAAAAAACCAAGTTTCCTTGTTCCAAGGTGTTAGACATGTTGAGTTAATCTAAAACCAAAGGTAACATTTACCTTGCAGTGTTAACAATTATCTCAACGCCCTGGAGAGTATCCAACCTTATTAGTTATCAAATTGTTTGACATATAGAAATTATTAAAATCCCATGGTAACATTTTTCTAGCACTGTAACTGATTTTCTCACCCCTTTGGGATTATTCTATCCTAAGAGTTAGGAGTTAAAATAGCATATTTGAATAAGGCAAAACAAATCCAAAACTCAGGTGTAATATTCTTCTAAGGCTTCAGACATGTGAAATTAATGTTAAGACAAACACAATATAACCTGGCAGTGTTTAATTTTTTTCTCGTAAAACTTTATCAGTTAGGAGCTCAAAGAGCAAAAGACAAATCTCAGGAATAATTCTTGAAGGCATTGATCACATGGATATAAATTGGAATGTGCAAGTAACATTCACAAAGCAAGAATCACCATTCCCTTCTAGCTCTCTGAGAATTACCAAAAAATCTTTAAATTGATATGAGACACTATAAAAGCAAGAGAAACATGGGGTGGTATTATATTCTTCAAGGTAACGGACATGTGGAGTTAATTTGAACCCGCAGGTAACATTTACTGACAAGATTTACCATTTCCTTCTGATACTAGACACTATATATACAGAAGTAACATGCTCTTGTATTGCAACCATATTTATCTTCAGAAGGTCTTGAATCACAACCGTGCAGTCAAATATGTAGGAGAATAACATACTGTTAAGATTTTCTATTTTGAAATATTTGGTACTGTCGGTCAAATTTTAAATGACCACTTTTAAAATAAATTGCTCAAAACATGGTAAAAATTGCCAAACTATCATTAAGTCTATATCATAGGCCTAAAACAAAGAGAAAATTTGTAATCCATACTTACCTAAACATATGAAAAATAATATAATAATAAAAAGAATATTTTTTCCATAATTCCATGCTCGGCGGTGTTCCATTCAGTTGATTGGAACTTTTGCATTGATACCATAGATGCTGGCATGTCAATGGAGTTGTGTGCCATTGTTGAAATATTGCAATGAACATGACGACTTACCTGAAATGAGAGAGAAAAATATATTTTTTAATTTTTATCAATATGATTTTCTTTTTTATTATAAACATAATTGTATGGAGTATAAAAATTTGTTATCAAAAGGCGAAAAAACAACAATTCATCTGTCTAATAAAATTCATTAAATAAAAAGCAACACAAATGACAATTAATAATCGAAAAACATCAGTAAATCATTCAACATTTCTTTTCATGTTTGAAGATAAAGAGTAGGCATTCTTCAACTTTTCAGAAAAAAATCATGATGAGAAATTCAATATCCATAAATTTCCACGAACCAATTCTACTTTTGTATGTTTATTACTAACCTTTTGAAATGTAATGGTTTCAATGAAATTAAATTGACTATTATTCCTTTTTTATTCGGTTTTTAAACTGGTGACATTTGCAGAATCATAAATGCCACCAAGATGCTGTCATGTACAAATCCAAGCATAGTTCAGAATCCATTTCTGGATTCCTGAATAGCATATACAGACAGACACACAGACAGAGTAGCAAATAAGCAAATAGTACAAATGGCAATATTCCATACATTTTACATCAGAGCGCTGCCATGGTGAATAAATCAGTATAACTATCATTGAACATGCAATTTATGTAATTTCTCTATGAATGTAACCCTCAAATTTTCAAAATATTTTCAGGAAATGTCTATGGTTGAACTATTATTCACTTTCAATTGCTCATTCCACACTCTGGTTTAAATGTTAGATAAATATCAAGAACATGTGTATAATTCTTATGCATAGTTTTTAAAGATGACACCATCATAATTGCAATGTCGTCATTATTAAAGATACATTATCAGAGTTCAATATTTTAATAAGTTATTTTACTGTTTTCCTTGTATATTTTGCAAAATTTTGCGACCAACCTAAGGAAAATCGGACCAAAATTTATTAAATAGGAGATAATTTATCAAATTACAGAACGAAGACAGCCGACATAAAGGCGAATCAAGTGTGACCATCTCACAACTTCCCGTTTCTAAATAAATGCTTGAAAACCGTCTTCGTCGCACACAACTAGATTTTATTTTATTTTTCTCCGAAAAAGGTATTTGTTGCTGCCAAATTTGATACCCATCGAACACAATTATGGTAGTTGATACATGGTGTTAATCCTACACGCATAATGATGAAAACGTGATTGTTAAATGCTAAGCCCTTACAGGGGGTACTGTGCTCTTGGCGTTGAAATACCAGTAAGTATGTTATTGTTGATAAAAAAAATTTGAATGTTATATAAAAAATTTGACGAAAGGTTTTTTACAGAGTGATGTATTTATATTTTCAAAATCTAAACTTCATATCGAACCGCATGCATGCATGTATGATAATGTATCTGTAAAGGGGGACTGAAAGGGGGACTGACACCTTTTTAATCATTCATTTAACATACAAATATTCACAATAAACACTCAATTTTTGTATATTCCGAAAGCTTAGTTATCCGACGACTCAATAACGATTTATTCAAGCCAATTATTATTGTATAAACATGTAGTATCGTATATTTCAAAACCCTATCAAATGACGCAAAACGGCGACTGCCTCGTTAAATTGGCGCCGTTATGGCTAGACATGTCCGTTTTTAAGTGATAATCTGATGGTCTGTTGTTTGCTGAATCTTACATAACATACACTGACTATTATTTCCGACGGTGACAAATAACAAATCGTTAATATTTTCAGTGAACAAACCAAATATTTTCCACAATCGAATACCTAAAATGTTAATTTTTTGTGAGTTTATTGCAATATAAAGATACGTTATACGGTGGATAATTTTACCATAGTGGTTTGAAAGGAATGGAAAAGTGTGAATTATAGGTGAGGTTATATGTTATTTATTATATTTTTTCTCTTATAAAAAGATAGGCGCCACCGTGGATAATCTATAGTACGTTATGATCAATCTCCGTAGTTTTTACAACACATATCAATAATAAAATAGTTAAACATTATATACCAATGGTTGATCTATTCAATATATATAAGATTTCAATTCGTATTGAAAATGAAACAATTTTATTTTTGGGATCACATTGTTTTGCATATAACATTCCGTATAATGATACAGTTACATCCATCAAAGTGATTTCAACAACAAAAGTAGTACAGAGTATTTCTTAGATATAATCGTACTTGCTTCTGGCCTTCCTTTATAAATCAGAATTTAACACATAAATCGTTTGGTTTGAAGTAGGTTTGTCTCCAGACATTATGGTAGATACGCAAATGGAGACAGGCCCGGTGGGCGGGGTGTCACGCTCTAGTAAGTTTTCAAAACGTTCGCCTGTTAATTTCGGCAGCGTTCTAAAAACCGGGTATAAAATGCTGATTAAAAGCCTAATTTATGTGTGTATTGTCTCAATTATATGCTCATTGCATTCTCATAGATAATGGTACTTGAGATATTGATATATTATTCTTAGAAAAAGTACATTGCACAACCACTTTAAGATTATCTTAAATGTTTTACTGCAGTTAAATGCTATTTATGCTTTCAAATTTTTATTTTCAGCAAATTAAACAATGATGGGACTTCAACCTAGAAGTCAAAGTCCCCGTGAACTGTAAAAAGAAGAAGAAAAGTTTCTGTTTTTTGTGTTCATTTTTAGACACGAGACAGAAACAACACAATCACTCACCAATTCACAATTAGAAAAGTTTGTGTTGATATAAAGATTGTTTTCATGATATTAATAATTCTTTATTATTTCTTGGGAAGTGTGTATGTGTCATCTAATCCTATTTTTTTAGGTTTGATTCCTGATATATTGCGAATAAACTGTGTAAAATAATTCCTTGGTGTACAAGTTTTTATATTATCTACACAGAATGCTTTACTTCCACAGCTTAAGTGAAAACATAAGGAGAATATCTCAGCTTAATGTATAAGGAAGTGCATTTATATGTAGGAAAATAAGACTGTTAGAATAAGGATATAATTATATCTTGAGTAGTTTGACATTTATACTTTAATCTTACTTTTATATAAAACATATTTCAATAAAGTGTGAAATAATTCTGTGAGGATAAGAAAATTAAGCTAGATTGCTTTGAATACAAGAAGAAATTCTAAAACGTTATTACTAAGACTTAACAACTAGTAAATCGGCTTAAAGTGAAAGAAAAGATAATCTTAATTCGATCCTTTGCCAATGTACTTATGATGATAGATTAGAAATACTTTATTTCTATGAGTGTTAGCTTTTGAAAAAATGTTATGATTTTACTTAAAACCATTATGAAGGAGTTAAAAAATATAAATTCCCAAATTCCTTATGAAAGTCAAAGTATATTTTACAGTTATATTGATCACTATTTTATTAAACATCACTAAAAGTTTCATTACTATATCAAATAAGCATATTCTATGACCTTAGCTTCAATAACTTATAATGTAACCTGGGCTACCAAAATATATATACAAATGTTTTCACATATGGTTATGATATTGAAATTGTTTGCTTAAGAAGCCTCTTAACCATATGATATTCCACACCCATTCTCAGAATGTCAGTGATACAATGCTGCTACCCAAGGTCAAATATGTGTAGAATATTATATTCATACAACTTCATTGCAATGACAGGGAGATCAGTTTTTAACCATGATACCATGTACAGTAGAACACGGATATAACAAACTCCAAGGGACCAAAGAATTTAGTTCGCTATATCCGGGGTTCGCTATACGCATATAATTTTAATGATATTATATAGGGACGGGACTTGAAAATTTGTTCGCTATATCCGATTGTTCGCTAAATCCGAGTTTGTTGTGTTCTACTGTATATTATATTAGGTTATCTTGTTTCAATAGAGGTTTTAGTTTGTTTGTTTTTATGAGTGTGCACATTTTTAATAATTTTTTTGAATAAAACTGGCTGTTTAATTCACACTAGTTTTATGAGGATAATAGTTAATTAATGTGCAAACACAGAAATATTACTTTAACTAATTTCCATTTTTTTCTATAATATTACTAGTTCAACATATGACATTGTGTTAAATATATATTAAACAGCTGAAATGACCAGAATCATAATACTTTAACTATTTAACATGTGGTTTGATTATCAAACTTGTTTGGTTTAAAGGGGCAGTCGCACGTTTTCAGGGGGAATATAAGGTGATGTCAGGAAAATGAAAATTAATGGTTTCAATTGAAAGACAATGCACTTAAACTAAATGGAGCAGTAATAATCCAAAAATATAATGTAAAGTCTAGCCATGCGATTCTTTTTTCTTACGCAAAATGAATAAAAGGTGTTCACACAAAATGGCCGCCCACGGATTTTAGGTGAATCTTCATACTTTGTCCTCTTACTATGGATAATTGGTTTGTGTTATGAGATCTTTGACACTATAAAAATAATACATTTAGCATTAACGTACAATTATCAGTGAACAATTTAAGATATAAAATTATCAAAAAACGTGATACTGCCCCTTTAATACTTATTCATTAACATGTGTAATAAATTTAGTATTTAATGGAAGCTTGCTGAGTATCCACCATATTTCAGATTTTTTTCCATATAGTGAGATTGTGCAGATTAATATTTATAAAAGAGAGAAAAGACTCTGAGAATATCACTGATACTCAAAAAGAAGATATCTTTGCAAAATGCATAGCATTTGCACACGAAAAATTTTCAATTTTCTGATTGTAACAAAATGAAAGGATGTTGCAGATGAATATTTTCCAAATGGAAAATACATCACAAATACTAGGGAAAAGTGGCTATCCAAATCAAATGAAATTTACAAGGGACATTCCCTAAATGGAGAATATCTGTTTGTTAGCCTATCAAATAGACAATACAGTTGAGAATATCCGATTCCCAAGAAGAACTAACCATCCCAATTGCATGGAATGTGCAGGTGAACATTATTGAGAATACCACATCGTATGAACCCAGGTGAGGAACATGTTTATCATGTGTAGAACACCTGAAGATATTGTACCTTATATCACCTGACAGTTCCTCTGTTTACACAGTGCTTACTGCATGCACACCTGTATCTCCTATACTGTATGTAAATGTAGGTAGTGATACTGACTTCCTGGTAGGAACTGATAATATTGTGCATGGTGTTTCAGGAAACCATTAGATGATATGAAATGTGCAAATATGGGAACATACCTGCAAAAACTGCATGACATAGAAGTGTAAAATTTGGATTTTGGCTTTTGCACATCATTATGACTCTATATTGTCAAAATTCACAAAACAGTGCTAGCAATGGGATCTAGAAGTGGAATAATTAAAGTTTCACACTGTTGCTTATACAAGGCCTGGTACTTATTAGAGGCCTCGCGCTTACTTTCTCAACTCTCCAAAACCCACTGGTGCTTAATAGAGGTCCACAGCTTATTAGAGCAAATATGGTATCTGGTAGCTAGATTCCCGGTGGGGAATATGTTTATCACGTGAGGACACCTAAGAAGTTTACACAGTCCTTAATGTACACCTGTATCTCCTATACAGTATGTAAATGTAGGTAGTGATACTCAAGCAGTTCCCGGTAGGAACTGATAATATTGTGCAAGGGTGCTTCAGGTAACCATTAATGGAAATGATAATATTTGATAGGATATATCTTCATTGTTGTATCTTGTCATACTGTATGACTGGTAGGAACTGTTAATATTGTGCAAGGGTGTTTCAGGAAACCATTGATGGATCTGAAATAATGTAATGGGATATATTTTTTATGTCATTTTGCAGGTAGAAGCAACCTGATATAAACTGTTCTGCCTGCTGTATGGTTTAAATACATTTCATAAAGGATATTTCATATCTTGACAAATATCATATTCATTTTCTTGATAAATACCATGTTTTTTTTTCATCAAGTGAGAAGACTATTTAATCTTAACATTTTTTACCTCACAGGATTATATTTTTATGGTATTTGTAAAGAAAAGACTTATTTTCTTTGTATTTCATTATCTATTACTTTTATTTTTACCACAATCTTAGTGCTTCATGCAAAAAGAGCTAGCATGTCGCCATGGCATTTATATTACATGAGCATGTCATTATGGCAGAGCATTGATGACGTCCGATCAAACGTGACATTTATATCTTACTTTCAATCATGACTAATAACACAGTTATTTTCATTGATAAAAACCCAGTATTTCACAAACAATAATATGAAATAATTTTGTCGTCAGCCAGGAATGTGAGACTGTTATGTTATTCATTTTGACAAGTTTGAATAAGAAATTGGGAAAAGTGATTGAAGCAGTAGTAAAATATTGCTTCCCCCAATTATTGTGGCAGCTTCTATTCTCAATATCATAAATAATATTCTGGGCAAAATAAAAATCATAAAGTAAAGTTTAAAGTGTTTGTTTCTTATAAAATTATCATCAGGGGATACAATGGTATCAGACACGCACCTTTGGTAATCCAACACCAAGACTGTAAGTTCATAATTATTTATCCTTTATATATCCACCTGAAAAGTAAGTCTAGATCTGCAGAGAACCACAGAAATAGCGATTTGTCAGAGGCTTCTTTTCTATCATGAATAAAATACTTGTTTTATTGAATTATTTTTTAGAAAGTGAATATTTATCTTGTTCTATGGACAAAATCAAACTATCAAAGGGAGGCTACTCTTCAAGGTGTATTTTTCAAATGCCCAAAATGATAAAAACTGAATAAAATTTATCCCAATAATAAAAATCAATGAAATTTTAAATGAAATAGTTAGAGACTATGTCCCTTCAACTTCATGCCTGTGATTGTATTTATCTTGTCACATTAAAATAATGTGCTTTGACATATTTTACTTCTTATCAAAAATGAATTATATTCATTGATAGAATATGCAAACATTGACAAATGATTAATGAAAAGACTTAACACTCGTAATAAATAATGCCTTGTTATGTTGCAGCTTTTTACACTCGTTGCCTTGATGAGTGACTTCACTTCTCATTGTTGGTTGTTTTTGTACAAGTGTGCAGTCTTCTTTATAATTAAGAAATAGAAGACGAGTTGGTGTGCATCTATCGTTGAATAAAACATAGCAGGGAGCATAAAACACAAAGGGCGCAGTATGCTCTCTGCTATGTTTTATTCAACAATAAATGCACAACAACAAGTTTTCTATTTCTTATATGAGATATCCTTAACAATTATTCGCTTTTTATATAAAATCAGTTGAAAATTATGGTAATTTTAAAATATACATTTTGAAAATACTGATGCCTCACTTCTTAGAACATATTCAGTAGCATTTGACAAATTCATCATTATGTATAGGACTGGGCGCTCAAATAATCACAAAATCACATGAATCAATGCATGTGAAGTTTATTTGTATATATGTATAATTAATCATTTGCACAAAATATCTATTCTCAATGACATGTGATTTGGTTTCGAATCGACAGACGCCGTGTCAGCCATGATGGACAATAGATGCCCCCTCAAGTTTTATCAATGAACTTGACAATTATGACGTCATCTGATAAGTAACGTTCTAATAACCGAAATGACGTCATGAATCTCGCGCATGGTTGTATCGTCAAATAAGCATATCGTCGGTCCCATTGTCCGCCATTGTTTTAATGCCGTGGCTATCTTATATTGTTAAATATAAATCAACAAACATGTCATCCTTTAGCTCAGTACATGTTTCAACTTGCTTGTGTTATAACCTTGTACTAATAACAATAAATGTACAAACTGGAATGTCCTCTTAAATTTCATTTCCACAAAAAAGACCTGGTAGGATTGTCTCTTTATTTAATAAGAAAACAGCGAAAACATTCTTTATTTTGAAATAACCTCTAAAGAACATTTAACTTATACAAGTATAATATATTCATACACTTATATAATTTCCAAAAATATTATGCAACTAACTAACTATATGATTTAAGAAATAATTTTTGAAGAATATTTAATCACATAAAATTTTGCCTTGAATCAATAGTTTCACTCTTATTGAATCCTAAATATTTGTTAATAAGATAACATTTTGTTGCTGAACAAGGATTGGAGAAAATTATACTCAAGAGTAAAAAAAATAGATATTTATTAGTTGCATATAGATAACATATACAAAAACAGTGTAATTTTCGTATGGTAAAAATATTTGCAGGAATTATTTGTAAGTTTAAATAAAGAAATAAACTTTAAAAAAAGTTCACAAAGCAGATGAACATCTTTTAAAAAATCGTTATCTAAACAAAATCTTCACACGATCAAATCTGCGCTTACTAGTGTGTAAAGATTCGTAGCTAAGATAATCTCCAACATTCCCTCACATCAATAATCTGATGAGATATTAGATAATCAAACAAATCATCACAAATATTGAAATTAGATAATATCTGCACGTTTGCTTTTATCTCAGCATCAAAGCTGAAAATCAATGGTGAGTGCCATAAAATATCATTAGGACGTCAATTTCTGTCAGCCTTATGTCACTTACAGCGAAATCAACATCATCTCAAACAGTTGATTAATATGATTGTGGGAAAATAGTGTAGAGTTAATGTCTGGATGTCTGTGACAAGAAACGTGTGTTGTATAATAGGATAACTAAATATAGCACAATGCCCTCGGGGTGTTAGTGTAAATCACGATCGTTTGCAGATAGATGATTGACACTGATTGTTTATTTAGAATATTTATTGATTATTGATTGTTAATGCAGGTATTGAGGATTTTTAGATATTGCAATTTTATAAAAATGAATAAAAATGTTTTAAAATGTGAAACATTTTTGAATCAATGGTATTCCTTAATCAAACAAATCAATCACTCGATTTTGTGGTAGTATTTAATGCTTAATAAAGAATGATATCCTTGTTTCAACAGTAATTCAGGCATTTTATATCATTTATCTTATGCTTCCAATAATTTATAATAAACTGGCATTTTACATCTATCACATTAAGAATTCTCAACAAATTCAAAATGTATATAAATTCAATCCATTAAATATATATACTCATATAAACTGTGTCATTTTCAAGTTCTGATTGTTTTTATCAATACAATCAAAGAAGCATGTATCAACCAAATTCTTCGATAACATATGTTCACTGAAGAGGAAAGGAAATCAAAATGAAATTGACAAGCTATTGACAATGTTGTTACATAATATTATCCGTACAACTAATGTTGATGATGCAATGAACATCACAAACACAGTATGGCCTGTCAACACTGCTCTACAAGCTGTTCATATCATCACTGAACCCTGTAAGAAATCTGTCATTTAATTCAAGCTTACTTGTTTTATAGATATACAACTTATATATTCTGCTGCAAATGAGAAATTAAGAAGTTGTATATGAATGTATGTGCCTTCATTATAACACATAACATTTTAACTCCCATCAAAGATTGTAAGTTTCTTTTTATTTTTATACTGATGTGTTATTTTAATGGAATTATCAAGAAAACAAATTAATGGAATCATCATTTCTTTAAATACAAGGATGAACCATTTATGAGAAAAAGTGAGAGAATGAGTTATTGTTTTACGCCGGTTGGGCAATTTCAGCCATTAGCAGCGTTTATGAGAAAAAACTATCATTCCTTTACATTCTTACCAGCCAAACAAAACATAAATCATAGACATTTGCTGGATCATAGTCCGAAGACTATAGGTATTATGCTTTGACATTGTCCATTTACGTTCTTCTAACTTAAGTACTTGATCAGATATAACCAAATATAATGTCATCAACATTGTTTGTTTTTCGTTAAGTTCATTTAAAAAATTCATCAGGCTTAATTTTGAAGGAAAAATTTTCTCCATTGTGATGTTAGTTTGTTGCATTATTGGTTCTGTAACATACCAAAACTGTTTTCAAAAAGACGTTTCTGAACCTCTATGCATATCACACTATAGCTTAAATGTATTGTTTAACCTCTGAACCAAAATCAAACCTCAAATGACTGTATAATGGTCAATTAAGACGCTTCAAGTCTCTCGTTCAGACCCTCAAGCAAAATATTCAATTGACGACCAACCAAGTCTACTAACATAGCAAATCTAGATCACCCAGTTTTCTGAAGGGCTCCATTTTGTTATAATACATGGATATTGTCAATATTGAAAAATGATTCTTCTGAGACTAAATGTTAGTCTAAGATGGTTTAAGCTACATTTGTAGATAAATTTGGCCTCCTCAAAGAAGTTAACAAATCATTGCACTTGTTTTTGTTTAAAAGTTAGTAAAATTGTATGATCATGTTTCTTCCTTCATTATGACGGATGCAAGGTAAGAAAGCAAACATTTTTATCATTTATCATTTTGGATCAAGATTCAAGTTTTTGTCTTCCTTACAACAAGCTGAAACTTTACCAATTGAGAAACATCTGTACACAAGTCTCTTGTCAATTTCATTATAACAAACCAGGATTGACAGATGTTCAAAGTCCATGTGACAGGATGTCAAAGGTGAAATGTACCAGCAGACAGTTATTAAAATGAGCCTTGATTTAAAATTTTGATTTTGATTTAAACTTTCACTTATTGAGTTTAAAAAAGACAGAACACTTTGATCTTGATGTAATGATCAATGAACCTGGTAAATTTTGAACTTTCAAAGGAAAGTTGCTATTTTATGATGTGTAACATATTTTACTTTTATGTGATATATTATTAAAGGGGTTGTGCTACGTAAGTATTGTTTTAGAAAGGGCACTCTCTTGTATTAACATCAGTGATAAATGTACCTTACATTAAAAACATTACTTTTGATGATATATTGGTTGATGAATAAACTTTCACAAATGTGAATCTCTCCCAAACTCAAACATAACCAAGTCATGTCCCTTTAATACAATATTTACACATTTAACACATTGCAAATATCAAAGTCTTCTTTCTCACTTTCCAATTATTTATGCAACCTTGTCAGCTCTCAAGAAAATTGCAAATAAATTATAGCTTTATTAAAATGTATATATTTTCACCATGCTTTTCTGTTATTATTTGAGTACAAAAATAACACATTGCAAAAATAAAAAAAATGAGGGGACGAAATTGACAAGTTGAAACTTACATCAACACAAGTAAAAGTGACACATGTTAATTTCATCAGGGAATTTTTTTCGCCTGAGGCTGCAACCATCATCTGTCTAGTGGATTGACCTGTTATCCTCGGCCAATCTCTCTCCATCCTCCTCTCTTGGGGTTTTATCACCAATTACTTTAACGAGCCTTTTAGAAGAGAAGGCAGCCTAGGAATTCTCTCTTTTATTCCAATAAACACTCTCTAAAAGACATGTCAGCTTCCTGATAAAAACATCAAAAACAATTTGGAAACAGGCGTTCTTTCTATCATTGTTGAGCTGTAGATTTGAGTGAGCTATTGTTAAGTGTGTATTGTTGCCTGTTTGATAACATATTTTGTAAAATTATATAAAAAAGATTGAAAATGAAAGTTGAAAGGCACAAGTACTTCTTATTAATTCATTCATCCATTCGATCATTCATTCATATGAAAAAAACCATATGCCTTTTAATCTTGAATGAATGAATGAATGAATGAATGAATGAATGAATGAATGAATGAATGAATGAATGAATGAATGAATGAATGAATGAATGAATGAATTTTCTTATTTCCAGAACTTGAGGCCTTGAAGATTTTCTATTTTTGAGCAGAAGAATATTTCAAACTTGCTACACCCTCAGAGCAAATCAATTATTATCTATCAAATAAAACTTGTCCTTAGTTCCTCAATTGCCACTCAAAGACGTCTTGTGTTTAAAACATTTCTACTTCTGACTTAATTGAACTCTTACATGAAAATGTTTTCTAAAGTTTCCCTTGCCAGCATATCATAAACAAGGTTATCAGCAAGGTATGAGGTTATCACCACATGATAGCAAAACAGGTGTATAGGAAAGCGAACCCTCCAATCTATGATAGCTGAAGTTTCATCTGTGTAACATGTTTCTCCTTTCTGATTGAAGATTGCAATGAAACAAAGAAGATATGATCCATAAAAGCAAAGACGATGGGATACAAATATTTACACCATATGGACTGCTTCTATAGTGTGCCACTATTACAAATATTGTTAGATATGAGCAGTGTCATATTTTTGATAGGTGCACATGTCTCAGTTTGAATTACATATTTTATCATCTTTGATGCCCTAAATTATCTTTAGTCCATAAAGAGTAGGCATAAATTGACCATTTCAATAAAGACACACTTTGTCATATACCTTCCTCATGCAAATTTGTGTATAACATTGGATTTTCTTGGGTACTGACTGAAATATTGCCCAAGCAACAATAACTCACTCTCTCACACTTGGGTAATGTAAAAAACCCACATGGCACACTTCCCAGGCACAATCCTCTATATCTGTAAGGGGTTCCAATTACTCCTCTCTTGTTTTCTTAATTCTTTAAAGGAAAACCAACAATAATTTCTTAAATTTTATTTCAATGGTCAATCATATCAAAAATGAGAAGTAGAGGTTATCAATAAGCATAGAATAAATAAACAAGTAGAAACAGAAAAATAAGTGGGGATTCATGCAGTAAAAAAAATTCTGACAAACAGCAAATGACAGAATACTATATTAAAAATCAATTATGATCAATTATTATTTGATAAAGGCAAACATTTTATTCTGAAGAGATTAATATTTCCTTTTGACTTTTATTAGTACATTTTACAATTTAATTGTATATTTTATTTGGACTATACATGCAATGACATCCCCTGCAAAACTCTTTTAGTCTCCATCTTGACTGATTTGAGTTTTCCTGTATTTCATCAATATTTGTTTTATTTACCCTCGTCAATGAGTCTGGAAGAGCTTTCTAAATGAGCTATCAAGCTCTGGTGCAGTAGACTAAAGAAATGAACAGAAAAAGTGATGGAATGCAGCAAGGCTCTAACCTGTCAGTGATAGAGTCTTTATCAATTTGTTTCTTTTTGGGAAATTGTCTTTTATTGATAATTGACAAACAGGTTTTTTTTTAGATTTCAAAGCATTTAAGTTTCATCTAAAGGAATTTTAATTGATTATACAAAATGTATGTATACTGCATATGTATACTGTATAAATGCTCAAATTTTTCTAAATAAGAAAGATAAGATTGAAAAGAGACATTGTGCTACATTTGCATTTATGTCTCTGCGTTTTGCTCCAAAACAAAATCAATGTGAGTTCATGATAGAAAATAAGACCAATCATTGGAACCAATTATATTAGAGTTTAGATGGCAAGCAAAATTTTTCATTTCCAATCAAGTTAAATAATATAATCATAATTCTGAAATATTAGAAAGACAAAAAGAAAAAGATATAAATAGTTAAAATAATATATGTAAAAAGTGACTTTGAAATTAACGAAATTATTGAAATCAATGAGAGGAGTGGCGTTGGAGTGAAACCGACATGCACATGCAGTGATTGGCAGGCAGGTGAGATCAAAGGTAGGCAGGACAGGTGAGCAGCATGCATCAGTCTGAAACAATCAAATACCTGGGCTTATTTCACTGGAATTACTTCATTTATGACAGGTTGACAAGTGAATTGATATGATTTATTTACTACAGTGATAAAATGAATCATGGTAGTGTATGTACTGGAACAAATGAGTTCAGGATATTGTAATTTTATGACAAGTGTGAACATTTCAAATAATAGTTTAATAAGAAATGTATTCTTAAAGTATCACTTAACAATACAAAGTTGAAACTATCCTTAACAGATCACTGATAATTAGACCATCTGTGTTTCCATGGAAACAGTAAAATAAAAGAAGGAAGAAGTTGAAAACCGAAAGGGCACCACTATGCAAGATTATATACTAAGTTTCAGGTAATTTAAGGCCTTACAGTTTTTTAAATATGGTCTTGAAACAAAATTGTTGAAAAACCTGTTCGGAGCCCAATAGATCATTATCCTGACCAACATCCCAGCAGTCAATCAAAAGGTTACTGTTCTTTCTTAACCAGACACCGAGTTGCACTACTTAGTCAATAAAAACACATTTGAAATTAATTCATTTGCCAAAGGTAACACCACATGTTTCATCACTCATGTCACTGTGTTGGCCAGGGAATCAAGATCTCTAATAATATCCAATGATGAAAAGGCAACCGGCCCTTGTGGTGAGCTGTGCTTGTTGTTGCTGAACATTACTGAAAGCTGTCAAGGAAGCTATGAACAAGACCATTTGCAACCACAATATCAATCTTCAATAAACTGGTCAGTAAAACGGGACTCAAATCCAGGAACCTTGGATATAACCATTCCCCGGATTCTTAATTACACCAAATCAATATCACCACCAGTGTAATAAGCATGAAACTGACAGCAGAACACTTCGAGGAAGCAGATTAATATCCGATCATCAACATACCAATTTGTCAGATTAAGTGACACTTATATCAATGCATCGACAGATAAGGGATAGATATACAATCAAGTTGTCCACACAAGACAGTATAGTCCTTCAGCATAGTAAAACTATTTGACGAGGATAAGATTATTTTTCTAAAGATTTAATGAATCCAAACTTGAGGGATAGAATATGTTTGCCCCATCAGGGTTAAAAGAGCGATAATTCTTTCAGTTAGAGAGGTAAATCGTTATGCTATGATAAAAAAACAATATGGGGAAGTTTGCAAAGCTTTCTTAATAATAAAAATAGAGCAATTGGCTCTGTTGCTCATCAGGCTTTACATTTGATTTTGCTTTAAGGTGTGGCCAATGTGGTTCCCCCTTAGTAGGGGCCACAGGGTAAAAAAATCTACACAATTATTATAATTCTCACTAGTGAAGGAGTCTGTACACAAAGTTACAGCTTTCTAGGCCTTATGCTTCTTGAGAAGAAGATGGAAATAGATTTTCAGACGTGGCTCCTGTGACCCTTATATGGGGTCACAGGGCAACTAAAACTACAATTCAAAATCCTCACTAGTCAAGGAGTCTGTACGCAAAGTTTCAGCTTCCTAGGCCTTATGGTTCCGGAGAAGAAGTCGAAATTCCACAAAGTTTACGGACTGATAGCCGGATGGACGGACGGCCGGACACCATGCCATGCCATAAGCCCATTGGGCCTTACAGGCCAGATGAGCTAAAAAGCAATTCTATCATTTCTAGAGAAAAAAATATGGCAGAAACAGTCATTATGCATATTCAAAGCTATAGTCAGGGTATAGAGCAGTGTGTTAACTATGATCATTGCCAATTGACTGAAAACAAACTATCTAAAAGTTCAAGTTCATAAAGTATATACTTACACATAAATATTTTTGGTTAAGTTTACAAATTTCATTATTTTCTAAAATAAAGAAAATAAAAATATAAACACAGAACTGTTTCCAGAACATCTAAAGACACACAATGAAAGAGAAACTATTGATTCAAGGAGGATGGACTAATACAATAAAGCTGAGGATTTAAAGATCTTCGCCCAAGACATGTTGTTCCTGCTGAGACTTACAATATGATAAGAGGAACAACGACATTACAAGCTAGGACTGATCTGGTCATTCCACGGAATGAAGCTAACAATTGGAAGAGAAGAAACATTTCTTGATAACAATTTCTTTACTAATCACATGATTTACAGGTTTCTTTGGAGAACAATGTTTAAAGAAGACAGGAGGCATTAAAAAAAGACAAATTTGCTCTAGTGAAGATGAACATTTTTCTGAAATGCTTTAGGTACTGTATTAAAAAAAGTTATTGAAATTTATAAAAATAAGAAATTCCCCCCTTTTTATCAATTGGGGGATAAAATTTGACAAACAAATTCTTGGAGGGATTCTCATATGAATTCCAATTTCAAAGTTGGTCAAAATGTTAGAAGATTCCATATAATCAGCTGATAGATAGTTTTTGCCTTGTGAAGAAACAGAATATTTCACATTCATAAATGTTCAGTCAAGAAGTTCCTATCCAGTGATTGAGCGGGTGAGTGACAAGGTTTCTATGATAGTATGGCTACCCATTACTTCTTATTTTAAAATCTATAAAATCACCACTTGTTTAAAGAGCATTTCATTAGAAAAATGCATGGCATAGTTTATCATAAGAGTTGACAGGACTCTTGATGGGCACGTTACCATTGACCTCTGCACAAAGGTTTTACTGATAACTTTTGTTAATCTTTGAATGGCATTTTAAAGGGGCAGTAGCACGTTTTTAGAGGGTATATTAGGTGATATCAGGAAAATGAAAGTTAATGGTTTCAATTGATAGACAATGTAGATAAACTAAATGTAGCAGTAATAATTTAAATATATAACGTAAAGTTTAGCCATGTGATTCCCTTTTCTTACACAAAATGAATTAAAGATGTTCACACAAAAATGGCTGCCAATTGATTTTATGTGAATCTTAATAATTTGTTCTCTGACTATGGAAGATTGGTTTGTGTAATGAGATTTTTGACACTATGAAAGTAATACATTAAGCATTAACGTACAATTATCAGTGAAAATTTCAAAATACAAAATTATAAAAAAACATGCTACTGCCCCTTTAAGAAGTTGAAGAATAACTTTTAACAATATTAAAATGCATCCATTAGTTTAAATTTTGTGTGTGTTACAAATCTTGTGTAAATGAAGGCCCAGCCTGAACATGGATTTGACAACTAAGGTAATACTATTCAATAGCATGTTAATTTCAGTCTCGGTTTCAACTATAATCTGACACTTGATATAAAACAACCACAAGTTGCAGTTTTCTCCAACACTAAATATGGACTCTATTGCATAAACCATAAACCAGATCAATATTTTCAAATGAAAAAGTGAAAAAAATCTTCTTATCTTATTTTTTATTAAAATCTACTGTTGAATAAAAAATCTCATTAGCAACAGTTTGTAAATATCATGTTGATATACATTTCAGAAGAAGATGGATATATTTCAGACAGGACGTACATGTACATTCAATATCTCACAAGGTATGAATGACATGTTGTAAATTGCAAGTTGATACCGTCGATTTCACAATTTCATGACAACTCTCTGGGAATGTAGATTTAAATTATTTGAAAGATTGACGATTAATTCAACCCTCGCGACAAATTTTGGAATATCTCAGGCCGATCAACATTATCCCATTTTTCAACGATTCTTGCTCATAAATTAATTGCTACTAAATTGATAACATATTATCCTTTGATGTTATTGTTACCTTATTCTGTTGTTACTGTTATTGTTTTCTCATTATTATACTAAACTGTATAAATTGCAGTTCTCTTTGTTGTTTCACCATATGCTTGAAAACAGTATAAGGATCTATACTTAAACATCACTATAGTCAAATAAAGAAGTTGATCATCCATTGAATTACTCTTGTCTTACTCAGTGTGTAAGCTGACCCATCCGGATCAACAAGTGACTGATGGTTGCAACAGATATAGAAACATACTTACAATAATAATACAAAACAGGAAGAGAACTGTCTCCTCAATACACTTTTTTTCTATATCAATAACAGTGTATAAAATAGATTTGAAACCTAGCCTGTCCTAAAAATTAATTGGTCAATTGCTTAGGGGAAAATATAGAAAAAATAGAGCCATTGGCTCTGTAGCTCATCAGGCATCATATCAAGTTTGCTTTATACAGGCAAGATGAGCTAAAAATGAAACTGATGTTACCTATTGCAAGAAAACCAATAAAAAATTTACAAAACAAATGTATTATTATTCAACACTTTCTAGATCGCCAATATCAGACAGTGAAAGAAGTCCACACTAAAATATCCAAGGAGAAATAAATTTGCCATAGACTGTCATCTAATGGAGAAAAATAGGTTTTTAAGATTGTGACCCCTGTGACCCTATTTGGGGTCATGGGGTCACAAAACCTACAGTTTAGAATCCCAATTGGCCAAGGAGTCTACATGCAGTCTTTCAGCTCAATAGACCTTTAGTAGCTAAAGATGATGATGAAAATAAGTTTTTAAGGTTGTGACCCCTGTGACCCTATTTGGGGTCATGGGGTCACGAAATCTACAATTTAGAATCCCCATTGGCCAAGGAGTCTGCACATAAAATTTCAGGTCTAGACCTTTTGAAACTTGAGAAGAAGATGAAAATAGTTTTTTAAGGTTGTGACCCCTGTGACCCTATTTGGGGTCACAGGGTCAACAAAGTTACAAATTAGAATCCCCATTGTCCAAGGAGTCTGCACATATCAATATTAACTCTCTAGACCTTTTGAAACTGGAGAAGAAGATGAGAATTGGTTTTTAAGGTTGTGACCCCTGTGACCCTATTTGGGGTCATGGGGTCACGAAAACTACAATTAAGAATCCCGATTGACCAAGGAGTCTGCACATATCATTTTCAACTCTCTAGTCCTTTTAGAACTGGAGAAGAAGATGAAAATAGGTTTTAAAGGTTGTGACCCCTGTGACCCTATTTGGGGTCACAGGTTCACCAAAGTTACAAATTAGAATCCCCATTGTCCAAGGAGTCTGCACATATCACTTTCAACTCTCTAGTCCTTTTAGAACTGGAGAAGAAGATGAAAATAGGTTTTTAAGGTTGTGACCCCTGTGACCCTATTTGGGGTCATGGGGTCACGAAATCTACAATTTAGAATCCCCATTGGCCAAGGAGTCTGCACATATCGTTTTTAACTCTCTAGTCCTTTTAGAACTGGAGAAGAAGATGAAAATAGGTTTTTAAGGTTGTGACCCCTGTGACCCTATTTGGGGTCACAGTGTCACCAAAGTTACAAATTAGAATCTCCATTGTCCAAGGAGTCTGCACATATAATTTTTAACTCTCTACTCCTTTTGGAACTGGAGAAGAAGATGAAAATAGGTATTTAAGGTTGTGACCCCTGTGACCCTATTTGGGATCCCAGGGTCACCAAAGTTACAAATTAGAATCCCCATTGGCCAAGGAATCTGCACATATCATTTTTAACTCTCTAGTCCTTCTGGAACTGGAGAAGAAGATGAAAATAGATTTTTAAAGTTGTGACCCCTGTGACCCTATTTAGGGTCACAGGGTCACCAAAGTTACAAATTAGAATCTCCATATGCTAAGGTACTTGTACACAAAATTTCAGCTCTCTAATGTGTATGGTTCATGAGGAGAAGTCGAAAGTGTCAAAAGTTTACGGACGGACGACGGACGGACGGACGCCGGACGACGGGCCATGCCATAAGCCCATCTGGACTTTCAGTCCTGATGAGCTAAAAAATTGAAAAGTTACCAGTCCTGACCAAAAAGTAGCCAGTCAAGGACTGGTGGACGGGCTATATCTTAAACACTGTCAATAAGTTTCAGTCCACATTCAATAATTTTTTGCAGATTCTTCTTATGAGCTCAAGTTGAGTATAGATATTCTAGGGCACACTATCACTGGTACCTAAAATAAAAGCTCAGGCCCAAGGGACCTATCTGCACAGGTTGCTGTCAACAAGATGGTAATGTTTGCATAGAACCTTCTGGTCTGTCGCTACTCAACTACTGTAAACGCTTGAAATTTAAATCCACAAGGGAATACACAGGCATAGATTGCTATTTACAGTCACATTTACTGCTAAATGGTAGGGGTGGACTATTTTCCTAAATGGTTTGAGAGGAGTTTGTTGACAGTGTGTTAAGCTGTAAAATCTTTGAAGCAGAAATATTAAATTTTTCAGAAAGGCTTTAGTACTGTATCAAAAGTTATGGAATTTATGAAAATAAGAAATTTCCTCTTTTTTGTCAGAAATGTTTTTGAGAAAAATAAAATTACACATTCATTAAACAGAAAAAAATGATTTTTTATTGTACATGGTAAAGAATTAATTGGTTTAATGTTTAACTGAAACAACTTTCAAACGTATATTTTCGGAATATAGATAAAGACATCTACATTCTTTGTTGGCACAAATCTAAGGTAAGCAAAATACTGAGGATAAGGTATCTTTTCTTTGTTACACTTTCCGAACTTCAGTCATTTTCTAAAGTTACCAGAAAGATTTTTTTAAAATACCATGAAGATAAAAACTCCATTTAAATACAATTACAAGGGCATATATGCCTATACATGTACTAATAACGGATGAACAAATATGTTGCAAAAAGAAAAATTCAATATATTCTCTCTTTTTTAAATCAAATATATTCACTATTAATAGCCATGCTGGCATAGCACAGTCAACTAAAATGGAATTTAATGGTTACAAATGTTTGATTATTTTAATTGTCACTTAATAAATAGAAATATAAAGTTTTTAAAGTAAAGTTACATTCATGCTAAAGTCTAAATTTGGAATATTTGGAAAACATTCTTATTCTTGCAATTCAGTATTTACATGTGCAAATTTGTAACCTTAAATAGTACAAAAGGCCTTTTTCAAATCAACATGCTCTAACTGAACAACTAAGTACATTATAAACTCCTTTGGGATCATAGCTTGTAAAACAATTCAATAATATGTGAGGTGACAGCAGGATATTTTTAAAATCCTGTCAAGTTGCATCTACACAAATTCAAAGTGCTCTTACTTCAGATAATTCAATTATATGGAAAACCTCAAAAATTGGCCATGAATTAGTTGTTATTAATAATTCATAGCCTGTTTTACATTCAAGTCGCTCTGTTTTCTTTGGTAACACTGCATGCAAACTGACAAGCGGTCAATATTTGGGAATGAAATGCAAATGAAACAAACTAAAATGAATTATGAATGAGAATAGACTTTGGACTGGACACACATGCAGTCATTATCTTGCAATATGATAATAAATGACATTTTAAAAACTATTAGATATCATTAAGAGGGTTAATGCATGTTCTTAGCCCTTTCAGACCAGTAAAAATATGTTTACAGGCTTTTTATTGGCCTTTTGGGATTAAAAGATTACCCGGTAAGTCTTATTTCAGGCAAAATCTTTTGTCAAAAGTATTTCATACAGTTTGTTTTTTTACAATTCAGTGCCTAAACCATTCTGATAAATAATAAATATGTCAACTAAGGAAATAATTTCAGACTTGCCACTGCTAAAAATTGAATCTCCCTGAATAAACAATTACCTGCATTAGCATTGGCAACATTACAAGCAATTAGCCCTCCAAGGGTTAAAATTTCATTGAGGAAAGAAACACAAATTAACATTTAGACACAACACACAGATAACAGATAACAATATTTGTCACATTTCTAGTCGCTTTTACAGCCAATCTATTTCCCTGACACCTTCAAGCGAAGCTGTAAGCCATTTAATCCGAGTTACAATTGGTCAAGCTGCTCCAAGGTCGTGGATTTGAATTACATCTATTGACCAGCATCCTTGCACATGCATCAGTAAGGTCTTTTTCTTGTTTCAAACATTTTGATTTCATTTGATTTGAAATGTTTTTAAGGACTGAAAGTGCACTTTAGATTAACAACTTTTTTGAAAAACACTTCTTTTCAACAGTGGCTTTTCAAACTGGGAAAATGGTGTTTTAATGCAAATGTACAATCTTGAGCAGTAATTTACATGCATGTGTAGAGGGGATACTCCAGGGAAAATCTCTTGGCTTGTGGTTCTTGGACAAATGGTTTTACATCTAGTTAAAATTTGTATTTGTGAATCAGAAGTATTCATTTCAGAATTTTAAATATCACATTTCAAATGTTGATGTCATGTTTTCAGTGCTTTTACAATTTCATCTCATTCTTTGTATTGTCTGTAGTTTGAAACATTTGTACATAGAAATTACATGAAGGAAATTTGAAATAACCTAACAAGCTTTTATATTTTTTAGCAAATTACCTTATAATTACACAATGACAGATAGAAAGACAGATACCTTTCTCAGAATTAATCTTTTGGTATAAACTACAGAATAAAACATAAAAATTGTATACGTGTCTGTCTTACTACAAACTCAGTTAAAACATCGATATCTCAAAAATTCTGTATCATCCAAAAAAATACCACCATCTTACCGATTAAGACTTGAAATTGAAGTCTCATCATCAATTATAATTCAGCAGCAATCATGTATAACTCTCCACTGTAACTACACACCAGGAGTGATCAGCAAACAGACGAAAGTGGATGGAGACAGAATTACAATGATCATTTACAAGGAGTGTCAGACAAGGGGCTGCTCTCTGTCCATCATTATTTATTAAAAAAGTTGAAGGCATTCATATTGCTGATATCAACAGATTAATTTGCATCAACAAGCAGCAATTGATCAATTTGAAGGATATGGAGAGGGGATTCATCACGCCACTGAGGAGTGACCAAGAGGGGTGAATCAATCATTGCAGATTGACATCTTGTATTTTTTTTTTAAATTGTGAATTTTTTTTTAGAAATGAGAAATGTTATGATCAGTTCCATTTTTAAAATTTGGAACAAAAAATTTTATTTGAATAATTGATATTTTTTTTTATATTCTTATTCATCATATTATTCAAATGTTCAATTATGTTTTGATAATAATCTGGTTTTTTTTATCTTTGAACACATATTTTGTTGTTTGATATTTCTTAAGTGATTATATATTTAATTGCTTTTTAATTCCTTTTTTCTCATTGAATGAAGGAGATATTTTGAGATTATTTAATATTCCAATTAAAATTTACTTTAGGTTAAGCCAATAAAGTAACTTAATTTTCTCTGTCCAAGTTGAGAGATCAAATCTGAATCTTCTGAGCACAAGGAAAGCTTAACTAATTATCCACACTAAGTCTTGATAAAAATCGCTAAGCAGAATTTTCACTTTCACAAAAATCACTCATTGAGATATATAGCTTGAATAACATCATAATATGACCAATTTATTTGTACCATCTACCTCAGATATTGAAACTATAAACATTCGGATTCTTAACCTTAACCTTTATGATTTTGGCAAAACTAGATTCCTATCAATTTTAAAATTCAAAATTTAAAAACTTTTAAAAAACAATATTTCTATTAGCATGTAATAAAATACTGCTAGAAGTGACAAACTGTGCAACTTTCTTTAAATGTTAAGATGTCAATTTCCCTAGACACTGTCTGCGAATTTTTTAATACATAAAATCCATGTCAATGTTAATCAATCCAATTGGATGATACATTTGCAATTTCAAATATGTTGATCAACTTTATAGATTAGATCAACTGACAGTGGTAGGCAGAATCTTCTGAACCTAATTCATTTTTCTTGCAAATCAAAAACAACAAATTAGAAATTTCTCCTGGTTCGACGTTCTACGTCTTAGTTGATTTACAAGCTAGAGTCTGCAAGCTGATAAATGTTCAAATTTGTTGCCTCAATATTCTGAAGAGCTCCATGTCCCTCGCAACACTGCCAAAGCCCCTCGCAACATTCACCAAGCCTCTCGCAACAATGATGAAGCCCCTTACACCATTACACATTTCTCATTTGAAGTATCCAATTTGTCATGAGGATGGTGGGGGAACTCATAGCTCAGCTTCCTTATTGACATTCAGCAATTCGATGCAACAATCTACGCGAACATAAGGATGTTCCGAGGATTATGAAAGGTTGAGCTCACATAATGGCGCACATATAAAGATTATGCTCGTGTGTAACATTGATCATAGACCCATTTTCATCTTGACAGACGAATATTCGTGCCCAATATTGCCAGTAAATCTTTCAAATACTTTCACCAAAGCTATATTGCTATTCAAGATTTGGAAAATATTTCATCTGACCTGACCACTTTTTTCTCAGAGGATATTCACAATTTGCTGTAGGAAGGTTAATAAAATACCAATGTGTTTTATCAAAAGTGGTTTATTTGTGTTGGAAAAACATGAATCAATTTTGAAAGAGAAAAATGATTTAAACCTAAAATATTTACAAACAGGACGGAAGTAGAGAAATGGAAAATATTAAGTGATCAACTGAAAGGATCGAAGGCAACCAAAATGCCAAATAAATTAGGGAAACCTTTTAATCACACAGTGGCTTAAAATCACAAAATGAGGAACTGGTACTTTGAATAGAGACAATAATAAATATACTCATTATTAGTAGCATGTCAATATAACTTCATTATCAAGACTTATATACTTTTAATATACTCTGCAAAATCGTCAAATTATTTTTTTTTAATTCGTAAAAAGACTTGTAATTTGTAATTTTTAAAAAGACTATTTGGTAAAGTATTCAACATGTGTTTCAGAAAACATGTTTTCTGATTTGACTGTCAATTTAATGTCATTTTCTGATTAGCAGGAACAAAACAGACAAGGGGTAATGATTTCCTTTAGAAGGATTTCACATTTTTGCTCAGAAGAAAGGTAGAAAAACAGAGAATAAACAATAGCAGGAAAAGGATTACCGGTAACTTAAAAAAACGATGCCAAGACTTGTTATGTCCCCGTTTTTACGTTGACCTGATTTATCCCTTACCATCATGAAGGGGAAATTTGTTACATTCAAACATTATTTTTTGCGACATTTTCCCAAACTATCAACAATGCAGCATGGAAGCCAATAGGAAGGGATCTTTAAGGCAGTCTTATAGTCCAACACTAAAGTAAGCCTTAAAGTTAACTTTGTTTATGTAAAGACCTGCGAGTGAACAGCTAAGGTTCAACAATTGGTGTGACGATAAGACCTCCAGAGTGATACCCTGTTAGAGGGCACCTGTCACCTCCTCAGCTCTGCCGGTTAGAAATTAGCTTAACTTGTGTCACGTTGATGTTCAACCTCTCCTCAGGTTTGTTAGCTCAGAGCGTCGGCTCATGCTAATGTAAGAATCAATGTACATTACAACAACGTTTTTTCACAATCGATCCTCTTATAATCTCAAGAGTTGTAAAACCAATACCTGGCACAAACGTTTCTGAGATTGTATTCTGGAACACTAATATCCAGGTTTAACAGTCAGGGTTTTATTTGCTGCAAATCTATTTCATGAATTATATCTGTCAAAAATACACATTTCTAAATGTTATTGTTGTTCATATTAAAGAACATTTGAAACCATGTATTTAAGATTTAAAAGAAGGGTTATTTTTTCCTGTTTCTTCAATTGAATCATTGAAATACTTCAGTACAGAACATATAGACGTGACTGATTGGGAAATGGGAAATGGGAAATAGGAAATGAATTTACATTTCGCTGATCTTCTCTACTTTACTGAGTGTCAAATGTCGCCATTAAGATAACTCCAAACTTACAAAGTTAATCTTTCTGATTTATAGTAGTAATTCAGTGTATGTGATAAATTTACAAAATAAAAGCAAGATGTGTTTGATCAAGTATTAGCCTTTTAGATTTCAAAATGAATATGTAGTTATATTGAACAAACTGTTCTGATAAGACAATCAAGGAATATGCAAAGGAAATAATCAAATATTTTTCAATTGGCAAAAGTTTTCAGAATTTTTGGACTCACAGCAAAAGCAGGTGAAATTTTCAGACTAATATTCAGTCTCGCAAAAATAATTATTTTCAAAAATGAATTTTACTAAATATTAAAAAGAACCTAAGAGAATCTTGACTTGGATTTTGTTTATGTAAAAATATTATTTTTAACAGCAGTCTGAGTGTTAGAAAAGTTTTCGCGTTAAAGGAGATGTCAATTTCAAACTGATGCTCATCAATTTCAAATGTCAAAAGATTTCACATTTCAGTTAAAATTTGTGATTCACAGGAAAAGAGTTGAGTGAAATTTCTATATTCTACACTGGAATTTTAGGCAACTACGGGTCAACCTGTTGAATTTGCCTCAATTGCTTCACAAAACTGAGGGATGCTGGTGTTAAATGAGATGTCAATTTGAAACTGACGCTAATTAATTTCACGGAAGAAGAACTGCATAATAAGCTGCTGGCATGGAAAAGTGATTACATTGATAAGATTTTGTAATCAATTACTTGAAATTAGATTACACAGATTAGTCAGCCTTTGAGCAAATTGATGTTACAATTGAAAATATAATTAAGTAAGGCATGAATAATCTTTTTCTCCTCAGATAATTCCTGATATTTCATGTAAAATGTTATAATTTAAATTGTACAAATTTATTTGTAGAAGTTATTTGATTATAGAGAACTGAAGGACAATTGTAGTTGTTACTATGCTCCAATATACCGTAATTCTTTGACAAAACACAAAATTGCCTTTGATGAAAAATTATGGTTTCTGTTAATCAGCCCCCAATTAATAGTCTGACGGAAACAGGCATCAATACCAACTCTGTCATACTTCATATACAGGCACAAGCCCATTATTCATCGATATCGACAATACACATAATCAAAGGTAAACATCTCACTTTACAAGTTAACTTCGAAGAATTACAAGGTGTAATAAAACCGTCCACAAGAAAAACAGACTCTTAACCGAATGGAAGACATCTAAGACAAGATGAGTCAATACCATTCCATCAGCGCTGCCATTCTTTCAAGAACAGACCTCCAGGAATTCTGAGAATGGCGCTAGTGGTGATGATACCTCCAAGCTTCCTGCCAATCAACAAGTGTCAAAGACATAATCTCTGTGAGGCATGCACTGCCAGACAAATATCTCCTTAGATCTCAGGCGAACGATACCCAAGTAGCGCCACTTCAAAGGGTTAGGATATGCCTCTGTAACAGAACAATGCTAACCTGGCCTTGTGATGTAATGGAGACAGGGCCTGTGTTTGTAATGAAGATCGGATATACAAATGTCTTTAACCAGCCTTTGGGCTTGCACTAGAAATCTTGGTCTGATCTAATCTCGAAAAATAGGTATTGGATGGCCTTGTGATGTAATGGAGAAAGGGTCTTTGTTCGTAATAATATTTGGATATAGACAAATGTCTTTGGACTAACATTAAGTCTAAGAAGGTTTTATTTTCAATAATCACAATATTTTTAAACAATTCATGTATTATAACAAAAAGAAACCCAGAAGATGTGCAATTTTCTAGACTTCGTTGTTCGTGAATTGAATCTTCTTGCTGTAGGGTCTAGATGACAGAGTAAAATGTGTTTTGTGAGCCTTGGGGCCTGGACTAAATCTTGATCAGTTTTCATGAAAATAAGTATCAGTGGTCATCTCTGGAACCCTTTAGGCAAAAATATCAGTAAGTGGGTTTAGTTAATGTGATCTAAAGTTGCAATAACATATTATGTTTTTAGGGAATATAAAAAGATCTCACAAAAATTAAACTTTATGTTTCCAATTGCAGGACATTTTTAAAATGGAAATTAAAAACTATGTATCCATTTGCTATCATTAACCTGTACACAAAACTGGATAGTTTTCTTTGTAAATGAGAAATTTTGTGTTGTCAGTTAGGTTGGGTTAGGCATAAATTAGTTCAATAGGTACAGGGTTAACATCATCAAAGACAGTTTTGAGTTATAGGATGTTTGAAAAATGGTTTGAAAACATTGTAATTGACATCATAAAGTCATTGCAAAACTTAAGACCTTTGATGTTCCAATGACAAATTATAGCAAAAATTTCCCTTGGAACTCCAAGCTCTTTAACCATAATGTTATTAACTAAGAATTAGAAAATTAGAACTAATTGATTTAAAAAAAATCTTTCCCCATCTTTGCTGTTTATATGTTGTTATTGCACCAACTTGATACCACTGAGTAATGAATGACAAATTGTATTGCACAGGACGAAATTGATTACACAGCCAGTGAAATAGATTGCTATTTTGCAGCACCTTTCAAGCCTTCTGATGAAACACATCCAACACTGTAGCAAGTGGCAAGTAAGGCAAGATTAGTGACTCCAGCAACACAACAAACCACATCCATTTTCTCTGTCATTCTTGTAACAAATTCCTTTTTCTTCGTGTCATTAAATTCTCCTTAGCAAAGACAAAGGCCACATGAGATGATCCTTGTTTTGATTAACTGAAATTGTAATCCCATTTTCTCGCTATGTTGTATTACTTCAGGTACATGTGTACAGTAGAACACGGATATAGCGAACTTGGATATAGTGAACAATCGGATATAGCGAACAATCGGATATAGCAAATTTTTATGTCCCGTCAAATGCTCTATACATTAATCCCGCCATGACTGAAAGAAAGTAAAAAAAAATATTAATCAATACAGTAAAACACGGATATAGCTAACTCGGAAAATCCGAAATAGTGAACAGATTTTCAAGTCCCATCCCTATATAATATCATCAAAATTATATGCATATAGCGAACATCGGATATAGCGAACTAAATTCTTTGGTCCCTTTGAGTTCGTTATATCAGAGTTCTACTGTATATCTAGCTTTGGCCTAGTGATAGAACCAGTATAGCTTTGCATCAATCAATCTTTCCTTATCTTTATCTTTAAAACATGTTATAAAGGGGGATTTAAAAAATCTTTCCTCTCCCCCCTCCTCTGCATTGTAGCCAATTTGTGAATTTTATATCCAACGTCTTTATCCATTCAGAACAGTGCCAGATCCTTTTGAATTCCACTTCAACAGTTCAATTATGAATAATAGGTCTCTCATTAAATGTTATATCAGGTAACAAATATATTTTTCCTACAGAACAGAACAGAATTTTATTTCTCATCATTTACAATATATACTTTATAATATAGTAGGTTTGAGTTTAACATTAAAGTAAACAGAACAAGGTGCATAAAGACCATATGATTTTCTCATGCAAGTATGTAGGATGGTTATATTAAGCAAGACTTTTTGGTTGAGTTTCTTTTAGCCTCATGCCTAGCAGAAAGACTATATATAAGGTTTCTTTTAATGGAAATAGTAATTGAAAACATTGTCATGATTGTACAAAAACTTATACACAAAAATGTATATGATATTAAAATGATCATTGTATAACAATGGAGAATAATAAATTGTATGCAGTTTTATTCACAATATTGTCACACACAAAATGTTTAATAAATGTATGTGTACCTGTGTGATGTTTACAAATAAAACAATTGAATTGTCCACATAAATATCTTCCTCTCTATAGAGTTTTCAAAATTAGAAATTCCAAGTTTATTTTTTGTTTGTACCCCGATTCATAATCATTTCATAAATGTTGTTAAAAATCTGTTAGAAATAACCCTACATAAACCACAAAGGAGCTAAGTATGTATACTAAACTGCTACATCCTTTTAACACTCACCAACAGTGCCCTGGTGTTTATTGTGTGGTATGCAGAGAGGGCAACATCCTGATTTATCTCCCTTGTGGTATACCTCTTCTGTCTTGGTATTATTACAGAACAATGCTCTGTTGCGTATAACAATAGAATTTGTCTCATCCGATGCCAAGGTGGGAATCATAAACAGACATCAAAGGTTGTTAGGGATTTCTACATAGCTGCTGATAGGGTAGACTAAACAGCCAATAACCACAAGAATTCCTGCATCTAGAGGCTTTCACTGTTTTCTGATGTCATAAAATCACCTTTCACACACCTCTTATATAATATTATTTTGAACAGATAATTGAAGATGATTTAACATACTTACAAAATCTCATAATAAACAACCAAAATGATAGCAGTAATTTTCTAAAATCAACTTTTTTGTCAGTTGTTTTGACCATAAAGTAACCCCATTTTCTTCAATGAAATTATACAGGTTTTGGGAATGTGTTGATTTATGGGTGGGTTTGGTTTTTAGTGATTTTTGGAACTGGTTTTATTTGGCATTGGGTGTGAATTTGTAGTCTAAAAGGTTTCTGGAGAAGGTTTTCTTCTGGAAGTGGATTTTAGGGAGTGTGTTTCATTTTGGGCTTGAGCTTTTGAAAGTATGTTTGAGTTTGGCAGTGGGTCATGGTGATGGGATACGGTTTTGGTTTTAGAAGTGAGTGTCTTTTTTTTAAAGTGGGTTTGATGCAAGACAAGGTAAGAGATGTTTTGATTCATTGTGCAATAAAACCCAACATCAAACAGAACCCTGCTTTCATTGATAGCACAAGGTTGGTTGCTGAATTTAATAGAATAAGGGGTTACATTAGAGAAAATGTTTTTGATATATGGCAAAAGAAACGTTATGCTAATTCAACATTGTAAGAACAGTGAGTTATGTACACGTCATCAATATATCCCTTAAACAACACAAAACATTATCTTTTATAACAAATTGAACATGACAGATGTTTCAATCATGACACAAAATTGAAATCCACATTCACTTGCATCTTTTCTTGAAATAACTTTTCCTCAACGTTTTCCCAAATTCAATTCAAAACTGATTATTTGATGGAAAATATATCAACAGATACATCAAAACTTCGTAACTACTCAACCAAAAAAGCTCTAACAGAATAAAAACAGCTCAATATAAAACTTTTTCATCAAAATAATCCCATTTCAAGCAAAAAAACTCAATCAAAGCACCATTGCCATAAGCAAAATGACAGCATCCATTCCAGTACTAAAATTCCCTTTGAAATTGACAAGAAAGGCTAGAAGCCTATTACAGAAAGGTATTGATCAGTATGACATAGACAACATTGTGAATCATCAGGGACAACATAAACAGAGGCTTGCACGTTGTCTGACAACAATAGTAGGTTAGCTTGCAGGCAACATGTTTCAAATAGCTTTGAAAGTTTGAAATTGACATGTTTTTAAGAAGAGTACAAAAACTTCCATAATAGATGTACATGTCATTCACCTCTGATATTTACAACAAAAACCAAAAATGTATATAAATGTCATCTTTTGATGTAGACCTACAACCGAGAAAATCAGTCCATTATCATTATGAAACTTGTATGTTTAAAGTTTCAAATCTCGTTTTTCTTTGAACAAAATATGTCACGTTGTGAATCAACACAGATGGATATTTATATTCATCACATACGTTTTATGAATGTTTCAAATACAATTTTATCTCTGAGATAAATTAACATGATAACAAGATCATGAGATGGATGTTTATATCTATTATATTTGTTTCGTTTCAAATATTGTTTTATGCCTGAGCTGAATTTCATCACATTGTGATCATAAGAAATGAATATACTTTTTTTTATCATATCCATTTTGTTAAAGGTATATAGACATGCTTTTTCTCTGGGATATTTAGATCACACACTGGAAATCACGAGACGGATATTACCAATATATGAATTCATAAAGAGTGGTTTTGTATGCACTTACATCAACACATATGGCTTGCAGCTAAAATCAATTTATTGAAAACAGTTTTTCAATTAACTTATTTGAATTTTTCATCATGTAATAATTAGTCTGTTTGAAAAAATAATTGAAAAGGTGCATATATAGATAAAGTGCTATAGGTCTTCAATCATTTCTGTCACTAGCACCGTAATCCTATGGTTTAAAGCTATAATCAATTCATTCAACCATTTTTGAAAACTAAGTTTCATGGATCATGAAGTGATATATAAGTAGATAACACAAAAAATAGACCATCTACAACTTCATATCTAATTTTATCTTAGGGGATGGTCAGTGTGGTTCCCCCCATTGTGGGGGCATGGTCACCAATTCTAAAATTAAGTATCAAAGTGATGTGGTTTCATATATGGGTAATCAATTCAGAAATGGAATTTGCTCAAACATTTAAAGAAAATATGAAAAGTTGTGACAGACCAACTATATTGGCTAAACTGCAATTAACAATTTATTATATAGGATCCAAAGGTTCACCCCTTTTGGGGCAATTGGGTCAAGGAGTCTGTACACAAGATTTCAGCTTTCTAGGCCATATGCTTCTGGAGAAGAAGATGAAATTGCACAAAAATATTGGACGGACGGATGGATAGAGGCCGGACACCATGCCATGCCATGTGTAAGGCCTGATGGGCTAAAAAAATCTGAAATTCTTTGGAATCGATTGCATGTTGAAACTCAAAGCAAATGACATAGATGCAATAACAATCAACAAGCAAATAACATCAAAGGAAAATTATTGAGTCTTCTATGAACCTTGCTTTCATTCTAAACCCTTATGCCCCTGGTACCAAAAGAAATATCAATATCATGTAAGAGAAGGGACGTATAACAAAGATCTGTCGAAGTAAAAGATATAAAACATACTTCAAAGAATTTGGTATTACATTGACAGAAATAATAACAGGACCCATGAGACTGGGTAGAAACCAAATCAAATCAAATCTTTTAACTCCATGTCAACGAACATTTGCCATGATCTTTAGCTATACTGCTCAATTTGGGATTGGTTCCTTTGCTATGAAATTCTTGACAGTTTGTCACACTGAATGGTTTGGTATCACAGCTTAACTTGAAGAAAGACTGTCAACAGAATAATACTTGTAGACATTGCTTTAACCATTGTCCACTTGTAACAGAGATCACCTGGAAGACATGACTAGAGTAATTTTAATATCAACCTCTGAATGAAGGGACGTACAAGAGCCATGCAACTACATATATAAAGTCTGGACTTCCAGTAACAAGACATCAAATACCATAAGATAAGAATACTGATACATGATCACAGTGTTATACAGCATTAAACCAAGTTGCTTTTGGGCTAGGCTGGGAGTCAATAGCGCTTATTTCAAAAAAAATTCGACAAAATTGTACTAAGGTTGGTAACTTGTTGAGGCTTACAGTATTTCCATAATTGCACGCAGGGCGTCTATTATTTTCAAACTGTCTACACCATAGGCGTCTATTTGAGGCAGGCTTCTATTTTGTCATAATTAATACCGTTCAGATTTTTCCTAAGAAAATAGATATATTTCAAGTAACAGGGGAGCAATATTACTGTAAATTTAATTAAGGCAGGCATCTATTCAAGGCAGGCGTGTATTTAAGGAAAATACGCTATACTGATGATTATACTTATCTTTGAAATGTGGCAAGAATTTAAAAATATCCTTACAGCCCTTATGCCAACGACTTGTGTTCATATATATATGCATATATGTAATAAATACTGAAAGAGATATGATGAATGCAAACAAACTCTATATAAGTTGAATGAAAGCCTCAACGTCCACAAAAGGTGCCAAAGAGAAACAGATTTTCTTAATAAAACAACTACATATCAAGTGAAATAAACCATTTAGGAAACTTGTAACAAAAATCATAAATATCAATCTCATGAAAATATGACTGAGTAAATCAATCATGGTGATATGATTGATAAAATGATATTTGTCAGAAAGTATAGGAAAGCCTGAAAAATCCTGAATAACAAAACAAGAACCTGTTCCTGACATAGAATAACAAGCACGCAAAACCAAAACCACTTATTAGAACCTTGCTGCCAGTATGATAAATGTATGATGGAGCATCCCAAAAATACTTCAAGAGATATGATTGGTCAGTATGCTTCTCTGACATGAAGAATGCTGCAATTGACAAGTGTTATGACCCATTGACATGTGCTTGTCAAAACAACCAATCAACAACGGCCTTGTCAGTTTCCTCATCAACAATGTAGATTTCGGCATCGATTTCAAGAAGGGATGAGAAACTTGAAGGCATGGCTGACAGCTTCAAGAATAGATGTGGAAATGGATATGGTAATCTGTAATTTGGTTCATGAAACTATTTCTGTATATACACATCAATAAAGATAAGATATATGTACGTAAAAATTACAGTTCAGTCTTCTGATAAACTGTATATTCTAATAAGTTCTTGTACATTGAATTCAGTCTGTCCCATCCTCATCAACCATGAATTGGAAGAAAAATGTGCAAACATTTCTTATTGACCATATTCATATTTTAAAGCTGAGATGATTGGCTTTATCTTGATAACTTCTTCTATAAGAGGCATTTTAGAAGATGTAATGACAATAATGAAAAGGAATATATGGATGACAACTTCTTTATTCATGGTATGCAATCTTCAGAAAAACCTGTGTGGAAACTTTGCATACCATGAATAAAGAAGTTGTCATCCATAAATTTATCTTCATTATTATAACAACTTTCATTTCAATATACAGCTAGGCTGTCCTAATGGTGTTGAAGGTTGAAGACCAAATTATGATTGATAGTGTCTAGAATTTTATGTAACTAGCATTTATATAAATGGTACTGGCTGGCTAACAGTTATCGCCGCGTAACAGTTATCGCCATCACCTCGCTGTAAGGCATTTTAAGAATTCTTTCACATCCAATCCTTCTTTTTTTCATCAGAGGACCTATCCCACTTTCAAATTATTACCAATAAATAATTCACCAAAAGAATTTACTTTTCCAGATGCCACGGAAGATAAATTTTAGCACGTGGGAAAAGTAAACAAGACGGGGAAGTCACGTGACCTGTCGAGATATCTTATAAAATATTCAAAAAAATCATACATTTATACAAAATGACCCTGGCTATAGTAATGATAAAGAAAAAGGTCAATTGTATGATTGCAAATAATGTTATAATTATTTTCCTATCAATACTCGTGGTGAAAACTGGCCCACTTTACGGCAATGCTGTCACTTACCTTCACTCACTGCTACGGCATGTAAATCAAGGAAACAACAAACAATGAAATAATGCAGCACATATATGTCTCAAAGAATTCAATTTAAACATGGGATAGTTTTCTTTTCCATAATTATTTATTTTACCACAATATTTCACGTCTACCCGAAGTCGTTTGGTCCTCGCTAAACCGCTTAGATGCGGTCCGATCGAGTCGGGTGCTTGTAACTGACAGTCGGTAACTTTGCCTTTCGGGGGAAGGTAAATAAAATCAGATTAATAAATATAGATTAGTTTGTTCAAAGGATATGATATTTCAGTATCACTGAAAGTTTGCAAGAATTTGGAAGTGAATTCAAATTTTGTGAACTGATAGCGTATGTTGGCGATAATTATTACGGTTAGGTGCTACGAAACTCAGTATCGGTCCGTTGTTATTTTTAGCGGCCGTAGAGAAGTAGAAAATAATTTACGATTTAAACATTTATTTTCTGACAGGACGATCCCTAATCAAGTATTATGTAGAATATTTACCAAATTTGATGATGTGATTTGATATTAGAAACGAAAACGTCTAAAAAAACGGCGATAACTGTTCACCAGCCAGTATTGGTTAATTCTGTTTCAGCACACAAATAACTGTGTAAATTGTTTACATTGAAATCTTTATTTTGTTTTATGGCATAAGAAGATAAAAAGTTGTGTTTGTAAAATTTCCGGGATTCATTGTTATTCAGCACCCCCAAATTTAGTTTAAAACAGACAGCATTAGCCAGAGGTTTAACATGCTCAAATTTGTGGGTGTTGAATAACAATGAATCCCGGAAATTCTATTTTATTATTTTTAGCATCTATGGAAAAACACAAGTTAGAAAATGACAACACCTTTCAAATATATATATAGCGCAAGGATATTGGGAGAAACAATACAATTCATTGGAGCGAATCTAGAGGACATTATGTATCATTTCGCAGTGGGTGTTCATTAAATTAAATTGCCATTCAACACTGGGAAATCCTTCAAATCAACCAATCAGAAACAAGTATTTACCAAAGTCATGTTACAACTAGAAATCTGTGCATGTGATGCACTGTGATGCCCCCGCTAACATTTAATCCGAAAGTGACCCTACCCCCATTATGTACAAATTTCATATTGTTTCCATGGAAACCAGAAAAATAACAATTGAGAATAACCAAAGTAGCAAAAGGCACCACTCCTCCAGTAGTTCTAACCACATATCAAGTCTAGTAAAAATATTTTGAATAGTTTTTAAGCTAAAGTACGGAAACAGACCCTACCCCCCATATACACCTAGTTCAAAATGTTTCCACGGAAACCATAAAAAAAATAAAAATTCAGAATAACCAAAATAGCAAAAAAGCACCACTCCAGTACTAGATCTAACCACATACCAAGTTTCGTTAAAAAATATTGAACAGTTTTGAAGATATGGTCCGGAAACGAAAGCATCCCCCAATATGCACTAAGTTCAAATTGTTTCCATGGAAACCATAAAAAATAAAAAATTCAGAATAACTAAAATAGCAAAAGACACCACTCCAGTACTAGATCTAACCACATACCAAGTTTCGTTAAAAAATATTGAAAAGTTTTGGAGATATGGTCCGGAAACGAAAGCCTTACGGAATTACGGAATAACGGATTTACGGAATTACGGAATTTCGGACGGAACCGAAAACATTATGTCTCCCGCAAAGGTTTTCGGGGGACATAATAAACATATATATACTGGGTAATGCTTAAGCACTTACTAGTATATTGAGCAGCAACTTCTGTAAAATAAACTACTTATAAAGAATTATTATTATTAATTTAATTATATAAGTTAATTCAACAGCTCAATATACTGAAAGGATTATATAAATGATGACACATTTACCACGTCTCAACATATGTAGAAGAAAGGTTGTGTACCAGTGGTTGTAGATACCACAGAGGGTATCTGCATCACTCATCTATCTGTGTCTATTGCAAATCAACACCAGCTGTTGTTGGTCTTTTCCTCTTATGTTCTCGCTATCAACATCGTTAATTATCCCCATCCAGACTCTCTTTGCTGAAATGGGTGTGATTAGTGACATAGACGTTAAGTGTCAGTTTCATATATGTGAATATCTTTTTGATGTCTGCAAAAAAATATCACCAAGTTACAAAGAAATTTATGACTAGTCAATCATGATATTCTGATTGGGTTAGTTTATCAATAGCAAAGCCATATGGTACTGAAGAAATGTTCTTTTTATGATCAATTTGAGACATAGACATAACTTTACGTTATATATTTGAATTATTACTGCTCCATTTAGTTTGAATACATTGTCTTTCAATTGGAACCATTACTTTTCATTTTCCTGACATCACCTTATATTCCCCCTAAAAATTTGCTACTGCCCCTTTAAGGGATGAAGTTCATTTTGGTTTGATTTCTCTAATGTTATGCAAGCTAGACAAGGTTCAATTTCCCATGTTTCACAACACAATTTGTTTTAAGTAATTTAGAGTTCTTACTTCATATTTTGGGGAACTGAGCACTTAAAGAATAAACAGTGACACCAACATTACACATCAACTTTAAAACCAAAGTAACATTTACTGTTTACAACCCAAAAAGATGTATAGCAAAATGTTATTTCATAAAATTGTTTAACCCTTTTTCATAATCTTATAATTTTTTTTTTAGAGTAGTAGTATGTCAACGTAATGTAACTAAAAGGCAAATCAATAAGATAATCAATAATTAGTTTTGTTGTCTTTTTAGTCTTTTTTTATGATTCTTGCATCAAGGCATTGTGTCGTCCAGATTGTTTGTTATTTGTTTAATCTTTACGGTTTAATCACTATCTTTACTATCCTGTAATCAACAATAAAAATGATATTTATTCATCGGTTAATTATCTATTTTAACAGTTAAACGCCAGAGATTGAATCACATTATTGCCAACATCTATTCCTTTCTTATCATTATGATCACAGAACCAAAATGTCATCATATCATAAAGTACTTTTCAATCATCACAATCATGACTACCAATAAACTATTTATTCAATATAGCGCTTATTTCGATAACAATCTTCAATAGCACTGATTAGTATACCTCTTCTACCAAAACCCTAAACTCACCATTTAAAACTAGACTAACTTAAAGGGGCAGTAGCACGTTTTTTGGGGGAATATAAGGTGATGTCAGAAAAATGAAAATTGATGGTTCCAATTGAAAGACAATGCATTTAAACTAAATGCAGCAGTTACAATTCAAATATATAATGTAGAGTTTAGCCATGCGATTCCTTTTTCTTACACAAAATGAATTAAAGGTGTTCACACAAAATGGCCGCCCATGTATTTTAGGTGAATCTTCTTACTTTGTCCTCTGACTATGGATAATTGGTTTGTGTTATGAGATTTTTGACACTATCAAAATAATACATTTAGCAATAATGTACAATCAGTGAAAAATTTAAAATATCAAATATCAAAAAACGTGCTACTGCCCCTTTAAAGTCAATGAAAAAAAGACTAATAACTAATTCTATTATGATTATGATTTATTATTTAAAATCCAATAGAAAGGAGTTATGATCAAAACTTCAGCTGTGGTATATAGACATGCCATTTTTTCTAGACTTAAGAAGGCTCCTTTAAATTTTTTAGCTTTAGGGTTTGGATATCAGACTTCAGCGACATATCCTTATCCTACATGAACAATTACTTCACCAAATCCCAAAATGCAATAAATACTCTGTTTCGATATCAAAGGCTTCAGGTTTATACACAGTCAAGGAGCAGAACATTCTCAAGACGTGAGATATTTATCTTTATCCTTCATCATCATCAGGGAGATACAGGATCTTCATCTCAAGGATTGGATGCTGCCAATTATCCTCCCCAGTTGGAACTCTCTCCAGGGAGTTATAGGGAAAACACTTGTATACATCTACATAGATAACAGGCATGATATTAGGTGCACAGTTGAGTAGAAATAGATAGCTGCGGTTTCACCTTTATGTAGTGTTGAAGAGAAATAGATAAAGGTGGTCTCAAGGTTTTTCTAAAAATTGGGTTTGGAATATTCCTCTTTTTTTCACAAAATATAAATAAGTTTCTCTGTATTATTTTCAGAGTTACAGGGAAAACACTTGTATACATCTACATAAATAACAGGCATGATACTAGGTGCACAGTTGAGTAGAAATAGATAGCTGCGGTTTCACCTTTATGTAGTGTTGAAGAGAAATAGATAAAGGTGGTCTCAAGATTTTTCTAAAAATTAGGTTTGGAATATTCCTCTTTTTTTCACAATACATAAATAGGTTTCTCTGTATTATTTTCGGAGACCTTTTGTTTTACAGAGAGTAACAGAGGATAACACTTGTATAAATCTACATAGATAACAGGCATAATATTCAGTGCTGAGTTGAGTAGAAATAGATAACTGGTTTCACCTTTTATGCAGAAATTGTGTGTTTGTCTGTGCGTGGTTTGTTGTGCTGTGGTTTGACCTTCAGTCTAAGACTAAATTTATTGTTATTTATCTTTTTTTATGAAACCAATTCTTCAGTTTCTCTCTCCAGGGATTTTCAGGGTAAACACTTGTATCTACATAAATCTACATACAATAGACAAAATACTCTGAGCACTGTTGAGTAGATTCTTCCCACCTTTAATGCAGCATTGAAGAGAAATAGATTGGCAGTTTCACTGAGAGTCTCATACTAAGTGAAGAAATCTCCTTTTTCAAATGAAACAAAAGCTTTATAACATTGCGCCTTATATCTTCTGTGACAATATTCCACTCTGTAGAGAGTTCAAATGGAAAACACTTTTAAAACTAACAGTCATTTTACTTAGCAAAGTGTTGGTGATAATTTCAGTAGATAACTGCATGTGGTTTGATCTTTTATCCAGTTTCCGAGACGACTTGATAACTTTCATTTTTCACATTTCTTAAACATCGCTTTGGGATTGTTTTCAATATTTCAATGAATGAAAATACATTTTGCTATGCTTGATAACGACACAAGAATCTGTGTCGAAACGTCGCATACAATGAACAAAGAAGTTGTCATCCATATATTCCTCAGCATTAAAATACATTTTATCAACATTTTTCTTCTAATTCCTTGTTTGTTTAACATAGGCCTCCAATGAAACCAATACCAGCACTTGCCAAATCTTCTCTGATAAGTGGAACTTGCTAATATATATATATATATTTATATATAACTGGGTGCAGAGTTTAGTAGACAGATAAATTGGATCTTGCCCTTTAAGCTTCTTTGATCACAGACTATGGAATACAAATGTGTAATATTGGTGTCCTGGTGAATGTTTTTACTGAACCACTTACATGCATCTACTTAGAAAAGTCTTCTTATATACTTGAGGTGGAATTAAGTCAAGTGAGTCTTCACAAATGTGCATACATTTTAACATAGATACTAGTATATGTAAAATTGGTTTAAATTTGATTATTTCTATCACAGTAATTATTCAGTCAAACATTTCATTAGTTTTCCTTTTCAGAACTTTTATTTACATTTCTAATATAGGGAGTATTTGAATTCAAGGTAATCCATTTTCCAAAAAAAAATTAAATTACCTGTGTTATTCTTTAAAACTAAATTGATATGAGAATGATATTCTTCTAGTGAGCTGTAAATTAATAATAATAATTCTCTATAAGCCCGAAAGGTAGTTTGTTTTACAGAAGCTGCTGCTCGATATACTAGTAAGCGCTTCAGCATTATTGTTTATACAATGTTACCAATATTTCTTTATTCCATAAGGTAAGCAGCTTAAAACGACATCCACATTGTAACCTTACTATTTTAGGTTCTAAAGGGTAACATTGTGTTAAAAGACGTCATAAAACCAGCTTAACTTCTTAACTTACCATACCAGCTTACCCATTGTGTCTCATAGACAGACAGACCATTAGACCAGCCTAACTCGTGTTAACTGATAAGACCTCATGAAGGTTATTAAACTGTGATTAATTCTAAATGCTTTTCACTTCACACTATTACTTTGTAAATTGATTTTACACAAGTAGCCTTACTTGCGATAACAAGATAAAATTGCAAACATGCATTGATGCTACACCTACATAAATGATGATTCCTATAAACTTTCCTTGCAAAAAATAACTTTGATCTAATTTTATTAAAGAAAAGGAAATGTCAGCCAGCATCCTCCAGGATTGATCATTGAAAATAAGAGCCGTCATTGTGTAACAAATCTAAAATACCTTAAGAGTTTACTCAGTAAGTCCTAAAACATATTTTGCTTTTTCGGAATGTTCAAGCCAGATTCTGGCCCTAGATTCATCTTCATAGTTTGATGATATCTCATCTCATTAATAAGAAAAGTTTTAAAATTTAAGAATGTCAACTAAATTTACTCATGTTAAAAATATATTCAGTTGGTCTTCAGGTTAAAACGTTTCTCACATTGTCCAAGATTTGAATTAAAAGCGACATGCATTTCTCAGTATTATTATAATATTATATTATATTATTATAATTGTGGGTACAAAACAATAAGGATTCCACCCTACACAGAATATGCTGTCACTGTCACCCCCAAACAACCCTCCCAACCTTGCAAATAACAGGACCAATCAAACCACTTAATTCTGACCCATCAATGTATGGCGTTGACAAGAACAGTATAAAAACCTGTGATAGGATTTCCATAATCTTGGATCAGACAGGTAATCTAAGGTAACGAGGAGCCTATTGAGACAGCTCCTCAAGTCTTCATCTTACAGCTGAATGTGTATCCCCTATTTTAGGCTGACCTTAAAGAACAAGTCCTGTTGGTGTTTTTTTTGTGGAAACAAATCTCAAGGTTCCCTCTTACAGCTGAATGTGTATCCCCTATTTTTGGCCGACCTTAAAGAACCAGTCCTGTTGGTGTATTGTTTTGGTGAAATAAAATTCAAGGTTCAATCTTACAGCTGAATGTGTCTCCCCTATTTTGGGCTGACCTTAAAGAACCAGTCCTGTTGGTGTATTTTTGGAGGAAACAAATTTCAAGGTTCAATCTTCATCTTACAGCTAAATGTGTCTCCTCCTTTTTGGAACTGATCTTAAAGAACCAGTCCTGTTGGTGTATTTTTTGTGGATACATTTTAAGGTTCCATCTTCATCTTACAGCTAAATGTGTCTCCTCCTTTTTGGAACTGATCTTAAAGAGACGGTCCTTTCATTGTATTTTTTGGGAAAATTCAAGCTGGGTACATTCCTCTAAATTGCGTACATCATAATTCCATTATTATTTCACAATTTATATGAAGCTGTTATTGAGTGTTGGTTGCTAAATATTCTACAATTTGTCATTCTCTCATTAAAATAAGACTTTGATGAGAAATTAAAAACATCGCATCTGTGCTACCATTTTGGATTACCTTGTTGATTTGCCTTGTCATGTACAGTAGTTCCTCAAACCAGCAATGGATGTTCACTCAGGTACAAGACGATCTTAATGACTTCTTATCCTCATAATGTTGTATGCATGAGAGGTAAAAAGTAAGTACTATTGGATAATACTGTACTTGACACAATAAGCCCCCTCCCCGACAAACCTCTGCGCTGACATGATTCATCTCACAAAACTAGGTCACAATACGATACATAACACCAGGGATAGGATCTTTATGGATTTTATCCTCATAATGCATGAGCTGATAACAGCAAGTACTATTGGGTAATACTGTATCTGAGGCAGTAAGCACCCATCCCTTTAAAGGCATTATTCGAGAGGGGTATTTTTTTGGGAAACAAAATTCAGGAAGACTTTCCTGTTTACAATTACATATGATTTTTACATGATAATTTCACACTTAATTCCAAATATGTTAGTGAGATTAGCATTTCAGTTGTTCAAGATTAAAAATTTGACAAAGAATAAAGTGTGTAGCTCAAAAAATTAAAACATCATGAAATGAAGCCAATCATCGAAGCTACAATCGGGAATGCATTACTAAGACAAAATGCTGTCGTAAGAGATAACTTTTATTATAAATTATTTGTTAATATACTCCTCCTCTACCAATCCAATAGTTGTTTCTTAATTTTGTTTATTAATTAGCATAATACAGCACATTTGTTTTCTCGCAATGCTAACATTTCAAAATGGCAGATGAAACCCGAATGAGTGGTGCCTTTAAGTGCTCATTAATCACTGCATGCTTTGATGCATCTGTATATTTTGACATCCCTGATAAAAGCTACTCAATTTTGAAAATACTATAAGAATGGCATAAAGTGACCAAGACATTCTTTCATTCACTATAGCACTTTATGTTAAGCAATTGTAATCAGCACCACTGGTGCTTTATAATATCCAATATGGTATTTAATTTGTATTCTGTGAATTCATGTTCAATAGCAAAGTGCAAGTGTGTATTGATAATAAAATGAAAAATATAGATCTCCACCTGTATACAAAATATCAAATATTGTAATTATCACTAAAAGTAAAACAGACAAAACTCTATTCCCTGGCTTTTCTCATTCACTTGAACGCCTTCAATGCCTACATGTGAATGAAATACAACCCCAAGTGACAACAACATACTTGCTTGAAAGGACACAAGAATGTCTGTGTCGATTCAGATCATGTCATGAATAAAGAAGTTGCAAACCATACATTTCTTTTTATCATCATCATTAATACTTTTAAAATGTCTCTCCAAAAAGCAAGAAAATACCACTTAAAATTACAATTTCTAAAAACAGAAAAACAAATACAATGTTGCACTTCCGAGGAGGAAAAAAAAATCAAATTTGAACAAAAAAATATAACCATTTTCCGAAACATTTTTTCAAATGTATTTCTCATTCTGTTCTGGGCAGCAATTAAAGAAAAGTGTTGAAGCTTTCCGCACAAAAATTCAATATCCTGATTTTTTAGTCCATGTTCTTATTTTTCAGTTAAAAAGGGAAGATAGTCATTATCGCTAAAGCATACTTCGTAAATGTCACAAGAGTATTGAATTTTTTCTTCTGCTTTACTATTATATTCTTCAAGCTATCGATTTTTCCTCATCATAATTATCCAACATGAGCACCTAGATCTTGAACATCGCAAATAAGAACCAGAGCATTTTCTAGCCCGTCATTTAATATGCACTTACGCACTTTTGTCCTCCGCAAATAACAAATGTTGCTATTTCGCACTAAAATCTGCTCTGGTTATTCAATAATCAATATTTGTCGTAAATTGCGATACGATGGGTGATCTTTAGTAAATTAAAGCGACATGGCTCTTGCAACGTGAACCAGACGTGCGTCAATCAATTAATTACAACAAAAAGAGCATGCAACTGACAATACAGCTTCGGGGCTCAATTGCTCAACAAAAAGTTTTCTTTTTTCATCTTAAAATTGCTGCTGATAAAGTTGATGATTCCATTCTCTTGACCGAGTTTTTGTTATCATAAGTCTTTGCAGAAAAGTTTAGAAAGATCTAGTTGATGTCCCTATTGCAATTTACCTCAAACGTACAATGATTTCTCTATAGATGTGGAATTGTCATTGTAACATAACACTCTTATTTATTTGATAATGCAAACAAAATTGATTGCTTACCTTTTTTTTGGGGGGGGGGGGGGGGGGAGGGGCTTTCTAATTTAAGATAATTTTTTTATATGTATAATCCATTCAGGACAAATTTCATTTAAAGAGTTTTGTTGATTCATATCATTACAAAATCTTTGCTGCGTATAAATCCAAAAGTTCATTATTTTTTATTTGCTGAAAGAGACCAAGAGCTGTCTCTTGCACCTTTAATAATAATGAACATTTTTAAGCCTAATATCCAGTGCAAGCACTTCTCATTGGCTGTACATTATCACCCTGAAGGAATTGTACTTTCAAAGCCGCTACTAAGCACTTCGCGCGACCACATAGGTCCGTACTTCCCGTATTCAGGTACCCAATTGTACAGCTGGGTAGACTGAGTGCAATGTGGATGAAGTGTCTTGCCCAAGGACACAACACGGTGTAAAGCCCAGGTCACAAATTTTTGGTGTCTCCACCTGGATTCGAACCCGGGTCTTTGGCGTGATAGGCCAGCACGCTAACCACTACACCACCTTTGGTGTACCATCGGAAAATTAAAAATATTCATTCAATCCTATTTCATTTTTTATTATGAATATATGGTTAAATAAAAGAAGTGTCAATTTTTCATAACTGCACATGTTAATTGACAAATAACTTTAATGTAACAAATATTTGAACACAACTTTTTTTATCATTTAGTGGGTGAATAAATATGACAAAATAAAACACAAAATCTTCAACTTATGCCTTTGTACTTTAGAGAATTTTTAATACATCAATAACTTTTATTTGACAAAATAATTTTGATCCTTTTCTAACATAAGGAAGTAGTAAGAAAAACTTTAGGTTTGTTTTACAATGTCATGACATTGTTTTATCTTCTCTTATTGAAAACAGCATTACACCGTAGTTTCTCATAAAATGCAACTCTCATCTCACAAAGTCACTTCAAACATGAGAAATCAAATGAAAAATTTAAGGTTTTGCAAGAATTTATAACCTATTGGCCTAATTAAACATTGTAACATGGCCATATCTATTGCAAAAATTTTGACAAATAATCTACTTAAATATTCCTCAAAGAAGACAATAAATGAAGCGCATACAACCGACAAAGAGAACACTTAACAACAAAGGAATTTACGATGGTATTTACGCACATTTCGATGCACGAATACCGTCAGACTGAAAGGCTGACTCAAAAGTCAATAAAATTGATCTCGTATTTTCCTAGGAGAGCGCAAAAGGTAATCAAGTCATTTTAGACGTTCCCTTGCGATGATAATTAAACTGTTCATTATCATAAGACGATTCATTTTTGAAGTCACAGGTCATGCAAATGAAATATCAATATTGTTATTGGGTAGAATTCCATGTTTTTGTAGAATGTTGTTTAGAATCTCATCCAGAATGACTCAACGTGATGAATATCTCACAGAGAAGAGTAAACAAGTCTAATGATGGCATCGAAACCTGACAGATATTGATCTTTGACAGATCAATCAGGATCAATTACAAATGAGGGGGACAATTAGTTTCTTGTCTCTTAAATTGAATTGATTAAAACCAGATTGAACAATTATGTTGTACAAATTGCAGGTAAAGAACTTTAATTTTTATCTGGATGTTTATGTGACCTTACTTTTAGTGGAATCATTTGGTTTTAGAACAAGAATTCAATGAAAAGGCTTGACACTAAAAGAAGAATTTGGTGATTGGAAACACTGTCTTAAACAGTGCATGCCCTTGAAGCTGAACTTGAAATTTTAGAAGAATGAATTAATTGTCTTTCATCATTAATAATGTTAATACTGAGATGGTCAAAGAAATTTCTTTTGCCAGTATTGCTAGGTATTCTATTCTCTTGCATTGCTGTAATGATTCAAACAAAAAGATTAAAAGTTTTTTTTTTTTCACATATCAAAATGTAAAGTCAAGGATGATGGATGTTGGACTACAAAATAAGAAGAAAAAACTTCACCTCAAAGGTTTTAATCCAAAAACATTTTTCAAGGTCATTGGTCGGATAGGAAATTTAAATGCTAAGAAAATATTTTCTTGTACAAATTCATCAACTTTCAAGTTAAAGGTGTTATAGTAAATAATCATTTCTGAATTCTCATTTGTATCTACTCATCCTGATAGATAACCCATTTCAAGTCTCAACGGTATTTTGGAACTCGTCAATATCTCACGGTTTGAATGAAATGAACACCCATCTGCCATCACTTCTAACACTCAGTTGGGCAGTAGAGCTAAAATTTACCTATCTTATTTACCGAGTTAATAAAATCACATCTTAATTTTATATCATTATGCAAAGAAAAATTAATTGGATTTTTTCTTGCAAGGATAGTATATAAGGATTAAAATTAAATTACCATTTGTATCTTTTCAACCAAAAGTAACTCATTTCAAGTCTCAACAGTATTTTGGGAATTGTCAAAATCTCAAGGAATGAAATGAACACCAATCTGTCATCTCTTAATACTCAAGTGGCCAGTAGAGCTGAAATATACATGGCTGATTTACTATTGTAAAGAATATCATGTATTATTTTGTTATCATAATGCAATAAGAAATGAAATGGATTTGTATTTTCAAGAATGTCAGATTTTCACTTCAAGAAAAATGCACAAATAACTTATAAAACACCAAGAAGTAAATAAAATTATCTGAAAGAATCTTACTATCAAAGCATTTTTGTTTAAATACATACATCTAAAAGAAATTGTAACTTTTTTTTAAATTCCTCGAAACTTTGCAAGGACATTATATAACGATTAAAATAAAATTACCATTTGTATCTATTCACCCAAAAGTAACCCATTTCAAGTCTCAACGGTATTTTGGAAATTGTCAATATCTCACGGAATGAAATAAGCACCAATCTGTCATCACTTATAATACTCAAGTGGCTAGAAGAGCTGAAATATAGATTGCAGATTTACTGTTGTAAAGAATATCTAGTTATTATGATATCATAATGCAATTAGATATGAAATGGATTTGTATTTTCAAGGATGTCAGATTTTCACTTCAAGAAGTATGCACAAATAAAACACTTAACACCAAGAAGTAAATACAATTTTCTGAAAGAATCTTTCTATTAAAGCATTTTCATTTAAAGACATACATGTGGAAAGAAAATTTTAACTAAAAAAATCCTGGACAGTTTTGCGAGGACATTATATAATGATTAAAATAAAATTACCATTTGTATCTATTCACCCAAAAGTATCGGTAACCCATTTCAAGTCTCAACGGTATTTTGGAAATTGTCAATATCTCACGGAATGAAATGAGCACCAATCTGTCATCACTTATAACACTCGGGTGGCCAGTAGAGCTGAAATGTACGTGGCTGATATCTTCAAGTGTTCTTGGTCTATCCAATATATGGTAAATAATACATGTATGTTGATAATAGGGTCTTATTCTTGGCACTGTGCTAACAGGTGCCCCAGGGGACTCCAACATGAATATGTTGGTATGTTATGAATAGTTGCCTATAAGCTGTGGTTTGGAGCTGTATAGACACTTAATTGAGAGATATTTGTTGATACAATATGGAAATAAATATCAAATAATATTCCTCTTAACCACTTTTGTTAGAATAAAGATTTGTCTATGAAATATTTGAAATAATTAATGTACCTTCATTTATAATTGTTTATATCTTGAGGATTTTCAGACCTAGACTGTATAAAGGCTCCTAAATAATACACAGTCATGAAGCAGGACTACCCTTTTGTATCTAACCCTTTATTTTTTATTCTCTAACCATTTCGTTTCTACAGCTACATGCTTGTTTTGAAATCTAATTTCTTCATTTCCCTTAATAAATATGAGTTGATGCCAAATAGATATACAAATAATATTCATCTTTTAAAATCCCAATTGTATTGTATTTAATCCTTTATTCTCTTATCATTCCCTTTCTTACAGGGGCACATTTTCTTAAATTGAAGTTTTTCATTTTAACCTATAAACATGAGTTTATGTCAAATGTATCATCTTCAGAGTGTTAAAAATCTCATTACTGAACCAAAATTTTAAGTCGTAGAAGAAATGATCAAGTTTCAAGCAAAAACTGCTTTAGTGTGTTCCCCTCTCAATCATTTGAGATATGAATAATGATAACAAGAACTGCTGTTGTTTATTTACAAACTTTGTTTTGCAATTGGCAACATTAGTTTTTGTTTTTTTGCAAGATTTACCTTAACATAAATGCTATAGTCCTACAAGGAGTATTGTAGTCTGTCATCCAGACCCTAAAGCAAAAATATTCAATTGACGACCAACCAAGTCTACTAAAGTATAGCAAGTCTGGATCACTCAGCTTTAATTAAAGCATCTTCTGGCGCTCCATTTTGTTATAATACATGAACTGTTTGAAAATAATGTCAATATTGAAAAATACTTCTGAGACTAATGTTACTTTAGGAGTATCAATTCCTGTATATTGATAACAAAGATGACAAAAATTGATTAAACAGTTTTTTTTTTGCTCTGTTTGTATGATGTTGACCAATGTTATTCTTGAACAAAACTTCAATATCAAGATTAACGAGGACTTTGTAGTCTTGGCATTCTAACAACTTCATAACTGGCAGAATAAAGGTTATATTCTTCTTGCATGCGAAAAACCAGTAAAATAAACATGTCCGAACGTTAAGAGTACAAGAACAAATAGAACCAACAAAGGGTCTTAAGCCTTGCAGGATATATTCTTGAGAACATCTAATGCCAGATACAAATTCAACCAACAAATCTGCTCTCTATTACCAAGAATTGCAGGATTAGCTTGACAGAGACTAGAAATGTAGACATCTCCAAATACCTTATCTATTATTTAATGATAATGATAATGAAAATGACACACAGACCATGAAAGTAAACATGTCCAAACATTAGAGTTTTAAAGGACACATGGCACCAGGAAAATGTCTTTTGGGTACCCAATTATATATTGCCTCATACAAATGCAACCAACAACTTGGCTCTTTTGTCCTCAGAATTGCAGTATTTGGTAGAATAAGGGTTAATATGCTTGATGCATGACACACAGACCAGGAAAGTAAACATGTCCGAACATTAACAGTCTACAAGAACATATGGCACCAACAAAATGGCTTAGCCTTGCAGGTAATTGTCTTAAGAGCATCTAATGCCTTTGCCTGACATTCTGCAGAGCTATTAATTAGCAAATTAGCATAAACAAAAGTGGTCAGTGAAAGGGCTGGACAAGGGTCAAGGATTGATGGCCAAGGATGAGGGAAAGCAACTGTCCATAGTAAAGATTGTGGGCTGAAACTTCCCACCATGTTTTAATTTTATGTCCATAGCATTGATTTAGTTGGTTGTTGAGATCAACCCGGAAAGGAAAGATCATTGACAACATCAGAGTGTGAATGTACATCATAAGTAGTAAATGCCTACTCCTTCAGGTGTATTTGTAGGCATAGAACAAAAACTCTGAAATTCTGGTAATGAAAGGATCCTCAGGGATGCATTTTGAAGGTAAAGCTCATTCGAAAATGTTATTCTTATCGCAACACAGATGAATCTTGTCCTTTTAATGTATTTCACATTTAAATATCCTTTGAAGGCTTGAAATCTATTAACTTGACTATTACCATGAAGTGGTGGTACAATCTTCGACAAAAGCATCCATGATCAAAGTAATGCAAAAATGTTGAAAACTTTAGACATCAAAGTCTTGAAGTTTCTGTTGCTATTTAATCCTTAAATTATTTAAGCCATGACAAGATTTTCATAAGTTGCCTGAACACTTGCCAATATTGCAGGATAATTTCTGACAGCAATACTTGCAGAAGAACTTGCTGTGTTGGAATTTAGGTTTAGTGTAGGTAAGGCAGATCAAGATTATAACTCTAGAAAGTGTGTCACGACTTTAATGAAATGAGTGTGAAGTTTTGTATAATCCAAACAATGAGGGTCATAAACACAATTGCATGAGTTTTTTATGAATCATATGGCACACTAAGTGTAATAATATTTTCAATACTGGTTTTCAGTATTTCACCATTTGAATCTCAGCTAGGGAAACATCCACAAAATGACCTGCTTCTCTCTGACATTTACATTTTCTAAGCAGATAGATGAACACTAGTCTAACACTCAAGACGGTAGTTTATATGATATGAAATGATATCCTAATAACCTTTTCATTATCGAAAGCCAAAATCCGACTCAAAAAAGCATTTACTGGTTTCTAAGGTGAAAGGGTTAAGATAACTTTTTAAAATCAATTCTAGATCTAAAAGAGCAATTTCTTTTAAGGATCCTTTCTTATGTTTAATGAAACAATCAATTTTGAAAATCTAATTATAGATACTTAAGATCAGTGAAAACCGAAACCAGAAGTTAGTTACTTTACAGTATTACAATTAATGAAACCAGAAGATAAACAGAAAATTTTAAAAGACTGAAACCAACGCTACCAATGTCCACTAATTGCTTCTTAGTCCTGATGACCACAGCAGGTGCTGTAAGGGTCAGCTCTCAGCTTTAAGGGGTCAGTGAAGCCAATAGCAGATGTACGTTTCAGGCAATCATAGGCTGTCACTCATGCAAGAGTCAACCATGAGTTAGGGCACCTGCTGACGATCTTGTCAATTTCGCCTGATTGATTTCCCACCTGTGAGAGACAACTTAATGGGGCCTCCTTGATTTATCAAATTCATTAAAATTTAATGATGTTCTGATAACATATTTTTAGATCTTGAAATTGAAAATAAATTTTTCAAATATAGCACTTTATTGTCAATGATATTTATATTTGGAATTGTTGATTACAAATAATTTTTCAAATATGGCACTTTATTGTCAAACGAAATTATTTTTGGATGTAAATTTAAGCAAACTTCAACTATTTAGATACACAAATAAATTGTTTTTACTTAACTAGGATATCATTGGTTTGTGTAGTTTGTTATATTACAAATGTCTCTGATGTCAATATATTGTGTTAAAAATAATAATCTTTTACTTCTAGGAAGTGCAATGAATGTGATCCGAGGGAATTAACAACATTTTTAAATGGCATCTTTGACAAGCAAAGTATCAAATTACTATCTTAAAGGCGACGATTAAAGTGAATTACTATAAATCCAATTGATTTAGTTGAACATAAACCTTGACATTTACGGTCAATTTTGAAAGTATTTCTCACATAATCTCAAAATAATGATAATTACATTTGACATACACGCCAGATTGTCAAAGACATGAAATAAATCGTTAACATAAAAGAATCACATAAGAAGTGTTAAATTGATATTTAGAACAATAGCAGCGTCTTGATCTTGACTCTATACATTATAACAAAATATATAAAAAGAATATACATGTAATATGTCTTCCATAAATTCTTACGAAAAATGTTATCAAATAAATATATCTTCCCTTTTTTTTAAAAAACATTATTTTTATTTAAAAAATATCTCACTCTTCCTTAATATCAAATAAACCATGTCATTGTATTTCAAATATATCATTTCCTAAGGATTTAAAACCTTTAGAAAATCATGTTTTAAATATGTTCATATATTATTCAATTTCATCATCAAATTAAGCTTTGATTTATTACATTAGTTCATACTTCAATTAAAACATTTTATACAAATCCCTAATTCTTAAAACATTATCTTAAAATGGGAAAATCATTCTCAATTTAATTCACACCTCAATTAAAACATCATCCATAAAACTGATTTATCATAAATCATATCATCCATTGACATTTTGCACCTAATTCTCACCTAGTCAAAACATCTTGTAGACTTATTACCAAATAATCTCAATTAAGGCATGTCAATCAAAAGTAAACCATCTTGTATGGTATAATATTTTCACATACATCCTCCAATTAAAAAATGACATTTTGCACAAAATTCACACCTGGACAAATCATCTACCATAACCTAAATTATCTCAATTAAGGGATGTTAATCCAAAGTAAACCATCTTGTATTGTATTATGTTTCACATACATCCATCAATTCAAAAATGACATTTTGCACAAAATTCACACCTGGAGAAATCATCTACCATAACCTAAATTATCTCAATTAAGGGATGTCAATCCAAAATAAACCATCTTCTATAAAACCTAACAAAATTAGCAGTTAATCGTCCAATTAAGCTATGACAGTTCACACCAAATTTCCAAAAGATCGTAATCTTCCTGACTTCCTGATTGGCTGGTCTTGATGTACATTTCAAGCTGGTACATTTCGCCCTCATCATTGTTCATTTCAGTCTAACCCAGTGTGCCCATTATGTAAGACCCTGTCACTCCCTGTAATAAACTGTAACAGGATCACACATAACAGCTAGAGGCTGTGCAATCCCTAATAAAGTTCAGACAAACAGACTTTAAACCCTTAGGGAGTCTTAGGGATTGGATTTTTCTCAAAGTCAAAATTTTATTGGCAAATAAAAAGTGTCAAATATTGTGTTATCGCCTTGAGGAAGAATTATTTGAATAAGAGGAAAATAAATATTGTGTTTTCTTAGTTTCTTATGTAGATTTGCTGTCATGATTATTTTTTTATTTGAAATAGAATAGAAATGTTCCTTTGGTGTTTTGTTTTTGTAATGTCAGAGAAAGGTGTAAGATTGGAAAATTGGAAAATATTTCTTCTGCTTCTTCCGTTTTTTAATGCTAGGTTTCTAATCATTTTTCTTTTCTTGAGCGTTTCTTTTCAATTTACTTTTTTTCTTTTAGATGGGCATTCATCGAGCAGTTATTCCTGACAGCTTTTGACTTTCAGAATAATCAGAAAGAAAACAATAAAATCTTTATTATTTAGAAAAATGTTTACATCTCATCTTAAAATTATTATCTACATAACTGTAGAAGGTTTATTCTGTCATCCAGACCCTAAAGCAAAAACATTAATTGATGACCAACCCAGTCTAGAAAAATATAGCAAGTCTAGATCGCTCAGTTTAGGAAGTTAAAGCTTCTTCTGGGCTCCATTTCTTTTATAATACATGAATTGTCTAAAATGTTGTCAATATTGAAAAAATAATACTTCTGAGACTAAATGTTAGTCTATAGAAGGTTGAAACTATGGCACATACTATAGTTTGAAGATGATTATTTGGCTTTGAACTCAACATTTTGCATTACACAACTAAATTAGTCGATCAAGATTTTGGACTCAAAATCTGGGTCAATAAGTGAGGCTTGATTCATAAAATCGTATCAAATATCCTTGTAGAGAGAACACAAATTAATAAAATTTACTTCGTCATCAATATATGAGGGACAGAAAGGGCACATTATATATCGAGCTAATTTGTAGTGTAATAGACTTGCTTTGGACAACAGACTGACCAAAGGTCATTGACATTGATCAGGATGACATCCCCGGGGTAACAAATATATACCCCAAGGTCAGACCAGCTTCACCCCATCTTTCACTCTATGCCTGGAGCTTTCAGCATCCCTGGGGTTAAACTTACCCAGCTGCTCACCCAGTATCAGTACCTTGTTTCATAACAGCCAGTATATGGTTAATCATAAGTGCACATGTACAATTATCACTTATGCCAGCAACAATTGTAAGAAAAGTATGGCTTGACCTCACACAATATCTCCTGTGGAAGATAGGAGGTTGGTTGATAAAAGCCCTTGGGGTGTTATGGAGGATATATGGTATACCTCATATCAATTCTATTAACCAGAGGGTTGACACTGTATCTCATCCGACTAACTAGTTACATTTTGATTATCACCTTCACCCTTTGGGACGGCGCTACAACTTTCCAGTTTTAAAAACTAAGAGAGCCCATACATCTTTTGTTCTTCCCGCCGCTTATGACATAAATATTTCCCAAGCTGCTTAAACTCCAACTCATTTTTTCCCTTCCAAACACAATACCTCTCTTGTACAAAAGTGATAACAATAGAATGGAATTATACATAAATATTTCATGTAAGTGTTCCTCCTGTGGATACATGTAAAACAAATTCTGGAAAAGGCAATAAAGTATTATTATCATCATTGTTGTTGTTATTATCATCATCATCATCATCATCATCATCATCATCACCATCACCATCACCATCACCATCACCATCACCATCACCACCATCACCATCACCATCACCATCACCATCACCATCATCACCATCACCATCACCATCACCATCATCACCATCACCATCACCATCACCATCTTCATCATCATCATCACCATCACCATCACCATCACCATCTTCATCTTCATCTTCATCTTCATCTTCATCATCACCATCACCATCACCATCACCATCACCATCACCATCACCATCATCATTATCACCATCATCATTATCACCATCATCATCATCAACATCATCATCATCATTAAGTATTTCACCAAAATAACATTGAAAGCCTTCCAGCACAACAAGGTGAATGAATCACCTTGACCTCTATCATTATGCTCTCATTTCTCTGTCCAGATCCTCCATGCAACCATCCTATCCATCTACCTATGAGACAAGTTACATCAACCAAGATGAGAAGGACTGTCTGCTTAATGACAACTATCAATTATATAAAAAGGACCCTGTCTCCCATATATTATCAAAAACTCTTCCAGCAATCCCATTCACCAATTTTCCAATGATCACTTACCAAGGCAGTTTTTTTCTGAATAACTATCATGGTATAATATCTGAGTATGCATCATAAGTATTTTTGTTAAATATTCTTTATATGTGAATTATTTATATTAACAAAATATTGAACATCTGTGCTTTAAATATGCAGAATGATGTTCTTGAACTTGCTTCCTTTTGAATAAAGAAAAATAGAAATGTTTCTGGTATGCAGATATTTACCAAAATTGAAAAAGAAGTTGATTATATAAAATAAAATTGTCTTTATGTTTGAGGTAAGATTTGGTAACATTTTTTATTCAGGTCTATTTGAGTAGCAATAATGCTGAGGAATATATGGATGACAACTTCTTTGTTCATTGTATGTGACGACCTCTGCTTGAGAACGACACACAACAATCTGTGTCGAAACGTTGCATACAATGAACAAAGAAGTTGTCATCCATATATTCCTCAGCATTATTGTCATTCCAACTTCTAAAATGCCTCTCAAAAAAGTTATTTGAGTAGCATTTTTTTTAAATGTCAAAACAGGTGATAGGAGTCCATAAATCATGTTTTTAATTTTGTTAACCTTATTCTTATCCTTTGTTGTCATTTCAATACAGAAGTTTTTGATGACCCCAGGGTGCTTTTATTTTTACCCCAGGAGAAAAACTTCTTCTCTTCAAGACAGTAGCTTTCTACACCCCCAAGGTCTCTACCCAACCCTGGGCTGTAAGCCTGTAACTGTACACCCATATCTCTCTCTCTCTGGGTCACCCAGCTGTGTTAATGAGTAATTATCTCCTAATTAATTATGCCTCATTAACTTTCTTTCTTGATTGTCTTTCATTTTTGCAAAGACAATTACCAGCTTATAACATCAAAGAAAAAGTTAGGAAATAGATCATGTGTTTGTTGATGTAATTAATGCTTACTTGGAAAGAAAGGTATATCATGTACGTCTTTTATCCGTCCACGTGATTCATTTGGATGAATGGTTCATAATTTGATGAAGAAAATTCATTTAGTCTTTCTCAGCAACATGAAATGTAATTATGGAGGAAAATCTAATTAGATTCATAGTTCATAGTTGATTAGCTTTTAATCCAGAATCTGTTCTCACCTATCTAAGCACTTACATTTGGAACATGAGAAAATCATGAAATTACAATTTCTTTATTATGAATCTTTTTTTTTTTATTTCATAGCATAAGCCTACTCTTTCACCATATGATTGACATATTTAATATGCATTGTAATAAAGGAAAACAGGAGATCAAGAAAATTTAATATGATCTTTAATCCCAGTAATCTTCAATTTCAAACATTTATTTTTTTTACCAAATGCCTTTAAACAAATGTTACCATGGAAACAAAAATATTTGAGTATTACCATGGTATTACTGACTTTCTTATTAAAAGAATCTTTTCTTGTCACTATAATGCAATACTTAGTACTTAAAAGTACATATATTGATTACATTTTGAAGTCTAATGTGTGAATGATGAAAGGAATTTATTTTTTTAGATATATTTATCAAAAGCATGTAAAAGTTGGATATTTCCTTGAATAAATATATGCAATCTGTCTAATATCAAATAACATTTGTTTTTAAATACATTTAACAAAAGAATATTTGTTTCTTTACCAATACCATAAATTGCTACAAGATTTCCCTCACATAATATAAACTATATTTCTTAAGCTAGAAACAAGTTGAATTTAAAACATTCTCTAAATGTTCATTGAAGATAATCTCATTTAATGTTTTTAGTCTAGGAATTATTTAAAAAGTGAGAAATATATAAATGAGAAACTATAAATCTAAATAGGAAGTAGAGAACTGAAAAGCTGATTCATCAAAACAGCATAAGATCCAAATGTCTACCATCTAAAAGGTCCTTAAACTAATGATAACCCATCTAACATTGTCAAATGAAGAACAATTGGAAGGTGGCTAAGATTAAAGACTAAGACCAAGAATCAAGAAAAGGCACGGAAACCAGATAATGATAGATAAGACGGTAACACTTGCTAAAGAAATAAGTACCTAGCACTTGGAGAATACCACTGATACTGAAAGATACCCATTATCAACCCTCAGGGTACAATCAAATGCCAATAAAAAGGTGTAAGGGATAAATAAGGGTCCTGAAAATGAAGTGCTGAACTGTTAATCAGGCTGATCTTCTAAACATCAAAAAGAGCCACATTGTCCCTTTGTGAGATATACCGCACACAGGGGGTTAATAGTACAATGGGAATAAGGGGTGTTACCTGAATTCACAATACATTGCATAGTGTCAATTTCACAGGTGAGTGACAAAGGTACATTGATGAGAGGGGAGGGTCATCTACACAAGATTGTCGATTTCATTGATGGAATTGTGAAGAATGAACATAAGTAGTTGAAGCTTATACGAAAGATGGTCAATTTCATTGATGTAACAGTGAACAATACCTGTAAGTGGTATAATTACCAAGTACTTCAGTCAGGTAATTCTTTTGATGAAAGCAACCGGTGTGAATCAAAATGATTTTGTTGATAAAAGTGTTTTTAAATCAAGGTAATATTTGTGATGGCTGTTAATAATCTAAAGAAAAAGTCATGATGTATTGGTAAAATAAGTTTTACATATCTATGTATCAATCTCATAATTGTTTACGTATTGAAGATTTTCATATTGAAACAGTTTTATTACTACATGTACTTTGACATTTCTATCGTCTTGCCGCATTTGTCATAAATCATGTTTAGCAAAAACTTTGAAAAATGAAATGAACCCTGACATTTTACCAGATAATACACGCACTTCTATAAAATCAAGAACGATTGCTGTAAAAATGAAAACAGTTATTAAAAGTTATCTGTATTTTTTTTAGACTTTTTAATTTTCATCAAAGATCCATACAATGACATAAATGTTTATTGCAAAGGTGTTATTTGTAAAGTACAGTTTTAAAATAAAAAACATATTGAAATTAATACATGAATATGTTTAAATTATTTCAACAATAAATTATAAGTCTACCTTACTTGTCATGTAAACATCGAAACATCTTCATCAAAATGGCAATTCAATCAAAATTAAGATGTATTGTATATGACCTGGTATAAGCTGAGAATTTGACACCATCAAATCATTTCATCAATGAGAAAAACACCCATTTGACATAAATTATGATAATCAACTTTCAATTTTCAGCAACCAAATTCTTTAAACTAACTATGTTCTATGAAGATCCGAAACATTACACTAAAAGGAATCCTAAATATATTTGCCTAATCAGGAACAGTTGCCATTACATATAACAAGACAAGACAGACAAACTATTTTATTATTGTGTCACATGTTTTGTATATAGAGAGAGAGAGTTTATTTCAGTAAAAGGGCCACAGGCCCATTATACATCAGATTGTACACATATTGTAAACATACATGAGCACCATTATACATATTATATACATCACTATAAATTGGTAGTGGTTACACAGTTTAGAAATCTATTTCTTTGTTTGAATGCCAAATATATGTATTTTGCGAGGGAATTTATGACAAAAGTATTTTGTGATGCAAATAATTGGGCTAGTTTTAATTCTGATGGATATAAATGGTAATATTTAGGAAGAATATCACATCTCAATTTCTGGTAAAAAGGACATTCTAAACAGAAGTGATATTCATTTTCGATATGAGGTACAATACAAAGCGGGCAAAGACGATCCTCCCTTTTAAGACCTAAATATCTACCATATTCAATCATCAAATTATGATTTGAACATCGAAATCTACTGAGTAAAATGCGGAATCGGGTACAGTGACAGATTAAAAACATAAAACAGTATACAAACACCAGGCCGTATGGCCAATAATACACACAAGATATTGTGTATACAAGCTAAAAACTATAAAAGATCAAGATATAAAGAAAAATCACAAATATGGAAGGGCTAGAATATAAATTATTATGATTCAGTTGACATCTTATGCCGATAAAACTAAAATGGCCAGTGGATTTACAAAAGTTTCTAGTTGTAAGAGGAATGCAGTTTTCTCAATTTCTGACAACTGGGTGAAACTCTGGTACGAAATACTAACATTTTGGAATAAGTCATAACGGAGATCTGAGTAATATGGACAATTTACTAAGAAGTGAACTTCGTCTTCGACAGCGTAACAACTACACTGACGACAAATCCTACAAATTCTTGTATACCTACAAATACAACCTATTAGCTGATTTTATGTTGCTGAAAATAAACATACTTGTACATCTAACAGAGAAACTTCATAAACCTTATGCCAATTATATGACGTATCTAACTCTACAAACTTGAACAAGTTCATTCAATTAAAAAAAGTAATGACAGACATCAATAGATAAGTATACTCTGTCAGCATGAAGGTATCTATTTGAAATCTATGATAAAAATCAATATATTATAGATAATTCAATCATATTTATTTTTTTGTTCTGTGATGTCTTTGACACAGTGATAAAAAAAACAAATGTAGAATGCAGAAAACAGCATACCAAATTACAGAATTATAGAACGCAGAATTACAGCTCACCGATTTAAGGGAATAAAGAATACAGATATATTGTACTTAGTTATTATAGATATACAGAATTCCGGAATTCCTAAATACCAATACTTGTAAAAATGGACATAAAGACGACCTTAAGGCAGATACAAGTCTACCTACAAGGATCTGTCAGTGCCAGCTGACGCCGATGTCCATTTCTCTCTGCTTGTTATAGCATCAGTCAAACTAGATACCAACATCATAAAAGTGGAGAAAAATACCTCCACCAATACAAAATACAGAACCTACAGAAATATGGAATTTATATTCAGAAATACAGGAATTACTGAAATACCAAACCTACACCAATGAACATAAAGAGGACCTAACAGCAGACAAGTCTATATACAAGGATCTGTCAGTACCAGCTGACGCCGATGTCTATAACTCTCTGCTTGTTATAGCATCAGTTGAGGAAACTACCGTCATCCATTGAGAATACAGAATACAGAATACAGAATACAGAATATACCAATATATGGAATTTATATTCAGAAATACAGGAATAACTGAAATACTGAAACTTACACCAATGGACACATAGACAACCAGTCTAAGTAAACCTAGCCTCACTATTATCCGTTACACTGCTATAGTGAGTCTAACAAGGCTTGGTTGAGGGTCGCGTCAGCCGACCTTTCTGCGACCTATGACCTTCCAACGTTAAACGTGCGAAGGCACATTATTGTGGCTTGGTAAGCTGAGTTCTGATTGGTCAACTTGGTCACGTGGGCTGACGCGACTCTCAACCAAGCCTTGTTAGACTCAGTATAGCAGTGTAACGGATAATAGTGAGGCTAGGTTTACTTAGACTGCATAGACAACCTAATGGCAGATATATACAAGGCTATATACAAGGATCTGTCAGTGCCAGCTGACGCCGATGTCCATTTCTCTCTGCTTGTTAATAGCATCAGTCAAACTAGATACCAACATCCACAAAGGTTGAGGAAAATACCTTCATCCATACCTGATTAATGTCTTATTGGAGAAGACATCAAAAATATCACGCCTAGACTAAACGAGAGAACGCTCAATAGAAACCGACATTTTCTTTTGCATTAGATCCGAGCTGTTTGCTTAATGGACGCTTGTATAAAGACCTCAAGGGAAATATAATCAAATTTGGACTGAAATGTACATAGTAGGAAAGCACTGCCAACACATGACATTAGAAAATGTGCACCGTGTTTAATCTAATAGACAAGAGGCATTTAGTTAAACAACTTTTCCCATGGATGTCATATAGTATCATTCTCACATGATGTAGGATTTCATGAATAAATAACAAGATAACATTTTCTATTTCATTGAAATGCTGGTTTTGAAAATAAAAAATTCTTACAAATACAAAGAATTCAGTATAGAGGATGAAATATATGTTTTTTTAACTTTTATTGGAATATCTGAATTTGTTTGAGCTGCTCTGTTTGAATATTATCTTTCTACTCAAAAGCAATTTCTTTAATTCTTATCTGTCTTAAAATCTTACTTATTAAACATTTTATTTTATTGTATTTTTAGTAATTGCTTGATGTTTCTTAAAATCTTACTTATTAAACATTTTATTTTATTGTATGCTTTAGCAATTGCTTGATGTTTAACATGTATCTTTTTGCTACAAACATCGATTAGAAAAACATTCAGGTCTCAAGCAGTTAGATTTCCAAACATTCTTGAAAATTAATCAATAAAAAACAAAAGAAAACCAAGTCCTAATTATTGACAGAATAATTACACTTTGTAAAAATATTGATTTTTTTTCAAAAGCATGAATACCTTGAATGAGCAGGGTTCAAAGCCTAAGGCAAAAGCAATAAATTCTATTAATTATGATTATGATAATAATGGTAAATTGTCTCTGATTTCACCCTTCTGACTCATACAGTTATTAGGACCTGAAATCCAATTCCAACAATTTCATTTTGATAGAAAATGGTATTTAATGAAATTACAAAATGACCTATAAGAAATACTATTATCTAAATCTTGGAACTTGACTTTTGTTAGACGTAAAACACAACCATTTACCAATCTTAACACAGACAAAGATTGTTTGAATAAGACTTGAAAATCTGGAGAAGGATGCCTAACTATATTCAGCCAACTTCAATTTGAAATAAAATGTGGAACAAAAAGATTCTCAAGAAATAAAACATTCTTTTCAATTTATACATCAACGTCATTCTTTTTTAATTCCTGAGATCCCCAGTAAAAATGTTCTCTGATCATAGATCAAGATATTAAAATGTATAGAGAAAAGAGATAGTTACAATTCATTATAAAGACTTATAATTTTCCTTCCAACAGTTTTAAAATTTACAAATGACAAATCCCATTACCATACAAACAACAAGTAAAAAACAGTTACATAAACTAAAACATTCAAATATTCATTATTTGATATTTTCTTCATTAAAAATCATGTCCTAACAATATACATTAAATAAAAGGACTTAATCTTGCACAAATTCACTTGAAAAGGCCATTGGAAATTAAGACATTTGTATATAAACAAGTTCCTGATTTATTGCTTAATGAGAAAATAAAATGCATCAGTAAGTCCTCCTAGATCCCATTATAAAAACACAAAGGTTAAAAGGAAAGATTTACGTAGCGATTAAAAGCTTCATTATGGACTAAGCCTGTAGATAAATAAACAAAGACACTAATTAAGACTTAATGGTCTTAACGATCAGACAGTGGGAGAGATTTCAGAAGCAATAATCATAGATTGTCTGAAATTGAAATATACAACTTTCCAGACATGTAATTTAAGGTGTACATTATTGTTCAGCAACTTAATTAGATTGATTTCTGTAAATACACATCAAAGTGTTTGTTTTCTTCTGCAACAACTCTTAAAAGTTTGACAAGATATCTGTATGCATTGCATGTAATATTTAATATTTTTAATACCAAAATAATGATATTGGAATCAATCTACCCCAATTAAGTTGTATTCTAAAAGAAGGTTTGCCATAATTTAAATTTTTATTGATGTAATGCATAAACAATGTATAATTCTTTCAACCAAATATAATTATATTGAAAACAAATTTCAAAAAAATGTTTTATTCTGTGAATTAACCTGAGGATTACAAACAAAAGATGAAGTTTTAGAAATGAAATTTTGTCCCTATTTCACAGAAAGAATACTGGTACATCTATCAATGGATTATACAACTCATAAACAAAACTTAAAAAAAGATTTATATCAATATCATTATTTGTCGGAAGTTATTTGTTTAAATGTTATTATAAGTTTGTTTATCAAGATATAACATATAAATTGAATACAACAAGCATTTAACATAAAAAATATGAGCTATGATGAACTATCATATGACATGATGCATATATCAAATATGCCACATGACATTATCAAGTGTATGAATAAAGTGCAACATTAAAGATGAGCTTCCAGAATCAAATCCAGATTCTCACAGTAGGACAACAGTTACAGCAAATGTCATTGAAACAATTTCAGGAAATGATTATCACCTTTGGCTTTTAGTATAATGTAAACGCAGGGTACGGATGTCAAAGTCCTGACTTTCATGACAACATCACAATATGAAGCCTCCCAGTTCAGGAGGATTCAATTATAAATGTGAATCATGAATAAACGATTGATTTGATATTGATTATTGATGGAGTGTTGGTTTCATATAATCCAGATGCTCCCATCAGAATATGGGGATAAGTTACCATAGATTGACTGAATATTACTTCCATAAATCAATACTGAGATCATAAATTTCATATAGCCCACAAGGTCTCATCAGTATGAAGTGTATATGGTGACAAGTTATATACAATGACCGAATATAACTTCCGAAAATCAATATTGAGGTTATATGTTTCATTTAGCCTAGATGATCTCATTAGCACCAGGGGACAAGATAGTGTAGATTTCACTGATGGTGATAAGTTATAGAACTAATTGTGCTTGTGGCCTATAAGTTTCTCTATCTTGCTCTAGTTTTTCTGCTAACAATCAGTTTTTCTATTTTGCTCTATTTTCTCAAATTTGTTCTAGTTTCTCTATGACCAAACATTCTTTGTTTTGCTCTAGTTTCTAAATTTGCAACCAGTTTCTCTATGGAAAACCATCCTTGAGTTTGCTCTTGTTTCTCTATGGGCAACCATTCTTTTCTCTTAGTTTCTGTTTAGGAAACAATCTTCTTTTTTTGGCTCTCATTTTCTTCTTGTCCATTTCTCTCTGTATCTCGCTTTTGTTTCTCTATATGTCCAGTAATTTGGAAGTTTATATCTTCTGTTTGGTAGAAAGAATGAATTGAACAAAAAAGTCTGTTTGGTCTGTAGCACAGATTATAATATCTATCACTGTTCTATGAAATAGTTTCATATATCCAAAGCTCTCATCAGAGCAGATATTCCTTGTGACAAACAATCATTTACTGACTAAATATGATACTGCTGTTAATTCCAATATGGAGGTCATCGGTTTCATATAACAGTCCATGTGGTCTCCTCGATATATAGCAGTGTATGAAATAAGCCTGAGAAGTTACCAGCCCGAAAGAATGATTTTACTTAATTTCATGGTCAAATTCAACAAAGACATTAAAAAGTTACCAGCCCAGACCAGAAGTTACCCGTTTCGGGCTGTCGGACTGGTCTTATTTCATACACTGTATATAGGTAGAAGATATCATACTGAAGCTACATTTTACATGATGCTTGAGTAAACTAGGCACTGAGCAAGGATGGGTATTGTTCTTCATTTCTGGATTGCAATATATTGTTATAATAATATTGTTGAGTTTCTTTGCATTTTCATATGGAATTTCTTCATTTTTATAAGTTCAATATATTGGATATTTTCAGAAGTGTGTACCGATTCGTATTATGTTGTTCCTGTATTGCAATATACCGGTACTGTTATTACATCGCATCCTTAGCACTGAGGTCTTAAAATCCCTTTCCTGAAATTACATGATGCTTCTTGGAAGCAGTTTGATGAAATTAAGGTGAAAAAGGATGATAAAGGATATGCAAATTGCAATTTGAAATATAAATGCTGTTTTTAAGCAAGTTTGGAATCTTTGTCCGAACGTAGGGGACCTTGAATAAAGAAGTTGTACATCCAAAAATATTGCCATTATCATCCTGCATTACTTCTACTTCTAGAAAGCCCATCAAAGAAGTTCTTTCATCTAAGAAGGGTTGGTTTGTACAAAGAATAGGACATTATAATCAATGTTGAAACTTTGTCTTCCAAGAAAATAAAAGTAGTATCCATAAATAAAATGTATGATCCTTTTAAGGCAGTTTCTGAAAATTCAGTTTCAAGTGTATTTCAGTCTGCAATTATCGGATGATTGTTCATAATGCTTATCATGAATAACATTATCATAATATGATAACAGACTATTTGCATCATTCTGATAGTTTCTGTGAATAGGAATAAGTAATAGATATAACCACAGGGAGCAACTGTGCATTGATAAGCATGCATCTTGCAACTCATCCAATATCACCCTTATTATCATCAGCTTATTTCAATACTTAAAGGCAACAGGCCTATAGTACAAAAGATATAAATATATATATACATATAGAAATTTTTTTGAAAAGTTTACTAGTTAGAAAAAAAAATGAAAAAGTTATAGAAATACATATATATATCATTATTATATATTCTACATAGTACCATCGATATCTACATCACTCTAAATATAGTTTCTATATATTGCCATACAATAAAATATGTATATCAACAAGAGAACAAAGGGGAACCAAACAAAGTAGGTGTCTGAATATGCATGTCATTCCATGTTTTGATATCATTCAGGATGAGTCATTTGTATATTGTGCAATAAGATGGACTATCAAACAAAGATTGACAATATTTACAAATTTACGAGAATTGTTTTTTCAGTTCAGAATGCTTGATATTTCATTGACTACACTGTTTTGTAGTACATCATGATGTATCTCATTGTTATACAGTTGATATTGAAAGTCTATGTAAAAACATATACATACACAATGTCTTCTCAAAGTCACTCTCTTGTAGATTTCATAATCATAACACTTTAATTCATAATTTCATATAAGAAATAGAACAACAAATATTCTCCTTGTCAAACTTTACTAAAACTTCAGGTCCACATATATATGATTTTTGCGGGTTTCAATTTTTTAATCAAATATAAACATATTGTCATAAAATATCAGCTGTACTGATAAGGATTTTTGAATATGATTTATTTTAATACATTATTAAAAAACACACTGTTACTGTTAATTTTCCACATCTGTTACACATCATATTGCAAATTTTCAAAATGTATATCCTGCCAAAGCAATCTGGTATATCGCTATATCTATGTCAGGTTTGATTGAAATTTAATATTAGTAAATATATAAATTTTTAATCCTATAAAAAGTAAACTCATATTCTTTAATGAAGTAATGTTAAAGAATAATGATTTTTTTAACACCAAATATTATATGAAACTGACATTGTAAATACTTAATAATCATCTCTACTCTCAATTTCCTTTGTACTCTCCCTTGGAGGAATAAAAGCATATATGTTTAATAAGTTCAGTGTTGAACAAACAAACCATTTCACTCGTAATGATAAAGACATTTAATTCTTAATTAGCATCTAATTAGCTACTGTGTGTAATCAATGACTTAAAAGTGATTACTGATTCTTAAATTATTTCTTTAATATTTGCGTTTTCACATAATTCTGTTTCTTTCATTTATGTTATTAAAATATCTTTTTGGTGTTATTTAGAATAATATCAACAGGCAAAACTGTCATATTATCCTAATTTCCAGAAATAACAAAAACAATCCGGGCTAAATGAACTCTGAAAAGCTACCTGAAAGCCAACTCAAGAAGCCCCTTTAAACAATCTATCCGATCAATATGCTAATGGGTCTTATGGCATCTATAGCAATGTCACTCTGACAAAACCACTTGTTCATAACACATGCCAAATCGTGGAATAACACCCTGAAATAAAACACTATATCACAGTTTTGACAACAAATTATTCACATTTCGATACAATGCTGCCATGTTTTGTTTACATCTGTTGATTTCGCGTGCAACACCCTTCAGTGAATGAAATGCATGACATCACTTTTAACAAGGATTAGTTAATCGGTAAGGTGTAAACAAAGGAAAGACTTACCTTTATTGTTTCCTCGACGCTGTAGGACGTCGACTTTTGGGGGCTACCCCCCGCGGCGAGGCTTTGTTTACAGTGAGCCATGGTGACCGATTTCAATTTTCCACTTCATCTTTCTAATCATGATGATCATCGCATGACAAACACATAGGTATGACACAAACGTTCATCTCGCTTGTAAACACTCGCTGGTAAAACGTACATCCATATCCAAACTCTGAAAAGGTGAAATGAGCGACTAGATTCTAACATGTGGCTGATACGACCCATACACTATGCAAGCCATTCCCCCACATTGAAGGGAATCCCTAAATACACCACTTCCGAACCTAGCATCATTCGCCACTGGCTCGTGCGAATTCACATGGAAATCGTGAGTCATAGAGTGCATCCGCGCATAAATTATGAAAATCGATTTTCCCCGAGCAAGTCGTGCAAAGCGTGATCAGCGAACTTGGTACCTGACTGTCCGTCAAAATCAATGACTTTGGTAAACTTTTGGCCTCCTATTTATAAAGTCACTCAAAGACAAATGTTTTATTCTTTCTCCGATGATAAACGTTCGTTACTCTCTTCAACTACGTTATATTTTGATTGCAAATGTTAATCTAATGTCTCAATTGCAAACAATAATCATTAAGAAAATAAAAGATATGTGAATAAATATACAGAGTTAAATTTATTATTAGTTGCCAAATGTTTGAATGAGTGGTTTTTATTTTGGAGTGAGTTCGTCTAGACAATTAGACTATTACTTTTTAATATATATCTTTAGTATTTTCTCAAACTTATGAATTAGAATTGTTATTTGAATTAAAGCAAACTTGTCATAAAGGGTGTTATGCTTGATATTCTATCGGATATGTATGATGAATACTAAAAATATAAAACATTAGCACTGGGTGTAATGTTTAACGCGCGGGAAAATTTGTTACCGAGCGTTATTAGAAATTACAGCGACGGAGATCACGGGAAAGGCGAGTTGGTGCACTGTTTTTTCTCCTCTCGGTTTTAAAAAAGACCAAATAAAAAAATAATACATATCTACTATCTATATCTACTTGATATTGAAAGTATTATGGTGTCTCATAGGCCTTGTAGGCCGGGTGCTACCTTTTAATCTGTAAGGTTTTTTTTATCATGTGATATATTGTTTTATCCTGCAATATGTGAAATATATACTTGTAAGCACGTGACACCGAAATAAAATACTTTTCTTCTTTCTTCTTCTTCTTCTGGAGTGAGAGTTCGTCAACACATGGATGTGAAAAAGTTAATATTTAAGCGAAAATGAAGCTTGATTAATGGTGTTATTCATGACTACCCAATGTGAACAATAACAAAATATGGTCATACATTATTCATTTACTTATCAACTTTTATATTTTATGAATGAAAAATCACAACCATGAATGTATAATACACTAGGAAAGAATATGCCAAAGTTTCATTTTCCTGTTTTAAGAAATGACTTGGATAACTGATCTGAAATACAGAACCACGAGGGCATATTCAATTGAAATGTAGTGTACGGACTGTTACTGAGTACCGTTTTAGAGTGTACGGACTGAAACATGGATTAGAAACATAGTGAAATTGGAATAGTACGGCACTTTGAATGCAAACAACGGATATACCATTTCGATATGTTATGAAAATTAACTTATACATATTAATTATTAATAAATCAGGGTTTAACATAAATAACGCTCTGTATAGAAGCCTTGACATATTAGTATCTTAAATATTTTCAATATAACATTTGTAAATGATTTTATTACCGCATCAAAATGATTTTTTCCCATCAAAGAGTATTTTTCTGGTCCCTACCGGGTTATCCGAAAGCAAGTCCATGCAGGGCTTCATTACGGAAAATATATGTTTTGAGAAGTGAACTTTGGCACCAAATAGAAGCCCGGGCTTGTATCAGAAACATAGGATTGTATTAGGAATATCGTTATATTGACAGTCATACGGAACGAGAATCATAGAACAATCAGTGAAGGAAATCCTTTTGATATCATGTTCCAGGCAAGCCATTTCTAAACCATATAGGAACTCCTATAACTCTTGTTAACTTAAATATAAGGTCATGTTCCAGATTTTAAAGGATTGGAAATCCCTTTCAGGTCTCAAAAATGTTTTATAAACTAGGAAACCCTGAATATCAATTTGCAGAGCAAAACAGATGTTCGTTGTGCCGAATATGAGAGATGAGCCGCTGGTTAACATTTACATTTTTCATTGGTCACACTTTGGAATGAAATAGAACCCCGCGAGCTTCTATTTTGAAATATTTTCCGAATAATAACCCATTGCCGGGCTTCTAAACGAGAGGGCGTGCTTTCTAAAACCCCCGATACAAAACTAAAATATGTAGGGTTATGATTGATAATATGCATGTGCGTGTTGTTATGATGTATACATTTTCAATTTACGTCACACAGACAGACAGACAGACAGACAGACAGACAGATTTTTTATTCGAGTCTCACCTCGTAATCATTAAAATATAGATATAAAATGTGCATAAAAATTACATCGAGCCACCCAAAAATGGTTTACGAGAGACTATATATATACTAAATTACACTAAAATATAGATAGTATGTACATGCTATGTATTTTGTTAACATGTTGTTGGCTTGGAGATGCATTATCATAAGACATTATCTTTTTTGTCATCCACTTCTGTTTCTATTTATAGAAATGCATTTGTTTAAACCAAATTGATAATCAATTTGGGAAAAAGAATTTAAATTTGCCTTCCAAACATTAATGTGTAAAAGTCTTTAAAGGCAGAAATTATAAAATATATGTTTAAATCAATATATATGTAATGTATGATTATATATATTATAGCAAAATTATTCTCTTTTTTTTAAAATAAATATTTTAAGTTAATGATTCATAATCCCAAACGTATAGACAAGAAAACGATTTGTTATCTGTACCAGTATCTTTCGTGATACGATAATGATAACGTGAAACGTGACTGATCTAAATTTAGAATTCATCGAGCGTGCTACGTCACGGAATTCTGTGTTTATATTTGGCATCGCCAGTTTGACACTCCAACTCCCGGAAAAATATTTTCGCGCAATATTTTGTGCGGGAAACACTTGCCCGAGCCCATGCCAGAACTAACAATACTAAATCGGTAAGCAATCGACAGTATAGTATACATTCAGTCACGTGACGTAGACTAGTGTAGACATGTTTTCCCCCGCGACCATGGTAATGTTATTGACTCACATGTTTCGTACAGACATGTTTTCATAATTTGACCTCTGACCGCTCAGGCAAGCCGAGTGATTGGATAACCGTATCGCCGGCTGTCAATCTAAAGCGGGTACTCAACGTTGATTGGTCAGAATTTGAGGGCGGGATTTAGTCTCCTACAAACGTACCATCTCGCGCCAAATATTTGTGGTGGTTGGGATAAAATTCGCACCAAAAATAATCGCACATCAGAGTGACAAGGCAGACTAGCCTAGGTCATTAGAAGGAATATTTGAATCCTTACAGCCACAAATTTGGATCAGGGATAAAAAGTTTGTGATATTGCGGTCTTACAAATGCACTTATAAAAAATATTTGGACTACGTCGGCGTTCAAGTTTCGGATCGCTGCATTTTTATTTGCAAGGTTTGTTGATTTCGTATTTTTTATCAAATGAATTGTTGTCACAAGACTGACACGTTCTTATTACATCTAACGAGGATTATGAATAAATATATTAATAACATGACTTGATGATCGATTGTTATTTTAAAATATATAGGACATTGTAAGATTTATTAATAGCCATATAAGTCATATGCTGACACTTTTATTACTCCTATCATAACTATTTTCCTAATACCTATTTTGATGATGTGAAATTATTCTTTCAATGATGCCCTTAGGGTCAATTAGAGCCTTTAGATAAGTTGACCATTGACAATTCAACAAAATGACCTAAGCTCATAATGTACCGTTGGCTCGCAACCGGTATTGACATGTTCAAACAGCGTATGACCTAGATTATGCCATTTTCAAAACTATTTCGACTTCTTTCGTTATGAACACAATGTTTCGTTATAAGGAAGTTGAAATTATACCCTCTTTCAAAATTCTTTTGCTAGTTTCAAATAATTTTTACTCCAAATCGTAAACGGGCACACCCCCCAAATGATCATCCATGTTCCGGGCAGACAGGGCCCGCCGTAGGTTACTATCACGCGCCAATTTCGAAAGAGCAGAAATCATTCAGACGAGCCGAAATAACGCGGCATCTACGCCGCTCTCAGCGTTTCATGTAGTTATTATTTGGTAAGTTTTAAGAAACCATGGCATAATTTTGTATTGTGTTGACTCCTGTAATTGACAATAATGTCCATGTCAGATTTAATGCAACTGTTGTCGATTTCAGTGTGTGTATTTACAGTTATGTGATGACGCCGGGTAACTGGGCCAATGTTTTGGTTTTGTAGACATCAGTAGTCATCGATGATATTCGCGCTAGATGGCACTTTATGACTGTGATTGTTGATAACATTAAGTTCAACATACTTTAAACTTCCATTTTTTCCTTTTATCAAAATTTTGAAGCCGTCATTCAAATTTTAATCTTTAAAATTTTAGCGGGAGAATGGGCGCGCCACTTTCGCCAACAATTTAATGTTGATTACTTTCACGTCTGTCCACAACAGGCTTTGTTTGACCATTACGGACATTATTTCAACAATCCATTGACCATGTACATATACCTCTATACATATAGGCCTACCATTGATTGAGCAGACGTATGTTGCATAACTTGATTTATGACCTAATCACTCTTCAATCAGGGTTGGGTGATTAGTGTAGTTTGTTGCTGTCCCTATTTATTGCTCAGCAGGGTACGACATAATCTCATTGTATTCAATACTGAATCCCTGTACCAATAATTGTTGAGTTTATTCAGTTACTTATTTGTTGACCCCCTCCCCCCAATTTTTAAAATATTTAAATTGAGAACTTGACTACTCTTAGTGACACAAATTCTTTGCTAGAAACTTAGAATATTGCTCCTCTTTGATTGAGTATTTTTATTCCTAATATCAAGACTAATTCCCTATGTTACATAACTAATGAAGAACAATTACTATAATATGAGTATTGATCTTAAGGGAATTGTCTGTAAAATATGAGTGATAAAACTTTCATTTTATAAAATTTAGTGGGAGTAATGTGGTCAAAACTAAATTAATTACAGTAGAACTCTGATATAACTAACTCCAAGGGACCAAAGAATTTAGTTCACTATATCCGGTGTTCGCTATATACATAAAAATTTGATGATATTATATAGGGACGGGACTTGAAAATCTGTTCATTATATCCGATTGTTCACTATATCTGAGTTCGCTATATCCGTGTTCTACTGTATTAATTAATATATTTTTTTACTTTCTTTCAGTCATGGCGGGATTAACAAAACAGCTTCTTTCGGCGAAACTCCGAGCGTCAATAAAAGAGGAAGACGAAAGTGATGAGGACATAACAGTGTCAGAAAAAATACCATTTTTATCCAAATCAAATGATACATGTCACAAGGGCAGATCATCAATCCAAAACAAAGAAAATGCAAACAGTCCCAAAAGAGTAGCTTCACCTAGATCAAAGATTCGCATTCCTCTAGAAGATGCTGATGTTGATATTGACAATTCTATGATGACGAACGACACTGATCAAAACAACAACAGTCATCCTGCCACGCCCACAAAAGAAAAGGATGAAGCTGAAGCACCTTTAACTCCAACAGCAAACTTGAAAATGTTGTTTAGTGCTGTTAGTCCAGAAATACGAAAAATGCAAAGTAAATTACAAGAAGAGGCCAATGCTGAACAGCTTGCGAGAGAGGCTAATCAAGATTCCAACGATTTTGATAATGAAATTTTGTGTTCATCCCAAGAGAGTGAAACTGGCAAAGCAACAACTGGATCGAGGAAAGAAAAATCTTTAGGGCTTTTGTGTCAAAAGTAAGAAAATAAGGAAATTTTAGTCGGTCTGTTATGTATTCTGATTTTCTTGCTGAAATGTATTCTCTTGGAGAAAGTTATACATTGATTTATATTCTCATTACAGATTTATTCATTAACCCATATCTTCACAAAGCCAGAAATAAGGCCCAAAAACATCTTTCGTCACTGGTGATAGGCTTAACTCATAAGATGATGACACTGAATAATTGATTAATTTATGTTTTTTATATTTGAATTGAATGTTCACAAGCATTATATTTGAATTGAATGTTCAGCTTGTGAACAAATGTAAATTTTAAATTGATGACACTAATTTAAGAATGTATTTCAGGTTTCTACAGAAATATCCAGAATATCCTGACTCGACACAGAATTTTGAAATCTGCTTGGACGAGGTGGCAAAAGAGCTCTGTAAGTACTATATAAATAATTGACATGAATTTAATTTGAAAGTTATAACTTACATAACTGTATATCACTATTATTATGGTTAATAGTAAACAAGCATAAACTAAAAAAATATATATAATATTAATAAATCTTCTCTCAATATTTAAAAGTTAATTGAGGTAGTTTGTATAAACAACCATCATAATTTGCTCAAAGTTTTACACTTTTAATTTTTTCCCAGCTGTTGAAAGGAGGCGAATCTATGATATCGTCAATGTCCTGGAGAGCGTTGAAATCGTCAGCAGAGTAGCCAAAAACAGATATGCATGGCACGGCAAAACTAATCTTGTTACAACATTGGCAAAGTTAAAGGTGAGTTATATTTTTTATTCTTGAAAACAATCGGTTCTATGTTTATTGATTTGTAAATCTTCAATGAAATAATGAAAACAATTATTCCTATGATTGTGCATTTCAATGATAAAGAACTTTATTTGTTGTTTATGATTTTAGATTCCATGAATCCAAATAAAACAACTACTATAATTTCTTTAAAAAACAATAAATTTCTACAATTTGTATAAACATTAGGACATCATATTTGTAAATGTCCTTATTTAAGTGAAAGCTTATAGATTTATAAACTTTAATATTTTGTTTATTTTTCAAAGGCGCTTGCAGAGAATGAAGGATTTGCAGAACAAATGGAGAAACTGAAAGAGTTGGAACTTAGTCGGGAACTTCAGGACGGAGAGGCACCTATTGTCAAACTTCCAGTTGAAGTGGGAGAAAAATGTAATTATTATCAATATCAGCACTTATAATTTATTTCCACTTCTTTCAATCACATCTTTGAAAAGCATTCTATAATGTTGGTAATGAAGAACGAAGGCCTTTCTTATGGATAGACAAGTTTTCTTTATCCCACCGGTATGTAATACCGTGGGATTATATATAGTCATCACCCTGTCCGTCTGTATGTCCGTCCGTCCGTCTGTCCGTCCGTCCGTAATCATTTTGTGTCCGGAGCAGAACTCAAAAACCGGTCCACATATCTTTCTGAAACTTTACATGTGTATTGCCCACCTACTGAAGTGGTGCCTTTTGATATTTTCACATTTCTGAAAATTTTATTTTTTATTATTTCCATGGAAACGGCTCTTATTTGGACTCTGTTCATGAAAGGTTTCGTTTCATATATATTAGCTTTTACTATTATGAACCTTGCTTGAAAAATTTATAATTATCTTTCAAAGGTTTACATCTTACGATCATGTGGAACCGGTGGGATATGTCATCTTCTGATGACTCTTGTTTTCTTAAGAATATGTAATGTTTTGACATTTCACATGCTTGAACTCATCTCTTTAGAATAAAGAATTGATATTTAAATTTTTCTTTCAGCTGTACGAAAAGACAAGTCCCTGGGTATCATGAGTCAGAAATTTCTGATGCTCTTCCTGGTTTCCAAACCAAAGACTGTCAATCTTGATCTCTCCGCCAAAATACTCATAGGTGATCCTCTCATAGACAGAACAGAAAGTGCTAAATTTAAAAGTAAGGCTTTTATATTTTAAAAGTAAATTGTAAATCATATTGGAATAAATTTTAGAAGTTAAGCTTTCCTTTACTTATGACCTTTAAGACCTTACACCTTTAAAATTGCAGGATAAATGTTTTAAAAGGTTTTCGTAACATTTTGAGCACCTATTTAATAAAAGGAATCAAATTCTTTTATATTTTGAATTTAAATACTTTGACAATTTTGTTTTCTTAAATACTCATTGGAAAACACCAATCAATGATTTATATAATTTATTTTTCATTGTTTTATAACAAACCTTTTTATCATTTCAGCCAAGATTCGACGCTTGTATGATATTGCCAACATCCTCACTAGTCTTGATCTCATTCGCAAAGTGCATGTGACCGAAATACGGGGTCGAAAACCAGCTTTCAAGTACATCGGGCCAGATGTTGACAACATCAATGATGTAGGATGTAAGTATAAGAAACACATATGTTGGAAATCATCCAATTGATTTAAATTGAACATTATTTACTTTCTAGCATTTAGAAAAAAAATATTGACATACATATGTTATAACATTTTAAACATTGAGTAATTTCAAAGTCTCTTTCCCCATATTGTATATCTATATCAGTATTCAAATCTTTGTGAGAGATATAATGGTCAGACAAAATATTTCTGTGAATGTTTAAAAAAAAAAAAATTCCAGTCAAGTCTACATATCTAACAAATTATCTCAATTATTTTGATATATCAATAATACAATATCATCCCTGTTACTACACAATTGTGCTTTACCAAGGTGAAAACAAATTATATATATATCCTATTTTCTGTTACAGTGTGTTGTAGTGATGGCTGTCACAGACCGAGCTCTCGTCATTCAATGTTAGACTGTGTTAAAAATTCCAGTGGTAAGTGTCAATATTAGAGAGCTTTATTATTTTGACTTTATCCACCCCTCCCAATCTCAATATCTGCTGTAAGTAAATCCTTATAAGTACATATCTGATTTCTGTGAAAAAGTAAAAAATATGCAAACTTGAGAGCAGGTTCCTTTAAGTTTACCCTGTTTGATAAAAAAATAAAAGGGGTCGAAATTAAGTCCTATTGGGGTACTAGCCATTTGGACTAGTGCATTCCTGTGAGCACTAGCCCAAAGATATTCTGACTAGCCAAATACAGCCGTATAATCATATTTTCTTTAAATTCAACTAGTCTTGGACCACCAATGATTGCACTTAACTAGCCCAGAATCTTTTTAACTAGCCATGGGCTAGTGCTAATTTCAAACCCTGTAAATAAGATATTTTGCATTTATATATTTTGCTGTATATCCTCTAAAAATAATTCTGGAAGTCATATAGAAAACAGTTTATTTACTTTTATTTCCTCTGTAACATGTATCTTGTGCAATAGTTCAAAATTGATTTCATATCTTCTTTTTTTTTTTCAGTTGCCAATCTTATGAATATGTACAGACCTATTCATCCAAGTGTCCAAAACCCAAGTGTAGTCAATACATTATCAGGTAATTGAAACAGTTCATATCATTACAAATATACTTTTGTTTAGCATAAAGGATTTATTAACTTCAAATAGAAAAAAAAAATGTAATTTCATCTAATAAATTAGTGCCTTTGAGGTTGAAGTATTGCAACAAATTTCAGTTTAAAATATCCAAATTTGAATAAAAAATCTTCAACTAACATATATAAAACATAATACTAAAAACAGTTAAATTTTCTCTCATTATGTGCCATTAATAGTATTTATACAATTTTTTTTACACTAAACAGTGACATTAAATTTTCTTATGCAACTAATATTCATTCTTTTATTTACAACAGAAGTAAAATCCAAAGTTAGCAAGCTCAAGATGGAGGCAGTAAGGGATAACGTCCCTAGGAGGTTTTCTCGCCATGCGTCTTTCGAACAGATCTGTCAGGTAGCAGAGAAGGAGAGATCCAAACTGTACGGCTGCTCATCTGAACCATCTAGTCCTGTGAAGAAACTCAACTTTGATGGTAAGTAGAACACTTATAACACTAAATAATATTTTATAATCTAAATGTCTTTGATTCTGATGTTATCAAAGGGAGATAATCTGTTGATAGAAAAAAAAATAAGAACAGGCCAATGTATATTTTTGACCACAATTTTTCCCTCACATTCATCAATCTAGGTTTTGTTTCAAGGTGTTTGCGCACCTTTTTGTGACCTTTATTATTTAGGGTATGTTAGGTAACTAAGTTGAACCTAAAGCAAGGTCAAATGTCCCCCATATCTCATATACTTGTTATTTAGCATTTATCTTAATATCCACCTGAACATCAGGTTAAGATCTATTATCCCTTTTGTACAAATTTCAACTTTGTCTATTTCACATTTTGCACTTCTGAATTAAACATAACATTATAATTTTTTCCAGATATGCTAGAAGATCCACAACCAAAATCAGAGTTGAGGAAGACCCATAGTACGCCACTGAATATCAAGAAACACTGTCTCATCTTGCAAGAAGGGCAGATGAGGCTTGTACAAGACCAGTCCGACAAAAACATTATCAAATCACCTCCAGCACAACAGACAATCAGTCTCGCAAAGAACTCAGGCAAGACAAGTGCAGTTATATTCAGGACCAAGACTATCAACTCCCCCGAAGGTATGAAACAACCGACAATGATCCCTCTAACCCGGGATCAGATTGATGCTGTGTTGCGGTCTTTGAAGGTTCCAGTTGTGCTTGATAAGGACACATCAGCTCAAGTTGATGCATCCACCCAATCTTCACCCAACACACCTTCAACTGAAAAATCACCTCAAACTACAGTAGTTGAGCAGAGGTCTTCTTCCCCGGATTGCACCCTTGCTGCTATGAATGAAACCACACCACATGCACCTCCAGATCGTCGCGGTATCAAAAGAACATTTGTAGCTGTAAAGAGTGCAAATCCTCTTGAGAAACGTATTCGTCTTGCAATTCCAACTCCACCTTCAACAGAGGAAGAACCAGGGTCACCTGAAAGTGTTTCACATACTCCTGACGGCGAAGTTGATTCTATCACGAAAGGAAAAAGGAAAGTTGTTGCCGACAGACGAGCCCTGCATCTTGCTCCAGAGTTTCGTAATTCACCACCAATGTGTGTCGTTCCTAGGAAACCTACACCAGACGCTTTCAAGAGGATTACCGCATCCGAGCTTGAACTTGCTGCTCCTCTTTATGACGAGGAAGATTCACCACGGAGAAGGCTCTCTCCCAAGCAAAACAGCCAGTGTCACATCCCTGCTCAAAATGTCCTGCCAACAATGCAACGTGTTACAATCCAACTCCCAAACCAACAGCCAATGTCAGTGCTACAAGTCCCAGGCTCAAAGGTACCACCAAAATCCTTGCCACTATCCCCATCCCTTCATGGTTTAACTGGACATCCGATTCAAATTGTCGGAGGTTTACCTGTGACGCCAAACGGACAACAAGTCAGCTTTATGGTTCCAATGAACTTCAGTCCTCCTTTGACCCCATCTAGTCCTTCAGTCTTCACCTTGCCCAATAACCATGCTCAGCAAAACATGACCTTCACCTCTGTACATGTCATGCAACCTCAGAATGTCAAGGTCACATCTACCATTCCTTCTCCGATGATGACCTCGCCTCCATCATTCTCCCCCTGTACTCCTCAGGTTCGAATGATCATTCCTCCTGAACAGCCAATAACAACCACAGCAGAATCTCTCCTACTAAATAAAGCCAACTCCTTTTTTACTCCCATTACATTTGCTCAGGATCAAAAGACAGCAGTTCGTAAGCTGTCCCTCTCAGATATTTCCTAAATCTTCCTACAGACTTTGTTATTAATCATAGTATTTATCTCCCATAGTATTATAGTCATTCAAAGTGCAAGCTTAGTCATAGATATGCCTCATTATTAATCTGGTGCAGAAGGTGGATTTTATTTTTAGATGAATTGTAGTTTAGTAAATTATTCCAATTATTTAACCAGTCATGTTTTAGTCGCTAGTTACCTCTGTGATATATATCACTGGCCAAGTTATGGGTATTTGCATATTAGAATGAAATATAAACAGTGCCCGATCATAATACTTGTCAGTATTGTAGTACTGATGGTATTTTTTATTTTCACATGTTGTGATTTTTCTGTTATGGTTGGTAGCTTTTAAATCAATTCCTTTTAAGTATTATTTATATGAATTTTAGATTGTAATTTTATTTTTCTACCCCAAATCTTAGTAAATTCATTTCATCATTTTTAAGTTCATTTTCATATTTTAATTTCATAAAAATCATCATCAAGTTTTGGTTCAGTATTTCAGGAACATGTGACAATGTTTGTTTTGTTTATGTTGTCATTGTTTGTTAAGTGCTGTTGTGATTTGTTACCATGGTTTCTGTTGACCTGATCTCATTTAAATTGATATTCATTCCAAGATAGGATTTAAATCAATTTTCAAAACCAAATTTTATACTTACTTAAAGGTTAAGGAAAACCAAAATGTCAATATTTAGGTAAACGATATTAAAAGTTGATATCATAAACTGTTCAATTTTTAAATATTGAATATAGGAGTGAGTTCTCAACTTTGGTAAATCAGTTCTGTAAGCCCAAAAATTAAAGGGGGAAATTAATAAATTATATTATTTTCTAAGAAATCAAAAGTATAAATGGCAAATATATGTATACAAGAAGAACTTCCATATTTTTCAAATCAAAATGAATGAAATATTTACAATATTCCCGGTTTATGGGCAGCATATAAATATTTTGAATGTGTGAATGAAAAGACAACATGATAAAAGTGTCTTGCATATCAATAAACTACAGAATATTCATTGGTGATTGTTAAACAAAGCCTTCCGTCTGTTTCATAATTTGTTTCAAGTGTCCAAACTATTTTCAGGCATTACTTTATAGGGAAAATATGCCAGTATTCTCATCATTCTCATTTTAGAATTTTTCACCAATCAACTAGAATCACTTTGCTAGTCGTGCCATTACAGAGAATAATATATTTAATGACACCCATTGTTGATTTCATGTTTTTGTAGATTGCAATGCCTTGACCAAAGGCGTACATGTTACTCGCTCAATGTCAATTTCATAACAATACTCCTCATTGTGACTGTCATAATAGTGCATGGATGATGTACTGTTGTTGCCATCATTTTGTTAAATTTATACATATTTTTTTTCGCCGTTTTGTGCCACAAATGGAATGGTTGTAATGAGAGTTTGTTGTGTATAGTGACAATTGTATATAGACTGAATGACAAGGATGTATAATAAATACAAGCATCAATTTCACCATGTGTTTTTCATTAATCTTCTGTTGCATGAAGAAAGATATTATGTACAGGATACATACAATTCATGGAAAAACTTGAATTATCATTCCAGGCCTTGAAGGGTTGAACAATGAGCATTTATATACAAATCATGGAAAATTCATTGATTTTGTATTGTTGTCTGAATACCCATCCATTTACGTTGAACCTAATTGTTGGAATTTTTTTCCAAATTTTGCGAGAGATATGTTTTCAGTTCTGTAATTCCGAAATGCTTAATTCCGGACCATATCTCAAAAACCGTTGTATATTGTTTTACTTAACTTTGTATGTAGTAAGATCAAGAAGAGGAGTGTTGCCTTTTGCTACTTTGGTTATTCTGAATTTTTTGGTTTTTGGGGGTTTCATCGAAATGATTTGAACTTGGGGAGGTTAGTACTTATGGGGAGGTAGGGTCATTTTCAGATTAAAAGTTGAGACAGGGTACAGTGCACAGTGCAGTACATGCACATACATGTATTTCTAGTTGTACATACCTTGAGCAAATATGCAAATAATGTAACTGGTGATAGGACATGATGAATCATGATTGAGTTTATTATCAATTTTCTAGATTTCATTGAAAGACAGAAAAGTTATATTCTTTTCAACTTTGAGCTTTGAGATTATAATCAGTCAAGATACAAGATAAACATCATTTGATAACTATAAGCTGGGTGGAGTGTTATGTTTCTTAGAACAATACTCTCCTACTCTCTTATATATTCTCTGCTAAAAGGGATTCAGATTGCAAGATTGTAAGGCCTGTGGCTTATTCATATATATTCCACCGGTATGCTAAGGGTGTGGCAATTTTGGTTCCCCCTTAGAAGGGGCCACAGGGTCACCAAATGTACAAATTAGAATCCTCATTACCTAACTAAGCAGTCTGTATATGAACATTTCAGTTTTCTGGGCTTAAAAAAGGTTTTAAGGAAATCAACAAAGCTATATTTCATAATCCGCAATAGTCAAGGAATATGTACACAAGGTTTTGGCTTTCTTGGCCTTATACTTCTGGAGAAAAATATGAAAAAAGGTCTAAAAGACATAGCCCCTGTTGGCCTTATTATCATCCAGGCTAGTCAAGGAATATGTACAAAACGTTCAGCTTTCTAGGCATTATGCTTCTGGAGAAGAAATCGAAAATAAGTATCAAGGGTGTGGCTCCTGTGGCCATTTCTAGGGGCCACTGGGTCACCAAAGCTATAAATTATACTTCTCACTAGTCAGTAGTGGAGTCTGTACACAAGGTTTCACCTTTCTAGGCTTTATGCTTTTGGAGAAGATGAAAATAGGTTTTAAGGCCATGGTCCCTGTGGCCCCTATAAGGGGCAATTGGGCCACCAAAGCTATAAATTATGCTCACTAGTCAAGGAGTCTGTACACAAAGTTTCAACTTTCTAGGCCTTATGCTTCTTGAGAAGAAGTCGGAAATACGCAAAGTTAACCTTTTTTTTTTACTTCAGATTTTTTTTTTACGGTTTCCATGGAAACTTATCTTTGAATTCAGTTTCCTAAACAGAACTCAAAAGTTGTTAGACCTATCTCATTGAAAATTGAAACTTGGTTTGGGGATTAGTCAGCATGACTTTTTTGGTGTGTAGATGTGTCTTTTGGTATTTTCAACTTCTTCAGATTTTTATTTTTAGCTGTTTCCATGGAAATGTAACTTAGAATTCGTCTTCCAGAGCAGAGATCAAAATCTGCTAGAGCTACTTTGATGAAACTTGGTTTGTGGATAAGTCAGATGTGTTGATGTGCATTTTGGTATTTTAAAACTTTTCGGTTTTTTTTTGTGGTTTCCATGGAAACGTAACTTTCATTGGGAATTGTGTGATATGTCATCTTCTGATGACTCTTGTTTTAATTTGTAGCTCTCTTTATCTCCACAAAGGCTGCACATTTCTCCTCAAACAGCAAGTTGAACAGTTTGTTTGCGGTAAATACAGAATATTTTTCGGTTTCAATCAATCTTATCTTAAAAAAAAGAATTAGTCTTCTTTATCTGTGCGCTGGGCAGATTACTCAAAAGATAGAAGTCAGTCAGAGATGTTAAACGTATTTGTTACAAATTTCCACAACACAGATAATTTTTAAAAATTATCGCCTTCTCATAAAAGAAGCTGCATTGGGAACGTAACTTGAGAAGCCTTAGTAGAGACAATGATTGAACCTGCAATACTTAAAGGTTTCAACTTGAATGTTATTCCCTGTCTGCTTGGTTGTTCATTAGAACAAACAATACATTATTATTATAATTGTAAGTGTGTTCTTTATGAAATATTATGTTCTCTGTGTAAAGGAATAGCTATACATAAGTTTGCGAACTATTTGCCAGTCTCCCGATTAAAGTGACACAGATTATCTTTCTTAAAATTTTATTTGGTTTTGATAAGCTACAAAATATCTAATATGCTGATTGAAGTTCATATCTCATCACTGGACTTGCAAATATAGCCATGTTTGCATAATATCTCTAAAATGCTTGTTTTTATGGAAAAATCAAGAAAACATCTCAAATACGTTTAATGTTCGAAATTATGCATCCAATTAATTTACCTATTAGTTACAATACCTAATTAACACAATCGAATCGAATATATCTTCCTGTCAGCTTGTGACAAGGTTTCAAAATTATGTTTGGCGAATTTGCGCGCCACTCGAGCCACATTGTCCGGTTTTCGATCAAAATCCCGACTTTGAATGGCCGTATTTTCGCTCTAATGTACTGATTGACCTTTAACTTGTTATCTTCAGTAACAGTTAGTGGTTCCGATGTATAACATCGATTTCAAAATTTGACATACGTGATCCTATCAACATACAACATTGTCTCTTTAAGTGTTCTCTTTGTTATTGATCTTTTTTTAAATTGTATTATGAAAGCCAATACAACAGAAAAACATATTCTGTCCATATGAATCTGTGTCAAAGTTGGACTTTAAAAAGGCTTTATAGATTAATGCAATTTAGATAGTGAACAATTTTAACATTGTAATATTTGGGATTACACTTTCTTTAATAGTACCGATTCTTGTACTTTTTCGGACCGAGTCCCATGCGGGATTCAAACCAACACCCTCAGAGTCAGGCAACACCGCCAGCAATGACAATACCAAATAGGCTATTTTCAATTTGGAATTCTAATACTAGATTTGACAAAGTTTAAAAGAGGTGGTGCTTAATAAAAGAGCTTACAATGAAATTCAAAGGAATGTGTAAAATGTCATATTCTTGATCCAAAATGGAAACATTCCTTTTTCCAAATAATATTCAAAATTGATGATGTTTCAATATTTTTGCTTACCACGATACTGATGATACAAAGTCACCTACATGCAAAATATAAATCTGAATAAAATAAGAAAGAGCAGTCTCAAAATACATATTTTAATGAAATTCCATTGGTTGGTCCTGCAAGAGAAGTTATGAGAAAGTTTTGTGAGTTTTTATGTCAAACATATAATGTTCAGAGAGTCTTATTAGGAATTTAGAAACATCTAAAATAAGTACACATAAGTTATTTTTGAAAACCCGGAATATAAAAATAAAAAGATTATCATTCCATTTATACAGTGCATTGAGTGTGCTACAAACCCATAGGATGTTAAGATAACATTTAGGATAAAAACCAAGGATCTATAAGTAAAGGTATGGGATTTCAAAATTGAAACTATATAGTACACATTTAACAATTATACCATTATTGATGGAGTAACAGGTATGATTTAAACTCTTAAGTTTAACAGTGTTTGCCGGGACATGTGGAATTTAATAAATCAACAAATGTTGTAATAGTTGGATATTTATGGTGTACAAAAAGGTAAGGATTCATCAATAGTTATGTATTATTTTAGGGCTTTAAAATGACACATCAAAACCTTAATTTTACGACAAAATATGTGGTCCTAAGATTAAAATGTAATGATATCTTCGTAAAAAAATATTTGTCGTTATTGTCATAAATTCATTCAAGATTTATTAATAAACGAATCTTTCACCAAGACAATTTCGATGTTGCATTGTATCAACAAAATCAGTTCACGAACAATTAAATAAACAAACAATCAAGACGATATTTCTTTACACTTGACAGAAGCCTTTGAACGTCAATATCTCTCAACAGCTTGCAAGTCAGTCTTCTTTCAATCATTGTAAATAGCGGGGCATTAACGTAAGTCAAAATTGATTACAACATGTCTATTAAACGTCTATTTATTTGCTCATCTCTGCTTGAAGCACTCATATTGCCCGTGCACGTGCCGCACGTGACGTAACGCCAGATGACAGGCGCTCATTTCAGACATGTGTGACAGGCTTTCCATCAAGTCAGCTTTGAAATCTACAACTTTGGAGCCACGTGCGGCCCGGCTTCAATAATCATATATTTCAACGATTTTCTAAAGGACAAAACACCCTCTGGCGTTCTGACCAACCAAAGCCCTCAACAGGCGGTCATTTGAATAGATCGGCCTGTCCACCTATACGCTAGCTAATTGAGCAGTTGTCGCATAGGGTTTTGATGTGTGTATTATTGAGTGAACAGGTGACAATACTATAGAACATAATGGTCAAGGTATTCTGACCACAAGTGACCTTTGTTGGACCTTTCGTCTTTACCTGCCGCATGTAAGAGGCTTATCACCTTTGGTCAAATTGGCGGGAGAAAGAATAAAGAAAGTTTTGATGAACTTTATGGGTGAAAGTGGTTCTGTAGTGCTTAGCAGTTTTGGAGGGTAATGAATAAAAAACAAAACTATATAAAGTTGTGTTAAAAAGGATGATTCAATATTGCGAGAAATATTTTATATCTTGTTGAAAATATGGAAGTTAATTAAAAATGGTCCAACCTTTTAATTCCAAAAATATACATTACATGAAGAAGAACATTTCTTATTTTAGTAAATGGTTTTTTTCCATAGAAGGGTTAAGAAATTGTCCCGAAACTTCATCGAAATAATGATGACAGCGGCACGTTTTATGCAAATATATTGATATTACGAAAATTAATGTCACCCAAACGTTCTTTCTATAAACAAAATGATGTCACTTTTCGCAAGAAAAACTGCTACAGGATCTTTCATCAGTACCGGGGTTAGGAAATGAAGACTATTATGTATATCTATGTTCAAATATTTATAACATGTTAAAACTATAATTATAACACAAAACACTGTAATATAATTTATGCCAAAACGATATCGTCAAAGGGGTTTTGTTTTCACATTTGTTTTTACCCTAGAAGTCAAATCAATTGAGCATAAGGAATGTAAATTGCATTAAAGAATTTTCAAAAGGCATTTATCCCATTGAGTTTCCCTAAACATTCCGTCAGTTGAAGGAGTGAGCATATAATGTATGATCCTAAACGTCCTGCCGTTTCTAAATTAAGAAGTCCTTATCCAGAAAATATTGCTTCTGTGAAAAACACGTGTTTAGGTAATTAATTTTGAATATCTCAAATATGAAATTTATCTCCTTTAATACGCAAACTTCAACTCAACATAACAAAAATCACAGCCAGGACCAAAACCTCACATGCATTCAAAGACAAATCAGTAGGAATAATTAATCACAGTAATTTCTCTGACCCTCAATTTTCGCTTAGCGGTCATTTGTGAACCAGGTGTCTGAACTACCTGAGGGAAAATCTCGGGGGAATTAAAGGTCTTGGAGGGGCTGAACTCAGCTTAAGTGAGGTCGGAATTATCAAAAGGTTATCATGACAAAAGAAGTAATTGTACAGTGTCGAATCATGGTCGAACGAGGTTGCTATGTTTGTTTTTCACCTGCATAGTACCTCGGTTAAAATCAAGTTTGAATTTGCCGACTTTGTGCGAATAAATAAACGAGCAAATATCACCGACAAGGTTCTATTTTATCCCCCACGTTATTTCAACTTCAACTTCACACTAACTGTTGACGATAATGGAAACAAAAGCGGGTATTCTTGCAACAATTTGTACATTTGTCAACAGCGGTCAGTCGGTCCTTGTATCAAACCGAATAAATATTTATTTCAAACTGTTCACATTTTTTCGTGACCAGTAATTTAATTCAACAATGGTTGAATGTAAATGTTATTGTTGCTTGGCCATGCAATTAAATATTAGAATTCAATCGAATAATGTATCAATGCTTTGACATTCTTTCAGTCCCCTCACACAAATCCAAGTGTTACAAGGGGGTGGGAGACATTTTCAATAGAATCGTGTTTAAGCTTTGAAAACCTGGATCGCAGAAATTTGGCATTTGACTTTAATCCCATGATCGGAGTTTTAAATCCTCTGTAACAAATTGGAGAGTACTATCCATATTCCGGGCCCTTCAGTGAAAATAGGCATGTAATTATTTCACGGGTGTTGATTTCTTTGGCATTTATGCTGATTTATAGAAAGGGTGTACTTTTGTCTTCTGTATTATATATGCTTAGATACTTAATTGACTCATGTATACCTATATATATAAATACCATACTGTATACTTCATGATCATTCACCTGAAGAAGGGTCAAGAGAAATCGTGAGAAATCAATGAAGAAGTTGTTATCCATAATATTTGCCTCGTGCATGGTATACTTCTCGATTTGATAAAACTTTGATACTTACAATACAAAATTCTTAAAATAAGATAAACATTTATTGCATTTCTACACTGTATCTGTAAACAATTAATGGAACCATGACAGCATGTGAATTTTAAACATACCAGAATCATATAGACACGACCAGTCAAGATAGAAGATTCCAAGACTGAGAAAGGTCACTTCCAAAAGTTTAAAAGACACGTATTTGTTTGAAATTTTGTTAATATTTTTTTTTATATACTGTTATCATAATCATTTTGATAGTTCCACAGTATTCTAATTAGGCGAATTCTAAACAATTAGTTTATGGCCTATAACAGTGACACTTTAGTATGATTTCAACATATCAAAGGTTATTATTAATTTTGTAGAATTTAGATTAATATGGTTATGTTTTTCTGATAATCAAATTGTCATATTCAGTAAAGCATTTCAAACCATCATTACAACATGATTGAAATTAAGGCATAAACGTATGCATTAAAAAAACCCGACTAATTTTAAGTTTTCTTTTATATGAAATCAATGAATTATATAGATGTTTTCCATACTGGAAAATTAGTTTAGGATATGAAAAATTATTATTCATTTGCACATTGGCCACATGTAAGCTATATACATCATACGAAATCTAAATATTTGTTATACAGTATACATGGTAATATGTTATATAAAATCTTGTATTTTCTTTCATTTTGTTAATTTTATTTTCAAAGTTTGACTATTTCGAACAAGAATTACACACCCATAGCGGACATAATTTCAATTTCATCTTAGCAATCAAAAGTAGAAAAGTTAATTGATGCATGCATGCAACTAAAGAGAATTGGGTTCTATCCCCCTTCACAAGCACATCCAATTATATCAGGCAAGCATATAAGTGTATGTAAATGTTGCCCTTCATAGCACCGTGTTGCGTGGACCTTATTGTATTCAAGTACACAAGTATTATCAGTATAATTATTCACTTGGCAGGGGGCAGATAACTCCCCAAGATCAAAGCATTGCTCCGTGAAGCAAATGTCCACAACCATACGTTAATGTGGAAATCTTATCTAGGATTAGTACAGGCCATGTTATGCAAGGGTTACAGTACTAGACTCTCTGAAGTCTTCTGAAACATTATTTTGCTTTTTAAACTTAAATGATGATGGAAAGTTGGTTTTCTTATGAATAAAAAGAAATTACAACCTATTTTAGCTTCTTCGATTGAAATATTTTCTAAAACTGTCAATGATTGGATTGTTTTTTATATCTTTTATTATAACATGTATTCATTTTAAAATGTGTTCTTACATTGGCTTATAAGCCAGTATGTGACTAGACGCATTGTTTCATATTGTGCATCATGTTTTGTTTATAAGGTTGTGGTTGGGGAAAACAATTTATAGTAATTTTCCTTCGACTACTACTACACTGATTTATAGTTATTGTTCGAAACAATTAAATGGTCAGCTTGAAATGTCTCCTAGTCAATGCAATTGACATGAACTAATGGTATCAGGCCCTATTAATAGTATTTCTTCGAAAGCATGTCTCATTTGTAACAGGTAAAAAATTGACACGGCGTATATTTATTTTCAAAAATAAAAATGGTCTTTTTTGGATAAATTTAAAATGAATGAGTCCAAAAATATATAATTTAACGTCTTTTAATTCTAAAACTACATCATAAATCAACCCATTTTTGGAGACAAATGTGTAATAGTGAAATTAACGAATTTGAAAAAAAAAACCCCAAAACATAGGGCCTACTTATCATGACTTCTTTATTATTAGCTACATTAAGAAAATCGTTTCATGAAAAACATCCATGATAAAGTACAGACTATAAATCCAAACTAACTGCAAGGTATTCATATAAGGTACAATTTCTGGTGAATTAAATATAACATTTCCCTTTTCTGTTTAACTTTTCTCTAAAAAGTATTCCCCAGAAACCAGAGTATCCCTTTAAAGTAATTATTTCAGGAGGTGTGTTAAGTAAACTAAATAACCACGCACGAGTGTTATCTTTGACTGCAGATCTATTCTGACCATATGTATGAGGTAATACCCTTTGACCAACCAAGTGGACAACGTTCTCACGGACAGCTAATGACCACCACATGTGGTGCAGGCCGCTTTGTCAGAAAGCGCGGGAACCTTTGAAATGTCGGCAACAGGTTTCCCCTAAAAAAGCCGATTTGTTTACATTCGTGAGATGTGTCTTTGACAGTTTAAGGTGTTTGTAACAGATGCACATATCAAAGTGAAATGAACAATGGAGAGGTGCCGCTATCTACACGTGTTGCACGTGGAAATCGTTTGAGGTGTCAATTTCTAAACATTCTTGACGCTCTCGTGAAAAACATGCATGCTGCTGCATGTGTATTATCTGAAGAGAGCTCGTGTTGAAATTGAAATCTGAAAATTATATTATATGGATATTTATATAGCGCGCATATCCAACCACTCGCGGTTGCTCAAGGCGCTTTTGAAAATTGATGTTAGATGTTGCAGTTACGCTTATCAAAAGACTAGTGAATTATCATTTTTTGAAGTTCATTAAAAACCCATTTGATAAACATGGTTAAAACTTTTTAATTTATTTAAAAATCTTTTGTAAAGAACCAGTACGTATCTTAAACGTTCTGTTCATTAACCAAATTCAAAAATAGAAAACTTTCCTCCGATACGACTGGGTTCTAGTTAGGTGATTAAATACATGAGATAAAGGCGTCTTTTGAATTAGTTTATCTGTTTTTAAAATTTAATCTGATGTGAATTTTAATTTACTCATTTGCAGAAGAGATAATACATAGATTTTGTTATATAAAATGATAAATGTTTCTTTTACTTTGCTAGTTTACCTTATTTGTATTTTCATTTAGTGTTTATGCAATTATGCTTTTGTACCACCAAAGTGGTTCACGAAAATAATAATAATTCCAATTGAATTGATTAGAGAAAAATGAAGATACACATTTTGGGTATTTTTATGAACGCTTCAGAAGTGAGCTTCATGTTTAAAAACTATATTTGATATGTACATGTTTTTTTATTTTACTTGACATAATTTGCTACTAATATTGAATTTAAAACTTCAAATTTAATTGAAAAAAAAACGTCGTTCGAACTTCAATATTCAGAGCTGTCAAGCTTCCAATATTTAGTGCAAAATCAATCTTGATTGGAGTGAGCTCCCCCTGAATCAGACTTAATGTTCTTATCAAAATATTATCATTAAAATTAAACGTGTGTAACAGAATCTAAAGTAAAATTCGTGAATAACGTAAAAAACAGTTAAACCATCATTTTCAAAATGCACATCGAGCTTACATTAATAATAATTGTTTTCAAGCGAATAAAGCTATAGATCATTACGTTTGGATTTTACTAAACAAATGCAGACGACGTTTTAGATCGCATCTGACCTAAATTCATCACGTTCTGTACATAATCTAGAGGGTGTCAGCTACAATTCGGAATTCTCTGCGTATGTATTACATTTCTCTACTTCAAATATTAAATCAGTTAAAAAAAAAAAACTTTTTTATTTTGAATTATTAGCATGATCACGATATGGATTTTACAACAGTTCATGAACTTCCATGTTACATAACCATTGTTGGAGGGTCTGTGCTCTATAGTAGCCTCTACCTATAACCTGCATAAAAATGGTCTAACACAGAGTGAAACCTCAGTTGACCGAATAATCCAAGTGTACAATTTATTAAATTCTATAATGATAAGATAATTAAAGTAAAAAAGGAAGCTACTGATAATAAATGAATAAATGAATAAATAAATAAATAGGTCTTTTAATTTCCCTATTCCCTTAAACCTACTTGGAAATCGCAACACTTTATCATTCAAAACTGTTCCACAGGAGATATCGTTTTGACAGTAGATTTTGAACAATGCACTAAATTTCTATAAAATCTAAATAGGCAAATTATTCAAAATGTGTTTAGGGGCTTGCAACTTTTTACAAAAAACCTGACCTATAAAGTGGATTTGTGTTTGACAATATAAGCAAGAAGTTTTTTTTTTTTTTTTTGTGTACTGAAATCCTATGCTGAAATGGTAAATAAATCCACCAAGGTGAAAAGATAATTTGTGTAATGAGTTAGAGTGTTTGTCATTCTTACATATTGTATCACAAATCCCATATCGTAAAAGGTATCATATGTCGACACTGAATTGATACACCTTTAAGTGTGTAATTTAACAGTGTATCAATACATATGATACTATGGTTATGCCATGCTATGCTATGCTTATTCTATTTGACTTTATCTTTTGTTGAATTTTTTTATTGCATCTAGACAATGAATGACCTGAAATCAAGTGCCTGTAAAGCAATCGACGATGCTACAGCTGATCTTAAAGCCCTCAGTCAAGAAATCTACGAACATCCAGAACTAAATTACGAAGAACATCATGCACACAAAATATTAACAGATTTGTTAGAGAAGTATGGGTTCAATGTTGAGAGGAGTTACAAGATCCCTACAGCTTTCAGAGCAACTTATGGTAGTACTGAAAATGGCGGACATCATGTAGCAGTGTTGTGTGAGTATGACGCACTTCCCGGGATCGGCCATGCTTGTGGGCACAACTTGATAGCGGTAGTAGGCGTGGCAGCTGGTATCGGAGCAAAGGCTGCTATGGATGCTGCTGCTAAACCATTAGGAAAGGTTAGGAAATTATTTTCATAAACGATCACCTTTTGATGATACAATGATACCTACTGAAGTTTCCACTGCACAAGGTCTGATGACAACCTGTGTACTCACATGCTTTGACTCTAGTTCAGTTACACAGTCACGTCAACTCTTATGGCCATCAGGGTCAAATGAAAACTACAGCCTCAATTACTTTCGTTTGTGTCCATGTTGGATCTCTAATAGATTTTGCCTTTGTTAACAAATGTCCAAAAATCTGACTTCTCAGAGCAGTATCAGACCTTGTGAACAGTAAATAACCAATCATTCAGGGAATTGAAAAGATTTGGTTCCTAAAGATATTATAAAACTAATTTCTGTTAATTTATGTTCATTCCAGTTCAGACACAATGGCAATAGAAGTAGAATTTATTCTTTCCTTCTTGTATTGCAGCTGACAGTTCTGGGTACCCCAGCAGAAGAGGGCGGGGGAGGCAAGATAGATCTGATCAGGGCTGGAGTCTTCTCCGATGTGGATGTGGCCATGATGGCTCACCCGTCTCAGTTCAATCTGGCAAAACCTATCATGGTGGCTTTGAATCAGTGAGTGAAATGGACAATATGTTTGTTGTATAATTCCTTTGAACAAAATCACAATCACTGAGACTCATTGGTTTACAGTGGTGGTCTAAGTAAATATGTTATAATTGCACTTTTGTAAGTAACTGTTTATATTTTAAATATATGGTTACCACAGTTTTGCCCTAGGATTGATCTATGGGTGGAGAAAGAGAAAACAGTTGAAGACCAAGGAATTAAGGATCCCCCTGACTCCTGATCTATCATTGAATAAGCCTCATGAGAGTGGTGTTCAACACTGGCAGAAAAGATGTATAACTATAGAAAATGACTTATTAACAGTAACAACCTAATGATTTATTATACCTTTTAGGGTTTTCAACTCAATGGTCCAAATAATTTTTGAAATTTTGACCAAAAACGGTCAAAAAAATTTACTTTGTCTTGTTTCCGGAGCATATATAAAAACCAAATGACTTGCACACTTCAACCCAGACTCCGTATATCCATAAATCTCACCTTACGGACAAAGATTTTTCAAACAATGTGTCTATATTTCTTAAGAAAAATGACCCAGTTAACCGGACGATTTGCTATCCGGACGATTTTCACCTGTAACCAAAACAAGGTTCGACTGTATAGTGCTGTTGTGCCCTTTAGGGGTAATTTCAGGGTTCCCAGAATTTTATTCAAAAACTTCATGGCCGGGGATGTTTTGAAGTGAAATAGTTTTTAGGCTTGCAAGATCATTGTGTTCTAAGTCATAATCATAAATTTTCAAATTAATGTTACGTGAAGGCGGTCAAACTCAAGCGGGGGTATGTGAGCCGCGCTCACTTTTGCCTTGTTATTTATAGGGACAGAATGAAGCCCTTTGGCAAGGCAGCTCATGTTGCTGGTTAACCATGACATTGTGTTAACTCTGTTGACTTATAAAGCAAGTGGCTCAGTTGGTTAAGTATTTGCTCATCATCTGGAAAAATTGGATTTAATTCTAGGTTGTGTCTTACCAAAAGATGTTTTAAGATCATCCTGTCTCAGGGTACGAACGTTACGTTAACTCCAATCATCTGTACCCTGGGCTCAGAAGCTAGATTCGCTTGCGGGGGCCGACTAAGGGTATAGCCAATCAAATCATTTTCTCGTTGAAATTTTATTGAGAAGATGGCGACAAAATGATTTGATTGGCTATATTCAAAATCGGCCCGAGCGAGCGAATCTAGCTTTCGAGCCCCGGGTACAGATTAGTGGAATTAGCGTAACGTAACCCTGAGACAGGATGTTTTTAAGATAGGAGATGCCGCTTCTTTGCTTGACTCTCAGCAATATATTAAAAGAACAAAACCAAACCTGCACTGCTGGTTGCTGAGGCACAAAAGAAGTTTCCAAAATATATGGATAATGAGAACAATAAACTTTTAATATTTTGTTCATTTATTTATAATTTTTTTTATTTCAACAGGGTCCAAATAAAGTACATTGGAAAGGCTGCACATGCAGCAAGCTACCCATGGGAAGGAGTGAACGCTCTGGATGCTGCTGTCCTGTGTTATCAAAATATATCCTGCATGAGACAACAGATGAAACCGACCTGGAGAGCGCACGGTATGTCATCATTTATGTCTAGATTATCATCTGGAGATCTTTTATGCTTTTTCTAATATAAGATATAGATTTATGTCACTAAATTCTTGCACATCACCACAGGATACCAGAAAAACATAGCTCCAACTAAGAATACTAAGGATAATGCTAAAATCGCTAGAAATCGTATTTTTGACTTTAAAAACACATCAAAAGGATCAAAATGGTCACAGGAGCTCATTAATGGCTGAATCGAGTTATTGTCAGTTTGCGACCAGAAAAATGATTTATATTTATTTTGAAAATTGTTATGTTCATTTAAGAAAATAGTGATAAAAAAAACCCAAATCTGCGTCATTGCATCACTTGACCATAAAAACTTAAATGTATTTGAGATCTAGTCAGGTTGCAATCTTTGATTCCAGGAGTGATCACAAACGGAGGCTCCAAGCCTAACATCATCCCTGAGGTAGCGGAACTAGACTACTTCATCCGAGCCCCGACCGACCCAGAGCTTGCCGTCCTAAAGAAGAAGTTTGAAGCTTGTGTACAGGGGGCGGCTGCAGCAACCGGGTGTACAGTAAGATTCCATAGATGTTTCTGCTCTGTAAAGGAAATTTGGAAACCAAAAAAACAAATTATGACTGTAAATATTTATTCAAAAGCTGTTTAGAATATCTGACTTTGTCAAGATGGACCACTCTTAATAGTTAGCTAATTTTAATGTACTTTTGTTAAATTTAGTTTTTAAGTCAAGATTACCAGTAATTTAAAAGTTGATAAACAATAGGAATTTTGTTTTTGTAGGAATAGGTGTAAGTAAAAAATTACAATATTGTCAAACTAGTAATCTTTTTGTTAAAAGTGCAAGTTGGTCACTAATGAAAATTTATTAAAATCATATTAAGCATTGGGAAGTTTAGTAATGTGAGAAAAAAGCGAGTGTTAATGTGTTGAAACTAGCCAAAAAAAGCAGAAGTGCTCATACAAGATCTGTCTTGTATATACCCATCTCATTGGCTGGTGATATTTAGTGAAACAATGCTGTCTAATGGATATCAGGGTATGTTAAGGAGCAACATCGATACATTTATGCATATGAGCAGGATGTCATTCAAGAAAAATAAATTGGCTGAAACTGACGCTGTTTACCAGTCATCGCCATTATTTTTACTGGCAATTTTAACATTTACAAATATAATCCAGGTTGAAATCAAGTTTGATGACAAGCCCTACTCCGCTCTGAACAGCAACTCTGTGCTGGCTTCTATCTACGAGGAGAACGGGAGACTGGCGGGAGTCAAGTTCAACACTGATCTGACCTCCGTCAATAAACAGGGAGGGTCCACAGACATGGGCAACGTTTCCAACGTGGTGCCCAGTATACACCCCAAGTTCTACATCACTAAAGCATCTGGGCATTCCATTGATTTTGCCAAAGCAGCATGTAAGTGTTTATTGTATTCCAACCTTTTAATCATAAGCAAATCTTTAATTCCTGTTCAATTTGATGGTCAGATACTCAAATGCTACTGTTTAAAGGCACCACTCGACCGCGTTTCATCCGCCATTTTGAAACGTTAGCATTCCGAGAAAACAAATGTGCTGTATTATGCTTATTCAGTAATAAAATAAAGAAATAATTACTTGACTGATATAAGAGGAGTATATTCACAAATAATTCATAATAAAAGTTACCAGTTACAACAACATTTTGTCGTAATAATGCATTCCACGATCGTAGCTTCGAAGATTGGCTTCATTTCACGATGTTTTTAATTTTCGAGCGATACACTTTATTCTTTGGCAAATTGTTTAATCTTTAACAACTGCAATGCTAACCTTACAAACATAATTGAAATTAAGTGTGAATTTATCATGTAAAAATCATTTATAACTGTAAACAGGAAAGTCCTCCTGAATTTCGTTTCCACAAAAAATACCCCGCTCGAATGGTCCCTTTAAGTATTTCCTGATTGGCCTGATAAGTATATCATTTATAAAGGGTTGAATGTGCTGATACTCTACACAACATAACCACTGTGTGCTTACGGAAAATCTTTACTGAAATTACCTGCCCTTGATTTATGTAAGCCTATAAAAATGCTAGGTCAATTGAACTGCAAAACTCTCAATAGATATGTAACAAAACGCTTTTCATGTGCAATTAGAAAAGTGCCTTGCGCTAAGTGGTAGCCCATACCTTCTTCTTTTCAGCCACCTAGGTTGTAAGGTATCATGAACATCGTTAAACGGATGCTTGAAAAACCAAATAAAATCCTGATGTTTTTCATGAAAAGCTTGTAATTTGTTTGAAAAGCCATTTACATCGTTGTTACATAATAGCGGCAATAAAACTGAATGTATACTACGATACCAAAGTTGATGCTGTGGTATAAAATTTAATTTTAAACTTTATATATTTCAGGTACTGAAGAGTCACAGGGTTATGCTATAATGACCGGCAAAACCATTGCGATGACAGCTGTCGACTTGTTTCTTAAGCCTGAACTTGTTACACAAATCAAGGAAGAATTTCGATTATCATCTGAGCAGCTAAAAGCACTACAGGCTGCCCTGAAATGAAATCTGTCTGGCACTACAATGGACTGTTTAAATCCTGCCAACAATCATATACCAAAGAATTGTTTACCCCCATTTATTACTTAGATGTTGTTTTTTTAACATCTGTTTTATCTGTCTTTTTTTAAGACTGGTTAAGATTCTTTTTTTAGTCATTTTAAGATGTTAATGATTTAAACTTTATTATGTTGATAATATTTTTAGAGGAATACTTGAGTTAGCTGGGTAGAAATTACTTGAATATGATAAAAAGTTATTTTTTGGCCTACATTATTGAAAACTGTATTACGTATTAAAACTGCAAAATGTATTAACAATAAAATCTTCTCTTTTTTTTGACAATTGTAATGAACTTGACTCAATTCAAAATTCAAATATCTATATTTTTTAGAAGATGTTAAGATGAAAGTCATGAAGTTTAAGTTTTCCATTATTTACTAGTTTGCATTTTCTCTTTCACAGTTTATCTGTAAGCTTTTTATCCTTGCCTGCAATACTAATGATAAAACCACTGTGCTAAAGCTGTTGAACTGAAGGAGTATATATTCTAAGGCTTTGGTTGGTTATTCAATGACACAATGATGATACATTTTTAGCTTTGAGTTGATCAATGTTTCTTTAGTTAAAATAGTAAGCAACCAAATGATATTACATGACCACATTTTTGTATTTTATTTCATCATATTTATCATACCTGATATATTTTTAATTTTTACAGGAAAACATATTGTGCAGAAATATTGATATTAGATACATTACTACATGTTCACAATGCAGTGTGTAAATAAAATGTTTTAATTTTTTTTATAGTCAACTATGCAAACCTTTTTACAGGGCACCTCCCATAATTTTATGGATGTTTACCACTAAATTGTTTACTAAATCTCCTTTTAAATCTTTAAATGATATGAATAATAATCAGTGAAAAATGTAAAATGAAGTTGTTTTAACTTTGAAATAATCTGTTTTTTACAAACATAAACTTAAACAACTTTTTAACGTTGTATTTTAACATTGTGCTAGTCAATTTATTTCATATTTTGTTAGACCTAGCTCAATGAAACTTGGTATGTGCAACGAGCATCATGTGGAGATGTGCCTTTTGGGGTTTTCAACTTCTTTGCATTTTTATTTTTAACCGTTTCCATGGAAACATAACATAGGATTTCGTTTCCGTAGCACAACTCACTACCCTTTCCCTTTGGCGGGGGATATAGCTGACTCTGTCTGCTTGTTACTTTTGGGAATGACGGTACTGTTTGTAATTTTAGTGTAATGATTTTAATCAATCTCAATTAGATGATCCTATATCTATATGTTATCAAAAGATTTAAATTGTTTTGTTTAAGGATCGTTATGCTTAAAGGTATGAATGATTATCTATTTTAATATTATATTAAGGCAATTTCAAAATGTTGAACAGATGGTAAAAGTTAAAATGCTGAATGTAAGACAAGTGATGGACCTGAAATGATCTTCCATGCTTGAGTTACAATTTCATCATCATAAAGTTTTCTGTCACATTTTTATCATTTGGTCATTCATAATATTAATTTAAGACTCTATTTCTGATTGGCTTAAAAGTAATACTCTACTCTGCTTCTATATTGATAACTTACAAACTATTTGAAAAAAATTCAGTTTTATTAACCCTCTGGGTAAAATGATTATATTTTGATAAATTGCAAGAAATAGGGTTAACAAATCAAAGTCAGTTTTAATGGAATATTAATGATTTATAAATTTTACTTTTACTAAACATATTTTCTTAATGTGTTGATGTTTATGTGGCAATATATTTTTGTTATCAGATTTAGTAAAACATCAACCCTTGAAGTGTTTGTTCTGTTATTTTTTCATTATTTAAGTTATGTATTAAAATATATAAACAAGAGAGAAATTATGTGGATTTTCATAATCAGATTTAATTACGTTCACCAGAAACTCCTTTGTCTGTATTTTGTTCAATATAAATAAATTTCAGTCTTATCAAAATTGACAGTGATGTCAGGAATAAAAGTTAGTAATACATTAATACAAGATATGAACTTATTCCATCAGTGAGTTTCCCCTCCACAAGGTGTGAAAATAGCCCGATATCTCTCATGTTCTAATGTCAGCTCAGATAGCCAATTGTAAAACCTTCCGTGTCAGTAGCTAGGGGCAGGTAACTCTTGTGTTCCTTTTAATATCCCATCGGTATGTAATACTGTGGGATATAGTCATCGTCCTGTCTGTCTGTCCATCAGTCTGTCTGTATTCATTTCGTTACCGGAGCAGAACTTTTTGACCTAGCTCAATGAAACTTTGTATGTAGATGAGTCAGTATGCGTAGATGTGCCTTTTGGTATTTTCAACTTTTTCAGATTTTAATTTTTTGGCAGTTTTCATAGAAATGTAACTAAGAATTTGGTTTCCGTAGAAGAACTCAAAAACTGTTAGACCTAGCTAAATGAAACTTTGTTTGTAGATTAGTCAGCATATGTAGATGTGCCTTTTGATATTTTCAACTTCTTTGGATTTCAGTATTTGGCTGTTTGCATGAAAAGTTAACTTAGAATTGGGTTTCCAGAGGAGAATTAATAAAAACTGTTAAACCTAGCTCATTAAACTTTGTAGCTGGATTAATCACCATGTGTAGATGTGTCTTTTGGTATTTTCACCTTCTTCAGTTATTATTTTGGGCGGTTTTTAGGGAAACATAATCTAGAATTCAGTTCCGGAGCAGAACTCAAAAACTATTAGACCTAGTGTTGAGATCTAACCTTAAAGTAATGATTTTATGAATGCTTCTATTTTTCAGTTTCTCAGTTTGTAACAGGAGTTACTTCCCTTTATGTTCTTATACCATGTGCTAGTTAAAATGGCTGACATGTAAAACCACATGTAATTGTGAAGAACTGTTTTGTGAATATTTACCAAGTGTTTGCATTAAATTGCATTGAACCAAAGAAGAGTTATCCTTCATTAAAGCCTAGTTATGACTTCAACACCTAGCTCAAGAAAGCTTTGTACATGGATTAGTAAACATGTGAAGATGTGGCTTCTGGTATTTTCAACTTCTTTAGAGTTTTGTCAGTTTCCATGGAAAATACAGAGTAACTTTAATGGAGACCGGTGGGATACGTCATCTTCTGATGACTCTTGTTATACATGCTCACCTGTGTCACCATCATCAAAACTTTAAAATAATACGGCTTTATCACCAATGACTTAGTTTTTTTCACACCAAACTGATATTAAAACAAGACATAAAAGTAACTGAGCTGTTTTAAGACGTGGGTTGGTGACTTTGTGTTCCAGCATCATTAATATTTTGAAACTTAAATTTCTGAAAGCATGGTCGATTTTAATCAGATTGGCCACTTATTGTGGAAGAATCAGGGCAACAAAACCTCCTTCAAATACCGAGGTCAAAAACTTCACCATTTGGAGATAGGTCATTCTCAAAATCTGCACCACAGCTATGGATTGCCCTTCCAGAAACTCCAAGAGAAACCAATGAATTAATAACTTTCAAAACTCAGCTGAAAACCCATTTGTTTCGGCTGGCATATGGTGGCTAGGCCATTCAGAGCTCTGTGAACAGCGCCTTAGAGCAGTTACTGAAACTGGTTTTGGCGCTATATAAATGCCAAATATTATTAAGAAGTGAAATTGGAATACAATTTTTGGATATGACAAGTGCTTCTTTTTCGATTCCCTTTAATTCATTTTTCTATTGCCTTAGTAAGGTATATACTCCATTAAAATTGTATTCATGCAACTTGGGTTACAGAAGTTGCCGGAAAACTAACACAACCTGATGGTGTCAGACTTATTTCATTACTGTATTTCGGCAAACAAAACTTTGATAAAAAAAATAATTCTAGACACAGTTGAATCTCTAATGTTGATGTAGTACCAGTGAATAATAACCCGGTAGCGAGGGGTTATGGAAAATAACCTTTTACTAATATCAAATAGTTTTTAATGTAAGGAATCAAGTGTTTAGTTCTAAAACCCTAAGCAGGGGGTATTGTTGGTAGTGTAAATGATTCTTCTTATGAAGACAAAACAAACCAAATATATCACAAACATATTTATAAATTAGTTGTATATTAACAAATTCAGTTGAAACCATTGCAGGAGTGTAAGCCAAATTATAACCTCACAAGGTTATTTTCTATAACCCCAAGGTACCGGGTTATTATTTACTTCTTAACAGGTGGTTATTAGATAACAAAGACAGACAAACAGACAGATTGTTTATTAAAAGTCTCACCTCATATACAGGTAATTAAACATTTTAAGAAATATACAAAATGAGCCATCCTTAAAGGATTATGAGAGACTATTTACACATAAAAATATACAGAATAAATAAAATATATACATATATATACCATAATAAAATATACACATATCAATTGTACAGCTCTCTTAAGGAGGTTGGATACAAAATATCGAGGTATTAAGATATAGCTAAATTTGGTCTTATTTTGTTGAAAAATATGTCTTGAATCAAATTGTGTCATAAAAACAACATGTCACCACAGTTTTTGTTCGAAAAAGGGCCCATCCGTTAGGGCACCCAATGATGAAAATACAATAATTTAAAAACTCCTTTTCAAGATAACTTTAGAATATAATTGTTATTTAAATGTTTTTCTATTAAGCCATTGCAGTATGGAAGTAAACTAAGTCGGAAAAAGGGAACTTGAAACTAATATGAAGTAAATACATACAAATAACCTTTTTCTTTGTATGATTATTTTTGTAAAATATTATTATTTTATGACAAAAAATCGATTTCTCGTATTAAGATTTTTTTGGAAATTATATATTTTATAGTTAATACACACTAGAATAAGATAAAAAGAAAAAAAGATATGTCACCAGCGGATAACAGAGATATTCACATTCAATTAAGCCACATCAATGAAAATCAACATCCAGGGGAGATAACTCTTTATTGTCAACATTACCCTTTTTAGAAATATTCATTAGTTTTTAAGGTTAATTAGTGAAATAAATTTTATCATAAAACAAATACTTATGTTCACAAATATAACATAGTCATTGTTTTTTATTAAACTAAATCATTATTTAATTTTTAAGTTTTTTTATCTCACACTTGCAGTGAAAAATAAACAAAATAGCATAAACTTTAAAATAGCTCAATCTGATAATCTGACTGTTGCGGATGTGCAGAAACAAAGGTATCCAACCTCCTTAAAACGTCATAGCAGGTCTTGGCTGTTAAATTACATGATAAAGACTAGACATTATTAAGCAAACTTTTCCACATCCGATAAATTTATAAAATCACTATCTAGAATAAGACAATTATCTAACGAACGTGTTGTAAAAGTTTGATATAAATGACCGGCTAAAAGGACATGAATTTCATCTTCACCAACATTCAAACAATTCACACTCTCACCTACAGGCAAATTACTATAACGTCCATTTTCTATAATTTAGGGAGCAACACCGCATCTGAACATGGCTAACGCTCTTCTGTGTCCTAGTAGTATGCGTTCTGTAACATAGTGTTGGATTAACGATGAAAATACACGTTCAGAAACGGAACTAAGCGAAGGCATTAACGGATTTTGAGAACTTACAAAGTATTCAACCTACGACATCTGCTCAGGTAATTCATTCAACTTTCTCGCCACTATTTATCTTTCTTTTTACAACTTCTGTGTACTATTGGCATCGTTGAATACAAAATTATATAACGTACTATATACATTCCAATTTTGCAAAAAAAAATTCAGAAGCATTTTATGATTTCACTTAATGTATTCATATAAATGAAATAAACTTCAAAACGACCTTTAACATTAATTGACCTTACGTCACTCGCTTACATATTTATACTTTTTATTGTAGGATGATGACTCCCAAGTTCCACAAGTTGGCGGAGAAACATCGACGGCAGCCACCATTTCGTTTCGAAAAAGAGATACCGAAATAAATTTTTCACTGTAATTTTTCTGTAAAACTAAAACAAAGGCAATAATTTTCCAAGGGATCTAAGACTAAATATTAATCATAAAACATCAGCCATACTAAATATAAAATGTTTTCAAAAGTAATTACAAAATAATTGATCGCAACCAACTTCATCAATCACGGAAATCAAATTTATTGTTTTACATTTTCTTTACCAACAAGTCTGCTTAAGTTTATAGTAACCTTGACCTAATTTTGGTATTGCTATAAAGTTAAGTATATGTATAAACATTCATGGCATAATTACGTGACTAAGGATTTGGGATAGAATAAGTACACACTGTTTTAATTACTTCCTAATATTGCTGTGGTTATGCTCTGTCACGTACCAGTCCAGTCTTATGTGGTTACATTGACATCTTAACCAGTTAGAGAAGGGGACTGGCATTGAATAAGGTACTTATTTATCTCTCTCAAATATTAATCAAAGATTGTTAATACCAATTTGAAGAAATAAACGCTGATAAAACTCATATGTCGCTTACAAAATAAGCATGGGTACAATTAAGTATTATTTTTTCCATGAATTAGAATATGAAATAACATTTCATATTAACATAAAACGTCATATTTGTGTCGTTGTTGGAGCTTATTCTTTTCTCGGGTAAACCTCCTTTCAGGGTCAGAAACAGTCCGCCGTACTTCGCCCCTTATGATGTTCCCTCCTTGGCAGGTTTCTATTTTCACCACGAACCTTAAAAACGTGTTTATCCTTACCGTAATTCATGATCTCTTGACTAAGGGACTAATTATGCACTTTCTAAGAATTATGTACATGTATAAAAGAGAATTTCAGAATCATAAGCTGAACTTTGATCTTAAATGTGAACATGTCAAATGATTACCGGGGTTGGGCAAATCATTATTTTGAGATCTCAAAACTCTTCTTCTGATTTCGATTTGTCATAAAAAGTGAACTAAATTCTTATCTACGTGTATATGGTGACCTGTAAGTTCAACAATGAAAATTCAAGTTTCACTGGAAATACCAATTGTTAAATAAGTCAAGTATGGCAATATCATGCGTAAGTCATGACCTTGGCTTTTGATGGATTGTAGTGGAAGCATTTCCAAACATTTGCTATTGTGCAGATTCGTTTTATTCATGATCGTTTGGTACATTCACTGACCGCATGGTCAGACGCCATCTTGGTTCCCACCGTCAATCGAGAGTAACCTCCCTTTGAGGCCTCTCGATACCATACCGCTAAAGAATACAATCAGAATGGGATTATCTCCCTTAGACCATTTATAGCATTACATAATTCCATATTTCACATCACTCCCCCCTTACAAATATGAGTACCACTCGAATAAATTTGCAATAAAGAATAATAGTTGATGTTAATATACTCAGGGACAAGTAGCTAATTTGATCCCAAAGAACATAGACATCAGTTTAAAATTTGATATAAAGTTGCAGTATCTACTCTGTGGTGATGTGGGCAGTATCACAGCAGAGCAAGCATCAAACAACATATATATGACTGATCTAAAGCTGTATTTTATCATTCCAAAAATAAAATTGGAGTAATGGCAAAATATGGGATTACATTTTAGATAACTTGACTTTAAATGATTTGCACAATAAAAGTAGACAATTTAAAACTGGACAGAAATATAACATGAAACTTTCAACATTGAATAAAGATCTCAACACATGAGAGAATACATCCAAATTTGAAAAAAAAACAACAAAAAAACTTTACATGAACCTGTAAACATAGCATTCATTCAAAATTACATTACCCGTGCATGAAGCATGACTTAGGAATGCTTATACTAACACACTCTTGATGAGTACAATGTGTATAAAACATTATCCAAGATAGTTACTGCTTCAAGATAAAGACTTTGAAAAGCTGAAACACTTTGGTTTTAACAATACCAAAAAATGAGATAAATCTCTGAACTTAACCACTTAATAACCTACCAGTGGAGCAAAAATACCTAGGCCGTGTAATCTACACATGTACTTATAGCCTTAAGCGTGTAATTAACTTATGCTTCCACTTAGGATTTAGGACTGGGCATCACAATCACTGGAATTCCTTCATCTGAACTTGGTACCAAAATAATCCTACAACATTTACTCTAAATGTTGAAATTTCAATATAAACACTATTAAAAGATGAAAATCATAACTAACAAACACATTTTGCCTGATGAAAAAAACCTTTATTTTACAAACATAAATGATAATTTCCACCAATTTCAAGAAACAATGAACCAAATTTAAAATCAAAACTTGAAACTTGAATTTTACATTGTAGAACGATGAAAACGTGAAGAGTAGTGATAATAATTACTGTGATAATAATTACTACTTTAACCTTTCAAATTTCAGTATTTTCAAACATTGAAATAGTGGCAAATTGCTGGTAATATGGCAAAAATTCAAACATACTGAAATGACATTACACCTTTAACTATGAATGCATACACTGAGCAAAAATTCAAACATCATACAGGAATGTCATTACACATTTGACTAGGGATGAGCTATGACAAGCTATTTCCTTTTACTCTTCTTGTCTGTTGGCAATCTGTCATGAATTGATGGAAAGTTCTTGGCACGCTGTTGTCAAGTCTTGGAATGGCACCCAAGAATTGTCCTTATTACTATACCCTAACCACTTAACACGGTAGTGCCATGTAGAGTTTTGATACTTTTTCCTGATTATTTTCTCAATTTCATATTGAGAAGTACTGTCCTTATTGGAGTCTGGAGAGTCAGTCTGGTTGGTCGACTCCACGAACTCTTCTGTGCCTAGGATGGCTGGTTCCACACTGTCTATGTTGACAGGGGGTGTCGGGTCCTCAGGGCGATCTATGCGCAACAACCCATGTTTCAGACGGTTGATGTGAATCCGGTTGCGCACAAGCAGTCCATAGGATTTCTTCCTGACCTTCACATGTATGTCAGATAACTTCTCTACAATATAGTAAGGACCCGCCCATGGACGAAGCAATTTTCGTGTTTGTCCGGAAACTAGTATAGGGCGGTAGATGAAAACCGTATCACCAACTTTGAAGTTTGGGGAATGTTCTTTGTCTGCTGACTTTACTGCCATGGCTTCCTTATGGTCTTGAACATTCTGTATGGCCACTTTACTGTGCAGTTTCTACTCCCTCCACCAGTTCAGTAATGTAAGATTGAGCTGTTTTGGGAATGTCAAGATTTTCACTAATTTCAAGTTCTAGAAAACTCCTCGGATAGCGGCCGTAGACCAGGAACATAGGCGTAGGAACAGGGGGGGCACAGGGGGGCCCGGCCCCCCCACTTCCGAACCTGGGGGGGCCCTGCCCCCCCACCTTTCAAGAATTTTTTTTATAGAAAAAGTCACTTTAACTCTGTATTTTAGGGGGAAGGAAAAATGAGATGAACGGGCCCCCCCCCCACCTTTGAAAGTGGGGGGGCCGGGCCCCCCTCCCTGAACAATAAGATTTTCGGTTGACAATTTTTTTAAAGAAAAGGGGGGAGGGGGTGTGGGAGAGGGAGAGCGAGGGGATTTGGATTGGGATGGGAGAAAAAGGGAATCCCCTTCCCCAACATTTTATCCTTTTTAGGGATCTACCCTGTAATTAGAATTGTAAATGGGAAAGGTTTCAGATTTCTTTTTACCTCGAAAATGCGAGGATATTTAGATATTACCCCAACCTTCCCAGGGGGTGGGGCATAAAAGCTCATATGGGCAGAAATGTCCCTTTAATACTTTAAACACTTTTCCTAAAAAACATTTGATCTTAAACATCATTGAAAGATGTGTGTTTCATCTTTGTAAGAAAGAGACTATGAACTATATATGGCAAATAACAAAGTGTATCGGTTTGTCTGCGTGCCTGTCAGTTTGTCTGTATTTAATATGTCTGATATAATGTGAAACATAAATTTGAAACATAAATGCACGTGAATTACCCCCATGAATTAGGGTTTTTTAATCGTTTTAAAGGAACTATTTTTTCTTCCTTTTAATTACACATTCATAGATAATTTATCTTGCAAAAGTTTTAACTACCTGCTGACGTGAATAAGTGAGATCCTTTCACTGGGGCCACGCCCTTAAAATCTAAATTTATTTCCATATTATTTAAAAGGCATAAAAAACTGATTTGTTGTACACAGACTACTTTAAAAAATATGATTAGAATTTGTGGTGAATTTGTTGCCCCTAATAAGGACAATGCCCTTCGGAGCTTTAAAGCTTTAATATATCCATTTTCATAACAAAATGCGATCCTTTGAAGTGAATTCCATTTTGCAAGAAACATTATTTTCAAAGATATTGTGACCCTGTTGTCTTTAACCTATAAAGGCTAGAAAATAGCTGCAAAAAGCCAGATGAGGTACAGAGCTAAGGCTATACTTTTCTATTCTTACCTGGAAGACGTATTTGACCATTTTAGCTTTTTGTTTCACGTTCATCATTCACGTTTTTAAGTGTGATATTTAGGCCAAATTTAAAAACTCAAAACCATTAATATGATGAGAACAAAGAATATGTAACAAAGTTCCCCCTTAAGCATTCCTATAACGTTTACTCATAGTAATTTTGATCTTTCACGTGACTGAAAATAACTGAGTATATCAAAGCTGTTATGAATATTTAAGCTATTAAAACATTTTTTACCTATTCACAGAGTAAAATTGACATTTGAGCTTATTTAAGTTTCTGAGACCAAAGGAGTTAATGAAAAACAAGAAGAAATGATGGAGATAAACTTACAGAATTTGGAGAATGCTTCCTATTTATTTCAAGGTTATAAGGTCAATTATTATTATATTATCGATACTAACAACAAAATTATCATTATCATCAGTTATCATTAATCACTCTAAGAGTCATAAATCATCCATGAATTACTTCCATCATGAAATCCATCAATCATCCATCTACGACTATGAGTCATAAATCATTAATTCATCAAGCATTAATCAGCAATTTTCAATCATTCGTTATCAATTCATGATCAATCAAACAATTACCAATTATCAAACACTAAAACAATCATTATCTTCTATAATCAACCATTCAACACTTAAAGATTATCATTTATCAATCTTTCAACACTTAAACGAACGGGCCCGTAACAATCATTCACCAATCATCAATCAATAACTTATCAATCATAAATCAATTATTCATCAATCATTGTAAATAATTCATCAATCATTGTAAATAATTCAACACTAAACAATCAATAATTCAACACTAAACAATCAATCATTCAACACTAAAAACAATCAATCATTCAACACTAAAAAAAACCATCAATCATTCAACACTAAAAACCATCAATCATTCAACACTTTTAAAAAAAAAACAACATCAATCATTCAACATTAAAATCATCAATCATTCAACATTAAATCATCAATCATTCAACACTTAAATAATCTTTTATCCATAAAATTCACATATCATTAAACCAAATTTGGGTCCCCACACAGGAATCCATATAAATCATTTTTATATCTTTTGGAAAGGCTCCCCCGCTCTCACACAAAAAGTTTGGGGCCCCCCCCCCCCAACTCGGCAATCCATATAAATCATTGTTTGATATTCCCCCCCCCCCCCCCCCCCCCCGCTCTCACAAAAAAAAATTGGCCCCCCCCCCCACTCAACAATCCATTTATATCATTGTTTGATTTCCTTGAGAGGCCACCCCCGCTCTCACGAAAAAAAATTTGGGCCCCCCCACCCCTCAAACCGTTCCTACGCCACTGAGGAAGAATGAAAGGAATAAGTCTGTCCCACTGGTTATGGGTGTCGTCAACATATTTTGACAACGAGGCTAGGATTGTGGACACCATTCTCTCAACAAACTACAATGGTTGTGCATAGAATCTATCAATATTCTCTCTTCCCTTCTTTCAAATATCCAGCGATCGGGGTTTTGGCGTCCGACCATGCGGCCTTAGTTTAACTGCTCCCAAAGTTTCAAATGTACGTAACCAGGTAGAGCCATCTTCGTGTGGTAACCCTTGGAAGTGTTCGAGTTTAATTTGACTCATGTTTGGATCGTTTAGGATCTCCACCACGTGTGCAGATTCGTTTTATTCATGATCGTTTGGTACATTCACTGACCGCATGGTCAGACGCCATCTTGGTTCCCACCGTCAATCGAGAGTAACCTCCCTTTGAGGCCTCTCGATACCATACCGCTAAAGAATACAATCAGATTTGGATTATCTCCCTTAGACCATTTATAGCATTACATAATTCCATATTTCACACTATGTATACCAAATACGAGCTTGTGATACAACATAAAAACGTTTTGAGTCATAGGGTTAAAAGGGATTCTAAAATGATGTTATAACTCATGACCTTGACCTTTAATCTGAAATTAAACATATCAAAATTATTCCCCCAAAGAATAAGCAGTAAGATATTTATATGAGTTTTGGAAAGGATTATAAGTGATTTTATAACTCTTGACGTGGACAGTCATATCAGTAAAAGCCCCTGTCACAACCCGTCGTACGTGCAGCTGCGTGCTGTCTACCGACAAAAACGTGGGGTAAATTGGGGAATTCGTGCGTCCTCGGTACCGACGCCGTACCGATTTTGGACAAATTTGGAGCACGCAGACTCGTCGTAGAACTTTTAGTGCATGCAGAACTTTCGCTGCGTGCAGTCTACGAACGGGCTGCGAATTTTCCTCCGTACGATCGACGTGCGTGTCCTGTATGACAACCGCACGCACAACGCACCGACATCGTGCGTTTTTTTCAAGCTTACCCACTCACACTTTCTCTACGAACGACGCACGTTGCACGTGCGTACATCGTGGTTTGTACGTGCGTAGTTCGTGCTTACTCGGCACGTCCAAAGATTAACTATCAAATAATTAAAGAAAACTCACGTCGATCGTACCGAGTAAGCACGTACAACGTACCGAGTAAGCACGTACAACGCACGTTTTGGGCACCTTTTTTAGGATATATAAGCCGAGCCGACGGACGATTGCCATCATTTGAAGAGAACATGCCGCCAAAGAAGTGTGCTGCCATATGAAGTTGCTCTTGCAGCATCAGGACCCGGAGCGGTGGAATGGGAGGCATCTTGTGGGGCCAGCACATGTGACAATGTGTACCAAGCACCTGTCAATCGGGCGGGAAAAACCTCATTGCACTCGCACGCACTTACAACGTGCGTGGTGTAAGGACACTGTACGTGAGACGCACGGCCCCCGTACGACAATGTGACAATCGCACCTCACACGCACGTTGTACACACGTTGTACGCACGTACCACGTGCGCATCGTACGATGCACGCAGCTCCTCGCTGCCAGACGTGTCGACGGGCCACGTACGTACGACGTGCGTTTGACGTGCTTACAACGTGCCTGTGGCAAACTCCCTCTCTGTTCTTGATAAATCCACCCTACGTTTTCAGAAACACGTAGCGACCGTGGCCTCCCCAAAAAACGTACGAACGAATTGCACGCACGATGGGTTGTGACAGGGGCTTAAGATATGTATATGAGTTCTGAACAACTTAAAAGTTATAACAAAAATGGGTCTACATGGCAATAGCTCATATGTCGTGACTTTGACCTTTTACATTCAATGAACACTTTTCATAAAGTATAACAATATTGTATTGATTTAAAGTAGTAATAGTTGAAATAACGCATTTTCTGTCATATTATGCACAAGTTGTGACCTTGCTGTGACCTTGATTGTAGATGGATTGCAATGGAAACCTTTTGAAAACGTTTTACTTCTATGAATAAGAAAATTTAAAACTGAAAAATATATACCCAATGAAAAAGATTGAAGCCCCGACCTAAGATGGTGCTGATAATAACCCACCATTGAAATATTATGAAAAATGAAGGTCTTGACATGAGATGATGGAAAAAGGGCCCTGAGATATCGGTTAAAAAACGTGCGAAAATTTGAAAAAATGTGGCTAAGACCAAATGTAATAATAAATAGGGTTTTGATTTTAAATTCTAAAAGAAACGTGTTCTTTACTTTTTAGGGAAATGCAAGTAGACATGCTTCCATTTCTCTTCGGAGCAAAAAAACAATTATATATTCTTTGAAAGATTCCTCACTGTATGAAAGTATTCTTTTACGCTTTCCACTATATGCTTATGAGCTATCTCCTAAACTTTTACACTAAATGAATATTTTGTACCCATGAAATTTCTTACTATGTAAATATTGTACATATCAATGTATAATGTGTTTGTATTCTGATTTTATAATCTTTAGTTTTTACTGGAGGAAATAAAGAATCTCTCTCATGGTTTGTGAGGTTCACAGTTCCAATAGACGTAGCAGCTTCATTCCGATGAAACATCCCAAGGGTGATATAGCGTACAGCATCAAAAGATGCTGTCCATGGATACCAAGTGTGATGATCCACTGATGATCTTGACCATGACCATCTCACAACCCCGTACTCACATCACTACCCACCTTCAACCCCTTCCCCATATTCTGACCTTTCAATAACCACAAATCCAACATTGCTTTCACTCCAGAGCTCTTGCATCACTTTACAGTATAAATATGTGTGTATCACTGAATAGACAGTGCAAAAGACGGTTAACAAAACCATTGAGACGCAGACCTGTGGCTCTGATCACGAATACATTTTATTAGTTTTGGTTAGGTTAGGTTACAGTTTTGACATTGTGCTCGTTTATAGTACAGGCATGCCATGGGCTCTTGAGTCTGCCATTTGATCACATCCAACATTCAATCACAGGAAGAACAGCCTTAAAAATGGTTAAATATCATTAAACAACGCCACTGTCAAATCTTTTTTCGGTTATCTACTTTCCAAAATGGAAACGGGGTTTTAGAACACTACGACTTCTATATTTGAGGCTGAATCAGAACCATATCTGTTAACCTCAATCTTCTTACAAAGATAATAAAATTTTGCTTCGGATATCATGGAGTTTTTGTCTTCGATAATCCTTCTAAAACTGTCCAAATCCCATACCATCTCGCCACGCCATTTGTTGGGGATGGGACAATGAAATTCATCCTTAAAATAACATATTCTCTAATGTGTATGTTCCTAATAGCCCAAAAAAGATTTGTCAATATTTAATTGTAGGGAAGGGGGATGTAACAAAGATGAAATTTCCAAAAAAATTAGTATCCAATTGTCAACCAACATGATGATGGCTTCCACGCCATTTTGAGGTTGTAGAATCCCACAGTTACAATTTCGTATCCACTCTGAGCAACGTACATCCAAACAAAAAATCTGTTTAAGGATTGCAGTAGCTCTTGAAGAAAATTGGAAAATGTGGAAAGTGTGAAGACGGTGGATGGACGCCGGATTCGGCTCACACCATAGACCAGTTTGACCTAATGGTTATTATTTCCGTAACACTCCATTTATTCACAGAGCAATGAACGATCTGAAGACCAGGGCGTGTAAAGCAATAGATGATGCTACTGCTGATCTCAGAACCCTGAGCCAGGACATCTACGAACATCCAGAGCTGAATTTCGAGGAACATCACGCCCATGAAGTTTTGACAAATTTTCTGGAGAAGAATGGGTTCAATGTTGAGAGAAGTTACAAGATCCCTACAGCTTTCAGAGCAACTCACGGTAGTACTGACAATGGTGGACATCATGTAGCAGTGTTGTGTGAGTATGACGCACTTCCGGGGATCGGCCATGCTTGTGGGCACAACTTGATAGCGGAAGTGGGCGTGGCAGCTGGAATTGGAGCAAAGGCTGCCATGGAAGCTGCTGGTAAACCATTTGGGAAGGTTAGAACTTTACTTCTCATACAGTATCATGTACAGTATCCTACAATCCTCTGATAGCATCACATGATTTGCCAATACAAAGTCATTAACAATTTCAACAAATAGAACAGCATGGAATGAATTGATGACATTGCGATGAGCTTTCATAGCTATTGTAAACCATCCATTAGCAATTCCAGGAAATCATTAGTAGTCGCTCATGGCATTGTAAGAGCATTGGGAATTGACAGAACCAGAGAGAGCAGAGTGTATAAACACAGACTTTTTCCTTTACAATACAAATCTGTCTTCACAATCTGTACTTGAGGACAAAGTAAACCTTTTACATCAAATATCCTTTCAATCTTTAAATCTGATATTTAATTCATTGAGCTTTTGCAATAGCCAAATTCATTGATTGACAAAAATGATGATATGATGTTATAAGTAAGTAGTATCTAATTATCAATTTATCACCATGGACAAATTTTGGCAGAGATACAACTTTGACAAGGGAAAGCATTTGGTTAATACAAGTGGTTCCATTTTGATATCTCTTTAGTCTTACAGGCACCATGACAGAGTATAACGTCTTTGAGAGGCATTTAGAAGCTGGTTGATGAAGAAGAACAAGTTCTTATGGATTGCTTGATAACGGTGTTAGTATCTACACCGAAATGTCGCATTTCATGCAAAAAAGAAGTTGACTATCCATAAGAACTTGTTCTTCTTCAACAGGGCAGTAGATTATCGATTCATTTCTTCCTCCTTGTATTGCAGCTGACAGTTCTGGGTACCCCAGCAGAAGAGGGTGGGGGAGGCAAGATAGATCTGATCAGGGCTGGAGTCTTCTCCGATGTGGATGTAGCCATGATGGCTCACCCGTCTCAGTTCACCCTTTCCAAACCCATCATGGTCGCTATAAAACGGTGTGTTTGTAAAATAGTTTGATTGTAATTGAACTTATATATTGAATAATGATTTTCGTCGGTTTATGCAACTTGCAGATTTTACGAACGATTCGTTAAAGATTTTTACGTTACTTCCCCTACTCAAATAAACTGAAATAGAATTTGCATCCCGCAGGTGATGTTTAATCAATGACGTTATAAGTAAGGATATTGTTAGAATAATGGACTTATTATTCTATTCGTTAGGGTATTTTTGAGTAATCAAGGTAGTTGAGTTTCACAAAAATCGAATGTGCAAAATCAGTCCCGCTAGAAATCTAAGTAAGTAAAACTGCAATATGTTGTGTGTTGTATCTACATCTTCCAAAAAAACCCCTAAATGGAGCAAAAGGTGATATTTTTTCAGCACCAAGATTATATTTCATGGAAAGGCTGCACATGCAGCGAGTCATCCATGGGAAGGAGTGAACGCTCTGGATGCTGTTGTCCTGTGTTACCAAAATATATCCTGTATGAGACAGCAGATGAAGCCAACCTGGAGAATCCATGGTGAGGTCGAATAAAAAGAGGATACTCAACCACTTCTCATTTAATACGATTTTAATAAGCTAGTGAATGAATCAAAATCATTCACTTGTTTTAAAAACAATGAAAGGATAGTAAGTAAAAAGATATTATAACCTTAAGAAATGTGTAATAGAACTTTTTCTAACGAGTGTGATTATTTATATAACACTAGCGAGAGTTAGGGCTGATCAACATGTCACACTGTGTCCTTTGCAAAAGTAAAGTTTAACCAATTTGCAAATTTTTTGCTTTTTTTTGCAAAAAATTGATTGATTGATATAAAACAACACCAGTACAACACGTCTATGCAGCCCATTTTATTTGTCAATTTGTCCAAGAGTGTGAAATGTCTTTACCAGGTGTGATAAACAGCGGAGGTCTGAGGACCAACATCATCCCTGAGACCTCCGAGCTGGAGTACTCCATCAGAGCCCCGACTGATGCTGAGGTTGATGTCCTCTTTGCAAAGTTTGAAGTATGTGCTCGAGCAGCCGCTATAGCCACAGGATGTAAGGTTAGTGCATTGATTAATCTTGAAACAAAGATGTTGTTATCCATAGATACTTCTAAAATCGCATTCACAGTTAAGTGTGGTTGTTGTTTATAACTCTTGACTGATGTGAAGGTTGATTCTTCTTTGCAAAGTTTGAAGCTTGGGCTCGAGAAGCAGCTGTAGCCATAGGATGTAAGGTTAATACAATTAATTTTGAAACAAAGTTGTTGTTATCCATATAAACCTGTCCTCATTTGACTCTCAACTTCTAAGAATTCCACACAGTTAATTATTGTTGTTTGTAGCTCTTGATAATGCGGAGTTAGATGTCCTCTTTGGTTGAAGCTTGAAATAAAAGAAGTTGTTTTCCATAGCATGATATTTGACTTCCAAACTCCAATAGTGACAAGTTGATTGTCGTTGCTCTGCATTAATCACGACTGATGCAGAGGTAGATGTCCTTTTTGCAAGATTTATGCTATGCTTGAGCAGCAGCTGTAGCAATAGGATGTAACGTTAATGCAATTATTATTGTTGTAATAAAAGAAATTGTTTTCCATAATATGTTTATATTTGACTTCCATATTCGAATAGTGACAATATGTGGTTGTTTTGCAATTGCCCCTACTGATGCTGAGGTAGGTGTCCTCTTTGCAAAGCTTGTGCTCGAGCAGCAGCTGTTGACATAGGGTGTTAGGTAAGGATGTTCATTTGTGATTGAAAGGTAGATGTTGTTGCCCATTAATATATTTGACACCAAAAGGGTGTTAGGTGGGTGTATTGATAGTTGTTGATAGAAATACGTTCTCATCCATAGATACTTGTCCTAATTTGGGTTCAAACTTCTAAAAATACCACTTATAAAAATTGATTGTGGTTGTCATTTATTTTCTCTTTGCAAAGTCTGAAGGTTGTGCATAAGCAACGGCTATAGCAACAGTGTGTAATGTTGGTGTATTGATTTTGATTGAAATCAAAAAGTTGTCACCCTTTAATATTTATTTGAATCCGAACTATAGCCAAAGGTAAGGTTTGTGCATTGGTTGTTTTTGAAATAAAGACGTTCTTTTCCTTAAATGCTTGTCCTTACTTGACTTCCAATTTCTAAACAGCCACCCTAAAAAGCGAATGGTAGCCGTTACAAGTTATGATGACACTGTTTTAATACCGTTACCTTATGAAACACTCTTTGGTAGTACCGCATCCAAGAGGTTGAAATTCTTATAGTCAACGAGTAAGTTCAACTTTTTCCTTATTGCTAGATAGTATGGATACTGTTTTGGGTAACCTTTTGGTATTAAAACCAATCATGAATTTACACAACACCAATTTGCATTAAGCAACACCATTTGGTTGCAAAGTGTACATGGGCTTTCTGGATATCATTGCCCACTCTTAGTCGACAGATAAAGCTCGAACCCCCTACGCTTATTGTCATTGATTTGAGATTTTGTTGGTAACTAATAGAATGGAATTTAGCCCTGAAGATGCCTTCCTCATTTGTTAAGTACAGCCCACAAACCTTCTTAAACTGCCTTTAAGCCTCAAAGGGTTAAACCCTCTCCACGTAAGTTAAACAGTATCCAGATTAAGGAATTAGATATGGTATGAAGTAATGTAAGTTATTTTGGATTTCCTCTGAATGAAATGTCGGTTGCGATGAAACATTGCTCATCATCCTATCACAAAAGTGAGTAACGACCAGCCTCGGTTTTTAGTGTATTAGCTACAAGGTCAAAACGGGCTCAGGACAAGCTCTGTTCATATTGAGAGACATGATAGGACATATTGCTACTTTTGGTTTGATTACCATCGAGGTAGAGGACACATTATTTCATTACATCATAGCTGATGAAGACACGACCTTTGGGGTCACTGTCTTAGCAATAAAAAATGCAGAAACTCTTAAATCCTCGGTAGGTTCCAAAAAAACTATTGTCATTACTGTCAGTTATGAAGTTTTGTTACCTCTTGTTTACCTATCTTTAAGTAATGAGATTTGACATTATACCTAACTCTGATGAAACTCCATGAGGGCTCAGGCCATAAAAAGGTAAGATTTCCGCATTAACCTCAGCAAGGTTTTGCTTGTTTGAGCTTGACTACCTTTAGTTTTAACATAAAACCAATCATATGATGCATGTCATGAACCGCCCAGGTGGAGTTCAAGCCAGACAACAAGCCATACTCAGCTCTGAACAGCAACTCTGTGCTGGCTTCTATCTACGAGGAGAACGGGAGACTTGCGGGAGTCAAGTTCAACACTGATCTGACCTCCGTCAACAAACAGGGAGGGTCCACAGACATGGGCAACGTTTCCAACGTGGTGCCCAGTATACACCCCAAGTTCTACATCACCCAAGCAGCAGGACATTCTGTAGACTTTGCCAAGGCTGCATGTAATTATAAGTGTTCATGGAACAATATTTTTATGTTACGATAGAACGACACAACTACACACATGTAGACTAGGGAAATTATCAAAGTGTATAGACCAAAAAGGTATATTATTTTTGTCAGGTTTTGAATAGAAACTGTTTTCCAATCGGACCAATCGTATAAGTAAATTTTCCTAACATTTTGTGTTTGGCTGTATGTAAGTGTCCATGGAACAATTCTTTTATTAACGACACAACTACACACATATAATACAACGTGTGTAAACCAATACTAAACATTTTTAGGTGGTCCTGTCTAACATACATACTTATTTGATTTGCCATTTACGTTGAGATTTTTAAAAGATAGTTCATATATCCCAGTAAATAATACAGGTGGAACAATTTTTATGAGCAACACCTCATGAATGTTAAGGAGTAATGTTGTACCTGTGTGATAAATTTACAGGTACGAATGAGGCGAATGAATCTGCCCTAGAGACGGGCAAGGCAATAGCGATGACAGCAGTGGACCTGTTCTTGAAGCCACACCTTGTCCGGCAGATGAAGGAAGAGTTCCAACAAAACATGGAGCCAAAGAAATAGCCAACTGATACAAGTTAACTTTCAAGAATAAGTTACAACTGTTTTGTTTTCTAATAAAGCAATCAAATTAACCATTTAACCCTTCAGGGTTGCATAATAATCTTATCATTGAGTATTTATTATTTGGGGTATGGTTTATAATCAATATTAATAAATTCTCTGTTTTTGATTATCAACATTTGCGCCATCAGATATTTATTATTTCTTAACCAACTAATCAAAGATATCTCTATCTCACATTACAACTACAATGAGGTCAAAATCACCCACATTGACTGGTGTATGAATATTCCTTCATAGAAATACTGACATTAGGTCAAGGTCACCCGTATTGACTGGTGTCTTGGTATTCCTTCATAGAAATCTTGACATTAGGTCAAGGTCACCCGTATTGACTAGTGTCCTGGTATTCCTTTATAGAAATCCTGACAGTAGGTCAAGGTCGCCCGTATTGACAGGTGTCTGGGCATTCCTTTATAGGAATCTTGATATTAGGTCAAGGTCACCCACATCACTTTTTTTGGCTATTCTTTTATGGGAATCCTGATATTAGGTCAAGGTCACTGTCATTGTCTGGTGTCTGTGTATTCATTCATTGAAAACTGATATTAGGTCAAGGTCACCCACATCCCCTTGTGTCTGGGTATTCATAGAAATCCTGACATTAGTTCAAGGTCACCCACATCGACTGGTGTCTGGGTATTCCTTCATAGAAATCCTGATATTAGGTCAAGGTCAACCACATTGACTGGTGTCTGGTCATTCCTTTATAGGAATCTTGATATTAGGTCAAGGTCAACCACATCGCCTTGTGTTTGGCTATTCATTTATAGGAATCCTGATATTAGGTCAAGGTCATTGTCTGGTGTCTGGGTATTCCTTCATTGAAAACTGATATTAGGTCAAGGTCACCCGCACTGCCTTGTGTCTGGGTATTCATAGAAATCCTGACATTAGTTCAAGGTCACCCACATCGACTGGTGTCTGGGTATTCCTTCATAGAAATCCTGACATTAGGTCAAGGTCACCCGTACTGACTGGTGTCCTGGTATTCCTTCATAGAAATCCTGACATTAGGCCAAGGTCACCGACATCGCCTGGTGTCTGGGTATTCCTTTATTGAAATCCTGATGATATTAGGTCATGGTCACCCACATCGAATAGTGTCTTGGTATTACGTTATAGAAATTTTGATATTAGGTCATGGTCAGCAACATCGACTGTTGTTTGGGTATTCCTTTATAGAAATTCTGACATTAAGTCAAGATCACCCACATCGACTCGTGTCTGGGTATTCCTCTATAGAAATCTTGATATTAGGTCAAGGTCAGCAACATCTCCTGGTGTCTGGGTATTCGTTCATAGAAATCTTGATATTGAATTTGAAGGTTTGGGTGAAGCGATTCATGAGATATCGCTTGTCAAAGTCTTGTAGTGACCGAGGCAAAGGAGGTTAAGGGCACCCATATCGACTGGTGTCTAGATATTCCTCCATCTGATAATACATTTGAAGATTTGAGTGCAGCGGTTCATGAGGTATTTCATTAATATTATTCTAAACACTGGTTAGTCTTGTAGTAACCTTGTAAATTGGCTCAAGGTCACCCAAATTAAACTAAAACAATTAAAGAGCAACTCTTTATTTTTCGTCATGTAATGTTTTGCTTTGATATGAACGCATAATTCTATATACAAATTCAAATATCTATCATATGCAACCCTAATTGGGAAATGTATGATAAATACTTATTTTCAATGAAAATCGAAAAACTGTCACTTAAATTCACTTATATAGAATTCAAAGCTGGGGTCACTAAATTGTTACATTGAAATCCCAATTAGCGAAGGAGTCTATACACAAGGTTTCAGTTTTCTAACCCTTTTGCTTTCGGAAAAGAAGATGAAAATACATTTTGGACGTGGCCGCTGGGGCACGTAGTAGGTTTCTGGAGAAGAAGATGAAAATATTAGGTAGCAAAGGGTGGTCAAATTTATAAATTAAAATCTACAAATGGCTTAGGAGTCTGTACACATCGTAACAGCTTTGTAGACAATTTGCTCCTGGCGCAAAGATGAAAATAGATTTTAAGGGCGTGGCCCCTGGAGACCTTAAAAATAATAAGGGATCACAGGGTCTTCTTTCTAGCCCTTGTGCTACTGGAGAAAGAGAAATTTGCTGTTTTGGGCTTGGCCCTTGAAGGCCTTATTAGGAGTCAAATGGTCACCAAATTTAAACATTGAAATCTCCATTAGCGAAGGAGTCTGGACCCAAGGTTTCAGCTTTCTTATCCTTTTAATTCTAGAGAAAGAGATGACAACAGATTTTGGACGTGGCCCCTGAGGCCCGTATTAGGGGTCAAAGGGTTACCAACTCCATTAATTGGGATCTGTATACAAATTTCGGCTAAGCAGTCTGTATACTAGGTTTAAGCTGTCTAACGATTGTCTAAGCTGTCTAAAAATGAGAATGTATTTAGGGCATGGCGTCAGGAGCCTTATTATGGGTCAGAGGATCACCAAATTTATGCATTGAAATTCGAATCAGCAAAGGAGTCTATACACAAGGTTTCAGCTTTCTAACCCTTTTGCTTCTGGAAAAGGAGATGACGTGGCCCCTGGGGTCCGTCTTAGGTTAAGGGGGTCAGTAAATCTATAGATTGGAGTGTGTACACACGGTTTCAGCTGTCCATCAAGAAGAAGATGAAAATACATTATAGTGCCTGGCATCCGCAACCTTATTAGGGATCAATGGGTCGTCAAATATATAAGCTTTTTAGCACATCTGAGCTGAAAGGCCCGATGTTCTATAGGCATGGCATGACATTGTGTCCGGCGTCCATCCGTCAGTCTATCTGTTCATCTGTCCGTCAGTTCTTCTCTAAACTTTATGCATTTTCGACTTCTTCTCAAGAACAAAAAGGTGTAGAAAGCTGGAATCTTGTGTACAGGCTCCTAGGCTGACTAGTGAGGATTATAATTTGAAACTTTGGTGACCCTGTGCCCTCTTATAAGGACAATAGGGGCCACGCCCTAAAAATTTATTTTTGTCTTCTCTCCAGAACAAAAAGGCGTAGAAAGCTGAAATCTTGTTTACTTGTGTAGATATTCCTTGACTAGTGAGGATTATAATTTGGAACTTTGGTGACCATAGGTTTAAAACCTATTTTCGTTTTCATCTCCAGAACAAAAAGGTGCATCCTGCTACATCAGCGTATATGTCTCCGCTAATGCTACAACCTATCCCCTGATATCCTCCTATAGTCTTCTGTCTTCTTCTGCTCAGCGCTATTTATAGCCTGTCTGTTTTCAGTCAATCTATTTCGAACTCCAAATGTCTGCACACAATGTTTCAGCTTTTTAATCAGTTTGCTTCTGAAAAAGGAAACTTAGGCCGTTGTCACTTGGTGATTAGGTTTAGGGGTTGTCTGTGTTAGAGTGTCTACACTATTAGGGTCGTCAAATCTATTAAACAGTTTAAGAGTCTGTTCACAACGTTACAGCTTTCTAGGCCTTTTACTCCTAGAGAAGTTTTGATACGAAAGCATTTAAAGACAGACTGACGAATCATCGAACATGAAGGACAGACGCTTGAACGCCATGCCATGTCAAAAACTCATTGGATGAGCTGAAAAGGGTATTAGGGTGTGGCCCCTTGGGTCCTAATAAGAGGGCCACAGGGTTATCAAGCCTATAAATTATAAACCCGATACATAAGTTTCAGCATTCTATGTTTTTTGTTAAGGAGAAGAAGATTGAGAAAGAGTTTGAGGTCGTGGCCTCTGTTAGTGGTCACAGTATCACCGAATCTAAAAATTCTACTTTACGGAAACATTGATAGACGAATGTAGGCATGCCCGACCCCATATCATAAGCCCATCGGCCCTCCAATTCTGACAAGCAGCTGAAACAAGTCGAAGTATCGTATTTATTTCCAAAATCGAGTCGACTGGTCTCTAGGTTCTTCTCTATTGAAGTCTTATACAAAAATTGAAAACTCTTTGAGAAACGGTTCGGAAGTTTGGAATTTACAATATTTAAAATCCTCCGTTGTAGTAACCTTGAAAAGGAGGTCAAGGCCACCCACGTCGTGGTGTCTGGCTTGACATCAAAGACTCTTGATGCAGCGGTTTCAAAAAGTAGTGAAAGTGTTGTAGTGAACTTTCGTTCAGTTTCTCGTGAACTATTAATTTCTAAAGAAAAGAAAATATATTTTTGATAATGATAGGGACAGAAATGAGTCATCTTATTTTCCCTTTGTTGTGAGACTTTAAATATTGAAATATTCATCTATATTTAGAAAATTAATAACAAAAAAAATAGACATAAAGAAACAGTAATGTTGAGCATCAGATGCAAACATTTCTGAGAAACTGAAGAACAATAGATAGTCTAAATTATGCAGTCCGTTTCTTGAATCCTTGGCCTGGTGGAATGACCTTCCAGCAACAACACTTCCATTGACAAAAGTGAACAAGATGTGTTTGTGAAACACGAATGCCCCCGGATGCATCCTGCTCGCTGTGTCAAGGTCAAGGTCACAAGGTCAAATGTCATGGTGTCATCTGAAAGGTCTCATCACAAGGGATCCATATGTCAAGTATCAAAGAGCTAGCTCTGACCAATCAAAAGTTATGACCAAAGTTAAAGTTTTTGTGGACAAACGGACAGACGGACGTCAAGGTCACAAGGTCAAATATCATGGTGTCATCTGAAAGGTCTCATCACAAGGGATACACATGTCAAGTATCAAAGACCTAGCACTGACAGTATATAAACTATAGCCAAGGTTAAAGTTTTCGGAAAATGCTCGCTGTGTCAAGGCCAAGGTAACAAGGTCAAATGTCATGGTGTCATCTGAAAGGTCTCATCACAAGGGATCCATATGTCAAGTATCAAAGACCTAGCTCTGACCAATCAAAAGTTATGACCAAGGTTAAAGTTTTTGTGGACAAACGGACAGACGGACGGACGGACGGACGGACAGACGGACAGGTGAAAAACAATATACCCCCGGAATCTCCGATTCGGGGGCATAAAAACCGGTAGAAACAGCTTGCCGTGCATGGTCGCAAAATAATTATTCAACTGACCACACAAAGCAAGTATGTCAACCATAAGCATAAACTGTAACTGCAAAGGCTGTTTTTCAAAACATACGTCCATAGTTCCTCCGAAATTGAACACATATTGTAACATTTTAAGTGAGTTTATTATGGCAACGAAATACAATTTTTGTAATTTTCAGTAATCTCATTTTCATATGATTTATCACTTTGGTTGCACATGAGTCGTAACATACAACTGTTCTTGGGTTAACACAAACATGATTTCCTTGCCAATGGTCTATCAAGTTTGAGTTCTCAAATCATTAATTTTAATGTACATGTATATTTAGGTATGTATGTACTGTTTTGGATCACACCATGAATGTAGCAATCGTTGGTCATCCAGGCACATTGCATGAGTAACAATTCTAAACGTTTGACAACAGTTCTAAACGTTTCACTCACGACGCTCTCTAGAAAGTGGTAGGGTTTATCCAAAAGTTCACAGACCATTGGTTGTCAACAATTATATATGTCCGGCCATTCATGTTTTAAGGATCCGAAACTGAGTCTTTGTTGATGAGATCCAATGTGACTCCTACTTTAAGATCCTCGTTGCAATCTTTTCTGAAAAATTCTGTGTTGAAATCTTTACTCGTGAGATAGTCTTTGTAAAAAGAAATTCACGAGGAAAGAGAGCAAATGAAGGTATTTTTCATTTAGAAAATCAAAGTAGTCTTCCTTTTCTGCAATTATTTTTTTTTCAGTTGATTGAACTGGTTTTCTTGGTTGCGCCATTGTGTGAAAAACAAAATTAAACTGTTTGGATAATTGAGATGTTCAATTACTATTCCTTTCCCACAGAGATATCTGAAAACAAAATATAATTCACTAACCTCCATTGAAAAGCTTTTATCAGATTAGGAAACGTTGAAATCGAAATTTTGATTTTAGCAGCTTTATTTATATTTGACACTTATTTTGGATGACAAGGGGGAGTCAATAGGAGTCTTCATTGAATGAGTTCTAGTTTTTAGAAGTTGGTAACGACATACGCTAAAAGCCAGAGCAAGTGTGGTCACTTTTGAGACCTTTTGAGAAAGAAAATACTCACCTTTTATTACATACATAGGAAGGTGATGAAAAGGTAATAACTTGAAGGCATAATCTGACATCCCCGCGTATTACTAAGTAAAAACTGCATCAACATTAACTTGAATGTCGAGACATTAAATATGTATATCGGGTCATTCCAGCAATTTCCAGGAATATCAAAATAATAATGCCATCAATATAACGGTAATATTTCATACCCTTCATGACAGGTTTATGCAATTTTCACAATTTATTTTACAAGCATTTGTCATCATTAGATGATGAAAGCTGAATGTTAACAAAAATAGTAATGCATTTGATGTTTACACATAAATATCAACAAAGGCCTCACCTAATGAAACGAATACACTCTTATCACAAGGTCCGTCTTTCTCCGCTCAAAGGTTTGATGATATAAACCGTGGATTGGCTTAGTTTGGGGATATTGTACACCATTAATGCAGGGGAAGTGTTCCCATTGGCTGACCTAACTATCTGATAACATCAATATTTGGGAAACCTTTACCCAATTGGTTACTGAAGTCACATGACATTACATGACGAAATTCAGCAATTATCAATTATCATGTAATAGATGCCCCACTATTTCGACATACGACAGTCAGCATTATTTTTCTATTTAGATAACCTGGGATAAAGTCCAGCAATTATAACTATAAACTATAAACTATTTATTTAATATAGCGCTAATTTTGATAACAATCGTCAATAGCGCTGTACATGACAGTTGCTCAAGGCGCTTACATTGTTTCCCCTGGTCAATGGCATTCTTTCACCGTCCGATCATTTTTCAATTTCAACTCCCTGGGGAGTATTCAACCGGCATCCATATGTGGCGCTCAGGTTAGGGACCATTCTATGCCTCACAGGGTACCCATTAACAGCTGGGTGAACTGAGACACATAGTCACAGCAGTTTGTCCAACACTGCTGAAAGCTGATAACCGACAGCTCGGCGTATGCACGTGTTCATGTATCCACCATTCAGCCACTGACATGAATTCGTGGGATCTTTTAAGTGCGCAGTTTTTGTTGCACTACACACTAGGGCTCCAGGGTGACACTTTTAGAGTTCTAACAGAGGTGAACTCTAGGTTTTTACACCTTGGCCTGGATGGGATTCGAACCCCGGACCTCAGCAACGTGAGACCAGCGCTCTTGCAGACTGAGCTATCCCGTATTCAGTATCAAGTTTCAAGTGATAGGCGACCCAACTTATGCTACCTTTGACAGTCAGCAATATTTTGATATGCAAGATAATCCGGGATAAAGTTCAGCAATCATCAATTACCGTGTCTTCTATGACCTATAAGATTACTTTTGGTATAGTCAGCTTTATCACATTATCCCATAACCTGGTATAAAGTTCAACATTCACCACTTACCGTGTCTTCTATGACCTACAAGATTACTTTTGGTATAGTCAGCTATATCACATTATCCCATAACCTGGTATAAAGTTCAACATTCACCACTTACCGTGTCTTATATGACCTATAAGATTACTTTTGGTATAGTCAGCTATATCACATTATCCCATAATCTGATATAAAGTTCAACATTCACCACTTACCTTGTCTTATATGACCTATAAGATTACTTTTTGTATAGTCATCTTTATCACATTATCCCATAATCTGATATAAAGTTCAACATTCACCACTTACCGTGTCTTCTATGACCTACAAGATTACTTTTGGTATAGTCAGCTATATCACATTATCCCATAACCTGGTATAAAGTTCAACATTCACCACTTACCGTGTCTTATATGACCTATAAGATTACTTTTGGTATAGTCAGCTATATCACATTATCCCATAATCTGATATAAAGTTCAACATTCACCACTTACCGTGTCTTATATGACCTATAAGATTACTTTTGGTATAGTCATCTTTATCACATTATCCCATAACCTGGTATAAAGTTCAACATTCACCACTTACCATGTCTTCTATGACCTACAAGATTACTTTTGGTATAGTCAGCTTTATCACATTATCCCATAACCTGGTATAAAGTTCAACATTCACCACTTACCGTGTCTTCTATGACCTACAAGATTACTTTTGGTATAGTCAGCTATATCACATTATCCCATAACCTGGTATAAAGTTCAACATTCACCACTTACCGTGTTTAATATGACCTATAAGATTACTTTTGGTATAGTCAGCTTTATCACATTATCTCATAACCTGATATAAAGTTCAACATTCACAAATTACCATGTCTTCTATGACCTATAAGATTACTTTTGGTATAGTCAGCTTTATCACATCATCTCATAATCTGATATAAAGTTCAACATTCACCACTTACCGTGTCTTCTATGACCTATAAGATTACTTTTGGTATAGTCAGCTTTATCACATTATCTCATAATCTGATATAAAATTCAACATTAACCAATTACCATGTCTTCTATGACCTATAAGATTACTTTGGTATAGTCAGCTTTATCACATTATCTCATAATCTGATATAAAGTTCAACATTCACAAATTACCATGTCTTCTATGACCTATAAGATTACTTTGGTATAGTCAGCTTTATCACATTATCTCATAACCTGATATAAAGTTCAACATTCACAAATTACCATGTCTTCTATGACCTATAAGATTACTTTTGGTATAGTCAGCTTTATCACATTATCTCATAACCTGATATAAAGTTCAACATTCACTACTTACCGTGTCTTCTATGACCTATAAGATTACTTTTGGTATAGTCACCTTTATCACATTATCCCGTAATCTGATATAAAGATCAACATTCACCACTTACCGTGTCTTCTAAGACCTATAAGATTACTTTGGTATAGTCAGCTTTATCACATTATCTCATAACCTGATATAAAGTTCAACATTCACCACTTACCGTGTCTTCTATGACCTATAAGATTACTTTTGGTATAGTCAGCTATATCACATTATCTCATAATCTGATATAAAGTTCAACATTCACCACTTACCGTGTCTTCTATGACCTATAAGATTACTTTGGTATAGTCAGCTATATCACATTATCCCATAACCTGATATAAAGTTCAACATTCACAAATTACCATGTCTTCTATGACCTATAAGATTACTTTTGGTATAGTCAGCTTTATCACATTATCTCATAATCTGATATAAAGTTCAACATTCACAAATTACCATGTCTTCTATGACCTATAAGATTACTTTGGTATAGTCAGCTTTATCACATTATCTCATAACCTGATATAAAGTTCAACATTCACAAATTACCATGTCTTCTATGACCTATAAGATTACTTTTGGTATAGTCAGCTTTATCACATTATCTCATAATCTGATATAAAGTTCAACATTCACCACTTACCGTGTCTTCTATGACCTATAAGATTACTTTTGGTATAGTCAGCTATATCACATTATCTCATAATCTGATATAAAGTTCACCATTCACCACTTACCGTGTCTTCTATGACCTATAAGATTACTTTTGGTATAGTCAGCTATATCACATTATCTCATAATCTGATATAAAGTTCAACATTCACAAATTACCATGTCTTCTATGACCTATAAGATTACTTTTGGTATAGTCAGCTATATCACATTATCTCATAATCTGATATAAAGTTCAACATTCACAACTTACCGTGTCTTCTATGACCTATAAGATTACTTTTGGTATAGTCAGCTATATCACATTATCTCATAATCTGATATAAAGTTCAACATTCACCACTTACCGTGTCTTCTATGACCTATAAGATTACTTTGGTATAGTCAGCTATATCACATTATCCCATAATCTGATATAAAGTTCAACATTCACCACTTACCGTGTCTTCTATGACCTATAAGATTACTTTTGGTATAGTCAGCTATATCACATTATCTCATTATCTGATATAAAGTTCAACATTCACCACTTACCGTGTCTTCTATGACCTATAAGATTACTTTGGTATAGTCAGCTTTATCACATTATCTCATAACCTGATATAAAGTTCAACATTCACAAATTACCATGTCTTCTATGACCTATAAGATTACTTTTGGTATAGTCAGCTTTATCACATTATCTCATAATCTGATATAAAGTTCAACATTCACCACTTACCGTGTCTTCTATGACCTATAAGATTACTTTTGGTATAGTCAGCTATATCACATTATCTCATAATCTGATATAAAGTTCAACATTCACCACTTACCGTGTCTTCTATGACCTATAAGATTACTTTGGTATAGTCAGCTTTATCACATTATCCCATAACCTGATATAAAGTTCAACATTCACCACTTACCCTGTCTAATATGACCTATAAGATTACTTTTGGTATAGTCAGCTATATCACATTATCCCATAATCTGATATAAAGTTCAACATTCACCACTTACCGTGTCTTCTATGACCTATAAGATTACTTTTGGTATAGTCAGCTTTATCACATTATCTCATAATCTGATATAAAATTCAACATTAACCAATTACCATGTCTTCTATGACCTATAAGATTACTTTGGTATAGTCAGCTTTATCACATTATCTCATAATCTGATATAAAGTTCAACATTCACCACTTACCGTGTCTTCTATGACCTATAAGATTACTTTGGTATAGTCAGCTTTATCACATTATCTCATAATCTGATATAAAGTTCAACATTCCCCAATTACCGTGTCTTCTATGACCTATAAGATTACTTTTGGTATAGTCAGCTTTATCACATTATCTCATAATCTGATATAAAGTTCAACATTCACCACTTACCGTGTCTTCTATGACCTATAAGATTACTTTTGGTATAGTCAGCTATATCACATTATCTCATAATCTGATATAAAGTTCAACATTCCCCAATTACCGTGTCTTCTATGACCTATAAGATTACTTTGGTATAGTCAGCTTTATCACATTATCCCATAATCTGATATAAAGTTCAACATTCACCACTTACCGTGTCTTCTATGACCTATAAGATTACTTTGGTATAGTCAGCTATATCACATTATCCCATAATCTGATATAAAGTTCAACATTCACCACTTACCGTGTCTTCTATGACCTATAAGATTACTTTGGTATAGTCAGCTATATCACATTATCCCATAATCTGATATAAAGTTCAACATTCACCACTTACCGTGTCTTCTATGACCTATAAGATTACTTTGGTATAGTCAGCTATATCACATTATCCCATAATCTGATATAAAGTTCAACATTCCCCAATTACCGTGTCTTCTATGACCTATAAGATTACTTTGGTATAGTCATCTTTATCACATTATCCCATAATCTGATATAAAGTTCAACATTCACCACTTACCGTGTCTTCTATGACCTATAAGATTACTTTGGTATAGTCAGCTATATCACATTATCCCATAATCTGATATAAAGTTCAACATTCACCACTTACCGTGTCTTCTATGACCTATAAGATTACTTTGGTATAGTCAGCTATATCACATTATCCCATAATCTGATATAAAGTTCAACATTCACCACTTACCGTGTCTTCTATGACCTATAAGATTACTTTTGGTATAGTCAGCTATATCACATTATCCCATAATCTGATATAAAGTTCAACATTCACCACTTACCGTGTCTTCTATGACCTATAAGATTACTTTGGTATAGTGAGCTTTATCACATTATCCCATAATCTGATATAAAGTTCAACATTCACCACTTACCGTGTCTTCTATGACCTATAAGATTACTTTGGTATAGTCAGCTTTATCACATTATCCCATAATCTGATATAAAGTTCAACATTCACAAATTACCATGTGATCTATGACCTATAAGATTACTTTTGGAATAGTCAGCTTTATCAAAGTATCCCATAACCTGATATAAAGTTCAACATTCCCCAATTACCGTGTCTTCTATGACCTATAAGATTACTTTGGTATAGTCAGCTTTATCACATTATCCCATAATCTGATATAAAGTTCAACATTCACAACTTACCGTGTCTTCTATGACCTATAAGATTACTTTGGTATAGTCAGCTATATCACATTATCTCATAATCTGATATAAAATTCAACATTAACCAATTACCATGTCTTCTATGACCTATAAGATTACTTTGGTATAGTCAGCTTTATCACATTATCCCATAACCTGATATAAAGTTCAACATTCACCACTTACCGTGTCTTCTATGACCTATAAGATTACTTTTGGTATAGTCAGCTATATCACATTATCCCATAATCTGATATAAAGATCAACATTCACCACTTACCGAATCTTCTAAGACCTATAAGATTACTTTGGTATAGTCACCTTTATCACATTATCCCGTAATCTGATATAAAGTTCAACATTCACAACTTACCGTGTCTTCTATGACCTATAAGATTACTTTGGTATAGTCAGCTATATCACATTATCCCATAATCTGATATAATGTTCAGCATTCACCACTTACCGTGTCTTATATGACCTATAAGATTACTTTTGGTATAGTCAGCTATATCACATTATCCCATAATCTGATATAAAGATCAACATTCACTACTTACCGTGTCTTCTAAGACCTATAAGATTACTTTGGTATAGTCAGCTTTATCACATTATCCCGTAATCTGATATAAAGTTCAACATTCACAACTTACCGTGTCTTCTATGACCTATAAGATTACTTTGGTATAGTCAGCTATATCACATTATCCCATAATCTGATATAATGTTCAGCATTCACCACTTACCGTGTCTTATATGACCTATAAGATTATTTTTGGTATAGTCAGCTATATCACATTATCCCATAATCTGATATAAAGATCAACATTCACCACTTACCGTGTCTTCTAAGACCTATAAGATTACTTTGGTATAGTCAGCTTTATCACATTATCCCATAATCTGATATAAAGTTCAACATTCACCAACTACCATGTCTTCTATGACCTATAATATTACTTTGGTATAGTCAGCTTTATCACATTATCCCATAATCTGATATAAAGTTCAACATTCACAACTTACCGTGTCTTCTGTGACCTATAAGATTACTTTGGTATAGTCAGCTTTATCACATTATCCCATAATCTGATATAAAGTTCAACATTCACCAACTACCATGTCTTCTATGACCTATAATATTACTTTGGTATAGTCAGCTTTATCACATTATCCCATAATCTGATATAAAGTTCAACATTCACCACTTACCGTGTCTTCTATGACCTTTAAGATTACTTTGGTATAGTCAGCTTTATCACATTATCCCATAATCTGATATAAAGTTCAACATTCACCAACTACCATGTCTTCTATGACCTATAATATTACTTTGGTATAGTCAGCTTTATCACATTATCCCATAATCTGATATAAAGTTCAACATTCACAACTTACCGTGTCTTCTGTGACCTATAAGATTACTTTGGTATAGTCAGCTTTATCACATTATCCCATAATCTGATATAAAGTTCAACATTCACCAACTACCATGTCTTCTATGACCTATAATATTACTTTGGTATAGTCAGCTTTATCACATTATCCCATAATCTGATATAAAGTTCAACATTCACCACTTACCGTGTCTTCTATGACCTTTAAGATTACTTTGGTATAGTCAGCTTTATCACATTATCCCTTAATCTGATATAAAGTTCAACATTCACCACTTACCATGTCTTATGTGACCTATAAGATTACTTTGGTATAGTCAGCTATATCACATTATCTCATAATCTGATATAAAGTTCAACATTAACCAATTACCATGTCTTCTATGACCTATACGATTACTTTGGTATAGTCAGCTTTATCACATTATCCCATAACCTGATATAAAGTTCAACATTCACCACTTACCGTGTCTTCTATGACCTATAAGATTACTTTGGTATAGTCAGCTATATCACATTATCTCATAATCTGATATAAAGTTCAACATTCACCAACTACCATGTCTTCTATGACCTATAAGATTACTTTGGCTTTTATCAGATAAGGAAACGTTGAAATCGAAATTTTGATTTTAGCAGCTTTATTTATATTTTACACTTATTTTGGATGACAAGGGGGAGTCAATAGGAGTCTTCATTGAATTAGTTCTAGGTTTTAGAAGTTGGTAACGATATACGCCAAAAGCCAGTGCAAGTGTGGTCACTTTTGAGACCTTTTCGAAAGAAAAAACACTCACCTTATACTACATATATAGGAAGGTGATGAAAAGGTAATAACTTGAAGGCATAATCTGACATCCCCGCGTATTACTAAGTAAAAACTGCGCCAAAATTAACTTGAATGTCAAGACATTAAATAAGTATATCGGGTGATTCCAGCAATTTCCAGGAATATCAAAATAATAATGCCATCAATATAACGTTAATATTTCATACCCTTCATGACAAGTTTATGCAATTTTCACAATTTATTTTACAAGCATTTGTCATCATTAGATGATGAAAGCTGAATGTTAACATAAAAAGTAGTAATGCATTTGATGTTTACACATAAATATCAACAAAGGCCTCACCTAATGAAACGAATACACTCTTATCACAAGGTCCGTCTTTCTCCGCTCAAAGGTTTGATGATATAAACCGTGGATTGGCTTAGTTTGGGGATATTGTACACCATTAATGCAGGGGAAGTGTTCCCATTGGCTAACCTAACTATCTGATAACATCAATATTTGGGAAACGTTTACCCAATTGGTTACTGTAGTGACATGACATGACGTTTTGATCACATGATGAGATAGGGGAAACGTTTACCCAATTGGTTGCTGAAGTCACATGACATGACGTTTTGATCACATGATGAGATAGGTGAAACGTTTACCCAATTGGTTGCTGAAGTCACATGACATGGCGTTTTGATCACATGATGAGATAAGTGGCAAATTCAGCAATTATCAATTATCATGTAATAGATGCCCCACTATTTCGACATACGACAGTCAGCATTTTTTTTCTATTTAGATAACCTGGGATAAAGTCCAGCAATTATCAAGTTTCAAGTGATATTGATGATTTCAATTGATGATTGCTGAACTTTATCACAGGTTATCTTGCATATCAAAATATTGCTGACTGTCAAAGGTAGCATAAGTGGGGTTATCTTGCATATCAAAATATTGCTGACTATCAAAGGTAGCATAAGTGGACCATCAAAATATTGCTGACTGTCAAAGGTAGCATAAGTGGTGGAGATGAGATAACTATGGTATTTGACAAGAATTGACTGATATTCTATTTATTATATGACGAATTCCATCTATTTACGTAAAAAAACTCCAATTTCATGTTGAGCGACGCTTTTCTTGACTAATACCATGTTTATCTCATCGAGTGAGGTAGAAAGGTTATATTTTCACGAGTGGCGCAGCCACGAGTAAAAATATATAACTTTTCTACCTCACGAGATGAGATAAACATGGTATTTGTCAAGAATTGACGAATATTCTATTTATTATATGATTTTACCATTGTACTTACGTCCGAAAAGGGTCATTTTCACGCCGAGCGGCCGCCAGGAACAGCCGTCGCCACAGTAACACTGTGACGTCATAAGCCAATTCGCCGCGTGAGACCATTGTTTTATGACGTCAAATTATATCTGTCGACGTTCGCAGTGAAAATATAAGTTATTTTCACTGTAGCTTGATAGACAGTTTATTTCACTGATAAATCCCAGTATTTCACTGCTCGCCATATAATAAAACAGAGTATCTCACCCTCAAGCATATAATAAATCAGCGTATATGTTGAATTTTTGTTCTTGTGTATCAGGACAAGGCTCATACAGCTCCTTTATAACACACAAATGAAATGACTCACATCCAAAAAAGCACTAGCAGTGGCGACTTTGACTGCCAAAGAATTTTAAATTTATATTTAAGTTAGTTGTGAAGATTTTAGATTTTGAAAAATCCAATATTTCGCCATGTTTTATTTCAATAACAATTTTAAAAAGAAATTCTATGTTGAAATATCTTATTCATTTGATTTATCAATATACATACATAATTTTGTCTTTCATTCCGTCTGTTGCCTCAACCTTTCAATCCCCTGTAATACCCTACCCACTCACTCACAAGAAATGACAAATTTGCAACATTTCTGTGACATTACCAGTGGCAAATCTCCAGAAAGACACCCTTGTGGAGACAGAGCTAGTTATCTCCCCCTACCCGCCCGATCACAGCTGATGAGTGGCTAGATCATGGATCGGACTGGCGTGGTGTTCCCTTCAGGACATTTGCAACTAGCTTCGAGGACCTGTTGGTTGACATCCGTATTAAACAGTATTCCTCCTTGATCGTTTAATACAGTCGGGTGAGACCAGCAGTCGATTCCAACAGGGTAGTCAAGGCGTAAAATAATCTAGTTCATTTTAGAGGCATTTTTGAAGTTGGAATGATAAGATTTTACAACATTATATGGATAACAAGTTCTTTATACATGATATGAAAAGAATATGTGTAATAGCATACCTGGTAGATAACCACCCAATTATTTTCCCTTGGATGTGGTACGTTCCAAAGTTAAAAGTTTACTATTAAAAGAAAGTTGGCATGGCGAACTCTTCACATACAGCACCTCGGAGGTGACGAAAAAGCTGAATTCAGCAAGTAACATTTCTTATTTATAAAGTAAAGGTATTAAGAAAGATCTTCTAAAAACCATGGAATGCACGTATTTCCATGAACGTTAGACAGTTCATGGATGAATTACGTCAACATAATCGGTAAAACGTGTAACCCATAGAGTTTTTAAGCAAGTGTGGCGTGTGTATTAATATGATTTATTGTTTAAGAATTTAAGATAAGACTGTTGATAATTAAGAGAAGTCATTCCTATTTTGACCTACTGTAGATTGTAAACCCTGAGTGTTGAAAGCTCTCGGACACTTCTCTCAGGGTTTACAATCTCTAGAAAGCCCACGTAATCATGTTTTCTCCTTAAGTAACATTTTATCTAATGAGGCCAAATAACAGCCCTTTTCAACTTTTTGTAGTATCAATTTCAATGTTACCAAATCACATGTCAATGTTGATATAATCAAACTGTTAAAACTGTAAATCGTTTAAAATGCTTCTATCATTTGGTAAACGATAAAAGTTTAAAATATCATTGTTTTTAACTAGTAAGTACACTTACTTATATAATTACGTGAGGACATTAATTCAGCCAAAAACATTGGTAGGTAAATTTAAATTGTCCAACATGATTTGATGCAATATAGTGATAATATTTGACTCATTAATAGAGTGTACCAATTGATTTATGAACATGTGATTGAACATAATGTAAGTTTGTTATCTTCTGTATTACATACCATTTAGGCCAACTCGGTGTTCAATTTCTTCTACATGTGATGTCATGGAATGTAAATTGAAAATCTTGTAACCCATTCCTGAAACATACATTTGAAACATTGAACCATATGTTTAAATTGAATATGTTTAAATAAATATGACAAAGTTCATGCATTCAAATAGATTTTCAATGCTAATCTTTAAGCGTTGAATACAGCATTTTCAACTTTTTGTAATACCAATGTTATTATTACAGGGCAAATGTCAATAAACGTTGAACATAATTTGACTGTTAATACAGTCTGTAAATTATTCTAAATGTTCCTATCGTTCGTAAAACACAATCACACTAATGCCATGAACATTCCACAATATCAATTTTAGGAGAAAAATATTTCGTAAAAAATTCATGAGAACACATAAGGAAATGTTTTTTTTTAAAATGCATAATAGATTTTGAATACCATGTCAATTTCACGACAAATTTGTGAGATCACATTTTGAAATGTCAATTTTATGCGTAACAGATTCTGAGATGCTAATGCCATGAGTACAGCATCAGAAAACATCAAAACGGATAACCGCATTTGAGTAAAAAATAAATTAGTAATTACTTACATATATATTTGTCTTTTAACAGAAACTCAGGGTGGCCCATACTTCCAAATACCAAACAGCATGTTGAGTCGTCCTACTGATAACGTAGGTACAAAAGTCTTCAACGGGATCGATAAATAAGTAGATAAAAAAATGATAACCAATAGATACATACATGAATACAGGTGTTATATACTCAACGTAAGTTTGTTTGCATAATAAATAAGCACCCCCTGGATTCGACTGTTCTGTAGAGGTGACTTGCCAGATTATAAGATCGGCTGTATGTCCCCCTGAATGGGAGACGATCGCTGCAGATCGGCTCCTGATTTTGAATGTTTGGTGTCAAAATCGATTATTCTATTGTGAAAGAAAATAAATACTTGTTATAGAACTCTTAAATCTGATGCGCCAAAAATGTGAAAGTTGTTCGAGATTGTCGGCAAATGACGTGTTTAAACGGTGACGCATTCGAAGTTTTAATATATGCTGATTTTCATGATTATATAGTATTCAACATTTTTATTATCTATGCAAAATATTGTCTCACTTTTTTTAAACTTCCTCCCCCGCACCCCCTTCTCGATTCCCAATGTTAGACCGTTTGGACAAACACATTATGAAATTCATTGATTAAAACAATCAAAAAATTTATGAAAATTGAATTGAAAATCAGTTACATAAACCAGTAAAGTCATTGGAAATGTCTTTTTTATGCAAATGTCAATGCCGAAGTTACAGCGACAATATCTAAAAAAAAAGGAAGCCATGCATTAATGAACAGTGTAAAACTTATAAAATGGGTATTTACTTACATATATAATGGTCTTTTAACAGAAACTCAATGTATGCTCCAATTACACAACACCTTGTGACCATGTTGAACCGCCCTACTGATAACATAAGTACAAAAGTCTCCGACCGGATAGACAAATAAGTAGATAAACAATGATAAACAATGTATGTCTAGTAATAAGTAATATCACAAACAGTTATATAAGAATACATCAACAAGAATTATACGGTTATGTACAATGGTTATTCATATTTTTTAACAATTTATGTAAAAATTGTTTCCATTATTTTCACCCGAGAGCCTTCAATTTTGTACAAAAGCATTTATTGTTGATTATCAATAAACCTATACTATTAATAAAGAGAATATATGAACATATTTGTATACATGAACTTCAAATTTATTATCCTGAACAAATGCGATTATGGAATGCCTTCTGCATATAATCTCTGCATGGTAACTTTTTTATTTTTGATGAAACAACTGAAATATGTATTTATTTAACCATTATAACTTCGTTCGTATTGATTTTAACATATATTGATCATATGTAGCAATCAATTACAAAACAAACCTCCAATGAATCATATGTACCTATAGGCATGCATACTCAATCTCATTAAAGGCAAACGTTTGATTGTGTTCAGATAAACATCTCACTTTGCACGTGCATCTCTTGACATCCATAAATATATAAGACACTAATTAGGAAACGTGTGGCTAGATCATGGATCAGACGGGCGTGGTGTTCCCTTCAGGACATTTGCAACTGCCGGGCTCCGAGGACCTGTTGGTTGACGTCCGTATTAAACAGTATTCCTCCTTGGTCGTTTAATACATAACAATTCATAAAGTAAAGTTAAAGGGAGATACTCTGAAAACCACGGCGGTGCATGGAATGCACGTTTTTTCCATAAACGTTAGACAGTTCATGGATGAATTACGTCAACATAATCGGTAAAACGTGTAGGCCATAGAGTTTTAAAGCCAGTGTGGCGTTTGTACTAATATGATTTATTGTTTATTAAGAATTTAAGATTAGTCTGTGGATAATTAAGAGAAGTCATTCCTATTTTGACCTACTGTAGATTGTAAACCCTGAGTGGTGAAAGCTCTCAGACCCTCCTCTCAGGGTTTACAATCTCTAGAAAGCCCACGTGATCGTGGTTTCTCCTTAACATTTTATCTAATGAGGCCAAATAACAGCCCTTTTCAACTTTTTGTAATATCAATTTCAATGTTACCAAATCACATGTCAATATTGTAAATAATCAAACTGTTAATACTGTAAATCGTTTAAAATGCTTCTATCATTTGTTAAACGATAAAAGTTTAAAATGTCATTGTTTTTAACTAGTAAGTACACTTACTTACGTGAGGACATTAATTCAGCCAAAAACATTGGTAGGTAAACATCATCATTTGATGCGATGTAGTGATAATATTTGACTCATTAGTAGAGTGTACCAATTGATTTATGAACATGTGATTGAACATAATGTAAGTTTGTTATCTTCTGTATTACATACCATTGAGGCCAACTCGGTGTTCAATTTCTTCTACAAGTGATGTCATGGAATGTAAATTGAAAATCTTGTAACCCATTCCTGAAACATACATTTGAAACATTGAACCATATGTTTAAATTGAATATGTTTAAATAAATATGACATAGTTCATGCATTCAAATAGATTTTCAATGCTAATCGTTTAGCGTTGAATACAGCATTTTCAACTTTTTGTAATACCAATGTCATTATTACAGGGCAAATGTCAATAAACGTTGAACATAATTTGACTGTTAATACAGTCTGTAAATTATTCTAAATGTTCCTATCGTTCGTAAAACACAATCACACTAATGCCATGAACATTCCACAATATCAATTTTAGGAGAAAAATATTTCGTGAAAAATTCATGAGAACACATAAGGAAATGTTTTTTTTTAATATGCATAATAGATTTCGAATACCATGTAAATGCCATGACTACAACATCAGGATTTAAAGCAAAATATTGAAAACATGCATTAGTGTAAAACTAATAAAACAGGTATTGACTCCCTAGTACATATATATTTGTCTTTTTACAGGAACTCAATGCATACTTCCAAATACAAAACACCTTGTGACCATGTTGAACCGCGTGGCAGATAAGTTGGCCATTTTTTTAATGTTCGTCAATTGAATCAAAACCATGTATGGAAGTAATTTTTCATTTTCTTTATCAAAGCTGTGATATTCACAGTAAATGAAATAATTACAAACTCGGAACAACAGTTATTAGTTGCATAGATATGAGCTTAAAATGTTGTCTTTTCGTTTAACTAGTTAGTATACTTACTTACATTAGGACATCAATTCAGCCAAAAACATTGGTAGGTATTCCAATACCGTTCCACACGAATGGATGTCAAGTAGTGATAATATTTGAGTCATAAGTAATGTGTACCAAATTATTTAAGAACATTCACCATTTTACATAACGTAGGTTTGTTATCTTCTGTATTAGGGGAGACCAGGGCAAAGCGCTCCCTCTAACATATAACCGTGTTTTCTGTGCATATAAACATGTTTAGAATGCAACTTGCAGCATGTCTCTAATTCTCATCAGATAAACTATTGTATGACAAATGCTGTTTAACCTACCATGCCTGCATAAAGAGATATTAACGAAAATGAATTTCGAAAAAGGCGGTTCACTTTGCCCCGTAGTTACGGGCAAAGTGGCCCATGCGAAAAGACACACAATTGTGGTGTCAAACAACTATAATTAGCCATTACCATACAAAAAGTGTCATGCCGCTCAAAGGCACCCTTTTGAAAACTAAACAAATAATGAAAATCTAAGCTCAGTATTCAAAGAAGGACAAAATATGTTTTTATATGTCATGGACCTATATTTTCGGAGTTTTTATCCAAAAACTTACATGATTACTATAAACGAATTTCTAATAACTATGGGAGTCTTGACAATTCAACTCATTTATTATCAGAAACCAGTAAATATATGAAAGAAAAAAGAAATTGTTTGGTTTGAACGAAATATTTAACATTTTACAAACATCTTATCTCTGTCGGACTTGCCCATACGGCCTATCATCTTCATAAAACAAAATATATGGTAAACATCAAACTAATATAAAAAAAATCAAAGAAAATATATGTGTTTTTAAATGAAAGAAAAACCTATAATATATTTTTATACTTCATTTTAATACCAATTTAAAAAAAAGAGAGGAATATAATAGAATGAAAATAAACAATTCTATTTTTCTATATTTGCTTCTCAAATTAATTGATAACTCTGAAAGTATAATGTGTTGACCATAAATAAATATTTTAGATCACTCGGGGCAAAGCGCTCCCCCGACTCACTTTGCCCTTTGAGGGTAGCATTCGATTTTTGCATCATAGAAAATAATTAAAGCAACGAATTGCAAATTTCCTTATTTAATGAATAGATGATATATATTTGTGTAATAGGTGCCCTAGATTTTAATGTTGCGTTTTATGTTTATGTGAAATATTGGAATTTGGACATATTATTTCGTTTAAGAAAAATGACGTTTTTTCAACTTTTTGCAATGGTAAGTCTCCAACTCACGCTAACGATGCAAACGTCGATCACAACGTTTTTTAACGTTTTCTTGCATTGGTTGATAATGACAAACTACGCCATCTGTCGATCGTTCAGGAGAAATAAAGCTTGGTCACTTTGCCCCGACAGCGCGCTTTGCCCTGGTCTAGCCTACATACCATTGAGGTTAACTCTGTGTTCAATTTCTTCTACAAGTACGGTGATGTCATGGAATGTAAAGTGACAATCTCAAAACCCATGCCTGAAACATAAATTGAAACATGTGAATATGTTAATAGATATGACAAAGTTCATGCATTCAACTAGATTTTCAATGATAATCTTTAGCGATAAATACAGCATTTTCATTTTTTTGTAATACCAATGTCCTTATAACCAGAGCAAATGTCAATTTACGTTGTAAATAATTGACTGTTGATATCGGCTGTAAGTCATTTTAAATGTTTCTGTTATCCGTAAAACACAATGAATAAGAATGCCACAATTCCATGAACATTCCAAAATATCAATTTTAACACATAAGGAAATGTCAATTTTAAGCATAACAGATTTCGAATACCATGCAAATGCTGGACAAGACTTTTTTTTCTAACAGAGTCCTCATATAAAAAAAGAAAGGAAAAAAACGTAAAACATTTCGTAGATAGTTTCAAAATTGTTAATCATGACACACCTTCATATGATTTTGCATCTCCATTATATATTTGATCAACATGTGATTATTGCTTTGGGGTCCAGACCCCAAAGTTATGTAACATTTGATATTGAAAACTAATGGCAGGAGGTTCTCTCTATATTACTCTTGGAAACTTCAAAGAGAAGTTTCAGCCAATGATATTTGTTTTAAGCATATTCTGGTATTTCGAATCATCAATGAACAGAGTTGTAGCAAATTTATACCCACGTGACCATGTGGGTGGTACGAAATAATTGGCATGCTTTAATTTGGAAACTGATTATTATAATAATGTTATGATGTAAAATATATCGTATATTTTCAACAATATATGGATGAGCGTTTACACCCGTAATAAATATCAATTTTTCATATGCATGTGAGCTGTTTTGTAGTTATTCGGTGTATTTTTTTGCATTCCACATTCGGAAACAACATTTCATTTTTGTATAAACTAGGAATTCGGTTCCTCCAATTGTTTACTATTAGAACGCGAGCGCTGAATGTCACGCCTTGTCAATGACTGATCGTTCAGTCAATGCATTTCACAGCCTCACGAAAAAAATGGTAATGAACAGGCCATTTTCAAATTTCATGTTTCAAAACATAACGTTATGAATGATTTATTTACGTTTAAGGGTGTCTTTTGAAGAACGTATCGACATATAGGGCCTAAAGTATCATAAAATATTCTTAAATGTCATCCTATAACATAATGAAAATTATGAACTTGTAGCTGAGATCATTTCTAAATTTATCAGCACTTTTCGGCTGTAATCTGATCAAAACTCAATTGAGGAAAATTATTCTTGCAACATGTAATTATTCTGAAAGTCAATGGGAAATTCGTCGGGTTTTCACTAAATTTGCGGGTATTGGAAAACAATGGATCCTGGAAAGTTTACTAGCGCAACTATTTATCTTCTAATTAATCACTGGCTCTTGTATTAAACTCACCGTCAGCTATCTTTTAAAGCAACATAAATTTGAATTACCGTATTAATGTTTAAAAAATTATATCATAATTGAGTTAGGAGACGTATCTATCATTGTTTGAATTTAAGCGGAACGAACGAGATGTTTTACTTTACATAGTGTACTGACAACTATCAAAACAAAGAGCAACGAATATGCGAGTCCGATTGGAACAATTTATTCAAGTAAAAGTCCTCCCTGTCCCCGTCCTCCCTAACCTAAATCTCCTGGTTCTATATAGTGATACATAACCGGGTGCACCAAAGCTAGCCTTTTAAAAGGTTTTTCTTGTTTTAGAAGTTGTGAACCGGACGAGTTTTCTTATAAATTTATCCCTTTTCTAACAAGTCTCAATATTTCAAATAGATATTCGGAACATTCTTACTCATGACACATTGTTACATGTTTCTTCATTTTCACTATGAATTTGAATTGAAAGGATTGATTAGTTAAGGCCCCTTTACACAGAGAAAAGTCTTATGTACGACCCTTCAGCGACCTAAAATTGCGATAGGACGCTCAATGGTCGGCTGCATAAGAGGAATTCCGTTTATGTGTAACTGCTCACACGATCTCTCTGTGTCCTTTGAACAACCTAAAAATAGAAAATCGAGACTTTTCATAACGACCCTTGAGCATCCTGCACGTTCATGGAGCGTCCTTTCTGCCTTCACTGGGCGTTAATGGAGTGAAGACATCCCAGTGCGACCACTCTGCCTCCTATGCGCCACCAGTGACGAGTATGAAGACAGTACAGCGACCATTCAGAAACCCTTCCGCCTCTTCGACGATCACTGAACAACCGCGCTGCCTCCTTGACGACTAGCTACTAAACAATGCTTCAGCGACCCCAGAAGAATGGGGCAAATAAGTTGCGTTGGTATGCAGGTTTGTCAGTCCCTCTCGAAGATGAACAACCAATTAGTCCTGGCAGCTCTACATACTGTGATGCTAAACAACTTTGCTGTACACAGAAGAATAAGGCGTCGCCAAAGGAGACAAAAGTGGTAGGTTCGTCCCTGGTTGACACAAGAGTGACGACTTATTTTTGGTGACTTCACGAGACTGATGTAACTGAGAACTGACTGCATTTTAAAGGGGCAGTAGCACGTTTTTGAAAATTTTATATTTTAAAAATTTCACTGATAATTGTAAGTTAATGCCATATGTATCATCTTGACAGTGTTAAAAATATCATTACACAAGCCAATCATTCATAGTCAGAGGACAAAGTATGGAGATTCACATAAAATCCATTGGCGGCCATTTTGTGTGAACACCTTTAATTCATTTTGTGGAAGAAAAAGTAATCGCATGGCTAAACTTTACGTTATATATTTGAATTATTACTGCTCCATTTAGTTTAAATACATTGTCTTTCAATAAAAACCATTAATTTAAATTTTTCTGACATCACCTTATATTCCCCCTAAAAACGTGCTACTGCCCCTTTAAAGATGAAGGGTCTTCCTATCAACGTATGGAACCAAGAATGAATGTTTATGATGAACTCCTGCAGAGGATTGGTCCGGAAATCTTTAAAAACAAGATGTGTTTGTGAAACACGAATGCCCCCGGATGCATATGTCAAGTATCAAAGACCTAGCTCCGACCAATCAAAAGTTATGACCAAGGTTAAAGTTTTTGTGGACAAACGGACAGACGAACGGACGGACAGACGGACAGACGGACAGGTGAAAAACAATATACCCCCGGAATCTCCGATTCGGGGGCATAAAAATACTAATTGGATAGCAAGTTTAGATCCTGGCTTGACATTGGCTGCTACACTCAGGTATCTCGCTACTGGAGACAAGTACCCTACCCTCCAGTACCAGTTTCGTGTTTTATACTCTACAATAAGTATCTTCATCCCAGAACTATGCAGAGCAATCAGGGACGAGTATAAGAATGAAGTCGTCCAGTGGCCATCGACCCCACAAGAATGGAAGATGTTGCAGACGTTTTCAAGACCAGGTGGAATGTGCCGCATGCATGTGGGGCCATTGATGGAATGCATATTGCAATCCGATGTCCTCCTAACAACGGCAGCCCTGACTATAATTGCAAGGGATTTTTCTCTGTGATTTTGTTGGCTTTAGGTGATGGCAACTACAAATTCCTATGGTGTTATGTTGGTGGTCAGGGTGCAATGTTCAATAGCAGGGGCTTTTCCTTGTTCTCCTGCCTCGTTTAGGTGCCATGTCCTATCAGATCTTTCTACTCTCTTTTGAATGGCAACTTCCACGTGTTCTAATAACGGAAATATTGTTCAAAACACGCTAAACACCAACTCCCTCACTCACTCGATGTTAACCCAAACAATGAAAAATGTGAGTTTCTGTCGTCTTTTTATAGAAAACATTTGGAGGACGGTGACCGAAGGCAGAAAGGAGGCAGGAGGAAGGTACAAGAATTGCCATGGTGGCACAAACGTCGTCGTGGTCGCTGCATGGGGGCAGAAGGTTTCTTATGATGAATGCCTATGATTACACACAGGTCACAAAAGGGTGGCACAATGGTGGCACAATGGTCGCTGGGATGTCGCAACCATAAGCAAAATTTTGACATTGCGACCGCTGAGCAACCCGTGCGACCATTGAGCGTCCTTGCTACGTCCCTTCTGCCTCCTGGCAGCAACCTTTGTGCGTCCTTAATATATTCGACGGCGTCCCCACTACAGCGTCCCCACTACGGAAGTTTTGAGCATGTTCAAAACTTTGTGCCGTCCTTTGCGTCCTTGAAATCCATTCCCGACCTCCCAGCATCCTGTGGCAACCATTCTGCCTCCCCTGAGCGTCCAATGGCGACCTTGTATGCATTTTGATCGCACAGAGGACGCACAATGGTCTTTATGTGTGTGTAAAGGGGGCTTTACAAAGTTATGAGCGGGACGCAAAGTGTAACGGACATATACGGACAGACAGACGGTGCCAATTTTAATACCCCCACAACTTCGTTGTTGCCCGGGATAATAAAATGGGTATGGACTTCCTATTACATTTATCTTTTGTCTTTTAACAGAAACTTAATGTATACTTCCAAATAAAAATCCTTTGTGGCCTTGTTGAACCGAGTGGCAGATAAGTTGTTGGCCATTTTCTTTATGTTCGTCAATTGAAGTAAAATCATGTCTTAAAGTAATTTTGACATTTCAATTATCAAAGCTGGGATATTCACAGTAAAGGACATAATTACGAACTCTGATAAAAAGTTATTAATCGCATAGATATGAGCTTAAAATGTTGTCTTTTCGTTTAACTTGTAAGTATACTTACTTACATTATCATAATATTCCTAGAATTCAAAGGATATGCACAATATAAAAGAGTGGTAATATTGAAAATGATATCACTTTCATTGTTTTGTAACGCTTACAGAAATCTAAGGAATCAGTTTCTACCTCATAAGTATTTTGTTAACCCTTCAATACATAAATTTTACCTCTTGCAGTCGAGTCCTAACAAGGAATTGATGAAACGTATTGTCATGTTTATTCTCTATGCGAATAATTATCGCAAATCTGTGGACCAATGATATGTACGTTGGGCCGATGGCCTACATGTACCTTAAGGAAATAAACAATATTCATACTTACATTAGGACATCAATTCAGCCAAAAACATTGGTAGGTATTCTTAAATTGTTCGACATAAATAGATGACAATGTATAGATAAAATTTGAGTTTTTAGTAGCGTGTACCAATTCAGTTTAAGAACCTGTAATTTAACAAAACGTAACTTTGTGATCCTCTGTATTACATACCATTAAGGCCAACTCTGCATGTGTTCAATTTCTCCTACAAGTACGGTGATGTCATGGCATGTAAAGTGACAATCACGAACCCCATTCCTGAAATATGTGAATATGTTTAAATAGATATGACAAATTTCATGCAGAAATAGATGTTCAATGATAATCTTTTAGCGATAATTACAACCTTTTCATCTTTTTGTTACATCAATTTAATTATTACAGAATGTCAATTAACGTTGTAAATAATTAAACTGTTAATATCATCTGTAAATCATTTTGAATGTTTGTATCATTTGTAAACATAATGAAATGTCTCAAATACCGTGAACATTCCGAAATGCCGATTTCAAATGTGTGAAATGTCAATTTTATGCATAATAGATTTCGAGATGCCAATAACATGAGTACAGCATCAGGCGAAAACAAAACGGTACCCGTGCATTTGAGGAAGGAAACGAATTGTGATTACTTACCTTTACATTTGTCTTTTAACAGAAACTCAGGGTGGACCATACTTCCAAATACAAAACAGCATATTGAGTCGTCCTACTGATAACGTAGGTACAGAAGTCTCCAACGGGATCGACAAATAAATGGATTAAAAAATGTTACAGTTATATATGAATACAGGTGTTATATACTTAACGTAAGTTTATTTGCATATACATAAGCACCCCCTGGATTCGAGGTGTTCTGTAGAGGTGAATTGCCAGATAAGATCAGATATATCCCTCTGAATTGATGGTGATCGCCGCAGGTCGGCTCCTTTTTTTTGAGTGTTTGATGTCAAAATCGATTGGTCTTTTGTGAAAGAAAATAAATACTTGTTATAGAACTCTTAAATCTGCTGCGTATAAATGTGATAGTTGTTCGAGATTGTCGGCAAATGACGTGTTCTAAATGTGACGAATTCGAAGTTCATATGCATATGATTTCATAATTTATAGTATTTCAACATGCAACTATTGTCAATGATACATTTTTATCATTAATGCAAAATATTGTCTCACTTTTTCTAAATATTCAACCCTCGCACCCTTTCTGGATTCCCAATGTTATACCGTTTGGACAAACACATTATGAAATTCATTGATTAAAACAATTTATGAAAATGTGAAAATCACTAACATACATTTTGACCATCAGTAAAGTCAGTGGAAATGTCAATTTGATTGCAACTTGAAAAGATTTCGACTTCCATGTCAATGTCGAGATTACAGTATCAGGGTTTAAAGGGGCAGTAGCACGTTTTTAGGGGGTATATAAGGTGATGTCAGGAAAATGAGAATTAATGGTTCCAATTGAAAGACAATGTATTTAAACTAACTGGCGCAGTAATAATTCAAACATATAACGTAAAGTTTAGCAATGCAATTCCTTTTTCTTACACAAAATGAATTAAAGGTGTTCACACAAAATTGCCGCCAATGAATTTTATGTCCTCTGACAATGGATGATTTGCTTGTGTAATGAGATTTTGACACTGTCAAAATAATACATTTAGAATTAACTTACAATTATCAGTGAACATTTTAAAGTATAAAATTATCAAAAAACGTGCTACTGCCCCTTTAAAATAACGGAAGCCATGTATTAGAATTTTGTTTATAAAATTGGTAACTACTTACATATATCATTGTCTTGTAACATAAACTCAATGTATGCTCCAAATACAAAACAACTTGTGACCATGTTGAAGCGCCCGACTGATAACGTAGGTACAAAAATCTTCGACCGGATAGACAAATAAGTAGATAAAACAATGAATTGAAGCCATGCATTGGTGTAAAACTTATAAAATGGGTATTTACTTACATATAACATTGTCTTTCAACAGAAACTCAATGTATGCTCTAACTACAAAACACCTTGTGACCATGTTGAACCGCCCCACTGATAACATAAGTAAGTAAGTACAAAAGTCTCCGAACGGATAGACAAATAAGTAGATAAAACAATGATAAACAATGTATGTCTAGTAATAAGTAATATCACAAACAGTTATATAAGAATATATCAACAATAATTTTACGGTTAAGTACAGGGGTTATTCATATTTAATTTTCTAAAATTTATGTCTAAATTCTCTCTTTTTAATTTCACTCGAGAGCCTTTAATTTTGTACAGAAGCATTCATTGTTGATAATCAATATATTTATACTATTAATAAAGGGAATATATGAATATATTTGTTTATCATCCAAAACTGTGTCACAATGCTATGAGGTCATTACCACGATGATGTCACAATGCTATGACATCACTGGTTTAGCAGTATTAGGGCTATGCAGTGTTAAAAAATGTAAGTTTTTCATGCTTATGTGATGAAAAATGATTTTGGATGATAAATAGAATCTCACCCTCGTGTCTTCTGATATCAAATATATCAACACTCGTTGATAAAAGTAAAATATCCTCGGCAAGCCTCGGATATTTGTTACTTTTATCAACTTGTGTTGATATATTTGATATCAGAAGACACTCGGGTGAGATTCTCTATATACATGAACTTCAAATTTATTATCCTCAACACATGTATTTGTGGAATACATTCTGCATATAATCTCTGAACATTTTTATTGTTTATGTAACAACTGAAATATGTATATATTTATTTAACCATTATATCTTTTTGAATATGTTTTCAACTTAAATTGATCCTATCTCATTAAAGTGACACAGAGTATCTTTCTTAAAATTTTATTTGGTTTTGATAAGCTACAAAATATATAATACCGGTATGCTGATTGAAGTTCATATCTCATCACTGGACTTGCAAATATATCCATTTATGCATAATATCTCTAAAATGCTTGATTTTATGGTAAAAATCAAGAAAACATCTCAAATACGTTTAATATTCGAAATTATGCATCCAATTAATCTACCTATTAGTTACAATACCTAATAAAAAACTATCGAATCGAATATATCTTCCTGTCAGCTTCTGACAAGGTTTCAAAATTACGTTTGGCGAATTTGCGAGCGCCACTCGAGCCACATTGTCCTGTTTTCGATCCAAATCCCGACTTTGAATGGCCGTATTTTCGCTCTTATGTACTGATTGACATTTAACTTGTTTTTTTCAGTAACAGTTAGTGGTTCTCGATGTAATAACATCGATTTCAAAATTGACATATGTGATCCTATCAACATACTCTGTGTCTCTTTAAAACCAAACGTTTGACAGTGTTCAGATAAACATCTCACTTGCACGAGTATCTCAATACTTGACATCCATAAATGTGACACTAACGGAAACAAGCACAAAAACTAGGTTATATGAGGAAGAATTCTATGGATTTTCCATCTTCTTTTTTACAAGAGTGCGACGTTTCGGCGTAGATGCTAACACCGTTTTCAAGCAAATGAGAGTGCGACGTTTAACACCGTTTTTAAACAATGATCATTTGCTTGAAAACGGTGTTAGTATTTACACCGAAATGATCATTTGCTTGTAAACGGTGTTAGTATCTACACCGAAACGTCGCACTCTTGTAATAAAGAAAAACGGTGTTAGTATCTACACCGAAACGTCGCACTCTTGTAATAAAGAAAAACGGTGTTAGTATCTACACCGAAACTTGACTCTTGTAATAAAGAAAAACGGTGTTACTTATTCATCGTAGATCTAAGACTGAAAGCAGCTTTCTTACACTTGTTTAACATCTAAACGACTACCCATTCTTCTAAATGATCTACTTTCGGTTATAGCTGCCTTGATTTTTGATGAAACGACTAAACATACATATTTAAGGGCTTCAGTTTAATCTTAAATACAAAACAGACATCACAAAATATCGGGATTTTCACAAATACACACACAATTATTACTCGTTGGGTAAGTAATATACTAAGTGTATACATAGCAGTGGCGTAGGAACAGGGGGGGCGCGGGGGGGCGGAGCCCCCCCAGTCCAAAAAGTGGGGGGGCAGAGCCCCCCCAAAATTTTCGGAGTTAAATTTTTTTTTAATTATTTACAACTCGTCAAACTGATAGCTATAAGGGTACATTAAATATATATTGGTATGATTAACATTAGTTCTTTTTACCAATAACTAAAAGAATGGACTATGTGCAGTATGCTATGAATAATTCGAGTTCAGAATATTTCATTTAAATATCCAGAAGGTTTTGACCTCTTCACACATGCAGTAGCCTAAATTCTGCAATGGTTTTGAAAGGAAATGTTGTTTTTGATCGCTTTTGGTCAAGAAAGATGACTACAGATGAATGAAAAGAGGTTGAAAACTTAAATTATCAAATGCAGTTAACATACTTATTGATTTTACAAGACAATTTACGAAAATAGTCATCTTTATACACCTGATAACCTAAATATTTAAATGCAATTTAAGATCTAATACAAAACAATCCTGTCTGTAAACACAATTTAACCGAAATTTCAGTTGCATATACATATATATCAAGCGACACATATGCAATTAAACATGCTTTAGGGGGGAAATTTCCATCAGCACTAGAAAATCTTCCAAATTTGCGCCCCCCACCCCCCCGCTCCAAAAATTCCCATGAACACTATAGAATTTTCCAAATTTGAGCCCCCCCACTCTTGAAAACGTTCCTACGCCCCTGCATAGGATCTTGAAGCGGTAATAAAATATGTAAATATTTATCATACAAGGGAGGTAACTCTAAAATACGAAAATAGGCTCCCGAACGGCAGTTAGCTTTACTTGAGTTAGTCACGTGACTCGTAGGTGTTCCCTTTGGATCTAAAAATACAGGTAGGCGATTAAAGTTGAAATCACACCTGTTTGGGTTGTGGCCGGGGACATGCAAGTGTTCCGGCAACGTCGGCGTTTCCGGTTGCGTCTGCCTGAACCATTGCTGGACGATTTCTAGACCCAAAACTCGTTTTAAAAACCGCATTCCAGTGGTTATACTCGGCCATTTTCTTGTCAAAATCAACCTTGTTTTGGTAATTTTTAGGGATAAATCTTACCCCACAGATGTGCTTTTTCAGATTCATAGGTAAGAATTTGTCGAAATAAGACCTTTCACGTTATATCAAACATACCGCACGCGTCTTAAGCTGTTATGGTTCTATAAAGACATGTAACAAGGAAGTGTGTGATTGTCAATAGAAATAAATAATGAATCTTGAAGCCAACATTTGATTCAAGCTGATATTTCCTCCTACCCTAATTCCTTAATTTGCCTTAATTGTTTCTTAGTAGAATTTATAACGGAAACATAATCAAGTAAATAAACTTATCAGTCTTAGTTAAAGCAAATAAAATATAAGGTTTTAAAGATGCTGTATCATACTTGCAAGCGGTTCAGGATGAAACTTAGCTATTGAGAAATGAAATACATCACTTTGTAGAACAATCTTTCGTCGAAATTTTGATATCATATTTAGATTGATTAATCAACAATAACATACTTATTTTGACGCTTCAAGCACAGTACCCCTCTTAGAAAGGGCATGTCATTTTGTGAACCCGCTTTCGGTGACGTAATCATTATGCTTGCAGGATTTACACCGTGTCTCAACTACCGTAATTGCGTTCGATGGGTATCAACTTTGACAGTAACGAATACCTGATTCGGAGAAAAAGAATATAAAATCTAGTTGAGCGAGACAAAACGGTTTTCAAGCGTACATTTAGAAACCGGAAGTTGTGAAATGGCCACACTTGATTCGCCCTTATGTTGACTGCCGTTTCGGTATTATTTGGTAAATTATCTCCTATTTAATGAATTTTGGTCCGATTTTCTCAAGGTTGGTCGCTACATTTTTCTAAAAATACAATGTATACATTAAAAATACTTTAAAAATTATTGCACTGACTATGATATAGCATCTTTAAGGAACCTGACTAATCATGACGTTCCAGCTAATAAAATTGACATCCAGGTTTGTATAGATCTATCAAGTGTGAAATATAATGTTCTGTAACTTCTGTTACCTTCAAACTCATAGGAATGAACAATTCTATTATATCATCTATGTTTTCACCTTCCAACATGGACAAAACATTAAAAACCTTTATAATTATCATGATTAACTCATTCATATTGACAACTGACAAGATAAGTCTATTTTATTTCATTGCAGTGTTATAACAGATTTTCCTGAACCTATGAAATAGGTATATTTCATTGTTGGATATATCATGAAATTTAGCATCGCTCTTGCTCTAAATAGCAATGAAATTAATGAAAATGTCTTTTGTTTGGTTATTTCATATTTTTGGTCTAAATTGACCTTATGATATCAAGGGAAACCAGTGAAACACCACCTTTACATTGTGAGTTGTAGTACAGTTGTTTTTGCAATACAGGCACATATAAGATATACCATAAACAAATTGCTATATTATGCATGTGACAGGGTGAGATATAAGGATTCTTACTGGCTTTGGCTAGATGGATATCTCTTTGGCGGAACTGGTAGAGTGTAGGACTCTCAACCTTGAGGTCCTGGGTTTGAATCCTGGTGGAGATGGTTTCAAAATCACTTCTGTTACTTGCACAAAGTATGGTATTGTTCAATTGTTGGGGATCAAACTATTAATTGCTAGATTAATAATAGAGATCTTCCAATTCCCAACTATGTGATGGGATGTGTTGTTTACCAATCTGATTAAAATCATCTGTGCTTCGAGGGAAAAGATTGTTAAAATATTATCTCTATTGGGGTTAGAACGACACCCAGCCCTGCTGTCATTCCTTCACAGTCTGAAGGCAGCCCCATTACCCGCATGTTCTGACGTAAGCTCATCTAGCCATCACAAGGATGGCGCAAAAGCTTTCAATATCAGAGCTGGGGGCACGTAACTCCTGTGAAATCCATTTTTTACATGATCGCTGCCATGTTGGCTTTTGAAAGGGACGATGTGATTGGTCCACGTGACTACATTTTGTCTGTGCTTGTGCCTACCTTGGGTGTTTCAGACCGTTGTGGAGAGGAAAGCCTTGATACATATTTTTTATTTTGTTTCCTCGAAACACAATTGATTTTAATCAGACTGTTATGCTTACTTGCTTGAAGCTCAGCAATAAGAGGGTTGATCACCTTTGAACTTTGTTCCTCAATATGGCAGCAAGGTGCCAAGTGTACAGAAAGAATTCCCGAAGGTTTACTATTAAAATATAGTGACAAGGAAGAGTTATCATTATTACATTTTTAAGGCTATTTTTACAATGATATCGTAATAATCTGTGGTTTTTTTTCAAAAGCAGTGTATGAATGAAGTCAAAATGACTTTAAATTTAAAAGGTAAAATTTTAAAAGTTTCAGTTTTCTTTTTAGATAACTGAGGAAAAAGCAAGATTTGTAGATAACATAACCTGTATTATAATCTAACAGTTATGTCATAAACACTTGGTGATCAGGATAATTATTGGTACCACCTAACAAATAATGATTAAATGTCATGCAATAAGCTTCCTGTGGAATGATTGATATATTTCATGGCTGGCAGTCCAAACTGTGGGACAGTTCTGTCCTTTTGATCTTTAGTGAATACTGACTAAATATAGAATGGACAAGGATTACAGGAGTCGAGGACATTTAAACTTTAAAGTTAATTTGTATGAACCTGCCTGCCTCTGTAAATTTACCAGTATGACTTCCCACTTTTCTTTTTAAAAAATCATTACTTTTTCCTTATAGGTCATGGCTTGCTGACAAAAGAACAATTTGATGGCTTTAAGTGAAAAAAGATATTTTAGTTTAGAAATGTGTCATCTCAAAAATAGTAAAAAAGCAAGTTTTGATCTAAAAATTTGAGGGATAGAATGTTGATTAGCCTTGAAAATGGTTGAGATTGAATGTGTTTTTTATTTGAAAATATCTTTTATCTAATATTGAAATGAATCTTCCGAGAAATATGATAATGTCTTTACAACCAAATCTAGACTTGCTCTTGCAGTATGGCAAAATTGAGCGAGACAGATTGCTAGTTACATTTACTTATTCTGATACTCTGATGTTACCTGATGTTATTTTCGTTCTTTAAGTTAAATCATAATAAGATTTTGAAATAAGTTTAACAAATAAATCTTTATTTCAGAAGAATGTCAGCTCGGAATGGTTAGATTCCAATGATGAGAACAGAATGAGGACCTGTAATCATGAGTAAGTATTTCATAATCTATGTTATAACATAGTTGTAAATCCATAGAACTTGTTCTCATTCATCTTACCAACTTCTAAATGCCTCTTAAAGAAGATATGTTATAACAGTAAAATTATGAACCTGTAAGCTAAGAGAATAGTATCTAGTTATCATTGTCAAAAAGTAAGAATTTAACAGAGCTGCTTGTTAGTATGATTTTACAGTAATTTTGACATCTGACTTGAAATGTGATCTACCAATGAGATTTATGAGATTAAATCAGTAAGCGTTTGAAGTAGTAATATTTTTCAAGATGAAACTGGTATTCAATTTTATTGTTATCTCATCATAAGACAGTGGTAGTTTCACACTATTGTTTCCATTTTCAATGACTGTATAGAAAGGTATCATTTTCCTGTTCCACTTAAATTTACAGCTATTATGGTTCCGTGATATCCACTTGTTTTCAATCACCCTATTTCCTAATTATGGATTTACAGTGGTACGCCATAAATCATATTGGAAGTTATTGCCATGTTATTTAATGTCACATAAATATTTTCTATGACTGCTCGTTTATAAGGAATCATCCTAGCTACAGCTACATAAGTATTGTTAAATTATGTCATGTTTAGTTTTCGATTTCTGTTAATTAAAGCATCATATGTACAAACCTTACAGGCAGTAAGGTTTAGGTGCAATGTTGCACTGAATTTCAGTGAAGTATCTCCCAGGTTTTGTTAATTCCAGCTGATGCTTGCAGGTTTTAAACACATGCAAAACCGCAATAGTGTTACAGGCTTTCTTCCTGCAATAATACTGGCAGCTCTGATATAGGTTAAATAACCTATTGTTAGTCAATAATCTGTCAACTAACAAACCTGACTGAAATACTCTTGCAAGCAGCGTTTAATCCCAATTCACCTCATCTTACACCAAAATGATATGTAAGGCCTTGGAAATAAATCTTAATAATGTAATATTATTACTAATATATCAATTAATAATGGAACACCAATGTTTATAAAGTAATTTTGTAGATTCTCTCTTTATAGTTTAACTTTATTGATCAGACAAAATTAGAAGGTAAAACTCAGAGACAAAATTGAAAAGGATACAATTGAAGGGGTAACAAATCAAAGGGGTATAATTGAAGGCAAAAGTTTCAAGGTGATACTCAAGTACATACAATTATACTACAGTAGAACTCGGATATAACGAACTCCAAGGGACCAAATAATTTAGTTCGCTATATCAGGTGTTCGCTATACGCATATAATTTTAATGATATTATATAGGGACGGGACTTGAAAATTTGTTCGCTATATCCGAGTGTTCGCTATATCCGAGTTCGCTATATCCGTGTTCTACTGTATAACTATTAGCATGATCACATCCAAATATCATTTATAGCATAAGTGCCAAATAACGCTTCAAGCGACAGTCTCGATGTTAATTTTTGAACGTGTACATTGGTTATACCATTCTTTTAATAAATTTACATTGGTGTGCAACATCTCATTCACAATAAGAGTTGACAATTCCTGTGAATTAGTTCTCTGTCTGGGGAGTCTCCTTTCATTACTCAAGCTAATGTTTCACCAATATGATGAGTTACATCTCAGAAGTAACACGACACTGCCTTGTTTCAAGTAGAGGGGAGTTTCTCAAAAGTGGTGTCAAAGGTCAAATAATCAACACAGAACAAGCTCTTTAATTGCAATGGTTCGTATGTACATTTAGTGTACATGGAACAAACCCCTATCAGATAAGAATATACAAACATGATGGTTAGGGTTATGTTACATATCATCTAGTTGTCAATTTTACTTAATGATTGTTGATTTTTGCAGGAAACATATTTTGGAAAAAAATTATATACCGTATTGTATTATTGTCAACGATGTTGCAAATATAACATTGATTTGTAATTTCATGTTTCTAATACACATGGATATACTGGTATTTCCATACACTAATGTAATGTCAATTTCTGTAAAGATCATCAATAATGAAAACATAGGGAAATTACATTGACAAATTGATACTTTACAACATCAATTCAATTGTGACTGTAAGCCACCAGTTATTGTAGGAGACCTTCAGTCGTCAATTTCAATCCAACACTTGTCAGTTTCACAAGTACTGGTACTTGAAACAATGACCCTTAAGCTGAATAATTCACAATGATTAATATCATGTATTCATCCTGTCAATAATTGATACGGATTCATTCTCACATTGTTGCAGCCTCTGTTCCCGGACTTGCTTTTATTCATTTATGAAATAGGAATAATACATTCAGTTTATGAAATATTGATCCTTCTTACAAAAAGACTTCATAATAGGAGAACAAACTGTTTAATGATCAGGCATGATTACCCTTTCCAAACAGGTCCTAGAATATTTAGGGCCACCATTACTGTAATCAGTTGCATATCTCATTAGACATCAATTAACTCTTTTCCTACTGATCAAACACTATTCAGGGCCACCATTTCTATTGTCAATTGCATATCTCTCATTAGACATAATTTGTCCTTTTTCCTGATGATCATGGAATATCCTGGGCAGCATCATGCATAGCCTGTTCTTAGTCATTTGCCAATTCTTTCATAGGTTTGATTTATCACTTTCCTTTTATTTCCAAGAGTTTTGGGGGCAACCATTCTTTTGCCATTTGCCCATTCCTCAGTCATTTGCCAATTCCCTAGTGGGTTTTAATTTATGTATCCTCTACCCATGTTTCCTTGAATATTTGGGGGCAGCTTTCCTGAGACATTTGCCAATCTAGAATAATACTCTATGGTGACGATTGTCCTGTAAATTGAAAACTTCGAATGATTTTAATTCAGCACTTAAAGGGGCAGTAGCACGTTTTTTGATAATTTTATATTTTAAAATTTTCACTGATAATTGTAAGATAATACTTAATGTATTATTTTGACAGTGTCAAAAATCTCATAACACAAGCCAATCATCCATAGTCAGAGGACAAAGTATGAAGATTCACATAAAATCCATTGGCGGCCATTTTGTGTGAACACCTTTAATTCATTTTGTGTAAGAAAAAGTAATCGCATGGCTAAACTTTACGTTATATATTTGAATTTGTACTGCTTCATTTAGTTTAAATACATTGTCTTTCAATTGAAACCTTAATTTTCATTTTCCTGACATCACCTTATATTCTCCCTAAAAACGTGCTACTGCCCCTTTAAAGGTAATGTGATTGAAATATTATACTGAAGAATATGAGTGATACCTTTGTGTTATGGAAGAATGATTTAAATGATTTCACAGTTGTGTATCATAATACTTTTGGAATGTCAATATGATTTTAAATCAATAACTATTCAACAAGATATCTTTCAATCATTTGGTCACAATGCTTTATCATGTAGTATGAATAGTTATCAGGATTTGATTTGCAAAGGGTGGGGTTTGAAAGGAAATAATGATTCACAATGCTGTTGCTAAAATTAAGTCTATGAATGATGATTGAAATTTTCTTACAATTTTTTAAAGTTTTGTACTTATTTAGACTTGTAAGTTTTCTTAATTTCTTCAATACCAAAATGTTATTTTCCGGTGGCTAAGCTGCCAAGTATACTTATTAGAAGAACCTGTCATTTCACTAGACATGGTTGGTATTTCTGTGCATTGGAATATCTGCCTATAATCTATATTTTGTAAAGCAAATCAATCACTCTGATTAATCTTTTGAGACTATTTGCAAGAAAATCAATAAATCTTTGCAATCATGCAACAAATTTAAAAAAAGTCATATTTCTTACTCAATCAGAAGTAGGTCCAGGATTCAGGAATTTTAGGGGGAATTCAACTATTAAATTTGGGGAGGGGTGGTCAACCTATTTATGTGTATAATATATTGTGTTAAAGTAGCAAATCCAATATTTATGAAAGGGTCAAATTAATTTCCAATGTTGAGAGGGGATATCCAACTCAAGGACACTTTTCACAATGCTGATGGATTCTGAATATTCATTTGTGAGCTTGAATATTCCAAGGCAATTGAAATTCACTGGCTGTAGTTTGTGCTTGTTTTCATCTCTGGTATGCAACTATAACTATTTATAAATAGTTATATGCTGCCGAGGCTTTGGGATCTGTTCAGTGCAAAATGTAATAGTTTCAGCTTTAATCAGCGAGTGTTATGAATACAGAATTGTGTTGGGATAAGAAAATGCTCTGGCTCTTCTGTGTAAGTGATAAGAAAAGAATTTTGTTTCCTCAGCTACAGCAATTTAAAATATAAGGGCTTATTTTGGAACTCTATTGATGCATTCATTAAATTCAACTTCAATGTGTGCATTAGAACTAGTTTAATGTTCATGTTTTTTTTAATGATTTAGTCATTTGATTGATTTTATTAGTTGATTACTTGATAAAGTACACAATTTTATGGAATATTAGTTGATATCTACTTCCTTATTCCCAAAGAAATGACAATATTTTGTTTTAGATCCTTATGTTTGAAGACAATATAAGGATCAATATATTGATAGATAAATGTAGCAAAAGATTGCACTACTCCTTGTACTTCGATGTGAAATCTTGTAATTTATTACAGATACTTACATATCGAAATGTTGACATACCTGATGTGCCACTCTGATTTTTCCTTCTGAAAAAATATTGTAAAATGAAAGTTTTGAATATTTGATATATTAGATCAATTGGCTGAATATTGAATTGTAGTTAGAAATGCTTGGGTCAGCATAATTTTACTTTTAGAATATATTTAATAAAATGATCATCATTAACAGATATTTTTCTAATTTCGTGAATCATTGCTGTGTACATAAAATGATAATCCTTTTATGTTAATTTGGGAATTTTTTTTCAATAGTTTTCTAAGTTTTTAAGACACTACAGACATACAGCAGGTGGCCATATTATCACGTACAAGCGACGGCATTCCCATAGACTTGCATGTTAATGAACAGTTTGGAGAATAATTAATTTTAAACAAGGAAACAGTCCGATTGCTATCATATTTTGCAGACAGCATGGGAATTAACACAGCTATATGTACATAATTACAATTACTCTGCCCGTTAATCAGTTATCGAATGACACGTGTTAAAACATCGCATGTACAACTTGCGATTGGAATGTCCAATTGACGGCCATGTTAAACGTAACCCGTGTGTTGCATATGTGCTATAAAATGAGATGCAGTTTTCTAAATGATAATAAAAAACGTAAATGTGTCTGTAGCCTTGCTGATTCCAAGCTGCCTGCCAAAAATTACAACAAATAGATTTCAACTAAATTTACGACAATTATTTTCGCAACAGCTAATCAACATGTAAGTCAATGGGAATGAAGTCACTTGTACGTAATAATATGGCCACTCGCTGTACATCGTGGACATTGCCACTTCATATTCCGTGAATAGTGATGGGTAGACTGTTTACTTAAAGTGATCTATACTAGATTAACAGTTACGTCAAGAAATTAATGAAATTCAAATGACTAATTATGCCAGTGCTTTATTCTCTTTCAGCAACTAGCACTGTCACTGACTATGATGAAATTCAAAGGGCTTCCAAAGAGAGGGAAGACATAGTTGCAAAGTATGATAAGGTAAAAAAACTTACAATTATGAGTATTCTTATTTTGTGAAAACACCTTGACCAGTCCACAACATCATTTTATGCCTTTGTTGAAACAAAGTTCTAACAAATATGCTTGAAAAATACCTTTTGTCTTGAAAATTTTGCAACAACAAAATAGGCCCTATATCCCAAATAACAGCTCATAACCGTATCCCTTTCTGGGTCCTTTTCATCTAGAGTCCTGGAGTTTTTGCACACCAAAGCAAATGTAAATGGATTGACTGTGCTGAGCCTATTTGGTAATATTCAATCCTCCATTACCTACAATGAAAGTTGAAATCCATCATGAATGTTGATGAACTGGATTGAAAGTAACTCCCATACAAACAAAGAACCCATATTCTGTTCCCATTGCCATTTTCTAAACCCTCTACAGGTTTTTCCTTCTTTGCATTCCTGATAATTCCTTTAGTTGTTTAAAAAAACCTGATTCATCATGAAAGTGTATTTGATCTGAAGAGAGAGGACTCTATTAGCAATGTTAACCCCTTCTATCCCTCCAAGCACCAAATCAGACTAAAAAACATGTTTGTTATTGGTGTTTAAGGGTTAAAAGGGTTTAATCTTAGATTCTGTGAGCCTATAGAGTATAAAAGTTTCTGTGCTCTGCCGCAGGGTCGAGAGGAAGGAGCTCAGATAGACCCATGGGAGGATCCACGCTTCGAGGTGTACCATGTCACAGACAGATTCGGCTTCATCCAGTGAGTACACCATTAGTGACTGTCATGTTTAGCTCAAACATTATCAGAAATAATACTATAATACCGTATCCTCGCGGGTATAAGTCCACCCTCGAGCTAAAGACCACCCCCCATTTTCCCAGGGTTGAGCAGTTTGGGGTCATTCTCGGTTTAAAGCCCACCCCCCAATTCTCGGATGTGTGACACGATCGATGTCAGACTATCGAGTTAGCGATGTTTACACCGGAAGCAAAATGCACAAGTTTACATCGATGTCATTTTTTGTAAAATAAAAATACATTGTCCTGTTGTTGTTGTTTTAATGACTATTTGTAAATTAATAAAAATATAACAATATATTGTTCACGCATCATTCACGTACTGTTAAATTTCAGCAGAAATCACGATGTATCGTATGTGGCTTCACTTGCATCAGCGATCGGGAATTGAAATATTTGATTCCCAAAACATTATCAAGAACTAACGCTCTATGAGGCTTGTTATCCATTCTAAATGTTTTATATGACATATTTCCAAACTTATTTATCATATTTAATCGTCGAAGTTCAAAGCAATCTTTGTCAAATATACTTTCGCGAAAGCACGTTGTTTTACAGTACTTGGAATCTCAATCGTAATTTCTTGACGACAAATAACTATCAATATTCTTTCACGTTCATTTTCATAATTTTTGCAAATTTTTCTTCGAAATTTATTTACGTAAATATTTCAATTAACTGCATGTTTCTTTTTTGAAAATGTAATATATCGAAAATATTTAACAAATATTTGAATATTTAGACATTTAATATTGTATCGACAATATGTTGTCATGAATTTATTACAACCACGTTTCAGTTTCACACATCGTTTTCTAATCGACTTGCTGATTGGTTGACCTACTTTTCTGGGCCAATGAAAAGGCTTGTAACAAATATCTCTCTACTCGTACACACATGCAGCAAAAGATGTCGACTGATTATTCACGTTCGTTTTTCATGAGAATGATATCATGTAATCTGATTAAAACAAACAACAAACAATGTAAGTTAGCATTTGCAATTTCTTTATGATTCTTTTTAATAATATACGTCTGGAAAAGTGTCAATTGATGTTTAACAAGACCTGACCAACATAGTCAAATGTATCGATGTCAATTTTCAATGCAACTCGCATCAATGATTTTTTTGGTTGGGGTCTCTCGCGGGTTAAAGTCCACCCCCCTATTTTCAAGATATTTGTTTGCCGGGCCCCCTGGTCTTATACCCGCGAGGATACGGTATAAGAATTTTTTTTTTTTTTTTTTTTAATTAATTGCTGAAACCAGTCAACCATTTGTCCATAAATTTCATTACTTCATTACTTCATTACTATTATTTCTACAAAATGGCTGTCAAACTTGAGGTTGACAATTATTTTTATGAAGTTTGGACAGTTCCAAAGTAAATAATTCAGATTTATTGACAATCCTCTTTTTTCAGTGAATCTTTCTTTAATTAGGTAATAGGTTTTCTTTCTCAGGCTAGCAGTTTTTCCTTGTGCAAAATAGTTTTGTTTCTTTTCCAGTGACCATGCCCTGCCTGCTGTTACCGATGCAGCTGAGACAAAGGTAAAATCTTAATCCTGATATATCACTCAATGTATAAGAATTGGCTACAATGGATTGTAACTTTACAACTGCTTTGTAAAATGGCATCTAGGGCATTATGGTGAGATTTTACAAAATGCCAACAAATTTTCAAAATTCAATTTTGTATTTCCTAAATTTCAGGCCAAAGCCCTGGAGGTGGAGAGAGCCCAGAAATGGTTGAAGATGCTAAAGAACTGGGAGAAATATTTCCCCGGTGAAAAGGTAAATAAGGTGAAACAATTTTCAGTTTTCTCTCCATGTCGTGTGTCCAGTCAACGTCCAAGGGCGGATCAAGTGTGGAGGATATACCTTAAAGGTGGAGCAACTGACCGACTGTGTTGAAATTACTACGTAGAAAAAATCACCAGGGTCACCACAGTCATTGCACATGAAACAATTTAAGTCACTTGTCTGTTTTTGATGAAAATATTTTGATGAGTATTCAGTTCAGTGTAGTCATTGGTAGAAAGAAGTTATTTTTCTTGTTTATCATGCTAAAATAATTATGTTTGAAAATTATTAATGGAAAATAGTCATTGGAAAACTGTGTTTTATTTAAAACTATTCCTTTCTTTATTCAAATACACATGTTAAAATTGGTCAGGATTGCAAATTTCTCTTACGAAATATACTTAAATTAATGTATTTCAAATCATTTCTTTAATTGATTAAGAGATTGATAGTCATTAGAAACAAGTAATCATTAGGTTATATAAGCCTTAGGAGAGAATCTATCAATATTAGATAATAGTTTATCAATTCAACAATCATGAATGTTCTCTACATGATATGATTCACACATTATCACATCAAAAGTAAATTGTCACGCTTTTAGATTCATAATTCACACATTTCAACACCAATAATTTGTTAATTGAAATTGACAATTGCTTGTTTTGCACATTTGCTTAAACTAGCTTGCTAAAAAGGTTTGTCCTGCAGCTTATATCACTAGTGCTTTTGTGCGTTGTGTGATAATTGGTAGTGTTTTATTTCGCTTAGTTTATTTTCTGTTCAGAAGTTTTAGATTTGAGTAAATTTGTTGCATGCAATTTTAGCTAGCTCTCAATCTTTCTCTAAGGTTAGGACGACAGTGGCGGAAACATTTTGAGAAGAAAGAAAACATTTTTTATTGGCTCTGGCTTTTGAATCTTATTATTTTGCAAAATACATGTGCTTACTAAAACATATTTTTGAAATAATACGTTGAAAAATATAATTTGCATGACTTTTCATGGACTGTGAGATGTATTTATAATTTACCTACATTCATTTTGGCATTTAATATTTCTCCCTCGATTTGATTTGTTTGATTTTTGCTATACAAAAAACACCCAATTGGTCCGCCCTTGAATCTAACAATGTCTCTCTATCTAACCTTACTCTTGTGTTGTTTGTTTGTGTCATGTTTTGTTGTGTTCAAATGTTATCTAATTAAAATCATCCGAATTTGAGGATAAATGTTTCAAAATATTACCGCCTCAGGTTTCAGAGTTTTCTATCCACCTGGTCTGACTACAGCCTGTATAGATGTATGTTCTGTGATTGTGCCTGTATTGGTTGTTCTCAGACTGGTGGAGAGGAAACCCCTTGATGCGTTGAGTTGGTATTCAGTTGAGGATTTACTTTGAAACTTTTATTCCTCGGAATATTGTTGATTCAAATCAGACTGTGTATTGATGTTTCTATCTATCTATTTGTGCCATTCTTTCAAAAGAATTTAAGAAAAAAAAAGATTTTTATCTTGCACATTTGTGAGTAAAAATATTTGAATATCACTATCTGGAGTACACTTTTACTCATTAAATACTCTATACAATTTGCTGTAAATCTAGGGAAATTAAGTGTTTTCATTTTGAATATGATATAAATAAGTTAATATTTTTTCATTTGTCATTGTGAAAAAGGTTTAAAATATCACCTTGATCACAAATTATGAAAATGATTTAAGTACCTATTTTGCTTTTAACTTATCTAACTTACTTAGCACTTTGCATTAGCTTGTCTGTAGTGTAGGAGAAAATATTTTTTAAATGTTTTGATTTCTTTTATGATTAAACACTACTCAAACAATATGATTTGTAGCTTTTGTCACCAATTATCTGATCTGAAATATATCTTTATGTTGATAAGATTTGCAGAACCTATAGCACCCTATCTTTAACAATTTCTCAGTAGTATTTTCTTTAGAAAATTTTCACTGAGCAATTTCCACGAAAAGGGAGCGTTTCATATCTGATCATTTTCAGTCATTATTAGAGATCAATAATCATTGTTATTTTATTTTAGGGACATTCTATTAGAATAATTTGATTTTTTCATAGTGAATGGTTGCACCTGACCTCTTTACTCCATTGTTTATAAAACTCTACAAAAACAGGCAAAATATCAGTATGGTTTCCAAAACATCAATCCTTTTTATGAAGTCCTCGGCTAAGGCAAGCTCAACTCAGAAAGGTTGTCTTAGTGCAAGTGATGGATCCCAAGGTTATTTGAACATCAAGGAATTTTTTAATTTGCATGTGAGAAAAATTCTTTATCTACTATGATTAAAATGGTACTGTTAATGTAGTTTTGTGCAACAATCATGTGAATATCTTTGTTACTTCTAGCATGAATAGTGAAAGTTGTTTCTCCTTTCTAGCCTTTTGTTACCCTTGAGCGTTGTGTGTTATTGTTATGCTAACACTGTTTCTCTGTTCGGATGTCAGCTAACACGCAGGATATACAAGGGCATCCCGGACAGACTGAGAGGCGAGGTGTGGTCGCGGATACTCAACATCACCAAAGTGAAAGCAGAGCAGGAGGGCATTTATAATGTGAGCATCAAGAAATCTTCTTCAAGTTGTAAGAGTTATCTCCCTTTGACAAAACTTGATGTTGCACGAAACAACCTTACACTAAGAAAAACCTTAGTGCCATATCTCTAAGAACTCGGTAACAAATATGTTTGAGCCTGATTTCTGGCTTGTATTTTGAAAGGGTTGAGATACTGTACATATATAATGACAAGAAAATATTGACAATTTTTTGCCTTTCCTTCAGGTTATGAGGGATAGAGCTAGAAGAAAATCCACTCATATACGTCAGATAGACCTAGATGTGAACAGAACGTATCGGAACCACCTCATGTTCAGGGAGAGATATGGTGTCAAGTGAGTATTCACAGTCCTCATTGGTCATACTTTTCCTTTTACTAACAATATTTGACTTACTTGAACATTTGAAAATAACACTTGATGTCATCATGACATATCAGAAAATCACTGACAATTTCATGTCATTGTTATTTATCATTTTATTCATTTAAAAAAAAAAAAAATGATAATCATGACATAGTCAATGTTATTTATTATTTTTTTTATTAAAAAAAAAAAATTAATAATATAATAATCATAATCATGTGATTGTCACCATGTCCTGCTTTAATAACAAACGAAAAGACAGTGTGCCACTCCTGACTTTGTAAAACTGATACCTAGTCACTATTCATTAGAATTTGAACTTGAGATATTTCTCAATGATGAATGACTCTGTATTTCAGACAACAAGCACTGTTCCACGTGCTGGCAGCCTACTCGGTGTACAACACAGAGCTGGGCTACTGTCAGGGGATGAGTGAGATCGCAGCTCTCCTTCTCATGTACCTTAATGAAGAGGTAAGAGACAAATCTAAATTCGGGAGAGACAGTTGTTAATCCCAACTCACTCACTTATGAGTTGTTCTAGGTCAATAATGGAAGCAGTGAGTTGGAGTTTAATACCTTTCCAAGGTCAGACCATCCTCGATAATCCATCGCTTTCGTTCCGATAAATCTACACTGCAAGCCCTGGAAAACTTTACGGGGTTTTACCTCAAACCCAATTACCTCCCTTTACGTACATGTTATCCAATCAGAAACGAAACGCAAACACCAAGTGCGTAAAACAACTCGACCGTTCGCGACATCAAGTGAGTGAGTGAGTTAGGGTTTAAGGTGTTGTCAGCAATTTTTCAGCTATTTAACACGTGGATGGTGTCATCCAAAACAGAGTAGACAGATCAGGGAGAAAGGGATCAAAAGGATGAGGGAAAAGATGGAAAAAAAGGCATAGTGAGAGATCGAAAACTGGTTTCAGAAGTGATCCCATTGTTTGTTAAAAAGCAAGCGTTTAGCTGAGTCATTGCGAAGGGAGGTAATGGGTTTGAGGTAAAACCCCGTTAAGTTTTCCAGGGCTTGTAGTGTAGATTTATCGGAACTAAAGCGCTGGATTATCGAGGATGAGGTCAGACAAGTTTCAGTGGCCAAGTTGATAAGCTGTTGGTATGGTCAGTGTTGGCTTGACCGACTTGTGATTGTTGGTTCAAATCTCACAACTTGTTCCTAATAATTCAAGAATTTGTAAAATAAAGTATAGTTTGTTTCTGTACACTGTACAGGTTTAAATTTTGTTTACATTATGACCACTATTACTATTCCATGTAAGCCACATTCCACCATATTCTTTAAATGCCCTCTTTGAGTTTTCTATATTTCAATAAACCTTTGCCTTGTATTTTCTCCAGGAAGCGTTCTGGGGCTTGTCACAGCTCTTTATCAGTGAGAAACACACAGTGCATGGTAAGGACAGACTTCAAGTATTTTAATATCCTTGCTTGTGACTTCTCTCACAGTTGAACATTTTCTATGCCAGAAATGCTGAATCCTAACTGACCGCGATCAAAGTTTGTTGTGTAATCTGTAACAATATTTCAAACTTTTGTTTTGTTCTTGTAACTGACGTTGGACAGACAACAAAACAAGTAAAATGATACTTAAACAATTTTATTTTGATAACATGGAAGTCATATTTATCTGAAATTTTCACCAAGATGTAGTTTTGAAGATCCTTTTATGACTCACTTGTAAGAAAGCGTACATGGGAAAAAACTCTTGGGTAGGTAGAGACTGACTCTGCATTGATAGGCTATTGCAAGATATTATGGATTTAACTTGAAATGATTCTGGTGAGGTTTTTATAAAAAATCACCAACATAGAAATTTTTAAAAAATCAATAAAATTTTAATGTTTTTAAACATATTATTTGATGATGTTAGGGGAGATACCTTTGCCATGAAAGTTCCATAATATTATGTCACAGTTGAAGGTTTGTTTTATTTGCAGGTTTTTTCATCCATGGGTTTCCCAAACTTCTTAGATTCCAAGAACATCATGATGTTGTATTGAAAAAATTCCTCCCAAAAATCAGAAAACATTTAGTAAGTATATGTTTAATAAAATCAAGTAAGCTTGACAATGTTTGGAATTTAAATGGCTTTATGACATATAAGTTTTTTTCAAAATGATAAGCCTGTAATTAGTGTGATTATTAAAATTCTCCACTGCAGATTAATCCTTTCACCCCTAAGAAACGAACGTAAAGTACTTACCAGTGTATGCAATTCAAAGTCAGTCATTATTGTGTTTGTGTTATTTTTTTGGACAACAGCATATAATTTATTTTACAACATTCAAATTTTGAATATGAATTAGGAGATAAATATACTGTGTTTGGAAATCAGCGGCATATAACAGAATTATTATAGCTCTAAATTTAATTTAAAGTCGAACGCGTAGCGTGAGGCTTTAAATGGATAATTTAGAGCTATAATAATTCCGTTTTATGCCGCTGATTTCCAAACACAGTACGGTATGCTTATCTCCATTCTACCATAATAGCGATTTAAAATTGAACTATATTCTTACGCATTGACTCGGGTGTGGTGTGTCATGATGCCCGTGCACGATTTCCACAGAGCGACATTCACACAGTGTTGACGGATTTGGTTATCTCGAATGACGTTACATATAGAAGGCCTCGGAGATTGCCGAATGCTGCAAAGGGAGCTCACTCTATTCAGTAGACGTTTTTAATTTCGTGACGGCTGTTAGCATTTTGAATAAGTTAAGTTCTACATGCAATATATTCACAAACTTGTGCATTGGTGTTGTAAATAAATGTAAGGTAAGTGTATGCCTCATTCCGATTCATATTCGTATGATATTCTTGCCGCTTAAACTTTCTCGGCCCGTTTTGGTCTAACGCTACAAAATGACGGACAATGCACACAGGAAATCTGAACTGTTGTCAGTGTCCTGTGTATTTTACCGGGTTTGACAGGCTGCTTGCGTTAGGCTTGTGGAAAGCTTGAATAAATTTTATAAATAATGTACATACAACACAACAATTTCATATATTGTGAAACTTGCCGACACAACAGCAATATTTGAGAACTTGCGCATTAGACGAGGTAAACGGAGCACCGTATAACCAAATTATACGCCCTCTGATTTTTCACAGCAGCCAATTAGAAATGAGTATTTTGCACATTTATGGTAGAATTGAAATTATGAGAGCATTATGTTTTGTCAGTGACACACAAATGATTTTGTTGCTTGAGGAATCTCAAATCTGTCATTTTCTGTCCCTACAGGAGAGAAACGAGATCTACCCATCCCTCTACACAATCAAATGGTTTCTTCAGTGCTTTCTGGACAGAGTAAGTACATAGATTTCAGAATGAATCAGTGAATGAGATGGACTTTAATGCCACTCTTGCAATATTTTAGCCTTTAGCAGCAGATTTATAAATGAACTTTAAAGGGGCAGTAGCACGTTTTTAGGGGGAATATAAGGTGATGTCAGGAAAATGAAAATTAATGGTCCCAATTGAAAGACAACGTATTTAAACTATATGGAGTAGTAATAATTCAAATATATAATGTAAAGTTTAGCCATGCGATTCCTTTTTCGTACACAAAATGAATTAAAGGTGTTCACACAAAATGGCCGCCAAAAGTGATTGTTCCAACTTCGTCCTTTGACTATGGATGATTGGCTTTTGTAATGAGATTTTTGACACTGTCAAAATAATACATTTAGCATTAACATTCAATTATCAGTTAAAATTTTAAGATATAAAATTATCAAAAAACATGCTACTGCCCCTTTAAGGGTGAATTCTTTATGATATTGTGTGTACCTTATTGAAAAGTAATAAGAATTGAAACACTCTGAGAATATATTATTTATGTGTTATGTGAAATGTCTCTGCTTGGAGAGCAAACTCTTCACAATACCTCAGACATATCCAGAAGAAAGAAAATAAATCGACAATATTGCAAAAAGAGGATGTAGTCATGTACAATTTATTCTAACGACCTAGAACCTCATGAACCCAAATTGCCATTTACAATAAGGCATATAACCTATAGAAAAAATTGAAGAGGGGGACTGTCCAGCCATTTCCATTGACTGGAATATAATATACAAAAAGGGTTTATCCTTAAAATGGAAAGGATGAGATCATTGAGAGATGGGAGAATTGAGGATTTTGGGTATAGTTCCTTGGCTGGTTTTGCCCAAAGTATTGAATTATCAGATGGGTTTTTGAAATATTTTGCAAAACATTTAGTGAAGCAAAAATGTTAAAACAATATGGTTTCAGGGTATTTGCACTGTAATCATGCAAGTTATTTGCACCAGTTTCAGGGCACCTGCTTCAAGCTTCATATATACACACACCTGTATTTGAGGGTGTATTAACAACTGTACAGCGTGCAAGAATTTTAACTCATGTTGAATGAGTGTGAATTGAGTCAATTGACAAAACTTTGAGCATTGTATACTGAACCACCCACAACAAAGTTATTTATGATTGCAGACTCCCTTCCACCTGACCCTGAGACTGTGGGACATCTGGATGTTGGACGGGGACCGAGTCCTCACTGGCATGTCTTACTGTATCATCAAGATGCACAGAAGTGAGTTCCCACTCTTCATTTATAACATCCATTAACAACTAATATCTTCTCTTCTTAGCAGTATCCAGTTTAAGTAGGAAGATTCTCTGGCAGCTTGTCATCTTTTCTTCCAGAAGCAAGTTTCCTTGTTTTCTGTTGCATAATACTTATCCTTTAATTTTGTTTCTAACCAGAAGCCAAGTTCAATATTCGTTTGGAGATCTTATAGATTCATTTTCTGTATTGAATTGATTGATTCCTGGATGTCATAACTAAGTCACTTTTTGTCTCCGCAGGACGGATCGGTAGGATGCCAATGGATGACCTCCTGGGCTTCTTCCAGTCAAAACTAGAAAAGGATTTTAGCTATGAGGATGATGTTGTAATAGAACAACTCCAAATCTGTATGGAAGAACTCCGCAAGGCTCGTATGGACATCCCACCCAAACCTAAAATCAATGAACATCCAACACTGCCATTTGGGTTAGAAATAGAACCCAGTGTCGACCAGTTGACAGGCCGGAGAACTGTCGAATCAGTTGATGAACATTTCCGACGAAACCCTAGGGCCGGTAAAGCAGGCTACCTCCGCAAACGCAACATGGCCAACTCTGGCACGCCGGAAATGTCTCGCAGCCAGAACGACAACCGATCGTTACAATCAAGCCGTCTGTCTGAGTATTCAATGGACGGCTCTTCTTACTATGACACTGCTGGCAACTCTAGAATGTCCCTGGTAGATTTCAGTGTACGTACCTCAGTCCCATCCTCTCGCACCTCCTTCGCTGATGCTTCAGAGATGAACAGTCTCAACCTTGGCAACAGTCAGCAGACTCTCGATCACATGTCCGACTTCGACCCGGACAAAACTCCGGAGTACGAGCATGTCGAACCTCCAAGGATGGTCCTCCCGGAATACCACCAGCGGGACGACACGGCTCAACATGTCAGGGTCGAAGATGTCAGAGTCGAACCAATGGAAGCAGACACCCAGGTGTCGTCTGAAGCATCTGATTACGACAACCTCAATGGAATGGAGGATTTCTCTGACACTGGCACCCTGAGACCATCTCGACGACGGTCCGAGGGCTACTCCACTGTCAACACAGACAGTGAAATGGTTGTGATGAATGGACATGATCAGATATCGGCCAACATGAAGATGAGTCGCACAGAGGAGAATGTCCACCAACGGCAGTTCTCAGACAGAACAGAGCAGCATCAAGTAGAACACCAGAACGGCGTGAGAATCGAGCGGCAGTTCTCACACGAGGTCTCACAGTCAACTTCGACTAGAACAAGAACGGTCATCAACAAATCTCGTCAAGAAACTGTCTTCCTTTGAACAAAAGCATTTGCTTCTTTCTTTAATGTATTGCCAGTGTTTCCATCAGGAAATATATATATCCTACTCGTCAACATGGCATCCTATCATAAATGTAAGATGTGCTGATACTTGGGTGTTTTGTAAGTTTTTTTATGGAAAATGTTATAAACCAAAGCAAAGCCTTTTACCAATTTAAAGGTGAAATCATAATTATATCTTTAATTCAAACCAGATTTAAAACCCTTTTTGAATATGTATCTAGTTGGTATTCTCTGCATACCCAAGGAAAATATTATTACAGAGAATTTGAGATTTTAAATGTTCTGATGATTGTAAGGTGGAGAGATGATTCAAACAAAACCAAATAGTTATTATAACGAAAGGTCGACTGATGCAACTGTTGTGAATAGAATCATATAACACTTTCATGATTTTCAATGATGATGGAAAATTTGAGATTGTGTGAAGAGAAAATCTGGGTAGATACCCAGTCTAATTCATTATGGGAAAAGTGATTACATAGAGTTGTTCCCCCGTTCATAGTTATTTTAATCCGACACAACAAGAATCGTTTTTCAACTTTTTTTCACCAGTGTCATCGATCAATGTGAATAGTTGTAGTCTTGCTTGTCTACGAGTAGCAACAATTCAAGTTCATTCTTGGGGTGTCATTTTATATGTTGACCATACCATGGTTATTTGTATATGGTTGATATTTTTAAGTGTGTTTGTAACCAAGCGATCACAAGACCAATTCTGTTTTGTATTTGATGACTAGAGCATTGTTAGACACATGCATTTTATGTACTCTCCATATGTTGAGTACACCACTTGTAACGTGTATTAGACCTTCATCTGTGATACTGTCTTTGTCCATAGTAACACAATGTGTTGCCATGGTGATCAAAGTGTAAACATGGTAACCAATTTAATCATTGAGACAAAGTTTTGGTCTGGTATCTATACTGGCTTATGGTATTGCCATGGTTACAATATCTATGCTGAGCTTCAACTATGATGATGGTGTGTTGCCATGGTTACAAATAATTGCTGGGTTTGTAACTATGGTAGTTGTGTTAGGACAGTTACAGGATCTAGATAGAGTTTATAATAAGGCTGGTTATGAGTTTCCATGGTTACAGGAACTGGATTGCACTTGTAACCATGGTGGTTGTGTGTTGCCATGATAATGATGTCCTGTTACCATGGTAATTGTATGTTATATGGCTACAAGACCTAATTGTAACTAGGTTTAGTTTCCATGGCTACCAGACAATTTAAGCATGACCATTGTCGTTTTAGACAGTTTCCATACAAAGCTAAGTAATTTATCATTTATCATTTATATTTAATTTGTGACAAGATAGCAAATCAAGTAAGACATGTAAATCCTTTATGAATTCTTTGGAGTTTTTTAAAATAGGGCGTTTGGTGAATTGATTTTAATTGTTACAAGTGTATATATGAATGTGATGATGATTGGATGTAGATGTGTAGAGAAAATAGAATACTCATTCTCCATTCTCACTGATACAAATTTATGCTTCAAAACCATTTGCTCGTAGTGATTAATGCTCTAGATGTTTTCCAGAACGGTGCCAATGTGTCATGTGCTTGAATCCTAATTTCAGTTTGTTTTTCAATCTTTTTTCTTTATTATTAGTCGGGAAACAGGGTGAGGAATGATAATGAGAAGTAAGTGATTAAGTAAATATAGATGTTTGTCATTTGTGATTTATTTCACAAGACAATAAACAATTATAGATCTACACTTTCAACGTTGAAAAAAGAAGCAAGAATTGATATAAAATCTCCACATTTATATTAAGGTGCTGGTCATCTTGACCGCTGACCCAATGGTACTGAAATATTTTGAAATTGTTTGGTGAATGTTTCAAGAAGATAAAATATTGCATTTAGTGGCAATAGCACAAAGGTACTTAATTCAACATTGATCTCAATGTTTGTCTCATGAGAGGATCCCATGAAATATCAGAAATAAGTAATATGATTTGAAAAAATAGATTTGTGTAAAAAACAGGTTAAAATGTAACCTTTAATATACGTCAAGCTCTACATGAAAACGCTAAGCTTCACAGGTATTCGCCGGAATATGTGGATTGATTTAAAGGGGCAGTAGCACGTTTTTTGATAATTTTATATTTTAAATGTTTCATTGATAATTGAATGTTAATGCTAAATGTATTATTTTTATAGTTTCAAAAATCTCATTACACAAGCCAATCTTCCATAGTCAGAGAACAAAGTATGAAGATTCACATAAAATCCATTGGCGGCCATTTTTGTGTGAACACCTTTAATTCATTTTGTGTAAGAAAAAGGAATCGCATGGCTAAATTTTACATTAGATATTTAAATCATTAATGCTCCATTTAGTTTAAATGCATTGTCTTTCAATTGGAAACATTTATTTGCACTTTCCTGACATCACCTTATATTCCCCCTAAAAACATGCTACTGCCCCTTTAAGTGCCAATTGCAAGCATTAATTATCAGTAAATATTCTATTTAATCAGGGCTTTTCATTATTGTGATTACCTTCTAAAAATATAGAAATATAGAAAATTGCCTATTTCAAGATTGAGAAAACATAGAATCATTCTTAATTCAATATCTTTGCAATTCTTAAAATGAGTCTTTTGAGAATTTGTGAATCCCTAAGAATTGTTTTGAATTATTCTTGACTTCTGGTCTTCATTGTGGACTTAGTTATTTTTCATTATTCTGTAAGCTTTTGTTGTACCAATGTGCTAGAATATGCATTCAAACGATTTCATTAAAGTTTATATTACTTTTGAAGACACAATAAATTAAGCAATTAATAAGCCCTGCTTGTCTGTGTGAAAGCTTTAAATTCCTTTTTTTTTCTCATTGATTTTTTTTAGGGTTTTTTACTGTATTTGATTGTAAACTGATAGAAAAAAAGTAAAAATTATTTCAAATCATAACTACAATATATTTATTTAGATGCTATCAGTGATTTAAGATAACTTGAAACATGCTAGTTAAAAATTATGGAATTGTTTTTTTGAGAAGTTAAATAAAAAAGAAGAAGATTGATTCTTTAAGTCTAGAAATTAATATTTGTCTTCCCGAAATGCTGAATGTATGTTTTGTTGATTTGTCAAATCTTTTTGGTGCAGGTAAACCCAATAACAGTGCTTTTTGGTAATACATACTCAGTTTATCAGTATTTGGTTATGTGATCTTAACCCTTAACATGCTGGTCCAGGAATTCCAAGCAATTTAGTGTTTGTCCATGAACTACCCTGTTCACCTTTTATCAGCACTATTATTTTAGAATTTTAGTTGCAAGAAATTGTGAAGTTGGTTTGATAACTCCAAGGGAGTTGAGTTCGTGAGAGGACTGTCATGTAGAGAGGCAGTCTTGATACAACAATGCGCCAAATGTTTTGACAATAGGGCGCTATATAAATATATTGTAGCAGTTGTTCCAAAATCTAATCTAAACATTTTGATCAGTAATAGGCCATCCTTTAAAATGGCTAAAATAGAGATCAGTTTTTTGGAATAAGACCTAGACCTAGACCTTAGTCTAACAATCAAGAATTTTTTGAAAAAAATTCACTTTAAAAAAAACCAAAACAATAAACTGAACAGAAATTTATAAATTCGTAAATAAATTGATATATATTATATTTTTGAGGTCATGAAATATTTAGTCCCATCTTTGTTAGACTACCCCATAAGATTATTATTCTTATGATATTCTTTTGTATTGTTCCTGAACTAGCACAGAGAGGGTTAATAGAGGTTTGATATCGTGAATGATGCTTGCAGTCTGTGATTTATCATCTTCTATACTCAGCAGTGATTGCCCATTTGATGTGAAATGAGATGCGTTATTTCATTTATTTCACCTTTCAGAACCAAGGACTCTGTAGAAATCCATAGATGTGTCAAAGAATAAACAAAGATTTTTGTAATTGCTGAATGTGTTTAGATGTTTAAAAAACTGATCTAGTAAACGTTTTTTAAAGTTTTTCAATATTAATTCATGAAGCAAGACATCATGTTAGGTTTTTGGGAGACCATTTTTCTATGTTCATGTCACACTCCAAAGCATAAATGAGGTTTAATGGTGAAATTCTTACAGATGAATAAGTTAGTGAAAAGACGAATGTTTATGGAGTCAGGTTTTTGGGGTTTTTTTAAAGCAAAAACTCCATGGATATGATCATTGTAGTTTCTTTAACTCTGATAAATGCTCTTTCTGATATATCTATGTGATATTCTTCTTAATATGTGTGATAAATGAAGAATAAAAATATTTAATTGTCAAATGGATCAAGATCATGCCCATTCACAATTTGCACAAGAAAATAAATTGATGTTTTGTGATGTACTTGTATCTTTGTATAGCTAGGTTTATACAGATGTCTATGTATATTTAGAAAGGCATATAGATATTTTGATATCGGCCTGTGATTGTATATTGGTTTTATGTAGAATTGTGCCATAGTCTGTGTAAGTGTAAATAGATACTACTCTGGTTATATGCAATGAAAGTTGTAGACCTGTATTTATAGTTTTACATTGTAAAAGACTGTATTCAGTGTATAATGATTTTTATTTTAAGCCAAGTTACTGTTTTTCATATACTTTTTCATTACATGGTATAGTTTTCTACTTGTTGAAGGAAAAGAAAGTATGAAACCAAGATGTTTTATGAACCTCAAGTTTTTGTATGTTTTGTCAAACTCACTCAATTAGTTTCTTTGGCAATCAAGAAAGTATGAAAACCACATGTATTGTAAATGTAAACCCAGATTTAACCAATTCGCTGTGTGTTTTAAGATTTAAGTTTTGTAAGAAATTGAATAGAAATGTTCACTGTAAGGGGTTATACAGGGAGATATTCTCAGTCTTATGTTATTAGTGTTAAAGCACAAAGTTTTAGGAGAATATCAAATAAATATCATAATAGGAAATCAGACAGGGGATCTAAAACCTATATTTTTTAAGTAAGAGCAAAGTTATAGAAAATATTTTTATTGTATCTACTACAGGGAGGTATCCTGAGACCAATGTTATTTGTATTACCGGTAGTCATTGAGGTAACATAGCAAAACTATTCATAAAGTAAAATAAGATACAGTTTATGTGTTCAGAATGAATACTAGTCGGAATAACACAATGCTCTGGATAAGTTATCATTGCAAGATGTGTGCAATGTAGTGTTATTTGCTTATAGTTTAACTATAGAAGTGAGCTTTGCATGTCCACATCTTGGTTGTTAGAATATTTTCATAGCCATTGCTAGGTTTATTTTATGGCTTCAGTGACTTCGAGTTTGCTTTATCTAAAACCATCTCTAGATTCTTCTTACATAGTGATTCAATTTCTGAGTATAAAGACATTGTCATGCATATTAATATGTTATTTGGAATATGATAAAGAATATAGCTGGTCAATAGAAACAAACAATATCTACATAGCGTATTCAAGATAAAAGCTTTGTACAATTGTATTCTTCATTCATTTACATTTCATGTTGTTTAAATAATAACTGAAATTATTATGATAAATTTATATTCCCTTGATTAGGAAGTTATAAATTCATATGCACAATCTGGGGTATAACAAAGTACAAGACAAAGGTGTCTTTAGCAAGTTTTATATATCTACATCTCAGTTTTCTGTAGATCACAACTCGTTGTTCATCCCATCTGTTTTACCTAGTAGCACAATGCATGTGGCAACTGAATATCGGTGCAAGTAATATATTCAATGTCAAATAATAAATTTTCATTTTCAACATTCTGTTTTGTCCTCATTCTTAACACTTATGTACCTGAATATGTTCATATTTAATAAATAAGGCTTAAAACTAAACCCTAAGAACTTAAACGTTAAACGTACATATAGCATAAATTTCAAGAAACACAAAGGATAAAAATCATCAGTGCTCCAAGAAATAAAATAGTACAAATATGGTTTCTATCATAAACCATCTAAGAGCTTTAAAAGTCTTTAGTAATTATTCCACTTTGGCAAAGGATTCTGTATTCAAGATTTCAGATTGGTTTACCTTTTCATATTGAAAATAAGGAAACGTAGAGGAATGACAATGCTTCTATCTGCTATTTGCTTTTATTTGACCAAAGAGTCATTTTGTAAATGCAAATGAGAAAAGGTAACATTCATCCAAACATTGCCACTTACGTTTTGAAGCTGAACACCAAAATGTCAACTTCAGCATCTGATCATGATGTAAAGGATGACCAAAGGAGGTGGATACAAAATTTCTAATTTTAATGGTATACCTAGTTTTAAGAAGCATTTTAAATGTGAAATCATCAGTTCCATTTTAAGTTACTGCCGTGGACGCCTTAAACTTCACATCAAGCAGGTCTAAGCAATCCAAATAAATTTAGATCAACAGTATGTCTTAATATAAAGACCTTTTGATCTAAATTTTGGGATGTTGAGGGCGGGTTTGTGCATTCGGCTTTGGATCAAAGGTGTCTGTTTGAATCCTGCTTGGGGCTCGACAACTTTGTCTGCAGTAGAGATCTGTTCTACTGTTAACATGTTAAGATTTGGATGCAATACTACACAGTATTTCAGTGCAATACCACCCATGGTACGCTACTTCCAGTCAATGCTTGCTGGTTTACCGGAGTACATATCCACAATAATGTTGTAGGTTTTCTCCCTGCAATAATACTCATAACATTGATATATCTAAGTGTAATCCTCCTGAAAGTTTCGTAAAACCCCAAATCACATCACCTGACATGGATTGTTGTTGTGGGACATGTGACAGGTCAGTTCTAGCAGGACAACATCTTCAAAAATCACAATGGTTAACACAAACACAATAATACCATCACATTACCACGGCAAGCAATGAGTCTGGACCTGTTCCCAATCGAACACACATGGAACATTCTTTCAAAAAGGGTACGTCAACGTCAACATCCTCCAATCACTGTTCAAAGTACATGATGCGTACTGACATATTCTCTCAAGACTTGGGCGTCTTGTCAGGGTAACCTTGACCCTTTATGTGGTTATGTGCATGCGCTCGACTGGAATTGAAAAAAACCTGTTTAATTTTCACTAAATATGTATTCATTTTTCGTTCTTTTATTGGATTTTTCATTTTCACTTTATGAAGTTTTAGTATAGATAAATTATTCAGTACCTCCGTTGACCAATATTTCTTAACTGAAACGTTCATATTCTTTAATTCTATTTTTTTTATTGAAAGACACATAGATTTAAGGGCGTGGCCAATGATCACATGGTTCTGAAATCTAGAAAGGTATAACCCCGATTGACCGTGGACTGCACGCACGATTTCCCAGAGCTTTCGTTGGTGAGAGGGATAAGTATGTAATTGTCCCTACAGTTCTTTCTTTGAGGCAACAAGGTCATCGGGTCTACAATATGATAGCCCTAGTGGCCAAAAATCTGACAGAAGATGAACATTGTTTTAAAGGGTCGCATGCTTGATTGATAGAATTCTGGGTTCAGAGTCTCCAAACCAATATATAAGATACCAATAGGTAGAGGTACTCTTTCACTATAAGTCTTCAGGGCGAGTTGTTTTTGTGAAGAAGTGGAAAATGCATGGTTTCAATGGATCGACGGACGATCTTGACCTGTCGGGGCTTCCATCTTAGCATTCTCAATATTCTTTTACTGAAGAATTAATCGTCGAAACATTCACTCAAATTTACCAAATATCTCCTTCAGGATCTTGTAGCTAGTTTATGATAACAACAAGGGGAGGGGGCTTCAGCATAAATTGAATAAGATCGTCGAAATGATAGATTTAACGTTAAAGGGGCAGTAGCACGTTTTTTGATAATTTCATTGATAATTGTACGATAATGCTAAATATATAATTTCGATAGTGTCAAAAATGTCATAACACAAATCAATTATCCATAGTCAGCCTACAAAGTATGAAGATTTACCTAAAATCCATGGGCGGCTATTTTGTGTGAACACCTTCAATTCATTTTGTGCAAGTAAAAGGAACGGCATGGCTAAACTTTATATTACATATTTGAATTATTATAATTACTGCTCCATTTAGTTTAAATGCAGTGGAAACCTGAGATTGAAAAAAACAATTATTTGATGTGATAAACAAGAAAACTGGCATCTCATTGATTTAACGACTCGATGCATTGTGGTAAAGTTAAAAACCCATTAGATTTGTTAGTCATATGAGAACCCAGACACGATTTCCTGAATTTAAAACCTGGGTGATATCATAATGAGAAGAAAAGAATACTTTATAACAACAACACGTATTTTTTCAGACAAAATGTCAAACATCAATCTCATTGAAATTGGATAAAAACTATCACTCTTACGTCATTGCCTATCGGATCTGACTACAGCCCCTATCGGGTCATGTTAGATGACCTTTGCACTCCGGTCAATTAGGGTCACGGCTAGGTAGATTTGACTCTATATGTCAGTGGTGGGCATGAAAGATGTCATCGAAGATGAAAGGTCACAGACGAGATGAGTTCTCAGATCAGAGAGGCGATGATGTACGACGGGTAGATTTGTGATGAACGGTTCAGTAGTTATATAAGATTCGCAGTGAGGTACGAGGATTGAATTTTTATATGATTTGACATCCTCCAGGATAAACTTATTTATTTTAAGAGGGGATTATGATACCTTACATATTAAAATAAAAAAATCTAAAAAGGGTAACCCTGAGGAGTATATTTACAATTTCCCAGTGGTCCGACAGATCTTTCTCAGGTAATGGGTTCATCGAATCTACAACATTTTATTGCCCCAAAAAATTTATACTCATAGAATTGATAATGATATTCTAGCAACAATTAAAAAAGGGTTATGATACCTTACATAAATCATGTCAATATTGATATTGATATTTACTATATTTATGCTATCATTTGTTTTAAAAGATTGTAGCTTTCATCCATGAATATAAAATGACATGTATTTTTGACAAAATAGACAAAAGTTACAATGGTTTATGGTAAAATGACCATATACATGTACATAACTCTGTATCATATTAACCTCTCCGATTTAAGGTAAACACGTTTAAACAATACCACGCATTTCAAAAATGAAAAAAAAACCCAGTATCATACTAAACTAACTAATTGGTCTGCGTTATCTGAGATACTGAACTGAAATCCATTCAAATCATGCTAAAAGATATTGTATTTCGTTTTATTTCAAGCTGGTATAAATCAGTTTGTTATATTGTGTTCATTCATCTAATTTCATTGACTTTTAAAGGGGCAGTAGCACGTTTTTAGGGGGAATATAAGGTGATGTCAGGGAAATGAAAATTAATGGTTCCAATTGAAAGACAAAGTATTTAAACTAAATGGAGCAGTAATAATTCAAATATATTACGTAGAGTGTAGCCTGCGATTCATTTTTCTTACACAAAATGAATTAAAGGTGTTCACACAAAATGGCCGCCAATTGATTTTATGTGAATCCTCATACTTTGTTCTCTAACTATGGAGGATTGGCTTGTGTAATAAGATTTTCGACACTGTCAAAATTATACATTTAGTATTAACTTACAATTATCAGTGAAAATTTTAAAATACAAAATTATCAAAAACCGTGCTACTGTCCCTTTAAGTTATTTTTCTGAAATTTTCTATAGTTTCTGTTTCGTTTTCGCAATGCTAGGATGCCTCAATGGCATTCCAACATACATGACATCTGCGCTACAATATGCAGGTAAGTGGACAAACTGAATGTACGCAGTTGCACACCAATCAGAGATACTCTCCATCACCTCTATGAAAAAACGCTATGAAAAAGCCAAACCTGTACAGTTCAGTTTGGAGTTAAGGTAGGATTTGTCCTCTTTCAGTGCTCTTCGATTTTTGCTTTATTCTTTCAGTAGCCATAGGTGCCTGGTGTTTATTAAATCTGCAATGATGACAATGGCATTTTTTGGGTTTATGTTAAGCGAATCCTACACTGTTCATAACCTTGTGATATCTATGAAAATAACCTACAAGTGTCCGCTTAAGCCCTCGATCTAGAGCTCTTTTCATCTTTACTTAAGGTTAAGGAAGAATTATGCGGATTTGTTTCGTAAAGTTGTATTATGTATGTCTCAAATTGATATATTTAGATGTACACACAGAAAACAAATGAATGAAAAAGAAGTCATAAATCGGGAACGTTTCCAATCATCATAACAATATCATAGCAATAATTCATAAACTGACTTGCAAAAGAACCGCCACCACAATATTTTCTTATCCAGAAGAAAACAAACGCAAATTGTAGTGTCAAATGATGTTGTATTTTGAAGAACGATAATCTTGGAATGGTTTGTCATACAGAACACTATAGCATTTCACTGGATCTAAGAGAGGTACTTCTTTGAGTGACATTTTAGAAGTTGAAAATCAAATAACAATTTTTATAGAGTGCGACATGCTTCATAACGATACAAACGTCGCACTTTATGAATAAAGAAATTGTCATCCATAAATATTGTCCTTAAAAGAGAGGCACGTTATAACACAGGGGTGCATTGTCCGGTATTCGAGCACCAAGATTCTGTCTTTTGCGATGTTAAGAGGCTGTGGCATAACAAAGGTAACATATCCGAGTCATTATCGGGTGTGCCCTCCCCTGCCAACGATGTAGGCCCTCACGCAGCGTCGATGAGAGCACAAAAGCCTCCTGACGTCTAAAAAAGGAATCCTAGACCGACCATTTGCAGGGCAACGGCCAAGGCGTCTCTCGTCTCTTGTTCGACGTTCCAGATGGTCCCAAAGGTGCTCGATAGGTGTCAAGTCCGGTTGCCACCTCTGTTTGATAAGGCTAATGTGACTGTGAGTGTTTCTGTTATCCTCTGATGACACATTCTTTTTTAAATCTTAATAAAGTGTGTATTAACTATAAAACATGTAATTTTCAAAAAGTCTTAATACGAGAAATTAATTTTTTTCATAATTGAATAAATATTTTACAACAAATCGTCATTTTTCAAAAAGCTACTTTGTATGGATTTACTTCATATTAATCTCAAGCTCCTTTTTTCTGCATAAGTTAATTTCTATACTGCAATGCCTTTATAGAACAACATGAAATTGACAGTTATTTTCAAAAGCTAACTTTAAAAAGATAATCATTTATTTTTATCATTTGGTGTCCTCACGGGAGGGCTTTTATACAAATACTGTGGTGACTTGGTATTTTCATGACATTATTTGATTCAAGACACATTTAAAAAAAAAAAAAGACCAAATCTATCTATTTCTTAATACCTCGATATTGTGTATCCAACCAACTAATCGAGATATGTTCCCTGTTTTAAATCGATTTATTTAATGACAAACATCATTTCTGATAATAGTTAATTCCAAAATTTCCTACGGATTACTTTTGAACATGATATCAAACTTTTGGTCAATAAGTTTATTTTTCTCGAAAAATACGCAATAAAACGTTTAACATCGAACACAAAATATGAAAGGTGCGTTTTGAAGACATGTTCAAAGTGTTTTCAATCAGTTTTTGTCCGTTTGTTGAAAATTTATAACCATTTGTAATTTGTTGGCGTTTCTTTTCCAAGTTAGTATATATATATATAGTTCAAGTATCATTTCTACTTAACCAGAATAGATTTTAATGAACGTCCACAAAAAGACAAACAAAAATCATGCAATGTGTAGCTGCGTAAAAGGCCTTTTCAACGTCATAACAAGATATGATTTCTGATCCGCGTCTTAACAGGATTGACTTTCATTGAATAATTCTCAATTCGTGACGAACAAAAAGAGAGCTATATGTGACAGCTGAAAAACTTTAAAGATGCTGTTTCATACTTGCATGCGGTTCAGGCTGAAGTTTAGCTATTGAGAAAAGAAATACATCACTTCGTAGAAAAAACTTTCGTCGAAATTTTGATATCATATTAAGATTGTTTAATCAACAATAACATACTTATTTCGACGCCCAAAGTATCCCTTGTAGAAAGGGCATAGCATTTAACGAACACGTTTTCGGTGACGTAATCATTACACGTGTAGGAGATTTACACCGTGTCACAACTAGCGTATTTGCGTTCGATGGGTATCAACTTTGGCAGCAACGAATACCTTATTCAGAGAAAAAGAAAAGAAAATCTAGTCGTGCGCGACAAAGACGGTTTTCAAGCGTATATTTAGAGACCGGAAGTTGTGAGATGGCCACACTTGATTCGCCTTTATGTTGGCGGCCGTTTCGGTAATTTTGGTAAATTATCTCATATTTAATGAATTTTGGTCCGATTTTCCCTAGGTTGGTCGCTAAACTTTTCTAAAAATTCAACGAATACATTAAAGATACTTAAAAAATATTGCAAGTATGATACAGCATCTTTAAGTGTCGAGAAGGCAAATACCATTCTTTCCAATTTCTGAAACAATAATTTATGTTGTTTGCTTCTCACGGAGGTACTGCACTTAGATTGGGACTGGGGGGTACTGCGTCCTGATGGATCCCGTCATGGGATCGGCAACTTTGCAGTAGAACTGTTCTACATACAATAAGATTTGGGTGCAATGTTACACTGAATTTCAGTGCAGTATCTATGGTTCACTAGTTCCAGCCGATGCTCGCACGTGTCACTGAAATGCATAGAAAAAATAGAGTTATTTTTTAAAGAATCCAATACTCGTTGTCTATCTCGGCTTTGGGATTGGGAGGTTTCAGGTTTTAATTAAAAACAATAATATGTATTGTCTAAAACCTCTCATTTTGAAGAACCTTAGTCTAGATTCGAACATGCAACCCTCAGAATGATGACTCAGCGATTTTTTCAACTACTGAACTAGGCTTTGGATGACACGGATTTAGAAAGTTTGTTTGTCAGTATGAAACCAGTAGTCCGTTCATAATAGGCGAGCGCCCGCGAAAGCTCGCGGGTACTCGCGGGCGCTCGATCCTGAACGACTTTGCCCGCCCGGGCGCCCGCGTGCACTCGCGTGCATTCGCGAGCTATGTCTTTGGCTGACTCGCTAGCGAACAAAGATGGCGATATTGTGTTGCTTAGCAAACATGTGATATTATCCTGACGAATTCTTTCAGCCTGTGCTGTGCCGATTTAAGAGCAATAATTTTCAAAATATTTAAATGAATTGTATCATTCATAGTTACAGTACAGTTAGACAGTAGCAATAGATAGAAATTGCATATTATTCAGTATATAGGGCAAATGCCTGAAATACATTGACGATACACTATGAATTATCACAATTGTACCTGTAGTTTTATTTATATTAGGAAAGTTACTTGTAAACATTATTCATATCATTTTTCTGTCCAAGAAAAAAATTAAAGAACCATGTAGATTAGTTGTTGGCCTACTTATTGACAGAACTGTAGGCCTACAATGACGGGGTGATTAACTTTTTTTAACACCATGATATAGATCCAGTTCACAATAAATAGTTAAATAAAATTAATCTTCAATACAGTGAATATAGTAATTTATTGAACTTCAGGCTTCTATTTGTTTCAAACTGTCTCCAACATACGTGAATATTTGAGGCAGGCGACTCTCAAGCCAAGAGTCTTTTGTTTTCATCATCCTATATTAAAATAGAGAAATTGAGTGTCAAGTATCATATCGTTAGCTCAAATATAGGATACAATGGTTGCTATGATTGACAGGCGTAGTTGGGTGTATGTGAGTGAGTGAGGCTTCTGCGCACGTCCGTCCATGTCTTATCATTGAAAAGTTGAAACACAAAATGCTGGAGTCTGGGAGTCAGTTGTCATTTCAATGCATTCATATAACTGAGAAAGGCAGTGTTCACGCCATTAGCGGGTTCTAAAAACATCATAATAATTAAGTTTGCACGATAATAAGCTTAAGGATCTTCTTATATCAATGCAGCAATTATGCTATACATATACAATGTACATACATATAAGGTTGAAAAATTAGGTATCCATATTTTATGAATGCTTCAATTTAAAGCTGAATGTAATTGTTTCTTCCAGTAAAAGCTTTTTTAACCTGTTATTCTACCTAACTTTCAAAGTTACAATTTGGCATGTCACGCTGTTATTATCTAAGTGGTATTAGAGACAAGACAAAAGTCTAGAAAATATCATAATCATGACAGGTAATCTATTACAAAAAAGCAGTACACACATATCATCTTAGGTAATTTTATGATATGCAAATTTCATTGTTATCAAACTTTCTTTATAAAAGGTTCTCTGTGTAAATGAAAATCACGTCTACATTTCATCATTTCCCCTAAGTATATATAACTAAAACATAACATATCATTCCAGTTTTGTCATGTTTAAAAACAATACTCAAACTATACCGGGGTTGTCCGAAAGCAAGCTCAGGGCTTCTGAACGGAAACATGGCCTTGTATTCGATCGTTTTTAAGGGACGTTCACACTGAATTAAAAGCAAATAACAATACATATAAGGCATCATTTTGACAGGAGTATGACTATTACAATGAATTAAGCAAATGGCCGGGAGAGCAAGTTAACTCTTTTGATTTACGAAAAGCTGAATGAATGAGACATCATCAAACTCATTAGAGTCCAGTGTGAGAAACAAGGGTTCGAAAGTTGAAATATTCTAATCATATCATTAAATTATTTGATTTCAAACTAATTTGCCACGCATGTATGAAACTGGTTTGAATAAGATTAAGTATTTACAAAGTTTCGTAAAAACTTATGTCCTGTCTGGAAGTTCAGTAGGGGAGACCGGGGCCGGTACGTCCCCTTTTCACTAAAATGTAGATAATGAGTTGTTTTTTCGCATTATACTAGTGTACGTTTGTACAGATATTGAACCTTATCTTATCTTTATTGCAATAATTGTCGAAAGTGCCTAACGTAACTAGTTTGCCAATAACTATGCTTTATAGACAACGAGTTGAAAAACCGAACATGCCCCGCATCGGGGTAAGTTCGGTTTCCCTCAGGGCGCAAGTTCGGCCATCCTTGGGAACAATCAGAACATGTTCAGCTTACAACAATTGAAGAGAGATAAGATGCTTCTCATAGCATTCAATATTTTGGACAGAAAAATACTACATTACTTTAAAAAATCATATTTCATAACGATCCAGACTTAGTTAACTTTCTATTATGAAAAAAATTCGTAAGAGAAGCCTACTATTCAAGGACCTTCTAGAGGGTCCTTTTGAGGAGGATGACCTTTAGAAAAATTGTTTCGAGGAGGACCTTAAAACATTTTTGACTGCCTCACGGCCGAATGTGCCCCGCCTGTAATGACCGAATGTACCCCACAAACCATGGTTGTTCTTTTTTCTATACTGCGAAAATACACAGACCTCGAACCAAAATAACTTATACGTCTCGGTATGTTGGTGTATGCTCACTTAAGAACATATTCCTAAACATAGTCAATATTTGTCAAAAACATAGTGAACTGAAGTCGAATATTTAACTCAACTAGATGAAAAACGGGTTTTCTTCCACAGTTTGTAAAGAACATGTTGAACTGTCACCATTTTAAAGTCAGTTTTGGAGTAAGATCATGTTGTCTTTTAGGAATTACCAATTTAAGTTATTATGGCCCCGAACAAAAATTACAGCGAAAAGACGAACATGCCCCGGGGCCGTGCCTGCCAGGGTCTCCCTTATTTATTTTCGACCTAAACAGACTTAGAACAATGTTTTCCAAAAATTGAGATCCAGATTGTCTCGAATTTCATATTTATACTCATGGAATTACTGAACATAATAATAGATTTTGTGACATGGTGTGAAAACAAGAACTTATTATCAATTTCAGGAACAATCATATCAATACTAACCCTGTCTGTATAAATGGTTCAAATGTTGAAATTGTGGATGAATATAAATACCTTGGCACAATAACAGATAGTAAATTAAATTGGAATGCCAATACCGATGCCGTTATAAAAAAATGCAAACAAAGATTACATTTCTTGCGCAAGCTGCGATCTTTTAATGTCAATGAACGTGTACTATCCCTCTTTTATCATTGTTTCATTGAAAGCATATTAACGTTTTCCTTCCAATGTTGGTATGGTTCATTGTCTTTGGTAAACAAATCACGCTTAGAAAAAGTGGTTCATATTCCTGGTAAAATTGCCGGGGTTTCACTTGTAAATCTATCTTATCTTTATGAAAAAAGAGTATTGAAATTATCTTTGAAAATTTTGTCCTATCCAGATCATGTATTGCACTGTGAATATGTTAAACTTCCTTCTGGAAGAAGATACTTACTGCCATGTTTTAAAACCAATAGGGGTAAAAATACTTTCATTCCTTGCAGCGTTCGCCTTTTAAATGCTCCTTAATTTACACGCATGATTGTGATTGTTCTTTGTATTCCTCGTAACTATGTTGTTTATTTTTATTGTACACCAGCTCTGTAATGATACAACATGAATTCCCTTCGGGGTAATAAAGTATTATTATTATTATATTTGTATGCAAGGATCTTGGATATAGTGTTGATTATAAGCAAATTCATTCACATGATTGGGAAAAGACAAATAGAACACTTTAAACTTGTCAGTTTAATGCAGGCCCGTAGCTCATCAGACTCAAACATGTAAGTGAAAATGACACTTAGCTGAGATTGTTAAAAGAGCAAAAGAGATGTATATTAGGGTAGAGTTTGCTTTAGTTTAAATAACATAGATTTTCCCAATTAGTCACATTTCTTCTTAGCCATCCAGGAAGTGACTAGATTACATGTACATGTGTATTAAACATTTGCTTGTGCCAAGAACTAATCATTATGAGAATCCAGAGACTAGAGTTATTCCAAGTATTGCACAATATTCCTACCCTGCCACTCTAAATATAAATCATTAAGTAAAGTGTTCTTACTACTTAAGGTTGTGCCAATCCATATGGCTTTTGTTCTGCTTATGTTCCTTCGGCCTTTACATTCAATGTAATGTTAATTCAATGTATATTCTTAACATATCCATCTAAGAAAGATAACCATAAGTATATATTTGGACAAGTTGTGTTCAATTTAAAACTTTTTTTTCAAGACTTATACCCTTAATATCAGGATTTCAACTAACATGTCTAATATTTCAAATACAATAATAAATAGATAACTAGGTAGAATAAGAGGTAAGAGGCTTTTACCCTCTGCATTTAATTGAAGCATTCATAAAATATGTATACCTGATTTTCCTTGTCTATGTTTATATTTGGAAAAAAGATACATGTATTACTAATTATTGATGCTAATATATAGTTACTAACAAAGATACATTTCTTTGAAAAGCATTTTTACTTTTTGAATGTCAATATTGTTTTCCATAATGGTTAACATATGGTTTGGGTTTTTGGTAATGTTTTTTAACCTTCTTCATACCATTTAATTCTTTTTAAGCACTTTGGGGATTTTATAATTCTTTACTGAGCTGTACCGATACTGTTTGCTATCTGTTAGACATGCCAAGGCTACTTTTTTATTTGTTTAAGTTGTCACTTCCGTAGGCTTGTCATTATTGTTTATGGGATACACAGCATGTGACAATGACTACTGTTTTTTTATTCACATTCCTCATGTCCAAGCATATCAGTTTGCAAAATCTGCCCTACAGTAATCCCAATAAGTTTTCATTATAAACTACCGGAAATCAAGTTTCTATCTTTCATTATAAACTACCGGAAATCAACTTTCTAGCGAGCGCTCGCATTCGTTCAGGAAACACGCGGGCGCTCGCCTTGTGAACATACTACTGTGTTGTTCATTCGGCGGATGAAACGAAGGTACACGTCGGGAAAAATGCCTATCTCGTGCATCACGCCCCGCATGAGTTGTCAATTGCATCGTCGTCGGGCAAGCAGGCAATACACGTGCACGGATGAACCCATTTGTAGCTTGGCCTAAGGTTGTGTCCCATATCCGATGAGTGAGAATTATGGAAGGGGATGTGTGCCAAAAATGAATTCATGTACACTCGTAACTTGCAAGATGTAACATGTCGTTCTCAACCATGCAATTCTCGAAAAGACAAGTCCAAGCGTGCAAAACTAACATTTCAATCCTGTAAAACTCAACTTGCTGTTCTCAACTTTACAAAGTTGAAATGTAATTCAAGAAATGTCAAAAGACAAAACCCGATTTTCTATTTTGAATAAGAGTAATATTCACAATAAGCAATGCTGTAAGTTACGTTTCACATATGGAATGGAAAATGGAAAATGGAAAATGGAAAATGGAAAATGGAAAATAAAGAGTTGTAAAATCAGCTTTTTAAAACAGACTTTTGCATTTCGAGTTTTACACGATTGCAATGTACATGATTTCGCATTGACGGGGGATGTGTGCCAAAAATGATATGCTATGCTTGATTCGTTAAAGCAAACATTAGGCCGGCGCGCGCTGATTCTGCAACAGGCACGAGAAAGGAACAAATTTACTTTATGTAAGCGGGTGACCTGCCTAACCGAAACAAATACCCAAAATGACAGAATAACTGACCAACGTACGTTTTAAGCATAAGCGGGAGTATAATATATAGCGTTCATTCTTTCCGTTCATCTTCTGTCTGGCCGTCACAAAATTTGTCCGTAGCATATCTCAAAAACTATACCTGCTAGCTTCACCAAATTTCAAACACTTATCAACCATGATCCCTAGATGTGCCTTAACGAGGTTAGACTAAAAAAAAATTTGTTGCAGTTTCCATGGATATATGACTAAAAAAGTTATTCGATGATAAATTTCTTTGAAATATACATCTCAGCTTCACCAAATGTTCTACACATGTCAATCATGATTTTGGATATGCCCTTTGAAAGTTAAACAATATGTGAATTTTCATTTCTGTGTTTTTTAAACATGACTAACAAAGTGACTCAAAATATTTTTGTCCTCAGCACATCTCGTAGAATTTTTATGATCACTACCTAAAATTTGAAACAAAGATCAACCACTATTCCTAGATGTACCCTTTTAATGGTAAAATCTATTAATGAAGATAGTTTTGTGGTTTCAGTTCAAAGGAGACTTACACACAATCACGGACTTACCTTTAAAACTGTATACTAAACTATCATACAACATTAAACAATTTTTATCAATTCTACTGTTTGAAATTCTTTGAACAAAGTTGGAAGCGGGGCTATGTGAACTCTGCTCGGTTTCTTACTTGTTGATTAAAGTAATCCAAAAATATGTTTTATTGTTGTGAGGGTAATATTTGTATGCCACTATTTTGGCATTCTCTCCCCACAGAGGCAGATCAAGTCATGAAATATCAATACAGCCTCTGTTCTATTATGCCGACTTTGTGGGATAAAAAGGGAGATGCCTGATGGAGAAAATCAAAGTTATATTTATTATTTGTGCAATCAGCGAATTATTTTGTGCCGGGCGAAACTACCAGAACGCACGGATTTCGGCTAGTTAGAACAGAGGTTGTATCAACATTTCATGACTTCATTATGTGGGGAGAGAGTGCTATACTGGTACTTTATAATATATCAAGTTGAATATCAAATGAATAAAAAATGAGATTTTTATGATGACTGGCTCTTGCTTTTATATTTGAAAGTGAGAAGCACAACCACGTAATTTGTAAACGTTACCAAATCAGGTTAAGTACATTTAAGTGAATGTAACTTAAAACTGAATAAACTTTCACGAAACTAAATCTTAAATTTATTTTGGTATATAATATCGCAATGAAGAAAATGTATGCATTTTTTGGATATTTTTACTCTTACTTAAAGTGGTTTACAAAATAAATATATGTCAAAATCGGTGAGGTAGGAAGAGTATTTCATTCATTGCTACTTGTATGGCATTAAAGTTCAAAGGTATTTAACATATATACACCAAACTATACATAGTTATCGCTTCAATTTCGAATAATCACTAAAATGTATCGTTGATAAGAATATTCAATGCAGTCTTACATTTACTGTCATTTAAGTTGAATATTTGTGTTTAATTTTTGATGTCCATTTTATATAAAATTCAACAATGGTCAAGCTAGCAATATCTGGAATGAAGATATGCTTTAAATGTAAATTGGCCAATTATTCTGTCATTTAGGTATTTGTTTCGGTTAGCCAGGTCAGCCGCTTACATAAAGTAAACTTGTTCCTTTCTCGTGCCTGTTGCAGAATCAGTGCGCGCCGGTCTAATGTTTGCTTTAACGAATCAAGCATAGCATATCATTTTTGGCACACATCCCCCGTCAATGCGAAATCATGTACATTGCAATCGTGTAAAACTCGAAATGCAAAAGTCTGTTTTAAAAAGCTGATTTTACAACTCTTTATTTTCCATTTTCAATATGTGAAACGTAACTTATAGCATTGCTCATTGTGAATATTACTCTTATTCAAAATAGAAAATCCGGTTTTGTCTTTTGACATTTCTTGAATTTCAACTTTGTAAAGTTGAGAACAGCAAGTTGAGTTTTACAGGATTGAAATGTTAGTTTTGCACGCTTGGACTTGTCTTTTCGAGAATTGCATGGTTGAGAACGACATGTTACATCTTGCGAGTTACGAGTGTACATGAATTCATTTTTGGCACACATCCCCTTCCATAGAGAATTGCATAATATTGTTAATAGAATGTGGGAAATATATGTAATATGTCAAAAACAACAGTTTTTAGTTTCGTGAAGTCATGCATGGATTAAGATGGAGAATGCACTCGGCGTCGTGGATTCTAGATTACTTTCACGAATCACGAAAATATGTAAAGGCTAATGTCCGGGTAACTCTCCATTCCTAAAAAATAATTGAGCCGAGTGCCCCAGGGCCCGAGGATCATCATTATTTGAGTCGCAGTCTAAGAAAACCTAGCCTCAATAATATCTGCTTAAATGATTTAAACGCGAAAAAAAGCACAATAATAAGTGGTTGATAATCATCAAGATATATAAAATATAGGTGTTCTATAATATTTTACATTTAGGCGTTTACAATAACTTAAAACGTTGTGAATCTTGTATAAATCTATGAACAGATTCAAGAATATTCTAATTTATTATTTCGCTTAAATATTGATCACCATATAGAATGGTATATACATCAAATTTTTTTGGTAGAAATATTTATCTGATCTTAATAGATTGAAATTAGGACAGAAAGGGAAATAGTGGAGAGAATCTTGATTATCATTATTTTTATCCCACCGGTATGTAACACACCCTGTAATACGCACCGTTGGGAGAGAGATTGTTACTGGGATTCCGGATTGTTATGGAACGGTTACGGATTGTCATGGGAACTGTTGTGCCATGCATGGCATATTTAATGATCGCTACAGTAGTAAGAATTCATGTTTAATCCCAATTGACACTGTTCGTAGGTTCTAACATAATATGTCTATAGATTTGTTCATTCATTACGCATAGAAATCTACATTGAGCAAAGTAAACACTGTTGGCGTCCTGAATATTGGTCCAAAATAACTACCTTGACATCATAAAGCGTTCTTGTTTTTTTAATTGAACGATGTTTACGCAAAAAAAAGTAATTCCGTGTTTACATAAATGATTGTTTTAAATGATAGGTCGAACAAATGTGAAATAATGCCCTTGACAAAAAACTTATTGTAATTTTCCCGAGAGAGGGGTACAATTTTATTACAACGGATTGTTACATGATGCTTTTCCGGATAACTACTGAGCAAGCACATTTTTGCTACGGATTATGAAGGGATGTTTGGCAAATAACAGCATAGTATTCTGGTGTATTCTAAACAACGAGTTCAAATTAAATCGTTTTTATGCAGAAAAATGCCACAGATGTGAAACAAAGGATGATTACTTTGATAAGAATATTTCTTTGATCAAAACCTTGATCGCGAAAACGATTTAATAAGCTCCAGCATGCCACTGCTGCAAAGTCGAACAAGTTAAGTGAAATATGAATGCAACATCACAAGACATTTGAGCACAAAATTGCTGCCATATGCCAAAATTAACTAGCGTCATCAGAAGATAATATACCCCACTGGTTCCAAATATTTCAGAATTAATATGTTATATATGTAAGTGAGAAAATTTGCAATCTATTTTAAATAGAATTGGCATAGTAAACTTCCTGAGAATTGATGTTCAAGAAACACAATTCTTAGTAAAAACGTTAGAATGTACATCAAAAGAAGTTGAAATTCCAAAAGGCACATCTTTCTACACATCAGCTATGTCTTTAATGTTTGAGAGGTCTGCTTTGCAAGTTTAAGATTTAGGACATATCGACAGAACTGGCGATATAACTAGGGGAGACCAGGACAAAGAGCGCCCCCTAACATATAAACTGTTTTCTGGGCATATTAACATGTTTAGAATGCAACTTGCAGCATGTCTCTAATTCTCATCAGATAAACTATTGTATGATAAATGTTTTTTAACCTACCATGCCTACATAAAGAGATATTAACGAAAATGTATTTCGACAAAGGCGGTGCACTTTGCCCCGTAGTTTAGGGCAAAGTGGCCCATGCGAAAAGACACACAATTGTTATATGTCAAACACCTATAATAAGCCATTACCATACAACAATGTTTTTTAAAAGTGCCATGCAGCTCACAGGCAACCTTATGAAAACTAAACAAATAATAAAAATCAAAGCTCAGTATTCAAAGAAGGACAAAATATGTTTTTATATGTCATGTATGGAAGGGGATGTGTGCCAAAAATGAATTCATGTACACTCGTAACTCGCAAGATGTAACATGTCGTTCTCAACCATGCAATTCTCGAAAAGACAAGTCCAAGCGTGCAAAACTAACATTTCAATCCTGTAAAACTCAACTTGCTGTTCTCAACTTTACAAAGTTGAAATTCAAGAAATGTCAAAAGACAAAACCGGATTTTCTATTTTGAATAAGAGTAATATTCACAATGAGCAATGCTATAAGTTACGTTTCACATATTGAAAATGGAAAATAAAGAGTTGTAAAATCAGCTTTTTAAAACAGACTTTTGCATTTCGAGTTTTACACGATTGCAATGTACATGATTTCGCATTGACGGGGGATGTGTGCCAAAAATGATATGCTATGCTTGATTCGTTAAAGCAAACATTAGACCGGCGCGCACTGATTCTGCAACAGGCACGAGAAAGGAACAAGTTTACTTTATGTAAGCGGCTGACCTGGCTAACCGAAACAAATACCTAAATGACAGAATAATTGGCCAATTTACATTTAAAGCATATCTTCATTCCAGATATTGCTAGCTTGACCATTGTTGAATTTTATATAAAATGGACATCAAAAATTAAACACAAATATTCAACTTAAATGACAGTAAATGTAAGACTGCATTGAATATTCTTATCAACGATACATTTTAGTGATTATTCGAAATTGAAGCGATAACTATGTATAGTTTGGTGTATATATGTTAAATACCTTTGAACTTTAATGCCATACAAGTAGCAATGAATGAAATACTCTTCCTACCTCACCGATTTTGACATATATTTATTTTGTAAACCACTTTAAGTAAGAGTAAAAATATCCAAAAAATGCATACATTTTCTTCATTGCGATATTATATACCAAAATAAATTTAAGATTTAGTTTCGTGAAAGTTTATTCAGTTTTAAGTTACATTCACTTAAATGTACTTAACCTGATTTGGTAACGTTTACAAATTACGTGGTTGTGCTTCTCACTTTCAAATATAAAAGCAAGAGCCAGTCATCATAAAAATCTCATTTTTTATTCATTTGATATTCAACTTGATATATTATAAAGTACCAGTATAGCACTCTCTCCCCACATAATGAAGTCATGAAATGTTGATACAACCTCTGTTCTAACTAGCCGAAATCCGTGCGTTCTGGTAGTTTCGCCCGGCACAAAATAATTCGCTGATTGCACAAATAATAAATATAACTTTGATTTTCTCCATCAGGCATCTCCCTTTTTATCCCACAAAGTCGGCATAATAGAACAGAGGCTGTATTGATATTTCATGACTTGATCTGCCTCTGTGGGGAGAGAATGCCAAAATAGTGGCATACAAATATTACCCTCACAACAATAAAACATATTTTTGGATTACTTTAATCAACAAGTAAGAAACCGAGCAGAGTTCACATAGCCCCGCTTCCAACTTTGTTCAAAGAATTTCAAACAGTAGAATTGATAAAAATTGTTTAATGTTGTATGATAGTTTAGTATACAGTTTTAAAGGTAAGTCATTGTGTGTAAGTCTCCTTTGAACTGAAACCACAAAACTATCTTCATTAATAGATTTTACCATTAAAAGGGTACATCTAGGAATAGTGGTTGATCTTTGTTTCAAATTTTAGGTAGTGATCATAAAAATTCTACGAGATGTGCTGAGGACAAAAATATTTTGAGTCACTTTGTTAGTCATGTTTAAAAAACACAGAAATGAAAATTCACATATTGTTTAACTTTCAAAGGGCATATCCAAAATCATGATTGACATGTGTAGAACATTTGGTGAAGCTGAGATGTATATTTCAAAGAAATTTATCATCGAATAACTTTTTTAGTCATATATCCATGGAAACTGCAACAAATTTTTTTTTAGTCTAACCTCGTTAAGGCACATCTAGGGATCATGGTTGATAAGTGTTTGAAATTTGGTGAAGCTAGCAGGTATAGTTTTTGAGATATGCTACGGACAAATTTTGTGACGGCCAGACAGAAGATGAACGGAAAGAATGAACGCTATATATTATACTCCCGCTTATGCTTAAAACGTACGTTGGTCAGTTATTCTGTCATTTTGGGTATTTGTTTCGGTTAGGCAGGTCAGCCGCTTACATAAAGTAAATTTGTTCCTTTCTCGTGCCTGTTGCAGAATCAGCGCGCGCCGGCCTAATGTTTGCTTTAACGAATCAAGCATAGCATATCATTTTTGGCACACATCCCCCGTCAATGCGAAATCATGTACATTGCAATCGTGTAAAACTCGAAATGCAAAAGTCTGTTTTAAAAAGCTGATTTTACAACTCTTTATTTTCCATTTTCCATTTTCCATTTTCCATTTTCCATTTTCCATTTTCCATTCCATATGTGAAACGTAACTTACAGCATTGCTTATTGTGAATATTACTCTTATTCAAAATAGAAAATCGGGTTTTGTCTTTTGACATTTCTTGAATTACATTTCAACTTTGTAAAGTTGAGAACAGCAAGTTGAGTTTTACAGGATTGAAATGTTAGTTTTGCACGCTTGGACTTGTCTTTTCGAGAATTGCATGGTTGAGAACGACATGTTACATCTTGCAAGTTACGAGTGTACATGAATTCATTTTTGGCACACATCCCCTTCCATAGTCATGGACCTATATTTTCGAAGTTTTTATAAAAAAACTTACATGATTACTATATACGAATTTCTAATAACTTTGGGAACCTTGACAATTCAACTCATTTATTATCAGAAACCAGAAGTGTTGTAGTTATAAGCTAAACAAAACGTGACGAAAATAAGAATATTTGCATAGTTATGAAAGGCACAGGGACTTGTATTGCTAATAAAAACTATTCCTAGTAAGAATACTTGAATACGATAATCGCCTATTACTAATAATACTGAGTATTATTAGTAATAGGCGATTATCGTATTCAAGTATTCTATAAAAACTGTTCCTAGTAAGAATCATTATGCATCCCTTTAATATGGTCATCTAATTTATCGAGTCTACAGAATACTTTATTGCAGTGTGTGCGAAACAGATTCTTCTTGTGCCCTATACACACTAACATGGACGTGTCAACACCCGACCCTTCGAGACCAGAAAGATCCACTGTATCCATTGTGTTTGATTTTTGATGGAACTGAAACCAGTTATTGTCAAAATATTATACCATTTTGCATCAAAAACATTTTTTTGTTGATTTCGTTTTTTTTACAATCCGTATCGTACTCATTCACAATCCGGAACATCTGTAAACATAGCCCAGTAACAATCATTGACAATAACATTACACCCGTCTGAATAAACATCAATTATAAACAATTAAAATAACCCTTTTCATTCATCGAATATGGAATTGTAAATGTCAATTGAATGAAGTTTTGAAAAATTGAAGTTTTAATACATTACATCGTCCAATTTAGTTTATCTAAGAGTTTTAATCAGTCTTAGATATTAAAGTTTTCGATGTCATCAACGAATTTGCTTAATGAAATGAAAATACAAACTAATGATAGCTTAAGTTTGTGGTTCAATATTTAGCCGCCGTATTGAAAGTTTTGTGGTTCAATATTTAGCCGCTGTATAGAGAGTTTGTGATTCAATATTTAGCCGCTGTATCTAGAGAGTTTGTGATTCAGTATTTGGCCGCTGTATAGATAGTTTGTGCTTCAATATTTAGCCGCTGTATTGAGAGTTTGTGATTCAATATTTAGCCGCTGTATTGAGAGTTTGTGATTCAATATTTAGCCGCTGTGTAGAGAGTTTGTGATTCAATATTTAGCCGCTGTATTGAGAGTTTGTGATTCAATATTTAGCCGCTGTATTGAGAGTTTGTGATTCAATATTTAGCCGCTGTATAGAGAGTTTGTGATTCAATATTTAGCCGCTGTATTGAGAGTTTTGTGGTTCAATATTTAGCCGCTGTATAGAGAGTTTGTGATTCAATATTTAGCCGCTGTATTGAGAGTTTGTGATTCAATATTTAGCCGCTGTATAGAGAGTTTGTGATTCAATATTTAGCCGCTGTATTGAGAGTTTGTGGTTCAATATTTAGCCGCTGTACTGTATTGAGAGTTTTGTATTTCAGTATTTGGCCGCTGTATAGAGAGTTTGTGGTTCAATATTTAGCCGCTGTATTGAGAGTTTTGTGGTTCAATATTTAGCCGCTGTATAGAGAGTTTGTGATTCAATATTTAGCCGCTGTATAGAGAGTTTGTGATTCAGTATTTGGCCGCTGTATAGAGTTTGTGATTCAATATTTAGCCGCTGTATAGAGAGTTTTGTGGTTCAATATTTAGCCGCTGTATAGAGAGTTTTGTGGTTTAATATTTAGCCGCTGTATAGAGAGTTTTGTGGTTTAATATTTAGCCGCTGTATAGAGAGTTTTGTGGTTTAATAATTAGCCGCTGTAAAGAGAGTTTTGTGGTTTAATATTTAGCCGCTGTATAGAGAGTTTGTAGATCAGTATACAGCTGTTGTATTGAGAGTTGCTATCTGGTTTATGGCTGCATATTGGAGGGCTTTTCTGTAGCTTGTTACATAATCACTGGCTTCTATCTGTTGATAATGAATTCAGTTTACAGTTCTTGTTGAGGTGGACTCTTAACATACCTGAAATGATAAACATGTATTTAATTTAATGTATTTAATGATCAGTTGTTGGTTATTTCATAAGTGCTAAATCAACTGGTGCTCTTTTAAACTATGAATTGAAAGAGGAGATATAAAATTACACTTGTTGAAAGTATGCTGTTTTTTTGTAATATAAACTCTAATTGGTTCAAATGTTGTCATAGTTGTTTTTCATCCCGCTTCATCAGAGCAAGAGAAAAGAACCTGGGGTATAGGATAGGATAGGCGGTTAACAATTAACGTTCCCCATAAAAAATTACACAACGCAAAGTCCGTCAACCGCGAAACCCGTCCTATAACAGTACTATTACCCGATTGAGAAGCAAACAACGTGTTTATTTTACCGTCAAGTCAAATTTCGATAGAAATTAATTCAAATTAGACTATCGACAACAAATGAGATTTCAAACGTTTGACTCCAAATAAAAACAGAAAGCATGAATCTCGACTCAATGGCATCAAATGGTATATAAACTACAAAGTTTCATTCGTTAGCCTATCAAGGAAATTTATTTTTCCGTAAGATCATCATGTAGATACATTATCAATTACAAATTGCGTATAAAAGACAAAAAAAGAACACAGAGCACCTACGCAATGTTTGTCATAAAGGATGTGTTCATTTAACAATAATTGCAAAACAGTCCATTCATAAGGACTCAAATCGATGAATTCAAATAAAAGTAAAAATTTCTGCTTGTTTTAATCTTTTATGACAAGAGACATACACGAACACTGTATTCAAAGAATGCTCCCCTTGACAGCTGGAATGCCTCCTGTTTAACATCAAAGACGCCGATATGCGATAAAAGGAGCAGTGTTGTCAAATTGTGAAACATGGCTTTGTTTTGTTATTGTGATGTGTAACTGATTGTTGGGAGACTTCATTTTCTTTCACCAAACATACCACTGGTGTGAAAACTTTGACAGTTATACATTTTTTGGGACGAATATTTCACTTTGAAATGTTATATATAGCATAGATATAACATTTTGAAAACTCGGAATAAAACATGATCAACCTAAACTGAAACACTGAAAATATCTACCAACAGTTTTCCGGGAATGAAATCATTGCTAAAATGTTTGCTTACAACCCCCTTTTCCATTCAACATACTGCAATGTTTTTGATATGCTATATGTATTGAAATTAAATCATCGTCTTGAAATCAGTATTCATGTTTGTCTCAGTGGAATCTTTTGAAGAGGATAGCACAATTGTCAACTTTATTCAATCTAAATTGGTAAAGGATTAAACCTACAGATAAAAATCCTATTCATGTCGATTTACCGTCTATGAAGACAAAAAGAGACTTTGAAAATAGTTTATAATGATATAAGCACGTGTGCACTTATGAAAAATAATATAAATGGTATATGACATGTTACACAGTATTGATTATTTGTAGGTGGTCAAAATCCAACAAACAGTCCACATCAATATTCCCTTAAGGAAATTGCAACTTCAGTTACAAACGTATCCCATAGAAGTGAGTGAAATATTAGTGTTTAAAGGGGAAATCATAGTGTTTAAATATTTCACTGATTATTGTACGTTAATGGTAATTGAATTATCTTGATAGTGTCAAAAACCTCATTACACTAACCAATCATGCATAGTCAGAGGACAAAGTATTAAGATTCCCATAAAATCCATTGGCGGCCATTTTTGTGAACACCATTCATTCATTTTGTGTAAGAAAAAGGAATCGCATGGCCAAACTTTATATTTGAATTATTACTGCTTCAATTAGTTTAGATTCATTGACTTTCAATCGGAACCATTCATTTTAATTTTCCTGACATATTCCTAAAAACGTGATACTGCCCCTTTTAAACATGGTAGGAATATTTCCCTACCTGAAGCAGTCATGGCTCTGTTTTGCATTTTGGAATCATAATGTTAATTTTATGAACCTTCAAGCAATTTTCGACATATTATTTTTTACAAAAAGTTTTTATTCAAAAGAAAACACACGAAATGGTACAGTCAAGCAAAAATGAAAAAGGGAGGAAAAGGAAAAAGGGGGATAGGAGATAGAGAATAGTGGAAAGTAAAAGGATGAAAAAGGTGCAGAAATAGAAGGAACTCATGATACTTGTCATATTGTAAAGGCTTGCCCATTTTCTTTTGAAAGTTTGGGTTTTCGACACATATGCTTATGTCATAATATTTCAGGCATATTTCTAGATTATTATCCTTCGAGCATATTACTTGATTCAATTTTTTTTGCTATAGACATTCAAGCATATTTTCTTTACATAATGATTATGTTATGAAGCTTCAAGTATATATCTAATGCTTATGAACACTTACGTGTATTCTTGAAAATTCTGTCGTTATAACAATTCAAGCATATTTTTCGAAACAGAAAGTTTTTGTTATTTACCCTAAAGAATATTTGTTATGCCTATATACATTTAGGCAGATAGAAAATGATTCTTGATAGATACATCTTATGTAATAAACTTTGATATTTATGTAATGATTTCCTAAAAATGCCTCTAATTGTAGACGCTGTAAAAGAAAGTTTACATGAATTGTGATTTCTTCATCTTCTTAATTGTGTTGCTTAATTGAATCATTTAGCTTTTCATTTAGCTTTTCACTAGATCCAATATTACATCTGTTTCTTAATCTCGTATTCATACTCAAAATGCTTATGTAAGCAAATTTCCCAAAGATTTTTCGTGATTTACAAGTTTAGTGTTTCTACATAGACTCATAAATAACCGTGATATGAAAGAAGCTTTCATTAAGGATAAAGCATATGAATAAGAATGGTCATAAGTCTGGTCTTTTATATTTAGATGACGTTACATACAAACTAAATCTTCCTCATCACTGTATCTGTCTCAAAGCAAAATAAATTATTAGACACGATGTTTAAAAAACAACTATCATATCACAAACTTGGTTCACAACACACAGAATGTGTCAGACATGGTATAGAAAATAGACATATCACATATCACAAACTTGGTGCACATCACATAAAAAGTATTAGACACGATACATCAAAATAACAACTTCAAAATCATAATCTGTCCGTAAGAACACAAAAGGATAAGAAACTTAATTTCTTTGTATCAACCTGACAAGAAAATATTTCACAACCTCCTCTCCCTAAAGAAAGCGAAGCCCCACCCCCTGCCTAGCTGTCTGTGTGTGCGTGGGTGGGTGAGGTGGAATCAACTGCGATAGTCTCTCTTCCCAGCAAATGACGACTAGATATCGACACCGGGCAATTTGAGGCAATTAACAACTCGGGTGCGATGTGTAGGGGATCGGTTCATCTCTGACACGTGCCTACTATTTTTCATTTCAGACGAGGACACTTATTTCGCCTTGCTGAGTCAGATTTTTGTTCACTATAAAAGCATTTCACTTTTGTAGACTTCATTGTCTTGTGTTGAAAACATTGTTCTTTAAAGAACAACTGTACTTTCTGTGTGGTCTTGGTGAAGACAAATCGTGAAACGAGGATCAGTCCTGAGCTGGTAGAACTCTACTGAGACCGACTCCTGTTGAGGGAAGGGACACGAGGTTTCTGTTCCTTATACAGTTGCTTATCATTCTGGTTGAAAACTTTACAAAGGACAATTTGACATCTAATGGGGACCGCCGTAGTTTTAACGTACTTCTGTGTACATCTAGTGCTCGTGATATCTGCCGTGGATCCTGAGACCAAGTCCTCTCCAGGTGCAAACAACCTCCTCAAACTCCTGCAAAAGAGACAACCTCAGGGTAATTGCTCGTGTAACGATATTATATTTTTTATTTTAAAATGTAAAATAATTGTGAAAAAAATTTTAATCGAATGTAAAACCATCATAAAAATTAATGGCGTTTCTTAATTTGAGAAATTATACCGCCCGATATGTGTTTATTTAACGTTGCATAACGTTTGATACGTTAACGGCGTTATTTTGGAGCGAAAATTAGCATGTATTGTTTGTGTTTATTTAGATTTTACATTTTAGGGCCTTTAAATAATTAACGACTCGGTTTTGAAGCTTAGCGCTAAGGGCGTCCAATTTGTTTTCATTATTTTAAGGACGTTTAAGAAATCAATGGCGTTGTTTAAAAGCTGAATACGATGGTCGTCCAAACTGTCTTTATTTGTAAAAATGTTTATGTTTAACATTGAACATTCTCTCTTTGAGATTGTAACCCTTCGGACATCAAAACAATGTTTAACAGAATGTCAAATGTTACCACAATCACGAAAACGTTCCAACATCAAAGACTGAAAACGTTTCATTCCATCATCTAAACATTTTTATTTTGTTATGATACGAAGGTAATCTGTGAGTTGACGTTCCCTTGAAGAACGAATTCACTTCAATATCTGTTCCGTTGCAATTATCTAAATATACAATGTATTCGGGTCTGTTTGAAGGGGCAGTAGCACGGGTTGTTTAATTACATATTTTCAATTTTCGCTGATAAGTTTCTCAACCTTTCGAATTGTAAAGAGTAATACATCTGGCTTTCTGTACATCTTATAAATTAATTTAAAGGGGCAGTAGCCCGTTTTTTGAAAACAAAATATTTTCATTTTTTTTTACCGACTATTGTACGTTAATGTTTAATGAATTATCTTGATAGTTTCAAAAATCTCATTACACAAGCCAATCATCCATTGTCTGAGAAAAAATATGAAGATTCATATGAAGTCCATTGGTGGAAATTTGTGTGTGAACACCTTTAATTCATTTTGTGCAAGAAAAAGGAACCGCATGGCTGAACTTTACATTATATATTTGACATATTACAGCTTCTTTTAGTTTAAATACATTGTCTTTCGATTGGAACCATTTATTTCCATTTTCCTGACAGCACCTTATTCCCTATCAAAACATGCTACTGCCCCCTTTAATAAAGCGATAATAATATTTTAGAAAGAAACTAATTATCATTTACAGTAACGATAACTCATGTATGTCAGTGTTATTAACTTCAACTACTCTAGAACGCTCTCCTGACATGAAGCATACTTTGTTTCTAAGAAGAAAGGTTGTTCAGAAACAATTAACGAATGGTTAAAAGTATCTACCTTTCTATTATTTCGATACATTTATACATAAACTGTTTCTTGACAAAATGATTAATAATTGAAGGTGTTCGTATCGACTTAAGAGAGAACAACTATGTGAGTTAAAGGGGCAGTAGCACGTTTTATAAACAATTCCTGTTTTAAATTTTTACTGATAATTGTACGTTGATGCTATATGATTTACTTTGATAGTGTCTAAAATCTCATTACACAAACCAATCATACATATTCAGAGAAAAAAGTATAAATATTCACATAAAGTCAATTGGCAGCCATATTTGCGTGAACACCTTTAATTCATTTGTATAAGAAAAAAGAACCGTATGGCTGAACATAACATTTTATATTTGATTTATTACTGCTTCATTTAGTTGAAATACATTGTCTTTCAATTTGAAACATTTATTTTCATTTCACATCGCCTTATATTCCCCCTTAAAGGGGCAGTAGCACGTTTTAGGGGGAATGCAGGGTGATGTCAGGGAAATGAAAATTAATGGTTCCAAATGAAAGACAATGTATTTTAACTAAATGGAGCAGTAATAGTTCAAATATATAACGTAAAGTTTAGCCGTGCGATTGCTTTTTCTTACACAAAATGAATTAAAGGTGTTCACACATAATGGCCGCCAATGGATTTTATGTTAATCTTCATACTTTGTCCTCTGACTATGGATAATTGGCTTGTGTAATGAAATTTTTGACACTGTCAAAATAATACATTCAGCATTAACTTAAAAATATCAGTAAAAAATCTAAAATATAAAATTATAAAAAAACGTGCCACTGCCCCTTTAAACGTCCTACTGCTCCTTTAAGTAAAAATGGTTTATGTCTGCCCCCTGAAGCACCCGACCCCTTTCCAATCCACAAAACCCCTTCAAATTATTTCTCTATCAATAAGAAATCATACATTTGAAATGTATACATGTTAATGATATTTTTCATTTAGAATTATAATTGGAATTTATAACTCGTTACTAACTCTGCTTGATTGTTGATGAAAGGATATAGGTTTTCACTTTCATCTTTGATATACAATCCTCTGGAGAGGGGTTGATATCAATACGATCAAGATAGTTTTAAAGTCTCGAATATCAGTGGGCACACATTATTATTCATATCAGATACTCTCTGTAACTATCACTGAGTCATTAACAACTTCATACTAATTAGTTTTATGTCTTGGGGTTATTCTGAGTCGATTTGATTAGCTTCATATGACGAAACCCTCTTAATTTGTTTCATGAAAGACTCTTAGATTTGATTATCACTTATTGCCCAAGTACCCATTTATATTATTAGAAATGTTTCCTACGAAACAAAATATGTCAATGTTATTATAGTGTCATAGATCAATGATCAAGATAAGTCTCGAATATCAGTGGGCACAATTATTTTTTTTTTTCCATGGGCACAAATTATCATTCATATCAGATACTCTCTATAACTATCACAGAGAGTCTCTGTCCCTAGGTCCAATGTGCCTTGTCTTGAATACAGTACATACGGGTGTCTGACACAAGCGATTCAAATACCTCACTACCTCTTTAACGATGACGATTAACGAGGCAAGGTACTCATAGGTACTCTTTATCATCTAATTCTGCTGAACAAACGTTTGTTCCGTGACTTGCAAATGATCCTGGATTTTTACTGAAGTGGGTCTTATTCTACCATCTCTGTCCAAATGTATGCTTTTATCAGGAGATAAAGATAACTCATGTTACTATCAAAATCATATTTAATCAAGGATACATTTTCCCTCTTCCAACATTAATATGAATATATATCATTCTTACTCATTAGCCTGAAGACAATAATTAAAGGTTAAAATTGGAGAATTCGATAAGTATATACTAATTGTAACCGTCGTTTACACAAAATGAAAACATATGTTTTTCTTGAAAACGGCTGAACTAGATACGCGTGCAGCTTTTTAAAATACCTTGATCTCTTATCGGATAAGTAAGGATAAAGTATACTTTTTACATATACTTAGTCGATTTCTTATACACATTTTTTGGGGGCAGCAGCCCGTTTTTTTAAAATTGTATATCCTAAAATTTCACTGATATACGTTAATGCTAAACGTATTATTTTGATAGTGTCAAAAATGTCATTATACAAACCAATCATCCATAGTCTGAGAACAAATTAGAAAGATACGCATAAAGTTAATTGGCAGCCATTTTTGTGTGAACACCTTTGATTAATTTTGTGCAAAAAAGGAATCGCATGGCATTATATATTTGATTTATTTCAGCTTCATCTAGTTTAAATACTTTTTGTTACATTAGAACAATTTATTTTCATTTTCCTGACATCACGTAAAAACGTACTACTGTCCCTTTAAACATGCACTTAAAAATTGTTTTCCAATAACTGAAAAATAATAATTTAAAAATTCAACATTCATGCACTTAAACAAATTATTAAACCGTTCACTAAGGAACAAAGATAAAATTCACTGTTAGTGTCACTGGTTCGATCAAATCAGACACATTTTCTAAAAATCTTATTTCAAAGACAATCAACATTCAGTTATTAATAAGCATTGTTACATTTATTACCATAATAACTACCGCAAGTCAATGCCATATTCATCGATTTGTACCTCTCGTTTAATTATCAACAGTAATCAAGCGAACACCATGGGAAACATCACGACCCAGCGATTAATATAGTATAACATATATCATGAATAAATATCGCACCACAAAATAATTGTTTTTGGATTCTTTACAGAAGCAAGATAATAAGTCTTGTAGATGTGGCATTCGGCGTAAATACTTGTATAATACGATACACCACACGGTAAAGGTTATTTGATGAATGTTCTTTCCACGGCGTTATGCTTCGTGTGACCATTTTGTAATTGTTGTCATCAATTTCATTCCCAAAAGGACAGAGAGGAAAGGCGATATGATGGGCACCGTGCTGTACAATAAGAAACATTCACGGGCGAGCGTGTCATACAGAAATCGGATTCCAATCAATTTCATTGTGACAGTTTTGCAAACCAAATATTTATGCATGCCAGTCAAAAATATGATCATATACATCAATTTTTCTTGGCGTTTACACTTGTTTTGCTAGTTGTACAGTTAAGGTTATCTTGGTTGTCTTCAGCTAGCCGGCACGTTGATTGTTGAGCAAACAAGTGCACCCTGCTACAGGCATGTCGTGATTGCGATGTATTGAGAATCGAATAACTGCATCGCACACATATGGTTTTATTATTGGGAATACAAATGTTAATCTGCATTCTGTATTTAAAAGATTCTTTCTTGGCATCTCAGCTGTGAAATTTCATGTATACTCTATGTCACGACTTTTTCGAAGTGACTGTCTTAAAACAATAAGGAAGGGAATGGTTCATTTAATATATTACTTTTAATATGATTTTTTTTTACATGAATATGACAAAGAAAATACAACAAAGACCTTATGTGTGGGCACAAGTTATCATTCCTATCAATATAACTGTCATAGAGAGTGTCATTCTCGATAATCCAGAGTTTACGTTCCGATAATATCTCCACATCGGAACGTAAACTCTAGATTATCGAGAATGAGATATTATCGGAACGAAAACTCTAGATTATCGAGAATGAGATATTATCGGAACCTAGATTATCGAGAATGAGATATTATCGGAACGAAAACTCTAGATTATCGAGAATGAGATATTATCGGAACGTAAACTCTGGATTATCGAGAATGAGATATTATCGGAACGTAAACTCTGGATTATCGAGAATGAGATATCATCGGAACGTAAACTCTAGATTATCGAGAGTGAGAGAGTGTCCATTCCTATCATACTGGTACCAATATGCATGAAAATTGTGCTTTTATGCTTCAGTCAGTTCGGCTTGATTACATTATATATCTGACAAGCGACTCCAATACCTCACTACCTCTTTAACGGTGAAGATTAACGATGCAAGGTACCCATAGGTGCTCTTTATCATCTTATTCTGCTGAACAAACGTTTGTTCCGTGACTTGCAAATGCTCCTGTGATTAGATTTTCACTGAAGTTAGTATTATTCTACAATCTCTGTCAACTGTATGCTTTTATCAGGAGAAAAATTTAACTGATGTTGCTATCAAAATCATATTTAATTCAGGATGCATTTTCCCCTCTTCCAACATTAATATGAATATATATCATTCTTACTCATTCGCCTGAAGACAATAATGAAAGGTTAAAATTGGAGAATTCGAATTCCAAATGTATGCTTTTTTAGGAGATAAAGATAACTCATGTTGCTATCAAACTAATATTTATTCCAGGAAACACTTGGCGAGGATTTGTGGATTCATTAACAAAAATCTTAATAGCATGATATTTGTCACAGAGTTAGCCAATATTTATTCATGGTTGAAATATTTGATTGCAAAAATACGAAAGTCTGAACATTTTGATACGAACTTAAACCTTTTGAGGTGGAGTGGGCGATTAGTACACTCTCATATTTATCTTTGAGTCATTAAGAACTTCATACTAATTAGTTTTATGTCTTGGGGTTATTCTGAGTCGATTTGATTAGCTTCATATGACGAAGCCCTCTTAATTTGTTTCATAAAAGATTCTTAGATTTGATTATCACTTATTGCCCAAGTATCCATTTATATTATTAGAAATGTTTCCTACGAAACAGAATATGTCAATGTTATTATAGTGTCATAAATCAATGATTATTAAAAACTAAATTCATTTTGGGGTTAAGGTACGATCCGTACTGTATGAACCGTATAACAGGTTTCTTTTGAGTGAAATAACTTTCAAATATGTAATTGATAAATGATGTATTTGATTATTACATGATTATCAACAAATATTGATTCTAACATAACATACCTATAAACAGTTGTGCTTTATTATAATATTTTTCTTAAAAGATATTTTAATCAAAAAATGATTTTTAAATGAAAAATTCAAAAACACCATAGGCCTGTCAGTTTCTGCTACGACGTCAAAAACGTAAAATATTTGTCATTGAAAAATATGTATATGATAAAACCAACTGATGTGTATACTTTCTTTTGTACCTCAGATTACTATATCATTTGAGTGAAATTTCACTTTTTATGCCTTAATTTAAAGTGTTGCCTATCTCTCGAAAATTCTGATTATTTATATAAAATTAATTTAAAAAATTCCAACTTTTTAAAAAAGTTTCGAAGATTTCGAGTCAAAATAAATCTTTTACAATAAATCTTTGTTCATATTGAATCTTAAATACTTAAAAAAGAACAATAATCTAATTTAAGGCATACAAACACATCAATATTTCGTCAATTTTTTTTACATACGTTATTTTTACTAAAGGTCCACACAAAGGTAGCCTAAGTTTTTGGAACATCTGTATGTCATTAAGTGACAATGTTATTCTTAAAGGCGGAAGTATTTTATACAACTTTGCTTTGAATCCGCATGCACTGCGATATCGGCAAATCTTTATTTTTTTTATAAACTGAAAGCCAAAACGGCAGCTGTTATGTTTCATGCAATTTTAATGCCTTTACTGTGTAGAAGAAATCAGCGAATATTCCTTGAAATAATATTTCAACATTTTGTTCTCAGTTTTAAGATAAGAGTTTATTACAAAGCTGCAGACATGACTAGTATACAGCAGTTTTAACCATTAATGTACAATGTACAAACTAATCACCAGACATCCGTTAGTGACTTTGCCCCTTTCAACTGTTTCAGTGTTTTTTACAGGTAAATTATAATAATACAACGTATTTCATTGCACTAATTAACAGAACATTTTAAAGGGGCAGTAGCACGTCTTTAGGGGGGAAATAAGGTGATGTCAGGAAAATGAAAATTAATTATTCCAATTGAAAGACAATGTATTTAAACTAAACGGAGCAGTAATAATTCAAATATATAATGTAAAGTTTAGCCATGTGATTCCATTTTCTTACAGAAAATGAATTAAAGGTGTTCACAAAAAATGGCCGCCAATGGATTTTATGTGAATCTTCATACTTTGTCTTCTGACTATGGCTGATTGGCTTGTGTAATGAGATTTATTACACTATCAAAATAATATGTTAAGCAATAACATACAATTATCAGTGAACACTTTGAAATAAAGATTTATGAAAAAACGTGCTACTGCCCCTTTAATAAGTGCAAATGCTCCCATATGGCCCATCCTCGGTGGCCTAAGATCGAACAGCCAAACAGCATGGTGTAATATCGATTTTGTTTCCCCTTAGCTCATGCGATATATTTGTCTATATCATCGATGATTAGTCGCCCCATTTACTTCTGACATTCATCAATGACAAATAATTACCGTCACAGTGTTTAATCAGAGAGATAGCTATGTATATGCGTGTCAAAGACAAACTCTGTAACTGAAATACAGACCCGTGTCAATCATATTTGACTGTACTGTTTGAGTGGCATTCTAGAAGTTGTAGGGTAATTAAGTACAATATTTTCTTTTTTCTTTGTTCACAGAATAGCGACGTCTCGGTAGAGATCGTTCAACCGTGTTCTTGCATATTTTGACTGTGACATTATTGCTGTCTTACTATCATATACGTTCAGCAGGAAATATTTTAAATAATTAATTTTCATTTCTGCCAGATCCTGTTCATAATTTGCACAATTATAATGAAATTCCTCCTTATCAAAGAATCATGTTGGTTTTCCATTGTTATGCATGTAACGACATTGTCTCCTCAGTTGTAAAAACGTCTTGAAATGTTTATCATTTATGTACATATATCGGTGACATGACGAAATGACGAAAATCATCAGATATCATGTAGGTTTCGTATATAATAAGATGTAATAATGATCCAAATTTTTAAAATCCGATTTTTAAAAATTATTTTTACAATACTAACATATATTTTTATAACTTTTTAAATTTTTGTTGCATTTTTGATAACGCATGGCTAATCTAATTGAAACAGCCCATTGGTTTATACAAACAACTTGTTACACATTGACCAATATATCTTTTTTATCAATATGTAAATTGTATAGACACCATTTTGTTAATCCTCGGGGGATATTAATGTTCTGTAGTAGGCTGAGCAGACCAAATTAACATTAACGTTTCACATTTCTTGGTTTTGGTTTGTAGTTTATTTCTTCCATGGTATATAAATCAACACTAAATGTTAAACCTAACAGCTTAAAATCATCCTGTGTCCAGTCTAACGGATAATCTTTACATAGTTTCATTCTAGATCTCTTTTTGGAGCCAATCTAAATCAATTTGGTTTTATCAGTGTATACCCTCAGGCCAGAAAATCGCGCGGAAAATGTTAAAACCGCGAGGATACTAACATGTTAATCTATAGAAATGACGTCACTACCCGAAAATAACAGCCATGGTGAAACAAAACAGACAGGCAAACGAAAGTAAACACTTCGGTAGAATTTTTCATATGTAAGATTTTCAATTACAATCATTTCGACTTTAATATGACACAAATGAGGAAGACATATTCTGCGTGCAAATCAATAAACGTGCCGACTTTTTTCACATATTGACACCATGGTAACATGGTAGGGGCCATGATAGTGTGGATTCTATTTCTTACCTCTGCCTACATCAAACAAATATATTTTACAAACCATTAACCAGGAACTTATCATTTCATTCAAACTACTGCAAATATTTGTTAATGTTAACGTGGCGTGTCTCTTTGATATTTCAAAAATATAAGTAAATTCAAACAAACTTTGGTGTTTACTTTCGTTTTTCTGGCGGTCTTTATAGTAGATAAGGTAAACACTGAGCAACATTCCACAAAACAAAATAAAATTATAATAAGAGTAATTTTTAAAATAGCGCTTCATCCACATCACCCAGGGACATGCTCTAAGCGTTGAACATATATACAGATCTGTAGGTCATTTTACAAGTAAAGCAATTCATCAGCGTGATTCATATATATTTTGTATTAATTATCAAATGAATTGATAATAGGACAAAGTATAGGTAACTGCATCGCTCTCTGAAAATATTGGTATTCTTGTACTGTTGTCATGAACATAGAATGACTGACATTATAGTCTACTCATAACAACTTTATTTTGCAATATGGCAAATAATTCAACATACCAGCTTTACGATAGCTTTCATATTGGTGTCATCGTTAAACTTGGTATTTGCGTTTCCAACTATAATAGAAACATGACTATGAATCAATAAAGGTATTATAAATAAGAGACACATGTACTTGATAACTTCATAAGTTACATCAAAACATTGCGGTAAAATGAGACAAAGATTCATAATAACAACATTGAAGATCACCAAGTCAATTTGCGAACCTTAAAATAATATCTCCAATAGGATTTTAATAATCACATTATTTAAAAATGTCAAATTATGGCACTTTTACAAAAACACATATTTGCAGTAGGCTGAATAAAATCATTAGTGTTTGGATAACGTTTTGTTAAAGTATCTTTGTTTTATGTATGCAGAGGTAAGAAATAGAATTGACACTGGTATAACCTCTACCGTGTTTAAAATGTTGTCAATGTGTGAAAAAATAGGCTCGTTACATGATTTTCACAAATGACATGTCATCTTTGTTGATGGCCATTTGTGGAATATCAAAATTGATTTTGGAACAATTCATTAACATACAATTTCAAATTATGAAAACAATTAAAAACACTTTAAAGTATTCTTTGAACAATGATTTAACTCATTCCTGACAGTTTGAGAATACGACATCCAAAACTCGAAATATTTGCTATTGAAAATTGTACATATTTCAACTGAGTGTACTTTCTTTTGCCTTGCAGTTTAGTTTGCGCTGGTAGCAAATTCCGTTCGAGTGCACACTTTTAACAGAGACTCTTTATAATGTCTCTGCTAGCGAATTTCAGAAAAGCCTGACGGCAGGGGCCCAAGAACCGGTGTCCATCCTCATTCCTGATGTCGGATGTATCAATGATTTCTCTTCTACTATTTCATACTCCGCATCAATAATTCAGATGAGCAGACCCCACGATTTGGGGAATAAAATACGCCTTTAAATGAGCAGTAGCACGTTTTAGGGGGAATATAAGGTGATGTCAGGAAAATAAATTGTTCCAATTGAAAGATAGTGTATTGAAACTAAATTAAGGATTCATAAATAAAATATATAATACAAAGTTCAGCCATGCGATTCCTTATTTTTACATAAAATGAATTAAAGGTGTTAACACCAAAATGGCAGCCAATGGACTTTATGTGAATCTTAATAATTTGTTATCTGCCTGTGGATGAGTGGTTTGTGTAATAAGATTTTTTACACTATTAAAATTATACATACACGAATATAATGTTCTGTTTATTACCGAAGTCCAAAAATGAAAGAAAATATTCAAAACCTACTTCTTAGCAAAGGCGGACTAGCCGCCGCCGGGCCGTACGTATAGATTCTGACGTCATAGGTCAACCATGACGTCAAAGCATTATTTGAAACGTGACGTCAATTAAAAAGTGATATTTTGCCCTAGGGCAACATATGAAAAATATGAACCTCGATATGACTGCCCTCGTAGGTAATAAACACTTGTCTTAACGAATGTCAGATTACATTGGTATTGTTTTTAAAGGGAAGGAACGGACAACAATGCTTCAATATACAATTGACGCCTATTTGTTACAGCATGTACAAGGGCGGAAGGGGGACTGCCCAAGTACAGATGCCCCACCCTGGACCCTATCGGCAGTGTCAGATGTATCGACGACTCCCAGCTGTGTAACCACGTGCCGGACTGTCCTGAGGGGGAGGACGAACAGCCTAGTCTCTGTCTCTTCTATAAAGTGGTGGGTGCTTGTGTTAGATATAAAGTGGTGGGTGGTTGTGTTAGATATAAAGTGGTGGGTGGTTGTGTTAGATATAAAGTGGTGGGTGGTTGTGTTAGATATAAAGTGGTGGATGGTTGTGTTAGATATAAAGTGGTGGGTGGTTGTGTTACATATAAAGTGGTGGGTGCTTGTGTTAGATATAAAGTGGTGGGTGCTTGTGTTAAATATAAAGTGGTGGGTGGTTGTGTTACATATAAAGTGGTGGGTGGTTGTGTTAGATATAAAGTGGTGGGTGGTTGTGTTAGATATAAAGTGGTGGGTGGTTGTGTTAGATATAAAGTGGTGGGTGGTTGTGTTAAATATACAGTGGTGGGTGGTTGTGTTAGATATAAAGTGGTGGGTGCTTGTGTTAGATATAAAGTGGTGGGTGGTTGTGTTACATATAAAGTGGTGAGTGCTTGTGTTAAATATAAAGTGGTGGGTGCTTGTGTTACATATAAAGTGGTGGGTGGTTGTGTTAAATATAAAGTGGTGGGTGGTTGTGTTAGATATAAAGTGGTGGGTGGTTGTGTTAGATATAAAGTGGTGGGTGGTTGTGTTAGATATAAAGTGGTGGGTGGTTGTGTTAGATATAAAGTGGTGGGTGGTTGTGTTAGATATAAAGTGGTGGGTGGTTGTGTTAGATATAAAGTGGTGGGTGGTTGTGTTAGATATAAAGTGGTGGGTGCTTGTGTTAGATATAAAGTGGTGGGTGGTTGTGTTAGATATACAGTGGTGGGTCATTGTGTTAGATATAAAGTGGTGGGTCATTGTGTTACATATAAAGTGGTGGGTGGTTGTGTTAAATATAAAGTGGTGGGTGGTTGTGTTAAATATAAAGTGGTGGGTGGTTGTGTTAGATATAAAGTGGTGGGTGGTTGTGTTACATATAAAGTGGTGGGTGGTTGTGTTAGATATAAAGTGGTGGGTCATTGTGTTAGATATAAAGTGGTGGGTGCTTGTGTTAGATATAAAGTGGTGGGTGGTTGTGTTAGATATAAAGTGGTGGGTCATTGTGTTAAATATAAAGTGGTGGGTGGTTGTGTTAGATATAAAGTGGTGGGTGGTTGTGTTACATATAAAGTGGTGGGTGCTTGTGTTACATATAAAGTGGTGGGTGGTTGTGTTAAATATAAAGTGGTGGGTGGTTGTGTTAGATATAAAGTGGTGGGTGGTTGTGTTAGATATAAAGTGGTGGGTGGTTGTGTTAGATATAAAGTGGTGGGTGGTTGTGTTAGATATAAAGTGGTGGGTGGTTGTGTTAGATATAAAGTGGTGGGTGGTTGTGTTAGATATAAAGTGGTGGGTGGTTGTGTTAGATATAAAGTGGTGGGTGCTTGTGTTAGATATAAAGTGGTGGGTGGTTGTGTTAGATATACAGTGGTGGGTCATTGTGTTAGATATAAAGTGGTGGGTCATTGTGTTACATATAAAGTGGTGGGTGGTTGTGTTAAATATAAAGTGGTGGGTGGTTGTGTTAAATATAAAGTGGTGGGTGGTTGTGTTAGATATAAAGTGGTGGGTGGTTGTGTTACATATAAAGTGGTGGGTGGTTGTGTTAAATATAAAGTGGTGGGTGGTTGTGTTAGATATAAAGTGGTGGGTGGTTGTGTTAGATATAAAGTGGTGGGTGGTTGTGTTAGATATAAAGTGGTGGGTGGTTGTGTTAGATATAAAGTGGTGGGTGGTTGTGTTAGATATAAAGTGGTGGGTGGTTGTGTTAGATATACAGTGGTGGGTCATTGTGTTAGATATAAAGTGGTGGGTGGTTGTGTTACATATAAAGTGGTGGGTGGTTGTGTTAAATATAAAGTGGTGGGTGGTTGTGTTAAATATAAAGTGGTGGGTGGTTGTGTTAGATATAAAGTGGTGGGTGGTTGTGTTACATATAAAGTGGTGGGTGGTTGTGTTAAATATAAAGTGGTGGGTGGTTGTGTTAGATATAAAGTGGTGGGTGGTTGTGTTAGATATAAAGTGGTGGGTGGTTGTGTTAGATATACAGTGGTGGGTCATTGTGTTAGATATAAAGTGGTGGGTGATGGTGTTAAATATAAATGGTAACTAATGTCCAAAAGAAACGTTACCATACAAATGGCAAGATAACTCAACCCACTGCAGATTGATACGACCAAAACATAGTTTTATCATTTCTTCAGTAGTCGACTCATCTCTATGCAAAATTTCAAAAGATTATCTTTTCATGTTTGCGAGAAACACGCATTTAAAATAAACATCGATTCGGAATCTCCTTAACTAGGCGAGATAGCAGAGAGAAATTGGACACTTTTGCTTGTTTTAAAACGTTCTAGAGCAGTGACGCGTCAACGAATTTATGTCAAATAACGTGCATTGTATCAACAAGATTGTATTCTTACCTAAATTCAATACCTTGTAAATTTTATAGTGAAATGACAAAAGTTCTGTGCATAAAACAACTTGAAATTTCGATTTAGGCACCCCATGTGCGTTTGAAGAGACAACAAATCAAAAGTATATTTTCCTTAAGAATGAAAATGTGCATACTTCTTTACAAGACATATGCCTGTTAGGCACACTAAAATTCGACTCTGTCAGGTAATAGAATTTCGGAGGACGTGGAAAACTTGGTATCGTTTCTTTTGGACACTAGTTTATAAAGTGGTGGGTGCTTGTGTTAAAATATTAGGTGGTGGGAGATTGTGCTAAAATCAAATGTCCAAATGATACAATTTACATGCACTCCTCTCCTTGTTTGCATTTAAACAGAGATTAATCAAAATGTTACGACTTGAGCTACCATTGCGGGCAGAGAAAGACTCTTAAACATGTCTACTAAACCTAGAGAACAAGTGTAGTTGACATATCTTTTGGTGTACAGTACCTTGCACAGATTTGTCATCATTAAACATCAACTAACCTCGACCTTACCACTTCTAGACTTTCGTTAAAATATTTTTCAAAAAAATAAAAGCTGGACTAAATTTTTGTTAATTTGTCCAATAAACACCTTTAATTAGCCTTTCATTTAGACAGCGTAATTATCGGCTGTGAAAAACCCACCTGGGTTAGGGGCCATAAAACTCGCGCGGGTGTGACGTAATAAACAGACTATACAGAGTAACGCATCATTATTTCAACTAAAATACCGCCTAAATAATTGTTTAATTACCATTGATGTGGATATCTTGTTTACACCAAATGCTTAGTAGTGTTACATCGTCAAATGATTTATCTAACTGAGTGGAAAACATTTTCTGAAAATCGTTAATTATTGGGTTTTTTTCCCCTGTGGTATTGTTACGATAGATGTATAAATAGCGAGGCTGATTCTGGTTATGACGTCACAAAATGGGGGCGTGACCAGTCATGCATTCACTTGTTTGTTGTCAGATAGGTCTAAGCGGCCCATCAAAAGTGGCTTTCAAAAACGGCTTTCATTACCAAACTAAACATATTTGAGTAGCCACCTTTGACGCACAAGACAATATTGTAATCAGACTTTCTATTTTCCAAAGAAAATAGTGAAATATGTTTGTGGTTATGTGAACTTTCAGGAATTCTCATAGCTTTACTTAGTAAATTTATAAGAATTAATAAAGCGACACATATCATTTGCAACTATTTATTCCACTGTCCCATAGACAGCCATAATGAATCTGATTACTTTGCTTTTATTTGTCGTATAAGCGATATAAACAAAGCTGCAGATTTCTAGATAATCGTGATATGAATTAAGGAATATAATGATTTTGTAGCAATTCAACAATATTTAATTGAATTAATTCGTGCAAAGGTTTAACGCGTTTTGTGGCAGCTATCAATAATGAAGTGCTCGTAAAATGGCACCTTACAATAAAACTTAAGTTTTCTGACTGTTCTAGAGGATATGATCAGGTCGGGCATTCGTATGTACAATGACATTTTTGTCATATACAAGCTACTTGGTCTGTGTAACAATATTATTTCCCTTAACGATGTCTCATTTTCAAATTTAATTCGTCGATAACAATCCAAAAAAGAATGTTATGTAACTACAGAGCTCTTGTCCCTATTTTGTAACATATTTTGATTGTTTTGTCCTAACAAGTATCGATCTTATCTCTCGTGTCATCTTCACTAAGCTTAAAAGGTCAGTTTCCAAACTTACTAATTTTAAGCCTTGCTGCCAACACTTGAATTTTCTTTTCTTGCTCTCTAGCTTATGTACTATGGGGGAAAGTTTTAGTCCAATCAGAGAGCCCTTTACAAAGCTTCATAGGATTGATAAAATTGGCAGAAGCCAGGAAACCAGAAAAGTCAAAGGTCGACAGCAAGGGAAGGATAAGCCAAGTCTGTGACTGGCGTTATAATCTTTGCGTAGGAAAATGTAATAATGTATGAAAATGGATATCAAAACCTATTTGTTCTAATTATACATTCCCTTCATTGCAGATTGACAGAGATCTACGGGCTCTATTTGACTTCATCGTAAATAGATTCGAGACTCATGTTCGCCATCTACATCGATAGTTATCTCCCCTTTGACTGAAAAAAAGAAACAGTTATTGTACAGTGATTTGTATATAAGCATGTCCATAAGTTATGAGTTTGGAATTTAGCACTGACCGTTCATTGATAAATGTCTACTGCATCGTTATTAACTATTGAGTAAATGTTGTCATTGAAAATAATTTTTATTAGAAATTAAAAATGATTATTTTATTAGAAAATATTTTAATTTTGATTAAAAACTTATATTATAAAGAGTAAATAATGCTTTCATTTTACCAAAATTTTAACCTGAGGTTGTATGATAAATTCAACACTGGAAAAATGTACGAACGTTAGCAGATAAGTGATCCTTTTATGTTACTTAGAACTGTTTATTTCTTGATAAGATTGTCTGCTTCTATTTTCAAAAATATATACTACAGTTATCTTTTCCTCATTGTGATCTTGTTTGTTAAATTTTTTGTTTCAAAGGGTACATGAAGGTCACCAGCCCGTTTCCTTTGTTTTATATGCAAAATAAATAAACTACACAAACAAACTATACCTTTCCTTGTTCATTTACACTTGTGTTCATCTAACTTTCAACCATTTGACTTCTTGTGACTTAACACTAACTCGTGTTCACTTATATTGTGTTCCTGCGACTTAACACTAACTCATATTCACTTATATTGTGTTCCTGCGACTTAAAAATCTAGTTCTTGTGTCTTAACACTAACTCATGTTCACTTACATTGTGTTCCTGCAACTGAAAGCTAGAGTTTAGATGACTAAACGTCAATCTCATGTTCACCTACATTGTGTTCCTGCGACTTTAAGCTAGAGTTTCTGTGACTGAACACTACATCGTGTTCCCGTTACGATAGTTCTTGTGACTAAGCACAATCTGTTATCACTTACATCGTGTTCCTGCGACTAAAACGAGAGTTCATGTGACTAAACACTAACTCATTATTACTTTCTTTTGGCTCCTTCGACTATCAAGTATAATTCCTGTGACGTTACTCTCTTGTTCATTTAAATAATGTTCCTGCAACTTACACAAGAATTCCTGTGACGTGATGCTTATTCATGCTTTACATTCGACTTCCTGTGGCATGCATCTAGTTTGGTGTCAGTGACTAATCCATCGTTGACTTTTCTTTGCACAAATGTCTGAGAACGGCGCATAAGTCATATGTTCATGACAAGTCGTAAATTCAACGCTTTCTTCTGGATGATACCGCTATCTCCCTTTAATCGTTTTATTATTGCCTATGGACTATGTTAGGAACATTCTCAATTTAATGAATCGTTACTGCCTCTGCAATCATGCTAGTACTGAGAAATAGTTAAAGGCACCACTCGAGCGGCTTTCATCCGCCATTTTGAAAGGTTAGCATAGCGAGAAATCAAATGTGCTGTAATATGCTTTTTCATTACAAATTAAGTAATACCTACTTGATTGATAGAAGAGGAGCAAATTTACAAATGATACATAATAAAAGTTATCAGCTGCCACAGCATTTTATCGTATTAATACATTCTACGATCGTAGCTTCGATGAATGGCTTCATTTCACGATATTTTTTTAGCAATTCACTTTATTTTGTGTCAAATTGTCAAATCTTGAACAACTGATATGCTTATCTCACAAACATATATGAAATTAAGTGTGAAAGTATCATGTAAAAATCATATATATCCCTTTAAGCTAAGAATTATTGAATTAAAAATGTCTACATGTATGTGCGTAAATGTCAATTTTGTTATTTGAAGAATGCAATCACTACTGTGTATAATCGTTCACCAGAAAATGCAAGGTGTACAACGAGACACTATTTCGAAAGAAGAAGGGGTCATTCTGAATGAGATTTTTATCTATTCTTAAACGTGAATGATTTATTCATATATACGATGTACATTTAATAACTATGGGTAGTTACACAACTGACAGATTCATTTTTATTGGTGTATTGGTATAGAAGTGAAAAATAGAGAATCTCCCCTTAACTGATCGCTACTTTGGGGATACGGTTTTACACGCTGATTATTGTAACCTTCGATATTCCTCTAAGAAATCCGCATCTGATTTAAAATGGTACACAAATATAAACTGAAATGATAACAAATGTTTTTGGTGTTCAATGTATATAGTTTTAACTGATGAAGTTTCGTACTCTGTTAATTATCTGCCAACATACATAAACCATAATTGCCTTTAGTGTGCTCAAACTAATATTTCCTCAAAAACTGAACTAATATATCGTGACGCAACAATACGCACAATTGTGACGTCATGCGTGCAGAAATAGTACTTGATAGATATTTTTGTATACAATTTACTTTCGAGGGTAGCCATATCGGGGTTCATAATTTCCATATGATGCCCTAGGGCGTTCTATATGTGCACCGGCAGCGACAAGTTTTCCTTTATTTTGTAGCATATTTGGAGTACTTCCTTAATTTGGTGACTTAGGTACTAAAAACGATATTACATTCGTGCCAATGACTATATTGTTTACGAAGCCTAACCATCAGTGTATCACTCGCTCTCGCTCGGGAAATACTAATATTTAGCCACTCGTATCGTAAAAATAGTATGTCATGGACACTCATGTACCAACCTCTTATGTCATACTGCATTTTATTCTCTCATATTTAATATAATATCCAATATAACATACTTTGAAATGAGACTCGGAAATACAAAAGAAAAAACGTGAAAATTATAGATGTCGCTTTTGACAAGCTGCGGAATTTATACCAATTTATAACCTGATATAGTATCAAGATACATACTTATTACACTCCTGTTGGCAACATGATCAATCATCATTCTAGCTATTGGATGTAATTTAGAGAGGCCTGTTTACAGAATGAGCAAATGACTAAGCGATGACAACGATTTAGTGTCATGATATTTTATTTCATCGCCTTCAGCTAAACTCAAATTTGAAACAACTCAAAAATCCAAATGATGAATAGACAACATTTTGTACATGTAGGGCAAGTACACTTTAACCTTAAACAAGTTGAGCTCGATTTATAGCCTACTGGCTATGTGAAAATGACTCCTATTAGTGTACATGTCTGAAAGGGGGACAACTCCTAAAGATTCTCCATTGGAAACTAAAAACGTGCTCATAGCACAAAAGAAATGTTTACTAAATTAGCATTGCAGTTAATTCACTATGCTGGCCAAACATTATTTTTCTACTCCTTTTAGATTCTTAACTGGAAATTTTACAAATATATATATACAAAATATAGGGTTAGATTTGCAGCTTATTTACTATGCTATCGCAAACAGATTCTTAATTGGAAATTAAAAAAAAAAGTTTACATCACAAAAATATATGATTTGCATCGCAGTTTATTTTCACTATGCTGCCCTATCATTATTGTTTCGCAACTACTTGATTCTTTATTGGAAAACAGCTTGTTTACTATACTACTACTTTTATATTCCGATTTTGAAATAAAAAATAATGTTTACAACAAAAGAATTTTGGGCATTGCATCTTATTTACTCTGCTGCCGCTACTATATTTGACTTTTCCCTTAAGATTTTTAATCGGGGAATAAAAAAATAAATTTATACCAAAATGATGTATGAATAGTTTATCTATGCTGTCCTTACGTTAATTGGCTACTCCTCTTAGATTTTAAATTGCAAAATTCAATAGCTTATACAACAGAAAATATTATATTTAGCATTGCAGCTTATTCACTACGCTGCCGCGACGCTATTTGGCTACTATGTACAACAGATTTGGCATAAATAAGTTTCCCATCCTTTCGAATTGTAAAGAGTAATACATCTGGCTTTCTGTACATCTTATGAATGAATTTAATGGGGCAGTAGCACGTTTTTTGAAAAAAAAATATTTTAATTTTTATAACTGACTATTGTACGTTAATGCTAAATGTCTTATTTTGAAATCTCATTACACAAACAAATCATCCATCGCCAGAGAACAAACGATAAAGATTGACATAAAGGTCATTGGCGGCCATTTTTGTGTGAACACTTTAAGTCGTTTTGTATAAGAAAAAGGAATCGCATGGCTGAACTTTACATTATGTAGACAGTAGACAATAGACAATAGACAATAGACAATACTTTATTACCTTAAAAGGAATTCGTTCCGGATCACAAAGCTTTGACATAATTATTAAATAACAACATAAAAGCATAAAACGGAGATAAGACATGGGAATTAAGATGGTTGAAGTGACTAAGAAGATAACTGGACATTGAACATTTGATTAAATTATGTAGTTATAACAACATAAAATGACATAAGGTATATGATTTAAAATTGCTTAACAACTAAGATGATGACTGGACATACAGCTTTAAAATATGTAGTTTTAACAGCATAAAAGGAGATAAGGTATATGATTTAAATTTACTAACAACTAAGATGATGACTGGACATTCAACATTTGTTTAAAAATGAAATGCTTTGCGGAATAAAAGACGTTCGAGCTCGTTTAGTCTTGGTAATTGGTACTGTGTAGCGGCGGCCAGAAGGTAAAAGCTTATATTCTGGATTTAAGAAATGTGTTGGGTCATTAATGATTTTTTCACACGTTGAAAGTACTTGCCGCTCATATAAAAATGATAGATTATCAAAAGTGACCCCTGCTATTTTACTTGCTGAATTTACAATTTTGTTGAGTTTTGATTTGTTTTTGACTGAAAGAGATTCGAACCAGCATTGAGGTGAGAAGGTAAGTATGCTTTGAATAAAAGTAGTGTAAAACAATATCATAACAAACTTTTTATTACTGCTTCATTTAGTTTAAATACATTGTCTTTCAATTGGAACCGCATATTTTTCTGACATCACCTTATATAATTCCTAAAAACATGCTACTGCCCCTTTAAAGTCAAGGAATTATTAGAAACTTTCACTATGAATGTTGCCTTAAAGGGGCAGAAGCACGTTTTTAGGGGGAATATAAAGTGATGTCAGAAAACTGAAAATTAATGGTTCCACATCACATCAGTTCACTTCACGTCACAACACGTCACATCACATCATAACCCGTCACATCATAACCCGTCACATTATATCACATCACATTACATCATACCACATCATATCACATTGCATCATACCACATCATATCACATTACATTAGATTACATCACATCATATCCCGTCACGTCACGTCACGTCACATCACATCACATCACATCACATCACATCACATCACATCACATCACATCCCGTCACGTCACGTCACGTCAAATCACGTCAAATTACATTACATCACAACACATCAAATCACAACGCATCAAATCACATCACATCATAATCTGTCACATTACATCACATCACATTAAATCCTTTGACATCATATCACATTACATCACAACATGCCACATCACATCAAATCATATCACATTACATCATACCACATCATATCACATTACATCATACCACATCATATCACATTACATTAGATTACATCACATCATATCCCGTCACGTCACGTCATGTCACGTCACATCACATCACATAGCATCACATCACATCACGTCACGTCACGTCACGTCCAATCACGTCAAATCACATTACATCACAACACATCAAATCACATCACATCATAACCTGTCACATTACATCACATCACATTAAATCCTTTGACATCATATCACATTACATCACATCATATCCCGTCACGTCACATCACATCATATCACATCACATCATATCCCGTTACGTCACGTCACATTATATCACAGCATATCCCGACACGTCACATCACATCACATCACATGACATCAAACCATATCACAACACATCACATCAGATCTGATCACATCACGTCACGTCACGTCACGTCACGTTACGCCACATCACACCACATCACACCACATTACATATCGCATCACCACAAATCAAATCAAATCACATCACATCACATCACATCACATTACATTACATCACATCACATCACATCACAACTGATCACATCAAATCACATCAAATCACATCAAATCACATTAAATCACATCAAATCACATCAAATCACATCAAATCACATCAAATCACATCATATCCCGTCACGTCACAACACATCAATTTACATCACATTACATCACATATCATCACACCACCACACATTAAATCATATCACAACACCACATGACATTACACCACATCACACATCATCACATCACCACAAATCAAATCAAATCACATCACACCACATCACATATCATCACATCACCACAAATCAAATCAAATCACATCACACCACATCACATCACACCACACCACATCACATCAAATCACATCACATCATATCCCGTCACGTCACAACACATCACACCACATCACTTTACATCACATATCATCACATCACCACAAATATAATCACATCACAACACATCACATCATTTCCTTTCACGTCACAACACAACACACCTCATGACATCACATCACATCACATCACATCACATGTAGAATGTTTTTTATTTACCAATTGCAGTGTCTTTTAAAAACCATGTACATAATATGTGTAAATAACATGTTTTATATATTTAGACAAAAATCAATAATACCGAACTCATATGCAACATAGTGGGAGATACGTAACACTGCCCTAATTAATTCTTTTTCAATAACACATGTCTATATAAAATAGAATACCGTCATGATATTCTATCAAAATGTCATTCCACAACCTACTTGAGGTGAAAAGAGAACGAATCGTATCAAAATCTAATGGTCGTAATAAAATGGTAAAAGTTTAGAGTACATTGCTGTCAGATAGACTATCTTTTGAATCAGCATGTGAAACAACGGCAGATAATAGTCCTACTGCCAAAAATATTGTTACATCAATTAAAATAGTTTTTCTAGTTTTTGTACAACCTTCCAGGCATTTCAAATCTAAAAACTGTAACAAGTAAAGCAATGTCTGGGCAAAAACTAACGAGTCCTGATTGGTTGTAATACAAGTTTGTTTTGATATAAGGTTCGATGTTTTATACTAGTCTCGAAAAACTTCATCTGTGTGATTTCTTACAAGACAAAATGTTTGAATAAAGATTGGCCATGGCCCCTGTACGTCTTTGGGCCTCATAGTCAATTTTACTTTATGGTGTGGCCAATGCAGTCGCCCCTTTAAAAGGGGCCACAGGGTCATCAAATGCACAATATAGGTTTTACATTTATAACTGAAGAAACGTACGTTTGCAACTGAAAATACGTACAATTGCAACTGAATATATGTACATTTGCAACTGAAGATACGTACGTTTGCATCTGAAAATACGTACATTTCCAACTGAAGATACGTACATTTGCAACAGAGGAAACATACATTATAGCCGAGGATACGTACATGTGTATCTCAGGATACTTACCTTTGTAACTGAAGATACGTACATTTTAAAGCATACATTCATTTGTATATTAGGATACGTAAATGTCTTACAGACGATACGTACATTTGTATCTTAGAATACATATATTTGAAACTGAGGATACTTAAATATGTATCTTTGTAGCAAAGAATGCGTATATTTGTAGCAAAGGATGTTTACATTTATATCTGGTGAGACGTACATTTATATCTGGTGAGACGTACATTTGCATCTACGACACGTACATTTGCATCTACGATGCGTACATTTGTAGTAAAGCATACGTTCATTTGCAGCAAAGAATACGTAAATTTGTAGAAAAGGATATGTACATTTGTATCTATCAAATGATACGTACATGTGTATTAGACGATTTGATAAAATCATATCCCTAAAAGTTAATGCGTAATTTAATGTTATATTGAAAGTCAATATAATCTGTATCAAGTTAACAATTCCATGATATTAACGGTTGCATTTAAAATGCCTTTAAGACATCAAATGTTCATACAAAATAACTATATTCTGCACACATTGCTTATTACAAAAAATGTTTCCCCCTGTGTAGCTCCAATGTTGATATCCAACCGGTTAACATATATATATAGCGACACACATTACCAGGGGGAAATCAGACAATCAATTTTTTTTTTCGAGAGTTTTTTATGCAACCGGGCCTATGCTATTATTCAGTCGCCAAATTACGTGACAATGTTCTAGAGGACTCTAAGGAAATGCATAATTGAAACATTTCGGGATATACGATTCCATACGTTTTCGTTTATTTAGGCAAATGATACTGAAATCTGCATCAACGTCGGAGAGACGTACTGTTAACATGACGAAACAAAACGAAACGAACGGAAAGGAAGCAACCAACGTTAAGGTTTTACTCATAAAATGGCTAGATTTTGTTTTTATCTTAGATTGTTTCGTGAACTCGGAGCTTGGGCGGGTTTAATCAGAGCTGAACGACACTCACTCACTCACAGAATGTAAGAAGTGTAAGAAATGTAAGAAGGGTAAGAAATGTAAGAAATGCAATCATCATACTTGTCTGCGAGTTTGAGTCGTTGATTTTTTAACACACAAAATATATGAGACGCAAACGATTCTCCTTTTCCCTTCATGTTCTTGTTGAAAGTGAGATGTATACTGATGATGTGGATATGTATAATGATTAAGTGATGACTTCAAAAATAAATTCAGTTCCATGAACGAAGAAACTACGATAGAAAAGTAACATTTAAATTATTTCATTTTAAGTCTTGATGGTCATCACTTTCATGGCTTGGCGTTGGTCGGTCGTGACGTCGTCCTTAATCAGCATACTTAATCAACGTGCGATATATTATTTATGGCGTACAACTCGACATCGTCTTACCTTCGATCTCATTATACAAAATGAGACAGTGCCGAAAATAATAATTGTCAAGTTTATCCAATTTGTGAAAACTCCAGGCTATAAAAGGTGAAATTAAAAGTTTAAAATAATCCAATTAGTATCCATTACAAAGATTGTTGACAGTAATATGTCGTACATTATTACCCTAAAGGACTTTCAAGGCAGCTTATTAAAGGTCTTGCGACCTTAAAGGTTCGTACGTCCAGTTTTTAGGTTCCACTTTGTCCAAATGGACTGACTGTTATGTGGATGAAGTGCCTTGTAAGAACTCAAAATAGTATAAAGCCAAGATAAAATATTCTAGTCTGGGCCTGGATTTGAACCCACGCTTTACGCTTATATGCTACCCACTACACCACGTTGTTTCAAGGTGGTCCCGTGTATGTCAGCTAATGTAATAATGATCTTTAAAAGGTCTTGTTTCCGAAAAAGGTTATTTTTTTAATTTTAGAAATATAATATCATTATAATATTCTTATAAGTTTAAAATATCATTTTAGGATATCATTGTTACTAATTGACGGAATATGATATTCAAATGTTATATGACTAAATCTTGTCTATTGCTACAGATTGGAAAAATTATAGTAACATTATTTCGACAACAAAGTATTTCAAGAAAAATTCATTTATCATAAATCTTACATTTCATGATTCAGCAATAACAACTTATTATTATCATGATATAAAATAGTTCGTACAGTAGCACTACTATGGCTGACGAGATGGTTCAAACTTAGCAATTTTCGAAAATGGAGACCATTTTAGAGTTACAGTACGTTTAGTTTTAGCGATTTTCTTCACATTCACTCACCTTGTTTACAAAATGTTGATAACCTTATCAAATGATAAAATATGACAACGTGAGGCTGCTTAAAACCATGTGTTCAGTACAACAATAAGATATTCATTAATTTAAAATAAGCAGAAAAGAATATGATTGTTTTATAAACTTATTCCGATAATAATCAAATAATATGAGTTTTATATTCAACAAGAACATTTATATTTATTCAGGTTCTAAACCTGAAATGTCATCTCTTAAGAAAAGAAACACCAAAACTTTTCATACTTAGCATACTTTCTCAATTCTTTCTATAACTTTCTTATATAGTCTTTTAGTTCAGAAAACGAAGAAACTAATATATTGAAAAACTGACGAACTATTCTCAGATAAGCAATACCTTAAAGGGGCAGTAGCACGTTTTTTGATAATTTCATATTTTAAAATTTTCAGTGATAATTGTAAGTTAATGTTAAATGTATTATTTTGACAGTGTCAAAAATGTCATTACACAAGTCAATCATCCATAGTCGGGGGACAAAGTATGAAGATTCACATAAAATACATAGGCGGCCATTTTTGTGTGAACACCTTTAATTCATTTTCTGTAAGAAAAAGGAATCGCATGGCTAAACTTTACGTTAAATATTTGAATTATTACTGCTCCATTTAGTTTAAATACATTGTCTTTCAATTGGAACCATTAATTTTCATTTTCCTGACATCACCTTATATTCCCCCTAAAAACGTGCTACTGCCCCTTTAAAGCAAACTTGTCATGACAAGTAGCCTCACTGCAAATAATAGAGAATAGTTTCACATAATAAAGTAATACTTTACAATGCAAGTTTACCGAAGTATGTTTACACTTTGAAGGGGTATAACAAAGTTTGATCACCTAAGATTGTTCTTAGAATTACATTTTTCATGATTTTTAAAACATTTATTATAAATATCTTTAATTTGAAAGACACTGAATCACGTATTTGAAAGAAAATATTCCTTTAAATTTTCAAATTAAATTAGTTTTTGAAAATTTTTGCGTTCTGAATGTAAAACAGTAAATGAACTAGCTTTCCGTAAGGTATCAAGGAAATCGGTGGAGATAGGGAAATAATACCATGCAGCTTAACCAAACTTGAAACGTTGGTTTAAAGGGGCAGTAGCACGTTTTTAGGGGGAATAAAAGGTGATGTCAGGAAAATGAAAATTAAGGGTTCCAATTGAAAGACAATGTATTTAAACTAAATATAGTAGTAATAATTTAAATATTTAACATAAAGTTTAGCCATGCGATTCCTTTTTCTTACATAAAATGAATTAAAGGTGTTCACAAAAAATGGCCGCCAATGGATTTTGTGTGAATCTTCATACTTTGTCCTCTGACTATGGATGATTGGCTTGTGTAAAGAGCTTTTTGACACTGTTAAAGGGGCAGTAGCACGTTTTTAGGGGGAATGTAAGGTGATGTCAGGAAAATGAAAATAAATGGTTCCAATTGAAAGACAAAGTATTCAAACTAAATAACGCAGTAATAATTCTAATATACAACGCAATGTTAAGCCATGCGATTCCTTTTTCTTACAAAAAATGAATTAAAGGTGTTCACACAAAAGTCGTCTTGCAATTGGCTAGATGTTCCTTTCATGGGATCACCGTTATCGAAACTTTTTGTCGTCTTTTCATTCTCGATTTATTCATTTCTTTTAAATTCTATAAGAAATGTTGAAATATCCTATATGAAAATGAAATGGAAATCAAATAACAATGATTTATAGGCAGGGATTGAAATAGATTTAAGTAATCATATACCCCAATCACAGTACACTCGAAAACTATACGGTCTTGAATGAAGTGGTAGGGCACTTCGAATGGCGGCATCTTCCAACGCAGAGCCTAAAACGCCAGTTTCCGAACTGTCATTTTATGCCTTGCTGCAGAGATTTTACTTTTCTGTGCTGCTATAGTGCCCCTATAGACTAGAGAGCAAGCACAGAAAACTCAAGGTTATGCAGCAAGGCATAAAACTGACAGTTTGGAAACTGGGGTTTTAGGTTATGCGTAGGAAGATGGAATGGCGGGTGCACCTTGATTACAAAAAAATGTTTCCAATGGTAGATAGTATTATACAATATGATTTGCAACGTCGAATCTATGCAAACAAATGTATTGTTTTTGTCACATACATCCATTCATTTGTTAAACGTAATTAAAAAAAATGTTTGACAAACATGTCCAACAAAGGGTTGGTCATGTTTATGACTGGTGGTCATATCTTAACACTTGTTTTCTTTCCACTGTCCCTTCCTATTTTCGCTTTGAAAGAGAGGCGTTCCTTCTTTTCCTTGACAGAGGCATTACAATGGCGCGTCGTAAGGTAATTTTCATCTTCTCGATATTTCTCAAATATTTTTTTTCAATAATGTTTAATGTTTACTCTCTACGTGTCAGGGGATAGAGTGTAGCTGAAAACATCAATAGCTCTAGAACGTACACGCACTGAAAGCGTGCTCAGTATAAATTTTTTTTTTAAATGACAAAGATTGATAAATATTTTGGTTAATGATATCTTCAATGGTGACTTATATGTTTAAAAGTTTGCTGCACTACAAACGCCAGATATACATCTGACAGCAAGTAATGCAGCACGGATTTGTTGCATTGATTTTTACCTGAACACATATGATTTCAAAGGTATAGTTAGAAACTCGGCAGGTATAATGTATCACAGACACGGTATGGAAGTAACGACTTCTTAAACAGCTTCATGTTTGGGACAATTTTTCAATTCATGAATGTTTCAGGGGGTTACAGCAAATTCTTTTGTCCACGTTAAGGTGTGTTCATGAATGTTTCAGGGGGTTAAGGCAAATTCTTTTTTCCACGTTAAGGTGTGCTCAGGAAAAGGTTTAGTGCCGATCTCCACCTATACTTATCAAATAATGATGTTATAGAATTAAACAATGACCTTTAGAAAATCATAAGCAAGGCAATGACTGAATTACTGGCAATCCAAACCACAGAAATCCAAACCTGAGTCAAACACTCAATATGAATTGGATCCTTATCTATCGAGTATCAACTACTCTTGACATACAAGTCATTGCAAAACCATACCAGGGGTTTCGATCAAATAGAAAAATCAGCGACCTGAAACCATGAACCATGACTTTAGCGACCTCAACCTAGCGAACCCATGTAGCTATGTAGTAAAGCTACATATAATATAATATAATCTAACGAAACCACTATTAGATACTGTTTTCACAAGTATCTGTTTCATAGAAGTAAAAACAGCTGTTTTGCTGCCACTTTATTTTGTATTTAAATTCAAGTTAAAGTTTCCCTTAACAGTCGTTATTTATAGGAAATGTTTTTCATGATGTGTTTGTCAACACCGTTATGACGTGTTTGAAACTCGTAGGTTTAACTTCTATACATGGTTTGCCAGTTATACAAGTTAAACTTGCAAGATTCAAAAAGGTTATAACCATGGGTAAAATCACATTATAAAATTCAGAGTCACATTATAAAATTCATGTGTTAAATATTCTATATATAGAAGCTGAGACTCGTGAACTGACTCATGTCTGTATTTATTCACAGTGTTTAGCCGATGTGGAGGACGCAAAGCTGAAGGTAGTAGAAGAACACCTTCATGAGTTTACCTACAGAATGGTAACCGTCGAAATTCTGCCTTACCTGAGGAATTGTCTCGATGAACATCATTATGTAATTATAAAGTGTCACACCGTAAATTTCCCAAAATTGTTGGGGTTTTTTTTTAGACCAAAATCCGTTATTACAGAAAGAAAAAAGTCTGAATTTCAGAAATATGACCCATGCACGCCTCTTTCATGAAATACCAAATTATTATCGCATGTCACATATACGTTATATAGTTATTGTGAACATATTCGTTTACACATGGATCCAAACGTTTGAACGAAAGAATATTTTGTGATCTAATGAAGATTTCAAAATGATTTCCTACAAAGTTATACAAACTTCTCTTCAGCAGTGGTTGTATTATATGCACACCAATATTTCAACCTAATTGAGACGTTTTTGTGAGACTCACTGCAGATGAGCATTCATCCGACTCCGATCAAATATTTCACATGCACGTCTGATGGTGTCTTCTAATGTGCACTATGAAGAGGACAATAATTGTGCAACGTATATGTTGGTAATTTGATTTTCTTTCTTCGTCAAGTTTTGTCAGTCGGTTACAGATTGCGATTGATCCCTTTTAATATCTGTCTAATTTTTGTGTGTTTTGTCACTGAATCATTTGAATGAATACAGACACCGACCTACTAATAATGATAATTCTCGAGTGGTTTTGTTGTTTCAGAAAGAAGTACAAATACTAGGTGAAAAAGGAAACAGCCTGAGGGCGAACCAGCTACTGTGGAAATATCTCAAGCGCTCTGCAAACTGGTGGCGCTACCTCGAAACAGCACTGAGAGAGAGAGAACATTATGACTTGCTTACAATCATGCAAAGTGTTGACTCTTAGAGGACCACTCCGTGATTTTCATCGCATATTGTTTTGCACAAGCGTAAAAGGCACAATTCAAGATATATTTTTTAATAATCTCACATATATGGACATCCACAAATGAAAAATCAGTGAAATACTAAAAACAACGAAATTTATTTGCAGAAGCCAAATTCTTACGCCCAATTTACATAATTGCCAGTTACATAATTTACTCAACTCGTCACTACACCATTCGAGTAAGTTACGAAAGTTGTATACATCATCATCATCATTTTATTTTTAAAAAATCCACCAACGGTGGTACATGAGACAAATACAATTGCAATAGTATTACAATGTATATAGGTATTTGTATAAGTGTTACCGATTGGCACTCGTCCGGTTTTCGACCATTATCGCGACTTCAAAGATTAGCTTAAAATGAGACTTTCCTGTAACAGTGGATACTTTTGATGAAATTACACTCTTAATAAAGCTTCGCCTACGATTGCATGTTATATTGAAAATCGAAACCAAACAAACTTGCTGAAGTGACCTTCATGGCTGACCCGAAAGACCGCTCTTTGACAATGCATACAGAGATCTTTACTCCTTCAATACGATGGGAAAAGAACGAGATACCACGAAAGAGCATCTACAAGACTTCCTTGATTATCTCCCTTGAATCAAAATAAAATGATGTATCATAATGTTCATCCTTCTTTGTGTAAATAGAGTGTGAATGTGAGAGAGTGTGAACTGTCCTTGTTTTGTGTTAAAAACTCTAAAATACTACCTTTAGAAATGTCTTCATTTTCAAAGCAAATAGGTTCAGCTACCGTGGGCATGATCTACTTTCTGTATCAGGCACTTCCGAATAAAAAAAATTATATAAAAAAAAAATTCGGTCAAGTCTCAAGAATGGTAACAATTTCAATGTTGAGGCCGTGAGTGTCATGTGACTCCAAATAAAGTCATTTGCTCTGTTATATTATAATGTATATTTTTAGTATTTTCTGCCAGGATTAAACAAATATATAAAGCCAAGATTCGATTATCTGAAGTTTTTACAGATCTTCAATTTACTTTCCACATGATAAAAGGAATCTGCAGAAAACGTCTGTCTTTTTTAGCTTTCTGTTCATGAAAAGGAAAGGAAAACGATGGTTTTCACCATTCTTCGATTGTTGGGTCAACATTGATCATTGTTAAAAAAAAAATTTAATTCAGACATATTAAATTTCAGGAATTTTATATCACAATCACCTATTTTAGAAAAAATCCTGCCAAAAAGACAAAGATATATACGTAAGAAATTCATATGAACAATAACTCATTCGACAAATACCTTTACATTCTCTCCCCACAGAGGCAGCTTAGTGATACCCGAGCTTGCTCGCACTGAGCTGCCTCTGACAGAATGATACCTTTAATGACATCATGTATATGTTTGGTCACATAATGGCCCCAGTAAAAATGTTTTGTATCTACCATACTCCCATCATATGCTTTACATATGTACAAGGTAAGTTTTAAACCATAAACCTGTAATCGTTGTCAGAAAATGCTGAACAATTACATCAAATATGCTATTGGTCAAAAATGACCCTGAGCTGTTATTTGAGTAAGAGTTAAAAGCACACGTGTCCAAATATTTATGTGGAACAACCAAGTGGTTTTATTATTTTTCAATTCTTTATTGAGAGGGTCAGTGAAAATGACCGGTTGCTCCCTTTGCGAATACGGTCACCATGGAGTCTTATTTGACCCGAAACATTTTAATCGTGATTTTTAGCATTAATTATCGTACGATGTATTAGGGATAGGTTCAATGCAGTTTCTGTTAGGGGCATGATAGTCACCAAATGTACAGTTTATGATCTCCATTCACCAAGGAGTGTTCTTTAAGTTTCAGCTTTCGAAGTTTTGTGTTCAAGAGACGGAAACTGGTGTTTCAAAAGCGTTTGAGTTTTCCTTTATTTGGCCCTATTTCCATCAAATACGCCAATTATTTTTTTCTTGTAAGAAGTTTGCACATTTCAGCTACAGTTGTTATTTGTTCTGGTGGAACAATCTTCAACTAGCGGGTCGGGATCACATCTTCTAAGTATGATAACACAACATAAATGTTTGAGATAAATTACGAATAATTTCTTTTAATTAGACCTTATTTCATTATAAGTGCATTTTGCTATTGATTGTTGAAAACTGCTTTACAAATCAAATTGTATTTTGGCATAAAAACTTGACGAACTTTCAACTGTACACCGAGGGGTGTTCGTTTTTTTAATTTCAATTCTTTTATTCGGTATAAAGGCCATAGGACCATGTTTGTTCATTGTTTCCACGTCAAAGTTGGCAATAAGTGCACGGATGTCCGCTAGTAGAAGGTTCTTTAATTTTTCAACTTAGGCAGCTCCGAGTTCTGGGTTGAACCTGAAATCTTGAAATGGCGACCTGCAGCATGTCACAAACATTTTCAATTCAAGGGGTTAAGTTCCGGTGAACACTCTGGCCAATCTTTACGAACACACGTTTCCTGTTCAAGAAACTGGTCAACAACTGAAGAGAAGGGGCGTTATCATTCATCAAAATGAATTCAGGAACCTTAGCACCAACGAGCATGGTAACGTAGACATCAGGGATGTCATCCTTGTAACATCTCCCTGTCACGACGCTCATGGCCCCCTTTCACAAAGCACTAAGGTGATCGTAAATCCTTAAAGTAGTCTTAGTGTAATGTTAAAGAATGGGAGTTAAGGCCAAACTTAGCTAAGGTTGTTTTGTGAAAGGAGGCCCAGATCAGTTCGTCCGTTCCTCCTTATCCCCCCACGAACAATATATGAACCATCGCCATAACGATCATGTTCACCTTTCGCGTTCTCTTCGCCGTTCCCGTTACCGTTTGTCAATACAGAGACTCATCTGCGAAAAAGAACTGGTTAATGTGTGTAATGAAATGTTTATCCCAGAGGTGTTCACAATCTCGTATCTCATGGTGATAGCTGTCCAGAATAGTTGACTGTATGTGCCTGAAAGATGATACAATGCTGCTGTCGTTGCGTTGTTGATCTTTGACGACGACCTACATGACGATATGATATTGTGCCAAACGTTTGATGCCAGCTCCATGCTCTGACAACAACGCCTTGGCTCACCTTTAGTGCGTTTGCAACATCACGTCGAGACAAGCCAGCTTCAAGCATTCCAATGCATATGTCAACTTAATCGGACGCATAGCGACGTCTTTGATTAAACGTTTTCTTACATCAAATTTCTGGAAAAGATCGATCAACATGTTTCGAAATTCACACCAAATCAGGCAATATGAGCCTTCATCCGCATTTGATACAATAAATTCGAATGCGAGTGTGTAAGAGTCATGGCCTACATGTAAATTTAGAAAATGTTCTTTATAAATGAAAATTGCACAAAATAGTTTTTAGTTTTTAGAATAATAAACTCACGAGCAAAAGAAAGTATAACACTCAGTTGTATTTATCATATGTAAAATTTTCAAAGTCAGATATCTCGAGTTTTTGACGTCGTTTTCCAAAAATGACTTGTTTGGAAAATTAGTCCAAAACATTAAATAAATAAAAGAATACCTCTACGCGGTTTTTTAAATTTAAAAAAAAAATTAAAAATTCAATATTAAAATTTCCCTAAATTTATTTTGACAATACACAACTTTTCATCGACATATAACACATACTCTGTGTGAAAATCAATAAATGTTCATCGTCATGCACACATTTACAACATTTTGAACATGGTAGGGGTCATGTTGGTGTAAATTTCATTTCTTACCCTAGTCTACTTTCAATGATGACATTTAAGTGAAAATATAAAACAGTCACCAATAAAGCCATTCAAACTACAGCCGAAAGGTGTTATTGTCTGCTTCCATAATCAAATGCATCTTATTTCTTTAAAATATTGAATTAATGGAAAACAAGTGAGTGTTATACTTTCTTTTGCTCGTTAGTTTATATACATGTATGATCCTTATCAAATTGTGAGAAATATATTTTAGAACTGGTACTCTCTGATTGTCAATGATTTGAATTATAGATATTGTTTTAAATATTTGACATAAGAGGTACAAAAGAACGCATATTTATCATTCACACGATTTTCAAATACAAATGTTTTAAGTTTTTGACGTCGTATGCAAAAGCTGACAAGTGCATGAGATTACTCGATCAGTTGCAATAGAACACTTCCATGTTGGTTTTGAACTTTTCATTTATAAATTATCTTTTGATTAAGTTATTTTCGAAAAAAAAACTTTAATAAAACAGAACTGTTAAAGGGGCAGTAGCACGTTTTAGGGGGAATATAAGGTGATGTCAGGAAAATGAAAATAATGGTTCCAATTGAAAGACAATATATTTAAACTAAATGGAGCAGTAACAATTCAAATATATAACGTAACGTTTAGCCATGCGATTCATTTTTCTTACACAAAATTAATTAAAGGTGTTCACACAAAATGGCCGCCAATGGATGTTATGTGATTCTTCATACTTTGTGTTCTGACTATGGATGATTGGCTTGTGTAATAAGATTTTTGACACTGTCAAATTAATACATTTAACATTAACTTACAATTATGTGTCAAAAATTTAAAATATAAAATTACCCAAAAACGTGCTACTGCCCCTTCAATAGGTACGTATGATGTATCTTTCTTTAGAATAAATAAATGAGTCACATCCACAACATTTAAAACATGGTTGGGGTCATGTTAGGTTAAATTTTGATTTTCACCCCTTACTACATTAAACAAAGATGTTTTGAAATAAAATCAACTACACAACACGCAATTCGTTTGAAATGCTGAAAATATGGGCTATGTTGATCAGGTGATAATCAAATACATCAAATGCCAAATGGGCCATTCCAGGTCAATTCGACCAAAGCCTCCCAGTTGATGACACCGATTTCTTTCATTTTCACACCAATCAGAGTACATATATAGGTCATTACAAAAACAAAATATTTTTTTCATATTCGTATTGGTTTTGCCGTAAGGCTTGTTTAATTGTGGCACCTATCGTAATTCTATCAAATATACCACTTGCAGGAAACTGTTCGCTAAAACATAAATTCTGCCTGCTCATCGTTATTTTTTTGTATATATGTTGTTGATATAATTCTGAAACAGCATGCGTTTACAGTTTGCAGATTTTTAGGAAATACCCTGAGTTACGCTAATTTCAAATTCGGTCATATTTTAAGCGATTTATCGGTATAGTCCATTTTTTAAAAGCAGTATCAAAGAGATGTGATGACTTGAGCGATAATAATTTGTTTAAAGAATGAAAGTATCAATCGGACAGTCCAAAACCTAAATAATACATACTTTCACCCATCCGTTTTGAGTTTGGGTAAACTTAAATACACCTACCCTCGGCAAAAAACGGAAATTTTGCCATTTTCTAATGTCTCTGTACAAAAAGGCGCACCTCACACAGTCATGAAATTTTTACAGCTTATTGTCCATTATATGAACTCTAACATATGAAAAAATCCCGAGGGTAAAATTTCTAGTTTTCAAGAAATAAAGGTTTTTAGAATTAGCATATTAAACCCTAAGTAGAGATTTTAAGGACGCTTCATTTCGAAAGAGTCTGTAAAATATATCGTTTTTACGTAATGAAAGGATGCAAAAATAGTTATGTGACAGAATATTTGACTCCTAAGTTCTTAAAGGAGACGATGGGTGAACAATTTCCGCGAAGCAGTTAACATCGGCGAATGTATCTGTCACCTACATATCTCCATAAATAATGCCCCTGCTGTTTTAAACGTTCATCACTTTCCCGACTTCTAATTAGAAAATTGATTCTAGTCCAAGATCATATTTTGGTCATCACTTCACTTCATCAAGATATTATATTAAGAGTTCGACAATATTTTGAACATGACAACATTTCTAAGCTGTGTCCAGCCATAAAGGAGTATTCGCATTGATGGCCAAAGAGAAATGTATGTTTCCAAGACAAATGTATGTTTCTTTCAAAGCAGAAACAAGCAACCTCTTCAAAATTTCAATTTTAAAATTTTGTGAATTGTGACTTATATGGTGTATATCTTCTCTTGGTATATTTTCAGAGTGTGCATGTATGTCAGACACATTAAAATGTCAAACTGATGCTCGTTGAAATCGAAAATTCGGAGACTTCTACAGAGGGTTGTATGCACAAGAATCCTATCTCGAGGATGAAGGTCTATATACAGAGAATGAAATATCATATAAAACTGGGGTAGATACAGATCAAACAAACCTTATCCTTAAGATTTTGTTGATGTTCTCTTGCACAAGATTGACGATTTGACAGTTCACCATTTGACTGTTAAAGCTCAGTCTGTCTTCTTTTGCGAGGCTCAAAGATCAATTGAACAATGAGACTGCAATAATTCTTCTTTATTTTGTGGAGAATTATTGTTTTGAAGTACATGACACAGTCCACGGTCGCGACTGGAGAAATTCGCAAGCAACTGTTCACCAATTAGTGGTTTCCCCCGGACAATGAAAAGAAGTGAAGACTTTGTCAATCTCTGTTTTCATGAATAAGACTTTTAACAAAAAGCAAATTCATGACCAAAAACATTGTTACGGGATAGGGGGCAGTTAAAGATTTCCTTCCAAAATAATCCGTAATTAATCAGTGAAAAATTGAAAATAAAAGAATTTTTTTTAAATCGACTGTCTTCTGATCATGTAATCTCCAAAGGTAATGTTGACATCAGACTGAGATAGATTTCTCTCGAAAGCTACAGATTTATTTTCCAACAGTTTAAAGAGTAATAAAATTTATATAGACTATCCAAAAGGTAAGATGGTCCCTAATGAATTTTATATAAGTGAATTATCATGAATTCACTATTTAACAACCTCCAGAATTAATCTCAAGTATGGATATGTCAACCACCGTGAAGCGTCTGTAAAATCATTTAGGGTTGCTTTACTAAATCACTTATAGTAGGTAAATGGGAAATTTTACCCCCGCCAAATTTTGAAATGTTGCAGTCCTGACCATGAGCTACAAGTGTATAAAATTTTAAGTCTCTAGGAGGTGCGCCTTTTTCTACAGACAGCTTTAAACAGGGGGCTTTTTTGACATTTTTCCGAACAGTAGGTAGATATAAGCAGCTATTGTAACATGAGAACGAAATATATTGTAACGAATTCCTAACTTCCAACTCTTGATACCCTAAGGAGACGAATCAAAGCATGTTTGGTGCACCACATCCCTTCAACTTCACAAAATAGGGATAACAAAAGGGCCAAAAAACGTAAAAACTGAATTTTGCAATAAAAATTATCCATTTTTATCTAGCCAATTTAACCACATAAATACAATTTCTTTGAAATGTTTAATATATTTTTGGAAACATCATTTAATATTCTACTTAATGTAGAAATTGTAAACCTTTATGTCTAGAGATGTCAATGTAAGAGACATATAAACATATCAAGGGTTTTTCTCAATAACGTCACATTTGGAAGACCCCTGTGTCCTAAAACACTATGGCAAAGACAAAATATTTGGAGTATGAACAAAATTTGTGTATTTCCCTTCTCTGAAGATACAGTAGCATCTATAAAAATTGAACATTCCAAAATCCATGACATCAACTGGGGCGATCCCCAGATTTTGGTCGATTTGAAATGGAATGACCCAATTGCATATTTAATAAATCGAAAATAACTGAGGTGTGTACTTTCTTTTGTACTTTAGTTTAAGTGAATCAGAAGGTTGTTGTTTTTAGTGGCTTTATTTTCGTGGTGGAATAAAGCCTAAGATATCCAATAAATATCTCAGAAGTGACACTGGGTACCTGGTTATTAATTATTATGTTTAAAATTATTGATGATGATGCGGTTCGTTTGATCAGTTTCGTACACTTTGACTACTTGGACTACTTTGGCTACTGCCCCTTTAAGGTATTCAATGGTACAAATATCATATGCTGTTAAAAGAACAAATAACCACATGGTTCTTCCAAAACGGGACAAACATGTAACTGGAGGGAATCAGGATTAAAAATACAAAAATAATCTTTTTGACTACTTATCTAAAATGACCTTTTTAGATTATTTCGTTTTATAGTTAAACATCATATAATATTAAATTAAGCCATTATTTTCTAAATTCGCAACATTTTAATATATAAAGTAAAAAGTCTTAAACCAATAAATAAATTAGACCTGAGCAATGCTACACTGAATATCAGAAAAGAACCACCAACGGTTCTCTAGTTCCAGACGATGCTCGCAGGTTTCACTGCAAATCAGTGGCAGCAATAGTGTTGTGTGCTTTATTACTAGCAGCCGTGAAACAATCTTGAAACATTAGCTCGAGAACAATAAGATATATAACATTTATTTGATATTAATATTACAACACAAAATAATGACAGCTTTGTTCCCAAAATCTTGATCCGATTATCAAAACTGGTAAACAAAGACGGAAATTAAAGAAATATGTCTCTTTCCTTTTAATGCGTGATAAACTTCTCCCAAATTCTTGACGACAAAATTATTGTTTTTGACACCTTACACATAAGGTAATTAAATCAGATTCGGTATATTTCTACTAACAGGGTGTATATTTTTATACGTATGTCGCTCAATGAAAAACATTTATCAAGAGTTATTCTTGAAAGAATTTATCCTAATTTTCCAATTTTTTTAAAGAAAACACTGTATTATTAATCAATTAATTGATAATTACACGTTGCCTCTCATTGTTTAGCTTTCAGCGCAGTACCATCCATGGTTAGCTAGTTCCAGCCGATGCTCGCATGTTTCACCGCAATGCATAGCCACAATTGTGTTGCGGGCTTTCTCCCTGCGATGATACTTAGTCTAGCAGCCGCAATATAAGTGAAATACTCTTGAAAGCGGCGTTAAACCCCATTTTATCTCACCTCATGGTTTACCCGAACGTATGATAAACTCTCAATATCACCCATAATATCGTGTTTTAATTGTTTACTTACTCTCAGGTTCATTGGGATATATGAAATTTGTCCTTTTATATTGCAAGTAACCTGTATATGTATTTGTACGGATGTGAAACAATTGACGATTGCCATATAAACAAAATAATATTTGGAGCTGACTACATTAACAGTTAGTTTCATAGGCTGTTTACAGTGATGGGACCATAGTCATGATTATGTTTTATGCGATATTAGTCAGGTCAACTGAATTACATAATGACAAACACTTTTCAAAGTTTGCCCATTTTCAGTAAATCAAAATTAATGCTCGATGATTGTAGGCCACAATTTGAGGGCATACACAATGGAAATATAAATGTTTGTTCATTTTTAAGGGCTCACAATGATAAAAAAATAACTTGATAAAAATCTTCCTATAACACTACAATGTCTTACACGTTGATAAATTAAAAATCCTACAAATGATGCATAGAATGATTTGGCGATGCATGTGTGTTGACCTCTACACGCTTCATCATAAGGCGCTTCGGTAAAATGGTTGAGAGCTTTCGGTATTACGAGTTGTCTCCCTTTGACCACCGGGTAGTTTATTGAGGACTGACGGAACAGTGACATATTTTAATGGATTTTGGCGAAAACCGAAAAATGACACAGGAAGTCGGTTTTTCTTAGGTTTTGCTTTTTTGTAAGGGTTTCACTTTGTTTATTTTATGTTCTATCATAAGCAAGGAGTTTATTTTTATAATTAAAATCTCTGATTTAAAAAACCAAGGCCGAGAAGATCTTTTAATGAAAACAAAATTTGTTTTAATCATATTTTCAAAATACATTTGATACATTAAAGTTAAACAGATAATCTGTAAAAGGCACTATATCAAGCTATCTGAAGGCATGAAACACAGCTTTATCTTTATTCCCAGATTCATTCATCCCATTTTCAAAGCTCGTATAGAGGACCATCTTCCTACGCAGAGCCTCAAAGGCCAGTTTCCAAACTGTCATTTTATGCCTTGCTGCAGAGACTTTACTTTTCTGTGCTGCTATAGTGCCCCTACAGAGTAGAGAGCAAGCACAGAAAACTCAAGGCTATGCAGCAAGGCATAAAATGACAGTTTGGAAACTGGCCTTTTAGGTTCTGCGTAGGAAGATGATACAGGACAAAAATAGTAAGGATATTTGCAAGATGTGAACTGCGATTTATGAGATTTCTCAACCGCTAGATGAAATATAATTCATGAAAATTGCAATATCCCTAACATTTATAGTAAGGATTAAAGTTATAGTCTGGATAGACAAACTACAAATGAATAAATATTTGCCTTGCGCTCACTGCATATAGAAGCCCTGGAGTTACTGACTTTGTTCATGTGAATTTGATTAATGCATGTTTCCTTGTCAACAACAATTATATATTAGAGAACGACCATATCCTTGTCTGAAAGCCCTACGAAAGCCTACAAGGGCCAAATTCACTGACAACATTTTTTTCTAAAACTTGTAATTACAACTTTAAAAGGTATAATTACAACTTTTAAAGGCGTAATTACAACTTTTAAAGGCGTAATAACAACTTTTTAAGGCGTAATTACAACTTTTTAAGGCGTTATTACAACTTTTAAAGGTGTAATTTCAAGTTTTAAAGGTGTAATTACAACTTTTTAACTTGAATATATAACTTTAAAAAGTTGTAATTACAACTTCTAAATTTGAAAATAAAAATTCAAAACTTGTTATTTCACCGAAAAAGTTGTAATTACAACATTAAAAATTTGAATTTACAACATTCAAAACTTGTAATTACACCTTTAAAAGTTGTAAATACAACTGTAAAAAAAAAATGTTTTCAGTGATTTTGGCCCTTGTAGGCTTTCGTACAAAGCTAGAATTGACGCATTGCGCATTGGTAGAGAAGAGGGTGGACTGAAAATCAGTTTTTGAAATATTTAACATTTTTAAAGAATCATTTTGTTTAATTTTATTTAAGGCTTTTCACCTTCATGTGTATTCAGTCAATCTAGACTTGCAGAATTAACACCTATAGGCCGTAAAACTGTCCCAATTCAATTCACAGTCATAAAGCAGGTCAAACATTGAAATGTTGCAATATAATTTTCTTTGAGAAATATAGCAACAATAAGACTTATTTCAAGTTTCATGTTACATGCTAAACATTTAAGTTTTAGTATGCAAGGAATGGCTGTTTTACAAATAAAAGAAGACATTCATATACATAAATGTTTTTCGAAAAGCAAAACAAGAAAAGTATTAATTCTTTTATTGTAGAGTTTTTTCCATATATTGCAATCTTATTTCAATTCCTGTGTTGTGTATCGCAGCATATCGCAATACGGAACTTGGTGCAATACTTAGCCCAAGTAGACTACATGATGTCAAATTCAGCTCACTCCAAGAATGGAATGTTATTATGTGTATACATGTCTAATCGCACAGCACACTGTGTCATGATTAGAATGATTAAATGTCCATTACTCTTTCCCACGGGTCATTGAAACTAAAGTTTTAAAATAGTATTGGTTTGAATACGATCGGTTAGTTCTGTTTTAAAGAGGAACTGTATAACCTTTTTTAAATATATTTTTCATAAGATCATTTTGTGATTGCTATGCATAATGATGTATGAAATTATTTTAAAATAGTTCATGTTTCATATTTAAATACCACAATCTTATAATCAGGGTATCAAGTTAAGCTGTCACATTTTGACAACTTAAATAAAATGCGTTTAAATTGTACATAACATCATACATTACAAAACAAGTGCATGATCACTGATTAGAACCAGTCTATAACGTATACAAAAACTATACATATATAATAACATATCTTTAAAGAGTAAAGCTTCCGGTATCAAAAATGATATTAAGTAATTGCCAAAAGCTTATTCTAAAACTATGGCGTGAAATGAAATGAAATGTAAAACAATCAATAGTGGCTTCTAAGTCTACCTTTAAATCTGTATTCACTATTCAGTTTTTTTAACAAGCTGTCGCCGTACATGATAAAATGGCATAAATATAACATATTATTCCAAACAGGTAGGCGTTTAAATAAGATATCAATAAAGATACCTGAAATTCTGACAGGTATCATATTTACACCACTTATTCATTTGTAAAAGTATTTATATATTTTTCGAATATTCAAATATATCTCCGTAGCCCTATTGATATACAACATCAGTAACAACATGTTAGATTAGCACCATTTTGGTGTTTGAGTCCATGCTTTTCGTAAATGACTTATTCGTTTTGAAATTGAAATTGGCATTTTGGAACATTGGTATTGGTTAATTAACAAGAGTTTTGCATAAACTGGAGAAAGTACACAATTTGATACATCTAAACAAAACCACAACCTCATATTTATTCCATCCCACCCCACCAGAAAAAGCCTGCAACATTAATTTTCTTGAAATTGACGTCATTAAGTTAACTTTGTCTTACTGTTTAGGACACCTGCTTTGTTCCAGGTGTTTGATTTGTTGGATTACGATTATGAACCACATTGAGACCCAAAAGAGTTAAGTCAAACATATAGAATGTGGCGTGTTATTCACACAAGTCCACGTCTATTTCACATGTTTTTCTGATAAAATCTATTCAAATAAGGATACATATCAGTATTTACAATTACAATGATTATCATCGCCCTTATCACAGCCAGTGTAAACGTGTACATCAAAGCTTGATTCCAGGAAGAGATATTCGTCTCCCAATGATAGAGGAAAGAAATAAGTCAATAAGTGTTAAATCATGGGAACTTCTGATCTTCATATATATAATTAGCTAAATTTTTCATACTGTATATTAACTTAAATATCCATAAAGAAGGTATCATTCCGATGAAGATGGTTTTCTACCTTGTTTATGAATATGAATATCATTCACAATGTTGCACCCGTTCATTAAGAAACTTTATTAAGATTTGAAACAGTGAAAATTGCATTGATTTCATCCTCGATAATCCAGCTCTTTCGTTCCGATAAATCCACACTACTGTAGCGTATATCTATCAGAACGAAATCGCTGGATTATCGAGAATGCATTGATGTTAGAAACAATTGAGGCCAATGTATTTATGTATTGTGAAAATATGACTCTTTAAATGCATATTTTCAGCACAACACGTGATCTGACGTCTGATGTGTCAGCTACAAAGTCATGCAAATTGATTTCATGACGCTGACAGAAATTCCTTTATTACCCATATGGTTGGAAATAAGTGGTGACATATTTTCAATATGAGCACTAGTGCACATATCACTTTTGCCTAGCAACGATTGTTGTAGTGCGAGTTCCCGTATTTTTTCGCCTGTGACGTCATAACACCATTGTTCGTGACGTCACTGTAGCCGACCGTCGCAAGGGAAGCGGCCCGTTTCTTGGATATTTCTAAGATGGTAAAATGGAAAATAACGGTAATAAAGAAATTATTACCCTCGGAAGTGTGTCATATGACTTTTACGAAACTCGTGCAAATTTGTGTATAACCCTCGCTCTCGCTCGGGAAATACAAAAATTAACACTCGTTTCGTAAAAGTCATATGACACACTTCCTCGGGTAATAATCTCTATTTACGTTTGGATGAGTTTCTCTCAGACTTAAATCAAAGGTTCATGGGAATATTTAGGCTTAAAGGGGCAGTAGCACGTTTTTAGGGGGAATACAAGGTGATGTTAGGAAAATGAAAATTAATGGTTCCAATTGAAAGACAATGTATTTAAACTAAAGAGAGCAGTAATAATTTAAAAATATAACGTAAAGTTTAGCCATGAAATTCCTTTTTCTTACACAAAATGAATTAAAAGTGTTCACACAAAATGGCCGCCAATGGATTTTCTGTGAATCTTCATACTTTGTCCTCTGACTATAAATGAATGACTTGTGTAATGAGAGTTTTGACACTGTCAAAATAAGACATTTAGCATTAACTTACAATTATCAGTGAAAGTTTTAAAATATAAAATTATAAAAAAACGTGCTACTGCCCCTTTAAACGGTCGATAAGTTAGATAAACAATGTCTACTCGGACATACCAGCGATTGTAAACCCTTATAGTCGTGAAACCCTTGGGTCCTTCGGGTCCTCGGGTTGTCTCCCCTCTCATGCAGGGGTCACACTCTTCGTTTAGTCCTCGTAGTCGTGGTTTCTCCTGTGCTAAAATTGTATAAATCATGAGATATCTAAAGAAAACTGAAACAAAAACAAAATAAACTAAGCTCTACACCTCGTACACTCGACTTTGATTTATGCTCTGGCGTATACTTATTTACATAGTGTATCAATGCGAGCAATATTATAATCACCATCGTAACACTTATCATCGTCATCAGAGCAATGATGAAACAGTTCACAATCAAATAATTGTCACATAATAAATATGCTGCATAACCTAGGGAAATATGTTGGTTCGTAATAAATCGTTTTCCAAACCAGGTTACACAAGATTTAGTTAACTAAAACTTAGTAGTTATCAGAATTCATAGTAATTTGAAAGAAACAGGTGTGACGGTACATATTGTAGCCAATAATTTAAGAGTGTCACCTTTCAGTCGAGTCCACTTGTAACATATGTTACGTGGGAAAATTAACTTCATGAGGGCGAAAATGGTCACTTGGTCATCCTTTATTAGAGACAAATGTTTGGGTCATGATTTAAAGTGAGAATGACTTAATCAAATAAAGGGTATTCGTATAGATAGGGGTCTTATCTATGAGGGACTGATATACAATATACAGGGTGTTTAACTATTAATTACTTATGTTTGACTATATGCAGATATATGTGGTTTTGTCATTAAAAACATTGTTGTTGTGCTCCTTGTCCCGATGTATAATAAACAAAAGATTTATTCTATCTTGAAAACTATCGTTTCGTCTCGTATGAATAAGGTGGTAAACGTTATATGACACTGATAAATAATGTTTTAGTATATAAAACACCTGGGTTTTTTTATTAACAAATATATCCATTTTCATGTAAGATTAGAGATTTGAGTAGGAAGTAGTATGTAGGCAAAATATAGGTGCGATATCTATACGCGTTGACAGCCAACCTACAGCACAAAGGTGTGTTTGTGTGTGACGTCATTGCATTGTGGCAAGAGAGATGAAATGTCTTTACAATAGCGTGTTACCTTGTTTGTTTACAATTCACTGACCGTAACATTAAAGCTATTTTATTGGAAGCAAGCAAAACAAGATATTGCATTTCTCTTAAATAATTTTCAATTGGCTTTCATTCCGCGAGATTAGGCAACACTTAGAGCATACAGACTGATTTCGTTCTCATGGCTTGGATAAAGGAGAGACAACAATCGATTTTAATGGTTAAAATTTTTACTGACTTTCTGAATTTAATAGACCAGGTTTTAATACAATCTTGATGATCAAGCCAACTTGAAAGATATGCTTACTATTCGTTGCTGCTTGCTGATTTAGCCATTTCTTCAGCTGTAAATTCAAATTCAGACGTTCATGTAACCCCACATGCCCAAATACGTATATGCTTTGGTAATTTTGATTGCTTCCGAACCGAACCACACGTAAGATCAAAACTTGATTAAGTCGTACAATTGGGCCTATAATGAAGAATTTTAGAATTTATAGTTGTTTACTTGTAAGCGCAATTCCACATATATATACAAAAAGTTCACAATCTTGAGATTGTTGTTCAGCTCTCAGGTATTATATATATAAAAGATAAGTCAGAAGTTGAATGAATCCATTTTACTGGCTAGTACTTTCAGCTCAATTTAGGAGCATCTTCAGGCCATATGAATGGTTCCAATTGAAAGACGATGCATTTAACCTAAATGGAGCAGTGATAATTCAAATATATAATGTAAATTTTAGCCCTGCGATTCCTTTTTCTTACACAAAACGAATTAAAGGTGTTCACAAAAAACGGCCACCAATGGATTTTAGGTGAATCTTCATACTTTCTCCTCTGACTATGGATAGTTGGTTTGTGTTATGAAATTTTTGAGACTATCACTATAATACATTTAGCATTAAGGTAGAATTATCAGTGAAAATGTTACAATATAAGATTATCAAAAACGTGCTACTGCCCCTTTAAAGGGGCAGTAGCACGTTTTTAGGGGGAATATAAGGTGATGTCAGAAACATGAAAATAAATAGTTCCAACTGAAAGACAATGTATTTAAACTAACTGGAGCAGTTATAATTCAAATATATAACGTAAAGTTTAGACATGCGACTCCTTTTATTAAACAAAATGAATTAAAGGTGTTCACACAAAAATGGCCGCCAATGGATTTTATGTGAATCTTCATACTTTGTCCTCTGACTATGGATGATTGACTTGTGTAATGAGATTTTTAACACTGTAAAAATAATACATATAACATTAACTTACAATTATCAGTGAAAATTTTAAATTATAAAATTGTCAAAAAACGTGCTACTGCCCCTTTAATGGACAAAATATGTTAGGAATATTGTATTTTTTTATGATTTATATTTTAATTCAATGAGGGAATATATTAAAATTAATAATTTCCAAATTTTGAAATATCATAAAAACATTCCTCTATAGTTTATAGCCCAATTGCAGAGTTGGTTAGAAGTGAGTATTTATGTAAAAATCTCCTGCTTCCCCCTATTAATATCAATTCACGACGTAAGTTAATCAACTTATTCTATACATGATCATTTGCGTTATTCAATCAGAACAAAAACAGTGCCGGATAATTTGTATAAGTTGAAAAAGTGAGAGTTTATGCGACGAAAATTGTGGAAACCGAATGTACCTAGTGGAATCAAATGTTGACGTCCCCAAATATAAACATTTATATATTTTTTACTTCATGGGGAAATCAAAAGTGGTTTCTTTTAAAACTAAAAGTAAATGGTCGGGTTTTCTATTCCTATTTTTGAAAAAAGTTACAAATTTGTTTTTATTGACTCTACTAATATTTGTATTGAAAAATATTTCTCCAATCAGTGACGATTTCTAGGGGTTTCCATTGCCTACAAGGAAGATTAAAAGTTAGTTTTTAAAAGTCGGTTTTAAAAAGTTTCCTCATAGTAAAATAATAATTTATGATAAGATTTTGATAACCTTCCTTGTTTTGTTACTTTACTCTGATAATAAATAGACATCGAGATTTGACTAACGATTTTTCAATTTCAAGAAAATACATGTAATGTCAGATACACAACATTTATTTCAAAATATATCGATTTATATTTGATAAACCTTCAATCAAACTGCAATGTCATTATGCGTGTTCTATATAAGGTAGTACACAGGTAAGGTGTTGCAGGGGAAAGTGGGTCGCAGGATAGCTAAAAATAGCTGCAATCTCCAGAGATACACTTAGGGGTGCAACTTTTATCATCCCTACCACGTCAGCCTTTCCTTATCTTACGCGAAACTCCGATTTCACGTTCGAGTAGAAGAGCATTCATTCGCGCGTGAGGAATGTTGTGTACTACGTCATAGGAAGTGGGAACTGACGGCCTCTTCCTGATATAGCCGCCATATTGGTCGGCTCGAGGGTCAGAAATTTGCAAACTCTTGTGTAGTTTGGAAGTCCTTAGAAAAACTTGTCAAAATTCCGCTCTTTAGCCCCACAATGCCGTTGGCTCCGTTAGCGGATCCGTGGAAGCGCATGGAAGTAGCGCAGGACAATGAGGTAAACACGGCACGTGTAAACGCGAATATACACACTGTTGAATGTAGCGTTCTGTTGGTAGTCAAACACCTTTCACTCTCCCAATCTGTCATTCACACGCGCTGTCCTTTCTAGTACCATACAGCAAAGTAGAAACTCAGAAACATCCACCTTATGTTAAATATTTCTCTAAAAACGCTGCATTCTTTATTTTGCAGGCTGCAAGTACAGAAGACATGCTAGTCGACGACCAGGTAAGTCGTCAAACAACCATCGTTTCGCTCCAATTGGTAGATGGATTTTAGACGAAAGTGTTCTGTCGCCGTCATTACGGCATTGTCATGAAATGTCACTTAGTTCTGACGCCTTTTAAAGAGCCCAACAGACTTTTTGACTTGATTATCGATCTGGCGAATACCCCTAAACAACGCTGAGACTTAACGTTACTAATATTGGGTTAGAGCGTAGGCGAGGAATTCGAAGCATGCTTGCTTGAGCGAGTAAACACTCCATCTCAGACATAAAGAACATGTTAGGTGAATACGTACCTTATATCACACACCTATTCTAAAGAAATTGAACAAAGTAGTAACATTGTGACACAAGCGAGTCCAAAAGCAACATATTTGCACTAAGCTCATACTTACATTAAGAAACAAGTTACACATTTTGTGTAACAGTGTTGTCAGTTTTAGTTATTTCCCACTGAAGGGTGTGATAAGAATGTACCTGTTATTCACATTGACTGTGATGTGATATGTGACTGTTACATGTTCAGTGAGAATTACTGGCGTTTTTTTAGTTAATTATTTCCTTTTAGCACAATCATAATTTGTCAGTTGTTTTCTGGTGAAATAATGAAACAGTAACACTAAGAAAGTCACCAATTAAAGAAACTTTTTTTGTAACTGATAAGAAGAGTCCTATATTTACAGTAACAAATGAACACATGATACGAAAACAACTGTCAAAATATTTGCTTTGGCAAGTGACAAAAACAAAATATTGAAAGTCAATATACCGTGACAAATCTGTTAATATTCTATCAATAAATGAATTTTGATTTGATGTTGAATTATTCTTTGGATTTATTGATGACCAAATTGTTACTGATTATAGCAATTAACCTAAGCATGACATTTAATTGCACAGCATAACACAGCTAGAGTGCAAATCAGGCAATACAGCATGACTAACACTATAAATATAATGATTACGAGTTCTCGCTTGTTGAACTGCATTCTAGAATACAATATTAATCTCTTATATTTACATATTTCAACAACATGATGTATTGCTTACTTATATATTTATCAACCGAAAGTGTCCTTTGAAATTCAATTATTCTATATATTGTTTACATATACTGTCATCTGATATATGCTGACAATGCATATTTATTGATATGTTTTTTATGCATGCTTGATAATACAAGAATTACAACCACTACACCTTACATCCGTATCCCTACAGCTTATCCCTTAGAACTTAATGTATTTCCTGCAAAAAGCACACTAGGAATGGTTTAGACATGAATGGCATGTTACTTGCCAAACAATTTTTTATCATGTTGAGCCATAAGAAAAAAAACTTGTTGAAAGTTAAAATAGACAAATAGACCTCCTTATATGTCCTTTTTCTGCATGGAGTTTTGAAATATTAAATGAAATGACACAAAATGTCAAACCAGGCCACTCATTGAAAAAGAATTTTTAACTTTTATTGTAAACAGACCAAAAGCCAACTTAAACCCTCAAAGTATTTCTTTTGGCAAATATGGCTGCAAGACATAGTTGTGGCCCAAGCAAGCCCTCCCAAGCAAGCCCGCCCCCCCCCCCCCCATTGATCAACACTGTTAGATGAGGACATGAGGGATTATTTTATGATCCAATTTGTTCTATAGACTGGATAAAGAATACTTGTTAACAACTGTCAGTGTGGCATGTACCCTTAAATACTGGACATAAGCCATTTTGGGTATCACTTTTGACAATCAATGTATATCTACAAACATATTCCTGCAATTCACACTGATAATGACTGAAATATTGCCTAGTCATCTCTATCAATTAACTCCCTCAGTCACACCTGAAATTTACCAGCCTAGGAGTGACGGTGAAAGATATATTAAATTATTCTATATTGTGTACTCAAGGCACCTGGAAATGTATTGTTTGCCAAAAAAATATTGATTCCAAAAGACATAACAAAATAACCTGTTCAATCTTCCAATGATATAAATGAAAAAGGCTGCCTATCTATCTTTGATGGATTTTGTCTACTAGATTTCAACTATTAAATTGAGATGTTTACCCTCTTTTGTGCTGGAAATCTATTATTTTGATCATCCCCTAAGACTTGAAAGAACAATATTTTCCAATATTGCAGATCTCAAAATCCATATCTAAGAAAGTCACATTTGTAACTCTTAAGCATTTTAGTTATGTTCACAATCTAAATGGCATGTAATTCAAAATAATGCCTCTTCACTTCTTTGCATGTGACGATAATGGAAAATCAATACTTATTTGTGTTGTAATCAACAGGTAGTTGTTTTTGACCAGGCATGTCGTTGGTTTTCTGTGATAGCTTCCTTGTTGCTGTGATTGCTTCCTGTTGGTAATTTTGATGAGCTTTTCCTATTAACTTTAGTTCAACAAAACGGAAGATATCTGTTAAGTTCCTTGTCATCAATAACATTACAAATGATTGAGGTTCTCTAATCATAAAACCTCCAAAATGTCGCATTTCTATTTTCCCTAAAGTCAGTGTCAAAGATTTCCTGTACCTGATTTTCTTTGCTTGTCGTTTTTGTAAATTGTCATTGTGGATTTTATTTTTGGAATGTTGACATTTGGAAGCTACAAGTTTGAATTCCTTATCTTTTTCATGTTCACCAGTGTAAATAATATTCAGTTTCATTTTACAGTGTTATCATTTTTAAGAGAAGTGTTCTAGTTCTATCTTAAAGAGTGAGCATATCAAATATGAATATGAAACTCAATGTTCAAGTTATCGATCCGTAACTATTATATAATTTAGTACTAGTCCTGGTTCTGAAAATATTATACATGTCGCCAGAATCTGTAGCGAGCAGTTTACAGAGTATTCTCATAAGCTGTAAGCAATGAACTAAGGAATATTAAATGTACAAGAGTTAAAACAGGCTATCCAAGATTATAGGAATATGTGAAGTGTAGAAGTTGAAATTTTTTTATTATCAAGTATAATTACCGTATCAATAGGTTTTCAGCAGTCTATCATGATGATCATATGCGTAAAAGATATATAAGCATATGAATGTAAGTCTAAAAGGACTTCTTGCTTACCCTCATATTGTGTTAAATTCAAGACAAAGCTAAAATCTGCGCCGCTAATGGCTGAAATATTGCAGAAGCGGCGTTAAACAACAACTCACACACTCACAAAGCTGAAAGGCACACAATGTTCAGTCATTATGATTAACAGTTGAAAGCATATAGATATAAGTCTACGGAGTTCTTTAATACCCTCATATTGTGCAAACTTCAAGACAAAGCTGCAACATTTTGATAGACATTTTATTAACAGAAGCAAGCATATAGATATAAGTCTAAAGGGTTCTTAACTTCTCTCATTTGTGTACACTTCAAGACAAAGCTGCAACAACAGATCAATATTTCCAACGTCTGTGAGACACTTGTCACTATAAGCAGCTGCAATAAATATTTGGTCAGCAAAATTGTTGCCTCAGTGTCACGAAAGTGATTGATCAGATTCGTATAGTTGGTAAGGATACTAACTGCAGCATGTGAGTGAATATACTTCATAGAAAAACAAAAGGGAAGTATTTTATTCCAGTGTCACATGTTATGAGAAGTAGTATACATAAAATCATTGTGTGTAGAATATAGAGCACACGGCCATAAAATGCTTCTGAGTCGGTATAATACAATATTCCACATTATAGATCCAAATATAAATCATGGGGTAAAACACTTGATAAATGGGATGGAAAATTGATATTTTTTTTTTTTTTTTTAAATAAAAATTATTTTTGGGTGAAAATGCCATTTATATTGATACATCTTACATATAAGGTAAACATTCACACCATGAAGCTTTTGCTAGTTATAACAAAGTGAGTCTGGAGTACACAAATTTAAGTAGTTCATGTAGGGTTGGACAAGATTGGTATATTTTTAAAGTTAAATTAGGTTCGAACTTGTAATGATTATCCAATCACATTGGGGATAAGTTCCACAAAGTTACCATTACCAGGAAACGTAGGATGGGATAAGACAAGAAACTGTTAAGCCTGAATTGAATCAATTATGTAGTGGCAGATTCAGAGAGATGAAATAATAAGATGCTTTTGAGTTTCACAATTCAACAAATTTCATGTTTGTATATACAAATTAAATGATATATAATGATCACATCAGATGCAAAAAAAAAATCATTAACTAGACAAAATGATTAGGGATAAATGAAAATTCAAAAATGATTATTGACATATCTTTGCATTGACCACCTAATGCAATGTCAACCATATTATTGACAGCATCCCTAAAGCTCAGAACAAAAGACAAGTGAAAAAACAGCTAAATTGCAGGAACTTATAACTATAAACGGGTAAAAAATTAAACTCCTTTATATTGGTTTATATTTATATTGGCCCCTGCAGTATTGTAGCAGGTTACTGATTATATGGACAAAATATGCTTGATTTGGAGTCCAGGATATGTTCTCTAGTAACTAGCGTAGGGTTGGTCCTTCTGTGCATTCTAGGTAAACAGCGATAATTGACCTTATCAACAATTCATAAAGGTCGCTGAACCTAATGTACTTGGAAACAGACAAAAGTGCAATTGGCAATTCCTTACATTTTCTTCTTTGGCAATGTTGGTGGACCTATGTGGAATAAAGAATGTTGGTTTAAGATACTCAATGGTTGTTAATGTAAATTATCATAGAAATTTAAAATTTAAAAGTTATTTCAAAAGTTAACACATGCTACTTTTCAGTGGTCACCCAAGAATGGTCTAAGCTACTCTAGTACTCTAGATTCTATGGTACTTCTAAACATTTCTCGCTTTTACCCTTTTATCCCTTGAAACCAGAAATTGGCTCAAAAAGGTATTTGATATTATGAAAGGATTTTAAGAAGGAATTATGAAATGTCTTAACTAAAGCATTACGAGTGTTTATTAAAACCATTAATGATGATATGGTTTCATAAAATGCAGATCAGAGTATTCATGTCCAGGACATGATAAAACGTCAAGAGAGTATTTTAAACACTGTGCAAAATTATTTAGAATAATGTCGTATTTGAAGCAAAAAAAAACCCTGGTCAAGTCTTGTATATGAAGGCATTAAACCAAATTTTTTTGTTAGAACTTCATGTTCTACATTAAGAACTTTGATTATTTGAACAAGTCAAATAATTTGACCAGCATACACTATACACTTCCCTTTTCTCCCTGATCTATTGAAACTCATTTGGATGAATCCTGCTACATCAGCGTATATGTCTCTGCATTATGCTCAAACCTGTACCCTGATATCAATTGGGAAAAAAACGCTCTTATATATGCTCATGAAGTAGGATGATTTGGATGACAACTTTCAATAGCTGAGAAGCTGAAATATTGCTTGTAAAACTATCTTGCTGATTCACAATTTATTTCACATGCCTTTATCTTCTAAGTTGTGGGGGCAGGATAGCGCAGTGGTTAGCGTCTTCGGCTTCGGATCAGGAGGTCCGTGGTTGGTCTTGTCAGGGCCTTGGCAACTTTGTTTGCCGTTTTAAACGCAGTAAGGTTAGTTTGCAATGCTACACTGAATTTCAGCGCAGTACCACCCATGGTTTGCTAGTTAGAGCCGATGCTTGCAGGTTTCACTCCAATAAATGGCCATAAGAGTGTTGTGGGCTTACTCCCTGCAATAATACTGGTAGCAACAATTTAATTGAAAGTGGCGATAAACACAAAATAACCTCACCTCACCGTTATCTTAGAAACAAGTGATTCACCAGTATTTAGCACAAATTTGCACAGGACTTAACCAATGAGTTCTGAAGCACTGAACCCTTATTAATAAAAAAAATGCACACTTTTAAATGTAGACAACAAAGACTTAGCTTCAAGGAGGAGTGCTGTACATGTCACATGTAAGACTGAATGAAGAAAGTCAGGAGAGAGCTTTGTTAGATTGTAGAAGTAGCTCCCTCGTGGAAACAACAATACTTTTGATCTTTGGTGCTTGTTGGAAGCATTGTAAATGGAGCCTTTGTCTCCCAATATCAAAAGAAAAAAATGAGTCTATCACTTAAAAGAACTTCAGGAATGTGTCTCTAGAGCTAGACATGTTCCTGTTTTAGTTGTTCCTGAAGAGAATTTTGTTGTGAAATATCTGAAATACTGCCCAAGCAGCGTAAAACTCTTAACTCACTCCAATTTTTGCCATCAATTTGAAGATAAATTCTATTTTGGCTTTTCCCCCCTTTTTATTGAAACCACCATTCTTCATGGTAGATTAAGACTTAAAGTTCATATAACCACAAACATACAGTAGAACACGGATATAGCGAACACGGATATAGCGAACACTCGGATATAGCGAACAAATTTTTAAGTCCCGTCCCTATATAATATCATTAAAATTATATGCGTATAGCGAACACCGGATATAGCGAACTAAATTCTTTGGTCCCTTGGAGTTCGTTATATCCGAGTTCTACTGTATTTCACTATTTTCTTTGGAATATAGAAAGTCTGATTACAGTATTGTATAGTGCGTTAAAGGTCGCTACTCAAATATGTTTAGTTTGGTAATGAAAGCCGTTTTTGAAAGCCACTTTTGATGGGCCGCTTAGACCTATCTGACAATAAACAAGTGAATGCATGACTGGTCACGCCCCCATTTTGTGACGTCATAAACAGAATCAGCCTCGTTATCTATACATCTATCGTAACAATAACACAGGGAAAAAAACTTAATAATTAACAATTTTCAGGAAATGTTTTCCACTCAGTTAGATAAATCATTTGACGACGTAACACTACTAAGAAGATATCCACATCAATGGTAATTAAACAATTATTTAGGCGGTATTTCAGTTAAAATAATGATGCGTTAATCTCTGTATATTACGTCACACCCGCGCGAGTTTTATGGCCCCTAACCCAGGTGGGTTTTTCACAGCCGATAATTACACTGTCTAAATGAAAGGCTAATAAAAGCTGTTTATTGGACAAATTAAAAAAAATTAAGTCCAGCTTTTATTTTTTTGAAAAATCTTTGAACGATAATCGAGAAGTGGTAAGGTCGAGGTTAGTTGATGTTTAAAGCCAGATTCATTCTCTTGGAAAGTTTCAACCTCATTGGCATTAGAAATCAGACAGCAATGGTTGACAAAAACAGGAACCTTTGGTTGGCGAGGTCACATAGAACAAAGAAAATCCTAGTATATTCACTTGTGAAGCAAGGTCCTAATCATATCCCTATTGAAAACCATTACCACTCGGAAAGCAGTAATCCCCTGTATGTCTTGGGAATACTTGTCTGCCTGAACTCCTAAAATTATTTCCATTCATGAGACCCTTACATTATGTTAGCAGCCATCTTTCCGTCCATCATCGTCGGCATAAGGTGGCCTCTCTCTTTAATACAGTTAGTATTGATTTTATGTGTGAGATTACCTTTAAATGGCCATCACTGGAAGCACAGTGTTTCCTGACATATGTTCTAGTGTTGAGACAATCTGGAATCACTCCTTAATGTCTCTTTGAAATCAAATAAACGTTTTACGATTTCAGTTTAATGATGGATTATTTTAATAACTTGTATACAGTGTTTGCAAATGTCATTTTTAATGCTTTTGAAGGATTAAGTGTTGATGTCCTTGCTCTGAGAGCTTTTTATCATGCAAGAAATTTTTTTATAAATATCTTTTATTCTTCTGAATGACGATTTTAATTCTGTATTGTTGGGTTGTTGTATCAAAGATTTTATGTTTATCTTTTCAACCCACTGAACTGAGAGTGAAATAATCTGATTATACCTAACTAATATTCCTCGGCTTTTGCTAAATCTAATTAACCAAATTTCAACCACTGCAAAGGAGTTTTTCCAGCAAATAAATTACATGTATATCAACAGAGTACAATTGACTTCCTTCATATTCAGCCCTTTTGCTTTAAGATATTTTAACTAACAGCTTAAGAGGAAAGCAATTGAAGAAATCAAGATAAGACGTCTCACAATGACACTATCATCTGTCAGGACAACAGTCTTTGATACCCTTAATGAGATTACAGGAAGTAAGGACAAAGGCTTTAATCGGTAATTAAGTTAGCCATGCCAGCATCTCTTCCATCATCTTGGAATCAGCTTTCAGAGAAAACCCGCTCTTGACATGATTAATCTGCCTCGATGGCCCTTCAGAGGCCAAAACATGACACGAGGGAATCCATACATTCTGTTAGTTATGATAAACATGCTTTATTATCCTGTGAAGTAGCGAATCATAAGAACATTTCATTCTGTCTAGTTGTCCGTCTTGCTCTGTATCAATTCATACATTGTTAGTTATGATAAACATGCGAATAAGCAAAACATAAAAGAAGTAGCAAAACATAAGAACATTTCAATATGTCAAGTTGTCCGTCTTGCTCTGTGTATCAATCCATACATTGTTAGTTATGATAAACATGCTTTATTATCCTGTGAAGTAGCAAAACATATAAGAACATTTCATTCAGTCTCTCCAGTTGTCTGTCTAGCTGTGTCATTCATTCTGTCTGTCCAGCCGTCTGTCTGTCTGACCTTTTGAGCATCATCCCGTAATACAATTTTGTCAAGTATTTGAATATGTTGGTCTTTACGCGGAACGGGGGACATTGTATTCAGCAGCGTTCTTACGTACGTCTTGATTCATGTTAACGCGATAGCTCATGAACCATTGCACCAAATGTCTTCAAATTTGGTCACAGCCTACCTTTGGGGATTACGCAGACACCAGTCACATTTCGTGACCTTGACCATTATTATTGGTTGCTTTTGTAACTCTTATTAACACAATATCTCTTGGACCATTTAACAAAACGTCTTCAAATTTAGTCGCAGCCTGCATTGAGGGACTACTCAGATACCAAATACTTTGGATGACCTGGGGGCCATTGCACTAAGGCTACCTTAGTGACTTAAGGTCACCATAGTGTTTTGTGCCACAGGACTTATGACCTTAATTTTCAAGGTACAGTATTTTGACCACTTTTGAAACTCTGGTTAACCCGATAGCTCATAAACCGCTCCACTAAATGTCTTCAAATTTGGTCAGAGTCTACATTCGGGGGATAACACAGACACCAGTCACTTTGGATGACCTTGACTTTATTTGCAAGATCATCAAGACACTTTGTCCAACTTTGAAACTTTTTTTAACGCCATATCTTTTTAACCATTGCACTTATTGCCAATGGGAATATAGCATTTGCTTATTGTGACAATTCTAACGCAATATCCAAACGGCTGGGGACATTGCCACGTTAGTGGCAAACACTTGTGATATTATCAGTCCTCTAAACTTGACAGGTATCTACTTTAAAGTAATCTCAATTAGCAATGGTTCAATTAGCAGGTTTCACTGAAATAAGAGCCTACAGTTATCTTGTTGGCTTTCTCCCTGTATTATTTACCGTTAACAATTACTGTGATACATGTACCAGAATTTGACCCTAAGATTTCCAAAAGAAATCTTCCAGGTTTAAATATTTTTCACTTTCGACCACTCTTATATCAAATATCAAACATTTGTCATTTCAATGCATAGATTTTATAGATGACCATTTAACAATGAGAGTCTCGTCATAAAGAAGATATTTTATATCAAATACTGAAATAGTGATAAATTTGCTTCCCAGGTTTTTTTTTTTTTGCAAAGTGAACAATGATTTGGAGCATCATGCAACTTTGAAGTTTTTTGCACTTGGTTGAATTGTTAGAAGTGATTTGATTTTTTGACTTCAGGAAATCAGGTGAAATGATTGGAGAAGTTGGATTATTGGAGAAATTACGGTATACACACTGTTACACCATATGTCATTTTGCCTTGTTCCAGCAAAAGGTGAAATTAAGCTGCTATAGTCAAATGAATCATACTTTCTGATACGGTAACCAGTTATGTCACAATTATTGATTATTGTCTGCTTAATCAAACACGCAAAGATTTACTTACTTCTCAGTGATAATACGGTCTCCTTAATGTGTTTCATTAGATCCAAGTAATTCATACACAAACATTCGGATCATGAAACCATATTTGCAGATAATATCCACAAGCTTTTATGTTGTCTTGTGTATTAATTTCTCATGCTGTGATTTAATTTGTGTTCTAGCTATTTGATGCCAAGGTTCATTTGTCTTTAAGCACAGCTTCAACAAACTTTAGTTAAATCAGTGTTTTAAATATAGCCCGTCCACCTTAAACTGCCCACGTTTTGCCAGGACTGGTTACTCTTGGGTGAGGAATGGTAACTTTTCAAATTTTTTCTATATTTCCCCCTAAGGAATTGACCAATTAATTTTTAGGACAGGCTGGGTTTCCAATCTATTTTATACACTGACTAAAGAAGCCAAATTATTTAGGATATTAATGACTTACTGTTTGATGAAAAACTTACACTTTCCCCCATTAAACTATACAAATGGATACTTGCCAAGTATATGGTAGTTAATGTAGTTAATTAATTTAAAACCTTACTTTGCTTATGTCTTATTGGCATCCATCCCTTCTAAAACAGGGCTGTATATTTTGGTGCTCTACACTATATTAACCCTAGGATTTCATCAGGAAAATCTGTACTGAAGTTTGCTGCTCTTTGAGTCTTTTCATGAAACAAACAAGTATAAGGTGTTGACATGAGAGAATGTTAAATTATAGGAACCAGTAACAAAATGTCACTTTCATTAATTTGAAGTTACCAGTCCGTAAAATCGTTCTTAAAAATCTAAATAGTATGTAAAACTACAACTTTTAAATGCTCCTAAGCAAATATTACTGCATTGGCAGGAAAATCCTTCAGAACCTTGGTGATCTATATTACTGCATTACAAAGGAATTTTATTTTGGATATTGAAAATATACTCTAACATATGTTTAAGGTTTACCCATAGCATTCAAGAGACAAATGACAGATTTATTCCAAGCCTTTGCCTTCAAGCTAAAGCTAGACCAATTGTAACCAAACGCTGTATTAGGCACACAATGGAATTTACTGTATTTGCAAGTTATTTTCAGTGTCAAATAATCTATTGATTTTTGTTGAATTGTTCATGGAACAGTACAGCTTAACGCTTACAAAACATTATGAGGAATCAAATATGCAGTATCGGTAGTTATCAACATAATGTAAACTGTTGATATGACCTTGATCAAAACTATGGTTTGTTTCAACCAATATATTCCATTAACTTCTGTGAGAGGCGTTTTAGAGGTTGAAATGAGAATGAGGAAGAGGAATATGTGGCTGAGAGCTTCTATATTCATGTTAAGCAACGTTTTGACACAGGTTCTTGTCCCGTTAACGGTGTCGAAACGTTGCTTAACATGAATAAAGAAGTTGTCGTCCATTTATTCCTCTTCCTCATTATACATTCCATGCTATACTCCTTATTATCCCCCGCCACGAAGTGGAAGGGGGATATAGGTTTGACCTCCGTGCGTCCGTGCGTCCGTCCGAGTTAAAGGAGCCAATTTTTCTCAGAAACTGTTACAGATAGGATCATCAAATTTGATGTGTGCCTTCAGGGTATCAATATCTTGATGGAGTTTGAAAATCAGAACCGCGCAAATATTTTTTCTGGAGTTATTGCCCTTGTTACATTTTTTTGGGGACTCTGTTCGAGGTGTCTTCAAAGGAGCCAGTTTTTCTCAGTAACCGTTTAAGATAGGATCATCAAATTTTGTGTGTGCCTTCAGGGTATCAATACCTTGATAGAGTTCGAAAATCAGAACCGCGCAAATATTTTTTATGGAGTTATTGCCCTTGTTACGTTTTTGGGACTCTGTTCGAGGTGTCTTCAAAGGAGCCAATTTTTCTCAGAAATTGTTACAGATAGGATCATCAAATTTGATGTGTGCCTTCAGGGTATCAATACCTTGATGCAGTTCGAAAATCATAACCGCGCAAATATTTTTCTGGAGTTTGGTGTCATGATATTTTTGAGTACACTCGAGTATTTAGGAGAAGGTTCTGACTTAATTTAAAATAAGAACAAATTTGGCGGGGGATGTTGATGACTATGTCTTCTTGTTGATTAAGTTTTCTGTAAATGGCTGATAAATCTATTAATTTCTTTGACTAACCCTCAAACCAATATGTTAGATATTCTCAAGCTTATTATGAACAATTACGTTGTCTGTTTCATTGTCTAAATGTCTAAGCTATTGATTTCTTTAACTCAACTACAAAGCTATATATTAAATGCTTTCCAACTTTCAATTATTTTAAACAATTAGATTTGATCTATTAATTGATCATCCGCCATTCAACCATGAACATAAATGCTTTTCAGCTTCTGTTTATGTTAAACAATTTATGTTTCACTCTAAAAGTACTGGTCTATTGATCTTCACTGATTCAACCATGAACAGTAGTTCATTTCTAACCTATGGCTTCTAGCATTTAGTGTCACTAATCATAATTGCATTGTGCTGTCCCTGATGAAAATAATTAGTCTGTATTAGAAGCTCAATGAATACAAATAACCCGAAACCACAGGCCCCTGGGTAATAGCTGTTATTATAGTCTATCATTAAGGTCTATCATTCTCCCTGATTTAACTGTATCAACCAGTCCCTATCTCTGAGATATAAATAACTTGAGAGTGTATCTTTCCTAGGTTTTTTGATAAAATGCTTCCATTCTTACAGTGTTTTACTCTCGGATCTATATCACTAGGATTGCACTTTTTTCTATTCAAATTGATAGTTATTAAAAGCCTATGTGATCCTGATTTTATTTGCTTGTTAAACTGTGTTATGTTGAATTTAATATGCTGTGTTTTGTCGAAAGAAAATGTAGGTTTACTTTTCTCTATAATCTAGATATTCAAAGAAAAGTAAAAATTAAGAAATGTATACCATAAATGTTTACCTTGATTTAGATTGTAACCAGAATTTAAATCTCTTTTTTGTTAACAAAACAAAATCTATTTTAAACCAGTTATTTTTTAAAAGTCCACTTACTAGATGTGAATCATGATGAAAGAAACATGATTGTTTGGTTTTATTTGAACAAGCAGACAAACAGAATTTCACCCTGTATTGAATCAGTAAATGACTCATACAGCTACCCTGCTGTACTCCTAAATAGCATGTCTTATCCTTTACACAAAGTAGAATTCTTGTGCGATCAAAAACATGTCACGGATGAGCTAGTAATGAACTGATGTCAAATTGGTGCAAGCGTAAAGTAAAACTTGTTTATGGGGTTTTGCAATAAGGGTGATTTCAGCTTTAATGGAATGAAATTGGATTTGGTATCCCTATGATCGTTTATGCTAATTAAACTAATAATTGAATCAAATTTAAAAACCTTGTTTTATGAATTGTTCAAACATTGATACCATTTCAAATTTGGTTTGTCCTGTCAAATTTAGTTTTTTCATGGATACTAGTCTTCCAAGATGGGTCTTTTAATATTATTTGATAAATGTGTTATGTTTAGTTATATATTAACCTGTTAGTTAAATCAGTTATATTTCAATTGGAAAATGATTTACTTGTCCATGTATGTATGGAGAATTATGATGAACATGTGAGATTTATGCATTGTTTGAAGACAGAAGTAATTAAGTACACATGATACACCATATGGATTCCATACTGTTACAGGAATATTTGCAAATGTCTCTGACAGATGGTGGTTATTAAAAAATCCTTTGATACATCAGACTTGATATAGTAAATAAATCAAAAGTGATTAAAATTTTGAAAATAGTGGCATATTTGATAGTTTCTTTGATAGTGCTTTTAATAAAAATGTAGTTTTGAATGATGAATAATTGTCATCAGAACATTACCAAGTTGAATAAATTGTAGTTTTCTATTCAAGCAAACCATGTCGAAAGTACCGTAAGATAATGGTATTCAATGTTTATTCAAACATGAAATCAAGAACTGTCCTTCATTACCAGGGTTCATACAAGCCTAGAGAAAACTTGAATTTGGGCACTTGACCTTGTAATAACTATTTTAGCCCTGAAAAGTCTGGAAAGAAGTAAAATGCATTGGCACAGCTTCAAATTCACCAGCAATGTTCACAAAGAATTTGAAAAATTAGTTGCATGTGTCTGATGCAACACTAATTTAAAGTATTCCTTTCATATTAGTATATTCAGAAATCTTTATGTGATTCCATTGCTGTTCAATATCATTGGGGTCTATTTTATATGTTCTGATACTTTGTGTATCTACTACCATTAATATGAAAGTTGTGCTTGTTCTCAATTGCTTGAATGATTGTCTTAATTTTGCCATTACAGTCTTGAAGTTTTGGGTTTGAAATATTGTACAAACCTTGCCTGGCATTCAGTAACCTATCTTTTGGGCGTGTATCATTCTTTTAACATTGAGTGATTGCAAGGCCTTGTGAATACCTGGGAAATTTTGGTAACTGATCGCATGGCAGTTAACCGACTCATATCGAACTATGGCATTGCAGTCTAAGTAAACCTAGCCTCAATATTATCCATTTCACTCCTATACTGAATCTAGAAAGGCCTAGTAGAGGGTCGCGTCAGCCCACGTATCAAATTGACCAATCAAAACTCATCTTACCAAGCCACAATAGTCTGTCTTCGCACGTATAACGTTAAAGGGTCATAGGTCGCAGAAAGGTCGGCTGACTCTGCCCTCCACTAGACCTTTCTAGACTCAGTATAGGAGTGAAACGGGCAATATTGAGGCTAGGTTTACCTGGACTGATGGCGTTGTATCTACAAGTACTACTTTGAGTTATTGGAACTGCAGCAGTTTGATGGTTGACAATACAAACTAAATACATGTATCATTTATGTGTTTATGTAACACATGGTCATGATATTTGAAAGTCAGACTCATTTGAAAATTTTAATTTTATGATTGACTAGTGAATATAGCATGGATGTTTATAAGAAATATATAACTGAACATTAAAGACCAGATTCTTTTCAATATTTCATCTACAATTCCTATTGCTTCTCTTCCAGAATGACAACTCTGACTTTGACGTGGAGATCACGACTGTGAAGAGGGAGGGGGTGAAGGCAGACCCCGCAGACTTCGAGCTTCTCAAGGTCCTTGGACAGGGTTCCTTTGGCAAGGTGAGATTTTGCTTGGAGGACATGTCTTTCTCGACAAATACTGTGTTTGTCTGTTAAATGGGGTCTGCAACCCGAATTTTTTACTTACAGAGTTTTATTAGTAGGTCCCCAAAGAGTCGTAAATGCTCGGTAGGGACAAAATTATTTGGTTACGAACCGCTTACAGCTGACAACCAGTACCAAGTTTGTGTCAAGGATTTCGTCACTACCGAGTATTTACGACTATTTCTGGGCCCTGCTAATACAACTCTGGAAGTTAAAAATTCGGGTAGAAAATGTTATACCCATGCTTGATTCAGCCATTAGTGATAAAATATAAATTTTCTTCCTTACTTAATGCAATAAATATTGTTATTAACAAGAAAAAATAGATAGCATAAAGGCCTTGGATGAGTCCCTTTTGCCAAACCACTGGTGATGTTTCTGACCATTTCATCGTGATATGAACACTTGGTTATGCCTCGCTTGAGAAGTTGACTACCTCTGAATACATGACTGTAGATACAGTAGACTCATTCTGGAATATGATCCTTGCCAAGCACCAGTGGTTGTATTGATGGCTTTTTAACCTCAACTCCTAACAGTAACATGTCAGTTATATTGGAAAACATAATCCTTAGATTTGCATTGAGGTTAAGCAGTCTCCATCAATCAATCATCATTTACGGTACTTTCATCCACTCCTGTTATAATGTCAGTTTTAAGCCATATGAATGATCCAGTTTCTGAATTTGAAGGGAGATTTCAAAACATTTCTTTTATGATGTTAAAGGGGCACTAGCACATTTTTCGGGGGAATATAAGGTGAATTAAAATAAATGGTTCCAATGAAAGACAATGTACTTACACTTAATGAAGTATAATGTAAAGTTAAGCCATGCGATTCCTTTTTCTTACACAAAAAGAAATAAAGGTGTTGACACAAAAATGGCTGCCAACAATTTGTTCTCTATGGATGACTGTTTTGTGTAATGACATTTTTGACACTATCAAAATAATTTATTTAGCATACAATTATCAGTGAAAAATTTAAAATATCAAATTTAAAACAAAAACATGCTACTGCCCCTTTAATGATTTCTTATCAAAATAAACAGCATTATTTTCCTATTATTACAATTTCTTCCCCATTTAAAGTAAGAACCCAGTTTATCCAAATAGCACCTCCATAGCCTATCCAAACATACACTGAATAGTCCCCAAACTAGGCATAACTGCAAAAACATTGTGTGCAGTTACAAGGTTATTGACCCCCAAGATGGAACCTAATTCTAAGCTGAACTTCTTCAACACCTTACTGAAGAGGTATATAAATGAGCACTGTTCAGAAATATTTTCTAGCTCTGTTTAGAGAGATTACATATATTATGGTATAACGTCTACATTTACCCATAATGTGATTGCTCCCATGGTATTTATATGTTAAATCCCACTTCTCACTCGATCACTCACATGGTGTTTATACAGAAGCCAGTGACAGTGACCTAATGATTCATACAGACTACCGGGTTATCACGGAACAAGACGTGACCAATCACTTGGACACACTGACCGATTGAATGTGTTATCTTAAGGTCTGTGTTATCGCATGTCCCTTAACACTTAACAATCTCATGTTTATTCCTTCGAATATGTTGTCAAGCCAAGACAAAATTGCTTGTTGCTGACATCTCATTTTGTTCTAAGCTTTAATCTCTTCTTTATTGTAGCAACATGTATATTCATTTAAGGTTCTTATGCTACTGTTAATTGTGTTAAGGCAATGAGTTTCGTACCTTTAACTATCTCTTCACTTTTCTTTTTTATATAATTAAGGAAATTTTTGAGTCTTTATTCAGCATTCAACCCTTTATTTGATAACCTTGATAAATAATTCATTTATCCAAAAGCTTGATTCTTATTTCTGAGAAAACTGAAATTGATACAAACACAAACTATTAATTAATGAAATGTTCATTATACTTTGAAAGGCTAAGTACAGAAAGGATCAAATGAATGATTTTGATATCAATACGATGCAGCTTTTCGATCTTCTAATTCTACTCGAGAATATTGCCAAACCTTTCTGTTGATGATTGATCCGAGGTATCAAAAGTCTCTGGTAATTGTAGGAGCGATGGTCAACTACTAACGCAGGTGATCTTTTCTAGCTGACACGTCATAAAGATCTCAAGTGCTTCCACGTCCCCTGATATCTGGTTGTTATGGATACAAGTGGTCAAATAGTCACGATATTGGACGCTGTGACAGTGACAGACACTTTGATGTACACAGGGGAATTAAATGTCTTTCAACTCTGAATTATTCACAGTTTTTGTTGTTTAAGCGTAGTGTCGCCACTATTGATTTTAGTAGCAGCGGAGTGAGGTTGACACTGATAGCATCTCGTATCAGTCTATCCCTATTGTAACCCGGTGATTATGAATCATAGAGGTAAACCGTTCAGATGTTATTGTACTAAATCAGTGTTTCACCCTTATTGTAGGCTGATGATTATGAATCATAGAGGCAAACCGTTCAGATGTTATTGTACTAAATCAGTGTTTCACCCTTATTGTAGGCTGATGATTGTGAATCATAAAAGCAAACAATTTAGATGCAGAGGCAGTAAATCAGTTATTCACCCTTATTGCCTTGATTTTGGAAGCTCTCTTAGTACTAAGATTCTCGTTAGTACCAGAACATTGAACCTAACACTAAGCCCTAAGAGAGAATAGAAAATCTGGGCCCTGGTGATTATGAATCATAAAGGGAAACCATTAAAATGCTGTAGTAGTAGATCAGTGTTCAGCATTTCTCCCCTATTAAGCTCATCAGCCCTTGAGGCCAGCACTTGGAAATAGACTGTTTGTATAAATGGACATAGTGTTAAAAATATATTATATTTCTTCATCAATATCAATTACAATGTAAATGTCAAGTTTTCAGGGTTTTAGTTACATTAAATACTGAAGATAGTCAAGTAGCTATAAATGGGATCTTGCAATGATTTTATGATAAGTAATCTTGAGTGAAAGTAACAATGTCGACCACCTATCCTGACAAGTAGCAATATTGACCCAATATGTTGATATGTCAATCTTTAAAGTTTAGTAAATGTTTTTGTTCATGAACAATTCAATAAAGTATCAGTTACAAAATTTCATTATCCCTTATTTAGCCCATTATACATTATGATGCAACACAGATACTATGTTGACAAGACCTTTAATCAGAGTTTGGGACTTCCTTGAGTGAAAGCAGTAACATAAGTCAACATTCTTTCCTTACAAGCATCCTGGCAGGTGCTTGAAAGTTTGAGGCCTGTAGGGCAAACCTCCATGTTAAGTCATCTGGAACTGTCATGGATAGTTCACCTTTTGTCAGCTACCTGTTTCGGGACTAAATATACATACACCCTGTATATCCTTGAACTCTGTGTATATTTGACCCTCATCAATGATAGGTTCAGCTGAGATGGAAGTGGAATGTTGGTCAAGAAATATTTTGTTAAATTTTTCTATCTCGCTTTATAATAGTGAGAAATGTACTCATTATTATTATTATGAAAGGGCAGTAGTATGTTTATGAAATTTTGTTTTTTTTCCAAAACAAATAATTGGTTTTCACCAAGTGTATTATCGTCAGACATATCATTACTCATTCTTATTATTGGTAGTCAAGGATGAAGAATCAAATATGAATCAAAAACTGTTGTCGGCAATTCTAGTAAGAACACTTTTAATCATTAGGGGAAATGACTTTACGTAGCCTCTCCGAACTCTCTATCCTTTTGTTGAAGGACTCCACATTTACCACTGTTCTCGAGACTCCCCTATATCTCCTAAAAATGTTTTACTCTCCCTTGTTGAGCATTCTTTTTATCTTTAATTATTCATTAGATATTCAATTAATGATTATATTGTTATTGATGACATTGAATTGAAAGAATAACAAATCCAATATCATACGCAATAGATATTCATTTGGATGAATCAAATAATCCAATTGGAATTGGAATATCTTTAGCTTCAATTTTTTTTTTAGGAAATTTAGAAGAGTTTGAATTTGTTCATGTTGCAAACTTATTATACAGCACATTCATTATGATCTTTGTTCAATTTCAATTAAATTCTGCCATTTAGCATTGTGACGTCACTTATTGAAATTGACAATGATTTGAAACAGAAGTCCATACATCAAATGGATCAATTAGATTAGAAGTGCCACATTGTCTGAATTAATTACTCCATCCTGTTTGAATTTATATCAATTTCATGCAAGTAGCACTAATTAACAAACTCGTGAAAGCATTTTCCTGTGAACTTAAACGCAATGTATTACATTGGATCATTGTACGAGAACAAGAATGAGAAATAATTTAAAGCTATCACTTATTCACCTTTTTCTTCAAAGAGATTTTCTTGATGACCATAAATTGCAATAATTTCAAGGTTATCGGCTGTACAATAGTAAGAGGGCGATTAGCTTTATGCTATCCAACTATAACATACAAGCTGCAGTAATGTTAATTTTGGAAGAATTTATGTATTAATGCATAGTCATTAATCAACACTGTTTAAAAACACCATATTTCTCTTGCCCGAGTTAGCTAAGCAACTACTGTTAAATAGCTGAAATATTACTAACAACACATTAGATCCCAACTCACTAACTCGAAGCAACAACAACAACATATAAACTGCATCAATGTTCATTTCAGAATTAATAATTAAGTGTTTATGCGCAGTCACATTCCAATCAATTGTTTGATCAACACTGTTTAGTAACACCACATTTCTCTCGCCTGAGTTATCTAAGCGGAAAAGTTCTTGATGTGTTTCTCTGTTTGATGCCAATTAGCGGCGTGTCAATGCTAGTTGAAGCGGAATAATAACTCTTTGTAGGCATGTATAAGAGAGCAGGGGAGAAATGGCGCATGAGTTGTCAGCCTGTTGATAATTGGTCTCTGGTTTGTCTACGTGTTCTCAAATCTTGTCTCATGTCGAAGTCTTAAAAATTGGTAACCGGGTAATGTCCTTTTCTGAAGCCCATGTAATAATTTAACTGCAAAGTCAGTAAAGTGACAACCAAGGGTTTCTGCAAAGCCCTGGAAAAACATTACCATTATTCATTAGTATGACTTTGCTGTTATTTAAGAGCTGTTCTTTGATTTTCATGACACATTGCTGGAAGTTGATACCAACCTCAAATCATTTATGATGGGATACTAAGCAACCTGGCATTTTATAACATTTCTATTAAACAAAATGATGATAAATATATGTGACTGTGATAATCTAACACCAGCTGTATAATAATATGTATCAAATCTACAAGGTACTAGATACGTAACTTATGAAACACTATCCACTCCAAACTGTCTGACTGCTTAAGATTGGTCAAATTTATGACCTATCTATCCTTTTACCTTCATATTGTCAGTGTTAAGAGTGGATGAGCAATACACATTTTTTTAGCAACAGTCAGTACTTCTCCCTCAAATGACACCATTGATTCAGTTTGGCATATTTGCTTCAGAGATCTACATTATCTTGTGTAGAATGTAGCTTGCTTTACCTGACTCTATTGTCAGGATTACTATCAACCATTACCATGATTGAACATCATTGTTGCATTGTGACAAATATCACATTAGATTTAATATTTGATGTTTGGAATGATTTCTGGCATAAAATCAATATCACATCGATAAATATAGAAGCCGATGTTTGCTGTGCTTAAAACTCCTGATAAAATTTTTAAGTGGGTACTCAGTAGCGAATCAGGGGTTCAAGGGACCCCCTCCCCCCCTTTTGAAAAGTCATGGATCCCCCACTGGTATTAATGGGAAGAATATTGACACCATTTCTTTATGTAGTTCTACCTGATTCAGAAGGCAAAATTTGATTAGAAGCGGTACATATGACTTCAGTAAGACATTGTAAATATTGTGTGTGGAGTGATGTTATGCAAGAAGTTTGGTCCCATATATAATATTTCTCTACACTAAAGGTAAAATCTTTTACAATATGAACAATGTTTTTCATAAGTGGCCTTTTCTAGAGTATGTCATGAGCAAACTGTGTCGAATAACTCTTACATCTAGGTTACATTGTTTGATGTTTCTTTCTGTCAGTCTTAAAAGGTCAAATGTCACCTTCAGGTTATATTTGTCAATATAAGTACTTGTCTGTGAAGTTTTGATCAATAAATCAGTACATGTAGTATTCATTAAGTCAATCTCGGGCTTTTTCCTCTCAAGTAACTAAGAACTTAGAAGACTTGGAAGGATAGTAGATGTTATTTTGTGAGTAGTTTAACTCATCAATGGATTAACATCAGCGTCAGGAAATGAAGATCAGGCTATGGATTTATGAAACTTCTCAGTTATCAACAGTAGTCTTGCAGGGTGACTGTACCAACACTGACTGCTGATAATTATGTTATGAAGCCCACTTATATTGGATTGTTGATTTGGTAACATGGGCAAAGAAAAAAAGTCATTATTGTTTTGCACAAAGCAATTCTAATGCATATTTTCTTTTGGAAAATAGAAATGTTGAAATGCCTAACCCATTATCTTTGTTATTTGGTGCAAATTTTTTTTAGAGCCTGAAGTTCATGAATCATAACAGATTGTCCCTAAGCAAGTGAAAAAAAAATTCCAAAATTTTGAAATCAAACTTTAATCATATCAATCGATAAGGGGACCTATGAAGTATTGGTTGGCAAGTGTCAATTATAGCTAGAGACATTTATGGCATCAAAGCAAACAAAGAGATGATTTCATATTTCATTACTAGTGACTATGAATACCTGGGAGAAGTAGAACAGATTATAAGTTGGCGAGTGCACATCTATATCTATTTAGGAGCAGTGTGATTATATATATATATATATTTACAAGCCCTGTGATTATATATATTACACCCAACCAGTCTCTCGATAGTTGTGCATGATTTGCCAACATTGACGTCAAGAGGTATTTGAAGCTTATTCAAGTGTATTCAGTGAAGAGAAGGGGATGAGAGCCATTTAAAAACTTTTTTATTTCTTTTTAAAGTTAATGAGAATTCCTGAGCAAGCGTTAATAATTGTTGCTGCTGTTGTTGGCAGGTGTTCCCTTAAGTTGATCCTGAAATAATACTTTGTTTTTATCAGCTTAGCTGGAGAAATAGTTGACTTGAGTTGATGTTTTATTGCAATATACTGATTACATTTACCTGTGTACAGGAAAATAATGATTTGTCTGTTTTAATAAATCTTTTTATCAATGCAGGAAATAAGGTGCAGCTATTTTTTTGACAAAAAAAACCTGATTGAACTGGCTACATTTTGAGTTCACACACTGTTTCATACTTTATCCCCCACCCAGAGTACCTGGCAAGGGATATTGAAATGGGCTATACCTGTCTATGACCAGATATTGTTGCTAGAACAGAACTTAAAGACTTGAAGACATGGCTCATTATAACTATGTATCTCGGTGTTTTTTTTCTCTACAGAATCCTTCAGAGGATAATTAATATTGTATTTTATGGAATGGAAGTTCATTCTATTTATTACTTACCATCATTATCAGTCAAATATTTTTTTATGTCTGGACGGACTACTAACAGTGTGACATCACAGCACGATATTGATTTGTAGAGTCATTACACTTTATATTACAACATAAATATTAAACTTATCTCATGCTATGGAATAATACAATCTTTTACAGTAAGATATTAGGAAAAGTAGACGATTGAGGTTTTGTAAATAACCTTATTGAATGAAACTAATGATAATTCAAATTAAGCTTCCATCAATTAAACCTTCCCTTTATTACCTCTGTTATTCAGTAAGTTTTGTTCTGTTTTGCAGGTGTTCCTGGTGAGGAAGGTTACAGGGACTGATGCAGGGACTCTGTATGCAATGAAGGTCCTCAAGAAAGCTACACTCAAAGGTATTTCTCTTCTCCTATATTTCCGATAGCATTATTTCTATCTTGTAGCATGATATTCTCTGCACTAGGCTTCAACATTCAGCTAATCTTTTAACTTTGTTTGTGCTTGGATTTATCTGAAAAATAATTCTCAAAACTTACCTTTTCTTAATGAAATATAAAGGAATCGGATGTAGTTGACTTTTGATCTAGACTTGCTTTTATAAGAGGTTATGTAAATGTCAAATATTAATAAGTGTTAGACAACGTATGTGCTAAGATTAATCTGTTATCTCTTAAAGATTATTTTTAAAAACAATCATTTATAAAATAAAAAAGAGCCTCATTTGAATGGCTATTTCAGATCAGAATTTCTTATCAAGAGTATATGTTAAAGGGGCAGTAGCACGTTTTTTAATAATTTTATATTTTAAAATTTTCACTGATAATTGTACGTTAATGCTAAATGGATTACTTTGATAGTGTCATAAATCTCATTACACAAGCCAATCAGGCATAGTCAGAGACAAAGAATGAAGATTCACATAAAATCCATTGGTTGCCATTTTTTGTGAACACCTTTAATTCATTTTCTCTAAGAAAAAGGAATCGCAAGGCTAAACTTTACATTATATATTTGAATAGTTACTGCTCCATTCAGTTTAAATACATTTTCTTTCAATTGGAACCATTAATTTTCATTTTCCTGACATGACCTTATTTCCCCCCTACTGCCCCTGTAAGGTCAAAATATTATTAACTTAACAGTCTGAATGTTAGACAAAGTATGAGCTAAGACTTTTGATTTGTCTCTGAAAGTAATCTCAAAAATTATTATTTTATTTAATTTAAGAAATGAGAGAATAGAAGATTTATGCTCCCATCAAACAAAATTGAAAAGATATTAAAATTTCTGAGCAGAAATAATCGTCCATCATTTCATCTTTCCAGTAAAGAGCAAATGTTCATGAAGCTATAAATATCAACTCATGTCAGTATATGACATGGTCTTGTTTCATTTCCTTTGTGAAACTAGACTTTATCTATTTCATTCAGATTTCTGAACTTTGAGGCTTAGACAATTAAACCCAATCATACTGAAATTTGAGAATTAACAGATAGACTACTGAATTGCTTGGCAACCTTTTTCGAAACCCAATCTACAGAAACAACTTATTGACATAATGACAACTTCCAGAATACTTGACAATATTGAGATGAATAAAAAGAGTTAATATTGCTTGATTTGGAAGAAAATATCTACTACTACTAGACTTAGTAATACCTACGATTCCGTCCTTATGTATGTCCCTCTGTCCGTCCGAGGACATATTTGTTTGACCCATTACGCAGAGAAAACTATTCATTGGATTGTTTTTGCACATGTTCTACCTTACTTGAAGGGGTGCAGTGCCAAATTACAATTTATTTCGTTTATATTTAAACAATTTTTTTTACAAATTTCTATGTTTTGTACCCCGTCATTTTCCAAGATCAGAATTTGCCTGACCGATTGTAGAATTCATCCAATTTTCCTTTTAGTGAAAGTCAAATTCTGTGTAAAAGATGTCTATTAATGATCTAGATAATGGGATGTGTAAGTTTTGGGAAGTAAGCAGTAATTTAGTTGGTCAGGGATACATAGTCGGTGGTATAAAAGTGAGCCATGCTCACTTTTTTGCTCATTACTTTTAGTGTTGTGACTGATATGATTAGAGAAATCAATTTTGGAAGATCACCTCTAAACATAAAGGCGATGTCCAAACCAGTGTAGGCTGAACAAGATTTGAAACTTGCAGCTACTTGAATGAGAACACATAGATCAGGAAGTTAGCTGTTAAAATATCCGCCTGCTGTTGATAAATTTCACATTCTGAAGATCGCGCAGATTAGAAACAGTTCCTGATGATTGACAATTTGTAAACTCTTTTGTTTGAAATACTTAAAGTTATACTTAAATTTGGTTTTATCTTACTTTCAAAGTTAATTTTGACGAAAAATTCATACAGGAAATTTAATTTAGAGTTGTTAGGTACATGCTTTATGAATAGGTCATACAAGAATTCACATGATGCTTCATTAAACTGTTCAAAAGTTTGAAAGTGAAATCAGTTAGCCTACCAGACTCATAATAACTCCTTCAGAGATTCATGCTACAATCTTAATCATTGTTAATAAAGAAACAAAGATTCTACTAGTCTGTTATCCAGACCCTAAAGCAAAAAATATTAATGAAGCCTTCGTAAGTCTAGATAATATTGGCAAGTCTAGATGCCTCAGCTTTAGCCTGAAATTAAGTATTGTTCAGGGCTCTTTTTATTTCCTTTTAAATAAATAATCATAATGATAAAATTAGTAAGGAACTCTTTTTTTCGGGGACTAAATGTTAGTGTAATATTCTATAGATTAATAGGCCAAGGATGACCTTCTCTCTCAGTCACTCGCCCCTTCCAACCCATCTATCGCCGTATCTATCAAAATCCACTTCTAAGTAGATATACTGTTGTTGAACCCCAATCCCAAAGTGATGACTGCTTGATGTAGCTGCAATAAGATATCCCACATTCTCCAGTATACCATGGTAGTGTTCCATTGGTACCATGTCTAGATGGATCAGGTGCTAAATCTCCTGCTATTAGCACATTATGAAACAGCCAGAAATACACAATCTGTCTGTGTTGGAACTGTGCCAGCAACTAGACCATATCCCAGACTGAAGAGAGAAACATTGATGGTTATATGAAGCATGGGACTCCTTAAAACTAATCTATGGATATATTAGTGCTTCATAATTTGAGCTGGGTTTCATGTTGTATTTTTCTGGCTTTTCATTTGATGAAATTATTACTTTAGTTTAATTTATTTGTGACCTGGTTTATTGATACTTGTAAAAATGTAATTTTTTTAGCTTATTGAAATAATTTGTTTAGTACCGAGGGTGGGAAAAAAATAATTAAAGCAAAGAAATGCCTTAATTATTTTTTTATTTACCGTATATTTCAATTAAAAAGGCGACCTCGTACTTAAGGCGTAATTTGAGTATATATATTTATTGTCCCCTGACACGCATTTAGTGCTAAGCGGGGAATACAGTATTGGACACTACGTAACTTTGAAATTGAATAACTCAAAAACTGTTGATTGGATTCTTTAAAAAAATGTCCCTTATTGGTTCATCACCACAAGATTAAAGTCCCTGTAGAAGTTGGTGACCTTGATTGTTATTTCAAGCTCACAACGAGAATTTGAGATTTTACCCTTGTTAGAGGGATATCACAAGAACCGTTAACTAGATTCTCTTCATATCGTGCACAAAGCTTCTTGTTTGGAAGACTAGGGGCACAGTCCATTTTGGTGACCTTCACATTATTTTCAAGGTCACAGCCGGACATTTCCAGAAAAATTGACAAGATTTTCTTCATAACTAACTCAAAACTTCTTATTCTGAATATGCTGGGCCCAGTTAATTCATGTAACCTAGACTTTTTCTATACAAAGTTCTCGTTGTTAACAATAATGTGCAAAGGGGAATCTTGTCACATTTGTGACAATTACATGTCGATGTAATTTTATGTAGGTTTCCTTTTATCACCTTTACTGATCTATGTACATTTTGTTTCCTTTTTTGAATAGCTCCACTTAATAATTATTTAAGCATGTATGCCAATTATGTATTTTATTTTCATGAATTTGTTTACTTCCAGTTCGTGATCGACAACGGACCAAGATGGAGCGGGACATCCTGGCTGATGTCAACCATCCCTTTATTGTTCATCTTCACTATGGTGAGTCTGGCCTATAAATACAGGATATCATAGGAGTGTCCATGACATATTATGTTTACAACAAGAGTGCCTAAATATTAGAATTAAGCGAGCGAAAAGGAAGGATAGACTGATACAGTGTTCTGCCGAGAGCGCGGCCTTGCGTCATTGGCGCAATTATTTTTTAATTGACGCAAGATTTTTACATTGCGTGGGTCATCGGGCGCATACAAATTCTGGATGGTCTCAGATATTTATACCATATTCATATATTCAGGGGATAAGCAGGTTGGGGTCATTCTCGGTTTAAAGCCTACCCCCCAATTATTGGAAATCTGACACGATCGCTGTCAGACGATCGAGTTAGCGATGTTTACACCGGAAGCAAAATGCACAAGTTGGGCCCCATAAGTTTACGTCTGTCAGCGTTGAACTTGTAAAATGAAACAAAACATAAACCTGTTGTTGTTTTTAACGACTATATACATTGTGAATTAATATTATATATTGTTTATTATAATATTCATGCATCATTCACGCAGTGTTAATTTCAGCAGAAATCACGATGTACGTGGCTTCACTTGCATCAGCGATCGGGAAATGAAATATTCGATTCCCAAAATATTATCAAGAACTGTCGCTTTGTAAGGCTTGTTATCCATTTTAGTTGTTTAATATGGCATATTTCCAAACTTATTTATCATATTAAATCACAGTTCGAAGAAATCTTTGTCAAATATACTTTCGTGAAAGCACGTTGTTTCACTGTACTTGGAATATCAATCGTAATTTCTAGACGACAAATAACATTATTAATTTTATTTCGTGTTCATTATCAAAATTTTTGAAAGTTTTTCTTCAAATTTTATTTAAATAAATATTTCAATTAACTGCATGTTGTTTTTGAAAATGTAATATATCGATAATGTTTAACAAATATTTGAATATTTAGACATTTAATATTGTATCGACAATATGTTGTCATGAATTTATTACAATCACGTTTCAGTTTCATACATCGTTTTCAAATCGACTTGCTGATTGGTTGACCTACTTTTCTGGGCCAATGAAAAGGCTTGTAACAAATATCTCTCTACCCGTAAACACATGCAACAAAAGCTGTCGACTGAATACATGAGAATAATATTATGTTATCTGATTAAAACAAACAACAAACAATGTAAGTTAGCATTTGCAATTTCTTTTATGCTTCTTTTTAATAATATACGTCTGGAAAAAAGTGTCATTTGATGTTAAGAAGATCGGTTCAACAGTCAACAGTATCGATGTCTATTTTCAACTCAACTCGCATTCATGATTTTCTTGGTTGGGGTCTCTCGAGGTTTAAAGCCCATCCCCATATTTTCAAGACATTTGTTTGTCGGGCCCCCTGGTCTTTACCCGCGAGGATACAGTAGTAAAAGGATATATTTCTAAAAACAAGTAACTATATTATATTATATTATATCTCATATTTGGAAATATTTTGAATCCCAGGTCTATTTCTTAACCAAATAAATTTGGTTGTTTGTTTTTAGAGGACTTATGGCTTTTTTCCTTACTGGGACTTCATAATAGCCTGTTGAAGAGAATCAGATGCATCAATTTTAATTACATATGATTCTCATTTGTTTTCAATTATAATTAGTATGTAGGTAAACTCAAACAAAATATCGAGTGAATCAGCAACTTTCAACTAAAAAATACATCCTGATTTGACTTGACCCCAGACATGCAGAAAATGACCCCTACTTTTATCTGCATTGGGGTCATTGGCCCCAGGTTTGAAATGTCTTGGCAGAACACTGCTGATAGTTATGGGCATGAATATGATATTCTGTTTATTACCGTAGTCGCGAAATCAAGGAAAATTCTCAATCTATTTCCAAACAAAGGCAGACTAGTCACAGACGCCACTTATAGAATGCGATGTTATAGGTAAACTGTGGTATCAAAGCAATGTTTCTAATATGACGTTACGCTGAAAAGGTGATATTTTGACCTACGACATTATATGAAAAATATGAACCCCGATATGACTGCACTTGTAGGTAATAAAAAATCTTCATTCCTGTCCCAATTCTGTTTGGAAGATCTAAATGACTCTTTGTAGATCTTGACAAAAATGTTTTGACTTTGACCAATAAGTAGGCGTAAGATGGATTTATTAAGAGACAATTGTAAAACGATTAAAAAATGTACTGTAATGATATTTTTCCTTCTCTTGTCTCCAATCTGTTTGAAAATGTATATCAATTGGTAGATCTATACTAAACAAATAACTAAGGGATATCAAAATTTTCATGATTGATTGTATTAGTGTGTCAGTCAATGTTTTGTCATTGATGTGAAAAATATCTTTTTAACCTGAAAGTAGGGAACTTCATCTGGCATCAGTTATACTAAATAAATGTATATATCCTTTTGTTCTTTCTGAATAAATTAAAGGGAATTATTTTATCAAAATTGAAACTTTCAATAATTTTTTAGAACTGTACATATGTAAAATGTCATGTTAACCTTTAGGTAAGAAATGAAATCTATTGCATTATATCTTGCATTAATAACACAATGTAAATATTTTCTCTTCTTCTATCTGTGTAAATCAAGAGTTATGAATTTCATTTTCCTTGCAGCATTTCAGACAGAAGGAAAGTTGTATCTGATTCTGGAGTTTTTAAGAGGAGGAGATCTTTTCACACGACTCTCCAAAGAGGTGAGAATATAAAGTAATAAAACCTGTGATAACTTCAGTTGATAAGATTTGTATTTATTGATGTTGTAACTTCAAATCCAGTCAGAAGATCAAGAAGGCTGTACATTCAAACAAACATGGCATCTTTTACTCATTAACTCATTCCTTGAAATATGGGTTACACTCCAAACCTGTTGATTCAGAACTTCTAAAAAATGTAGACATCCTGATAGGATCCTGTTTTAAAATCTGCAATAACTTCAGTTATTAAACATAAGTGTTATTGTGAGAATTTATCATTCACTAAATACTTGCATTAATTTCTATGAACTTTGCTTCAGTAGCACATTTTAGTAATTTTTCGCAAAAATACATGACAGAGGAAATGCAGTATCTCTAAAGCTTTACTTTCAATTGACTCAAAATTCTTAAAACAGATTCTCATGGGATTAGAAGTTAAGATGTGAAATATGTTTTATCTCCTTGTCCAGGTGATGTTTACGGAGGAGGATGTCAAGTTTTACCTGGCCGAGCTGGCTCTGGCCTTGGACCATCTGCACGGGGTGGGCATCATCTACAGGGACCTCAAACCAGAGAAGTATGTACTCTGTCTGTTATGTCTGCCTGTCTGTCTGTAGGCAAGGATGTCGGTGTCCATACGCACATATAACTTTGCACATTCATTACCTAGGGCAGGATATGTCTGTAGGTCGAGATATGTCTTTTGGTATTTTTCTGTCAGAATGTGTGTCTGTCACTATGTAAATATCAAGAGCTGATTCCATACTTGTCTCTACATTTCTGTCTTTTTGTATGTCTATCTCTTACTGCTTGTCTTTCTGTCAATACCCTGAACATTTGTCAGTACTGTAAATGTCGGTTTTGTATCTTGAACATTTCAAGTTGCCCATCAGCAATGTAAAAACTGTCCCTTGCCTTTTGTCTCTCTGTAAATGTTGGTTTTGTATCATGGATATTTCTAGTTGCCTATCAGTAAGAGAATATAACTTTGGCCATGTTATAATTATTACATTACTACCTTACTACCCTTGCAGCATCCTTCTGGACAGCGAAGGGCACATTAAGCTGACAGACTTCGGGTTGAGCAAGGAGTCTATTTTTGACGAGAAGAAGACCTACTCCTTCTGCGGGACAGTGGAGTACATGGCGCCCGAAGTCGTTAACAGGAAGGGTCACGGCACAGCCGCGGACTGGTGGTCTTACGGAGTCCTCATGGTGAGATGTGGCCAGCTTCTCTAGAAATCTTCACTTGTAGGGCTTGAATATATCTACCCTCAAGTACTGGGCATGTAGCTCAGTTGGTAGTGTCGGTATTGGTCAGGAAGTCCTTGATTCTATTCGTGTCTGTGTCATACCAAAATATGTTTAGCTTGAATATATCTAACCTCGGGTAATGGCCATGTAACTCAGTTGTTAGAGTGTCAGCTCTACCTCAAGAAGGCCAGGGTTTGATCCCCTGACCGAATCATTATAAATTATGACGATATAGTGTGTGCTTCCATGTTTGACATTAAGCAATTGAAGGAGAAAACAAAGCTTTAACTGGCACTGTAGCTGCCTGGTGTACTTACACAAAACTATTATTAGATAGATTGTCTTATAAGAAACAATACCACCCATTGTTGCTAGTTCCAGCCGATGCTTGCAGGTATCACCGCAATGCATAGCCACACTAGTGTTGTGGGCTTTCTCTCTGCAATAATATTAGCAGCCGCGATATAAGTGAAATACTCTTGAAAGCGGTGTTAAACTCCACATCACCTCACCTCACCTCATAAGAAACGAGTACATGACAATGATGAAAGTTAAAGAGAACCATTGACCTGACCAGAGACTAGTGCTAAAGTCTTACAGTAATGTTTGTTGTTTCAGTTTGAAATGCTGACAGGTGCCCTCCCGTTTCAAGGTGCAAACAGAAAGGAAACAATGACACAGATCCTGAAGTAAGTATTTCTATAACATGTAGCAAGTATTTGATAACTGAGTTACATTTCCGAGACCTGTTGTGTGTAACATTAAATTTCAGTTTCTAACTTTTCAGTATAGTACTTTATGCTAAGGAAAATCAAATCACTTTTGATGCATTGATGGTATTTCTTTTGAGTATTTTAACAACTATTTCATTGTAATCTTTGAACATGGAAGCTTTACTCTTTTTTTTCTCCATTCTCTCATCGGTGCATGAAGATTAAATCTGATTACTCTGCTGGAATTTCGTTTGAGAACAAAGTCATCCATTTAAATATGATATTAATATTCTTGACATAAACAAAGTTGATATATTTGCAAATTTAGAATTGTGAATATAGATTTATTATTATTTGCTGGGTGGTGCAGTGGTTAGCATGCTAGCCTCACACCATTCACGTTCTGATGGAGACATACTAAATTTTGTACCTTGGGTCTTGCCATGTTGTGTCCCTGGACAAGGCACTTCATCCACAATGCTCTAGGTTTACTCAGCAGTTTTAGTATGTACCTGAAAACAAGCCTGTCCATTTTCCTTTAGGACAATCATGTACGAACACGGATGCGTACCTAGAATAAAATATACATATACATGTATATATATCCACACTATTATGTATTCAATATTGCTTCAAAATGAAATACAATAGCCTATCCAATACATATTTACCAAAGAAAGGTTAATATTTGATTTCATCGCTAAATGTTTGCGGTTTGTTTTTACAGGGCGAAACTTGGAATGCCTCAGTTTCTAAGTCCAGAAGCCCAGAGTCTACTACGAGCACTATTTAAGAGAAATCCTATTAATCGACTAGGTATGTGAAGTTGTACATTGGAGAAAACTAGCAAAATAGTTGATAAAAGCTTCTTCAAAATTCTTTCTTCTACAAAAAGCAAGTTTTTTATTGGAAAAGTAAATCTTGATACATAAACTAAGATGGTGGATACAAAAAATCCACAAGAATTCCTGTAAAAGAATTCAATGTGTCTGTCTGTATTAAAAAATTGTGACTTAGTTAAATGTGCATTGTCCCATTGATGAGTTATCTTATTTTATGCTTGGTCAGTCACCCAAAATTTCCTTAAATTGATCTGAAGTGTCTTTAAGAGATTTGTTTTAAATTTTATATTTCTCGTTGCATGTTTATCATATGTGCACCTGTTCCTTCCTACCATGGAATAGAGGATATAGTGAGAAATACAGGTGATCAGTCAACCATTCCAATCATGCTTGTCGAGTTAAAAGTTGTCTAGATCAAGTATTCACTGTTTAAAAATGGATCTTGTATTTGTTGTTTTTACCCTTGTTACGCTTTTGTGACGCCTAATGGCTGAAATATTGCCCAAACAATAACTCACTGATATTTATGATATGATGACAGGTTCCCTCCCCAACGGTATAGAGGATATCAAGAAACATGCATTCTTCTCCACCATTGACTGGGACAAGCTGTTCAAGCGCGCCACCACCCCACCCTTCAAACCTGCTGTAGTCCAAACAGACGAAGTCTTCTACTTTGACCAGGAGTTCACCAACAGAACACCTAAAGGTCTCTTCAATCTCCTTAAAACCAGTTCTAACCTATTGATTTTTCCTTTATTGGTTCTTGATCTCAGGTATGCTCCTTAGATCACATCAAAACATATTTTAGACTTTTCAGATTCGGAGGTTGTGAACCCTTGGAACATGTAACATCTCCATTCATTATCTTTGTGTGTCTGGTTTAACCTAATCCAACTTTGGTCTCTTCATCCACATGTTGCTATCCCAATCTAACCTTTGATGCACAGTAAGCCAATCGAATAGTAATACCCTGTGGTTCATGTTATGTAGCAGAGACCTTTAGGAGAAGTTATAATACATTAATCATCAACTCCTTTACCCTTCAGTGGAGCTGCTCCGCTTGCTGCCTTGTAGATGAAGGTTTTATGTTCTTATTCCTATCTTACAGATTCCCCAGGCATTCCCCCCAGTGCTACAGCCCATGAACTGTTCCGTGGCTTCAGCTTTGTTGCCCCAGCGCTTCTAGAAGGAGATGTCAAACCAAACAATCCCCTCGACAATCAGAAAAGCCTAGCTAAGGTATGTACAGTTTGTATGTACAGTTTGTATGTACAGTTTGTATGTACATCTGCTTCACAAATCTAGTTATAAAATCACTTTCAGGCATGTATTGGTTAATAAAACCACTTAATTGATTCCCCCCTATTTAGCATCTTTAAACGTTGATACTATTGGATTGGCATTGATTGGTGAAAACAAAGTTGCCTTGCAGGCATGAATGTAACTTAAACTCCTCCTTGATATTTCTAAATGTTTGAATAGTTGAATAGTATGTTTGTCAAAATTAAATATGGTTGGTTTTGATTGCATTTTAAAAAAAGCAGCATTATGAAATTGCAGAATTGTGGTCTTGTTTTTAAAGTTATTTATCAGTGTGTAAATGTATGAAACATTTTCATTATCTAAAACATTAGATTTAATAGTGTGGTTGTTTGATTTATGAGAAATGTTTTGTGTATTTTCACAGCTTCCTGGGGTAAAAAGTTGCAAGTTTTCAGATGAATATGAATTGAAAGAAGTAAGTTATTAACACAACTCGCTTGTCATTTACTGTAGCTATTTGATGTACTTATGTCACTCATAGAAGAATAAACTATTAACCTTTATATTTACCTTAAAAAAACCTTGATTAGTAGATTACCTGGATGTTGATGACTAGTGAAATAGAGATATGCATGATTTGTGTATTGTTTGACAAATGTATTGATGAAATATTGGTGTGTGTTGCTGGCTTAAAAGTACACAACCTTATGGTAAAATATTGTTAACTCGTCAAGATCTGGCAAATATTTCAGTTTTGATTTATTCAAAAACAGAAATAATTACAACAGAGAAATAAGTGGTTAATATGGCTCCTTGTTCTTAACCAGTTTAAAACCAATGTTTAATTTCTAAAATGATTTATCTATTTCTCAACTTCAGGATATTGGCATTGGTTCATATTCAGTGTGTAAAAGGTGTGTTCACAAGATGACTGGGAACAGTTACGCGGTCAAGGTGAGTAAAACTGCAAAGTATTTCCTACGTTGTTATAAAACATATCGCAGGAAGACCCGAAAACATTCCTTTACCAGGCACCAATTTCTTGCTGGGTGAACAGAGGTACCGAATTTCTCTATTAATTCGACATCTCCAATAATTCGACCACATACCATTATTCTGAGGTCGCAAATTCAAATCACATCTAAAAATTCAACCAACTGCCAAAAGTTTATGTTCCTTTGATTCAACCACTTCTGAAAATAATGGTTTAATTTGCAAAAATAAAATTAATAATTGCAATGTGTAATTTTCTCTGCTGCAGTAATCAATTAATAATATATTTATAATGATGACTATGGCATGTTCATGTGCTCATGTATGGAAACTATATGTTAATTATATATAATAAAACTTCCTGATATCTATCTAATATTTCAACCATAGTACCAAATGAGCCACCAAAAGTGAAATTAGTTCAACCATAGACAATTTTAAAAATCTTTTGAAAATTTTAGGTTTGAATTAATAGAGAAATTACGGTACGTGCTGAGTAAGGCCTCTTGCCAAAGTAAACACAAATCTCTCGATGGGTGTGTTAGTGTGGGACAGAAAATCACCTTTCATTCTGTTATCAAGCTTTGACACAGTTAACCCACTCATCGGGCGACCTATGCCTGATATTGCTAAAGATAGCTAAGCACAGAACCACGTGCGACAATGTTGTATACAGGAAATATCTCAACGAGTGACATGGCAAAGCTAATATTTTCATGAATGGCATATGCACCTGTGACCAGCAATGTGCATACAAAACTTATGAGCGGCTTCTTGTGATATCATACCATTGTTACATCGTCACTTAGCAACAGCAATGAGATTGTGTTGATTGTAGAAGTGACGTCAAAACATTGTACATGTGCTTTCATCCCCTCACTGATATTTTCACCAAAGTTGAAAAAGGGATATCAAAATCAGTGGCCAGAACACTCTTCTATAGCTAAGAAAACTGTGTCTAACCCTGTTTACATATGATAAATGTTTGAGAAGTTTCCATCATTAGTGTCGGTGCCTTAAAAATGTAATTGTTACCTATTTGCAAGGTGTTTGTTCCGTGTTCCAGATCATGGACAAGGAGAAGCGAGACCCTTCAGAAGAGGTGGAGATCCTGCTGAGATTTGGTCACCACCCTAACATCATCACATTACGAGACGTGCGTACTCAAAAACTTTATCTCGTTTTGGTCGTTTAAAGAAAGTGGAAGTGCTCTCTGAATCTGGACTCAATGGAGTTAATAGTTTTTTTTCTAGATTATGATGGTCTAATATCGGAAAGTGAAAATGTTGTCTGAAAATTGATGTTATATTTGTGTGGGTTTTTCTTTTATATAAAGTAAAGATTTAACTAGTTTTGTATTTCCAGTTATTTTTTGTTTTAGACAAAGTTGTTCCTGCATGTCTAATATTAAGTGCTGCATTCTGTCAGGTTTTGTCCAAAAAGAAACAGAGTTTTATCATGGCATTAACTTGCGTGAATAATTAGAGTTGATCTATTTGTTTTCCAATGGCAGAATTCAACCACATATAAATTTGTATATGATACAATAACTGTTCTGATCTTCCTCCCAGGTGTTTGACAATGGCAACAAAGTGTACATGGTCACAGAGCTGATGAGAGGCGGTGAACTTCTTGACAAAATTCTCCGCCAAAAGTTTTTCTCTGAAAGAGAAGCTAGTGCTGTTTTACAAGTTGTTGCTAAAACTGTGGAGTATCTCCATTCCAATGGGGTAAGAAGATTTTTCTCCTATGCTGCAGTTAGTTATCATGTGATAGGTTAAAGAGCCTGGCCTCTAACCGACTCGTCAGCCATCTTGTTTGAGGGGAAATGACTTAAAGGGGGTCTGCAACCCTGAATTTTTAACTTCCAGAGTTTTATTAGCAGAGCCCCGAAAGAGTCGAAAATGCTTGGTAGGGACCAAATAGTTTGGTTACGAACCGCTTACAGTAGAAAGCCAGTACCAAGTTTGTGACATGTGACCCCCCTTACCCGTCTTGACGCTCTCATTAACGATGGTCAATTAGGTTTCTTGAGCTAGGTTGCAGACCCCCTTTAATAAGTTTTGTACTTAAACTAAATGTCAACATAATAAACCTAAGACTGTGTGTATTGATAAGAAATCAACAAATTTAAAAATGATAAATGAAAAAACTTTTCAAGATTCCTTTAGTTTTGATGTTGTAGCTAGGGTTTTCAAATGCTTTATTTCTAATTGATGTTTATTTTTCTGAGTTTTCCCTCTTATCAATTGAGTTGTCAATTCAAAATCAGGCAAAAGTTTGGCTTCAGTAACATGTTAAACTATTTTTTGTTATGATCATGTACTTGAATGTCTCCTTTTATGTTTTTCCACACAAAAAAAACTGATGAAGGATATAAGATAATGTCTGTCTTGATAAAAAGATAATAAACTTTTTTTTTTCTCACCTTTCGTCTCATTTTATCACTTAGCGAAAATGTTCGATATGTTCTGAAGTAGCTGCAGTAATATTCAATCACACTGTTCCTAATCTGCAGGTTGTCCACCGAGATCTGAAACCATCAAACATCCTGTATGCTGACGACAGTGGCTCACCAGAGAGTTTGCGAATATGTGACTTTGGTTTCTCAAAACAGTTGCGGGCGGACAATGGACTGCTGATGACTCCATGCTACACAGCCAACTTTGTAGCACCAGAGGTAGGTGTATTGATGTTAAAGATTTTCAACAAGATACTAAAACATTTTTTAAGGACGATCACTTACCGGTTCTAGTTTTGTGCTGAATTGGCCCTTTTGTAAGTTACTAAGGTGATGATGAGTCCATTGATTTGAGAATGTTCAATGCACGATTAGGAATTTAGGTTTACGTTTATTAAGGTTGCTTTTTGAAAGGAGGCCTTTAGTCAAATTTCTTGAAGTTAAGATGATTGTTTTTGAAGGACAGTACAACATTAAAAGAACTCAATGATAACTATGATAACTATTTGTGTAACCTCCCTTGAGAGATGCTGCTTCATTAAATTCCAATAAGTGGTATTCTATCCACTTCTCAGCCTTCCAGTTATCTCCCCTGAAAAAAATTTTCTCTGTGATTTCTGTTTTGAAAGCAGCAACAATTCAGATATCAAATCTAGGTGATATATGTACAATTATTTTATTTTCCTCCTTTAATACTCCATTTCATTTACCTTATTAAAACATGGGAAATAGATGTTATACTGCTGACGGCATGTTAAATCCTGCTCAATCACTATCTTGTTTAACATATATTCTTTTCGTGTTTTGCTAGGTATTAAAGCGCCAGGGCTATGATGCTGCTTGTGATATCTGGAGTTTAGGTGTCCTACTCTACACAATGTTAGCTGGGTATGTGCAAACATTTTAAAATAAGCATTTTCTCATATTATTACTTTATCATGTGGCTTTGGTTATTTTTAAATCATTTGAAAAACATCAATCTTAGAGAGTAAATAATAAGTCCTTGATGCGAATCTTAGATAAATCTTATACCAGAAGATAGTGTTTCAGTCTGTTTCGAACATACGAGGATAAAGGCGTGAAGATTTAATTCTTCAATATGCTCCATGAAGAAATGTTCTCGATTACATGTCAAATGCATGTGCTCCAGGACAAACATAATGAGAGTTAGCTCCCTTGGGAAATAGTACAATTTGACTGGGAATTTTAGAAAAATACATTGGCAACTCTGTCTTTGACCCTAATGTGGTTTTGTATATTCTGAGAATTTTATGTCAAATTTCTCTATGATAATAAGCACTTATTTTCCTACTGAATCACATAGCCATTTGATACTGTATCAGTGCTAATACTAGAGATACTGTATTAGTGCAGTACATTGACAGCAAATTAAATATGATTTTAAATGTTCTGTTCTTGCCACTAATAGCTTAAATACTACCAAGGCAGAGCTAACTCCCGGTTTAAGCTCCCCTTGCAATGAAACTACTATAATTCAACTGTCATTGAGAATGGATGCATGTTCAAGAATAATAAAGAAATTATTTTACAGACACACACCATTTGCAAATGGTCCCAACGACACGCCAAACGATATACTTGCTAGAATAGGAGAGGGGAAGTTCACTCTGTCTGGAGGCAACTGGGACTCTGTCTCCGCTCCAGCTAAGGTAACCTTATCACTTTCAGACTTGTACATTACCTGTTACTTTGATATTGTACTTATGGGTTGGTACAGTCTTACTGAAAGTTTACAAATAAGCAATTGACCCTGAAAAGCCTTGATAAAGTTTTGAAAAATCCTTGAACATTTTGCTTTGAAGATCTGGACAAATCGAATGTTCTTTGTTAAAGCAGACATGAGAATATATCAATATATGTTTCAGATGTCCGTTTTGAAAATCAGTAATGATTAAAATACTTAGTAGATGTACAAATGATAAGAAAAAGAGAAAACCTTAGCATCATATCTCTCAAGTCTGTTCCTTCCCAAAAACCATCTAGTACCGAAATCTCTTAAATTATTTCTAATGTAAATTACAAATATTTCGACTTCTATTTCCTTTAGTAATGAATTGTAGCTATTAAGCAAATATGAGTTGTAAAGAAAATCGTCAAATCACCTAAAATTTTGTTCCTCTCAATAATAATGCAAGAATGTTTTGTTGTCTGCAGGACCTGGTCCAGAGAATGCTGCACATCGATCCCCAGTTCCGCCTCACTGCTTCACAAGTGCTCAAAAATCCATGGATAGCCCAAAGAGAGACCTTACCAAACTGTAGGCTTACCATACAAGACGCACAGCTTAAGGTATTTATTTTTGTGACAAACCAGACTTGCACTTATAGGGTGTTTTTTACCTGTTTTGTTGAAGAGAAACAGAATTCTTCTTTTTTTCTTTAATTTCCAGCAGATTTCTTTTGGGAGGGGGGGCTAGATTACGGATATCTGCTAAGTTCCTTATCTTTACAACTCCCATTTCAATGTGTCTTACAGAGAGGTTTTTTTTATGGAGATTCATTTAAAAGTTGTATAACTTGTACCAAATCCTCTGATGAAGGCAATATGTATAAAACAATCTAATGGTTCACATGATATAGTTACAAGAATCTTCAAGCATGTAATAAAAAAGTCAATAATTTTGTAAAGTAAAGAGCATCTCCTCAAATTTGTACAATGCTTCTAGAATAACATCCCAATAGCTGTCTGTCATATCTTTGTATTTCTCCAACAGGGTGCTGTGGCAGCAACATTCAAGGCGCTAAACAATGCCCCAAAACCAGTGCTAGAGCCAGTTGGTGCCTCCCGTCTGGCACAGCGTCGAGGGAAGAACAAGCCAAAGAGCTCGACCGCTGTGTAACTAACAACCAACCACAGAGAGGGAGCATCCATCTATATGTACATTACTAACACCAACACCAGCAGGCCAGATCTGGACCAGGACCTTGACCCACGAAGGTGAAGGTCATGGGCAGGAGCTTGAACCACGAAGGTGAAGGTTATGGGTGGATGATGTCTCACCAAAAAACAACCTCAGCATCTGGCCAAGGATTTTGAAGTCTCTTAGTGTTAAGAGTGTTGTTACTTACAAGAATTATCTTAAGATTAAATTGAGTCTAAGCACTTCAGATTGATGTGAGCTTTCTCTGCTTCAGGTCAATTTCAGAAGCACTGAGATAGTTGTAAGTAACCTCAATCTATTGTGATTATCTTAACACTAAGAGAGTCTGAAAAATGAGGTCCCTGATAGCTGGAATCAATAGGGCAAGCTCTGATGTTGTACTCAGACTGGATCCTTCACCAAGATCAAGTGACTATCATGAAAGATTTTCTTCCATTGGGGTTTAGTTCCATAGTTGTTGAAGTGTTCCTATGGACATCTGAAGAAGTCTTGTTTGCAGCCAAAGGCTTCTGAGGTATTAAGATTTAACGAAGGCTTCTGAAGTCCAAAGCTTAAACCATTCTGAATATGATTTCATGTGATCTCTATCGTGGAAAATATCACAAGATCAACGTAAAACTTTTTCTCTGGCTATCCATCTCAAGGTTTGATTTAATACTGAAGATTCTTGGATGTTTAGGCTGAAGTTCTTCAAATTCAAAGCTAAAGAATATTCCCAAAAATAAAGGAATTCAACTTTCAAAATAAGTATGGCCTTTGGATGTCCAACTGAAGATTTGTGGATTTGGTAACTCCGGCCGTCATACCAATGGCTCTCCTGGTGGAAGCAACTCTCCAGGTCTAGAGTTATCTCCCTTGACAGATTCTTCCATTCATACCCCCCACCTACAGAATTAATATATATATGAGTGCTTTGAAGTATTTATTTTTCCGAGAATACAAAAGACTATTTCTCCCTGGGGCACAGAATGGCCTCGGATCTTTCTCACGACATACCACACACGTGCTGCCAGTATCTATGTAAAGACAATTGTGCATTGTTGATGTCATTGGAAACTCAAGTGTGCTGTGTCCATGTTACGTTATTACGTTAGTTCTTAAGTTTCCTGTGGGTGATAACCTCCCAGGTTAAACCTGACCCATCTGTCAAATTTACTGAAATTCTTGAGTGAAGCTGCTTCTTTGAATAATTTCTTTTCTTATGGGAATCTGTTTAATTGCTGGTTTATGAACAAATGGCGGGTAAATATGTAAGCGTAAAAGGATATAGTCTAGATAATATCAAAATCAAGGATTGTCAAGTAAATCCAATATATTTCTCTAAAATGGCTAAGAATGAGAGATAATTGCATGAATATTTACATATGTGTGCAAGTATGTACCAGAGGAAAATTAGTGCATATATTGGAGTATATACATAGATACATATAATTATATATATAGTTAACATGTAGAAATGTTTTATTTCACATATCAGAATCATATTCATTAGTTGCTAACATGAGAATTCATGATCAAACGCTCCAGTAGATACTGTATGTAAGTTCTCCGCGCTAACCACCAGAAACCTCCCATCAAAGGCATGTTAAGCCACTGCCTCAATAGAGATAGGCTGGCTTCATACGGACTGTGATGATGACGATGATGATTGTTATGACTATGATGAACTTATAATCAAACATCTGCCCAAATGAATGCATAATCCTCTTATAGATATTATTGATGACACCATTCTCACTTCGGAATGGAGTTGCTATCAAGAAATCATTCTTGTATGATTACTGATTTTGTTTGATATACTGTCTTTACAGTCTGTTTTGACATTTCCAATTACCAATTTTTGTGTATATCTATCAGTTTTGTACATAGAATGTACATAGTGATGCATATGATAACAGAACCATATATGAAATAATGTTGAACCTATACATTTTATAACAAGTAGAACAATTATTATGGTAGCCTTGGCACAAAGTTTAAATCCTTCTCCGTTCAGGCTATAGAATAGGATCACCTTTGCATATAGCAAGTCCAATGATGTTGATTGTCCCCAAGAATGCCAAGACAATGATTAAGTGGCTAACACAACACCATGTTAACAGCCATGAATGTTTGAATTAATGTAACACTTTTTGAAGCTTCCATCAAATATTGAAAATTTATCGATGATCAAACATATTTTTTGAATATAAGTTCAAAACTAAATATTTAAATTATTATATGATAAGGGAAAAACTTTTAAAGCTTATTAGACCTTAGAAAAATTGTAAACAGTGTTTCCTGTTTGTTCTTATTTCAAGATAAAAATAATAGAAACCTTATAGGATAGTCAAATGAATTTAATAAGTACAATGAAAGTAGATGAAGATAATTCATTTGAAAGGTCGACTCTGCCTGAACGGAGAAGGATTTAGAGTCGTTAATATAACCAAGATGTAGCTCTTTAAGAACTGACACTTCAAATTATCTTTTTGTTATATACAACTTCACTCCTATGTAGGGGCTTGGGCTTGTTTTGCATCACTCTAGTAAAGTATGCCATGATTGATACAACAATATGTTAAAGAAGTATAAAGAGACATCAAAAAGCGGGCTTCTTTGTGTCGACCAAAGTCAGAGTTGTCCCTAACATACTTACTGCCTGATATTGGCGTGAAAATTGATTGCTGCTTATATTTTATTATCACCAAAAGCTTATGCATTCAAATAGATAAATCTTCTTTCAAATTTCCATAAGTACCTGGACAAAAAGAGGACACATCAATATTGGAAGTTTTGCTCTAGCATAATTATGGTTCATAGCCAATCTGATAATATGCAAATTCTAAATTACAGATTGGGTTGTTAGTGCCACAAGGAAATTGATAACACAAACAAAATGTTAAAGATAAAATGGCCATTGTTACCTTTGATTTATTTATCTATGAAAATATATTATAGAGAGTTTGTTAAATCCTTGTTACTGCCTTTACAAATGTGCTCAAAACACTGATAAGCATTTAAGATATATTTTTACTTTTCACCTATAAGTACTTGTTTGCATTTAGAGATCACCAAGATGCTTTTTCTTGATTAGGATTTAAAAGGTTTGTTTTGCAAACTGGTTTTCACATTTTGAAAATCATGTTATATGGTAAGACTTTTTGAATGTTGGTTGATAAAAATAAATCTCATAAAGAAACTAAATTGTCAAATTAAAAGTAAACATCGATGAACATGAATATTTTCAGCTTTCATCTTCCATGGTTACATCTCTATGACCAGAATCTAAGGTAGAGACCAAACAATTTTTACATAGATTTAGAATTTTTTACATCAGTGTGAATTAAGATTGGATAAATTCCCTTCTGTTGATTCTATTTTCATTGTGTTATTTTGTGTTTATATATTGTTTTGGTTTGTGACCCATTCTGTTACATTGTGGATGTTTCCTGTTACAATTACTATGAACTTGATAGCCGTATGATTGTGAGATCAGAGTTGCTTGTACGAATGTGGGATTGAAAGACTTCTATGAAATGATGCTTGTAAAGGCATAAAAATATATGCAAAAAGAATATTTTGTTCTCAGACGTTACTATTTTTCATATCCACTCGTCCACAGCTGCTTTCAAACACTAGAGGAAGAGATGCACTGAGAAATTACAGTGGTGGATTCAGAAATTGTGAAGGGGGGTTTCACCCTTGAAAGGGCTTAACAAATAAATTTAGAAAGGGGGTTTAACCCCTAATGACTCCCCCTGAATCCCCCGCTGAGTTAGTGGACACAGTTTAGAGTTCTTGAATAGTGCTTGCATTATGAGCCTCATAATAATCTTTAAAATAAATTAAATTTTTATTTGTGCCATATTTCTACTTATGAATAATCTTCTGTTCTGCAAAGATCGTAATAAATGAAATTGATTGTTGAAAACTGTTTTGTTTTATTTGGTAGTTTAGACAATTCGAAAATAAACTGGATATAATTTCATATCAAGAAATATTGCAATAATCATTGGTAAGCAACTTTAAAGTTTTGCGAAGTCGTGAAGATGACTTTTTCGACAAATTTCGGTTTGTTTTTCTTCAGTTACCAGAGTGACCGTAAAGGTTATCACCACTGTAGCTAGATAAAGGATTTATTTCACTCATAGAACAGAGTATCTTACTCTCAATCATATAATAAATCATCAAAGTCGATCACCTGACACATCGTTTGGTTCTAATGATGCATAATCGTGCCAAAATGTTTGCACATGCTACCATTTTAGTTTAAGCTTATCGGATCTACAGATAGGATTATCGCATTTTTAGTTTGACAGATCTTTTCGTCTCTTAACATTTTCGCATATTCAATTTCTTCTTAAGAACTGCTGCATCCCATTCTGTACCCACAGAGCTAGCTCAAGTCATAATATAATACGTATCTTCACTTGTGATAGGCAATTGATCCCGCTTGAATTTGCAGAGAATCCTGATTGGATGCATCAAAGTTACTCTAGCATTTAGCGACGCCGCTTAAAAGAGAATGCTGCACTTCCTATCTGAATTTGGTGACTGTTGGTTATTTTATGGGTAAAACATGATCTGTAGACATTATTAAGAAAACAGAATGTGTTCCTGTCGTAGCGCCCAAGGTCCGTCGGCCTGCGGGCAAAACACAGTAGCAAATGTACTTTATTCAACATATGGAGACAGATAATATTCTAGCTATACTGGACGAAAATAATAAGGGTTATATTAATTTTAGCTCATCTGGCCTCATCTTCTTCTCCAGCAGCTGAAGGCCTAGAAAGCTGAAACCTTGAATGTCTATGGACTCTTTAGTTCCCCCGTGGACCTTACTTAGGGGGGAACCACATTTGCCACACCCTAAAGCAAAATTTATATGAAGCCTGAGGTACAGAGCCAATGGCTCTACTTTCATTGTAACAATAGCATATTTTATCCTGTATATTTCATGAAACCACAATTAATTAAGACAATGTTGATTTGACTGATAAGGCGAATAGGCAGTAAGCACCGAAGTGACCTCAAAATATCCTTATATTAAAACTCGGCTTATAATAACAGCACACAAATGCTATCAGCTCGACCGCTGTGGTACAATGACGGGAGCATCGAGGGTATTGGAGTTTGAACAATTACGGGTTTTATTCGGGTAAAAATTGACATTTGAGTTCATTTACTAAAGTGATAGTTCGGGAACACTTACTATAAGGGCAAATTCTCAAAATGCCCGTATGTAAATAATTACCTGCATCCGAGGGACATGACTTAATATCTTCATGGCAAAGGGTAATAAAGTAGTATAACACTGACCTAGAATAAAAGTGACGTCACTAAATGTTTGTAAATTAGGATGTTTTAACATCTCTACGGAAGTGCATAGAAAAACAAAACACACAAAATGATGAAATCTTATTTTAATGGATAGTTTAATTTAAACATGGTACCAATGAGACAATCACATTCATTCCATTTAGTCTTCCACACAAGATATACAGGAAATGAATCATGACCCCAAATGAATTACATCAATGATTATCAAGTACACACATAACATTCCTATAGGGTTTAGTATTTTACGACGGCTTCGGAAATATGAAGCATTATCGCTACGTTACATAGTCTTTCTTCAAATACACCTATAATGGGCAATCCGGTGCCAAGGAACGCCAACTTGTGTTATAGTGTTATAAATGCAAGCAATGAAACGTTATTAAGGATTCAGCAATTCAATACTATGCGTGTTTTAAAAAAAAAATTATTCGCAAATTCTTGTAAACTAGATTCAGCCAAAACGGCTTATTCAAATATGACCAAACTTTACAGTCTGGTAGCCCTTATTATGGAGACGCGACACGAAACTTTTCAGCCAAATCGGCTCATTCATTAAAGGTCCAGTTCGATTCCAAAATCGAAAAATTAACATTGATATTTTTTTCAAAATGCACTTGGAGACCTACAATTTTTTTCAAAAGATGCGCAATTAAATATAATACAATAAACCATATCGCGATAAATTCGTAGGTCACGTGGTTTGGCCGACATCTTGATTTTAAGCACATTTTACAAAAGCCCGACCCCATGCACACTTGGTGATTCACCACTCAACAACTACTGATACCAGAAAGCTGAAATTTACACAAAATGTAGCAGACATTGGTCTTTAACAAGTTTGTTACAAAATTCAAAAATTCAAAATACTTTTATTGCAGCATCCTTTCAAAGTTGGCAATTTTCTAAAAGAAACCCCGCAATTTTCAAGGGCAGATAACTCAATAACCTAATCGCCGTAACGCATTTTCCTAACATGGGGTCAGCTCTGAAAAAATGTAAATTATCCTTTCCAATGCTGCTGTAGCTTACTGCTTTACGGGATTTTCATGAAACTTTCAGGAATGATTGTTAACATTATTATCTGTTTAATTGTCACAACCTTAAAAACCTATTTTCATCTTCTTCTCCAGTTCCAAAAGGACTAGAGAGTTAAAAATGATATGCGCAGACTCCTTGGCCAATGGGGATTCTTATTTGTAACTTTGGTGACCCTGTGACCCCAAATAGGGTCACAGGGGTCACAACCTTAAAAACCTATTTTCATCTTCTTCTCCAGTTCCAAAAGGACTAGAGAGTTAAAAACGATATGTGCAGACTCCTTGGCCAATGGGGATTCTAAATTGTAGATTTCGTGACCCCATGACCCCAAATAGGGTCACAGGGGTCACAACCTTAAAAAACTATTTTCATCTTCTTCTCAAGTTCCAAAAGGTCTAGAGAGCTGAAATTATATGTGCAGAATCCTTGGCCAATAGGGATTCTAAATTGTAGATTTCGTGACCCCATGACCCCAAATAGGGTCACAGGGGTCACAATCTTAAAAACCTATTTTTCTCCATTAGATGACAGTCTATGGCAAATTTATTTCTCTTTGGATATTTTAGTGTGGACTTCTTTCACTGTCTGATATTGGCGATCTAGAAAGTGTTGAATAATAATAAATCATTTGGGTAAGGAAATTTATTCCGAAATCGTTACATTTGTTTTGTATTTTTTTTATAGGTTTTCTTGCAATAGGTAACACCAGTTTCATTTTTAGCTCATCTGGCCTGTATAAAGCAAACTTGATATGATCCCTTATGAGCTACAGAGCCAATGGCTCTATATTTTGTTTATTCTTTCCTATCAGATCATTATATAATGCTTTTAACATAAATTACAATTATTTTCTTCTGAAGCATCATCATTCTCATTAGGTAATGTTTTCAGCTAAAAGTGTTGAACTTTTGATTAGGTGTATATATCTATAGTATCGTGCAGAAAAATTGCAACATCGGTGAATTTTAGTAAATTTGATGTATCAAAATTTAATTTATTCGCTGTACACAACTTTCCGTAGTTGCTGTGCAGTTATCTCCCTTGCTTACGCCATATTACGTTTCGTAGTGATGAGCATTCAATATCTTAAAGGGGCAGTAGCACGTTTTTTGATAATTTTATATATTAAATATTTTACTTATAAGTTTAAGTTAATGCTAAATGTATTATATTGACAGTGTCACAAATCTCATTACACAAGCCAATCACCTTTTGTCAGAGGACAAAGTATGAGGATTCACATAAAATCCATTGGCGGCCATTTTGTGTGAACACCTTTAATTCGTTTTGTGTAAGAAAAAAGAGTCGCATTGCTAAACTTTACGTTATATAGTTGAATTATTACTGCTTCATTCAGTTTAAATATATCTTTCAACTGGAACCATAAATTTTAATTTTCCTGACATCACCTTATATTCCCCCTAAAAACGTGCTACTGCCCCTTTAATCTTTAGAGATTCTTGCCCTCATCTTCCAGAGTTATGTTTCATGCTAAGAATTGAGCGAGTTATTGCTTAACTCCGCTTTGGCAATGTTTCATCCATTTGCGGCGGGCATCATGTTACGGAAAACGGAGAATAAAGCTACAACGTCATTATTTTGAGTATAGAGTTAAAAAAAAGTTATGCACAAATTATTGAAAAATATGAAAAATATGTTTAGTGTTTTACCAAACAAATGAAACATATCTGGTAAGACCGATATAAGCCATAATTGTTCAAATGTCATGCCTGCATTACGATTTACTTATATGCGTACTTTCTGAAACAAAGTCATATCAGAAATAAGCTAACAAATACGTGGATTTGAGCAAGATATGTCACTGGCTAAATGAGATGTAATGAGGTTTAAATCAAATTCGACGTAAAGGTATGGATTAAAGACTGAAACTGAAATCGACTATTAAGCTATGTTGGCATAACATGGTTGTATAATGAATAATTGAAATAAGCACATAGCTTTTTACTTGGGAGAAAATTATTTTTTTGGTTAATGTCTAATATTATCTGAAAGTCACTATTGTTCATATTTTCGAAATGAATACTTTCGTTTTCTTATAATTCTTAATAGTCAAATGTAAAATAAATCCATCCCCAAAACCACACAAATGACATTGAAAAGTATCGCATGTGAACCAAACGACTAAACGACTAAACATTAAGTATAAAGCCAGGTTTTAACGATGAAACGCACGTAAAATATATCACATAATATCCTAAAAATAAACATTCAAACATTCAACTAAATACACATTTTTGTATTATCACATTAGGATATATAATAACAGGCACACATAACAATGGGTTTTTCATTTTTTTAAATAAATTTTTACACTCGAACGTTGGCAAGAATACTAGTACATAGGAAAAACTTGTCACATGTGAACTGTATACTCAATAGAATAATCATGGGAAGTCTTTTTAAGCTGCATAGTTCATGGCATGTATGCACTGTTGCTCAACACATAAATGCTGAACAGTGTCAATAGGAATAATTCTATATAACAATATTTTAAAGTATATGTTACTTTTACAAGGACACGCTCTTCCCTACAATGTGGCTATGTATTACGGCGAAACCTGCAAGTATCGGTTGGAACTAATTGGACTATGACTTGTACTCCGCTCAAGTTCAGTGTAGCATTGCACCCAAAACCTTACTGCGTGTATAACAATTCTCTACTGGAGACAAAGTTGCCCAGCCACTTGCAAGAATCGAACCTCGGACCCTTGATCCGAAGCCGAACGCGCTATCTCGCCACCTTGAAGTATTGAATGGTTCATTTCTTGACATCGCACATCATTCTAAAACATTGAACATTCTGGTCGCATGCACCCATATGTATTGAGTATTGGATTTAAACAACTGACTTCTCGAGATGTTTTATATATAACAATTTGAAAACGTCTTAAACTGATATAGAAACCAATGTACTTAATTTGGTTATGGTTAAGTAAATCCATATTAGTTGTATATAAAGTATCAAGATTATCCAATCATTCTTGGTGTCAATATATACAAATCTTAAATAAAGATTTAACAAACACTGCTATTGCTTAGTTGTTCCTGTAACAACAAAATATAGTTTGTTTTTGAACCCTTAAAGGCACTGTAGCACATTCTTTTCATTTTTTTGCATTAATTTAACCATTGAAACATATTCTAACATTATGCAAGTGATATCTTACTACGGTCAGCAAAGACTCAGGCTTTCATGAAACGTAAACCATAAATTGCACAGAAACCTATTTAGGACTCTCTTTGTCACATGAAAACATAAAAAATTCACTTGTCATTATGTTTCATACGTGAATACAAAACAATAATACAATGGAACAAAAGATGTCCATTGCAGTACAAGGGTTAAAGCTTGCACTATCAATCCTCACGTTTCCAAAAATAATTTAGTTCACATTAACCCTCTCGCCCCTAGGAAACCAGTAACAAATAACTTCTTTGTGTGATGAACGATAAGGACAAATTCTTATGATGAGGATCTTCTTTATTCTGTGATGTTCCGACATATATTCTAATATCGTTGTCAAGCAACTAAGAATCTATGTCGGAACATTACTTTCCCAGAATAAAAAGTCGTTCATCCATAAACAATTTGAGCCTCTAGTTGTGATAGGATTAATGTGCTGGCTTATCCTTCCAAAGAAATCGGTCATCGTTCAATAAAATGGCAAGTTCTTCATTGAATGGCGCGAAGAATTTGTCTAAAAGAATTCTGGTTGCTTCCATCATTGGTCCCTTGTTCTTCTTGGACTGGGTCACGTGTTTCCGCTTGGCGTTTGAAAGGACATCTAAATCTGATTCTGGGAGACGACCTGAAGTGAAGAAAAGTGTATATAAAAGAATTAATTCATTAAAACAGTAATGGAATATGAAGACATAATCTTTTTAATTGCGCTATTTTAGGATATACTTGATACTAATATCTTTTATTTGAATTAATTTGTAAAATGATATACTTAACGTTTCGTTATACCTTCATATGATAATAAAATGAAATGAATGTTTTATTACAATAAACTAATCCCATTTGTTGACAATTCTTGTATAAAATACATTTATTTAAAATCGTTAAGGATTCAAAATAGAACAATACGAAAAACTCACTTAATGTCAGAAATTCAAAAACCATTTTCATATGATTTTTTATATCATTTCCATAATCTTCATTCCGGAGAACAAGAAAAGTTTCCCTTGGGAAAACAGCCATCCATTCTTTCATGACTACTGAGTACATGCTGATGTGGATCCGCATCTGGAAGTAATAATGCAATCTAAGTAAACCTAGCCTCAATATTACTCGCTACCCTCCGATATAAAAGATGCTGTATCATACTTGCAATATTTAAAAAAGTATTTTAAATGTATTCGTTGTATTTTTTGAAAAATTTAGCGACCAACCTTGAGAAAATCGGACCAAAATTCATTAAAAAGAAGATAATTTACCAAAAAATACCGAAACGGCAGTCGACATAAGGGCGGATCAAGTGTGGCCATTTCGCAACTTCCGATTTCTAAATGTATGCTTGAAAACCGTCTTTGTCGCGCTCAACTAGATTTCATTTTCTTTTTTTTCCCGAATGAGGTATTCGTTGCTGTCAAAGTTGATACTTATCGAACGCAATTACGGTAGTTTAGACACGGTGTAAATCCTACAGGTATATGCCCTTTCTACATATTTCTACAAGGGGTACTGTGCTTTGAGCGTCGAAATAAGTATGTTATTGTTGATTAAACAATCTAAATATGATATCAAAATTTCGACGAAAGATTTTTCTACAAAGTGATGTATTTCTTTTCTCAATAGCTAAATTTCACCCTGAACCGCTTGCAAGTATGATACAGCATCTTTAAGTCTAGCAAGATATAGTAGCGGTTCGCGTCAGCAGTTGACTTCTTTAATCTCCTCCCTGCTAGTGTCGGCAAATGCGGCCGAGACTTTAATTACTAAAACTTATTGTAAAAGATTATTAGAATATTAGGGGAAAATAAAAACTATGACAAGTAAGAAAATCAATTTATTTACAAGAATATATTTTATTTTTTAAATTCTGTGTTTTAGAAAGGAGAGAGAAGCTAAACATGAGAGAAACCAATGTGACGTCATTGTTAAAATTTTACACTTTTGAAGCTCCAAGCAAAAACTTCAAAACAATTCAGCAGGCAGAAGGTTAAATAATTGCTATATACAGGTATATTAATCAAATATAATCAGAAATACCACTTGATGCAACATCAATTGCAACAAGGTTAAATGTTCAAGGCCAGTGCAACAGATACTTACAGGCAGGTTGACGTACATGTCCATGTCGAATATACACTGCTTGATCGTCTTCTCCTTCACACAATTCTCTATCATTGCTACTGCCCGGATCGCGTCTCTGTGGAACTGCATGGGGGATGATCCGTAGCCCAGGAAATAATAATCCGAATATAACCTGCGAGGATTGATATATATCAGATACGATACAATGATATGCAAAGAGATTCCAACAAACAGACAAAAAAAGTTTACTACATCCCGATTTTTAATGTTTGGATATCAAATATGTATTTAATGATTTATCATTACTTATATTAAATATTAAACTTTAGTTTAGTGTTTTTAGTTGAATATATACAGATATACTCATAAAATCGTTATGATCGTTATATAAACAAAATGAGAATATAACCTGGAAAAGAAATATATTCATATTCGTATATGTTTATACAATTTTAAGTATAGCATGTGTATGTCCATTATGATGTAGTTTTTTCACTAAAAGAAATTATTTTCGAGAAAAGCCTTTGATCACCTTAAAGCGTAGCTCCCGGATAATTTAGACTAATTTATCCAAGCCAAACTGTACGTTTATAATCATGTTTTCATAATATATAGTTCATATTATGAATTTACGTGAGGTCATTGGAATTTTAAACTAATCAAAAGAGTGATTAATTGCAATTTCAAAAATAACTAGGATTGACGCGTCAATACTTAGGTCTTCAAGATTCCTCTTTGACCTTCACAAAGTATTTGACCTTCACATGACTTTTTGTCTAAGAGGTAAACAGTAGCTAATACATTGTCAAAATGACCAAATTCCACTTGACATTCAGTGTTAAAGACTTTTCAGAAAAATTCATCATGGTGGCCAATGTCAGCTATGACACCATTCTTCAGAGAATATTATTTCTAGTAGCAGAAAAAAATTTGGTTAAATTATCTCTCACTGTTTTCGAGATACATGTGATTTAACGTTGTAATGTAAAGAAAACACTGAAATTTGAAGATTTTTTTACCCCCACTCCATGTTGGTCCTTCCAGCTCCTTAACTATCAACATTTTTATGATAAAGTACGACATAGCAAAAGTTGTGCTTGGAATAGCGCATGTGAAAATGCAATCAATTAAAAGATATCTTTCTTAATAAAGAAACTGTGGAACCTTGAAATGTGCTAAAAATGAGGATTTTCCCAAAATCGCGATATTCAAGGACCGGTCATGGACAGAAAAACATTTATCATGACTTGTTGATATTTTTTTCTGTCTACTCATTACATCTGCTTCACAAAACATCAATGATAAAATTTCTATCCGTAACAGTTTTGAAACTAAAATTCTCAAAGTAAAATAACACTCGAAAAATGTTAAAATCGCCAAAAATGTAAAAAATCTCTTTATGTCCACATATTTCCTTTAATATCAACTTTTATATAATAATGACCTGTAGTGAACTTGTTCAACTATCATTGTAGAACAGAATGCAGCAAACAGATCTTTGAAATTACATTTCCTAACAGAGGAGTGCCCCTTTGAACTTGACGCAGAAAAATAATTTTTTTCAAAAGTTCATTTTTGAAATTGCTGTAGCTCAAAAACCGCTGAAAATAGAGGGCAGGTTTGGGGGATTAGTTTTTGTAGCGTTCATCTGGCTTTAAAATGAGCTATAGCATGCATCTGTATCTATTGTAGTTAGTGAGGAGAAGATTTTCAAAGACGCGTACCGTCAGAACCGGAAAATTTCGCCAAAATTGCAGTTTTTCGAAAATAGCAAAAAATCTATTTATACGGCCGAAAACCGCTATGAGCTTAATCGATGAGGAATGTTGTTGCCCACATTTTGGTGAAAGTTTTATGAAATGATCTCCCATAGTTACCGAGAAATTGAGGTTTGACGTTTTTTCCTTTAAGGGGAGATAACTCAAAAACGAAACCGAAATTCAAAAATCGCCACGGTCATTCACTAAGTTAAAGAAAAAGCTACATTCGCTGAAAATTTCATGAAATTCGGTTAAAACGGGAAGGCTGTACATTTGACACAAAATCAGTACAAATAATAATAATAACTAGGACTGCCGCGGCAGTACTTAGGTCTTCAAGATTCCTCTTTGACCTTCACATACTGTTTGACCTTCACATGCATGTTTGACCTTCACATGCATGTTTGTTAAAGAGGTTTCAAACATACCAAGCAAAACACCACTTTTGCATATGCAAAGTTTGACCCTTCCTCCTGACCGGAAGTGACTGTTCGCGATCGATTTTATTCTTTTATCTTGAAGACCTTGCTCATGTCTAACTCTCATGCAAAAATCATTAAGTTCTACGGTCTGGTTTTTTAGTTATCTGCCCTTGAAGTTTGCGATTTTGAGATTTTGGTCAACTTTGAAAGGTCACAGCACAAAAAGTATTGTAGTTAAGTACTTGAAAAGAAAAGATTTTAAACTACAATACTTCAGCTACATTAAGTATGAATTACAGCTCTGTAGTGCAAGTATCTTCGGAGAAGAAGATTGTCAAAGGCGGGTGGGGTCGGAAACTGTCGAAAATGCACTAAAAGCAAGATGGCGGCCAAAGCACGTGACCTACGAATTTGTCCTGATTTCCTTTTTTTCATTATTTTTCATTGCGCTTCTTTTAAAAAAAATTTCAAGTCTCTAAGTGCATTTTGAAAAAAAAATCAATGTTAAATTTTCGACTTCGGATTCGAACTGGACCTTTAATGTACGACGCGATTTTGCCCAAAAGCTTATTACGTCGATTCCAGGGTAAGGGGTATCTGCATGTAAAGTTTGGACGAATTTGATCAAGCGGTTTGAGCAGAATCTCAGTCACAAAAAAAGTACAAATAATAATAATAACTAGGATTGACGCGTCAATACTTAGGTCTTCAAGATTCCTGTTTGACCTTCACATACTGTTTGACCTTCACATGACTTTTTGTCTAAGAGGGCTTGTTTATCCACATACAAAGATGTATGTCGTGTTTTGATAACTCAAATAGTAATGGAGAAATGAATTTTGGAACTTTATTGAAAACACTGAAATTTGAAGATTTTTAGACCCCTACTCCATGTTGGTCCTTCTAGCTCCTTAACTATCAACATTTTTATGATAAAGTGTAACATAGCAAAAGTTGTGCCTGATATAGCGCATGTTAAAATACAATCAATTTAAAGATATGTTTCTGTGTACAGTAACTGTGGAACTTTGAAATGTGCCAAAAATGAGGATTTTCAAAAATCAGCAATATTCAAGGACAGGTCATGGACAGAAAAAAAATTATCACGACTTGTTCATATTTTTTACTGTTTACTCAATTCATCTGCTTCACAAAACATCAACTATAAAATTTCTATCTGTAACAGTTTTTAAACTAAAATTCTCAAAGTAAAATAACCCTTGAAAAATGTTAAAATCGCCGAAAAATTTAAAAAATCTCTTTATGTCCACATATTTCCTTTAATATCAACTTTTAAATAATAATGACCTGTAGTGAAATTGTTCACCTATCATTGTAGAACAGAATGCAGCAAACAGATCTTTAAAATTACATTTCCGAACAAAGTAATGTCCCTTTGAACTTGACGCAGAAAAATCTTTTTTTTCAAAAGTTCATTTTTGAAATTGATGTAGCTCTAAAACCGCTCAAAATAGAGGGCAGGTTTGGGGGATTACTTTTTGCAGCGTTCTTCTGGCTTTAAAATGAGCTATAGTATGCTTCTGTATGTATCGTAGTTAGTGAGGAGAAGATTTTCAAAGACGCGTACCGTCAAAACCGGAAAATTTCGCGGAAATTTCAGTTTTTCGATAATAGCAAAAAATCTATTTATACGGCCGAAAACCGCTATGGGCTTAATCGATGAGGAATGTTGTTGCCCACATATTGGTGAAAGTTTTATGAAATTATCTCCCTTTGTTACCGAGAAATTGAGGTTTGACGTTTTTTCCTTTAAGGGGAGATAACTCAAAAACGAAAGCGAAATTCAAAAATCGCCATGGTCATTCACTAAGTGGAAGAAAAAGCTACATTCCCTGAAAATTTCATGAAATTCGGTTAAGAAGGGAAGGCTGTACATTTGACACAAAATGAGTACAAATAATAATAATAATAAATATAGCCGCAAGCGGCGACAACAGGATTCAGCCGCATCAACAGCGTGTTCAGTACAAAGATAAACATGTCAGGAGTCATTCCTGAAAGTTTCATCAAGTTCTGTCAACACGTTTAGCTTCAGGAGACTTTTTAGCATTTTTTTTTTTCTGACCTTTTTTCTATCGATTTTGAGTCACTTGATACTCAACGTTAAAGCCTGTATTTGTGTATGTACTTTGATAAACATAAATTTCAACCATTTTGACCATTTTGAGCTCCTTGATGTGTTGTTTAGGTCTAAAATACGATTTCCAGCTGCTACATGCTTATTCACAGAGCCCACAAATACATAGTAACAAATTGTCAGTATAAAAAACATGACAAATGTGAAAATACAGAAGCAAATTTGTCAAAGAAAACCAATTTAAATTTTATACTTGTTTTCAATTTCAAAACAAAAGCAAAGCCTAGCAATATGAGCTGGAGCGCGTCAATGCCTGTGTTTTGCGAGAAAAGCATGCATCCCGCTTTTCAATCCATGAATGAACTCATGGACGACTACTTCGGGGGGTGTTGCATAAAGGTTTTTCTTTTCATCTTCAAATGGAGGAATCTGGGCATAGAAACACCAAAGAGCAGTTGAGATGTGGGAAGAGATATGCATAAAAAATAATGAAAGACGTTTGCTGAGACGCGATCACTTGGTTGTTGGTTTGAAGGAAATTAGAAAAGGGATGCGCGGAGCCTCTCAATTTGGTTTACTATAAAAGTAAACAAAGCTAATAGGCAAGATTCAGAAAGTACAAACATCATTGTTCCATGTAAAATACAGTGACATTTTGATTCCTGGCACAATCCTGACATAACAGGGCGTGGACGCACAGTTATTGAAAAAAAGGAGGGGTGCTCTTTCAGACGCGTAATATTGATACAAAAAAAATGCCATATATGGAGACACCTTATAAGGGTTGATACTACGATAGCGTAGTGAAAACCGATCTCCATGTAAATTTCTTACTATCAAAGTTGTGAACCCCATCCTTCTTTCGCACTCGTTTCTCTTGAACGGGGTGGCGAAATTTCAAATGATTTATACCATTGCAAAGGGCGAAGAACCAGCTTCAATCCAATGTGTCATTTGTACATTTGAACGAAAAAGTAAAGAAACGGTAAACGATGCGACATCTGTCTCAAACATCAAGTTTTATCTCGAGATGACTGAGGTACTTGTCTTTCAGCATTGATATATCCCGAACCAATAAAGATATGTTCATATTCTTTCCACCAGTGTGTAGAGGAGAGAATTGTCTAAATTTGCATTTATATTATGGTTATGAGCATGAAAACGTATAGAAATGGTGAGCGATGCGACATCTGTCGCGAATAACACATTTTCCATCAGAATGAGCAATGCCCTTGCGCCCTTTTTACATGTACCTCCCGAACCAATAAAGATATCGGCATATTATTTTCACCAGTGAATAGAGGAGAGATTTGTCTTTATATGCATACATTATTTGTTTATGAGCATGAAAAAGTAAAGAAATGGTGAGCGATGCGACATCTGCCGCAAAAATATCACATTTTCCATCCAATTTAGCAATCCCCTTGCGCCCTCTATGCATGTACCTCCCGAACCATTAAAGATATCTAGTTCATATTTTTTTCACCAGTGAATAGAGGAGAGATTTGTCTTTATATGCATACATTATTTGTTTATGAGCATGAAAAAGTAAAGAAATGGTGAGCGATGCGACATCTGTTGCAAATATCAAACTTTATCTCAAGAAATAGATAATTTAGCTTAATACTCTCGGTTTACTGTTTATATTTTTATAATGAGGTACTACACAAAGTATTTGTGTCTTTAACAAGCGCATCCATTGATGTATAGTATGTTAAGATGACTTTAATAGTAAAGGAGTAACGTTTTTTTTTTAAACTTTGCTGAAAACTGTGAAAAGTTAATATTTTTAGAACTCTACTCGATGTTAGTCTCCTCAGGCCTTTAACTATCGACTTTTTATAATGTAATGTAGCATAGCAAATGTTGTACTTGAAATAGCGCGTGTGTAGGTGTAATAAATTGTAAGATAGCTTAATCAGTAAGGTAGTTGTGGATATTTAACACACGCATTTTGAGTTTTTTTACTTATCTTATGTAATTTGACACAACGCAACGGCAACAAATGAATGTTCACGAACGAATTAATTCTTGTATCTTAAAGACCTTGGTAATGTCTAACTATAAACATGTCAGGCGTCATTCCTGAAAGTTTCATGACTTTTTGTTAATGCATAAAGTTCCTAGAACATTTTTAGAAAATTATCAATCAAGCAATTCTCTAACTGAATGGGCCTTTAGAAGAGATTTTACGACGCTTCTCTGCATTTCACTGTATTTTTGTCAGCGACTAACTGTTATAAAATGTACCTTGCATTGTCACTATTGGAGACATTAAACCAATATTACATGTCTGTAGTGCCAGTGAATGACTGCTGTGAGTATTTGAGGCAAGTAATGCAGTATGCATTATTCATGGCATAGATCAGTCCTGTTCTGCTGATGCGTTCAGCTTCAGGAGCCTTTTTAGCATTTTTCTTTTTTTCCGACCTTTTTTTCTATCGATTTTGTTCATAAATTCTGAACGAAATTGACTGTTTGCGATCAATATTTTGACAGATTCCTATTGTTTGTATATTTATCTTACATTCCTGAAAAAAGTGCATAATTCTGAGTCCAACTTTTTGAGTAACCGCCCTTTGAAAACGACACCTTGTACTAAGTCATCCAACTTTGAACATTTATAGAAAAAAAACTATATAAGATACAGTCTTCGAATTATTCAAGTGCAATGCCCAATGCTCAAGCTACAACATACCAAAGTTACAGCACTTTAGTGCAAGTATCTTCAGAGAAAAAGATCTTCAAAGGTGCATTGGGTCCGGAAATTCTGAAAAGTTGAAAAATCCAATATGCCGACCAAACAACGTGACCTACGACTTCGTCATGATACTTTTTTTTGCGTAGAATATCCTTGCGCACCCTCTCATAGAAAAATCATGAAAATCTTTGGTCACATTTTTGTTTTATCTGCATTTGAAAATATTTTTTTTCTACAACAAATCAAACTTTGAAGGTTTCGCTACACATTAATTATGCATTATGCAGTATGCATTATTCATGGCATAGATAAACATGTCAGGAGTCAGTCCTGAAAATTTCAGCAAGTTCTGCTGACGCATTAAGCTTCAGGAGCATTTTTAGCAATTTCCGACATTTTTTCTGTCGACTTTGATCAAACATTCTGAACGAAAATGATTGTTCGCGATCGATGTTTTGACAGATTCCTGTTGTATATATTTTTGTCTTGCATTCGTGAAAAAATTGCATAATTCTGAGTCCAACTTTTTGAGTTATCACCCTTTGAAAGTTGCACATTGTACTAAGTCGCCCGACTTTGAACGCTTCTAGAGACAAAACTATTTGAGATACAGTCTTCGACGGAACCAAACTTTAATGTCCAATGCCTCAGCTACAACATATCAAAGTTTCAGCTCTCTGTAGCAAGTATCTTCAGAGGAGAAGATTCTCAAAGGTGCATGGGGTCCGGAAATTCTGAAAAGTGGGAAAATCCAATATGGCGGCCAAACCACGTGACCTACGACTTTGTCCTGATTGACTTTTTTGCTTAGAATGTCATTGTCCATCTCCATGTAAAATTTCAAGTCTCTAGCTGCATTTTGAAAAAAAATCCCATGTTAATTTTTCGATTTTGGATTCGACCTTGACCTTTTACTTGTCGACCGATTTCGCCCAAAAGTTTAGCAGATCCTCTTCTCATAGAGGACTATCAGTGTACAAAATGTCACTGTTACAGCATCAGCCGTTTTTGCTAAATGCTGTCCACAAAATCGGTGGAATAAAATAATAAAACACGCCAATAACAATAAGGATTCAGCCGAAAGGCTGAATCCTTAACTAGGATTGACGCGTCAATACTTAGGTCTTCAAGACTTCCTCTTTGACCTTCACACAGTGTTTGACCTTCACATGATTTTTGTCTAAGAGGTAAAAAGTAACTAATACATTATCAAAATGACCAAATTTCACTTGATATTCAGTGTTAAAGACTTTTCAGAAAAATTCACCATGGTGACCAATGTCAGCTATGACATCATTCTTCAGAGAATATCTTTCCTAGAAGCAGAAAAAAATTTGGTTGAATTATCTATCACCGTTTTCCAGTTACATGTGATTAAAGGCTGTAATGTAAAGTTGACTGTTTCAGACTCCTGTATAATGTAATGAAACCTAACACTTTTACTATTGATATTTTACTGATAAGGTATATCAGAAACAATGTTGGTCTTGTTTATCCACATACAAAGATGTATGTTTTGTTTTGATAACTTAAGTAGTAATGGAGTAATGAATTTTGGAACTTTATTGAAAACACTGAAATGTGAAGATTTTTAGACCCCTACTCCATGTTGGTCCCTCTAGCTCCGTAACTATGAACATTTTTATGATAAAGTACAACATAGCAAAAGTTGTGCTTGGAATAGCGCATGTAAAAATACAATCAATTTAAAGATATCTTTCTTAATAAAGAAACTGTGGAACTTTGAAATGTGCCGAAAATAAGGATTTTCCAGAAATCGCAATATTCAAGGACAGGTCATGGACAGAAAAAAAATTATCATGAGTTGTTGATATTTTTTCTGTCTAATCATTACATCTGCTTCACAAAACATCAATGATAAAATTTCTATCTGTAACAGTTTTGAAACTAAAATTCTCAAAGTAAAATAACCCTCGAAAAAGTAAAAAATCGTAAAAATGTAAAAAGGAAGTTTATGTCCAATTATTTCCTTAAATATCAACTTTTATATCATAATGATCTGTAATGAATATGCTGCATACTCAATGTAGCACAGAATGCAATAAACAGATCTTTGAAATAACATTTCCTAGCAGAGTAGTGCCCCTTTGAACTTGACGCAGAAAAATTATTTTTTTCCAAAGTTCATTTTTGAAATTGCTGTAGCTCAACAACCGCTCAAAATAGAGGGCAGGTTTGGGGGATTACTTTTTGTAGCGTTCATCTGGCTTTAAAATGAGCTATAGCATGCATCTGTATCTATTGTAGTTAGTGACAAGAAGAATTTCAAAGACGCGTACCGTCAAAACTGTGAAATTTCACAAAATTAACAGTTTTTCTAAAATAGCTAAAAATCTATTTATACGGCCGTAAACCGCTTAGGGTGCAATCGATGGGGAATGATGTTGCCCACATTTTGGTGAAAGTTTTATGAAATTATCTCCCATTGTTACCGAGAAATCGAGGTTTGAACTTTTTTCGTTTAAGGGGAGATAACTCGAAAACAAAATCGAAATTCAAAAATCGGGCTCGTACAAAACGAGTTCAGGATAGGGCCTACAATCCCTGAAAATTTCATGAAATTCTGCTGGATCGTCTGTTCAGAATCTTTGCCACAAAAAAAGTGCAAATAATAAAAATAATAATAAGAAAAACAAAGATAATAACAATAGGTCTTCAGACGTAGTCTTGAAGACCTAATAATAAAAATTCGGATAAAAACAATAGGTCTTCAGACTTTCGTCTTGAAGACCTAATAACTAGGATTGACGCGTCAATACTTAGGTCTTCAAGACTTCTGTTTGACCTTCACACAGTGTTTGACCTTCACATCACTTTTTTCTAAGAGGTTAACAGTAACTAATACATTATCAAAATGAGCAAATTCCACTTGATATTCAGTGTTAAAGACTTTTCCGAAAATTGATCATGGTGGCCAATGTCAGCTATGACATCATTCTTCAGAGAATATTATTCCTAGAAGCAGAAATTTTTTTTGTTGAATTATCTGTCACCATTTTCGAGATACATGTGATTTAACGCTGTAATGTAAAGTTGACTGTTTCAGAACCCTGTATATTGTAATTAAACCTAACACTTTAACTATTGGTATTTTACTGATGAGGTATATCAGAAACAATGTTGGTCTTGTTTATCCACATACAAATATGTATGTTTGTTTTGATAACTTAAATAGTAATGGAGTAATGAATTTTGGAACTTTATTGAAAACGCTGAAATTTGAAGAATTTTAGACCCCTACTCCATGTTAGTCCTTCTAGCTCCTTAACTATCAACATTTTTATGATAAAGTACAACATAACAAAAGTTGTGCTTGGAACTTTGAAATGTGCTAAAAATTAGGATTTTCCAAAAATCGCGATATTCAAGGACCAGTCATGGAAAGAATTGTTTTTATCATGACTTGTTGATATTTTTTTCTGTCTACTCATTACATCTGCTTCACAAAACATCAACGATAAAATTTCTATCTGTAACAGTTTTGAAACTAAAATTCTCAAAGTAAAATAACCCTCGAAAAAGTAAAAAATCGTAAAAAATGTAAAAAGGAAGTTTATGTCCAATTATTTCCTTAAATATCAAATTTTATATCATAATGATCTGTACTGAATATGTTGCACAATCATTGTAGCACAGAATGCAACAAACAGATCTCTAAAATAACATTTCCTAACAGAGTAGTGCCCCTTTGAACTTGACGCAGAAAAATTAATTTTTTCAAAAGTTCATTTCTGAAATTGCTGTAGCTCAAAAACCGCTCAAAATAGAGGGCAGGTTTGGGGGATTACTTTTTGAAGCGTTCATCTGGCTTTAAAATGAGCTATAGCATGCATCTGTATCTATTGTAGTTAGTGACAAGAAGAATTTCAAAGACGCATACCGTCAAAACTGTGAAATTTCACAAAATTAACAGTTTTTCTAAAATAGCAAAAAATCTATTTATACGGCCGAAAACCGCTTAAAGTGCAATCGATGGGGAATGTTGCTGCCCACATTTTGGTGAAAGTTTTATGAAATTATCTCCCATTGTTACCGAGAAATCGAGGTTTGAAGTTTTTTCGTTTAAGGGGAGATAACTCAAAAACAAAATCGAAATTCAAAAATCGGGCTCGTACAAAACGAGTTCAGGATAGGGCCTACAATCCCTGAAAATTTCATGAAATTCTGCTGGATCGTCTGTTCAGAATCTTTGCCACAAAACATACAATCCCTGAAAATTTCATGAAATTCTGCTGGATCGTCTGTTCAGAATCTTTGCCACAAAAAAAGTGCAAATAATAAAAATAATAATAATAAGAAAAACAAAGATAATAACAATAGGTCTTCAGACCTTGTCTTGAAGACCTAAATATAGCCGCAAGCGGCGACAACAGGATTCAGCCGCATCAACAGCGTGTTCAGTACAAAGATAAACATGTCAGGAGTCATTCCTGAAAGTTTCATCAAGTTCTGTCAACACGTTTAGCTTCAGGAGACTTTTTAGCATTTTTTTTTTCTGACCTTTTTTCTATCGATTTTGAGTCACTTGATACTTAACGTTAAAGCCTGTATTTGTGTATGTACTTTGATAAACATAAATTTCAACCATTTTGACCATTTTGAGCTCCTTGATGTGTTGTTTAGGTCTAAAATTCGATTTCCAGCTGCTACATGCTTATTCACAGAGCCCACAAATACATAGTAACAAATTGTCAGTATAAAAAACATGACAAATGTGAAAATACAGAAGCAAATTTGTCAAAGAAAACCAATTTAAATTTTATACTTGTTTTCAATTTCAAAACAAAAGCAAAGCCTAGCAATATGAGCTGGAGCGCGTCAATGCCCGTGTTTTGCGAGAAAACCATGCATCCCGCTTTTCAATCCATGAATGAACTCATGGACGACTACTTCGGGGGGTGTTGCATAAATGTTTTTCTTTTCATCTTCAAATGGAGGAATCTGGGCATAGAAACACCAAAGAGCAGTTGAGATGTGGGAAGAGATATGCATAAAAAATAATGAAAGACGTTTGCTGAGACGCGATCACTTGGTTGTTGGTTTGAAGGAAATTAGAAAAGGGATGCGCGGAGCCTCTCAATTTGGTTTACTATAAAAGTAAACAAAGCTAATAGGCAAGATTCAGAAAGTACAAACAGCATTGTTCCATGTAAAATACAGTGACATTTTGATTCCTGGCACAATCCTGACATAACAGGGCGTGGACGCACAGTTATTGAAAAAAAGGAGGGGTGCTCTTTCAGACGCGTAATGATACAAAAAAAATGCCATATATGGAGACACCTTATAAGGGTTGATACTACGATAGCGTAGTGAAAACCGATCTCCATGTAAATTTCTTACTATCAAAGTTGTGAACCCCCATCCTTCTTTCGCACTCGTTTCTCTTGAACGGGGTGGCGAAATTTCAAATGATTTATACCATTGCAAAGGGCGAAGAACCAGCTTCAATCCAATGTGTCATTTGTACATTTGAACGAAAAAGTAAAGAAACGGTAAACGATGCGACATCTGTCTCAAACATCAAGTTTTATCTCGAGATGACTGAGGTACTTGTCTTTCAGCATTGATATATCCCGAACCAATAAAGATATCTTCATATTCTTTCCACCAGTGTGTAGAGGAGAGAATTGTCTAAATTTGCATTTATATTATGGTTATGAGCATGAAAACTTATAGAAATGGTGAGCGATGCGACATCTGTCGCGAATAACACATTTTCCATCAGAATGAGCAATGCCCTTGCGCCCTTTTTACATGTACCTCCCGAACCAATAAAGATATCGGCATATTATTTTCACCAGTGAATAGAGGAGAGATTTGTCTTTATGTGCATACATTATTTGTTTATGAGCATGAAAAAGTAAAGAAATGGTGAGCGATGCGACATCTGCCGCAAAAATATCACATTTTCCATCCAAATTAGCAATCCCCTTGCGCCCTCTATGCATGTACCTCCCGAACCATTAAAGATATCTAGTTCATATTTTTTTCACCAGTGAATAGAGGAGAGATTTGTCTTTATATGCATACATTATTTGTTTATGAGCATGAAAAAGTAAAGAAATGGTGAGCGATGCGACATCTGTTGCAAATATCAAACTTTATCTCAAGAAATAGATAATTTAGCTTAATACTCTCGGTTTACTGTTTATATTTTTATAATGAGGTACTACACAAAGTATTTGTGTCTTTAACAAGCGCATCCATTGATGTATAGTATGTTAAGATGACTTTAATAGTAAAGGAGTAACGTTTTTTTTTTAAACTTTGCTGAAAACTGTGAAAAGTTAATATTTTTAGAACTCTACTCGATGTTAGTCTCCTCAGGCCTTTAACTATCGACTTTTTATAATGTAATGTAGCATAGCAAATGTTGTACTTGAAATAGCGCGTGTGTAGGTGTAATAAATTGTAAGATAGCTTAATCAGTAAGGTAGTTGTGGATATTTAACACACGCATTTTGAGTTTTTTTACTTATCTTATGTAATTTGACACAACGCAACGGCAACAAATGAATGTTCACGAACGAATTAATTCTTGTATCTTAAAGACCTTGGTAAAGTCTAACTATAAACATGTCAGGCGTCATTCCTGAAAGTTTCATGACTTTTTGTTAATGCATAAAGTTCCTAGAACATTTTTAGAAAATTATCAATCAAGCAATTCTCTAACTGAATGGGCCTTTAGAAGAGATTTTACGACGCTTCTCTGCATTTCACTGTATTTTTGTCAGCGACTAACTGTTATAAAATGTACCTTGCATTGTCACTATTGGAGACATTAAACCAATATTACATGTCTGTAGTGCCAGTGAATGACTGCTGTGAGTATTTGAGGCAAGTAATGCAGTATGCATTATTCATGGCATAGATCAGTCCTGTTCTGCTGATGCGTTCAGCTTCAGGAGCCTTTTTAGCATTTTTCTTTTTTTCCGACCTTTTTTTCTATCGATTTTGTTCATAAATTCTGAACGAAATTGACTGTTTGCGATCAATATTTTGACAGATTCCTATTGTATGTATATTTATCTTACATTCCTGAAAAAAGTGCATAATTCTGAGTCCAACTTTTTGAGAAACCGCCCTTTGAAAATGACACCTTGTACTAAGTCATCCAACTTTGAACATTTATAGAAAAAAAACTATATAAGATACAGTCTTCGAATTATTCAAGTGCAATGCCCAATGCTCCAGCTACAACATACCAAAGTTACAGCACTTTAGTGCAAGTATCTTCAGAGAAAAAGATCTTCAAAGGTGCATTGGGTCCGGAAATTCTGAAAAGTTGAAAAATCCAATATGCCGACCAAACAACGTGACCTACGACTTCGTCATGATACTTTTTTTTGCGTAGAATATCCTTGCGCACCCTCTCATAGAAAAATCATGAAAATCTTTGGTCACGTTTTTGTTTTATCTGCATTTGAAAATATTTTTTTTCTACAACAAATCAAACTTTGAAGGTTTCGCTACACATTAATTATGCATTATGCAGTATGCATTATTCATGGCATAGATAAACATGTCAGGAGTCAGTCCTGAAAATTTCAGCAAGTTCTGCTGACGCATTAAGCTTCAGGAGCATTTTTAGCAATTTCCGACATTTTTTCTGTCTACTTTGATCAAACATTCTGAACGAAAATGATTGTTCGCGATCGATGTTTTGACAGATTCCTGTTGTATATATGTTTGTCTTGCATTCGTGAAAAAATTGCATAATTCTGAGTCCAACTTTTTGAGTTATCACCCTTTGAAAGTTGCACATTGTACTAAGTCGCCCGACTTTGAACGCTTCTAGAGACAAAACTATTTGAGATACAGTCTTCGACGGAACCAAACTTTAATGTCCAATGCCTCAGCTACAACATATCAAAGTTTCAGCTCTCTGTTTCAAGTATCTTCAAAGGAGAAGATTCTCAAAGGTGCATGGGGTCCTGAAATTCTAAAAAGTTGGAAAATCCAATATGGCGGCCAAACCACGTGACCTACGACTTTGTCATGATTTACTTTTTTTCTTAGAATGTCATTATCTATCATTGTGCAAAATTTCAAGTCTCTAAGTGCATTTTGAAAAAAAATCCCATGTTAAATTTTCGATTTTGGAATCGAACTGGACCTTTTATTTATCGACCGATTTCGCCCAAAAGTTTAGCAGATCCTCTTCTCATAGAGGACTATCAGTGTACAAAATTTCACTGTTATAGCATCAGCCGTTTTGGCTAAATGCTGTCCACAAAATCGGTGGAATAAAATAATAAAACACGCCAATAACAATAAGGATTCAGCCGAAAGGCTGAATCCTTAATAAAAATTCGGATAAAAACAATAGGTCTTCAGACTTTCGTCTTGAAGACCTAATTATAAGCTTCCTGCTTCGATCGTGTTGTTCCGTAGATTTTACCGGAAGTTACGTCAACTGTGGAAAACAAGAGTGACGTGGCCGCCATTACTAACGTAAACAACACCACGTTTTATTTCAGTGATCACGTTCTTGTCGTTATTGGCCCATCAAACAAAGTTTTAGTGATTACATTTTAATGTCTGCTGTATGAAAGGATATCCTAAGTGTAGGAAAAGCTATATGATTATTTTGGCAAATTTTATGGAAACTATTATCCGATATATTGACAATGTCATACTCGGAAATCTGCTGGCAGTGCTGCGGTCTTCACTGTTTGACTCTGGTGAGTTAGTCGTTGTGTCGTTTTTCCTTATATGTTATCATCTGTTTGTGTATGGAATCTTTCATTTTCCTTCTTCGTATAAAACTTCCTTTTGCGTGTGTGAAAAACTGAAAATGTTTCAATATTTAGCCTTGAAAAAAAAACATCACCTGCCCGTGGCTCTCCGTATTTGCAGTATGTCGCCTTTGGTTTGTTCAAAGACGTTACGTCTTTGGTTTGTTTTCGCCGCATGCATTTCTTGATAAACTGCATATAGACGTCCCATTTACATCAGTGTACGACAATATACGTTGTAAATATGATTTATCGAATTTAAATTTTGTTGTCCAATTTCAAAATCGTGATCTGGCATCACTCACTAAAAATAAATTTTACTATTTACTTACTTTGAAGCCCATGCAAACAATGAATGAAGTAATATTGTCTTCGTTTCAATTTTCATAAATACATATATTATTGTTTATTGGAAGAATGTGAAACATAAAATGGAAATATTCATTTGGAAATAAATGTGACTGAACAAAATTTATATTTATCCAGTGATTTCTGGGACAATGATGATGTATATGTTTTAGTTATGTTTATATGAATTTTCCATGATTAACAAATATGAAGCATTTGTTAAATATAATTGAAACTAAAAAAAAATCAATGCATGTGGGGTTTTTACTCAACTATTTTCTTTTAAAAATTCATATAACATAAAAAAATATTTCATGTTCCATATTAAAAATTGTTTGTTATTTGAATGAACAGCACATTTATTTTCTTTATTTCAAACTAACATATGTCATATTTTCTTGAGCAATCACTCAAAGTAATAATGACAGGTATAAATATTTGGAGTGGCTTTTCTGGAAAACATTTATTTATTTATTTCTGTACTCTGATATCCCCTCAAAAATTATGTCACCTAAACAGGAAAGACAACATTGTACAAATACAGATAAATACATATATGATAATTGGCAAAGTTATTTGACTTTTCCACAAAAAGATTTGACTGTAACAAGAAAATAAGATTTCAGTTATTTATAAATTATAATTATCATATGCAGTTATTGATACATGTACAAATGAAAAGGCTTGTTTGATTTTTTAGTATTAATTGCAGACTACTTTAGGAATTTAACAGATAAGTTTGTAAACTATTCAACAACAAAATAAAAAAGTAACATTTTTAAAATAACTATCATTATCAATAATCTGTTATAAAGTTTTCCTATCAAACAATCAATCTGCAGCAGACAAGTCAAAAGCATTTGTTGCACAATTGTTCTAAAAAATAAATATTGACACTTTGATACCAAACATACAAACTTCAGGATCCCCTTTGTCACCTATCAATAAATATTTAATATAAAAAACTTTACTTAGATTTAGTTAGTCACTTAGACTGGAAGACTTAGAGCTTCATGATATCCCCCCAAAAATTATCATTAAAAGTATTAATTTGATATACAAAATATCTTCATTTCATCAGTCAATTTTCTTGTTTATGTGAAATTCAAAAACATTTAATTTATTAACAAATATATGTTTTTACCAAGAGGTCTGAAACAATGATCAAAATATTAATTGAATTACAGAATATAAGGAATAATTTTATTCTATTAATATCTAGTGTATGTGCATGTATTAATTCAGAATCCAGAACGATTTTTAATATTATTTTTACAGGCAATGCTCAATAGAATCCACAATTAGAAAAACAGCAATAAAATCAAATGGAAATTTAAAAAAATGTGAATGCTATGTGCATATCCCCAGAAGTTTAGCTATAAGAAGGCGCCAACATATTTAAATTTAATATTTTATAATAAATAAAATAGTTATTGTTAATTATTTACCTCCATGCAAAAACATTTTGTGTCATGGAGGGGACTTGAGGAAAAATATTCATAATCAAAACTTTCTGCGGAGGAATTTCGAATTTATTTTTTGCAAAATGTTGATATTAATATATAATTCTAATATTGTAATAATTCTATAATAATATTAAATATGAAATTCATTTAATAAACAAATCTGAATAATTTTTGTTGTATATTTTCCAGCTTACAGCAGAGTAGCATCTTATTAACATAGAGAAAAATTTCAGGACTATTTTTAATTTCAAAACTCTGAACTACAGTATTATTGACTGAAATCGTTGATATTTAATATCAATTACTGATAAACACACTTATAAAATGCAGATATAATCAATCTAACTTTTATTTTGATAATATATTAGATAAAGACTTCGCATATATCGTAACATGATCGGTAAGTATTATGATATTTATAGATATTTAGTGAAATTGTAAAATTATTGAAGGATATTCTGGACGATTTCACGTCCACCTGTTACGACATTGCAATGCAATTCATAACATATTGTTTTGATAACTTTTCTTTATTTATACGTACAATGTAAAAAAAACCCCAAAACATTTCTTATAATTTGGTATTTCCTGTCGGTGTTCTGATGAAGTAGTCCTTCTCAACCTCCAAGACAGGGCGCCTTCCCTCCGATTGTCTCTCCGGTAATTATATCAGTGACGTCACGGAGCGAATTATCGCTCTCTGGAGCTAGAGTCCTTCTAACCCGGACTTTGGTATCGAGCTGTATTTTGCAAAATCAAACTACAAAAAGACAGAAACAAAAGACGCAATTTCACTGATAAACAAACCCACATACATTAGAAATTGTTTATATTAAAAAATAACCGATGTTTTCCTAGATGTATTTGAAGTGAAAATCGCATTGTTTCGCTGTACGATTCCATTGAAGGGATTCATTTCCGGGTTGGTTAATAGATAGTTATAAAATTGTATGGTCAATGTTGGGGTTATTCCTTTCAACTATTGCTTCAGAGAGTTATTTACAGACATTTTGCAAGTTTTTACATGGATTTGTCAAGTGGTATGGCCGCTACAACCCTCGGTGTTTATTTGTCTGTCAGTGCTAATAATACGACAGACGCCATTTTGCGAGCCGTGTTTTCCACAGTTGACGTCACACATTCCATCGGCAACAATCGAGATTTTTCCGGTCTTTTCCGTAAAACAAAATGGCCGACACGTCAAAAAGCGACGTAAACAGTACAGTTTTTCGCCTTCTTTTACGATTTTCATGAAATATACTTGATTGTGATGGCAAAGAGGTGTATTGAATTGATCGCTTATACCTTATCAATGCGATTTTTACGTCTTCGAAATGTACATGCTAAGCATTGTGAAGATATATGAACAAAGTTGGAGCAAAATCACCCGGGAGTTGCGCTTTAAACGTGTTACTGGTTGTTCAAATGGAAGACCCCTAAATGTTGTGAATGGCATAATGCGTTTGGGTACATTTCATGTATGAAAGAAATCAGCGTCTAAAATTGTGACTTACATTTATGTTCCCGAGTACATGATTTAAATATTTTCTTAAATAACGTAAAACGAAAAGAGTTTGCATGTACTTAAAAGATGCTAAATTGTCTGTAATTTAACGTTGACTGTATTTCACGAAAGGTTTTGAAAATAAGTTTTGTTTTGCCTAGGTACTTCATGAAAATGTCATATACATGAGATGAGATTTCAAGTTTCGATAGGATGTTTGAGAATATGTGCTTTTGACAATTAATAAGAACAACATAAGTAACACACCCCACTTGCAAAGGATTCAGGTATTGATAGTTTCTGGGGTCATTCACCTTCTAAACACATGGAATTACTCCCTTCCTCCCTTGAATGTTTATACATTGAAATCGTTTTCAAGTTAAAGTTCCATCCTGAGGAAAGACAGTGCTGGTTTGGGTAGCTGGGAATACAAGATGGTTATAGGCGCGCAACACAATCTCAGGTTTCTCTTTACCTGTCTGTGGGGTACCTGAGAATCACGTGCAGTTTAGGGTGAAAACATTGTGAAATCTAAGGTTTCGACCAGTGTGTTTGGGTTTTAGAATCACGAGAAGTTTAGGTTCTGCTGGGTACGTTACTCAGTCTAAGGTTTTAGCTTTCCTATCTGTGGGGTTCCTTAGAATCACGAGAAGTTGAGGTTTAGCTGGGTACGTTACTCAGTCAAAGGTTTTAGCTTACCTATCTGTGGGGTTCCTTAGAATCACGAGAAGTTTAGGGTTGGGATACATATGCTTCATAAGATGGGGGGTCATAATCATCGGTTCTTTGAGACGATAGTTTTGAGGTATTCGTGGCCACCCTCGAAAGTCCCAGAGATCCATTGGAGTTCCTTCACCTGGAGAAGAACAAAATTCATTATGAGAAAATTTTTCTCCATAACATTGTTTCATTTGAAAACACGACGTTTCGGAAGATATGCTTTTTTTTGTTATGGTCAACCAATAAATCACACAGGTAAATGTTAGAATAATACCTGTCATGTAAGAATGATACTTAGTGTGTTGGAATGGTACCTGTTATTTTAAAGGATAACTGGTTTGTGGCAATTAATGGGACCTGTTATTCGGGAGGGAGTGATATATGTTATGTTGGAATGGTACCTGTTATTTTAAAGGATAACTGGTTTGTGGCAATTAATGGGACCTGTTATTCGGGAGGGAGTGATATATGTTATGTTGGAATGGTACCTGTTATTTTAAAGGATAACTGGTTTGTGGCAATTAATGGGACCTGTTATTCGGGAGGGAGTGATATATGTTATGTTGGAATGGTACCTGTTATTTTAAAGGATAACTGGTTTGTGGCAATTAATGGGACCTGTTATTCGGGAGGGAGTGATATATGTTATGTTGGAATGGTACCTGTTATTTTAAAGGATAACTGGTTTGTGGCAATTAATGGGACCTGTTATTCGGGAGGGAGTGATATATGTTATGTTGGAATGGTACCTGTTATTTTAAATGATAACTGGTTTGTGGCAATTAATGGGACCTGTTATGCGGGAGTGGTACTTGTCATGAGGGAGTGATATATGTTATGTTGGAATGGTACCTGTTATGTATTATTGGTACCTAATATGTTGGAATAGTACCTCAAATGCGGGAGTGGTACTTGTTATGAGGGAGTGATATTTGTTATGTTGGAATGGTACCTGTTATGTATTATTGGTACCTCAAATGTGGGAATGGTACCTGTTATTCTAAAATGGTACCTGTTATGTAGAATGATAAATGTTATGTTGGAATTGTATCTGTTATGCGGGAGTGGTACTTGCTATGTGGGAATGGTACCTGTCATGTGGAAATGGTACCTGTATCGTAGAAATTGTACCTGACATGTTGGAACGGTACATGTTATATGGGAGTGATGCCTGTTATGATTGAATGGTTTCTATAATGTTGCAGAGGTACCTGTTATGTGGGAATGGTACCCATCTTCTTCTCGTAGATGGATGTTTTTGGAGGTTTGCTCAAAAAGTTTCAGGTATCTTTGAAAAGTTTTTCTTATTCCTACTGTGTTGTTCTTCATCCAAACTCCTGCAAAATTAAACTCATTAATTCAATAGCTTTTGAATTTTTAGAATCACACTAGCAAACAAAAGTGCTCTAAATACCTTTTTAACAAACATCTAAAACCTAAAAGCTCATTTATCCATCTTAATGATCATTATTTATCTTACCAAGCACTACTTGTCAAAACTTTACGCATCTAAACCATTATCTGATTGCCTTACCAAACAATTCTTTTTTTACAAATCAATACGCATATTAGAAATCAATACGCATATTAGAAATCATTACCATCTTATACAAATCATTACTCATCCTACTTATCTTTACGCATCTTATAAATCATTACATACGTTACTTATCCGGTAATCCTCTTACCAATGTAATTTGCATCTTAAACACACCAATTTTACGAATGCAGACAAAGCTGACCAATCATTACGCATTTCACCAATCATACGCATCGTACCGTATCTTGTCCAGCACCAGTAGTAACACTCCTTGTGCAGACCACACCCCGCCGGCTCCATCTCGGGGTGCTGCAGTATGCGATCAAACAGGTCGGTGGAGCCACACTTGTCGGCTCCCAGCAGGTGGAAGAAGGGCATACAGGTCACCTTGTCCTTCCCGTCGGCTCCAGGCTCCATCCAACACGGGTTCTTGTAGTGCTCAAGGAACTCCGGTCTTTTCTTTGTATGGAATGAACGTTTCGGGTCATTTAAAGGGGCAGTAGCACGTTTTTAGGTGAAATACAAGGTGATGTCAAGAAAATGAAACTTAATGGTTCCAATTTAAAGACAATGAATTTAAAACCAATGTAGCAGAAACAATTCAAACATATAAGTACAGTTTAGCCATGCGATTCCTTTTTCTTAAACAAAATGAATAAAAAGTGTTCACACAAAATGGCCGCCAAGGGATTTTATGCGAGTCTTCATACTTTGTCCTCTGACTATGGATGATTGGCTTGTATAATGAGATTTTAGACACTGTCAAAATAATACATTTAGCATTAACTTATAATTATAAGTAAAAATTTAAAAAAATAAAATTATCAAAAAACGTGCTACTGCCCCTTTAATAGGAAGAATTATAACTAGAGAGTGTTTTACGCATAATACAGTTGTCTCCCCCTTACCCCTTTCTCAATACAATTCTACTGTCAAACACTGATTTTTGTACATATCTTTTTGTTATAACAATTTTTCTCATGAAACAAACCCTACCCTTGCAAAAGTCTAAGCCTAAAAAAAACCCACAAAAATGAATTTTTTTGGGGCTCAAACAATCAAAAAGCTTAACTACAGGATATGGAGACAGTGTACCAAATATAGTGATGATAGTTTTTCTCCGGATATATACACAACCCTTTAAAGGGGCAGTAGCACGTTTTTTGATAATTTGATATTTAAAAAATTTCACTGATAATTGTACGATAATGCTAAATGCATTATTTTTATATTGTCAAAAATATCAAAACACAAACCTATAATCCATAGTCAGAGAACAAAGTAGGAAGATTCACATAAAATTCATTGGCAGCCATTTTGTGTGAACACCTTTAATTCATTTTGTGCAAGAAAAAGGAAGTCCATGGCTAAACTTTACATTATATATTTGAATTATTACTGCTCCATTTAGTTTGAATACATTGTCTTTCAATTGGAACCATTAATTTTCATTTTCCTGACATCACCTTATATTCCCTCTAACAACGTGCTACTGCCCCTTTAAAAAATAGAGGATATTATATGAGTGTCCATGACATACTATTTTTACGACACGAGTGACTAAATATTAGTATTTCCCGAGCGAGAGCGAGGGATATACTGATATTTAGGCACGAGTGTCGTAAACATAGTATGTCATCGGCACGAATATAATATTCTGTTTATTACCGTAGCCTCCAAATCAAAGAAATTACTCAAAACCTTCTGATAAGCATAGGCGGAAAAGCCGCCGCCGGCCCGTATAGATTGTGACGTCATAAGTGAACCGTGACGTCAAAGCATTGTTAATAACGTGACGTCACAATGAAAAAGTGATATTTTGCCCTAGGGCAACATATGAAAAATATGAACCCCGGTATGACTGCCCTCGTAGGTAATAACAAATTATATTTGCCTGTAGGTAAGATAATATGACATTGATCTAGTCTGTTACCAATTTCGGTCGTGATGATATCATAGTTTTCTCTTTCAAATCCTTAATTCAAAATAAAATGTTCACTTTCCAACGCGAAAAAAATATTGTTCAGAATTGTCAATATTATTTATCTGTCCTTCATAAAATGAATATTAAACCACAACATTTCAATCTAGAACGTATAATGTTATAATATATGTGCTCTTCGTGCAGGCAAATTAATTTTGAAACATATGTTGAATTTTGTTCTTTATCAATAACAAAATCCATTATAAATATTTATAAATTTTACAAATCTCTGAACTTGTATTGCATGCACTTCTGCTTAAAATTGTATTTATAAAAAGAATTGTGTAAAAATAATCCTGCCCTTATTTGAGAAAATACACTTACTCGAAAATGTTAAGCAACACTCAAGATACGTAAACTATGTGCAACAATGTAAAATGTTGCATCTCAAACTTATCGTTTAAACAATGCACGATAACATCTTATATATCCTGCTATAAACCATCAAGAAATCACAATCACAATGCAATGACGATATATGCACGATTACGTCACAATGCTATGACATCATCGCAATGCGAGTGTACATGTAAGGTAAGTGCATTATTGAGATCATGTCATTTTCATAAAAAAAACCGCAATGAAAAATTACTTTGAACTATACATAGAATCTAACCCTTGTGTCATTTGATATAAAAACACTCATTGAGACAAAAAGTGAAAATATTTGTAAACCGTGTTGATATGAATTGGTATGACTCTTGGTAAGATTCTCTTTGTAGCAAGTAAATCTCTCTTGACAATCTCTTCAAATGTAAAACAAAATTCGCCTACCATACAGAACAAATCTTCGGCCATATTATGATCATCGTTTCCTTTGCACAATGCTGATGTGTACTCGTACGTCCATTTGGGTTCGAACACAGAACTGAGTGTGCTCTTGCGTTCGGCGAGTGTGTGTGTTATTGGGCGGGTGTGGTTCTGAGTGGTTGGTGATGAACCAATCACGAAGTGTTCAACATGTTGGCTTTGTCTGGGCATTTGAACAGTGGCAGTGCCAATTCTATTGAGTACAAGAATAGTAGTTGCACATACAGCAAGGATTAGGACCACGATGTGACGCTGCCGAAACATTAGAGGACACATACGACCCATCCTCGCATCCGGAAGCCCTGAAATTCACCAAATTAATACAAATATAATAAAAAAATTATATATATTTTTTTATTTTTTAAAAAATTTTTAATTTAATTTTTTTTTTTTTTACAAATATAATATCACCAAATACATTCAACAGAAAAAGTTAAAAGAACAGTCCTATCGGCGTATATTGTGGAAAGAAAAAAATCAAGAGTCCTTTTCTGTTTATATTTATATATGATCACTCCTGATTATCTCACACTTATGTTCATATCAGTTAGTAAGGGAACCATTCAAATTGTTTTAGATTTACCAATTTGTCAAAGAATAGAATGCCTCACTGCGTCCTTTTGAATTTAGTTTCCAGAAAGGATACCCCGATAGGACTGTCTCTTTAAGTAACATCATATATACACAGCGTACATTTTCGCTTTTAAATTGGCTATATTAGGGCATATAGGGGACATTTCGACTTGCATTGCAAAAGAAACCTATAAAAAATATTTTAAGAATAATTTAGTAAATTCTTTTCAAATATCGTGAATGGTAGATTACATGAGTATATTTGTATCAAATTGAGATACATTCATAACCTGTTCATTACTTGTAATGACAAAATATTGGTGTGTGTGTGAGCCTTCAAATCAACTATACAAACTCTCAATATTAAAAATCGAGGGTTGTCCTTAACTTTTTTCGTTGAGTATATAGATCTGTATGCTTTCTGTAATGCCATATTTTCATAAAGGAAGATAAAACCCCGAAATGATTAATCGTGAACTATAACAAATATGATGATGACGTAAACATACGTGAAGTATCTCCCAAGGAGGTACAAATATGAAACAATATCTGTGTATGAAATCATTATTTAAAAAAAAATTACATTGTGGTTTTTAATGTCATTGAATGTTTTGATAAATAATGCATAAACACCGAAATTTATCTTGCCCTCAAATTCAAAATCAAAATCACAAATATATGAAATATCACGCATTAAAAGGGCAGTAGCACGTTTTAGGGGGAATATAAGGTGATGTCAGGAAAATGAAAATTAATGGTTCCAATTGAAAGACAATGTATTCAAACTAAATGGAGCAGTAATAATTCAAATATATAACGTACAGTTTAGCCATGCGATTGCTTTTTCTTACACAAAATGAATTAAGGTGTTCACACAAAATGGCCGCCAATGGATTTTATGTGAATCGTCATACTTTGTCCTCTGACGATGGATGATTGGTTTGTGTTATGAGATTTGTGACACTGTCAAAATAATTCATTTAGCATTAACTTACAATTATCAGTGAAAAAAATAAAATATAAAATTATCAAAAAATGTGCTACTGCCCCTTTAAGGCTTCACACCAGAAGAGCCTGCAGAAGTGTGTTTTTTTCGTTGTGAACTTTTGCTGGATAAAGCATATACTATCTATTTCCACCTTCCATACTCACCTTTAAAAAAATAAAAAATTATTCACTACAATAATGATATATATAATCAGGGTATGATTGATAATTGCAATTTATTAGAAAACTTGACAAATGTCTTTTTATCTTTTTATAAAGATAAGCATCAAATTCCAAATCTTTTAAATCAATTAATAACTCACTAAAGCAAAATCGTGTACTATTGATTACACATTCAATATATCAAACGGGATAATGAACCACACTCAGGGCTTGAATAAAACGCTTAGTTAGAATTGGAATGTAAAAGAAGATTCCGAAGTATCACGATTCTAACCTTATTGATATGTATTGAACAAACATAATTTGTAAATTTGAAAATAATTATAAAGTTTATGATTTTAATCTCGCACTTACTGTATATGACGTTGAATCTCCTTTTTTTCAGCACCTACATACTTCAAAACAATTCTAAATTACTTATAATCAAGTGGTACGTCATTATTTAGGGAGACGGATAATTAAAAACATATTTCAAAACGAGTCAAACCTTCAGAAACGGTATTACACAGTCAGGTGTAGTATCACTGCTCCTTATAAAGGGGAATGGTTTTACAAATTCTCTCTACGAGAAGCGAGTTTGTTTCGGTCGCAACAAACAAATTGATCAATACATGAAACCAAGAAATAGATTGGCACTGATGTTCTCTCCCATACCTTGTAATTTCAAATGAACTAGATTATATTTCTAATCCATAAAAGGACGATTTCAACATCTATCATATATCTAACTAATGGAAACAAAATGAGCGTAACGGAAATAATGCATACCAGAAATAGACGCCATATGGTTAAGAATCATAATTTTAATTTATTGAAATGTCAAAGAAGCGCTGACAACAGTCAAACTACTAATTTATTTCATTCTTGAATTATAATATAAGCTGAGGACGTAAATATAATAGTCGATCTTTGGGATCTATTCATCAAAAACAGCTAGTGAATGAATTAAATTAACAATTTAACCATTCATTTATTTGAGAAACACCTGTAGGTCGAAATTGGTTTAGTGGCGGCTGAGTGGTCACTTTGCATTGGGTAACGGTTTCCATTGCAGATGATAAATTATTTGTATCTGCTATAAATGTTTAGTTTTGTATTTCGTTTAAAACTTCTGGTCTTTTAAGACAAAGGGGAGCGGAGGGGGAGGGTGTGTGTGTGTGGGGGGGGGGGGGGGGGGGGGGTTCAGTCATTAAAATTCAGAATGATATAGTTGAGACCCAGAGGTTTTATGTTTTAAAACCATAATTAAGCAACATCCATGTATTTCTGTGAAAATTGGAAAAAGTCAAACTGTACTCTTTCAGCAATCCTTTCCCACATTTTGTTGAATCTTGAAATCTCTGTAACTAGTCTTATCATTGGTAAAATTCACTAGAATATTGATCAATATACCAAGTTTCATCGATTTCGGCCTAATGTTTTCTGAATTTTGTTCCTAAAATTAAATGTTAAGTTGCCTTCCAAAGACCCGACCAAAAAAACATCACCAGAAGTTTGATAACCGAACTATTTGTCTAAAAATGATGGTCGGTTCAAATAGTTTCATTGTAGTGCCTTTTGGTGTTTTTTTTGTCGTTTTGGTTCACTGAAAATTTTCAAGCTTACACGTACGACCAAACATATTCTCCCCCACTTACTACAGTAATTTCATTCCCCTATAATCTATATATTCTCGACATTAGTATTAAGTATCTACCAAAAAAGGTTCGCAATCAGCATCAGTTCTAATTTGAACCATCGGTCTGGCTGGTGTCATTAACAGGTGCGTTACGCGCATATTTCTTTCAAGATGTACGACGCCTTTTTATTTGATGGACCCGACATGTTGCCAATTTGGCACCTTGGGGATCTTAATAGAAATTAGAGATATTGTCCATCTTCAACAGAGGTCATGTGTGAACATCTGTGGAAAGATAATGGACTCAAGTGCCATAACTATTTCCTTTTCCTTTAAAATATACCACGTTTTCAAAACAAAGATTAAATGAAATCTTTGGAATGGATGAGAAATATGAATACCAATCTAAATAAATTTAGATCAACAGATTTTATATTTTGTCAACAGTATGATATATTAAACCTGTTGATCTAAATTTATTTGGATTGAATGAATACCAAATTAAACATTTTTATTTCAATAATCCAATCTATCAATAAATGTTTGAATAGAAGCCATGTTTAGGTTATTGTTCCTTCATGAATTAGCAACATGAATTATATCACGGCCACCAGATGTGTGTGTAATGTTAGTATGTCACAATGATGTTAATTTAAGAACACTTTTTTGTAGTACTGTGGTAAACGTGAGGTAAGAAGATTTGGGATATAATGGCGCTTTCAAGAGTTTTTCACTTATACCACGGTGGCTAGTATTATTGCAGGGTGATTGCCCACAAAACTATTGTGGCTATGCATTGCGGTAAAACCGGCGAGCATCGGTTGGAACTAGCGAACCATGGGTGAACTGCTCTGAGATTCGGTGTAGCATCGTAATAATCATAATTGTGGAACGACGTATGATGTGTATGGTAAGTTCATACTTTCTGAAAACATTCGCCATGAAAATACGACGAATTCGATCAAACCAAAACTTGTAGAAAATATGTTCATAAGTGTTCATACATAAATATCAAATTTCATTTTACAAACTTACGTTTTTTGTAAGATAATGATTCCTTAAAATGCGGCTCCGTCGGAGAAATCAACATGTTGTTGGAGTGAGTAAAACCAACTGTCACCGTCACGTATTTCACATGTCAACAGCAAACATGACTTTCACGTGATGCACGCTTTTTGCATTGACATCGATCTTTGGCTTTCCTATACTTTGTTACCTTAAAAGTATTACCGCTGAATTATCACCAAATGTTGTACTCACTTCATATAGAAGTTATAAAAGCTAATTAGATAATTAAGTTAATGGTGTGGACGATGCAATAATTGATAATTTATCGATTTCACATTTTGTCAATATTTAATAGTGTTATAAAGAAGGTATGAAAACTTTGGGAGTGTCAAAATTAAAAATGAGCGAGTTTCTCCCAAAACTTCTGCACGACAACTCGTATATATAAATATCAAGGACAACGTCATCAAAGTAACAAAGATCTATATACCAAACAATGCATTATTTCACAACAATGGCCCAATATATTGAGAATAAGAAAATAAAATATTTCGATAAAATGATAAAAAATCGAATAAACACGTTTTTCAAATTTCATATGATGAAGGATCAAAATGAGCCAATAGATGTAATGAAAATTTGATTGTGTAGATTAGTTTGGGCTCCGTCCGTCCGTCTGTCCGTCGTGTCCGAGTTAAAGGGGACAACATTTATCATGAACTACTTAAGATAGGATAACCAAATTTGCTGGCTTTCTCAAGGGTTCCAATGTCTCGATTGAAGCGAGATATTATTTCACATAATAATTGACCTTGTTCAATGTTTTTGGACTTAGTTAAAAGGTAAATGTAAAGGGGAAATTGGGATTTTATTCAACGGCGAACCTTTGTTTCAGTTGTCGGATTCGCATGGGATGTATGTATAGCAAACATCTTCAATACGAATCGAAACTGTTTATGACATCATTAAGACATCCGCCACTAGAGAATAAAATGTAGGCAATGTTGTCTTGTTTGACTTGTTTATAACTCTGTAACATGTGTTCTTATTTAATTTGTTGTACAATAGATTTCCAATGTTTACTTTCTGCATAAAACTAGACTCAAAAGACAGCTGCGCTGAGACGAAACTACAAAGACCCACAATATTTACAAATCTGGAAAATACAATTATTTAGAATTTTCGATGTTTTTCTTAAATTGAAGGATTACTAGGCATCGTGTCGTGGGACAATACATGAATATATCATCCAGTCTAAGTAAACCTAGCCTCAATAATACTCGCTAAACTCCGATATTGAGTCTAGCAAGATGTAGTAGCGGGTTGCGTCAGCCGACCTATCGAATTGTCCAATCAGGGATCGTCTTACCAAGCAACAATAGTATGTATTCGCACATATAACGTTGGAGGGTCATAGGTCGGCGAAAGGTCGCATAACACCAAGCTCGAGGCGGATATCTCCCCGTTTACCCCGCCTCTGAATGGTATAATTTATATTGGCGACCATTCTTGCGGGAATCTTTATTTCATTTTGTGTAAGAAACAGGGATCGCATGGTTGAATTCTACATTATATAGTTAATTTAATACTGCTTCATTTAGATTAAATACATGGTCTTTCAGTTGGAACCATTTATTTTCATTTTCCTGACATCACTTTTTATTCCCTCTTAAAACGTGCTACTGCCCCTTTAAACCTCCAACTATAGTGTTTCCGACAAAAGCGATGCACTTTCCCCGTAGGTTAGGGCAAAGCGTCCCATGTGAAGAGACACACAAATGTAATGTATTTCACACCTTAATAAGCCAACACGTGCGATATAGCTGTATTTTTCATTTTCATAATGAATTTAACAAAAAACAGGAGTGCATGAATTATGAATTGAAAATTATATTTCTATTTTACGATATTTGCTCTAACACTAATGTGTTTACCATACAGAAATGTTTAAGATCACTCGGGTCTCATCTCACTTTGCCCTTTTCAAGGTAACATGCGTCGTGTGCATCATATAAGATCATTAAAGCACTAAATTAAACATGTCCTCATTTAATGAATACGTAATACTAATTTATGTGCACTAGGGTCAACGGTTGCATTTTGTGTTTCTATGAACAACTTGTATTGGGACAATCTTTGCATACAGCAAAATTCCCTTTTGTTCCAACTATTTGCAATGAAACGTCTCCAACTCACGCTAGCTTTTGGTTAGAACGTCTCTTAACGATTGCTTTCATCGGTTGATAATGACAAATCACGCCATCTGTCGTATAAAGACTGGAGTCTGCAAGTTAGATCAGTGGGTATATTGATGTGTGTAGTTTATTGATGTGTACAGTTAGGACTTATTGGTTGTGAGCGACACGGTTTGCAGTCAGGGGCAGTAATGTGGTGATTGGCAAGTTATGTGCGTAATTGTCCTTCATTATCTTGTTGAATGTGAGGGACATAAAAATCATCGTGAAGAACTCAGAGAGGTTGTTATGTCCAAATCAAATAATTTCTCACTGAGATCTATTCTTGGTGAAAATTTGATGTTTGGTGAAGTCCAAAGATCAGTTTTGAATTTTGTCAAGAACACTGGCAAATATGATCTCATATAACATTTTATGCTCAATTTTAACTTTTAAACGTTTTTAACTCTCAATAATCACTCCTAGTGCCGGGCGCATGTAGGTCATCCTTGGCCCAAACTTCGCCCTTAATTTCACCTACCTACCTACCTACCTAGTTATGTGCGCAGAAAGTGGCATTAGGATGTGTTGAGCATTGGTGTGTGGAGTGTTTTGGGGTTTTGGGGTTGGTCGGACTTGGTTGGGATGGGGTTGTCTCCGGTGTGGTTTGATGTGTATCTTTGGTTATTTTTTTTGTATGAAAGATAAAGGTATTGTTTGTTCTGATACTGTATATTTAAAAAAAAATATAGGAAATAATTCTCTCATAACCTTTTTGGTTGCCAATATAAAAGAGTGATGTATTTATATTTTTTTTGCTTATTGTATTGGTTTAGACTCGAATCACTCTCATTATTCACACTATGGTATGTATACATTGTATATGTATGTGTACATTGTACTCTTATATCAGTAAAAAACTAAAGATAAAACAGAGTATGTTGAGTCAAATACGAGTCTTTTGAAAAATAAGGCCAAATAATCCTCTACTATCTCTCCTTGCATACTTGTAGTAGAAGGGGTATCTATCATAGATGTATTTACTTCTTTAGTAGATCAATGAAATGTGCCCTTTATTTTTAAAATAATGTTTACTATTTTCATATGTCCTCATGCCACAAGACTATTGTAATACCAAAAGGAAAAATCATTGCATGCTTCGAAAATTGTTGAAAATCAATTAAAATTAAAAAACAGCATTAAATAAATTTGGTAAAGATGACCAAAATAGAAATATTTAATTTCTCTTGCCCTGTGAAGTACGACGGTATGATTAACAATGACGTCATATTGGTATCTCCCATATTTAGCTTTTCCCTCCTTTGTAAAACACAGAATATATGATAAATAAAATAATAATCTTGTGCCAATATGTCAAAGTCAATGTGTCAGCAAATGCTGCCTTTAGAGATGAGAGTATTAATGAAATACTACTGTATACTCCGGGGGTATTTATCTGCATTAACAAATATTTATCTCATTTACTGTTAGGATTCAATTCAAAGCACAATTTGGTAAATAACCCCTGTTTAAAATTGGTCGAAGCGTGAGTTCCTCTAGACTCATATCAATGGGCCTTTACAACGTCTACCATATGCATTGGCCATTAAGTCCACAATTTAGTTAAACAAATATACTATATCAATACCCTTCGCAACCGTCATATTCAATTTACGCCCAACCTTTCATTGATTCTCCTTTATGACTATTCCATGTGGTTATAAATACTGGATCATTGTATGCAATCATAACTATTAAACAACTTGCAGTGTGAACATATGTGTGACCGGTTTACTTTTATGAGACACTGAAATTTTACATAAATGCTTGTTATGTTTCCATAAACCATATGTGTTGATTGCAACTGAAACCCATTCACTAAAGATCTCCTGTTGCACCAATTTCATAATTGAGTTGTGTGTGGGGGGGGGGGGGGGGGGGGGGGGGCGTCTGGCGTCTGGCGTCTGGCGTCCGTCCGGCTTTTCCCTCATACATGTTTCATTCTACATTTTTATTTTGTTATATTTAGCTTTATAGATATGTTTATAGTTTTGGTGGTCCAATGGTCAGAGCCCTAGAACCTTTTCCATGTTCTTCTCCAGACGTTAAAGGGGCAGTAGCACGTTTTTAGGGGGAATATATGGTGTTGTCAGGAAAATGAAAATTAATGGTTAAAATTGAAAGAAAATGTATTTAAACTAAATGGATCAGTACTAATTCAATTATTTAACGTAAAGTTTAGCCATGCGATTGTTTAGTCTTACATAAACTGAATTATAGGTGTTCACACAAAATGGCCGCCAATGGATTTTATGTAAATCTTCATACTTTGTCCTCTGACTATGGATGATTGACTTGTGTAATGAGATTTTTGACATTGTCAAAATAATACTTTTAGCATCAACTTACAATTATGAGTGAAAAAATTAAAATATAAAATTATCAAAAAACGTGCTACTGCCCCTTTAAAGGTCTGAAACGCTGAAACCGTTTGTGTAGACATAATAATTTCAGCATGTGCGCCTGATGAGTAGTTACAAAGAAATACATCTCTGCAGGACAAATGAATATGCCTCGTTTAGTATTTGTCATAAATGTGGCATTTTGAAATAGATTTCGGTCAGTCGTTTTAACCTATGATAGCATAAGTGGTTGTAGACCTTCGTATTAACTTTTGACAGACAGACAGACAGACAGATTTTATTTGTATAAATGGCCATGAGGCCAACAGTACAATGACATTTGTTTTCATATACAATTATTCTGGAGCGCCTTTACATTGTCTACACTTTGTTCTCACGTACAGGTGATACTTTAGCACAAAACACAGCAAAGCGTAATATAATATTAATTGATGTTGTATTCATTAGGCTTATAAATTTGTATTGATTTGGGTTAATGTAATAATAGCATGGTAAATATTTAGTTCGTACATCATTATAAAATGGACATTCCAGTAATACATGGTATTCATTTTCTAACTTGCTGTTGTTACAGTGAGGGCACAAAGCAATGGAAGTATCTTCACTTTTTGATCTTCTATATAGTTGTATCTTGTAGCCAGCTATACCACAACGAAATTTTGAACTATTCACAGAGGCTGACCACTCTTGACAATAAATATCTTTACATCTTTGTTTAAACATGCTAATAAACAGTTCTTTGTTACCTACATTCTGATTAACTCTGTATTAACTTTTGAGGTTTATAATTTTACATTTAGGCTAGTAATTTATTTGACTGTAGTTATATTAACGTGGTTAATAATGCTTTAATAAACTTTTACAATGATAAATAGAAATACAATATTCCCTACTAGTCATACATTTGATCCAGGACTAGCTGATATTAATTAATTTAATTCAATTTATCAATATTAGTAATATGTGTTAATACATTTGCTTTATCATCAAAACATCTTTTCTATTTTCTTGTCATATTATTTTGATCTGAATGTCTAAGTCTTTGACGTGCCTTCTTCTCTTCGACTGTTCTTATAACATAGGCGTCAATTGAAGAGTCATGAATGTGCACTCGACCAGTGATATTGTTGGTGTCTTAGATATGCCTGTTTAAGTTTTGGGAGATAACCGGGGGAGATTACAATCTCTTTTATGCATGAAGGTGACTCCTGTTTTACATGCTAGTTTTATATTTATATGAGCGTCGTGTTCACGCTGATAGATATATTTCTAAAGTTCGTGTCTACATTACAGATTACAAAACACTCACTATCACCAAAAGAAAAGGATATATTACTATCACCAATAGGCACATGTATTGAACAAGTTCGGCAAACATTAAGATTACGTTTATGAAATAAATTCCATACGTCAAAACTTGACAACTTTTGTCCACGCAATCTTTTGAGGTTGAAATTTGCTTAAAAACAAATCAAACTGATTGCTTTTAGATTTTATCATTTGAATAACAAACTAGAAGCAACTTCTATATTCCGTCTGTACACTTTTGTAACCAGAAAGTGTCTTTCACCAAGATCAATGTATTTATCTAACAGATTCGTTTAAGATTTTATAAAATTATTTTTGAAACCAGAACATTATTTGAGTTTTACAGAATATATCATTTTATGTAATTTATAATCTAATTTGTCACATAGCCCTTAGGTCCTCCATTGTCTATCACAAAGTTGACTTTAACCCATAGCAATGCATATTTTAGACAGAATCCTTAATGTGTTTTTTATTTTAATACCAGAAAATTATTTTTGTTGAACAAAATATATAAAATGTATAATATATATATCAAATTTGTCACATACCTTTTAAGTCCGCCATGGTTCCTGTGATATAGACTATTCCTACAGGTATTCAAGGTGCGAGCCACCTGCCTGTTCCTGTGTAGATGAGCTCACTCGATAACAGCCTGTGTCTTAGTTTACGTGTCAAGTTATAGTTTTATTGATCACATCTTACCCTTCGGTAGTAGCAGACAGTCACGGCCTACTTGTAACTCATACACACCGACTTGGAAAAGGCATTCATAGGAAGATATTATTCATATTTGAAAAAGTTTTTTTTAGTATATACAAAAGAATAAAAAAACACAGTGCTATGTATATGTATATGTATATGTATATGTATAGTATATGTATATGTATATGTATATGTATATGTATATATACACAAAGAACTTAAATAAGCACCTCCCACTTTTTCAAACAGAAAAACACTGCTAATAATAAACAAAACAAATGTACAGACAAACAAACAGGATGCTTTGATAGAATGGTCATCTACCAGTGTGGAAACAAAAAAATCATACGGTTTACGGTTTAGAATTGAAAATGAAAGTCAATATTTTTGGCTGCAATGTGATTATTACCATTCTCTTGAGTGAACTGATGACTTAGTAAATAACCCCATATCAAAAGTCAATCGTTAAAGCAGTATGAACCTTCAAAATCACAAAATTATCAAATATCGAATTTAAAGAAAACTGCACAAAGACATTATTTGGTCACTGTCAAAGATAATTGCTCATCTAAAGGAAGGAGAAGTGTTTGATCAACAAGTTCAACTCAAGGAACCTCAAATTTACTTACAGATGTTTAGATTGTAGGCATTTTATATTTTTTTGATGAAAAAAGTACTGAAAATTCAATGTCTTGCTAGCCTCTTATCATGCATGAAAAAAAGGGTTTTAGTGTGTGAATGTCAACTAGGGATCAGAAATGTTATTTTTAATTCTTAACATCCAAAGCTTAATGTGTAGTTTTTCCCCCTATGACAATAGTTATATTTGGCCATATTTCAGTAGTCTGACAGCTTTTCTCATATTTCATTATTTTTGCACATTAACGATTTTTAGTACAATTAAATAGTCAATACCAAAGCATTTGTTTTATCTGGAGTGGTCAATACATCAAAATAATCCAAATAGTCAAAGAGCACCCAAGTTCATTTTACAAAATAGGGGGGGGGGGGGGGGGGGTGCTTAATTAAGTTCTTTGTGTATATATATGTATATGTATATGTATATGTATATTTTATCAGCAGATTAAAGTAAAGGAAAATAGAAATTTATGAAACATTATTTATTTATTTATTTAGAAAATATTGTATGAATATTTTAATATTGTAGAAAAGCATGTATACGCTATTTAAGTCAATAACTGAAGAAAAGGTATAATCAATTAAACAGATGTTTCATATAGCTGAAGAATAACAATGTACCATGGAAATTTATATATTGACATGAATGATTTGAAGCCATATTGTTATACATTATAATATATTACTTATGATGTCGATATGCTTTGTACTCTCTACTCTTCTGTCAACTGCTGCAACGGAACAGGTGCGTGGATATCGACTGGATATTTTATACTATTTACCATTGTTGTACATGATTGACAGTATTTCAAACGTTCTTGGCTCACTTATAAATCCCAAAGTGAAAAGAGACAGGAATTCATCTCTTAAAGGGGCAGTAGCAGGTTTTTTGAAAATTTTGTATTTTAAACTTTTCACTGATAATTGTACGTTTATGCTAAATGTATAATGTTGATAGTGTCAAATATCTTTTAACACAAATCAATCATCCATAGTCGGGACAACGTATAAAGATTCACATAAAATCCATTGGCGGCCATTTTGTGCGAACACCTTTTAATCAGTTTGTGTTAGCAAAAAGCAATCGCATGGCTAAACTTTACATTATATATTTGAACTATTACTGCTTCATTTAGTTCAAATATATTGTCTTTCAATTGGAAGCATTAATTTTCATTTTCCTGATATCACCTTATATTACCTCTAAAACGTGATACTGCCCCTTTAATTGTGAAACGTTACAACATTGTGAAAGGAACATGAGTAAATGTAATTAAATAGAATATACATAGACTTAAAACATGTGGTATCAACCTGTACTATAAACATGTAGTATCAATCTGTATTATAAACTTATAGTATCAACCTGTAATATAAACATGAAGTATCAACCTGTATTATAAACATGTAGTATCAACCCGGACTATAAACTTGTAGTATCAACCTGTAGTATCAACCTGTACTATAAACATGTAGTATGAACCTGAACTATAATCATGTAGTATGAACCTGTACTATAAACCTGTAGTATCAACCTGTACTATAAACATGTAGTATCAACCTGAACTATAAACATGTAGTATCAACCTGTACTATAAACTTGTTGTATCAACCTGTACTATAAACTTGTAGTGTCTACCTGTACTATAAACTTGTAGTATCAACCTGTACTATAAACATATAGTATCAACCTGTACTATAAACTTGTAGTATCAACCTGTACTATAAACTTGTAGTATCAACCTGTACTATAAACATGTAGTATCAACCTGAACTATAATCATGTAGTATGAACCTGTACTATAAACCTGTAGTATGAACGTGTACTATAAACCTGTAGTATCAACCTGTACTATAAACATGTAGTATCAACCTGAACTATAATCATTTAGTATCAACCTGTACTATAAACCTGTAGTATCAACCTGTACTATAAACCTGTAGTATCAACCCGTACTATAAACATGTAGTATCAACCTGAACTATAATCATGTAGTATCAACCTGTACTATAAACCTGTAGTATCAACCTGTACTATAAACATGTAGTATCAACCTGTACTATAAACTTGTAGTATCAACCTGTACTATAAACATGTAGTGTCTACCTGTACTATAAACCTGTAGTATCAACCTGTACTATAAACCTGTAGTATCAACCCGTACTATAAACATGTAGTATCAACCTGAACTATAATCATGTAGTATCAACCTGTACTATAATCATGTAGTATCAACCTGTACTATAAACTTGTAGTATCAACCTGTACTATAAACCTGTAGTATCAACCTGTACTATAAACCTGTAGTATCAACCTGTATTATAAACTTGTAGTATCAACCTGTACTATAAACTTGTAGTATCAACCTGTACTATAAACCTGTAGTATCAACCTGTACTATAAACTTGTAGTATCAACCTGTACTATAAACCTGTAGTATCAACCTGTACTATAATCATGTAGTATCAACCTGTACTATAATCATGTAGTATCAACCTGTACTATAAACTTGTAGTATCAACCTGTACTATAAACCTGTAGTATCAACCTGAACTATAAACCTGTAGTATCAACCCGTACTATAAACATGTAGTATCAACCTGAACTATAATCATGTAGTATCAACCTGTACTATAATCATGTAGTATCAACCTGTACTATAAACTTGTAGTATCAACCTGTACTATAAACCTGTAGTATCAACCTGTACTATAAACCTGTAGTATCAACCTGTACTATAAACTTGTAGTATCAACCTGTACTATAAACATGTAGTGTCTACCTGTACTATAAACTTGTAGTATCAACCTGTACTATAAACCTGTAGTATCAACCCGTACTATAAACATGTAGTATCAACCTGAACTATAATCATGTAGTATCAACCTGTACTATAATCATGTAGTATCAACCTGTACTATAAACTTGTAGTATCAACCTGTACTATAAACCTGTAGTATCAACCTGTACTATAAACCTGTAGTATCAACCTGTACTATAAACTTGTAGTATCAACCTGTACTATAAACTTGTAGTATCAACCTGTACTATAAACCTGTAGTATCAACCTGTACTATAAACTTGTAGTATCAACCTGTACTATAAACCTGTAGTATCAACCTGTACTATAATCATGTAGTATCAACCTGTACTATAATCATGTAGTATCAACCTGTACTATAAACCTGTAGTATCAACCTGTACTATAAACCTGTAGTATCAACCTGTACTATAAACTTGTAGTATCAACCTGTACTATAAACTTGTAGTATTAACCTGTACTATAAACCTGTAGTATCAACCTGTACTATAAACTTGTAGTATCAACCTGTACTATAAACCTGTAGTATCAACCTGTACTATAAACATGTAGTATCAACCTGTACTATAAACATGTAGTATGAACCTGTAATATAAACATGTAGTATCAACCTGTCCTATAAACATGTAGTATCAACCCGGACTATAAACTTGTAGTATCAACCTGTACTATAAACCTGTAGTATCAACCTGTCCTATAAACCTGTATTATCATCCTGTACTATAAACATGTAGTATCAACCTGAACTATAAACATGTAGTATCAACCTGTACTATAAACTTGTAGTATCAACCCGTACTATAAACATGTAGTATAAACCTGTACTATAAACTTGTAGTATCAACCTGTACTATAAACATGTAGTATCAACTTGTACTATAAACTTGTAGTATCAACCTGTACTATTAACTTGTTGTATCAACCTGTACTATAAACATGTAGTATCAACCCGTACTATAAACATGTAGTATAAACCTGTACTATAAACATGTAGTATAAACCTATACTATAAACTTGTAGTATCAACCTGTACTATAAACATGTAGTATCAACCCGTACTATAAACTTGTAGTATCAACCTGTACTATAAACCTGTAGTATCAACCTGTACTATAAACTTGTAGTATCAACCTGTACTATAAACTTGTAGTGTCAACCCGTACTATAAACTTGTAGTATCATCCTGTACTATAAACCTGTAGTATCAACCTGTACTATAAACTTGTAGTATCAACCTGTACTATAAACTTGTAGTATCAACCTGTACTATAATCATGTAGTATGAACCTGTACTATAAACTTGTAGTATCAACCTGTACTATAAACTTGTAGTATCAACCTGTACTATAATCATGTAGTATCAACCTGTACTATAAACTTGTAGTATCAACCTGAACTATAAACATGTAGTATCAACCTGTACTATAAACTTGTAGTATCAACCTGAACTATAAACATGTAGTATGAACCTGTACTATAAACTTGTAGTATCAACCTGTACTATAAACTTGTAGTATCAACCTGTACTATAATCATGTAGTGTCAACCTGTACTATAAACCTGTAGTGTCAACCTGTACTATAAACCTGTAGTGTCAACCTGTACTATAAACCTGTAGTATCAACCTGTACTATAAACCTGTAGTATGAACCTGTACTATAAACTTGTAGTATCAACCTGTACTATAAACTTGTAGTATCAACCTGTACTATAAACTTGTAGTATCAACCTGTACTATAAACTTGTAGTATCAACCTGTACTATAAACTTGTAGTATCAACCTGTACTATAATCATGTAGTATCAACCTGTACTATAAACTTGTAGTATCAACCTGTACTATAAACCTGTAGTATCAACCTGTACTATAAACCTGTAGTATTAACCTGTACTATAATCATGTAGTATGAACCTGTACTATAAACATGTAGTATGAACATGTACTATAAACCTGTAGTATCAACCTGTCCTATAAACCTGTATTATCATCCTGTACTATAAACCTGTATTATCATCCTGTACTATAAACCTGTAGTATCAACCTGTACTATAAACCTGTAGTATCAACCTGTACTATAAACCTGTAGTATTAACCTGTACTATAAACATGTAGTATCAACCTGTACTATAAACCTGTAGTATTAACCTGTACTATAAACCTGTAGTATCAACCTGTACTATAAACCTGTAGTATTAACCTGTACTATAATCATGTAGTATGAACCTGTACTATAAACCTGTAGTGTCTACCTGTACTATAAACTTGTAGTATCAACCTGTACTATAAACCTGTAGTATTAACCTGTACTATAATCATGTAGTATGAACCTGTACTATAATCATGTAGTATGAACCTGTACTATAAACATGTAGTATCAACCTGTACTATAAACTTGTAGTATCAACCTGAACTATAAACATGTAGTATCAACCCGTACTATAAACTTGTAGTATCATCCTGTACTATAAACCCGTAGTATCATCCTGTACTATAAACCCGTAGTATCAACCTGTACTATAAACCTGTAGTATCAACCTGTACTATAAACATGTAGTATGAACCTGTACTATAAACATGTAGTATCAACCTGTACTATAAACCTGTAGTATCAACCTGTACTATAAACCCGTAGTATCAACCTGTACTATAAACCTGTAGTATCAACCTGTACTATAAACCTGTAGTATGAACCTGTACTATAAACCTGTAGTATCAACCTGTACTATAAACCTGTAGTATCAACCTGTACTATAAACATGTAGTATCAACCCGTACTATAAACTTGTAGTATCATCCTGTACTATAAACCCGTAGTATCATCCTGTACTATAAACCCGTAGTATCAACCTGTACTATAAACCTGTAGTATCAACCTGTACTATAAACATGTAGTATGAACCTGTACTATAAACATGAAGTATCAACCTGTACTATAATCATGTAGTATCAACCTGTACTATAAACTTGTAGTATCAACCTGTACTATAAACCTGTAGTATTAACCTGTACTATAATCATGTAGTATGAACCTGTACTATAAACCTGTAGTATCAACCTGTACTATAAACTTGTAGTATCAACCTGTACTATAAACTTATAGTGTCAACCTGTACTATAAACTTGTAGTATCAACCCGTACTATAAACTTGTAGTATTAACCTGTACTATAATCATGTAGTATGAACCTGTACTATAAACATGTAGTATCAACCTGTACTATAAACTTGTAGTATCAACCTGAACTATAAACATGTAGTATCAACCTGTACTATAAACTTGTAGTATCAACCTGAACTATAAACATGTAGTATGAACCTGTAATATAAACATGTAGTATCAACCTGTACTATAAACATGTAGTATCAACCTGTACTATAAACTTGTAGTATCAACCTGTACTATAAACTTGTAGTGTCAACCCGTACTATAAACTTGTAGTATCATCCTGTACTATAAACCCGTAGTATGAAACTGTACTATAAACTTGTAGTATCATCATGTACTATAAACCTGTAGTATCAACCTGTACTATAAACCTGTAGTATTAACCTGTACTATAATCATGTAGTATGAACCTGTACTATAAACATGTAGTATGAACATGTACTATAAACCTGTAGTATCAACCTGTCCTATAAACCTGTATTATCATCCTGTACTATAAACCTGTATTATCATCCTGTACTATAAACCTGTAGTATCAACCTGTACTATAAACCTGTAGTATCAACCTGTACTATAAACCTGTAGTATTAACCTGTACTATAAACATGTAGTATCAACCTGTACTATAAACCTGTAGTATTAACCTGTACTATAAACCTGTAGTATCAACCTGTACTATAAACCTGTAGTATTAACCTGTACTATAATCATGTAGTATGAACCTGTACTATAAACCTGTAGTGTCTACCTGTACTATAAACTTGTAGTATCAACCTGTACTATAAACCTGTAGTATTAACCTGTACTATAATCATGTAGTATGAACCTGTACTATAATCATGTAGTATGAACCTGTACTATAAACATGTAGTATCAACCTGTACTATAAACTTGTAGTATCAACCTGAACTATAAACATGTAGTATCAACCCGTACTATAAACCTGTAGTATCAACCTGTACTATAAACCTGTAGTATCAACCTGTAGTATGAACCTGTACTATAAACCTGTAGTATCAACCTGTACTATAAACATGTAGTATGAACCTGTACTATAAACATGTAGTATTAACCTGTACTATAAACATGTAGTATCAACCTGTACTATAAACCTGTAGTATCAACCTGTACTATAAACCTGTAGTATCAACCTGTACTATAAACTTGTAGTATCAACCTGTACTATAAACCTGTAGTATCAACCTGTACTATAAACATGTAGTATCAACCCGTACTATAAACTTGTAGTATCATCCTGTACTATAAACCCGTAGTATCATCCTGTACTATAAACCCGTAGTATCAACCTGTACTATAAACCTGTAGTATCAACCTGTACTATAAACATGTAGTATGAACCTGTACTATAAACATGAAGTATCAACCTGTACTATAATCATGTAGTATCAACCTGTACTATAAACTTGTAGTATCAACCTGTACTATAAACCTGTAGTATTAACCTGTACTATAATCATGTAGTATGAACCTGTACTATAAACCTGTAGTATCAACCTGTACTATAAACTTGTAGTATCAACCTGTACTATAAACTTATAGTGTCAACCTGTACTATAAACTTGTAGTATCAACCCGTACTATAAACTTGTAGTATTAACCTGTACTATAATCATGTAGTATGAACCTGTACTATAAACATGTAGTATCAACCTGTACTATAAACTTGTAGTATCAACCTGAACTATAAACATGTAGTATCAACCTGTACTATAAACTTGTAGTATCAACCTGAACTATAAACATGTAGTATGAACCTGTAATATAAACATGTAGTATCAACCTGTACTATAAACATGTAGTATCAACCTGTACTATAAACTTGTAGTATCAACCTGTACTATAAACTTGTAGTGTCAACCCGTACTATAAACTTGTAGTATCATCCTGTACTATAAACCCGTAGTATGAAACTGTACTATAAACTTGTAGTATCATCATGTACTATAAACCTGTAGTATCAACCTGTACTATAAACTTGTAGTATCAACCTGAACTATAAACATGTAGTATGAACCTGTAATATAAACATGTAGTATGAACCTGTACTATAAACATGTAGTATCAACCTGTACTATAAACTTGTAGTATCAACCTGTACTATAAACTTGTAGTGTCAACCCGTACTATAAACTTGTAGTATCATCCTGTACTATAAACCCGTAGTATGAACCTGTACTATAAACTTGTAGTATCATCATGTACTATAAACCTGTAGTATGAACCTGTACTATAAACTTGTAGTATCAACCTGAACTATAAACATGTAGTATGAACCTGTAATATAAACATGTAGTATCAACCTGTACTATAAACATGTAGTATCAACCTGTACTATAAACATGTAGTATCAACCTGTACTATAAACATGTAGTATCAACCTGTACTATAAACATGTAGTATCAACCTGTACTATAAACCTGTAGTATCAACCTGTACTATAAACATGTAGTATCAACCTGTACTATAAACCTGTAGTATCAACCTGTACTATAAACTTGTAGTATCAACCTGTACTATAAACCTGTAGTATCAACCTGTACTATAAACTTGTAGTGTCAACCTGTACTATAAACTTGTAGTATCATCCTGTACTATAAACCTGTAGTATCAACCTGTACTATAATCATGTAGTATGAACCTGTCCTATAAACTTGTAGTATCAACCCGTACTATAAACTTGTAGTGTCTACCTGTACTATAAACTTATAGTGTCAACCTGTACTATAAACATGTAGTATGAACCTGTACTATAAACCTGTAGTATCAACCTGTACTATAAACATGTAGTATCAACCTGAACTATAATCATGTAGTATCAACCTGTACTATAAACCTGTAGTATCAACCTGTAGTATGAACCTGTACTATAAACCTGTAGTATGAACCTGTACTATAAACATGTAGTATGAACCTGTACTATAAACATGTAGTATTAACCTGTACTATAAACATGTAGTATCAACCTGTACTATAAACCTGTAGTATCAACCTGTACTATAAACCTGTAGTATCAACCTGTACTATAAACTTGTAGTATCAACCTGTACTATAAACCTGTAGTATCAACCTGTACTATAAACATGTAGTATCAACCTGTACTATAAACTTGTAGTATCATCCTGTACTATAAACTTGTAGTATCAACCTGTACTATAAACTTGTAGTATCAACCTGTACTATAAACTTGTAGTATCAACCTGTACTATAAACCTGTTGATCAACTTGTAGTATCAACCTGTACTATAAACCTGTAGTATCAACCTGTACTATAAACATGTAGTATCAACCTGAACTATAATCATGTAGTATCAACCTGTACTATAAACCTGTAGTATCAACCTGTACTATAAACATGTAGTATCAACCTGTACTATAAACCTGTAGTATCAACCTGTACTATAAACCTGTAGTATCAACCTGTACTATAAACCTGTAGTATCAACCTGTACTATAATCATGTAGTATGAACCTGTACTATAAACTTGTAGTATCAACCTGTACTATAAACCTGTAGTATCAACCTGTACTATAAACCTGTAGTATGAACCTGTTCTATAAACCTGTAGTATCAACCTGTACTATAAACATGTAGTATGAACCTGTACTATAAACATGTAGTATTAACCTGTACTATAAACATGTAGTATCAACCTGTACTATAAACATGTAGTATCAACCTGTACTATAAACTTGTAGTATTAACCTGTACTATAAACCTGTAGTATCAACCTGTACTATAAACCTGTAGTATCAACCTGTACTATAAACTTGTAGTATCAACCTGTACTATAAACTTGTAGTATCAACCTGTACTATAATCATGTAGTATCAACCTGTACTATAAACTTGTAGTATCAACCTGTACTATAAACATGTAGTATCAACCTGTACTATAAACCTGTAGTATCAACCTGTACTATAATCATGTAGTATGAACCTGTACTATAAACCTGTAGTATGAACCTGTACTATAAACCTGTAGTATCAACCTGTACTATAAACCTGTAGTATTAACCTGTACTATAATCATGTAGTATGAACCTGTACTATAAACATGTAGTATCAACCTGTACTATAAACCTGTAGTATTAACCTGTACTATAAACATGTAGTATCAACCTGTACTATAAACCTGTAGTATTAACCTGTACTATAAACCTGTAGTATCAACCTGTACTATAAACCTGTAGTATTAACCTGTACTATAATCATGTAGTATCAACCTGTACTATAAACTTGTAGTGTCTACCTGTACTATAAACTTGTAGTATCAACCTGTACTATAAACTTGTAGTATCAACCTGTACTATAAACCTGTAGTATCAACCTTTACTATAAACTTGTAGTATCAACCTGTACTATAAACATGAAGTATCAACATGTACTATAAACTTGTAGTATCAACCTGTACTATAAACCTGTAGTATTAACCTGTATTATAAACATAGAGCATCAACCTCTACTATAAATTTAGTGTGGTGTAGTGGTTAGCCTGTCCCGTTGGAGACACCAAATATTGTGACTTGGGTCTCACCCTGTGTTGTGTTCTTGGGCACTTTATCCACATTGCACGCATTTATCTGTTAAAATGGGTACCTGGATAACTGGATGTATACTGACTTACACGTTCGTGATTAGCGCTTAGTAGCAGCTGTAAAAATACAATCCTTCAGGGTAATAATGTAGCGCTTTGAGCATAACTTAGGACGTGGAAAATGCGCCATATAAGTATGCACATTATTGTCCCCCGCCGCAACGCGGAACGGGGGACTATGAATTCAGCGGCGTCTGTCCGTACGTCCGTACGTCCGTACGTCTGTACGTACGTACGTCCGGATTCCTGTTAACGCGATATCTATTGAATCGTTGGACCAAATGTCTTCAAATTTGTTCACAGCCTACATTGGGGGATTACGCAGACACCAGTCATGTTGGGTGGCCTTGACTTTATTTTCAAGGTCACCATGGCACTTTGACCTATTTTGAAACTCTTGTTAACGCGATATCTAATGAATCGTTTACCCAAATGTCTTCAAATTTGGTCACAGCCTACATTGGGGCATTATGCAGACACCACTTATGTTGTGTGACCTTGACTTTATTTTCAAGGTCACCACGGCACTTTGACCGATTTTGAAACTCTTATCGAATCTTCTCCTTTAAAATGCCCCTATAGCTTGATGCATTGATCATTTATTAAACCTTTTGTATCAAACTATACTATAAACTTACAACTTATATACTTACAGTATTAACCCGTGATATCAGACAGACAATCTAAATAAATTTAGATCAACAGATTTTTATTTTGTCAAAATATAAAACCTGTTGATCTAAATTTATTTATTTTGTCAGACAGACAGAACACTATAATTCTCAATCATCAAATGGTGGCACATGAGAATATGAATAATATAAATCAATATACAAATATATAACAACAGCAATTATATTAACTTCATGAAATAAATGTATACATTTAATTCGGCTCTATAGGACCATCGGTTCACAAGACATTTGTCATCATTCAGTTAGGAGACCTAACCGCAGAATATTGATATACACTCAGGGGCAAAAGAAACGATACCATATAAAATGCATGATAGGTTAATCTACGATTGATAGTTACGGCTGAAACAGGGTTAATTCATGAATTCAAGAGCTAACTGAACTAAGTTTTTAATTTCAGAGCTATATCTGTTAACACTTTTGAAATACAAGCCTTTCAAAAAACGCTGTTAAAAAATCTCCTTAACTAGACGAGATAGGATAATGAAAATGGCCCTTTTTCTTGTTTTTAAACCAAAATACAGGCAAAATGCGTGAACAAATTAACTTCGACAAGGGTTATTTACATTGATTTTCAAGGTCACCACGGCACTTTGACCGATTTTGAAACTCTTGTTAACGCAATATCGACTGATCCGTTAGACCAAATGTCTTCAAATTTGGTCACAGCCTGCATTGGGGGATTACGCAGACACTGGTCATGTTGGGTGACCTTGACTTTCTTATCAAGGTCACCACGGCACTTTAAACACTTTTGAAACACCTTATGTCTAATGAAACTCTGCACCTAATTTCGTGAAAATTGAAATGTGGTCACAGCCTACATAGGGAGGTTACGCAGACACCACTCAGTTTTGGGGACCTTGACCTCAACTTCAAGGTCACCACGGCACTTTGGCCACTTTTGACATTCTTGTTCAAGCAATATCTCTAGAACTGCTGCACCAAATGTCTTCTAATTTGGTCTCAGCTTACACCAGACACCAGTTAGTTTTGATGACCTTGACTTTATTTAAAGGTCATCACTCTTGTTAAAGCCATATCCCTTGAACCATTGCACTCATTGTCAATGGAAATAATACATTTGCTTAATGTGACAATTATTTGGAAATATTTCAACGACGGGGTACATTGCTACGTTAGTTGAAAACACTTGTTATTAAGGATTCAGCCTTTCAGACTGAATCCTTATTGTTATTGGCGTGTTTAATTATTTTATTCAACCGATTTTGTCCCGCCGATTCAGCAAAAACAGTGGAAGCTATTACAGCGAAACTTTGCATGTTGATAGCCCTCACTAAGACTTAGATCACGAGGTTTCGTTTTTTCAAATCGGAGTTCGCATTAAAGGTACAGTTCGATTCCAAAATCGAAAAATTAACATGGGCTTTTTTTTCAAAATGCAGCTAGAGACTTGAAATTTTACATAGGAAGGACAATGACATTCTAAGCAAAAAAGGCAATCAGGACGAAGTCGTAGGTCACGTGGTTTGACCGCCATATTGGATTTTTAAACTTTTCAGAATTTTTAGACCCCATGCACCTTTGAGAATCAACTCCTCTAAAGATACTTGGAACAGAGAGCTGAAACTTTGGTATGTTGTAGCTGTGGCATTTGACATTATAGGATACCCTACGCGAAGACTATACCTTAAATAGTTGTTGCGCTAAACGTGTTCAAAGTCGGGTGACTTAGTACAATGTGCAACTTTCAAAGGGCCATAACTCAAAAAGTTGGACTCAGAATTTCAGGATTGTTAGACATTGTTGTATACATTAGGAATCTATCAAAACATCGATCGCGAACAGTCATTTGCGATTACAAAATAGAGTCAAAGATGACCGAACGTAAGGCTGAAAAAAATTAACATGGGCAATTTTTTAAAAATGCACCTAGAGACTTGAAATATTACATAGAGATGGACAATGACATTCTAAGCAAAAAAGTCAATCATGACAAAGTTGTAGGTCACGTGGTTTCGGCGCCATTTTGATTTTTTGTGCTTTTTAGAATTTCCGGACCCCTTGGATTTAGCGAATCTTCTCCTTTAAAATGCCCCTAAAGCTTGATGCATTGATAATTTATTAAACCTTTTGTATCAACCTATACTATAAACTTACAACTTATATACTTACAGTATTAACCCGTGATATCTCAATCATCAAATGGTGGCACATGAGAATATGAATAATATAAATCAATATACAAATATATAACAACAGCAATTATATTAACTTCATGAAATAAATGTATAAATTTAATTCGGCTCTATAGGACTATCGGTTCACAAGACATTTGTCATCATTCAGTTAGGAGACCTAATCGCAGAATATTGATATACATGTACATGTAAACTTAATTTAACAGAAACATATATCGTTTGATAAATTTTGTACATACATTAAATTTATGAAACATAAGATATTACATTCCATAGTAATATTCCATAATTAACGCAATCTCATTAAAATAATATAATCATGTTTCCTCACTACCCTACAAAGTATAACTCTTATAATCAGCCGATATGGAAAACTCTGCACCAAGTACGTGAGTGAAACAAAGTTTAAACAAACATTTTCAAAGTGTAGGAAAGTTCAATATTTTAAAATGCTATTTCCATGTATTTTCGCAAATTTTGCGACCATCCTAGGGAAAATCGGACCAAAATGCAATAAATAGGAAACAATTTAGCAAATTGACCGAAACGGCAGCCAACATGATGACGAATCAAGTGTGGCCATCTCACAACTTTCCTAAACATATGCTTGAAAGTCGTCTTTGTTTTTCTTTTCCTACGCATCAGATATTCGTTGCGGCTCAAATTGATATCCATTGGACGCAATTGCGGTAACTGAGACGCGGTGTAATCCTACACACATAATGATGATGCCATCGAAAGCGGGTTCGTTTAAAGCTATGCCACTTTTGAAGAAGAAACTGTTCTTTGGACGTCGAATTATAATTTTATTTTTTTAATTAAAATATGCAAATATGATACAAACTTTCAACGAAAGCCTTTCTACCGATTGATATATTTTTTTCTCAACAGCTAAATTTCATAACGAACCGCACGCAAGTATGACGATGAGGCTTTACTAAACTACAAATCATGTCAATCACCATACATTGAATTCATCGTTAACTATTCTTGTTAACCAAAGAAATGACAAAAAAGGCACCATTGGTTCTCAATAGACAACACATTATCAGTCAGTCAGAATTCAGTTATAGACACAAGATCAAATGGTGAGTTCATCAATATCTCGTGTGGCATCTGTGGTATAATTGCACGCAGTAATACGTCTTCTCATAGGCCATAATGAATTGTTTGTTGGTTTTTGTTTGTTCGATATAATAACGTCGTTTATCTTTTCACTGTATTAATTGAATTGAAAGAAATCATTTAAATCATGTGATAAATAGATAACGTATAGTTAGGTTCATTGAATATTATAAAATGATAAGTGTTGGAATATACTGGTATTTCACCATTCAACACTCCATTGTAATTGGTTACTAGAGAAAATAACATTGTAACTAGTAAATTGACAGATAACAATGATCTACCGCTTGGCGAACAGTGATCTGATATTGAGACGATCATGACGTCAACTATTTGATGGATCAAAGGGGGTTCTCAGCCACTCCCCACTGAGCGAGGGCCTGGGTTCTATTTTAGCATAAGGCGACAAATATTACATCTTAGAGTAAATGATAAACGTGTTTTTTCTTACAAATAATGTTATATAATGATGTAGTCATATTCATAATTTTGAAAGATAAAATAACTTCTACTGTCGTTCAGTAAAACACTTTTGCACGATTTACACCATATTTGTAACTTGATTTGAAAGTAAAACAATATGGTCAGGATTTTAATGACACTTTATGCGAATAATGTGACCATTTTGTTTGATTGCCAATTTAATTATCTTCGTACAAAGTATTTTCTAAATTCTACAAAAAAAATGTTATGATTGTATGACTTAATTATACACAAAATGGTAAATGCTTGTTATTTAAAATAAATTTGTGTAAATATTTTTTGTTACAAATTTTGTTCAGCTGTTATTATAATAAATTTGATGACCACTTTACTTTTGATCAATGTTGTGAATCGGACACGTGTCACTAGCTATCATTAGTTTGTATTTATCCAATGTATCCGTATCGTAGCGGCCTTGATATAAGCTTTTCCATTTGATGTAGGTGTCATTGACATTAACCTATCGTGCTGCTCGTGCAATCCGCTGAAATCTACAAGCTTACCCGACAAGCTACCACAAAAGATTTATTTGACCAAGGTTTACAGGAAATTTAATCTAATTATACTTATAAACATCTGTCGCGATGAGGAAAAAATGATCAATATATTAAGAACGTATTATTCAAAGTAATATTTCTACTCAGGAAAAAAGAAAGGTCATGACAAAGATCAGATATTCTCAACTGGCCTTCGTGGTCTAATGGTTAACTCACTGGGCCTGAAACTCACAGGTCAGTGGTTTGAACCCATGTTTCGAAAGCAACACTAGTAAACGTCTTGTATTGGAAAATTGCAATTTTAGTAAGTCAACTTTTATGATTTCTGGAATCAAAGTATCATCGTTTCAAAACCAGGTGTTCATGGCAATACCGGGTGTTCATCATGAACACCCGTTAAGTCTGATGAACACATCGGCCCGTACAGTACTCGGACAAAAGTGAGTCATCAGTCTTGAAATTCCCATTGACTTACATGTTAATTACCTGTTGCAAGAATAAGTTCATTAATGGAGTTTTGATCGATGTGCAGCCGAAACATACTGACAAAATTAGAAATCATCTCAGCTACAAGAACATGTTATGTTATGGGAGGATTTTTAAGAAACCTGCAGCTTTATAAACATCATTTATACAGCAACATATAACAAACTCATCACATTCAACATGGAGGTCAATGGGACAGGCGCTTAAAAAGTTTATATGTGTCACTCAATCAGCTGTTATTAAAAAACTAATCAACCTAAAGATTGAAAGATAATTACGTAAGCATAGCAGAGATGATTTCCTAACTGTATGTTATAACAATACGATTTAGAGAGTCAATGAATTAAAATTATTCTTGCAAGCTAAATTACCACACTCTCAGTAAAATAGATTGGCTTACTTCCTAGAATGACAAAGTGAGAGCATCCAAGCCTTATGCAATGCATATGCTAATCAATTATCCTCTCAGTAGTCTAATAGAATGCAAGCAGAGTATGTAATACTGCTGAGAAGTATTGCATTGCTTGTTGTACAAGTTATACCAAAATATCAGCAACAAGTTGTACAAGTTACAACATGTACAGGTGAAATCATACAAGTTATAACTTGTATAGCTTCATACCAAATCATAACTTGCACACGACATATATATCATGAATAAATATGTTTAAATCACTTTTGGCAAAATATACGAAATTAACTCTAGCTAAATATTCTGAAACTTATTCTTGTTTAATGACACCTTGGGCACAACGATATTCTAACACCTACATCGCCAAAGTCGCAATTTCATTCTCAATTTTGTTCCAATATATAAATACTATCCTTTTCGCGTGGCCTTAACACGGAGAACAATAAACTTTAAATGGATTCAACCTTGATGTCCATAGAATTGAATATCAAAATGCTACTAGGTATTGTGACAACGTAATTGTAGACGAACATATAGTCCCTGAAAATAAGAGTTTACGAATATATTTTTTTCTAATTTTTGATTTTAAATAAATAAAAGAAGTCTTGAACAATACGTTATTTCAGATGTGGCATCTAGAACTGCAAACATTATCTACACTTAAAGAGGCAGTAGCACGTTTTTTGATAATTTTATATTTAATTTTTGTCACTGATAATTGCAAGTTGATGCTAATGTATTATGTTGACAGTGTCAAAAATCTCATTACACAAGCCAATCATCCATAGTCAGAGGACAAAGTATGAGGATTCACATAAAATCCATTGGCGGCCATTTTTTGTGAACACCTTAAATCATTCTGTGTAAGAAAAAGGAATCGTTTTTATGGGGAATATAAGGTGATGTCAGGAAAATGAAAAGTAATGATTTCAGTTGAAAGACAATGTATTTAAACTTAATGGAGCAGTAATAATTCATATATATAACGTAAAGTTTAGCCATGCAGTTCCTTTTTCTTACACAAAATTAATTAAAGGTATTCACACAAAATGGCCGCCAATGGATTTTATGTGAATCTTCAGAGTTTGTCCTCTGACTATGGATGATTGGTTTGTGTAATGAGATTTTTGACACTGTCAAAATAATACATTTAGCATTAACGTACAATTATCAGTGAAAAATTTAAAATATAAAATTATCAAAAAACGTGCTACTGCCCCTTTAATGTTAAACTAGATAAAACATACTTGATTGTATATAATTATGAAAGATTTCTGTTTGTTTTGTTTCATGGTAAAGACGCAAATTACAACAATAGATGCTATACTCAGTCTATCAAATGAATAAATAGTTTACTGAAAGCAACTTACCTACACTAAAGGAAGAACGATGTGTGAACACTAGATGGAGCTGATGGTATTAGTTTGAAACAATCTAAACGTTATACAGATGCCTAATCACTACGGATGTGCATAAGGGACATAATAATGTTTTGTGTTAACGTATGCTGGTGAATCTTTAAAGGGGCAGTAGCACGTTTTTTGATAATTTTATATTTTAAACTTTTCACTGATAATTGTATGTTAATGAATAATGTATTATTTTGAAAGTGTCACAAATCTTATTACACAAGCCAATCATCCATAGTCAGACGACAAAGTATGACGATTCACATAAAATCCATTGGCGGCCATTTTGTGTGAACACCTTTAATTCATTTTGTGTTAGAAAAAGGAATCACAAGGCTAAACTTTACATTATATATTCTAAATATCACTGCTCAATTTAGTTTAAATACATTGTCTTTCAATTGGAACCATTTATTTTCATTTTCCTGACATCACCTTATTTTACCCCTAAAACGTGCTACTGCCCCTTTAAACCCGGGTTTCAAAAGCTGTACTATAGTCAACTGAAGGTTCTTATTTTCTCAATGTTATGGGCTTTTTTATTCAATTGTATAAAATGGTTTTGAATTCAACTGTTTTTTTTTATATAGCGTGTTTTCCATCATTCTCTATGTTTCTTTGATACAAATGGAAATGGCACAATTCGTGACATAAATCAGAAAAACCTCACACATTATCCCAACATGTTACCTATATACAATAAACGCTTTTTTTTATTTTTAGAAATCTAAAACACAGTCATACATGTTCAAGGAAGGCTTATTCACACGTCCATTTTAGATATTTTAGTTAAATAAACAGTATACAGTAGTAATTGTCATGTCGAATGCTTTCGATAAGTTTCCTATTTTCACTTTACTTTCGTCGGTAGACTAAAAATGAAACTTTCTTTCAATAACCAATACTTCTCGATCAAAAGATATCATTTATAAAGTTTGTCATATGTGACCCCAAAAATCTCGCGGAATGGCGTGGTGAAAGCGGGTTGCCCCCAACATTCTCTCCCCACAGAGGCAGCTAAGTCATGCTACTATGATTTAGATCGGAGTAATACGACTGGCTATCTCTGTTGGGAGAGAATGCGCCTAGTGTTCGTTAATATTTGTCAGTTTCAGAATGTCAACCTGAAAAACGTTTATTGTTTAGTATTTAAAGTTTATGGCCTTTTAGGGTAAAATAAATTTTTTTAAACTCCAAGTTTGAGTACATCCGACCTTTGATGAGTAATGCGTTATCAAATATCTTTATTTGTTCTTAAAGTTCAGTTGATATTTTGTGAAAGTCGTTCATACGTTTTCAGGAAGTTTAAATTTTGTTACATATGATCAAGTAAGAGAAATCAACGTCATTTCAAATTAACGCAATATGTCCCTGGTGGGCCACCATAGATGGTTATGATTGAAAAGACAACACAGATGTTAATCCAACAAGTGTCACACAATACCAACAATCGATTTTGAATTTGATTTTTGATAGAGCCATCGAGTGAAACAATGACGGATTGAATAGGACACAGATGCGACACTTGTCCATATGATGGATTTCGGAACAACAAATAGATAACTATTCGCTCAGATGACCATGGATCGGCTAGTCAACCTTTAGTGATGTTATTCATTCCCCTTTCATTACAACTTTAAACACTGGTCTCGCCTTTCCCTCAACTAAAACGGGCAAAAAAGCTCTTTTTATTGTTGTTAAAAGTCGTCACAAAACGACTTTTTTTCACAAATGCAAATTTCAAGACAATGTACACTAAACCCCAAAAGAAACTATCCACCCATTCAAATTTTCATTGAAAAATAATAAGACACGGTTTTCTATCCTAACAACGTTTTATCTAATACTGAAGCATTTGCACATCATCTAACTTCATTTGTTTTGCAATAACTCGTTTATCTTACAGCCAGGAAACGTTTTATTAACACTGGTGTGAAATGTTAATTTCCATTTTTAAGAAATCGAAGTTTCTGATCATATGTAAATGTATTTATGGAATATGGAGTCCATAGTCATCAATACTTCGTATGTCCACCTTCAGCTGTTATGCAGGCAAACACTCGACGTCTCATTGATGTCGTGAGACGTCTGACGGTGGCGTTAGGGATGTTCCCCCATTCATCCTGTAGGGCTTGTTCCAGCTGCCTCAGGTTGACTGGAGGGTTTGCTCTATTCCTGATTCGCCTCCCTAGGCAGTCCCACATGTGTTCAATTGGAGAGAGATCAGGAGAACGTGACGGCCACGGCAAGACGTTGACGTTATTGTTGTCCAGGAATGTTGACACTGCTCTTGCTGAATGTGCAGGCGCGTTATCATGTTGAAACAAAGTTCCCGCGTGATTCTGAAGAAATGGCAACACAACAGGACGAAGAACTTGATCAATGTATCTTTGCGCAGTCATGTTACCCATAACGATCACCAATGGCGACTTGTTTTCTCCTCGGATATCGCCCCAAACCATCACACTTCCCCCACCGTCTGCCTGGACCTCTGCAACACAATTTGGAGCGTTTCTTTCACCCTGACGGCGATAAATGCGGGCTCTGCCATCATGCTTATATAGACAAAACCTACTTTCATCGGTGAACATAACATTTCGCCAATCACGAAGCTGCCACCTTCGTACACGTCTTGTCCAGATTAATCGGTTATGTCGATGTTGACGTGTCAACGTTGGGCCACAATAAGGTCGACGGGCCCGAATCCCTGCTGCTCTTAACCTCCTTCTGACGGTTGATTGACTAAGCGCCCTCCCGAGAGCCGTAGACGGCGATTCTGCAACTGTCAGGAATCGATTTCGGAGATGGAGAGTTCTTAGGTATGGGTCTTCCCGACGTAACGTCACACGTGGTCTACCTGTACGCGATCTATCTAATGTTGTTCCCGTGTCCCTATAACGTTTCATCAAATTTTCGATGGTTTTTCGATGACAGCCGAATGTTCTTGCAATAAGAACATTTGAAGCACCCATGTCCTTCATACCCAAGGCCCTGCCGCGCTGTTCTGGGGTCAATCTAGGCATTTTAAAATTGGTTTTATATGACCTGGCTAACATGTGAATTGATCGCTTGCTAACTCACTTTCAATAATGAATGTGCGAAACAATGATCAAAGAAGAACGTGTTTTCTCAGTTTTCAACAAAAGTCATGAAAATCACGTACCTAATCAATTTCTGAGATGAACAACTGAAATGTTACGTTTTGGCGACCTGTTTTCATAAAACTTAACATTTAGCTAAAGTAAATTAAGAATATATTTGAATTCTAAAAATGGATAGTTTCTTTTTGGGTTTAGTGTATTTAAAAGAAACATATAATCTTAAACGAACGTACCATATTCGATAGTTAATCTGTCAAATTGATATCGATTTCCCTACCTCAATTGATTAAAAAGGTGTCTTTTATTTAAACATACTTTATCGACAAAAGGGTCAGTTGGCCCTCTCCAATAAACAATTGAAAAACAGGGTTCACACTAGAATATATTTGATTTATTATAGCTTACAGCTGCGTATCTTAAAGTGACACAGAGTATCTTTCTTCAAATTTAATTTGGTTTTGATTAGCTACAAAATATCTAATATGCTGATTGAAGTTCATATCTCATCACTGAACTTGCAAATATATCCATTTATGCATAATATCTCTAAGATGCTTTATTTTATGGAACAATCAAGAAAACATCTCAAATACGTTTAATATTCGAAATTATGCATCAAATTAATCTACCTATTAGTTACAATACCTAATAAACACTATCGAATCGAATATATCTTTCTCTCAGCTTATGACAAGATTTCAAAATTACGTTTGGCGAATTTGCGCGCGCCACTCGAGCCACATTGTCCGGTTTTCGATCAAAATCCCGACTTTAGATGGCCGTATTTTCGCTCTAATGTACTGATTGACCTTTAACTTGTTATTTTAAGTAACAGTTAGTGGTTCCCGATGTAATAACATCGATTTCAAAATTTGACATATGTGATCCTATCAACATACTCTGTGTCTCTTTAAGTTTGTTCACTTGCTTGTGTATCTTAGTGCAAATATCATAAAATGTGCTACTGCCCCTTTAACATCGTATTTATCGGTATAGTCTTATCAACTACTCCTGTTTAACATTTTATTTATCGGAATATTTTTATCAATTACTCCTGTTTAACATTATATTTAACGGAATATTCCTATCAACTACTCCTGTTTAACATTGAAGAATCTATTTATCGGAATATGCTTAACTATTACTCCTGTTTAACATTGTATTTATCGGAATATTTTTATCAACTACTCCTGTTTAACATTGAAGAATCTATTTATCGGAATATGTTTAACTATTACTCCTGTTTAACATTGTATTTATCGGAATATTCTTATCAATTACTCCTGTTTAACATTAATAATTATCAGAATAAAATGATCACTAACGCTGTTTAACTATAGCTATTTCATTTTTATTATTGGGAATTATAAGAATATAATGTTGGTGAACACCCGATGAGATTCGAACCAAGACCCTTATACTGACGCAAAATGACATGATTACGCATTTCTCCACCAGCCCCCGTCAATGTACATGATTCAAATTTTTAGAATAATTTTGGTTTTAACAGGAAATTAAAAATTGAAAATTAAAACTCACCTAAACGTTTGTTACCGAGTCCATGTGCTGTTCTATCCTTACATCCAGGACGGTAAAACTTGCGATACAAGACATATTTAATCACTCTTTTTAAAACCTTGAATATCATTTTCTCAAGACGAAGAAAAACTGAGTCAAAATCTAAGAACCAAGATCGTATCACTTAGTGCGATATTACTGTATGAAAGATCTTAATGTTTGCTTTGTTTATTGTCTATAGTCTTGGATATTCAATATAAGCCAATACATAAACACATAAACACAATATTATACCGGTTATTGTTATATCAGTTTAATTGCAAAACTAGCTAAGATATTGATTTATCGACGTTCGATAGGCTTGACTATGTTTTGACTTGAAGTACAAAATAGAATAGTCTGTACACGTTCCTAAGTAATAAGGTTTTTACATGTAGCTTTACACTTTTAAATAATATATTTATAACATATAAAAAATGAAAAAAGAAGCAATGACAATCAAACATTGCCAAGATTCTACATGTCAAGGATTCAGCCAAAGGTTCGTTAAGTCTTCATGCATGCATACCACTTTACTACCTAATAAACACAGTGTGTCACTGCACCTGTTATGTAATTGTTAGTGCAATAAACTAAATAATGAGAATCAAATATCTCCAAATTTAGCAGTGAGAGGTGATATGGGATGGGTTTCTAATTTAGTTAATCAGCGTATTGAAATTGCTCGTTTTTATAAAAGAATATGTTTTGTGAATGAAAATAGATTACCTTATCGTATACATAAATGGTCATTGTCAGTACCTAAATCCTGGGATTGTACAGTAGTTAAGTTATTTGAAAGTCTTAATCTACCTTTGTGTGCAGATTTCGTGGTTTTAAAATATAAACTTTTAGAAATAGATATTAACAGTTGGTGTTCACAATTATGGAATGATAGGGGACAAGTCAATGGAAATAAATTAAGGACATATCGTAGTTTTAAGAGTGATTTTTGTACTTCTGATTATGTTAAATTTGTTAATGATAGAGTACTCCGTGGCTATTTAGCTAAATTTAGAAGCGGCACCCTCCCTTTAGAGATCGAGACTGGTCGTTTTACAAAACCTAAAACTCCACTTGAAAATCGTCTATGTAAATTTTGTAACTCTAATGTAATTGAAGACGAGGTTCATTTTCTTACTACTTGCACTTTATATTCAGATATACGAACTCCTCTCTGGAATTTCTCCTCGTCTATAGATCAAAATTTTCCCAATTTTTCGGCGAACGATCAACTCGTATTTCTAATGAATCATCATAAACTAAATTACTCAGTTGCCGCATTAATAAAAAAAATGTTTAGATTTAGACTCTCACAAAATACCTCATAAATATGTATTCTACACCTATGTAACACCTATGTATATATGCAATAATATTTTAGCACCATAGTGCTTTTACTTGTATACATTTTAGTACCTTAGTGTCAAATAGGCCCAAGTTGGCCGGGCGATGTTTTAAGTTATGTGTTTTACTGTCTTTTACAACTGTATCGCTTGACACTTAAATATATTATTTTTCTTCTTCTTTTTCTTTTCTTCTTATCTTTACCCATTAAAGGCTCATCGAATGTATAGTACAAAAATCCTTTATTTGCCACACACACACAAAATGAGGAGATAAATCCTAATTTCGTAAATAATGATTCTATTGAAATGTTGACTTTGAAAGCAATTAGGTTCAGTTGAATATTAACTTATTGTTTATGTTATTGTTAATCATAGTAAGGGTATTGATTCTGTGTTGTTTAAAATTAGTGATCAGCAAGATATACTGTAGTACTTGTCTTTGTCTGGGTGACATATTCACATTGATAGTATATTACACTATATCATGTTACCATGTAAATCATGGTGTCACTGATATTGATTATGAAAGACATACTGCTTCATGTGTAAAATTTACCAATTCAAATTCAACAATATAATGTTGAGGCCACTTTGTCCCGTCAAAGGGATATCAATGCTCTTAGCATCAATCTATAGTCTGCTACCTGCTCTGACTCCAATACCTGTCTTGTTAAGTTTAACGACATTCAATCAATATATAAGATTATAATACATGAATATACAAACAATTTAATGTTACTACTTGACAATCAAGCTTGGAGAGTTTTAATCAATGTTTATCTTGGAGAAGTTAACGCTCAGACAAAGTGAAAATTTGAAATTCTGACTTTCAAATATAATTGAATTTGGTGTACATTATTGACTCTGAAGCTGTCATATTGTTCAAAGGTTATTTCCAAAGTATAGCCCGTATGAAAAAGGGCTATTTTGAGGGTTTATAATTTTGATGAAGTGTTTACTTTGAAGTATAGTTTGATGTTGTTGACATGCTAGTTCAGAAAAAAATTGTTATTTGTGAACATTTAATCTATTTTTATTATCTATTTTTATTATGTAACCAGCGAGTGCAAGTTGAATAGATATCATTGTCTTTCAGTTTGTCTGTATTACAATTGTTGTGATAACTACTTTGTGAACATATTGATGATGTATTTTTTAAAGTTCAGCTTCATGGGCAAACGTATTGAGTAATTTTCATTTCATGACTGCATATTTTTGAGAAAAATATTCTCAATGAGACTTTTTATTTGCAATGTTTCTGAAAAGTTTACTTTGGATTATTTTATTTTGTAAATATGTAGCGTCAAAAACATTTTGACCTTGATAGACATATTCACTATTGTGTAAAATCTACAAATTCAAATGTTACCATATACTATTTTAGGCCCCTTCGTCCTGTTCAAGGGCAATCAATGCTATTTGCATCAATCTATCATCTGCTACATGCTCTGACTCCGATACCCTCCTCGTTAAGTTAAACAACATTCAATTAACAATAATCTCAGATGACTATACCTGAATATACAAACAATCAACAAGCAACTACCCGACAATTAAGCTTGGCGAGTTTTCACTAAATGTATATCTTGGATTATAGAGTAACAATTATCAATCTATCGTCTGCTACCTGCTCTGACTCCAATACCCTCCTCGCTAAGTTAAACGACATTCAATTAATATAAAGCTCACATGACTATACCTGAATATACAAACACTTAACAAGCAAATACACGACAATTAAGCTTGGCGAGTTTTCACTAAATGTATATCTTGGGGTTTAGAGTAAAAATCAATACTCATACAAAATGAAAATATGAGTTCTGACATTCAAATATATTTGAAATTAGGAAGTTGTTGACACTGAAGTTGTTATATTGTTCACAAGTGATTTCCAAAGTAGATGCATCATAATTATTGGCTATATTGAGAGATGATACTTTTGATGAAATGGTTACTTTGAAATAAGTTGATGTGGTTGACATGCTAATTTTGAAAAATATCTTGTTATATACGAATGCTTGTAAATATATCCTAAATCTGTTTACACGTGATGGGCGTGTTCTATTTTTCTGGTGAGCAAGTCCTGTAACTTTACAGCTTAAACAGATTGACTTATTGTAGTTATATCTATATCCTTTTGCCCCTGTATGAATTCTGCATATGATGTAAAATATGTATTTTGTATTAGTAATGTCAGCTCCGAGATGGTGTAAGACATTCAACAAAAGATAAAAACAAAAGTTTGCTCTAATTGACCTATTGAAATATTATTGAACCCACAAACATCTTATTAAACCTTTTATGTAGAATGTCACATTATTACATACTCAACTTAAAAGGGAACCTTTATGATACATTTTACGTACTTAAATTGCTACTTTGAAAAATAAATTCAGAATGCAAAAACAACATTCCACCTTCACATGACAGAATAACAGATGCAAAGAGAATATTGTGCAAAAACGCAAATATTAAGTAAAAAAAGCAAACTGTGGGCATGGAATAGACGGTGCGTTTCAATGGGTATTGAACAGGGGTGTGGCTACATGAAGACTTTTGTCCGATGAAAGCATATGCACGTGTTTGTTCTACGATTGATATGCTTCAATCAGTGGCGTGCATCTTGAGACAGTGTTATTTCAAGGTCAATCTATTATGATAGTGATTTAATTTTTAGAGCCTGATTAGATATTTATTCGCGGGAGAATCAAACCCGTAGTAAAATCTAGATTCGACTTTTATTGATGATTGGTCAAAAGACACTGAATTCATTTGATGACGATGTGGTAAATACATCAAACTACATCACCGAAGTGACCTCATTGCAATACAAGTAGAAGCGATAAGACAAGAGTTGCTTTCAAGCGACTTATATATGTGAACTTTCTTATTGAGAGATATGTGGCCCTCACGAGGAGGATCACCCTAATTTGCCACATATATTTCGGAGGTAATGAGTAAATTAATGAATATTGACGGATGCATTTGTTCATTCAGAAAAAGTCATCTAAGACTATGCTGATTGCATGTCGTTTAGGTATTGGAGAAAGAGAGGGTGAATAACAATCCATAGATTGATAAAAATAGCATTGTTTGCTCGCTAACAAGACAAAGTGGCTCATCTTATTATGGTTTTTATCCATCTTTTAGCAATGTATACGGTAATATTCATTACTTCCATCTTTAGATACGTTTATATCACTGATATCATAAGAACATAAACAACTGCAGTGGATATTTTGAAAGAGTGTCAAAACCTGTCTACGCATGCTCCCATAATCAAACATGTTTATTTGTTGTTGTTTTTTCTATGTCATTTTTTGTGATCTTCATGATAATAAACCATTCATTCACTAATCAGTATAGCGTATTGTTTAACTGTACACTTACAATAATATACTCAATGAAGGATTATTTTTCATTGGGAATGTTAACTGAATTCGAATATCTTTAAATATATTCTAAAAACATTAAAAAGAGACAACATACTTTTCATATTTATCAGAGTTAACTTTTAAACAACATCAAACTAAACTTCAAACTTAATATTTCATGAAAGTTATCATCTCCCAAAATAGCCAATAATTCAATAATAATTTGATATTAGAATAAATTGAAAATAAACTTTGATCAATTTCAGAACATTTTAAGAATTAAAAAAAAATGAAAGTCGGAATTTCATATTGTCATTCTGTATGAGTGTTAACTTCTACTCAATGCTCCAAGATAAACATTTATTGAAAACTCGCCAAGTTTAATTGTCGGGTAGATGCTTGTTAAGTGTTCGTATATTCAGGTTAGTCATCTGAGATTTATGTTAATTGGATGTAGTTTAACTTAACGAGGAGGGTATTGGAGTCAGAGCAGGTAGCAGATGATAGATTGATGATTTCTATTTTATGCTCCAAGATAAACTTTTATTGAAAACTCGCCAAGTTTAATTGTCGGGTAGTTGCTTTTTAAATGTTTGTATATTCAGGTATAGTCTTTGAGATTAATGTTAATTGGATGTAGTTTAACTTAACGATGAGGGTATAGGAGTCAGAGCAGGTAGCAGACGATGGATTGATGATTTCTATTTTATGCTCCAATTAAACATTTATTGAAAACTCGCCAAGCTTAATTGTCGGGTAGTTGCTTGTTGATTGTTTGTATATTCAGGTATAGTCATCTGAGATTATTGTTAATTGAATGTCGTTAAACTTAACGAGGAGGGTATTGGAGTCAGAGCAGGTAGCAGACGATGGATTGATGATTTCTTCTCTATGCTCCAAGATAAACATTTATTGAAAACTCGCCAAGTTTAATTGTCGGGTAGATGCTTGTTAAATGTTCGTATATTCAGGTTAGTCATCTGATATTTATGTTAATTGGATGTAGTTTAACTTAACGATGAGGGTATTGGAGTCAGAGCAGGTAGCAGACGATGGATTGATGATTTCTATTTTATGCTCCAATTAAACATTTATTGAAAACTCGTCAAGTTAAATTGTCGGGTAGTTGCTTGTTGATTGTTTGTATATTCAGGTATAGTCATCTGAGATTATTGTTAATTGAATGTCGTTAAACTTAACGAGGAGGGTATTGGAGTCAGAGCAGGTAGCAGACGATGGATTGATGATTTCTTCTCTATGCTCCAAGATAAACATTTATTGAAAACTCGCCAAGTTTAATTGTCGGGTAGATGCTTGTTAAATGTTCGTATATTCAGGTTAGTCATCTGATATTTATGTTAATTGGATGTAGTTTAACTTAACGATGAGGGTATTGGAGTCAGAGCAGGTAGCAGACGATGGATTGATGATTTCTATTTTATGCTCCAATTAAACATTTATTGAAAACTCGTCAAGTTAAATTGTCGGGTAGTTGCTTTTTAATTGTTTGTATATTCAGGTATAGTCTTTGAGATTAATGTTAATAGGATGTAGTTTAACTTAACGATGAGGGTATTGGAGTCAGAGCAGGTAGCAGATGATGGATTGATGGTTTCTTTTTTATGCTCCAATTAAACATTTATTGAAAACTCGCCAAGTTTAATTGTCGGGTAGATGCTTGTTAAGTGTTCGTATATTCAGGTTAGTCATCTGAGATTTATGTTAATTGGATGTAGTTTAACTTAACGAGTAGGGTATTGGAGTCAGAGCAGGTAGCAGATGATAGATTGATGACTTCTATTTTATGCTCCAAGATAAACATTTATTGAAAACTTGCGAAGTTTATTTGTCGGGTAGTTGCTTTATAAGTGTTTGTTTATTCAGGTATAGTCTTTGAGATAAATGTTATTTCTTTTTAAAGGGGCAGTAGCGCGTTTTTTAATAATTTCATATTTAAGATATTTCACTGATAATTGTGAGTTATTGCTAAATGTATTATATTGAGAGTGCCCAAAATCTCATTACAAAAGCCAGTCATCCATAGTCAGAGGACAAAGTATGAAGATTCATATAAAATCCATTGGCGGCCATTTTTATGTGAGCACCTTTAATTCATTTTGTGTAAGAAAATGTCATCGCATGGCTAAACTTTACCTTATACATTTGAATTATTACTACTTCATTTAGTTTAAATACATTGTTTTTCAATTGGAACCATTAATTTTCATTTTCGTGACATCACCTTATATTTCCCCTAAAAACGTGCTACTGTCCCTTTAAAGTCAACATTTCATCAATTTATATATTTCAAAGTCAACATTTCACCAAACTATTACTTATTAAAGTAAACATTTCACCATTATTTCTTTTCAAAATCAACATTCCATCAAATTATTAATTTTCAAAGTCAACATTTCATCAAATTATTACATATCAAAGTCAACATTTCACCATTATTTCTTTTGAAAGTCAACATTTCAAAAAAAATATTTATTTCAAAGTCACCATTTCATAATTTTTTCTCTTCAAACTCAATATTTCATCAACTAATAACTTTTTAAAATCAACATTTCATCAAATTATTTCTTTTGAAAGTCAACATTCACCAATTATTACTTTTCAAAGTCAACACTTCTTCAAACATATCAGTTTTCAAAGTCAACATTTCACCAAATCATTACTTTTGAAAGTAAACATTTCACCATTATTTATTTTGAAAGTCAACATTTCTTCAAATCATTACCTTTCAAAGTCAATATTTCACCTTAATTCTTTTCAATATCAACATTTCATCAAATTATTTCTTTCAAAAGACATCCTTTCATCAAATCATTTCTTTCAAAGTCTACATTTCACAAATCATTTATTTACAAAGTCATCATTCACCAAATTATTTCTTTTCAAAGTCAACATTTCATCAAATTATCACTTTTCGAAGTCAACTCTTCACCAATTGTTACTTTTCAAAGTCAACATTTTTCAAATTATTACTTTTCAAAGTCAACTTTTCACCAATTGTTACTTTTCAAAGTCAACTTTTCACCAATTGTTACTTTTCAAAGTCAACATTTTTCAAATTATTTCTTTTCAAAGTCAACATTTTGCCAATTATCACTTTTCAAAGTAAAAAATAATCAAGGTAATAAATATCTATTAAAGATGATATTTACAAAACTTTACAAACCTTTACAAACATTTACAAAATAATAAATATCTTGTAAATATCATCTTTAATAGATATTTATTACCTTGATTATTTTTGTAAATAAGTACTTTAATCTTTGTAAATATCTTGTAAATAAGTACTTTACATGACATTTAATCCTTTGTAAATATCTTGTAAAGAACTTCTTTTCATGCAGTGTATGTCATATATTGATGTAACTACTTTGATGGTAATCAAAACATATCAAATATAGTAAAAATACATTGAAATAACTCAGAATATAATGATCAAATACTGCTGTCTAGCATTGCGAAATATCAAACTTCAATGTTTCAAATTTGTCTTTCCTTAATGCAGTGCAAAATAGAGCAATCTTTTTAGGTCTACGTAAGTTTGCTCCTAACAATGCTGTCATTGGGGATATGGGTTGGACGCCATCTTATATTTTACAGTGGTTTAGTTTAATGTATTTTCTTAAGGTAAATACGGTAGCATGGATTTTCTAACCCAGGCAGGTGCATAGAATGCACGTGGAGTTCGTGCGTGTTTAGTCACGCGACAGAGGCTATAAGTAAAGGTGAGAAAGTTGTTGCATCCCAACTATAGACGATATCCCATCTTAAGATGGGATGGCTCTCCGGCTATCCCAACTGTGGATAAAGATCTATTCCAAGTTGGGATATCCCATCTTAAGATGGGATAACTGGATCAACTTTGATTTTGAAAAAAAAATATAACGTTTTAAAATATGAACTTAAATAGACAAAATTAGATGAAAAAATTTCTTTGCATAAAAAATTATTTAGAAAAGAAATTACCTTATAAAATGTTAATTTTGATGATACGATTGGTTTTAATTGACTTTTTAAATAATTTTTTTGTTTTGTGTTTGATCAAACATTGAGTTTGATGATAAAAAATTACATTGAAGAAAGCTTTACATTTTGAAATGTTAATTTTGATGAAAAGATACACTTTGATAGATTTCTTTTACTTGTACTTGAAGTATTGAGTTTGGTGAAAAAAGGACTTTGAAGAGAAAAATACCTTTTGAAAAGTTAATTGCGATGAAAAAAAATTTTGAAAGCTTGTTTTAGATCTTTACATTTTGATTTTGATAAAATTGATGATTGATGAAATAAGTATATGAAATATTGATTTGGATGACAAAATAATTGGATATGTTTATGAAATATTGACTTTGATAACAAAAATTGATAAGTGGTTTATAAAATATTGACTTTGATAATAAAAATTGATAAGTGGTTTATGAAATATTGAGTATATCGGAAATGTATATTTGGATTAAAGTTTGTTTTAGCCACCAACATTATGGTTTTGATGAATAAATTACTTTGATGAAAACATGTCTTTCATGGAATAAATACTTTGATGAAAATATTGACTTTAATTACCACATAGATCAATTTTTGCGTCTCTAAGGTGTGGATCTCTTAAACTAGCCTTAGAAACGGGCAGATTCAGCTCCCCTCCAATTCCAGCTGATGAACGTTACTGTAAACTCTGTGTCACAAACAGTGTAGAAGATGAGAAACACTTTGCCATAAGCTGTCCTCTGTACAGTGACATAAGGTATGAACTTTTCTCTCAATGCAATTATCTGAGGAAGTGTCGGAATTTGCTGATATGGACCCTAGCAGCAAATTGATATACCTTATGCAACACATGAATTTTAATATAGCAAAAAATGATACTAAATATGTTCTTAAGAAAAAAACATTTGTTTGACATTTTTACTTCAACGCTATTGCCTTTAATATTTATATATTAATTGTGTGTTATTTTTGTGTACCTTTGGTGCAATATGTGTGTGTGTGTGCATGACATGTATGTATGTATGTATGTATGTTTGTGTGTGTGTATGTGTGAGGGTGTGCGCGCGTGCATGCATGCATGTCTGTACATGTATATGTATTTGTGCATGTATGTGTGAATGAATGTATGTATGTGTGTGTCTGTACGTCTGAATGTATGTACATGTTTGTATATGTATGTATTACGTATGTACAATGACTGCCTATATATGTGTAGGTATGTGTATGTATGTAGTACGTTTACAATGCATTTTATTCATATTGATTTTTATATTGTAAATGTGTCTGTCTATAGTGTCTTATAGGTCAAATTTGGCCGTATGTTATACTTTTAAATATGTTAATTTCCATGTGAATATATGTCTGTATAACTATTGACACCTTAATAAACAATTCTCTCTCTCTCTGTATTAATTAAATGCCAGGTAAGTAAGTGTCCGCTTGACTTATTACTGTAAACAATAGCAATAGCCTGACCAGTAAGGGCGATGTGATGTGGCAGGTTGTGATTGGCTGAAAGAAGTTTTCACGACTTAAGATACGACGTTTGTTTTCAAAGCCATTAAATGACTATTTTTGGCATGTTTTTGAACAAACAAAGTATCGATGTTGTCTAATCATATCCTTTTGAGTTCATTTCTGCATTGTGTACCCCCTCGGGGTTGTCTGATGTTTAAGACGTACTCAGCCCAAAGGAAGACCAGGTAGGAAGCAATCGTCTTTTAATCAAACCATTGTCTTCGTCCAGTATCAGCATTATCAGTCAGCACTTGATGTCGAGAAGGATCGCGGGAGTTAAACACATATATAAACTCATTGCTACATACATTATACATCATTCATCAAATTGTATACAATATTTCAATTTTAACAACAACACTTTATATCATACATTTCTTCAGACAATCATAATATCAACATAATGTATGTTATAAGCAGAAATATTCCATTCAGTTTAGGTTTATCCCACATGCAATTGTAAATCAGTTGTGCACAAGCTACATGTGAGTATTCATTCACGTGTCCCCAATTAAATCAATTGCAAATCACAGTTTACCTATTTTATATCCTCATTCACAATTATTTCTATTATATCAGCACGCTGAATTACTGCAATACACGTGGATCACACAATCATTGCTTCATTTCCTCAAACATTCATAAGATATTAATTTCAACAGAAAAGTATTAGCAGTAATAATCACAGTCATTTGTGTATCCTCATACAGTTGAGTCTTTCCCCATGTTAACTGGTCAGGGAAAGTTCAAATTATGTGCAATGGTGCAAATGTTATGTGTTCTAAAAATTCATAGATAAGATTATATACATAACTACACAGTTTATGTGTGTAAAATTGACACACCATAGATAAAGATTTCACACTTGTGAGTCCATATGGCTGGCTAATAGCCGTTTCCTCACCCTATCCTCTCTGGGTTCCCCTGACCTTACCTTACAACAACCCTAACCTATAACCTTCGCAGTGTAGTCATTTCTAAAATTTGTAGCATCCCATATATGGTCTCATGAATACAACATTCCCCTTCAGAACCGTATTGCCTTGAACAAACCACCAATGAGAGCTCATTTACATAACCGTCAAAATTGTGTACTTTTAATCCCTAAACTCGTTAAACCATAGAATTATTTAAAGCCTGTAGTAAATCACAGCCTTTGAGTTGTGTTTTTCTCTAAATGACTAGAAAGGGTTACATATTAACTTCCAATCTTTGAAAACCTTAAAAACCACCTGATGCCTATCCTTCTGCCTGATTAGATTTAGTTTGCCTATCCCTGGCCTTCAGTACCCAGGAAAATTCATCAGAGGCATGTTACCTAATTCGGATAGATTATCTGTAAATCAAGGCCATTCAAGTCTATGGATGACTATAATATTCATGTTAACACATTGATAACTTTCATTCTTTTCTTCCAGTGGATGTCTGGGTATTGCGAAGTTGTTTTTATTGTTGTATACACCTTTTATTCCTGCGTCATGTGTAATGCGTTGTGGAAAGCTTTATGGAAGGTTTCTAGTTTTGGTATTGTATTTCATGTGCAACAATAACGCTTCTTTTGAACGAAAGTGTTTGAAGTCAGCTAATTTCGAGTGCGTCGTGAGTGGTTTCAGATCCTCCCTTGTGTTGGTAAACGTTTGAACGTTTTATCAGTGCATTTTAAAATTGTTTGAAAATGTTGCTACATGTTTGCTTTTTGTAATATATAATATTTACATTACGTTTGATATTGTATGTTTCTAAGTCATACATGTAAATACTTTGTATTCGTGTGTATATCTGATTAAGGGTATGCATGTTTAACGATAAAGATGAATGGCAGTGCAAGTATATACAGTTTGTTTTGTGGCATGACTCATGATGATTATCAATAAGCCGTGTTTCATTGATAAAAGTGTGTATATGGTGTCTTTTGGCAAAGTATAATTCCGAGTGGCAATGTGGTGGGCTGAAGGTAAAGGTTTTCAGGTTAGTAATTGTTTGATTTTGAGTGACAATGCGATTGTGCCGAGTGGCGATGCGTTTCTGTCAATGACAATGTGATTCTGTCGAGTGGCAATGACTTTGTCGAGTGACAGTGCGAGTGGCAATGTGGTTGTGCCGAGTGACAGTTGATTGTGCCGAGCGGCAATGTCATTGGGTCGAGCGACAAGGAGATTGTGCCGAGTGGCAATGTTAATGTGCCGTGTTGCAATGGGATTCCTACGAGTGGCAATGTGATTGTGCCGAGCGGCAATGTGATTGTGCCGAATGGCTATGTGATTGTGCCGAATTGCAATGCAATGGTGCCGAGTGGCAATGCAATGGTGCCGAGTGGCAGTGTCATGATGCTAAGTGTCGATGTGGTGATGCAAAAGGGCAATATGAAGCTGAAAAGGTATCTTTGAGTTTGCTGTTGAAGTCTCCCCGACAATATTGCTGTGCAGAGTTGATGGATGGACTACTGACAGACGACTGAAACGAGGGATTAATTTTGTTTTAAAGATGAGTATTTTCATATTCTATATATTTATATTCTAGAAACAAGAATTATTGACATACATATTTACAGACAATTCAAAACATTCAGTTAGCATTTTAATATACTAAAGCAAACCTTTAGATATTGATAACGCTGAATTGTTCCCACTGACAATGATAGAATTACAAATGTCTGTTGCAGGAATATTGGTCTCAAGACTGGACGTTTTGCCTGCTTGAGCTAAGGAGGTGCTGAATTCTTTATCTTCTGAGACTGGAACTTCACAACGACTCGCAGACTACGAGTGCGCCAAGCCTGACCATGTTGTTAATCATTCTCAAGCTTAGGCACGGGGTCCTACCCACGGGATGTCTGTTCCCGAGTTCCGGATCCTGAGTCGCTATGTACGGTGCCGTATGGCAATTTATTATCAGGTATATTGATGAGTGACTCCGTTTGGCAGCGTGTAACGCAGTTTGTCAGTGTGTGAATCCATTTGGTAGTTACAAGGTCGTTTGTCAGTGTGATATGCCGTTTGGCAGTGTCCTATGCCGTTTGGCAGTGTGTTATGCCTTTTGGCAGCGTGTTAAGCTGTTTGTCAGTGAGTGAATCCATTTGGTAGTTACAAGGTCGTTTGTCAGTGTGATATGACGTTTGTCAGTGTGATAAGCCGTTTGTCAGTGTGATATGCCGTTTGGCAGTGTCCTATGCCGTTTTGCAGTGTGCTATGCCGTTTTGCAGATGGTTATGCCTTTTGGCAGCATGTAAAGTTGTTTGTCAGTGAGTGAATCCATTTGGTAGTTACAAGGTCGTTTGGCAGTGTGATATGCCGTTTGGCAGTGTGATATGCCGTTTGGCAGTGTCCTATGCCGTTTTGCAGTGTGCTATGCCGTTTTGCAGTGGGTTATGCCTTTTGGCAGCATGTAAAGCTGTTTGTCAGTGAGTGAATCCATTTGGTAGTTACAAGGTCGTTTGGCAGTGTGATATGCCGTTTGGCAGGGTGATATGCCGTTGGCAGTGTGATATGCCGTTGGGCAGTGTGCTATGTCGTTTGGCAGTGTGTAAAGCTGTTTGTCAGTGAGTGAATCCATTTGGTAGTTACAAGGTCGTGTGCTATGCCGTTTGGCAGTGTACTATCCCGTTTTGCAGTGTGTAATGTCGTTGGGCAGGATGTGAAGCCGTTTGGCATTATATGGAGCCGGTTGGCAGGAAGTGATGCCGTCTGGCAGTTATCAAGTCCTTAGAAAGTGTGCGAGGCCGTTAGCAAGTGTGTAAAGCCTTTGGCAGTCTGTAAAGCTGTATGACAGTTTATAGTCATATGTAGAGAAACGGTGTACGTTTCCTTGTTTCAGTGAATGATGCTTTTTGGCAAAGTACGATGTCATTTTCCAATGTTTAATTTATTTTTCAGTTTATGGTGTCGTGTGACAGCGTATGTTGTGTGCAATATTATATCCCTTGTTCCAACTTGTAACTTTATGGCAGTTGATCATGCCGAATGCAATATTTTTGTGCCGTTTGGCAATGCGGTTTGCCATTTATAATGTATTTACTTTTTATTTAATTTTGCCGTATGACTTTGTATAATGCTGGTTCCGAAAGGCAATCGGTGATGTGGTGTTGCAGCTCATATATGATGCAATTTATGCCTTGGCAGGTATTTCGTATGTTGTATTGTGTGATGCTGAGTATACTTTATGATGCCATCTGGTAATATGTAATGCTGTCTGACATTTAACGACACATATCTTGCCAGTCAGGGATGGCGTGTGGCAATAAATGATTCCCTGTTTAAGTGTATGATGTAATGTTGCAGGATATGGTGCCGTTTGGCGGTATATAAGAGTGGCGATATGGGTTACAATTGATTGAATGTATTTTGTTGCTGGGGTAGATGCCTGATTCAGACATCAGAATGTATGAGTTGAATGGCACAATGTGATGCATATAAGCGTATATGATGCAATGTGCAATGCGACTTTATGATAATATTATCATTGTATGCGGTTAGGCACGGTGAGGCAAAGATGAATATTGTGTGACACGAGATGATTCAGACGGCCTGATGTGCTGATACAGAGTGGCAGTGAAGGGAATTTCAACAAGGCCCCAAAACTGGACATAAACTTGGCTAGGCTTCCGGTACTGTGGAAACTGACAGAACTTGGATTTTTCGAAGATGAGTATATCCTTTATTATGAATAACTAAAGATCAAAGACTTGTGACTTTCATGAAGATTGAATAAGATATTTACATTCAGGATTAAGGATCAGCTTACAGCTGTATATATGTAAGTATTTAGTACAGTGCGTATGATCTGATGTGTATTTACGAAATTTTGTGTTACAGGAACATTACTCTTCAACAAGATCGCTGACTTCATCAGGACCAGCAAGATGATCCCGAAGAGTGACCACAGTAAACCCCCTGTTTCCTCCCAGCTCCACTGGCGGATTCCCCATCTTACCGCTCTCCACGGGACATTTGTACAGCCTGTCCCTTGCAGATGAACTTATATCGGCTACGAATAACGGATCCTCAACTGAGCTCAAGTCGCAACATATTAACATGTACATTTATTTAAAGAAATAAACCTGCTCGCCTAAGCCTGCGGTAGACATTACCCATGATATGAGTGTTTTTAGTTAGAAACTATTTTATGTTCGTTTGAGTAAACGAATTAGAACATAAAGCATATTTTATTCATGAAGAAAAGGATCAGGAGCAAGTTATCCAACTTACAATACCTTCTCCTAAAAGTGGTGTAGCGTGGTGAGATTTTACAGGCGTTTTTGTAGCATCGAATTTGATAGGTTAACTGCTAAGATTTTTAATTGGGGAAATACTCATGCACCTAATAAAAAGAGAAATTGGAATTTTAAATTTCATCACAAATTTTCAAATTTAGAGTTATCGCATTTTACAAATGTTTCTTGTAATTACCATGTTAAGTTTGTTGTCTCCGAAGTTAAACGGATTATGTTAGATAGGTTTATTATCGAATGGAGACATGAGATATCCCAACCTTTTAGCCATAATGGTGTTGGTGGAAATAAGATTATATTGTACTATATAATATAAGGATAATTTTAATGTTGCACACTTTGTAGGACTTCCCACCCCCAGGTCACACAGAAGAGCCTTGGCTAGCTTCAGATGTGGAGTTGCCCCGATTAGAGTCGAGACTGGCCGTTATGATGGCACTAACATTAATGAAAGAGTGTGTTTACTTTGTAAAGATGAAATCGAAGATGAATGCCACGTGTTAATGAAATGTCTATTGTATTCGTGTGAAAGATCGATTTTATTGAGAAACTGTATAGCTGAGTGTGATAGTTTTTAGGATTTTAGTGATGTACAAAAGTTACAATTTATCTTATCCAGCCCAAATGTTTGTTTTACTGCTGCCAAAACCTGCAATTTAATTCTTTCTAAACGTCAATCTTATGTATATAATTCCTGAATTTAGCTCAATAGATTTATTTTTTATAAATGTTATAACTATAACTTTAGGCAACTATTTTGCTTCTTGTAAAAATTTTTAATGACATTAGTCTCTCATAATCCCTTATAGGGGTTGCTCAACTTTTATTGTTTTATCAAATGTATTGTATGTATTTTCATGTTGAGGTGAGACTTAAATAAACAATATGTCTGTCTGTCTGTTTACTTACTCTTGCGAGTTACCAGATTAATGTAATTATCAGTCACTGCTGTTTAGCATTTAGAATTTATTAGAACTTAATATTTACTTACTCCTGTTAAACATTGCGACTTACCAGAATATAATTATTAATTACTGCTTTTTAGTTTCGATAATTTATTTGAAAGCAATGGTCACTAACTTTTATTCAATATTAAGAATTAATCAGACTGTAGTAATTGTTGCATCCCAACTATGGATGCTATCCCATCTTAAGATAGTATTCCAAGTATCCTAAGTACTATTCCAATTTTGGATTTTGAAAAAAATGACGTTTAAAAATATGAACTTTGAAAAAAACTTCCAAAAAAAAATGATTTTGAATATAAAAAAATGACTTTGAAGAGAAATTACCTTATAAAATGTTAATTTGATAAAGATATTGACTTTGATGATTTTCTTGTATTGTGTTTGATGAAATATTGAGTTTGGTGAAAAAGGACTTTGAAGAGTAATTACCTTATGACATGTTAAGTTTGATGAAAAAATTGACTTTGATAGATTTCTTTTATGTGTTTGATGAAATATTGAGTTTGGTGAAAAAGGACTTTGAAGAGAAAATACCTGATGACATGTTAATTTTGATGGAAAATATATTTGAAAACTTGTCAAAGACATCAACATTTTCATTTTGATAAAATTGATGATTGGTGAAATAGTTCTATGAAATATTGACTTGATAACAAAAATATTAATTTGATTTATTTTTTAATTATTGACTTTGACAAAAAAATTGATGTGTTTAATTAGATATTCACTTTAAAAAGAAAATACCTTTTGAAATATAATTTTTTTGGGTTAAAATTATATCAAATAAAAAGCCTGTTTTAGCCACCAACATTATGATATTGATGAATAAATGCCTTTGATGAAATAAAAAGTTTGATTTAACATAAAGTTTGATGAAAAAATACCTTATGGAATATTAATTTTGATGAAAAGTATATTAAAAGTTTATTCTAGACACCAACAAGTTTATTTGCATAAAAATAACTTTGAAAATTTTGAAAAATATAACATTTTGACGAAATATTGACTTTGATGAAAAAGTACATTGTACCTCATGAAATGATGATTTTAATTAGAAGATTGCCTACATGCATAACTTTTATGATACAAAATTGTTTATTTTGATTTGGATTTTTGAAAATGACTTTAATAATATACGACTAATGGGTTTAAATAGCACTTCAATTTATACATTGAAATAAGTCAACATCAACTTTGATTATAATTGTGTTTAACAATAGCTTTGATGGAAAAACGTTTTTAGAAAACAATGTCGATTATAAATGACCTCATGAACAAATGATCTTTTTTTTTGGGGGGGGGGGGGGGGGGGGTGCAGTGATTTGTAAAGGAGACTTTGATGGGGTAAACGATACATCAACCTATTTTGATAAAGTCTTGATATATATGTAATTGTGACTTTTGAATTGGATTTGTAAACCTTACTATTGATCATATTTGTTCTTTTGCATATATGACTTTATTGTGATAATTTTTAAAGTACATTATTAAATAATGACTTTGATAAAAATTATAAAAATAATATTTGATGCTGTAACAATAGTTTTGTTAAAATATCATAAATTAATATGTTAAAAAGGAAGTTGAAAGTTGAAAGTTAAAAACATTTCTTTCAAAACTATGAAGAGATCACTCGCATAAATAATATTTGATATCAATTTTTTATGAAACTTATTTCACACGAGTCTATGATAATCAGGTTATTGATTTGTTGGAGTTAACGTGCTCTTCGCCTTTTTGGTAATTTTGCGGACGTTAAACCTATGTCTGGAGTAAAGCCAAACAATAGGGGCTTTAAATTAAGCATAGGGCATGGGCACCATAAAAGTTAATAGGAACTCTTAAGTGATACAAATACAAATGTCGAGCCAGGATAAAACTAAAACAATTTTGAATAATGATATTATGATAATTATACATATCGAACAAAATAAATATAATTATTATGTCTTAACAACTAAACTAACCGACAACTTCGTTCAAATTTGCGATGCGAATATACCAAATAGAACCGTTCTTATTAGACCTCGAGACACTCTTTGGATGAATAGTGAAATACGATCTCTAATGAGGAAACGAAACAGGCAACATAAAATCGCTAAGAGAACTAACCGTCCCCTAGACTGGCAACATTTCAAATCACTAAGAAACATACAATTAAAATTGATGATGCATTAAGTGAATCAACCTGTACAAAAACTTGGTGGAAATTAGTCAAGAACTATTTACTAAATAAATCGGCTGAAATCACTTGTAATTCAGTCATCCAGGATGATGTACTCTACGACGAGTTCAACGATGTTACAGAAATAATGAACAACTATTTCATTAATCAATCTAAAGTTATAGATCCTGACGACGACCCCTCTCTTGTTGATAAACGTTGCGACAGTATTCTGACAGATATAGTATTAGAGATGGGGGAAGTAAATGATATATTACTCTCTGTTGATACAACTAAATCAATCGGCCCTGATAAAACCGGAAACAAAATATTAAAAAGCTGTGCTAACTCACTAGCTCCCGTTTTAACTAAACTATTTAATCTTTCTTTAAATGTGGCTAAATTTCCTACTTCTTGGAAAGAAGCGAATATAATTCCTATTCACAATACCGGCAGCATATACGACCCTGCAAACTATAGACGAGTAGCATTAACGAGTTGTTTGGCTAAAGTATTTGAAAAATGTATCTTTAAATATGTAAATAATATGTTTTGCGATGTTAGCAAAGCATTTGATAAAGTGTGGCACAAAGGAATACTGCAGAAATTAAGATCATATGGAATTGATGGCAAGTTATTGAATTGGTTTGAAAGTTACTTAAACAATAGAAGTCAGCGAGTTGTTATTAATGGGCACGCATCAAATTCCAAACATGTTTTAGCAGGCGTCCCTCAAGGTTCTGTTTTGGGACCCCTATTATTCATAATATATATTAATGATATTGTAGATGATATTGACAGTAACATCCGACTTTTCGCAGATGACACATCTCTGTATGTCGTTATTGATGACCCTAATGTAGCCGCAAACTGTTTAAATAATGACCTGTCATTGATTGCAAACTGGGCAAAAAAATTGAAGGTTTCTTTTAATCCTAAAAAAACAAAGTCAATACAGTTTAGCAGAAAAATAAATAGGAGTATTGTACCTAATTTGATAATGAACGGTGAAACGATTGAAGAAGTAGAAAGTCATAAGCACTTAGGCTTGAACCTCCAAAGTAACTGTTACTGGGATGTCCAGATAAACTCTATGATCAAGAAAGTTAGTCCCTTGATTAATTGCTTAAGAAGTCTGAAATATAGGCTATCGCAAAAAAGTTTAGAACTTATTTATAAATCTTTCATAATACCAATATTTGATTATTGTGGGCATATTTGGGATAATTGCACTCAAGAGCAATGTAACTTACTAGAAAAGCTGAACTTGGATGCATTAAGATCCATATGTGGAGCAGTTCGCGGAACAAGCCATAAGACAATTTATGACGAAACGAATCAGAAACCACAAGCAGAACGTAGATATATATCTAAATTGACTACTTTTTATAAAATGAAAAACAATCTAGCACCTCAATATCTTATTGACCTACCAAAAACACCCAGTTCAAATGACTACAATCTCAGAGAAAAATCATCAGTGCGAACCTTAAAGTGTAGAACGGCGACATATGCCCGGTCTTTTTTGCCTGACACAATAAAACTATGGAATTCATTAAATCCAAACATCCAAAATATCGAGACATTATCCGGTTTCAAAAATAAGCTTTTTGGATCTAGAAATACAAATGTTAATTTCGATCTTAACTACGGTTTAAGAATTTGTCAAATTATTCATTCCCGCCTCAGGCTCCGTTGTAGTGATTTGAATGCGGACAAGTTTAATAGACATATTGCGGACAGCCCAGAGTGCTCATGCGGTCACCCAATTGAAAACGCTGTACATTATTTTTTCACATGCAATAAATACACAGATATAAGACAGAATTCATTTTTCTATTTGAAAGGATTTAGTATTGATACAGTACTTAGGGGATGTACATCGCTTTCAAACGACGATCTTAAGAAATTATTAAAATCTATTCATAAATTTATCATAAAATCTAATCGATTTGACATCTCATAAGCACTTGAATATGTAATGACTGCCACGTAAACATCATAATCATGCAAAACCAATATAAGTGATGCTAAGTTTTGAATCTGACATGTGTCACTAACTACTATTAGTTTTATATTTATATATGTGTAACTGTATCGGAGCTTGTATTAGGAGCTTGTAGGCCAATCCATTCATGTATACATTTCATGAATAAAATATGTTTAAATCAAATATCATTATTATCCTTACACAAATTATGCATTAATAATCAGGAATCTAGTGCGTGTCGCCCTCACGCTAAACAAACATCCTCTATACAGCTCGGCTGTCGGTGAAATGTCAATGTAAATTTCACGGAATGACAGTTGAATTATTGTTGTGAAATCATCCTACTTGAATTGAAGATCGAGTTTATCGATCAGTTGTCAATACACTTCCATGACACTGGCAACATGTATCTTAATCTTATCAAAGTAATTTTGACATAAAAATCAAACCTGGTGCTCAAATATATTTTCGATCTTTTCATTAGCATAACATTTCATCAGGTCATTTTTCTTCAAAATCAATTTATCCATAGAAGTAAACTTTTCTTATCAAACTCAAATTTATGGTGTCTAAAACAAGTTTCTAAATACAATTTTCAACGGCATTAACATTCCAAAATGTATTTTCTAATCAAAGTCACCGTTTTATCATTAGAGTAATTTTTCTCATCAATGTCAATATTTCATTAAAAAAAATTTAATCAATCAAATTAAAAAAATTCATCAAAATCAAAATGTTTCTAGCCTAAAATAAACTATTAAATATGTTTTCAATCAAACTCATTACACACTTACAAAAACAATTCCATCAAGGTAAATATTTCCAAACATTTTATTAATAGTTTTTGTTTGGCCATCAAAGTCAATATTGCATCAAATTATGTTCATCAAAGTTTCTTTACCATCAAGGTATATTTTTCAATAAAAATCCAAATGTTGATGTCTAAAACAAGCAGTATAAGATATATATGTTTGCATCAAACTTTTCATAAGGAAATTTTTCTTCAAAGTCATCTTTTTCATCAAAGTCAATATCTCAACAAACATTATACTAAAACTTCATCAAAATCAATATTTCATCAAAACAAATCTATCAAAGTCAACATTTCATCAAAATAAAAATTTCATAATGTGATTTCTCTTCAAAGTATTTTTTCATCAAAACATGTTATCTCATAAAATTACTTCATCAACCAGTCTTTTTTTATTAAAGTACTTTTTTCATCAAATTCCTTTTTTCTACAATTTAATTCAAAGTTGAAATGATCTTCAAAATAAAAAAAATAGCCAGCTATCCCATCTTAACCCTCAAGACGTATCGTGGGGCCTTTGAGGCCCGGTTACATGTTAGACATTACCCATAATCAACACATTTGAAATAAGCGACTTCTTACTCATGTATTCCTCCATTAGTATGTTTTCTAAGGCTACGTATGACTTCGCAACTGCAGAGAAGATATTTGTTTTTAAATGACGTTTTAAGAAAATACATACGTTTGATGTAAGCTCGGACCTCAAAGGCCAGGGTAAACCGCTGTTTCAGTACAAAATATACAGAATCGCAATAAAATAATAAATAAATAATACCCCTTGGGATTACTTCCTGATGCAGATAAACCAAAATTCAAAAACAACTTACATAGCAAAAATATTATACTCTCCCAAAACTGAAACGCAAATTAATTTATAAATGGATAAAATGTAATTTTTCAGAAAATATATTTCTTCGCCTTAAAAACCAAAAATGTTACATAGTTTCAATGTCAAAGTTACATGTCAAAAGTAAAAGAATAAGCCAAAACAACACTAGATTTAGGTTTGTTTCTGTATTCTGTTAACCAGAAGTTGGTGTTGAAGTAAAGTCTTTTAAAATTCATGGCATTTGCAAAACTTCTTGCTTGGCTTCCCTTTGGAAATGAATGGACAAATTGATGTAGTCGTAATTATGCATTTCTACCCAACTCTTTCTGCAATGCAATGACCATGATGTTTTATTTGGCTTTGAATCTAGTGTTCGAGAAGGCATTGACAACTTCTTTACTTAAAAAGGCAGTGTAATGAGCCATCGGACGTTCTGCAAGTAAATTCAAATAATATCGATAAAATCACTACATTTGTCGGTCAATAACCTGATGCAAGTTTCGTTCATGGACGTTATCGAAATTTTGATTTGCCTCACAACTTCTTCAAAACCATATATTGCTACATCTTTGTGTGCTAGATATTGTATCCAACCCAATCACGCTGTTTCAACCGATTCTGTTGACTTGTTGCATAAACTATCGGCAACATTTTCCTTTTTCCAACTGAAAACCATACAAAGTAACGTTATTTTTTGTTATTGAGGAATTTGTTAGTTTTTTGTAAACTCAAACTCTCCTGAAGTTTTAAAGTTCAAGATCATGATCGTAAAACGCCATGCCCCCAGTTCATATGATTGAGTCACACAAAAACAGGGGTGATAACTGGCCTTCATGGTCAAATACCCATTTTCATGCAAACGCTTTCGTAAAGTTTAATTTTTTAAACCTTAATCAGTGATGATGTGAATAATCTGTATCCCTGTGGCAAGAGATTATGGATTTTGGTGGCAACCCTTTAATGCACACATGCATTTTAAGCCTTTATGCCGGAATTGGCCTGTAGGAACGAACCAATAATGCGCAATATGGCGATAATGAATATTGTAATGCCAGACTACTGTAAATCATGAAACTTCGGTTTCAATTTCACGTTCGACGGTGTTTTAGTTTCTGACACTCTGTCATTGCATAATGGTAACCTTTGTTCCATTTAGAATTGAATGACAAAATTTGAAACAATGATTGCCAAATGGTTGGTCAAAGGTACCACATGATCTAGCGTTTACTCTTACGTGAATTCTGCTTTACATTTTTTTCCAAATAATGTTTTACCATAAAAGCTTGCAAATGAGTCTCAAATAAACATATCACCGATCGGTTTGTGATGATTGGAATACATAAAATCATAAATAATATTGACCCATTTGTCTTGGTAGCGTTCCAGAGTTGCATGTGAATGTTCCTGGGCCTCTGAGGCCCACATGGCCGCAAAGGTGGTGTCATTAACAATACTGCGTGAGGGTTAAGATTGGATATCCCAACTTGGAATAGTGCTTTATCCATAGTTGGGATAATCTCGAGGGCTATCCAATCTTAAGATGGGATAGATCCACAGTTGGGATGCAACAGTTACTTACTTCCGTTTAACATAGGGAATTTATGAGAATCTGATGATCTCTTACTAATAACACTGATATTTTTTATTAGAGACTGCGAAAGCATATAAGGTTAATCCCTCTTATCACGTTTTGTTCAGAAAACGAACACTTTTCAATCTCGACAGTTCATGTGTATAAGAAAATCAGTTGCAATCATTAATCAATAATGTATCAATGACATCAACGCGTTGAAATATGGAGGTTATCATTTTCAATTATATTCAATAAATTTTCTTGTAAAAGGGAAAATCACATACTCGACCAAATGATTAGTAGTTGTAGATTAAGAGTATCATAGTTAACTTATGTTATTAAACGAAGACTTCATGTGGCCTGTAATGAGTATAGTTCGAGGTAGGGAAATAGATTTGTGTACCCTACATTACTCTGTATGTTCTTAGATACTTGTATTGATAAATGACAGTTTAAGATAAATCTAAATTCTGTAAACTCGATTAAATATCAGACGTATATTCATTTTCACAAAACTAAAAAGTATTGAGGTTCAAAAATACCTCTTAAAATTTTAGTCACTGCAAAATTGTTTCCTTTTATGAGATTTCCATAACAACGATCTACTGAGCATTTACAAATAGTTCATACATATATTGGAGCAGAAATTTTCACCATCCGTTAATCAGCGATATCATATCGATCCTTCACGCAACCCCCTCACAAACGTCTGTGGTTCTGATGCATAGATAATAAAGATCAATCAGTCCAGGTGAGTTAGTTGACAGGTGCGACACACTTGAGCGTTCACACACCACCTCATGTGATATATTGTCGAACAAAAGTCGTGATACAGCGTTCACACACCACCTCATGTGATATATTGTCGAACAAAAGTCGTGATACAGCGTTCACACACCACCTCATGTGATATATTGTCGAACAAAAGTCGTGATACAGCGTTCACATACCACCCCATGTGAAAAAGTGTATCGCAAAAGTCGTGATATTACTTTCTTGATGAAATCTGAAGAAAAATTTGTTGTTAAACGAAAGTGTTTTGGTTTCCTTTGTATCTGATGTACTGAAAACATTCAGGACCAACCAAATACATCACATGTTAGTACTGGTACTAGAACAACTGAATATCTCACAACAAGGTATTCCTTAAAGAGCCACGCGATTTTCATCACATACTGTTTTGCTTTGATAAGAACATAAATGGCATAGTCCATTATATTAATTCAAAATAGATCACATATTCATTCCCAAATGCCATGAAATGAAATTTGTAAACCATTTATTATAACATAATCATAATCCATCTATTCAAATGAATAGTTACTCGCATGCTAATTTAGTTGATGATAATATATATGTTTGAATTAAAGTTTTTGAAGAAATCGGTTGTGCCATTAACAAAAAAATGACATTTCATGGTATGTTCGGTTATATAAACAAAGAAGTGATAATCGAAATTTATATGAAAAATCGGTTTGCAAATTCATTACAAAAAATACATTTTTATCTATGGGGAGTCTTTTGATAATCGATCACAAATCAAGACTTGAATCAGGTTAAAGTCACAATTTTGAATTTAAAACAATTAACTTGGTAATCTTTACAACTACTGCATCGCGATTTAGAAAGTCCATGTTTCAAGTTCGACATTTTTGCGTTTTTGCTGCGCCAAAATGTCCGTTTACGATTACAAATGAAGACTTGAACCAGTTTCTTGATACCATTCTGGATTTAAAAATATGGCAAGCTTCACAACTAGTACTTCGCGATTTAGAAAGTCCATTTAGAAAGTTAGACATATTTGACTCTCCAAACAAATTTAGCCGTCATGTTGTTATAATATCATAAATTCAGTTCTTTTATAACAGTCACCATTTTAAACTAAATAAAAAATTAAGAGAAATATAAAATTCTAAAATAAGACCGCCTATTCAATAACAAGGGTTTATAAATCATCATTCGTAACAGGGAACAGTTTAATTATTCTGTTTATTAAACATTTCAAGTAAACTTCACAATCAAAGAACTTCCATGGCACCACACGATTTACCGTAATCTGGTTCAGTGCCGTAAATCGTTCGCATTCGCTCGGTGCCAGACACCGATGTCGTAAACAACACGTTAGCTATTGATCAGGATATTCAAAGTCGATGTATGGTGGAATGGAATTTTCACTCTGGAAACCTTGTTTCATCTCGGAGGTTTTTTGCGAAAGACTTCATGGCAATTCTCCAATGCAGTTTTGTCTTTGTCATGGTCATGTGCGGGGTAAGCAAATTTCATTTATTCCTTAGGATTGTCTCTTTAACAATGATTAATATCAACCCTGAAAAACTTTAAATATATCTTGAGTTGGAGAAATGAATTAACGAAGCTGAATTGGACTAACATGTGTTTTTGTTTTAGAATTTCTTATTAACAATAATATCCCCTTTTTCGCGACAAATTTTTAGTTAACTTTATCAATAAACTTATGCCTCTTCTATTTTATTCCAAAAGGTTTCACCAAGATCACCAGGTAAGATTATTGTCAGTTTTGTAAGCTTTTAATTATTGTAGTTATGTATTGCATATAAGTTTCCGTTTCGTATTTATTATTCATTAGAAGAAACAGTATTGGTTTGATGTTATACGAAAAAGATGCAATTTTTTAAATGTCGCTTCTTACTACGGAATAACTAACTACGTTATTATTATGAGAAGCAACTCAATAAAACAATAGTAAAGGATAACCAAAATGAAATACTGCCCAATCGGAGTTAAACAATGATATAACTCAAAGGAAAGAAGAAATCGGCCGCCCATTTTACTGGATTTCGCTTCTAATTACTTGAAACTTCAACAACAGAGAAAAGCCTGCAAAACCACTGTATAAGCGTCAAATGTTTATATGTGTATGTTTATGATTTTTAGGCTAAATATGTATACATAGATACAAATACATGGATTGTTCACATTGTATGAAAGGTTCAATCCGAGATAGTTATACACTCAGGGGCAAAAGAAACGATACCAACAATTCAATTGAGTACAAAACAAAATCCAGTTGTAAATGAAATGCGACTACGTACCCTTGCGATAGTCACATCAGTTGTGAAGAAGAACTCACAATTTCAAACATCAAGGTATAATACTTATAATACTTATAATTGTATGACTGTTCAAATACACGAGGGGTCCCTAAACAGCTTTTTCAATGTTATTGCTGGTCATAATGTTTGGAATTGGAATTGAAAAAATATGAAATTTATAAATTTGATAAATAAAAGATGTTATCAATATTAAAAAAAATTAGAAATAAATTTATTCATGCATTTAAAAAAAAAAAAGATTAAGAATAAACTTTTTTTTTTCAAAAACATCAAAGGAAATGAATGAATCAAATTCTAACCTTGCATTGCAGTTTCTTGCCGAGATACGGACCAGTTTTGTTATCCAGATATAGGAGAAACCGGCTGGTTCGCAGATTTGTGCGACGACGATCACTCTTATGTGAACAAAAGTTGTCCGTACATGTGTGGATTATGTGGTAAGTCACTGTATCAATTTAACGAAACACCAATTTCTACTATAAAAACAGCATTAAATCAACCAGGACAGATTAAGATAGGAATGACACAGGCTGATTTTTGCCGTAGTCAGAAAAATGACTTTTTACCATCTAGGGTAAACATTTATTCTCAGGACAACAGAAATTTGGGACAAAGTAGAAAAAAGAGTAAAAGAAACAATAGAATATGTGCTTGTTTTCCCGCCCGACTTAAGGGGAATTGTGATGGTCGCTGTTGTCTTCTTATGACCCCCCTCCCAGTCTACGTGCTTCAGTGATGTTTCATTGTTGTGTGTTGGAGGAACTCCCGTCTAAAGGTCAACTGGGGCCACGTAAATTAATTCTAAGTCTATGCCCCCCCTCCCCCTTTAATTCTTGCTCTAAAATTTAACAAATATGAGGAGTCATTAAAGCATATATTTTTATATTTACGAATTAGTTATTTAATACAACACAATAGTCATGATATTATTAAAACATGTAGATACCTTATAATTATGCTATTCGTTTAATGAAATATATATATTCAGTACTTATAGCCTACATGGTGCGCCATGAATGTTTATGATATAGTCTTATACAGTTCAAACACTCATTTAACTGGTGCAGCTAGAAACCAACTTAAAATAACACATCACAATGCGAAAGGGTTTTTAATTGCTGTAAGATGGACTTTTTCAATAAAAAGAAATTCAAACTCGTTTCGTAAAAGTGATTTGATACACTTCCGAGGGCAGTAATCTCTATTTATTGAGTCCCATGTACATTCAACGAACTTATAGACAAACCTATCTTTGCTTTTGAGTTTAATAATAGGTCTTCAGATTGTCTTCAAAAGTTCGATTTTATTGATGCCTTACTTCATTTAACGCAGTATTCTTTGAAAACATGGGGTTCTATTTGATTCTAGGATTGTAATTCATGAGCTACTAAATAAATAAATGCCCTTTATGGTTTGTGTCTGATGATTAATGACAGAATTTGTAATTTTATTTAGGGGATTTGGATGCAAAAGTGCCTTTTAGGGTAGAGTCGTGATATTATGACATGTATTTTAATGTGTTTTCATTACATTTAGGAAACGAAGTATATGACAATGCTGCGTTATATTTCACATTCGATGAAATGATTAACAGAAAGGTGAGTGAAATAAACATGTACCATTGTACATAACACTTTTTTCAATAAGCAAAAGTATTTAAAGCTATTTTATTTGAAGGGAGCGACGTTTAGATGCAACGCTTTCTAATACTCCGTTTATACGGGAAACGTTTGCTCATGTGCAAATTTGCTGATATGCGCAAATATGAGTAAATCTACTCACGTGAGCAAACGCAAATTTTCTTTTTGTTTACGGTTCGTTTTAAGAACCCTAAGTATATCCGTATCAAATAGACAGAAACTGCCATTTCATCAATAGCCATGGAGGGGATAAGACTGAGAAGACTTCGCAGATTCAGGAAATTCCCGCATTTCTTTAGTTTGGTTATTTGGCACATCAAACACTAGAGAACTGAGGAGGACGACACAGCAGATGTGTTGAAGATACTGTTTGAAAGCAATGTGATGATCTTGATTGGCAAGACAAGATGAGAATGAGATAAGAAACATTCACATTTGTTTGTGGTAAACTGCAGGATGAATTAACCCTTTAGCAAAATAAATTTGAAGAGCCATTGAGTGTTCAAAAGAAAGTTGCAATTGCTATATAGGCCTACTGGCTTTTTTTGGTTACATGAAAAATGCTTTTATTGCCCGTAGCAAATGAATTTGCACCTACCTTCTACTGGGTGCAAATGTGCTCCTGGTAGCAAAAGTTGCACATGAGTAAATGCGTCTTTACGTCCACAAATACACACGTAAGTAAAAACTATATAAATATATATATAATGTATATGCCAAAAATACCACGGTCCGTATTTAAATATTGCTGTATAACTGGGATATAAAATGGCACTCAAAGAAAGCCCTTTCTGAGCAACAACGTATCTTTGTTGGTTTGTTTTCACGCCATAAAGCCTTGTTCTTGACATACTATAACAAGACGCCAAAAGAGAAGTCGGTAATATGTCAAACAAAATATTCGTTGATATCATTATTTGGACTTGCCTCTACATCCTACAACTTACTCTAGCTAAGGTAATAATTGCCAAAAAGATCTCCCAGATCTCCATCTCTAACTTTTAAGACGTCTTTTTTTAAAACATCATCTTTCTAAGGGGGGATATTTGAATATTTGAATAATAATTTTAAAAATATTTGAATTACACCTTAACTTAGGTTTAGGTATAAAAACAGTCTTGGTTAAATCCTGTGAGGGCATCCCCTGTCACAATCAAAACTAAGGTCAAGCCAAATGCTTTATGACAAACCTAAAGGTTTCATTTCAAACTATTAGATCACGGCATAACCTTTATTATCAACTTCAGCCAATAAAATTTCGTTGCCGACTTTTTGTGCCCGTATGGAAAATCTGTTGTATACAATAATGTAGAACATCATTCCTTTAGCTTCGCGATCCTATAATTGCTTATTCAGATTCACGCAAGGCATGGCGGGTTTATGACGGATTTTACCCCACCTGGTGTATACGTCGATCCGATTGGTCGATCAGCCGGAGCACTTTTCATCAACCAATCAGGTTGTGTCTTAATCGGCACTTTTGAAGGTTAGTGAATAGGCCTGTAAGGATGAGTCCGTTATAGAGTTTTTTTGTTTTTTTTATAATATTCAATGTATCGAAAACATCATAGTACAACATTTGTTATATAAATAGTAACATATTAAGCATACATGTATGCCACAAGCTGTTCTTGAAATGGATGACATCAGGTGTTTGATAAACTTTTACACGTATCTTCTTTTTTCAACAACAAACATGTATTATTTTTCCATAAAGATATTCATCACTGTTATTGTAAGTGATTTTGAATGGTTATGGATAAACATATAACATATTCAAAGCCATCCACATATGTTTCAAATCTTTACTATTTGTTTTTTAAATTTAACTGCTTTATCAGGATATTATTTTATCATAAACGACCTCCTCATATTCTTTAATATCTATCCCTTGTAACGCGTATGGAGTTGAATGAAGTCAAACTAAATTGTCGTCTCATCCGTGCACTGTATATCAGTGTATTCTATGGAGCTTCACGGATGAAATATGCATGATCATTGATATTTCTATGGAAGGTCAATGTCTGAGTGACCCCGGTCAGTGTACAGGCGGACTGACCTTCTCCTTCTTCTTTAACATACAAGTGACGTCACCGACCACACATGACGTCACAATACTGACCACAGGTACGTCATCGTTAGTGAAGTAACGAATAATACCGACACAAACGATCGGGGATAACATCAGCCTTGAGATCAGTAACACTAAATTTAAAGGCGAACACTCAATGATAAAATAAGTATACCCGCCGGGAACAATGATGGCAACATTATAAGGGCTAACATATATATAAGAAATGAAAAGAACTTAACGGCAAACAAAACCAACAATATGGAACTTCTGATCGCATTTTGAATCAGGTTCCCTATCAAATTTCCCAATATTTTGACAGTTTAATATCAAAGTAATTCGCATTCTTTTGGGTGATTCATGACATGACTTCTTTTAACTCAAAAATCGTTTAAGTTAGCTTCGAATATTGAACTCAGTACTGTGTAAACGACGCAGAATGTGAAATATTTGTTGACTTAGTATATAAATTAATACATGCAATATTTTATTGTTTTCTACCCAAGGGGCCCACAGTTCATCCCGTGGTGTGTATTTCGGCTACTCTCCATTCAATGACAGCTTCGTACTGAAGCTGAAGACATCAACCAGGATATATCAGACACAAATACCCGCCCGGGAGATGGACCTCAGTAGGACCCTCTTGATCCCTCTAACCTTCACCTGGCTTCCCTCCTCGGGTTGGTAAATGTTTTACTTTCACCTGGCTTCCCTCCTCGGGTTGGTAAATGTTTTACTTTCACCTGGCTTCCCTCCTCGGGTTGGTTAATGTTTCAATTTCACCTGGCTTCCCTCCTCGGGTTTGTAAATATGTTCACTTTCACCTGGCTTCCCTCCTCGGGTTCGTTAATGTTTCACTTTCACATGGCTTCCCTCCTAAGCTTGGTAAATATTTCACTTCACCTGGTTTCGCTCTTCGGGTTGGTAAATATTTTCACTTTCACCTGGCTTCCCTCCTCGGGTTGGTAATTGTTTCATTTTCACCTTTATATATTTCCCTAGTTTTTCCTACTTACTTTCACTTACGTTTTTCCTCTGTTTGGTTAATGTTTTCCTTTACTTTCACATGCCTTCTACCCTTGAATTGGTTTATGTTTTCTTCTTACTTTCACCTGCCTTCTACCCTTGAATCGGTTAATATTTTCTTTCACTTTCACATGCCTTCTACCCTTGAATTGGTTAATATTTTCCTTCACTTTCACATGCCTTCTACCCTTGAATTTGTTAATATTTTCCTTCACTTTCACATGCCTTCTACCCTTGAATCGGTTAATATTTTCCTTCACTTTCACATGCCTTCTACCCTTGAATTGGTTAATATTTTCCTTCACTTTCACATGCCTTCTACCCTTGAATTGGTTAATATTTTCCTTCACTTTCACCTGCCTTCTACCCTTGAATCGGTTAATATTTTCCTTCACTTTCACCTGCCTTCTACCCTTGAATCGGTTAATATTTTCCTTCACCTGCCTTCTACCCTTGAATTGGTTGATATTTTCCTTTACTTTCACATGCCTTCTACCCTTGAATTGGTTAATATTTTCCTTTACTTTCACATGCCTTCTACCCTTGAATTGGTTAATATTTTCCTTCACTTTCACCTGCCTTCTACCCTTGAATTGGTTAATATTTTCCTTCACATGCCTTCTACCCTTGAATCGGTTAATATTTTCCTTCACCTGCCTTCTACCCTTGAATCGGTTAATATTTTCCTTCACCTGCCTTCTACCCTTGAATCGGTTAATATTTTCCTTCACTTTCACCTGCCTTCTACCCTTGAATTGGTTAATATTTTCCTTCACTTAATATTTTCCTTCACTTTCACCTGCCTTCTACCCATGAATCGGTTAATATTTTCTTCTTACTTTCACCTGCCTTCTATCTTCGGATTGTTTTATTTTTTTTATCTCACTTAAAGGTGGATTCCTCGGGTTAGCTGATGTTCTCCTCTTACTATTAACTTCCTTTTCAGGGAAACAAATTTATTTTCTTCACAAACACCAAATCAAGAGGCTGAAAAGTAAATCTTAAGTCTAAGTTATGCCTCTACAAACGAATGTTAACTTTTTTCTTAGTCGATGGATAAACATTCGAAAATGGGATTCTAATTCCTGTCAAATATAATGTATATCTTATCGAGCGAAGAAGAAAATCATATATGCGCTGCTACGAGGTAAAAACATTATCATTTTCTAGATTTTCTAGATTCTTTTTTTTAATCAATAGAAGTTTTATTGTACAACAGAAAAAAAGCTGGTATTCTCCAAATATTTCAGATATGAAAGTTTACATCCGAGGGAAACTATGGCGATCTATCGCTGGAGTAGAAAGAGTTGAAACAGCAGATACCTACAAACAGTTCAAGATAGGCTGCCAGGAACATGGGTAGGATTCGTGAAGATTTACACCGATTGAAACATGCACATTTCTTTCCATGTTAATAGCTACATATGGGTAAACCGTTTCATTATTTCTGCTTCTGATGTTGTGACAAATGCCATAACAATATCACTTTTGCAACTTGTGTTGGAAATACGCACATTCACAATATTTATGTCAAAAACTCCGATTCACCCAATTTTCGATGATAATATATCAGTGTATGTTATTTTCATCAAGTAACATCCATTTGTTCACACAAATACAAGTACGCACAATGATTTATTTATAAAAACTTCTTTATTCTTATGGTGCGAAAAGAATTCGAAAAATTATGTTAGTGTAAATTGTGGTGTTATTGGTAATGAATCTATCATCAACATCGTCGTCGTCGTCATCGGCATCGGCATCGTTATTGTTATCGTTATCGTTATCGTTATCGTTATCGTTATCGTTATCGTCATCGTCATCGTTGACATTGTACCTCTGTTAATGTAATAATATAATTTTTCTAATTCTGTATCTTTTATTGCTTTTCTTCTACAAGAGGAGAATGGAGCGGGCGGCTGAAGATGGACGAGCTCGCAGTGTGGGCGAGGGTGTTGTCGAATACTGAAATTAATAAACTCAGCAATCCAGGTACGCTTTATTCTGCCAATGTAGAAACCCTTCATCAGACTCAAACTTTCACACCAAATAGCTTGAAAACTATTTGACTCAGAAACTTCAAAATGGCATGACTGTTACCTATGTGGTACAGATGTGCGTTTTCGGTACCAAAATTAATCGAAATCCCCCTCCCCACAAAACACTCAGAGAAGTGAATTAACTTTATTTGGTTGTATCATCCTCCACATTCACATGAACAATTCTGTGCTCATTCTATGTCGTATATCATCTAATAAACAGATCTGGGCGTGTCCAACTATCATGTATTACGGTAATTTCTATCGATCTCTATTTTTCCTTTTATAAAACTCATCCTTAGTTAATTGATAGTTGTCATCATTCGTTCGCATGACTAATTATATGTTCATAATTTTATTGTTGTGATGTAATGGCGGTAGAATTAAAGCGGAGGTAAGTGAGCCGTGCTCACTTATGTCATTTTTTTCAAATAATTTCAGGCGCCAGTCACAATGACAGAAGCAGCAGTATTGAAGCGGCCCATCAATCCCCCAGCTATGTCGTAAGTACACTATTTGTTGAACGAGTTGTACATAGTGAAGAGTTATAAGGTAAAATTATGCAATAATTAATTCTTAATGTTGAAAAGGGGGATGGAAGCTCGGTAATATCACGATGTGAACTTTGCTTTTCTAAAGGAATATCAACAATGCTATTTTCTTAAAATATTGCATTACACATTTAAATGTGCAATAGAGATGTCTATTATCTATGATAAGTCGAAATACACACGTTTGTTTTCGAATATTGTGTTACAGTATTAAAATTAAATTGTGAAAACGTAGAGTGTAAATTTAACCGCGAGGTGTAGAAAACATCTTATATGATATAAGATTTAACTTCCTTTCGCAAAGCACTGAGGTGTTCGTAAGGTTTTATAGTAACCTTGTAATAAAAACAAAGGGCGCTTTTTTCAACCATTTATGATGGTCTCTCCTTAGCAAGACACATCTTGAAGATTCATTGCTGATCAAAGTCGTACTGAAGTAGGTGAAAAAAAGGAAAATATGAGATTAACCGATGTCGAACAACTTTTTGGAACGTTGCTTTCTAAGGTGTGGTTCTGTCGTGGACCAGATGTCTGGATATTAGATTAAATACATAGATATAGCCATATGAGTATATCAAAAACTCAAACCATCATTGGCATATAACCGTAAGGTTAGAATAAGACCGATCAGTTTAAACAGTACCTTGATACCGACTGTCCGATGCAGTCAATCGTTTATCTTGCATGTCTCTAATACTTCAAGTTTAATTCCACAAGAATTTTGCGAAATGACGTACAACCAATTGCGAAATGACATTGGGCAGGGACAGTGCAGTTTGAAATTACGGAAATAACTGCACTAAAAAAATCATCGTTTGCTTGATTAATACACTGAGGGTTATTTGTTTCTAGCCAAGATAATGCTCAACTTGAAACAGAGGTGACGTGGAAGTTGAGTAACCAGATTGTGAAGAGAATCGAATCTACTTTAACTGCTGTCATTGTTTCAGCATGAGCAGATAACACCGACGATTAACGTCACGAAGACGACGTCTCTTTTCACGACCTTGAATACGACGTTAAACGTCGGACGTCTTGACAACAACAGCATCCATGACGTCACAGGTGTCTTCAGTCGTCTCTCCTCCTCCACCTTAGAAGGAACAGACTGTGATGACACTGTTAACTTGATATCGGTAATGTTTGCCACCGCGGTTCGAATATCTGATTTAACCAAATGGAAAACTAATCTGAATTGTTCATAGAAATAATTATCTGCACTTTTTCCTTATGTATCGTTTTTATATGTTAAGGTAAACATATCAATTAGGAAGGTTATTCTTATGGATAATCAACTTCTTTATTCATTACCTATTACAGAATAAAGAAGTTGATTATCCATAAAAATAATATTCCTTATTGATCAATATACCAACTTCTAGAATGTCAATCAAAGAAGATAATCATATATTTCAAATTTATGCGAACTCTTAGAAATACATAATTTTCATGAGGTCAGAAAGATCAGCCTGAGCTATTTGGACTTTTTTCATTAGAAACACTGAACTTTACTCGTCTTCAACGTCACTGATTCATTAATATATCCCTGATACAACCAGATCCGTTGTAAAAAAACAGACATTTTATAATTTCCAAACATAACTCAACGCCAATTTTGCAATGGCATTTTTGGTCACCTACTTTTTGCGAAGAGGCGATTGCAGCATCTGAAATTGAACACGTGTTTTATATATTATTTTAAAAATGATAACAGTTCAATAATTAAATCTTCTTAGAGGGCTATGAACTCCTTTTCCTTTTAAAAAAAACCATATATGACATTTAACCACCCTGGGATTTTATGACGCTTCACTCTTTCTTCCTCATTACACTTCAGACAGTCAGTGACATCGTCAACTCTCTACTGAAACCAGACAACCACGAAGCCTGGGAGGAGTTTTCGGAGACCGTATGTTTTTACATATAAATTGCTAGGTTACTAACCAGCTTTAATCACACAAAAGAAGATTCGATATATTTCAGAGTTTGTAAAATTTTGAATTACAGCTCTCGATACATCTGAATAATTAAGATGTGTGAGGGTATCCTGCACCACTGTAAATTGCAACAATAAACATGTATAAGGCAAGGTCAAATTTTAACTTTATCATAAAAAAATTATCTTTTCAAGTTTTCCGCTGATGAAATATGTCATTCCTAGCGATGCTACTCATCCGATATCACAGTTTTGCGTATAAAACCATAACTATGAACATTTGCAAGAAGGAAAACTACCTTCCATGTATTCACATCTTGAATGAATGAATCTTGTGAGAAACATGTGGGCATCGCACATATTAAGGAACTCCAGACTAATCAACAGTTCAATTGAAATAACTTCGTTAGTGCATAATTTGCCTTGGTTGTTGAAATATATTGAAGCCTATTTTTCTCCTTGCAACATCGGTTAATGATTCAAGTCACGTACGTTGGGATAGGATGATCACACTTTGAAAAAAATGGAATGGTCATTTTGATCCACCTTCTGTCTACTGTAGGAGCCAACTGCCCTGCCCTCCCTGGTTCAAGCAGTGGACACTGTCCTGGAGAAGATCACTGACCATCTGCTGGACTCCAACTCGTCCATCAATGTCCATCACGTCAGGGACAACTTTGGTATGATGGAATTACGACGATTAGAAAGTGTACAAGAGTGGGGAGGTTCAACTATTGAAATGGGGGCGTGGGCACCTGTTGAAGGGGTTGAGGATTTCCTTATGTTTGGAGGGGGACTGTCTCGTTTTCAAAGGGTGTAAACTTAAACTTTTTAAAGAGGGGCCAGCCTTTGAATGGGTGAACGAGGGGTGTATGCAATTCTTATTAGTATTTATTCTGGAGGAATTTTAGTATTTAGTAGGCCCCGATTACCTCCCCCTCATCTAATTAGCCCCTTTGAAGAAGAAAATCAAGGAAGTCATTTTGTTTGTGAAGGATGTTTTTAATGCTCATCAAAACGCTACATATTGCTTGCATGTCGTTTTTCCTTGGTTTGTATACCACTTATACGCTAGATTTATTACTAGGTCGGTGACTTCCTCGCGTACTTCTTACTTTTAAAGTTTTTGTAATCAAAGCTACTCTGATTACTATCAAAGATTAAATCTACACTAATAATTTTCTACGTAATTGATTACGTTTAACCTATCCATATTTGGTAAAATACAAATACCTCTGATTTAAATTATTCACATAAAACTTTATTTATACAAACATGACCCACGAAGATATAATCCATGTTAAGGCAATATATATTTAAAGAACATTTTCAATTCAGAGATAACTGTTAAGACCGGAATTAAACACGAAGAAGTCCTGAATCTCGTACCAAACACGTCCATGACCTTGACCTCTTTGATGTCACCGGAAGTTGCGCTGGTCAGTAACGTTTTCAGAGGGATTGGAGCAATTTTCCCCGTGGAACACAACGTTACTTGGTCGGAACATTGTGCAGAGTAGGTATCATTGGTGAACAATTATTTCTGAATATTAATGAAATAATCGTATGAAAACGTTTTGTTAAGGTGGACTTCAATATAGGTTCATCAAGTTTAGTAGAAATTAACGTAACAAGAATTTACAAGATTATTACATTCTGAATAAGAACAAAAAAAATAGGTGGTAACATACTTCAGGTTGCCATTGTTAAACACTGTACAAGAAAATCTCTTATCGGCCTATCATAAACCAGTTGTGTCGTTTTGATTTCTAACTGCCTCATGGCTTACAGGGGCAGAAAATTATCTAAGTAGTGTTAGTGACAGTGGTGTAGTGGTAAGCATGCTGACATCTCATGTCAGAGGACTGGGTTCGAATTAATCATCATGTTTTGTGTCCTTGGGCAAGGCTCTTTATCCACATTGCACTCAGTCAACCTAGCTGTTAAAATTTTATACTTGAAAACAGAATGAACGGACCTACATTAGTTATAAGCAGCAACTGTGAAGTACAATCCTTCGGTATAATGATGTTGGTAGCGCTGTGGTCATGTCTTGACCTGCAAAAATCGCAATATTAGTATCCACATTATTTTATCAGTATTAGTTTTTGATAATGACCGCGGTTCATTTTATCAAGAACAAAGTCATATTAATTAAAAAATGAATGAATCAATTAGTTTGTATAATATTAAGTAACGTTCACATAATGCCCAAAGATCTTTTACATTCTAATATTCCATTCAGTACAACCCAAATCATTTTCGGCAAATACTATATAATATGACGGCAGAGTAGATAGATTGAGATTCAAACTTCTGTCTTTACTTAACAACCTAATCTTCCCTCCTCGTACAATGTTCCAATGTTTCAGTTCTAAAATCGAATTGGGCAATCATATTGTTGGTGTGTCGGTTTACCCGAGTGACGGAAGCGGCAGTAAAAGGTTCAACATGACACTCCCCTTGGCAAAGAGCGAAAATGTTATTATGATCCCAAAGTGTGTCTATCTCGACCTTTCCAGGTAAACATTTGTACTTTATTTCAAAAGTTTATTATATTTTTGTGACATTGGGTTGATTCAAGATTGTGTCAGTATAACGATGTCAGATTTGTGGCCAAACCAAACGATGATATGTCAATTTTATTTACGTCTCTTATATGCAGTTTAAACAAGCTATACTTCAAACCAAAATTATTGCATAAATGTGAAAGTTGGAATTTTATGATCTGTTCAAACGTCCAAATACTAACTTATACTTGTTGCATCGGGAAGAATTGGCTTTTGTCATAAACATGTAAACCTGAATATGTATTTCAGCGACCAGAATGAAGCTCATTGGTCAGATCGAGGTTGTATCACTGACGTCAGGGCTGATGACGTCACTTGCTCTTGTGATCACCTCACTAATTTTGCAATTCTGATGCAGATAGTTCCCGTGCAGGTATGTAAATGGATGTCACACTGAATCGAAACAAGATAAGCTATGTTTGTTTTCTGGGTTATCTTTTCAATACAGCGACTTAACGACTGTATTTGATTGAACATTATACCAAGAAAACTATTCTTCATATCTACGAGATAAGTGTCATTCGGGGTTCTAATTTTCAAGACGGACAAAATCTTATATATTGTGACATCATGTCAAAAACCATGCTTTGACGTATGACGTTCGCCAATGACGTAACACTCTAAAGGCAACCTGTCTTTTCATTGTTGAAGATCTTTTCTTTGATTGCCGACTTCAGTACTAAACAGAAGATATAAACTCACACATATAGATACATTACATATCGATATCGATATAACTACATGTATGGAATTACAGTTAATTTGAACATATGACTTAATTCGTTCAAGATGAAAAAAATCCACATTGGCTTTATTGTTTAGCTTTTGTTTGGGAAAACATGTTTTCGAAACAGCGAAATAAAAGTCGACAAGCATAAACTATTATACAACAAGTAACAAGGTTTTCGTTGGTAGAGTAACACGTTAATCCTCGCCAATATTGTCAACAATGGCGACACGTAATACATCAAAACACCCCAAAGCAATCAACGCAACAAATGATAACTGCATCAATATGTCAAATATTATGCGACAGATAGTATTGACCGACACGGCCGACCGTCTGCCTGACCGTAATGGCGAACCTGGGGTGGACATACATCACGTGACTGGTCTGGTGACCTATAGGACTTATTTGACCTATATCGCACATTAACTCGAAGTCATCAGATGTGAAAAGCAATTAAAATTCATAATCTCACCTTGGCAAGGCAAATCTTGAAGATTTAATGCCGATCAAAAGTCTAACTGAAGTAGTAAAAGCTTGGGGGAAAATGTATATATTATGATTAAGCAATGTTAAACGTTTTTGTAATGTAACCATTCCACATAACTTCAAAATGACGTTGAAAACCTTGTCTTAAGCCTTTCTGCAGGGACAGTGCGGTTTGAAATTTAATATAGAGGGAAAGAACGCACGCAATAATATGAAACTGTTGAAAACAATTATTGTGAGTCCAGGAGTTACCTGCATAGGTATTTAGCGCGAAAACACTGAGTATCTGATATTAACTAATCAGTGATGTTGCAGCTCTCCCCCGAAGATCAGCATGCCCTGGGCGTGGTCACTTTCCTGGGCTGTACTCTGTCTCTTCTCGGCGCCTTCCTCACCGTGCTCACCTTCCTCTTCCTCAAGTACGTCTGGGGAGATAACTCTCATCAAGTAACCAAAGTTAATGTTAGTGGATGTTAAATTAGTAGCATATCGGGTTTACTCGGGCTTGTTGCTGTCAGAAAGACATGGACGACAACTTTTATAAGGTATTACTGTCAGTATCCATGGGTTATAACTCCCAATATCATTTAAGAAGAAACAATAACTATCGTTGAATAGAATAAATACGTTAGCGGGAATGAGTATGACCCCTTTCACTATGTAACAAATGATACTCCCATTCCTTTCTTGAAAACGCTGAGGTTACTCTATTTGGCTCATTTGTCGTATCAAACCACTAACCATTGACTATTAAAACACCAAATTACATCTAGTGTTACTTACATGTATAGAAGACATAAAAAAAATTTTTTGTCGTACAATCTCTGAGTTAGCCTGCGGTTGTTGTTCACAGTCAGTAAGACGCTTTGAGGTAAACATTAAAGTACTTCTGTCCAGACCAGCGCTTCTTATCCTTTCTTTTATGAATTGTTGTCATTTCTCTGCTAATACTATGTCCTTTCCCTTCAGGATCCAGACGGACCGGGTCCTGATCCACTTGAACCTGGCAGTCTCTATCATAGGATCCCAGATCCTTCTGCTGGTGGAAGAGGCGGTTCAGAGAGGATCCGTGAGTATTCCACGTGCACTCGGTATATAGCGGATCTATGATTATTTCGTGTGAACTCAGTACATAGCGGATCTGTGAGTATTCCACGTGCACTCAGTATATAGCGGATCTGTGAGTATTTCGTGTGAACTCAGTATGTAGCGGATCCGTGAGTACTCAATGTGCTCTCAGTATATAGCGGATCTGTGAGTAATTCGTGTGAACTCAGTATGTAGCGGATCCGTGAGTACTCAATGTGCTCTCAGTATATAGCGGATCTGTGAGTATTTCGTGTGAACTCAGTATGTAGCGGATCCGTGAGTACTCCATGTGCTCTCAGTATATAGCGGATCTGTGAGTATTTCGTGTGAACTCAGTATATAGCGGATCTGTGAGTATTTCGCGTGAACTCAGTATATAGCTGATTTGTGAGTATTTCGTGTGAACTCAGTATATAGCGGATCTGTGAGTATTTCGTGTGAACTCAGTATATAGAGGATCCATGAGTACCCCATATGTACTCCGTATATAGAGGATCCGTGTGTATCTCATATGTACTCAGTATATAGCGGATCCGTGAGTACTCCATATGTACTCAGTATATAGAGGATCCATGAGTAGCCCATATGTACTCAGTATAAAGCAGATCCGTGAGTACCCAATATGAACTCAGTATATAGCAGATCCGTGAGTACCCAATATGTACTCATATAGCGGATCTGTGAGTATTTCGTGTGAACTCAGTATATAGCGGATCTGTGAGTATTTCGTGTGAACTCAGTATATAGAGGATCCATGAGTACCCCATATGTACTCCGTATATAGAGGATCCGTGTGTATCTCATATGTACTCAGTATATAGCGGATCCGTGAGTACTCCATATGTACTCAGTATATAGAGGATCCATGAGTACCCCATATGTACTCAATATAAAGCAGATCCGTGAGTACCCAATATGAACTCAGTATATAGCAGATCCGTGAGTACCCAATATGTACTCATATAGCGGATCTGTAAGTATTTCGTGTGAACTCAGTATATAGCGGATCTGTGAGTATTTCGTGTGAACTCAGTATATAGAGGATCCATGAGTACCCCATATGTACTCCGTATATAGAGGATCCGTGTGTATCTTATATGTACTCAGTTTATAGCGGATCCGTGAGTACTCCATATGTACTCAGTATATAGAGGATCCATGAGTACCCCATATGTACTCAGTATAAAGCAGATCCGTGAGTACCCCATATGTACTCAGTATATAGCAGATCCGTGAGTACCCCATATGTACTCAGTATATAGCAGATCCGTGAGTACCCAATATGTACTCAGTATATAGCAGATCCGTGAGTACCCTATATGTACTCAGTTTATAGAGGATCTGTGAGTACTTCATATGTACTCAGTTTATAGAGGATCCGTGAGTACTTCATATGTACTCAGTTTATAGCGGATCCGTGAGTACTTCATATGTACTCAGTTTATAGAGGATCCGTGAGTACTTCATATGTACTCAGTTTATAGCGGATCCGTGAGTACTTCATATGTACTCAGTTTATAGCGGATCCGTGAGTACTTCATATGTAATCAGTGTAGGGTTGTCGTTTATAGCGGTATGCTGCACAGAATATCGAGGATCCATGAGTACCCCATATGTACTTATATAGCGTATCCGCGAGTATTCAATGTGTACACAGTAAATTGAGGACCTGTGAGTACTCAACGTGTACTCAGTACCCGTGAGTAGTCAATGCATGCTCAATGTATAGAGGATCCGTGAGTACTCCATGTAGAAAACTAGTCATCCCAATATAGGCTATAACTCTTTCGTTAAACTATTTGATGTAACATGGATGGTTGGTTTAGGTTTGGTTAGTTTGGATGGTCGGGTTGGTTAAAATGAGTGAATGAATCGACGGATGAATGATCATTTCCAAAAGCTTTCCATCCATATCAACATATCGTTTATATCTTACATAGAGGTACCCGGAAAAATGTAACATGTTTGCACACCTGTGCATCTGAACTTCATATTCAAATGACACCAGTTATCCGAAAAAAGGGCTAACTCCATGATATTAACTCATTATAGGAACTGTCCATGTTTATAACTTTATGACAGTGCTTAATCAAACTAAAACAGCTGATAAGAAAGCACCCTAGCCTGGCTCAGGGTATAACTGATGTAAACGCTAATGTAAAAATCATATAGGATGATGAGAAAGAGTTGTCTTCGGTCGATAGACTACGTTTTTCTATGGATTATGTTTGGATATGTGTCTGATGTTTGAAACCATCTATCTATACTAGGTATGTGATACTTGTATATCGATGCCAAAAGCACGACCACTTGGAATCTCACATTTGACATTGGCATTTGCAGAGTTAACTCTAAAATCTACACTGTTACATGTTCAAGTACATGTTTTGCCTATTGGCAAACTCTACTGGATACAAAGCATTACATAACTCAATACTGTAAACATCGACCTTGACATTACCCAATGGTAATCGATCTATGATTACTTAACGATGTACGCCAACAATAACGATTTGTTTACGGTCCAGCTTATATCGGCTAATACTAGGGATTAGATATGCTTGCTCAAATAAACAAGTACGTCCTTGAAATGCAGATATAGAGGTAATACATATCGTTATAAATGAACAAAAGTGGTAAATTAAAAAAAGAGTTAGAAGCACGTCATCATGAAGACAGCATACTTTTTTACCATTGATTCGTTTATAACCTTTATCTGTACAGATAATTGGTACATTTTCAATACGGTATTTGTACAGGTTTACATTTTTTAAAATTGCTCGAACTGTATAGGAACGCAAATGAACTTAGTTTACGAACTTTATTGACGGATTCGGCAATAGTGAGAACTGAATGTTACTTCAGACCACTGGAAATATCCCAGTTCTTAGATCTGACGCAGTACCTACATGTACGTACGTACCACTTGAACTTTAACTCTCCCCCTGCTACAGACGGCGTGTGCTGCTGTGACGGTGCTGCTCCTCTACTTCAACTTGTCTGTCTTCACCTGGATGCTGGTCGAGGGAGTCCAGCTCTTTCTCCAGATCGTCATCGTCTTCACAGCCGAGAGCAGAATGAAACTCTTCCACGCCATCGGCTGGGGTTCGTTCTACTTTCATATTCTAAAAGGGCAGTGTTCTGTTTCTATTATATATTTGAGGGCAGCGAAGGGAAGACAATACAACCAGGACCAATTCTGAATTCAGCTTTGTAACAGAGACTCGTATTTCTGATAATAAAACTTCCATGGTCCAAAAGTCGTTCATCGACAAGCATAATTCATATTGTTCGGATATATATATAGAGAAAAATTAAGTATTATATGTATGATAGTTGTCAATGAACTAATTTAAGATCTAGGTTATCATACTATTTTAATTGTGAAAACATCAACTCTAATTATCTATATATATATTATAAATTCTATTTCAAACCACATGTATCACTTGCTTGATAATTGTGTTAATATCTACACTGAAACGTCGTATTTCATGCATTAAAGAAGTTTATTATCAATAATAACTGGTTCCTCTTCATCTAACCAGCTTCTAAATGCCTTTCAAGGAAATCTACAATACTAGTCCATGTGTTTGACATGAGTTTCCAGTTATCGTAGTGCTACGAGTTTTAGATCATATTGTAGAACTGAGCCATTGTAGTCACATACGCAAAACATTATCTGTCAATATTTGAGTAGTGCCTGTTGCATCCCAACTATGCCGGGATGCTATCCCATCTTAAGATGGGATAACTCTCGGGCTATCCCAACTGTGGATAAAGTACTATTCCAAGTTGGGATATCCCATCTTAAGATGGGATAGCTGGATAATGTTTTTATTTTGAAAAAAATGACGTTTTAAAATATGAACTTTGAAAAAAAAAATGTAATAAAATTTGATGAAAAAAATTACTTTGAATAGAAATGACTTTGAAGAGAAATTACCTTATAGAATGTTAATTTTGATGGAAAGATTTATTTTACGTGTTTGGTGAAATATTGAGTTTGGTGGAAAAAGGACTTTGAAGAGAAATTATGATATGCTAGTTTTGAAGAAAAATATATTAAAAACTTTCGATAAAATTTACGTGATGGCTACAGTAAAACATGAAGGAAGATATCCAAATTTAAACGGAACCAGCACAACAGCGTGGGACAGTTCACTGAAAGCAAAAAGGGACGTTTATGAGTTTAAAATGTGTAAGGCAGTATTCATGTTAATTTGTAAATTCTGCAATATTATATATGGATATCCTCAACTTTTTTGCTTACTTAATTGTATTTTGCTGAGTGAGATGAAAAGCCTTCCTTTACAAACAGGGTTGCCCTTCATTCTGTGTGGAATTACTGCACCAATATTCCACTCATCGCTTGGGCAATACGGAGTGTGAGTATACATGATATCAATATTTATTCTGTAGGTAGTAAATAGTAACCTATGCTGAGGTTGATACGGGAAATATGATATTTCCCGTATCAACCGAGGCATAGGTTACTATTTGCCATACACACCGAGGAAAACATAGTTGAATTAATGTATAAATGGGATATAACCTGTTAGCTGTTCAATAGGCCATATCATCCCTAGATGTGTACAAATAACATAGAACATTTTGCTCATAAGATACTTGTAGCCGACTTCCGTTAAAGTTTAAGACATTTATCTTTCAAGGACCAGAGGTTTCGTTGCTTAGTAGCTTATTGAGAACATCGTTACCGACAAGCACCACCTTTTCTGTGTATTGATACACTTTACATTACAAAAAGTCAATCACAGAATGTATCGCCATGACGAACCAATTAAATTTCTTCCACTTACAGATGCTGGTTGTCTCCCCTTGACAACTCAATCTGGGCCTTTGTTGTACCGGCTCTTCTGGTTATCGCTGTAAGTTGGACACATTAAAAATGATATCTACACAAGCTGATACTGGATAGTGATAAATCACGTGTCACGTTTCAAGTGAAGACTGCTTGTGGCCCTTTTAGTGTGAATTCACTCATCAATTCTCATTGAGCACATAGGATTTATTACCAATTATTATCATTCAATGTCCCTTTCGTAAAGAAAAAATGTGTTTCGGTGTCATTTAAAGCAAAAACTATCGCTTCATATCACATACCAGTATAAGTATATACTAGTCGAAAGTGAGTCATCAGTAGAATTCCAATAGAAGTACATGTTAATTAACTGTTGCAAGAATAATGTTCAGAAAATGTGTTTACATATAGCTAGCAAATCATTTCGCTCTTTTGCCTTCAAGCGTATTAGATTTTGTGTGACAAGTGTTTGAGTAACACATATGTACGTGTATACAACATTTTAAGTGCCTGTCCCATTGACCACCAGGTTGAATCTGATAGGTTTGCTGCTTCTATCATGTAAAATAGATGTGTAAATAGCAGCAAGTCTCTTGATATGATTTGATGAAAATTTTGTATTTGTAGCTGAGATGATTTCGAATCGTTTGTACAATTCGGCTAAAACTCAGTTAATTAATACGAGTTCTTCTTGCAACAGGTAATCTAACATTTAAGCCTATAGGAATTTCGAGAGTGATGATTTACTTTTGTCCGGTTGTACTGTATATACGAGGTTCTTTTGCGATTGACAATAGCACTCAGATTGCACGAGTTGCAAGTGCGATATTTCTACCAAACATATCTTCACGCGATTCTCGTGCAATTGAAATAAACATTGCAAAAAGTTGAGGACTTAATTTTTCATACGTTATATTTAACAGCTTTTGAATATCATGATTCATTTCACTCAGAAAAGAGGGTTATCGTTTTTATTTTGTTTTGTGAATATTCTTAACAGAATTAAATCAATTAAATAATCATATTTCGATCATACCTTAGTGCATTTTTCTTTGAATAAATAATCGTTTCGTAGAATACTATACTAGGCCGTGTTGCCATCTACACCGTGAATCTTGCCCGTGATGACTTGAGATTCTTCAAAACATCGTTTGACTTAAAATTTGAAATAAATTTCACATAATAATACCTGATTTGGTTTGTTACATCACAAAATAATGTTTTGATGAACCAAATCTTTATCTCAGCCAAAAAATATATTGATTTATGCAATATTAAGAATATTATTACAAAATTCATTAATTACGAAAAGATATTAAAACAGATATTTCTAGTGGACAATTTTATATCGCAGATAAACAATGAAATTGAAAAGTTCAAGAAAAAATGGTTCTCACTCATTCCAGTCTTCAGTACATAAATGTTATAATACATTTACTTTGTCTATTATTTACATATGCACTGACCTTGTAACCAATTGGAACAAATAAAAAAAAAACATTATAAAATTATTATTTTTTAATTTCACATAATACTAATGAAACTTATTTTCCCCACAGCTGCTTCAAAGTATCATGGCTGAGCTGCTTCAGAGAATAAATGAAACTATAAATCACCGATAATACACATGTACATGTAAAAGGAGTACCATGTAAATGAATGTTAGTCCTTCGAATTTATCCAATAGACCAACTTGGTGATTCTGGTGGTCGTGATGCGGGTCATACTGACCTTAACGGTTGCCGTGGATGACAAGAGGATTCGAAGTGTCAAGTAGGTGTTTTACTGTGTCAAATTTCGTTTGTGACGATATTGATAGCACCTTAATATGAGTATTTGTAAAACGCAACTTTGCCTTCAAAAAACGTTACATTTAAGGTAAAACGTCTAATTTCTTCATTGAATTAGGTTTAAAAACAGCAGCAGAGGATCAAGTATTGGGTTCAGTTCAAGCCCGCACACCGATTTCGGATTTAATAAAACCATCAGCAACAAGGGTCTACCCCAGGTTTAATCTATTGCCCTTCAATAGTTAGGTGGCCCCTTTCAATTATCTAGATAAGATCCTTTTTTACACAAGAATGCTCTCCTTTCTTTTGCATCATATTCTATGACCTCTGACCTCCCTGCAGGACCGCAGTCAAGTCGTCGATCCTGCTGCTCCCGCTGCTGGGGTGCACGTGGCTGTTTGGTGTCATGACGGTGTCGGCCAGAACCATGGTGTTCCAGTACATCTTCGCGATCTCAAGCTCATTTCAGGGTCTCTTCATCTTCATCTGCCACTGCGTCTACAGCAGCGAGGTAAAGATACATTCAGAGAGGTTGTGTATTGGGAGATGTATATATAAGAAATCTGAAGTTACGTGTTAATGGAAACCACCAAAATTTAAAATCTGAGGAAGTTTAAAATGCCAAAAGGCACATCTTCACTTGTTGTCTGAACCATATGTCAAGTACCAATAAACATGGTGTTATAGTTAAGGAGTTAAGGGTGAAGTTGTTGCTGTATACTTTATAAATTATTCTTAAACTACGGATAATAAGATTGAGTTAGATGATTTACCCTCTGAAGATAATTAAATTTGCTAATATGTATTTGGGAAAATAAAAGATTGAAGGTGATTTTCTTGTGGCTCATGAAAACCTTGGGTTGAATTCAGCGATTCAAAAGCTCTTTTCTTCATTTCTTGATTAGGTCAGAGATGTATTCCTACGCCGAAAGTCAACCTGGGACGTGTCACGCCACCTCAAGACCCACAGCAAAGTAGAGCCGCTAACCAACATACGACCATCGTCCTTCAAAGCTCGACCGGAAATGAAAGCCTGTCCCCCGGAAAGAGTAGTAACGCCCCCTACCGGGTCATCCCTTATTGGGTCAGTTCCGGAAAACGAAAACTCGAAACCTTGTTGTCAAAATGTAAATGTTGACTAAGATTATTCTGATTTGACAGCTGACCGGACGAAATAATTGTAAATATTTGGATGACTTTGCATTGTTTGCACGGAAATATCGTGCCAAAGGAAAGCAGAAAGTCCAATGCACGTGAATATCGTGTAAAGTGAAAGAAGCGAGAAATTCATGCGCGTGAACATATTGTTAACTTAAAGTTGATAATTTCACCCATCTGATTTACGAGTAGATCTATATGAAATTGTATTTCAGGCCAGTATTTACTGTTTCGTATTGCAAGTACAAAGAAGACAAAAACGGGTGTATTTTTGTAATAACCATAGGCTTTAGACTTGTCGGCGACAATATTATGTAGATAAATATTCGAATTTGAACACTGTATTTGTGATAGTTAAATGTTTGTACAGAATAAATCTGCATGCATTATGTCGTGTTTATTGTAATGTTTGATTTGATTTAAGATTGTGAGGTAACATTTTTCTTATTTTTCTTTACATTTATCATCCTTGCCATTAGAGCAATCTCAGAAAATTTTTTTTTGCTAAGTTTATTTGCAAGTCTTACTTCGCTAACTCTTAAGTAAGTGTTGTTGCCTCAAACACAATCTCATTAAAATAAGATTATGATGTCCTTCACTACGTATCGTAACAATATTGATCATACTTTAACAAAATAGCTTCCGACATCAGGTAGCAGTGCTGTAAAGAAATGAATAAACATTCATTTTCATCACAGAATATAATGGTAATTTCCCTACTAGACGGGAAAGCATAACTGATAGGTCATATTCGATATGCTACCAGAAGACATTTCTATGAATTTATTTTTCATCTTTATGAAGATATGAACTTGATTAGGCTATGGCATTTGCGGTATCAACTTTCGAGTGAATTGTCACTTTGTTTTATAAATGGTCTCTTTATCCCGAAATTCTCTATTATTTCGATGAATATTTGCTCTTCCGAAATATGGAAATGTCACTCAATGCATAAGGAATATTAGATGGATCTCACCAATCATGATTTGTAGGATTTGAATCGCCTACAGTGGACAGGGAGAGTGAGTGAGGGGAATTGGAGTTTTAGGCGGCTTCAAGACATTTCACTTTTATCATGACTGATAGTATTATTGGATGGAGAAAGCCCGCAACACCAATATGGCTATGAATGGCGATGAAACCTGCTACTGGAACTAGCGAACTGCGCTGAAATTCATTCTGCGTGTAAAACAGTTTAAGTAACCCTAGCCTCAATATTACCCGTTTCACTCCTATACTGAGTCTAGAAAGGTCTAGTAGAGGGTCGCGTCAGCCCACGTATCGAATTGACCAATCGGAACTCATCTTACCAAGCCACAATAGTCTGTCTTCGCACGTATAACGTTGGAGGGTCATAGGTTGCAGAAAGGTTGGTTCACGCGACCCTCTACTAGGCGTGCTAGACTCAGTATATGAGTGAAACGGATAATATTAAGGCTAGGTTTACTTACACTGGCGTGTAGAACAGATCTCTGCTGTTGACAAAGTTGCCGAGCCCCTGGCGGGATTCAACCCGGGACCTCTTTATCACTAGCCAAACGCTAACCACTGCATGACTACTCACGACAAGTACACTTCAGTTTAAATTCCTTGACGCCAATGATTAAAAGGTGTTTAACCTTAAATGGCCACCATCAGTTTTCGCTTAATACTTGATTAATGCTTCTTCGACTAAACATAATAGGAGTAATGATATGTTTGATCCTCGGTCGATATTAAGTTTAGCAGTAACTTTTATTAATTCGGAAAATTTGAAGAATTTATATTTTCTTAAACAATGGTCACTGTCCATTTAAAAGTGAACATAGACAATTTAGAACGACAAATTCTTACACTCACAAACAAATCGATATTCTGGTCGCATGCGTTGTTTCCCTCACGTGAGTAAATTTACTCTCGCGAGTATTTGGTGCTTGCGAATAAAAAGTACTATGGTAAGTCAATTCTATGTAAAGTCCCCTGGCTTTACATGCGCACGTTTACTCGCCGTAGTATATTTGCTCATATTTGCAAAGTATTCGGCCTAGTTTTCACCTACACGCACTAGCACACGTCGGTTATTTACAAGAGTTAATTGGTATAGCCTCAGTAGGTCATGCAAGAGTATGTTTGCTTACTTAAGTCTTTTACTCCATTTGCAAATAATGTCATGTAAACGTCTTTAATGTGAATTCCAAATATTTTATGGCTAATTGCACCACTTCTTCTATAAGCCAGGGGGTCACATTTCACAAATCATGAGAAGTTAAGGTATGGGAATATAAAATAATACTCCCCTGTAATAAAACACAACGTGAACGCAAGTAAAACGTTATTATTTACTTTTCCAAGTAAATTTATTAAGTATGCAAATATACTTAAATGTATAAGTAAATGTGCGCATATATATTAAACGGTGCTTAAGTAGATTGCCAAAGGACAAATAGAACCTATGCGACTGGTCGTGCAAACATATAAAAACCATGAGCAAATTTGACTTTTAATTATATATAAGTTCATTGGTCATTCTACGTTAACGAGAGTATTCGTGTTTTAGATTTTTCTCCAAAAAAAATTATTTTAACATAGGTCTGCTTAATAGGATGGCATGTTAGTACCCTCATTGTATCTATTGTCTAGATAAGTTAGAAAAGCCGATGTCTATTCCTTAAAATACAATTCTTGGAGTTGTCATGTTATTTCAAAATCCGAAATATAAATTACAAGATATTTTTAATTTGAAATTTAGATAAACATCAATAGCAACTGAAGTGTTCAGCATTGCACAGAGAAAATTCTTAAATCTGTTTATTGTCAATCGACAATAATTTTTTTTATCATATACATAAATAATGGATAGACTTAAAAGGTTAAAATAAATTATGTTTGACAGATGAAATAAAGATTAAATTAGAATATTAGAATAGGACATATGTTAACAAACAACAGACTTGACATCATAAATAATTCATACAAATCGCTGGTATTATGTTTTAATGAAAAGGTAGTTGTGACTAAATACGATTATTATCCAACATGATTATCAATGTCAATCAATATAGATATACACAATAAATTCATTGCTTTGTGTTGAATATCATTAACATATTGTCTACATGTGACCTTGCACACATGTCCAAGTCCAAGTCGACAACTTTTATTTGGGTGAAAACTTGAAGTGAACTTACAAAGGATGACCATCGCAAAGAAAGACCATCTTATGAAACACAAAATAAAACCATATGGAATAGTCAGCATATTTAAATGTGCCTTTTGGTATTTTCAATTTCTTCGGATTTTTATTCTGGAGGTATCAAAGGAAACGTACCTAAGAATTCGGTTTCCGGAGCAGAACTCAAACTGTAAGACCTTTATTGAGGACTGTACTACGGTAGGGATATGTCATCTTCTAGTGGTTTTTGTTTAAATTTTGACTTCTACAGAGTTTGAAAAAGAATCAAATATAATTCGTTTTTGACAATCTTGCTGAAAATTCATATCATTATTTGTTTAAATGTCCATTGTATGAGAGTAAGATAACGCATTTTTAATCAATAAAAGCAGACATATAATAAAGTTTTTAAAGAAAACTTGCTGTAGATTGAGATTCTTGATAAATCATTGACATTTCAGAGAAATACAACATGATGCGAATTCATCAAGGAATTCGTACTCACCGATAATTATCCTAAAACAATTCGATATTCCAGAGAGCATATAATTGTGTAAGCATGTATCATGCTGATTAAATATTATTTCAGACTAGTGTAGGCTCTACGCATGTTCCCGGCACTACACTTCGCACAAACGCAGTCTCCTCGCGAGTTCCGCCATACCACCTGTTTCTTATTTTTAGAATGTCTGTCGAAGGGTGCAGTTGGTAACTGTTTTTTTCAATCCCCACCAACCCTATCCTTTCTTTTTCTTTATGAGCTTCAAATTTCTACATTTGTGTCAACATTTTGTTGGTGCTATGGTGTTTATTATAATCAAAAGTATCGGCATATCATTTTGTGATTCATTTCACCTACAGTAGCATGTTGAACTTGTTATTAAACGTCATCTTGCCGCCGTTTCACCTTTTGTCATTTATGCCAACATATTTGATGGTTTAAATGTACCAACTGTTTATGGGCTCTAATTTAGTCAAATAGTTACACACATTTCTGTACTCAGCATAATTTCCCCAAATTAGTTAGAGAATAAGTAAAAATTGATATTATGTGTCATGCTATCAGAGCATCTTGTCCTGCCTATCACATGAGGACACGAGTTCCAACAATACATGAGAAAATGAATTGTTATCTGTTACATAAATCCCTGATAAGACCAGAACTTATCTCAGAAAGTCAACCATGAAGACATCAGTGTTTATCTAACGTCCTTCGTTCTCTTTCGAAACCTTGACTAATTATACCTTCTATGACTCGGAGAGGATCTTGAAAGATCCACAAGGGGACAGAAATAGCAAAATAAATCCTTACACGAGTTTGAGCGAATAAATCAAAGTTCGCTGACGCAAACCCCGAATCAGAATGCTAACGTATGATTGTCCAATTGCGATTGTGTCTTAGAAGCCTTAAGTTCTCATTGCGGAACGATGGGGTCTTCTGGAATCTGTGGAACTGTTTGTCGTAGGATTTTAACAACATTTGGTTTTTGAAGAGCTTGCATTGATTATACTGTGTGCAATAGCTTAACTATTGTCAATTGTTCCTATCTCTCCTGTTTCAGTTCATATAAGTTAAGCGAACTGAAGATATAAATAAATCGAACCCAATACTCACTTATCGTGATCGTTTGCTTAGGATTCTAAACAAAACAACAGCTAAATGAATTTTCAACAACAGAATCAATCAGTAAAATATATCATTGAGTTAATATATCCATGAATAAGACAAATTTGGTATGGTAAGGTGTTATTTTGATTTAATTTCAATATAAGTAATCTCAAACATGCCTTGTTAAGTTCATTTTCTCCGGAACTCCCTTCATGTGCTGTTACATACGTCACAAGTATATGCTTAACTATTTCTACGTTCAATTGTTGTACAATTAAAAAATCTTGGAGTGAAAATGTAAATGATGTAAACGTTGAAAAGGATTAATACTCCATTTGGCAGAGAGAGAAAGAGTCATGGTTATAATGTTTGTGTACTTATAACCTACTGACATTTATACCTTTATTCTTTATGTGAAGAGGTTTTGTAGGATGACCACAAAGTAAAGAAATGCAGTTTGGGAAGCAGTGAATTTGTCAATATCATATTTGGAATGAATTTATTTCTTCAATAAGGACAGAATGAATTTATATAGTTTTAAATTGCGATAATTATCAAATTTAGAACATAATTTTTTCTTTCTTTATATCCGAAACATTTATGTTTCTTATCAAAATTAACAATGTTTATTTCTATAGAAGACATAAAAAATAAGTTAATGTCGAGTTTAATGCCGAACTAACAGGTGTGTCCAATCAAAAAGCATGCACAACTGTTAACAATATTAATCAACAATTCAACACTTACAGAAATAGGTATTATGATATCGATATTTTATCGATTTTGTTAATAACATATGCCATCAATTAGTAAGATTTTGACAGGTGATAATATGTCTTACGGTGTTGCATATCCCTTGTCGTAGGGATAACGTCATTCACAGTTTACCTATAACGTTATTAAGAAACACCTTACTTCCCCTGTAAACAGTGACCGGTTAACGTATTTATATTAATGATCTACATAACGTTCTTAATAAGGAAAAGAAACTTAAAATGGAAACTTAATTCTACATGAGTGGAAAATTCTATGTATTAAAATTTATTTTAAATTGCATGATTTAAAAACGGATACGTGAGTTAATCTACTGTATGAATTGATTTAAAAATATACATAATAATGACGTAATGTTTCACATTTACAAAATGCTATATGTACAATAAAGAAAGACAAGAAGTATTGATTGTTATTTTTTTACCTATCAAGTTGATAATCTACATGTATGAAGTTTTCTGGTCTTCCTTCAGTAAACTGTCAACCGTAATTGCAACAGTTAAAATGATTTTTTTTTTAGTTTTGAATTTAAATATTTGTTTAATCTGTTTATGTTGTTCATTAATCGCATATTTCATTATGTGTTGTCGAACGTCGAGGCTGTTACCCAGTGTATCAACTCTGGAAATAACTGCCTCGGACAGATGCTTACCCAGTGTATCAACTCTGGAAATAACAGTCTCGGACAGATTTGGTGTATCAACTCTGGAAATAACAGCCTCGGAAAGATGGTTACCACCAAACGTGACTCACCTTTACATTATGCGACAAGATTCCGTTTTTTAATAAGTCCATTTATATTTGCAAATAACTGACTCTCTAATTTAACGCCGTTGGCGTTAGCGTCACCTTTATTGGCGTAAAATGATGCAATTTTGATTACCCCTAAAAAAATAATAAAATGGATACTAGTGGTGCGTTCAAAACGCTACACAGGACAAAAATCAGTCTTTTTTCATTCCAGGATAAGGCAACAAATGTGTTTATTGGTAATGTATTACACTGCCTTCACTTCCAAACCCGGTACCCAATTAAACTGCTGGGTCTCTCAACTCATATTACAAAATGGGGCAGAAAGAATCAGCCCTTAAAACTCTTTCAGATTATCCAACGGGTCAACCACCCATAAAGCGATCTGCGCTCGATGTTACGGAACTTTGCTTATAGCAGTTAAAATTGAAGAGATTTCAATACAGCTAAGTGCTAAGAAACTTGCCTCGTTACTTTCAGACTTCACAAATAAACTTACTAATGCACTCATTTCTAAAGAAAGTAAACTGTTTGGAAAATTGTAAAATCAAAATCATTTTTTGTAAACAATAATATTACACCGTCTGGTTGGAAATAATAAATAATAAATGCTATTCATGAAATGCAGAATGGTAAAGCACCAGGACTCAGTGGCATTCCAATTATTTTTTTAAAGGTGCACCCAATTGTATTGTTTTATTAAAATCATTATTCAATAGCATCCTATCAACAGGTCTATTTATCTAACTGAATGGAATATGGAGCTATAATTCCTTTGTATTAGAAAGGTAAACTCGATAGCCCTCGGAACTATAGATGTATTACACTGCGAACTGGCAAAATATGTTTGTAAAATTTCGAGTAACATGTTAAACAAGTGGGCCGAGATGGAAGATGTTTTCGTTGATGAGCAGCCTGGGTTTCAGACATGGTTTCCAAACTGATTGATTTAAAAGCTGATTTTGACTTTGTCGATGAAAAACATGTATCAGAATGTTAAAGCCTGTGTAACTATAAGAGGGTAACACACCTTTTTCGATTGTTTAGCTGGAGTTCGTCAGGGTTTTCAGTTGTCCCCCTTTCTATTTTGTTTTCCAGCGATATTGTGAAAAGTGTATCAGCTGATGGTCAAAGGGGTATAAATCTAGAGTTGTTTGAGTTGTTCATACTTTTATTTGCTGATGATATTGCGCTTTTTTATTTTTACAATTCTAGGTCTACAAAAGAGGCTAGAAAAGCTTGTTTCTTATTATAACAGGTGAAGATTGAAAAGCATTAGTGATAAGAGGAACATCATAGTTTTCAGAAGGCTGAAAGACATTTATGACTTCTTCCTTTGGAATGGTAAATCGATTGAAATCGTTCCATCTTATAAATACTTGGGTGTTCATTTCTCTTCATCTGGATGGTGGTATATAACACAGAAAACTCTGGCTGAATAGGCGATTACGGTATTAAATATTCTCAAGTCGTCAGTTATACGATTTTGTAGTTTACTAATATATGTTTTGCTTCATATAATTGATGTCAAAGTTGTGTCATTGTTACTTTATGCAAGTGATCTGGGGTTTTCACTCATCGACATCTGTTTTCAATGTACAGTAGTTATAGGGTCTTTGTAGGAGTACGCCGAACATTATGGCGGCGCGTGCTTAACTTATTTTTATACATTAAAAGTAAATCAGTTTGACAAAATTGTCAAATATTAATATTGGGCTCGTTTTTTATCTCAAAATAATATTAGGAAAGGTTTATGATTACCAATTGCATCTTGCTGGTAAGGGTATAGATTGTTGTGCTTTGAAGGTTAAATATCTTTTGTTAAGTTATGGTTTTGGAAAAGTGTCGGCAAAAGTATTGGAAATATATCATTCGTAGCATTATTTAAGCAAAGGTGAATTGGCATATATAACCAGACGATGTCTTCCAATATTAGCATTGTTTCAAAATTATATTTTTATCGTAGGAACAAAATAAGTATAGATTTTGAAATATATATCACAAGTGTTAGTGTAAGTCAGTTTCGTATTTTTCTCAGTAGGCTGTTCAAACCATAATCTGATGATAGACTATTGTAGACATCAAGGTCCTAAAAGGGAGAATCGTCTTTGTCCGCTCTGTATCGTACTTAATATTGAAATGTCTTCACAGTTAGTATCACTTTTGTTTAGAATACCTTTTTACAAGAAATTGAGATGTGATATTCTTCCTGTGTATTACCATTTATATCCCTCGAAATTAATACAAACCCAATCATTTGCATCTCAAAATACTTCTGTTACAAATTCCGGCGCATAATTCTCTTCTTTTTTGGCATCCAAAATAGATTTCTAAACTGTATAACCACTACCAACTTACAGTGATGTATATAATATTTACCATGGTGTTAGTTGATGTTAACAATATGTGTACAATCTGATGTATAATGGGTCTGTGGCCCTTCTACTGAAATAAACTCTCTCAATAAGTATACAAAAACTAAAAGGGATATAAACGTTAATAATGCCGTTAAAACAAGGGCACTTTATTAATAATTTTATTGGGTTGTTTTTTTTTCAAGAATAATGTGGAAGGAACCGCTTTACTCTCACATACTTTTATTTTATGTGACAAAGTACATGTATTATTCGCGAATAAACATGATTTTCTCTATGAATTTTGTTTCTACAAAAATTCCAAGATAGCTTTGTCAATTTAAGACTCTAATTTTCACAGAATGAGTCCCTGGATTACAAGGCTTTTCTTCGGGAGACAAAAATATTATAATCAAATATTTAAAAACCTAAGAAAACAGAAGAGTATCAAAATTTCACCAGAAAACAAAAATCAATCGCTTAATTTACTAGAAACGTGCAAAAAATCTCGGAAACTATGGCCGAAAGGAAAGCCGGTCTTCTGTGTAATAAATCGTTCACTGAATTGCGTGGGCGAGGAATGAAAATACCCGAAGAAACAGATTACAGATAACAATGCATTTCCAATTCATAGAAGAACCGTCTGTCCTTACGCTCAAAGAGCCTCCCTGACCTCTGCTACCTAGCTCTCTTCTCATTGGTCGTACCACAAGTCACGTGACATCAATGAGCAGCGAAGTGTACCAACCGCGGCGCGGCCCAAGTTAACATACTCTGTTTAAGCGCTATTTGTATTCAGTCATTTCTGATGGGGTATCGAATTGCAATTAACAAAGACGAACGTGTAGGCCGACGGTGCCAAATTCGGGAGTCCTGACGTCACAAGCAATCCCCTTTTCTCACGTGCGCAAAGAATTATAATTTCCGGGGAAGTGTATATATGCCACCTAGAGTTCTCGCTAATTGTATTAGCAGTTTTTGAACAGGTTGGTGCCACAGATAACCTGTGAGCATCTATATATTTCATTGCGTTGTGATCACCTAAACTGCAACCACGGGAAACTGTGTAGAAACCTGTAAGGTGGCGATCAGGAAAACGCCGATGCTCGGCCTGCCACCAATGGATAGACGAAAAACTCCCCCTCTTAAACATTATCATGAAACCAGAGATTTTCCCCCGGAGAAACGAGATTTCAACAAAACGGAATTGTTCAAAAAACGTCGCTGTGAAAATATAATCCCCCCGTCCGATAGTCAAATACGGGCCTTGGAGGTAAGTCGTAAATTTTTTGTAAACGCATTGTGTACTGTTTCATACAAAATACAGGAGAAAAAAGCTTTGTGTATTTTTCTACCATCCTCCAGAAAAACATTCAAAACAAATGCTGTAAAGTGACTTTTTGCGTAATATCCACACACTTGCTGTGGGCAATAGAACATCGATCAGTATAATTGCACTAACGTGTATTATGATCATTGTTAATTAACTGTTCCCATTGAATTAAGGTAAATACATTTTCTGTCCTATGGTCCAAAAGTATATTTTTGGTTTTTAGATTTGTATTTTGAAAAAAATATTTATTCAGGTATATGAACCGCGATATCGGTGTAATTAAGATTTCATTATTACTCATTTTAACAATGTTAATATAAAGGTAAAATTTTATTATGTTATAAGATAGAAACTTAAATACCATATTTTTGCAAAATATGATAGGTTTTACAAAATCCCCTATGCATCTAATCAGTATTTTTTCATTATTATTTTACAACTTATGAGTTGATGTGTCAGAAAGTTTACATGATTTCAAATAAAGCTGAGCTATTTATTTTGGTATGATGTTCACACTTAATATTGACTGTTCCGACGATGGTGAGCTTTCTGTTCTCTGTTTAAAGCTTATATTAGTTACGTGCATGAAGTCTGTTCAAAAATGACATTTCCTGTTATATTGTTATAGAATAAATTACACTCCTGTTCCAATGTTTTTACGTTGAAAATCAGGACATCAGCTGGGGCAAATGCATTCTGATATAGGTTATTAATTTTTTAATTTGAATTCATATCCCCAAATATCCCAAGTTAGTAAACAAAATGTTTTTATGTTTGATGTTATCTTATTTAAATAATAGCAAGAATTTCCTTAAGTACATCATAACAAAAATCCTAAATTGAATTAACACCATGTATAAACTATTTATATGTAATGCGCTTCTTGGTTGTTTGTAGTAGTTTATGACAGAAAATGAGAAATGTGGCAGTAAGTGTAATATACAGAGTTTTGCCATATATAAGCGGGTTTACCGTATGTGTCACACATATATATTGTTATAGAGTAAACTTGTTAATTGAATATTCTGTCAAGAAGACTTGGTGGATTTTAAGGGGAAAATGGTAAAATTGCATTTATGTTTATTTTTAATTTTTATTCCAATTTGAAAACGAAAATACATGAAAGGTTAAAAAGAAGCAGCATTTTCGTTTTAAAACTAACCATTATATTGATGTTTATCCCTGTATCAGAGCATTATCTAAAATTGACATAGTCAGGTGAACGTCGTTGTAACAAAATATAAACTGACAGGCAAAAGAAACCTAACACTTTAGTTGCTTTCATCATATACATAATCTTCAATTACAAATATTCGTATACAAAAACTTCGTACGCTAAAACAGAACAGTGCAGGCCTTTAGTTATCAATCAAAGAATCCTTCTAGACGTGTTTGCTTTTTTTGGGGGAAAATTGAAATTTTTATTTTTATTTTTTTGTAAAATTAAATTTAATAAACAACAAATGTCCATCGATATATATAAGCTATATTTTACCAAAAAATTACAAAACAAACCTTGTTTTCCACTCATTTACACCCTTTTTAACATGGTAGGGGTCATGTTGGTGTAAATTTCATTTTTACCCCTGTTTTCTTTAAACAAAGATATCTTAACAAAAAATGAATCAATCAACGATCAATTCATATGAAATATTGTAGATATGATTAATGTTGATGATTCCATAATCAAATGCGTCATATATATTTCAAATCGTTGTTAAATCGAAACTAAATTAGTGTTAGGTTTCTTTTGCTTGTCAGTTTATTACGTCAACTAGTCTTGCTTTGAATTTCAGTGAGAGATTTCAATATTTAGAGATATTCTGCAAAACTCTTCTGAGGCCCGTTTAAAGAATTGTATAAACTTAAACTCCAATGCAAAAGGATGCTGATTCGAGGCATTTTGTAAAAGAAAATATATCCTAAGTTCTTTTTTTGAAACGTCAATTTGAACAGCTAAGTTTTAAAATGAAGTTTTACCTAAGTTTCTAAATAAATTTTCAAGCATGGGATTTGATAAAAAAAATTTCAGAAACATTTTTAATTTAAATGTTGACAATTCATTACTGTAACCCTTTGATATGATGTTTATGAAACCAAAAAAATAAATCTAAAAAGTATATTTGACAATTACGTTTCTTTCTTTCAGGAAAGCCTACGCAATATCGACGGCATAAGTAGTCCATCCGGCTTAGGAAAAACGACTTCCGTTGTGTTTTCTTTACGTAACCAAATTGGTCACCTGGCTAGTGCACTGCGCATTTTTCAGGTGAGTTAATTGAAACTTGCCTCTTAATTTGATAACCCCCTATTAAGATACCACATTCTCTTAAAATATACTCCCTCTAATATTTCTCTTGGATTTGGTTAATGTGTTTTAAGCAGATGTTATCATAAAACATGAAAAGTCTTAAAATTAGTATAACCCAAAGGTGTAAAAATTGAATACTAAAACATATTGATAAACACGACAAATAGTATATTTGTAAAATACATTATGCGGAAATAATCGCAAAATGCCTTAGAAAGAACCGGCATATCATTCAACCAATCACATTCTGCCACATCATTACACATTTTCCCGCTTGACTAGAAGCACTTGTACAATTGCTGACACTATTGACTCAGGTAGTCACGTTTATCGTCACCGCTCATATTTATTATATAAACAAAGATAAATATCGTGATGGTTAGACAATTTGTTAGACAGATAGTCAAATGGTTAACAGACCTTGGTTGATGTGATTGTCGGTCTGTTATTGTAGTTTCATCACGCACTACACATATAGTAGTAGTATACATGTAATAGTAGGTATACATTAGAAAATGTCATATTCAAGACTAAAGTCTGAAACTAAATCGTCAATTCGCCACGATTGACGAAATACCGAGTCTGGGTCTAAAAACACAATTCCTCTTCAGGAGAACAGTATAAATGTGGTGCACATTGAGTCCCGGAAGTCCAGACGCGAGGACGCCAACTATGACATCTACGTTGACCTTGAGACAGACAACATCCGGTTGGAGGAGCTTGTCAACCGACTGAAGCGAGAAGTGGCCAACATCACCTTCAACGAGCTCAACATCCCCATGTCGCCTCCCGCCAACGCCACAGCGCCTTGTGAGTACAACTCTTTATCTGAAAATGTTTTGTTGTAATTTCGCCATTCCGCCTTGTTAGTAAACCTTTACGTTTATCTTAAAGTAATATTATGACAATTTCGCCATTCCGCCATGTGAGTAGAACTATTTGTTGATCTGAAAGTAATTTGATGACAATTTAGCCATTCCGCAAAGTGAGTAGAACTGTACGATGAGCTGAAAGTAATTTTATGACAATTTCGACATTCCGCCAAGTGAGTAGGACTGTACGTTGATCTTAAAGTAAGTTGATGACAGTTTCGCCGTTCCGCCTTGTGAATAGAATTGTACGTTGATCTGAAAGTAAGCAATCTAATTAAAACTAGATGTAATGTTATCGTCCCCTAAGTCCTTACGTTACATCTAGCTACTAACCCACCTGGTCGGTGTCGCGCATGCGCGGAAATCAGCCAATGACAAAGGAACTGGCTGATCCCTTTCAATCGGACAATCTAGTTAATACGTTAGGGTTAAAACACGAGAACGAGGTTATGCTTGGGTTTTCAAAACCTGAGGAAAGAAATCTGAGCGGAAAGTAAGACCGAAAACGAAGCTTGAGGTCTTACTTCCCGCGAAGCTTTCACTCCGAAGGTTTTGATAACCCAAGCATAACCGATTTCGAGTGTTTTAACTAACTTAGATACCGTTATAAAACATCTATTGGCAACCCGCAATCATTTGTCCATAGTGTAGTATTTGTAAACATATTTTTAGACTGATCATAAAAAAAATTGAGAAAAAATCAACAAATATCAAGGATTTATGTTTGTCTGTTTGTTTTAAAATTTATTATTGGATTACATTACTTATACTGTCGCTTTAATTCTGAATAAAAAACGATTAATATGAGTTTCCTTCATATTAAGCAGTGTGTTCAAACGTCTATTTCACATTGACATAGCACAAATGCACGCGCAAAGCATTCTTCGAGGTGTAAGGTTTTACAAATGACAATCGACAAGTCGCGTGGTTGATACCGTATTTTGATCCTTTAAATTTATCGCAAGTTAAAAAGTGTAACACTGTTAATATCAATTATGAATGTTTGTATGCATTTAAAATTGGAATCAGGTGCAATTGGATATCATAATGCTTTAGGACCGACATTGTTTTTACCGAAATCTGAACGTCAATCAAAAGATTGTTTAACATAGCCTTCACTTTTATCTGGCCCGTTAGAGTAGTGGTTAGAGTGCTTGCTTACGGTTCAGAGGGTTGAGGGTTCGAATCCCGCACTTTGGAAGCATTGAAACTTTGTAGATTTTCTCAAGATAGTATGGACTTTGGGGTTAGGTTATACCTTGGAATATAAAACCCTTTGACTTTGAAATATAAAAACCTTCCAACCCCGAGTAGGTCTTACATATGAATATAAAAACCTTTCAATCCCGAGTAGGTCTTACATATGAATATAAAAACCTTCCAACCCCCGAGTAGGTGTTACATGTGAATATAAAAACCTTCCAACCCCCGAGTAGGAGTTACATGTGAATATAATGCCCTGACTTCCCAATGTAAAACCTCCTTGGAGGTTATTACGAGAAAACAAGAGACCGCCAAAACAATAGACGAAATCCCCGATAGGTTTCTAAAAGCTGTTAGAATCGGAGTTTGTGAAATGCAAATTTCAGAGTTAAGGAAAAGTAAACAGCATTCACGGATGGTGGAGATTGCCCACATACTATATCTACTTCGGTCAATCTAGTTAGAACTAGCTGTAATGTTTATTTCCAATAAGTCATACATTAAATCATTGATATTTATGCTCATAATGTGTAAAGTGCAATATAAATCCTAACGACGCCCGATTCAAAGAGAACAGCCAGTTCTTTTTCCATTGGTTTATTTCCGCACATGCGTGACACAGACCAGGTGGGTTAGTCGCTAGATGTAACGTAACGACTTAGGGGACGATAACATTACAGCTAGTTTTAACTAGATTCGAAAGTAAGTTGATGACAATTTCGCCATTCCGCCTTGTGAGTACAGCTGAGTACCTTATGTTTGTTCACCTGCTTGTGATATTAGTGCAAATATCATGTAATTTTGGTTTCGTTTTGACGTTCATAAAATAACTCCAGGAACACTTATAGAATATCATCAATTGTCCATGTGTGAAATAACCATTCCTAAACCATGGTTCGGAGTCGTCTTGTCACTGGTGCTGAATGTCGATATTTGGCATTGTTAAATAGACAGATGGGGTCATATTTGTAAAATTTTGATTTTCTTAAATGTCGATTAAAATCATCCATGTAAACTTTGTAGGACAAAACTCATCAAAGTTACGTTGCCTTAAGGCAAAGGAACACATATGATTAAGATCTAAAGCTGTTGATCACTTATGAAAGATATTGTAGAGAAAAATAGAAATCAGTGTTTTCGAAATATTGACCCCTGGTCACTTCATTGACCTGCCAAATGTGTTACGGCCATCTGCTAGGTATGACATACGCATATGTCGACGCAAACTGATTCCTAACTTATGCAGTGAAATTTTATCATTTTCGGTTTCGTTTTCACAATGATAAGATGTCTCAAAGACGTTACAAACTGTTTGTTGATCTGAAAGTTAGTTGATGACAATTTCGCCGTTCCTCCTTGTGAGTAGAATTGTACGTTGATCTGAATGTAATTTTATGACAATTTCGCCATTCCGCCATGTGAGTGTAACTTATCGTTGATCTGAAAGTAAGTTGATGACAATTTCGCCATTCCGCCTTGTGAGTGTAACTTTTCGTTGATCTGAAAGTAGGTTGATGACAATTTCGCCATGTGAGTAGAACTATTTGTTGATCTGAAAGTAAGTTGATGACAATTTCGCGTTCCTCCTTGTGAGTAGAACTGTACATGTACGTTGATATGAAAGTGATTTGATGACAATTTAGCCTTTCCGCCTCGTGAATAGAAATTCGCTATTCCGCCTTGTGAGTAGAACTGTAAGTTAATCTAAAAGTAGGTCTAAATTGTTGACAATTTTGCCAGCTTACCTTTTGAGTAGAACGATTAATCTATATTACTAAATTAAAATTCATATTGATATATCCATATTTGGCTGAAGAACACAACAAAAAATAAGTTTTGATTTTGAATTAAAATTGATCAAACCAGAGATAAAATGTCTTACCTCGCCGGTGTAGTGAATATGCTGTAACCTATTGGCAGGTAACATGGACCTAGTTCCCTGGTTCCCCCGGAAGATTGGTGACCTGGATATGTGTGCTCATCGCGTCCTCATGTACGGATCCGAATTGGACGCCGATCATCCGGTAATGATCTCTGTGTTAGTTTTGTATTTCACATCCTGTAAGGTTGCATTTCTTTACCTCATACCATTTCAACTCAGCTCAGCTGAAATCATCCCAACTCACTTAATTCATCACTTCAGACCACCCCTCATCTTTCCCAACCTCGAAACATCTCGACTTCAATCATTTCATTTGACTTCATCTCACCTCAAGACCACCAACACGTAACACACATTTTCTTTTCTCGTTTCACCCCACACCCCGACTTGCCTCGTTTCGTTTCATGAAACCTAAACACACCTTCCTCTCACCTCAACTCACCTCACTTCAACTCATCAACAGAGCCTAACGTCATAACGAATTCTCGATTCCATTACCTCACCTTAATCACCTACTCGACCTCACGTCATATTAACTTCTCGATTCATCTCACCTCATTTCACCTCACCTCACCTCAACTTAACTCAACTCACCTCACCTCAACTCAACTCATCTACCTAACCTAGCGTTATATTAACTTCTCGATTCACCTCACCTCACCTCACCTCATCTTAACTCAACTCACCTCATCTACCTAACCTAACGTTATATTAACTTCTCGATTCACCTCACCTCACCTCATCTCAACTCAACTCTCCTCACCTCACCTCACCTCACCTCAACTCACCTCACCTCACCTCAACTCAACTCACCTCAACTCACCTCACCTCAACTCACCTCACCTCAACTCACCTCACCTCAACTCAACTCATCTACCTAACCTAACGTTATATTAACTTCTCAATTCACTTCACCTCACCTCACCTCACTTCGACTCAACTTAACTCAACTCAGCTCACCGCACCTCACATTTACTCGTCTTGCCTTCGCATCGTCACAGCCACCTCACCCCTTCTCACGTTAATTGACACATATCTCTTTTCATAGAAAAAGATCAAATAATTCCGTCTTTAGCATTAAGTCAGTGTTATATTTTCTTGAAAATTTAATGTCAATTTACAAAGCATGTTTTACCCAAAAGAATTATTTTTTGGAGGAATGGAATGAATACATGAATACAATGAAGTTAACCAAAGCGATATGATGTGGAAGCTTGTTGAATGTAATATTGACGATAATGTAAACTGCCCTGACCATGAGCTTTTCAATCGAGAGACATTATTGATCGAAATGATTTTCATAGACGAAATATTTAGGGTAGATTTGTTTTGAGCAATAATAATTTCCTTCAAAATAGCCATGAAAATTCAAGTCTGGCTTTTAGCTGACAGTGAACCGAGAAAAGAAAAGGCGTAATATAATGACAGAGTCTACTCTAACCACGCAACAACCCTTAAATGGCACGGCAAACAAATGAAAACAATGTTATTTATTAGCAATGCCTTTTTCTCCATGACTTTCAGACATGTTTCACGAAACTGTTTTGACCTCTTTATTGACAGTTGTCATGATTTGTTTTTCTTTTAACAGGGGTTTAAGGACGAAGTGTACAGAAAGAGAAGAATTCTGTTTGCGGAGCTTGCAATGCAATTTTCACAGTAAGCAGAAATCAATTGAAGACTTAACATGTAAACACAACCCGTAATTAAGGGAAGACGCTCCAATCAATGGTTAGACGCCTCCGTCGATGTTTCTTCAGAACGATAGTTGTTTTTTTATCATGTTGATGGCCCATTGGTGCATGGTATAAAGCGTAGATAAAAGTGCATCATTTCCATAAGTGTCATAATGGTGACGTAGCTCAGATGGTAAGTTGCTCGGTTGTCAGAAGGAAGAAATAACTACATTTATTATCTACGAGGGCAGTCATATCGAGGTTCATATTTTTCATATGTTGCCCTAGGGCAAAATATCACTTTTTCATTGTGACGTCACAATGGATAACAATTTTCTGTCATTGTAATTCACTTAAAATTTCATTGAAAAATAAAGAACAATCATGTATATGTCATTTGAAGATAATGGCCAACTGAAACTAACGAACCATTACTTACAACAATAAACATGTCAACAATTCAACCTGACCCTTCCCTTCAATCAAGCTTTGTTTTAGAAACCATTGCTGTCGTTTCATATTTGATCTAGTAAGCGTACCTGCATGAACAGAAGGATTTATGTACGTGTGTTGCTAGTAAATTTCAACACCGAATGACAGCTATAATAAAAAACGTTTAGATGTGTAAATGATGAAGATGATGGATATTTCTTGTGCGCCAGTGTCCACCCACCAGTGCATGCTCATGGCGCATTTAAAATTATGTACAAGTTTCAGTTGGCCAGTATCTTTAAATGACATATACATGATTGTTCTTTATTTTTCAATGAAATTATAATTTTGAGTGAATTACAATGACAGAAAATTGTCATCCACAAATAAGTTTGAAAGAAACTAATCCTTGTATCAGAAGTTGGTAATGTATTTGATGTTCTTATGAAATATTAACAAATCAGTTCACGTTTTTGAATTATTATTTGATAGTTTCTATCATTTGAATGAGATTTCTTTGCTTTAATTTATCAACAGACATCTTGCAATATATTGCAATACGTATCGCAATACAGGTACCCTTATCGCAATATATTGCAATATGAAAAATCTCTGCAATACCCACCCCTACTATACATAAGTAAAAATGTACGTATATCCCTTAGTATATACTATGAAGCTTACTATTATCTCTTCTCATTAGTAACGTGTCGGGGAAGGTGTAAGTTCTGCAAAAATCTTTACTTTAGTTTAAAAGTTTTACGGAAAATATACTAGCATTTGATCCAAAGACATTATTTCAAATTCGAAACCATCAGAGACAATTTACAGTTCCCATACACTATAACAATATCACTCAAACGTGTTTGTCTGATGAGCAATAAGCAAAAAAGGATCACAAGGGACCAAGGTAAATTCAACTGGACAAAGAAATGATGATTATATCCCTTTAAAGGGACAGTAGCACGGGTTTTTTTGGGGGGGGGGGATATACGGTGGTGTAAGGAAAAGGAAATTGGTTCCAATTGAAAGACAATGTATTTAAACTAAAGATGCAGTAATAAATGAAATATGTAATGTTAAGTTACACAAAATGAATTAAAGGTGTTGACACAAAAAATGGCCGCCAATGGACCTTATGTGAATCTGTGAATTTGTTTTCTGACTATTAATGATTCGTTCGTGTAATGAGATTTTTGACACTTTTAAAATAATACATTACCATTAACGTGAAAATTTTAAATTATAAAATTTAAAAAAAAACGTGCTACTTCCCCTTTAAAAAAACTCTTAAGGACGGTTTGGACATTTTTCTCGGGAACAAGACAATATTCAAGAAAATTTATATTTGTAAATGGCCATGGTAAACTTCCTACTTGACAAATGCATGTAAATATCTATAATAGCGGTTTCGGATTTAATTAAGTTTATTATCAATACGACTCTCAAAATGTAGTTCTATAACTTCAAGTTCATAAGCATATCAGAGTGTTCAAATCATTTATTTACATATCAAACAAGGCGATATTCATATTCTATGAATATCAATGATAGAGTTGTCTGATTTCTTGAAGTTGAAATATGGAATCTCTCAAAGAGCAGTTTTCATAATTCATAAGCACTTCTAAGAGTTCAAAACAATGATATAGTTTCTTATATACTCCATTGAAAACGTTCCAAATGCATGGAATCCGAAAAACATTTAAATGACTGTATATACTCTTCAAAACGTTCAAAACAATGAATAAATATGATTAAAAAGGGACAACGGTAACAATTCTACTGGACAATATTAATAAATATCAATGATATTTTCATGAAGCAATACGGAAACTTTCAAAAATATATTCCCAACTTAAAATTCATAAGCACCCCAAAGAAGCAAAACAACGATTAACATATCAAACAAGTGAATACGGGGAAATACAAATAAAGTATCTTTTAAACATTTGATTCCTGCAAGTTGTTCCTGCAAGTCTCAAAGACAGTGTGGCAAAGTTGTAAATATCAAGAGGCCCTTCCGATTGTTGGCAGATATCATGGCGCCATTCAGAATTCCTGTTGATGGGAAGCCGGTAAAATCAATGGCGAAGCAGACGAGTAATTATAACCAATGAATATGGATGCTGTTCTTAAGCCCGGAGCTTATCTTGGGTTATATGTGCATCCCTCCAATTGTGGAAGAACGTTATGTAACCTTTGTGTTACCAGATGTAATTAACGCGACAGGGTCTCGCGAGATCTCGCGTGATTTTGCGAGAGTCGTCGTTTTTTCCTGTTACCCTTTGATTACATTGTTTACTCTAATGCCATCACACTTCACTTGGAATGAATGTTAGAAGTGTTAATGGATATTGATAATGGAGGGTGCTAGTTAATTACAGGCATAAAGCTTACTGACATGATGTTATTGACAGATGTGTTGGTATGCGGAGATGATTTAGTACATAGAGAATACTTTACGACGTCCCGTTTAACAACATTTTTATGAAACGAGTGAATACCATGTGGGGAGTAATAAAAAACTAAAGAATTCATAATGTTCATCTATAACAATTTATCAAACTAGATTCAGCGTGTTGTGTAAAACATGTGCTATTAAACCGGTAGCACCGGTTTTCACAAGATAGTAAACGTCTATCTCTTTTTGAACATATTTACTGAAAATTGCCATGTGTTACCAATGGTACATTATGGTAACATAATATTAACGCTTTTGGCAATAATTGAATTCATATAGCTTATTGGTGTCACTTATATACCAAATCAGCCATTGCTGTGAAAGGTGCTTTAAGTCTGTAGTTGGTCCGACAGAAAAAACCCACAAAAGACAGCAGAAATATGTCAATTTTATAACTTATATTTTATCAGGTATTTGATGATTAAATATATTGATATTCATAATTACAAAATTACCATATATTCTAAATTATTTTTGTCCATTAAACATGAAATGATTTCTATTTCAGCGGGAACCCAATACCACGCGTAGATTATACGGAAGAGGAAATACAAACATGGTGAGATCGATAATTGAGATAATTGCTCATTTAATGATACCATCTGTCCGCATAATCGTCATCTGAACCAATTAATTCACTTGTCCGTACTTTAACCTTATCGACCCGTCCAGGTTAAATCTTAATTCGAAAACTGTTGAACAGTCATTGATAACAGTAATGGATATTTTGAACTGATTTTAAATCAATATGCCACGCTGTCCTTTGATCGTTTAAAGAAACATTCTGTAAACTCGTGTGCCCAAAATTATAATTTGTGTCAGTTTGACAAAATGTACTTATCGTTGAGTAATGTATTGTTTAATTCTTCAACTTACAGCTGCGTATCTTAAGTTTGTTCACTTACCTTCGTATTCTAGTGCAAATATCATGTAATTGATAACGTCTTTGAGGCATCTTAGCATTGTGAAAACGAAACCAATAATGATGAAATTTCACTGCATAAGTTAAGATTTAGTTTGCGTTAACATATTCTTATGTCATACCTAGCAGATAACCGTAACAAATTTGGCAGGTCATTGAAGTGACCAGGGGTCAAAATTTCGAAAACAGTGATATCTATTTTGCTCTACAAAATCCTTCATAAGTAATCAACAGCTTTAGATCTTGTTCACATGTGTTCCTTTGAGCTAAGGCAACGTATCTGCAATGATTTTTTTCTACAACGTTTACATGGATGATTTTAATCGAAATTTAAGAAAATCCGGATTCCACAAATATGACCCCATCTGTCTATTTAACAATGCCAAATATTGACATTCAGCACCTGTGACCAAACGATCCCGAAATATGGTTTGGGAATGGTTATTTTACACATGGACAATTGCTGATCTGTTGTAAGTGGTCCTGGAGTTATTTTATGAACGTCAAAACGAAACACAAATTACATCATATTTGCACTAAGATCACAAGCAAGTGAACAAACTTAAGGTTCGCAGCTGTAGAGTAAAGTGACTATCCAAAAAAGTAAAGTCGGGATTTGAACCGAAAACCGGAAAATGGCGAACCTCAAGTGGTCAAGCCTCATTTTGAAAACTTCTCTCAAGCATACGTAGTTATTGTTGACTAGTGCTTTATAGGTTACATTGGTTATTCTGTTTGCGCGAATGATTGTGGTTTTTGCAAGAGTATAAAACTATTTTTTTCATTGAAAACTAATAATAATCATATATTTTGATTTTGAATGACAATATATTGTAGTCAGGTACGTATAAAATAAACATAACACGTCATGTAATACACGTGTTCCCTAAATGGTTCACTTTCTAAAACGTGGGACACATTGCAAATACAAGAGGGGTTCGAACTTTATCATACAACTGTACTATCACATAAATGACAAGACTAGCCTTTCTTTCTGCCAAGGGTAAGAGCTCTTCAGTGATATAGAAGGTAGCAAATAACAATATGCAGCTCGATCGTGCGAATATTGGGCGATGACACTTTTTCTACATTTGTCAGTTCTTTGAATAGTTGCTTACGTTCTGATTAAGTATTCACTTTCAAATGTGACGTCAAGACTCGATGGTACGACGTAGTGTACGTTTAACTAGTATAATAATTTATGCCAAATGTCATCTGATGATCCGTCGAATATTTTCGAGTAAATTGCACATTTTACTGGTTACGATTTAAGACAAAAGCAAGGTGCTTATTCCCTAAAACATCACCATTTCCCTAATACTTCTAATTACATAGTCAAAGAGTGTGTAATACCCCAAGATCGACTCCCTGTAATTACACAATTAATTACAATGTGTCTATACTAGTTTATTACTACTCTCATTTTTATTACAAGATAGGTGAAGTTGCCAAATCGTGCTAATACCTGTTTAATATGTTTCTTTACCACCAGTGTCTGTTATATTTACCTTTGATTAGGCCCACTTCCGTTCTGTATATGATGTCATAAACACTTCGGCAATGCGCAGTAAAGGTAATATCGTTCGTCCGGTAGAAGCCCTTTCAGACTGTCAAATTAAGCAGCTTAAAATCCGCGCTTTTTGAAGGGAGATATCTTTGTTATTAGAGGAATGATGAAAACGTTTTTTTGGTATATTTGGTGTACAAAATAATCTTGTTTCATGGAAAAACAATGAAGTTTCCCGTTGTTTAACAATGTTAACCTTCTGTCTGCCAGGGGCACAGTGTTTAGGGAGCTGATGAAGCTGTATCCCACGCATGCGTGTAGAGAATACCTGACCAACATCCCTCTGCTCGTGGAGCATTGTGGGTACAGGGAAGACAATGTACCACAACTTGAAGATGTATCAAGGTTCCTGAAAGGTAATATTACATTTTGTTTCAAGAAATGACTGATGTTAAACCTATTGTTTCACTTGGAGACAAATTTGTCTTACAAGAACATATTCTATGGCTTATAATTATGCTCATTCCTGTGCTTGTTGTTGTGCTTGCTTCTTGCAATATTCCTCGTAAGTCTGGAAAACAATTCTCTCCCTACAAAGGTAGTTCGGATTTAACCTCTGTTGTAAAAGGACCAGTTCTCGGACTAGATAGAGAGAACCTTTTTAAATGCAGTCAAAGTAAATCGTTTAATCACCGACCCTGTTAAAAAAACATCATTTGAAGCCCTCAGTTATATAGTTCACAAAAACTAGAAATAATCCGATAAAGTCTTTACACCATGAGTCTTCCTGGCATATAAGCTACGTACTTTAGAGACTGAATCATGAAAAAGGCGTCGGTGATAACAAGCAAATTTCTATGTGAGAAATGTTTTCACCTGTTAAAAAAATTTTAATAGTTCTAACGCTTGATGAATGTGCCCAAAACCCGGGATCTGCTCTTTTAACAACATAGGTTAGATCAGAATGTGATGCCATGACGGGGAGCGAAAGAACACAGAGTTCGCGCAGACTGAATGTGCCCGAAACCCGAGATCTGCTCTTATTACAACAGTCAGAGGTTAGATCAGAATTTGATGCCATGACGGAAGGAAAGAACACAAAGTCTGCGCAGACGGGCGGTGCATCTCCAGCTCCCTGTGGTTAAGCGTACACCGTGATTATTGTGTGTCGGGCCGAGATGCGGCAGACGTTTCGTTTCACGGCTATGGATTTACTGTCTATTGTCAAAGCAATAAAGTATACTAAAACGTCATTAATAATGAAAATTATATGATAAATCAGTGTTGCTTGTAAGACACAAAAGTCATTAAAAGCATAGCATTTCATACATACACTCTATAGGCCTACCATCATTGACTGTGCTACGATCAATAACGTATAGTTGTTCTATTCTCTTTTCTTTTCATGTTCATTTTTAATGCACAACTTGAAACTGTAACAGTGCTTTTGATCAATCAACGTTGTAACAAGACCTTCCACATTAGGTCAAAACTGTTGTTTACGTCGAGCTGTTAACTCTTAATCGCGCAACAAAATATATATTTATTGTAAAACAAACATTATGAGAGGTTATATGCTCTAGATATCACCATTTATATGTTTTGTTTTCTTCATGTTAACATTATAGCAAGTTTCCTGAAATAAGAAATATATATTATCACCAATGTCATATACGTCATATGTGCACATGTATAATCATTACTTTAAGTTATCGCTTTCTTTGAAAGAGTTGAATTTCACCTGTTCATAACGTCATCAAGCTTTACCTATGATAAAGTTTATACCTTTAAACAAACCCTTTTATGTTTAAGATCAAGTAATATTTTTCATAGATTTGTGTAAATAAAAAAGGAGCGAAATTCATCACATGGGACGTTATGGTAATTCTTTGGTTCCAAGTTTGGATGTTGCTATTTTGGCGAAACATTTTTTCAGGTATATCAATGGCTTGCCTTGTGATAGCACAAATAGGGACTATTCTTATCTGCGAGCTAGAAATGAATATCTGAGTGAACCATTCAAGCTATTCCTATCTTGCCAAACTCTTTGAGCTTCAAGAACTTGAAAGTTATCTCAACAGCGAAGGAGTGTTATTTAAACTTTTTCCTACAAATCATGCATTACCAAGCATGCTCTCAAAACACCACGGAGTTAGACAAAACAGCATGTCTCTTCCGAATGATCAAAGCCAGTAAAGCCAATATGACAGTTACTGATGGAGAACTCCGAACGACGCATGTCATTTGTGAAAAGGGCGTAAGTTCAGTGCGTGGAGCTAATGTTTCTTTAATGCGAATCATCATTGGCAGAAGTAACAGACGATCGGAACTGCCGCATTGATTTAAGACTATCTCGGCTCCGATCAAGTCATGAAAATTCATAGCTACATGAAGTTACAATCGGAAACAATCGGAATATTCTGTCAAAGACGACCCATTCTGATTGCGCATATTTCAAGACCTGTCGTGGAAACCATGAAAGCGTTAGAATTTTCTAGAATAAACTGTCTCTGAATATTTTCAGCAACTTGATAAAATAGTTATATTTTAACAAGAATGTTTGCGATAAGATCATTTTATCAAAATAGCTGTTAATTCTGGTAAATTCGGAATGTTTGATAAATAAAAGCTTGAATTATTTAATCAAAACGTTCATGTGAATGATGTGATAATGTTAACTTGGAGCTGATGAATTTCTCAAACGAAACAATTACAGTAGCGTTCAATTCATTAACCTTTCTGTTGGTAGCATTTGTTTGATTATGTTGCCCTTTACTTATGTTATGTATACACGATAAGGGATGTGTTTCAGCATGTTTTTAGTCTTTGTTACAATTTGTTGAAGTTGTAGCTGTATAATGCCTGGACTAGATAATTAAGACATTTCTAGATAACATGACACATGAACTGTTGCTGTTAATCTTCACAGACTTATAAATAGTTAAACATATTATCCAGGCAATCTAAATCTGTTCACATGTTTGACGGGTCATCTTCACATGCCTTATATATAGTTACATATAGTTATAATATAATTCTATATTATCCAGTCAATCCTCACATTGTTTTCATTCCTGATCATATCTATTACATTCTTCATAAGAATAAATTACACATAATGATATATATATAAATTAGATAACGGTATGTTAAAGGGGCAGTAGCACATGTTTTGATAATTTGATATTTTAAATTATCACTGATAATTGTAAGTTAATGTTAAATGTATTATTTTGACAGGGTCAAAAATCTCATAACACAAGCCAATCATCCATAGTCAGAGGACAAAGTATCCATTGGCGGCCATTTTGTGTGAACACCTTTAATTCATTTTGTGTAAGGAAAATGAATCGCATAGCTAAACTTTACGTTATATATTTGAATTATAAATGCTCCATTTAGTTGAAATACATTGTCTTTCATTTGGAACCATTCATTTTCGTTTTCCTGACATCACCTTATATTCCCCCTAAAAACATGCTACTGCCCCTTTCAGGAAAGAAATATAAACAATATTCATACACTCACAGATACATGTCCATCCATCCTCTATTGTCTTGACTGGTCTTTTACAAGTTTTATATATAAAGCCCATTTTCCACATAAACTTTGTGCAGTATTTGATGTTTTCTATTGAACAATAATAGTTTAACTCTTTCTTGAAATATGATAATGTTGGTTTTATCTTTCTCAACTTGCATCTTCTGATATGATTATGTGGCTAAAATTAAATCAAACATATCATCTGTATAAAACATGGAGAAGATTCAAACTAGTCAAATTAGCTTGTAGATTTAAAATACCCGTGGGATCACATGTTTGACTGGCCAACTTCACATATATAGTTACACATATCATCCAGTCTATCCTCGAATTAAAATTTGTGTACACATGTTTGACTATCCATCGTTACATGGCTTACAAATAGTTACACATATTATCCAGTAAATTTTCACATTTATGAATATTTTTACAAATTTGACTATTCATCTTCACATGCCTTATATATAGTTTCACATATCAATAAGTCAATCTTCGCATTTCTGAATATTTTCACACATGTTTCACTGTCATTCATCACATGGCTAATACAGTTCAAAATGATATTAACTCATTTTGTTCCATTTCCAAATAATGTCATAAGTATGATTTAGTTTCCGTAAAAATATCACAATAACATAAACGTTTTCAAGTTTCAATGCGTGGTACTTAACGAAAAAATTCATTGCAATATAACTTAGATGTTGGGTAACATTGGTAAAACGTTGTTTATCAAAAATGTGATGAAACATATATTCATTTCTTTAAATAATCTACAAAATTCATGCATCTGTCAGTCCTTTATGGTATAAAGAAAAGGCACAATATCAGGCATTTTTTCGTTCAAATTGGAATATCTACATCCCCACTTATTTCGATAGACATTCACTGGCTGTGCGTTACTTATACTGATCGGTGTGCCTGAATCCCTGAAGATTTTGCTTACATTGTAGTGTATTATCTATATTTCGTTTCAGCGCGTACCGGCTTCCAGTTGCGTCCAGTCGCCGGGTACCTATCATCACGTGACTTCCTTGCTGGCCTCGCTTTCAGAGTATTCCACTGCACCCAGTACATACGTCACAGTTCTGACCCTTTCTACACACCGGAGCCGTGAGTTGACCTTTAACCTCTCTTCCTACCAAGTTAGAGTCAGTTGAATCACCAAGTTCAACAAGAATTGCTAAAGATCTTGTTATAGCAGGTTTAGAGTAAAGGTATTTGTCTCGCAACGTAGGCTCTTAACTGACAAATTAAGGTAAAAGAATTAAATGATTTTGCTAAGGAATGAAGCGTAAGTAAAATCATCCATATGCATAAAAGAAAGTCGTAAGTTTGGGTTGTATGCAATTTAGTTAAAACTATAATGTTATCTTCCCCTAAGTCCTTACGTTACATCTAGCTACTAACCCACCTGGCCCGTGACCGTGTCACGCATGCGCGGAAATCAGCCAATGAAAAAAGAACTGGCTGATCTCTTTTGTATGTATGTTGTATGTATCTTAAAATAAACCAGTTCGACAGTTCCGTAACTATTTTAAACACTATGTCCTATAAAAAAAGTAATCTAGTAATTTAAACTTGGATGTTTATCATATTGCTTTCGAATGTTGGTCATTTGACAAATTTTTGAATGTATGACAACGCAAAACTATTTCATGATTTTTAAACCTTTTTATCAATGTGTATTTGATAATAATTATCCATCCATTCCCCAGGGATTGTTGCCACGAGTTGATGGGCCACATGCCACTGTTAGCTGACCCGAGTTTCGCTCAGTTCTCGCAGGAGATCGGACTCGCTTCGCTCGGAGCATCAGACGAAGAGGTCTCAAAACTAGCCACGGTAAGAGCATGGTTGTCTATATCTATTACTGGTCGGGTCTACATGTTTAATTATAATTTCAACAATCGGATTGTGGATCGAAATACACAACACATTGATGGTAAAATACGCGAATCTTTTCATTTTAGATATTTCAAAGTAGTTGAATTATTGTTAAATATTGAATGTTATGTCTTTCCTCTTGCTCTTAGAAGGAAGACAAGATTAATTCTATGGATGAACAACTTCTTTATTTGACAGAAGCTTAGAAAGCGTTCTATATCTTCTGTATTAACTTAAATTAACATATTCTGTACTTTATATTTAGTGTTAAAGGACCAATGGTCTACACAACCAAAATAAAATAATTTTAATTAAATTATTGTCTGAGGAAGTCGATCCTTTTTGTATGAGGTGAAAACTTTTACATATAACATACAAATGTCATATAATAATATCATCACATTAACGTCGTTAGTTGAGCAGATTTACAGGGCTAGAAAACCATCTGCGCTTTTTCGCCAAAGTTACGTTGCTTCTTAGCGTTTTTCTGATCCTTGGAATTCTTGGATTCCTTCAAAATTGTTTCCTTGCTTATTCTTAACAAGGGCTTTAACTTCTAAGGCGTTTCGGAGATGTAGCTTTTTTTCTTTTTTTTTCTCTTTTTTCTTTTTTCTTTGCATATTTTTCAAGTTTTACATATATTCGGTTTGTTTGTACATATTCACAGTTGAGCGTGTATAAAGAACATTATACATTTAAACAAAAAGGACATAAATACATAGGCTACAGTGACCTTCAGCGCTATACAGGTTATACTATTGGTGAAGGTACATGCACATTACAAACATTGGCAATATGGCGTGATTATTGTAAGTACAAAGTGAACTGTGTGTAATACATAAAATTTACAGTCGATTATCAAAAAAAATTAATTTCTCAATATGGTATGTAGGGATGACCAGAATTTAAGAAATGGATCATTCTCACTGGAAACTAAGTAAATGCTTTTCGTTATGTCGTAGTATTGTTTGATTTGGCCAAGTATATAAGGAAAGTTCGGAACATTCATTTTTTGACTATTCTTAAATATAATGTCTTTTACAAGTAAAATGATAGCGTTAATAGGATTGTTATTTCTTCCTTTAATACCGAGCATAATCTTTGACACTGTTAAATTTATATGAATTTGGGCAGTTTGTAGCCAATTTTCTATACTTTTCCAAATTTTTACAAGCTTTTTTTCTTGGTCTTTCTTTGGTAGAGCACAGAAATGTATCAGAAATAAGTGTCCCCAGAAGATAGAGTGCACCACTGACAAGGTTATAAGCGTCGTTCCATCGTGGATGATAGGTTCGTCACTCGATGGGAGAATTCACCTTTTTGTTAACCCCTTTATAAAATCTCTTTTTCCAGTGCTATTTCTTCACGATTGAGTTCGGTCTATGCAAACAAGATGGTGGACTTAGAGCGTACGGGGCTGGCTTATTGTCGTCCATTGGAGAACTCAAGGTGAGTGGTTTTATTACTGGTGTAAATTACTTATATTCTCTGTTCCATGCGTTGAAGACATTGTATCAACCCGTCATGCTCGAACTATTCAATGTCTCATTATCTTACAATCACAAAACTTTTAACTCATACTGCTTAGTAATGTGCATTCTTATACTTATACATCTTCCTATGCAAAGCCTAAAACGCCCATTTCCGAACTGTCAGTTTTATGCCTTGCTGTCGACTCTAGAGTTTTCTGTCCTTGTTCTCTAACTTACTATGAGAGAATGCAACCGTCCAATCAGAAAGTAACTGGAGGTTGCAAACAATCGCCTGTAGGGGCGCTGATGTCAGCACAGAAAAGTCATGCAGCAAGCATAAAACTGACTGTTCGGAAACTGGCGTTTTAGGCTTTGCGTAGGAAGATGATACTTATGTGCAGGACAAGCATAATATGGACATGTAATTTTTCGATTATGATCCACCGAACAACCTATAGATTATAACGAAGAAGAAATATGTAATTGAACAGTATATACTGTGTCGAAACGTCGCTTTTGAATAAAGAAGTTGTCGTCCATATATTCCTCTTCGTTCTATATTATCATATGACAAGGGTACCTAGTTTTCTTGTATAACGACCAACTATGTGATGTTTATATACTGTGTGGAAACGCCTCATACCATATGTTGTTGTCGTCTATTAGTCCTCTTCGTCGTGGTTATTCGAACTACCAAAATGCACGTCAAAGAAACAAACAGCTGCTACAGCTTCTCCTGATCTATTCCCAGCATGCACTCACAGACAAGGCAGACAAGATCCCGTTCGAGCCAATCAGAACGAGCACCCAGGAGTGTCTCATCACAACCTTCCAGGATGTCTACTTCTTCACGGACAGCTTCGAGGAGGCTAAGGAGAGAATGAGGTGGGTTATAGGATGGTACTACTTGAAACTTTGGGTAATGATGTTGGAAGGTGTTTATGATATAGAGAATCTCACCCAAGTGTCTTCTGATATCAAATATATCAACACGAGTTGATAAAAGTAAGAAATATCCGAAGCTTGTCGAGGATATTTTTACTTTTATCAACAAGTGTTGTATGTTTGATATCAGAAGACACAATGGCGAGATTTTATTTATCATCCAAACTCATTCTTCATTGCTTTTTAATAAAAAATGAACATCCCTGAACACAAAACTGACATTTGGCATACAAGCACTATCTCCCGTGGAACTCAGTTTTGGATGATATATATGCTTATCATGCGTGATGCATGCAATCCATTGGAACATAATGCTTGTTGATGAACATGGGGTGCAGGCAATTGTATGACTCTAAACAATAACAGATGTTAGCGATAAAAGACATTTTTTAAAAAAAGACTCTTTCGATATACTTCGTTAAACTTCTTAGGGTTGAATCAGGTGACCTTCAAATGATTGCGATAATCAAGGGCCATTAAGTGAGTTCAATTCGTTCTTCCCCACAGACATTTTGCCAGCACCATCAAGCGCCCGTTTGCAGTCCGCTACAACCCGTACACCAACAGCGTGGATGTCTTGAACAACACTCGTTGCATAGCAACCGTTGTGAGCGAGTTGAAGGGGGACCTATGTATCGTCAGCGACGCCCTGAAACGGCTTCAGCTTCTTGAAAAACTTGAGAGAGAAGAAGACAAGAAGGAAACAGAAATATGAATTATTGATATGATACACTCCGGGGCAAAAGAAACGATACCGTCTTTAATGCAAGATAGGTTCATTCACGAGTGATAATTGCGACTGAAAAGGGTTACTCCTTAGTCTTCAAAGGACAACTGAACAATGCTATTTATCTGGTCTCGTTTCTGAAAAACATCCCTTTAAGGAATCCTTGATTTGGAATCTTCTGAACTAGATGAAATAGAGTCAAAAGGTGGGTTTGTTTTGTTTGATTTCTGGCGTCCTGCACTAAAGATGCGTCTTAATAATCTTAATCATATAAAAAAATTCAACATTTAAAAAAAATAAAATTCAATTACAAATGTTCTAGTCCAAAAACATTTTGAAAAGCTTTTTCAGGACCCCAAGTGTATTTGGACAGAAAAATGAAAGTATCATATTCTGTTGTATCGAATTATAAGTATTAATGTACCTATCGGAGGAGTTCTTTACCTCCGGCAAGAGTAATTTTAAACTCTGTTGAAAAGGTGATATCGTTTCTATTTCCCCTCGGTGTGCAGGTATATGAGATAACGTAATGAGAAATAAAAGAGGTTCTTGAATTCAGACATGATGGCGTCATCAGATTGTAACTTCAATGAATGTCGTTCTAAAACGTCGGATTTCTTTCGATCAAACCTCTTGAAGACAGTACAAGTACTGGTCTTAGCTGCTGGCAGAAAAGGGGTTAAGGTTAATGACAAGACAGTCAAAACGCAGGATATAGCAATCGATGTTAACGTGTTTTGTTCTGAATGATGAAAAGCTAAACAAATACTTTGTATATTATTTTCAAATTTGAGTTTGTTATCTTTATTTTTGATATATGATTAATTCTTATTTATTTCTTGAAGTAATAAAATTGCTAGGTATTTACATTTTTGGAGATGATTGAGTAAGCATATATTCAGAAAAGCTCTGTTTCTTTCCAATAATGAAGTAGTTATACAATCGCTGAAACAAATTACTTCCATTTTATTGCTGAGGAAATAAGGTAAGGTGTGTAATTTTTAGAGATTGCGGATCAAAATTCAGAGGAATTACAGGTTACAATGTAGTCAAGGCACATATGATTTATCTACATTTGGACATGGGTGAAAGGTAGCGCAAATTGGATGCGCAACTAGGATAAAGCAACCAGTTACGGTACTCATTTGCTCTGTTTCGTGGTTGACAAGATGGTTATCTGTAAATGTTATGTCAGGAAATCGATATTGTAAGAAAGTTTATTGAATGTTATGAATACTGTTTTGGAAAGAAAATGCCTTTACTCTATCTGCTTTAGTATACTCTTTACTTATCAATACAACACAACAGTTAATGATTTGAATATATTGGGTTTGTTTTTGGTATATTTCTGTATGGTTTTGGTCTTCAGAAATTGGTTAATGAAACTAAAAATACATCTGTTTCGAGAAATCATTAACATACTTTAAAGGGACAATAGCAGGTTTTTAAAAATAATTATATTTTCAATTTTCCACTGATAATTGTTCGTTAATGATAAATGTAGGCTTATTATTTTGATAGTGTCAAAAATCTCAATACACAAAACAATCGCCCATAATCAATAGAGGACAAATTATACAGATTCACATAAAGTAAAAAATGTATTTTAAAAGTTCTTCCAGTATAAATCATGTTATTATATAAAGGGATAGGGCAGGTCTTCTGGCTTTTGATTTTTAGATTTGTTTTGGAAATCTAAGTATGAGCCATTTACTTGTCATTTAAAAACTTAAAGAAAATATTCTGTTTGATAGAAATATTTACGGAAAATTCGTATGTGATACATGGCCTTTCTGAAGAAATAAGACTGTTTTCGACAAATATGTTTCGACAAATATATTTCTATGAAGAAAGGCCAATATCTAATGATAGTTAAAAGTGACAGAGAGCAGTATATATATTTTTTTATTGTTTAAGTCAAATATGTAAGGTTTTTAAGATGGTATTATTACGCAGCAAGAAGAACTGGTTGGTTTCTATTTCTTGCTTTTAGGATTCTGAATACTGAAAATAAAGATCTTAAATATTTTTACTCAGAAGAATTTGAATCCTCAAACAGCTTGTTGGAATGATAAGTGTTCGAAGCGGAGGTAAAATCATCGCTATTGCTTCGAAAGCCCTTATGAAATGTGTCGATTGTAAGATATTACCTTGTCATATGGTGCGAATCTTAGCATTAGCACGAAGAATAGTTCAAAATAAACAAATCGTAAATTGTTTATGTCGGCTTTAGAAATAGATTTTGTTCGTTGTCTCGGTCTATAAGGAATAATGTCATGTTTGTACAGTGTTAAAGATTGAGATATGATTATAGATTGTACCACTTGTGATCTTATAAATGATGTATAATGTCACTGGTTGACCATATTATATCAAATCTATTCAATGTTCAACTATTAAACTTATCTATAAACATGTAAAACTTGTTAGTATTTAAATGAAATAAAAATATAAAGCAAAGGCGTCTGTATTTTCGATATTCTTTAACAGAAGGAATATGGAATCGCTTCAATTTATCAATGCAACCACATTCTACCTTCACACTTTAAATGAAACCAGTTAACAGTTGGTTTGCCCCTGTAATAATTAAACTTTATGAATTTGTGATGAAATATTTTTTACCTTGGAATATTACACATCCTTATTTGGTCGTATAGCATCATTTCAAAGAATGAGACAAGCCAAAGTACTTGCTTACGTAATTAATTATCTGCCAAATCCGAAAAAGCAAATGGATTGGATCTGTTTCAATAGCAGTAATAGTTATACGACATCTCAACTTATTTACCTTGATTGTCAACCATAATATAACCGCTTTACTTGAGGTGAGGTGCTCTGGGGTTTATCGCCGCTTTCAAGAGTATTTCACTTATATCGCGGCTACTAGCATTATTGCAGGGAGAAAGCCCGCAACACTATTGTGGCTACGCATTACAGTGAAACCTGCAAGCAACAAATGGAACTAGCGAACCATGGGTGGTACTACGCTGAAATTCAGTGTAGCATTGCACCGCTTTCCTTGAATTGCACGTGATAATTAACAATAAACTCAAACTTATACTCAATGTGAGTCTAAAATCGCAATTGTCGTTTAGCACTACACCATGATTGATGTGAACATATCCACCATGTTTCAGTCAAATAACCTCCCAACTATACCTTCTCTACTACTTGAGAAGAAATGGTAGGCGATTGTCCCAATACTATAAAATAGATATTGCGTTCTGTCTGGGTGGGCTTTTGTCCGGACATCAATCCGAGTGCACGAATTTCACATGCATTTTCAACTCGTTCTTCTCGTGCGTTTGTCATGGTACATCATCCTATGCAAAGCCTAAAGCGCCAGTTTCCGAACTGTCAGTTTTATGCCTTGCTGCCGATCCTTGATTTATCTGTGCTTGCCTTCTAGCTTACTATGAGAGAAAGGAATAGTCCAATCAGAAAGGAACAGAAGGCTGCTGACAATCTGATATCAGTACATAAATCTCAAGGGTCAGCAGCAAGGCATAAAACTGACAGTTCGGGAACTGGCGTTCAAACCTTTGCGTAGGAAGATGGTCACGGTATGCTTTGTGTTCTTGTTACGAGAACAGCTAACATCGTTTGACCTTACATGCAATAATTGTTTCTTTGCTTTGAGTTTTTTTTGTAAGCTTGAATTCCTCTTTTGAACTAATTTCAGATAGTGAAAGAATTTATTTCCAAAAGAAACATTTAAAGTACTCACGGAATTACAAATAAAATGTTTTGTGGCGTTTATTTATATATTACTAGCCTAATGTAAGTAATTCTTACAGATGTTGAAATAACTAAGTTTTTCCCTACTAACCCTTCTGAAATCATTGCAAAAATATACTTTAAATTGCCTTTGTTCAGGTAAAACTGCCCAAAATTTGGACATTTTCAATACATTTCGAAATCTGCTATAGCTTACGTCACTCTCAGCAATGCGTGTGACAATAAACCCGCAACGCTCTTTTCAACAATTATAATGTAACAACAAGACACAGTAATAAATAATTCTATTGTTATTATTATTATTTCACCTGAATTTGCAGTTGCACGTGCGTTGCCACAGCAACTCTGCAATTGACAACAGTTACGAATGAACTCGTAGGAATAGCAGTCTGTAACACGCGTTTATGTCTTAAAGAAAGCCACGTAATTTTTCAATAATTTTATGAATTTATAATCATTTAAGATGGGAATTGTAGAGGACATAAGATGTAAAATTATTGTACATTAAACAATGTATTTTAACGGGCGGTACTGAGATTACAGATCATTTACATACTATAGCTTGCATTAGAAATATACATTACGACTTTAAAAACATTTTGAGGAAATGACACGTTTTTCTCTCCTGTAAATTCATATGTTTCGGGGGAATTTACAAAAACTGTCTACAACAAAAGTTGGGAAAAACCATTGTGAATGAATATTTAAAATAGGCCTACAAATATCAAGTTAGTTTCAAATTAAGAAATAATCGACAAAAAAGCATTTCATTTCTATTTCCGCGAGTACTTCAGTTTGTTAAAAGCTCATTTATTTAGAGTACTGTTGACGCACGAGTATTTTTAGCTAGAAAATGAATTCACTTAAACTGTCTTCAACGGTATATTTTAATTGTTCAGGAATTTGTAAGATAACACCTGCAATACTGAACAAATATTTTCGTCTTGATAAATAACTCTACTTGTGTAGGATTAGCAAAATCAAGTTCCTGAGGTATTGCAGTTCGATAACAACACAATTCTGTATGGGCCACTAGGCCTTACATGAGGCATTACAAAAATATCGTGGGCTTTGTTATTATTACAAACAAGTATTTGTCACAAAGGTGACATGATCCCCCGCCGCAAATTGATGTTAACAACAAGAAGCTGGACGGACGTACGGAGCAGAATACTATGTCCCCCGTGAAGACTCAAGGTGAATGGGTTTATGGCACTAACAACATTTTAAAAACTGGTCAAAGTCTCGCCGTGACCTTGAAAATGAGGTCAAGGTCACCGAAAACTTTTCAGGTCTGCGTATTCCCCAGATGAAGACTGGTAGCAAGTTTGAAGATTCTAGGTTGAGCGCTTCATTAGATATCGCGCTAACAACATTTTCAAAACTGGTCAGTCTCTCTGTGACCTTGAAAATGAGGTCAAGGTCACCGAAAACTTTTCAGGTCTGCGTATTCCCCAGATGAAGACTGGTACCAAGTTTGAAGATTCTAGGTTGAGTGGTTCATTAGATATCGCGCTAACAACATTTTCAAAACTGGTCAAGGTCTCGCTGTGACCTTGAAAATGACTGTTTCATTACCCTGGGTTCTGTCCGGGACAATGATCTATCATCATGGGTTTCATCACCCTGGGTTCTGTCATCAACTTATCCTGGACAATGATCTATCGTAAAATAACATAATTTTTCAAGAATATGAAGGAAACTGTTGTTATCAAAAAAACTAAAAACTTTATGTTCACTGTTGGGCATCATTTGAGTAAACTGACAAAATTAAACTCAAACGGATGAATTTATGTATTATGTATTTGGATCTCCAAGATCAATTTGATCATATGTAAGAAAACATATTTTCAAAATTGTTTTTCATGACACACCTTCAGATGATTATGTATCTTCATACTAAATTTGATCAATATGTGATGATTAGTTTAGAAGTTGTGAGCCGGATGGGACTTGTAACAGTTTTCTAACAGAGTCTTCATATTTTGCCAAAAAAAGGCCAAAATTTATATTAAAAAAAATTCTAAATTGTTCTTCATGACACACCTTCAGATGATTATTTATCTTCATGTCAAATTTGATCAATATGTGATGATTAGTTTAGACGTTGTGACCCGGACAGGACTTGCAACAGATTTCTTACAAATTTACCACTTTTTCTCCAAAACGGACGGACGGATGGACGGTACCCATTTTAATACCCCCGCAACTTCGTTGTTTCGGGTAAAAACAGTCTAGGAAGTTTGACAATCCTGAATCAGGTTTTTCTTCTTGTGTTACTCAGCTAGTGAGAGTTGGAAGTTATTTTATCGTCAAATGACTGGCACATAATCACAATCAAGTTATTTTTTTCAAAACTATGAATATTTGTCAAGTATAGTGATAGTGAAATCCTCTTAATAATTATGTTTTTAAACAAAATATTATCAAGTTCAAGCACTAAACACTGTCGAAATCAGTAGATCCCATTAAAAGCTTTGACAGAATGTTTTGTTTGTGTGTTTAGATTATTCATTGCAATGCTTTTTCGAAGTACTTCTTTTCTCAACTCTACTTTTTATATTTGATGGTGTTAATGTTGTGCTGTTGGTTCAAATGATTAATATTAGCAACATTTTCATGTTATAAACTTTTGTGAAAGTAGGTCTTGTTCCTAGAGGGAGTCCTTTGGAAGTTTGCAAACCCTTTTGACCGATGTCCCATAAAGTTTTGGGAAGGGGATACTCTTTCCATTGAAAAAGGTCTGATCCACTCGAAATATGCTAAAATGACTCCTCGCCAAATTTTTTTATCTCAAACTTCATTGGCGAATCCCAAAATGTTCAAAATAAACCTAGGTTAGTAAATAATGTGAGTTGAAGTACCTATACTTAGTAAAACAGTACAAGCTTATCTTCAAATGTGGTCAATAATTGCAACTATTACTTTGGAGAATGTTGAGTGAAATCCCATGTGAAAATGATCAAGTCGAGCAATTTGTACAATCACATATTGCAAATTGTTGTTTGAAATTCATTTTTGAAGACTAGGATAAAACATATTTTGAAAAACATTTCCAAGACTATTAGCATGTGCTTCTGTTCCTACAGTTCACAGAACATATCAAACATATCAATAATCTTGTGTTTCCAGTGACTTTACACAAGAATGGACAGACTCAATATCAACTTCACAAAAAAAGTATTTATTAAAATTAATGTTGATGAACAATGACACAACTTGAAAGATCCCAGTGTGCAAAAATTTACTACAACAATTGACATGTGAAAAAACTGGAGATTTTTGCTCTCTGAGATGTATACGTTCACATTGACAGTAACAGTTTGTCATATTAACAGCGTAAAGATTGAGTCCTCAGCCAGCAGCTAGCATCTAACATAAATTACAAATACTGTCAAACAGGAAGAAAAATAAATTGTAAAATGACCAATGATAAATGATTATGAACAGTAGGAGAAACGCCTAATGTTATGACCTGAGTGATACGAAATGGTCAATGGTAACAAAATGCAACTGCAGCAGCAAAAGCAGCAGTCAATATACATAGCAAATTGTATTATAGAATTAAATTAGTGGATAATATGCAACAGGATGAATTTGCACCAAACATCAATTTCATTGCAAAAAATGGATGATGACTATGGTGATGATGATGACGATGATGATGGATTTGCGACTGCCCGAGGGCGGCGAACGATGGGGATGGTTGTTGAGACGTCAAGCACTGTCAGTTGGTGGAGGGGTCAGGGGTGAGAGGTCGTCACTATGTGTCGTGGAGGATCTCCCATAAACAGTTGGCGAGGGCGTTGGAGGACTCTACAGCACTCATGGTCTGGTAACTGAGGTGGCGCTCTCGTCTCTTGATCAGGCTGAAATGAAGGCATAGAAATTAGCATAAACGTTCCAAAATTTAAAGGATAGTATAATGTAGATATTTTGATACTTTCCTGTCCATGAGTTCATGATAGAAACACTCAGTTTTAACAAGTTACGGGCTAGGAATTTCGATCATTCCTCTTTTTATGTCAAATCTCAGGCTTTAACTGAAGGATAAGCGTTTCTCTATGTATGTGAAAAGAAAAAAGTTTTAAGTAGCAAGTCTTAATTTCACTGACATTTGCAGTTTGGACTTATGCTTGGTATTACTACTCCAAGGAAGTTTAGGGTCGAACCTATATCTCATGACAGCTTCATAGATGAAGAACCATTGCTTTTCTTAACGGTGGTTCCACCTAGAGCTATGTTACATAGAGACATGGTTGCAGCCAAAGAGTGAAAACGTTCTCTGTTGAACCACCCTGTAGCCACACAATGATTTCTTCCTCTGTCAAGATTGTTTTGCCATGAGGAAATTTCAATTGAAAGCAACATCATCATGGAGTTAAATTTTTTTTACCTTCTCGTTTGTTTTGAATATGGCTTTGTTAACAGTTTTTGTCTTCAGAAAATACTGGACAACTCTCACCAAGACTTCTAAGAAATTTGAATTCACATCTTTTTTAAACATGTGTTAGGTAGAAAATAAGTTTGACCCTTACTTCTTGTGAGTAGAATATATGATTGGGAATGAATTCAATTAACAAACCTCCTGCCAAGAGCCGAGTATCTGGCCAGGTTCCTCAGAATGAGAGCTGCAGTCAGGCGGATGTGTTTTGTGACGGGACCTTCTCGGGGCTCCTGTTAACAACAAAACATTCAATCATTTGAAAGGACAACTTCTGACAAACTCTGTCTAATACAGCTAATTGCTTTCTTCCTAATCTAATCAGTAATGACGATGCAGACAAATACGATAGTTCCATATAGATATCACATTAATATATATTTCCTCAGAAATTACAATTGGCATACATTTCATGATATTTTATGATTTATGTTTTTATTCATACACAAAAATTCTTAGCCAAACTCCATTACTTTCAGTAAAAACAAAAAGATTCACTCAACTGCATATTCATTAAACAGGTTATAAAATTAAAACATACCTTATCAAATCAAATTACGCATTTTCAAATGTGAAGAAATGCTGAAAGAGTAAACTTACACTGAACTCTGGGAAGGGTGGTTTCGGAGTGAATCGTTTGATTGCTTGCATGGCGGCATCATTTGGGTACACCATGGTGGTTGGTGTGGTGATGGCCGGAGAGGGCTGTCCTGTCTGTGCTGCCGTCAACCGCCGCTGATGTGCCGCTCGCTGGGCATGCTCTGAACAATGGTGGTCCTGCAGAAGAGATCATGTATTAGAGAGATGTACAAAACCTTGATTGCATTTCACCGACAAAATTTCCTACCCTAAAGTCCTGCAAATTAATAGATATTAAGCTGTGGATCTTTTGGACTCTAGTTTTTGGTGGCACTTTAAGCTTAATAAATATTAAGCTGTGAATCTCTTGGACTCTAGTTTTTGGTGGCACTTTAAGCTTACTAAGAGAGAAACTGAAATAAGTCTGTTTGATTTTTGAATGTATCAACTTACTACAGAAAAATAGTTGGACTAAAGAGTTATTTTGAATAATCATGATTGCTTAAACACAAATATTTTGTAATTTACAAGACAATTCCCATTTGTTTCAAAGGACAAATTATTGATATTGATAATTTTAACCCTTTTACTACTAATAAACCATTTAAAAATGTTTCTTTGTCCGATTTCTTGCTTTTAGGGGCTAAAGGGGTAGAGATTTTCCTCACTGGCAAAACATATTATGAAATTCAATGATGTCTGACCTGACAGTGAGTAACTAGAGACCATCTCTTGCGTTTCAGCTGCTCACATCCCAGCCACTGACAGAAGCCGTTGGTGTCCGCATGGATGTGCGTCTTCGTCACGTGGATAAACACACTCCTTGCACTGTCAAAGCACCTGTACACAAGAACATGGAGTAAGTTCTCTATTGTCTTCAATAACACAATTTGGTAATAAATAAGGGTTAAAATATGGATGCAACACTTTTTGGTAAACATTAAGGGTGACATTTTTTTGTGATTGTATGCAATTGTCTGCATAAAAAGAAACAGGTTTTAGACCATGGAAGATGGGGAATTGTTTTAAAAGAATATAAAGGAAGCAATATCTGCTTTGTTTTGCGGTTTTGGGTGTTGAAAATGAGTTTCCATCCAATGAAATGAACTAGGTTAATCATTTAACCGTCACATAGACTAAATAGAATTGCAAACTATTACTTATTATGGGTTTGTGAGCTTCTAAGTTAATTGGAACACATATATCATAAGGCTAAGTTTCAGAATTTGATCGTTTCTATTTTTAAAGAAATAAGTAAATAAAAGCCAAGTCCCTTTGCAAATATTGACTTAATGATAATGAATGATAAAACAGAGAACACTGAGGGATGCTTACTTCTTGCAGCTGTTCCACTCGCACATGTATTCCGGATGGAGTGGTACCATGACGACTGAGCTCCGTGAGTCCTGGCTGCTTGTACTTGCATTGCTTGTGTTGCTACGACTACGCTTTCGTGGCTTTGGCTTGCCTGTGTTCTTAGCCACCGATGTGCTTGTGAGGACTGTCGTTGTTGGAACTCCAGAACCTAATGTTGTCACTGCCATCACTGTTTTAGCGACGACATCCTTCATGACTATGTTAACCCCACTTGTCATGATCACTGTGGAATGTTTCTCACCAACGGACTCAGCTGTGGAGGAAGCAAAGCTGTCCGAACTGAGCTCACTGTCTCGCGATGTCTCAGGAGTGGGGACGTGGCGAGTATCACATATTTTTTGTTCACTTTTTGCCATGGGAATCTCCAGCTTCTCATGACCCTGTTTATACAGTTTCTCCACCTCTGCCTTTTGATCAGTCTGTATGGAAATTTCAGGCTCTGATTTAACAAGAGTCAAACTACCAACGACTGCAGTTTTCACAACAGGTGCCAGTCCTGTTGTGTGAAGCTTAGAGTCCGGTAGATATGCACCATTGCCGTTGATGCCCTGAGAGATGTCCCCGAGGCCCCCAGGGTTAACCTGTAACCTGACCTGCTCCCCGGGGAGGGGCACTCGCTGCTCGTCCCCACCCCCCAGATGGGGTGTCACAGCCCCTACCTCCATATCCTCCTCCACCCTCACACTGTCGCCATTACCCACATGATTTGAGATGCCATTCACCTTTCCTGTCTTCTCAACAATTTTCAATAATTGCTCTTTTGTGATTGTCTTTTCAATGGAACCTTCGATAGCTTTCACATCACTCACTCCATTGATAAATATTTTGTTTTGTTCAAGGTTATCTTGGTTGATGGGTGAAGGGGGGATGTCGGATTCAGGGACAGAAGGTGAACTTAAGTTACCATTCATCAGGGGCTGGGCAACTGGAATTTCATTCACTGCTTTCGACTCAATGTTCTTGGCTATTGTCTCTCCACTGTTACAATGGTTGCCTACAGATTTACCATCTGCTGTATCACTGGCTGCTTTATCACTAAGTAGTGTCTGGTTGTTCTGTACAAATTCACACTTGTTCACATCGTTCACGACAGGCATTGAAGCAGCTGTTCCACCTATAGATGCAACTACACCAGACGCAGCATTCACATTGTCTTTTGAAACAGCCTGATTCAAAGTTTCAACATTTGATATTTCAGCAGCTTTAGAGTCCAAGGTTTCGTGAGGCATCAAGATAGCGGACGGTTTGGGCAAGGACTTCTTGGGCCACTGTGGGGTTCGATTTTCAACACGCTCAATGAAAGCTTCAGCACCAGATCTGACAATGTCCTTGGCTCGCTCAACCTCCCCACACACCTCAAGCTCATATGCAGCCTGAGAGCGGGGGGAACGGGGGGAGCAGGGCCGGGAACCAGGGGAAGAGGGGGGCTGGATTTTGGCTTTTGGGGAGGACAGGCGAGGACTACCTGGCCCCTTTTTGCTCTTGGCTGATTTTGAGTTGACTGGAGGAGTCATTGGAGACTGACTAGAGAGAGGTGGCTGGGTGGCAACAGGAGAAGCTGGAGCCAGGGGCACTTGGTGAACTGGAGCTGGTTGAGGAGATTCAGATTGTGGTGCAGGGGAGCTGGTCGCGCTGTGGTTATTATGCGTGTCAAATTCATGATGTGTTGTTACTTCAGAACTGCTGGGAGCTTCGAGGGGTTGCTGCTGGGCTATTAAGATATCTGCGGATTGCTGGAAAACTGTGGCTGGCAGCTCTGTGGAGTTTGCGGATGTCTCTTGAACATTTTGACTAGGTGCTGTCTGAGGGAGACGCCCAACCATATTCTGACTGAGCTTTCTCGCTAGCAAGCTTTTGATTAGATTAGTGTCCGATGATTTCTGGAGGACCTCTAGTGGGATTTCACTTAAACTGGGTACCGTTTTTCCATCAGACTGCAAGGCATTATGAATTGTAGGAAAAGATTGAGGAGAGGGGGAGGCAGTCAGCACAGAGGGGTCTGGTTTTGGTGCTATGGCTACCCCGGGGGTCTGGAGCTGCTGCTGCAGAACAGATTTGGGTTTGAGAATGGGCAGACTGGTCACAGGAACAGCAACAGTCACAGGGGATGCGGTCACTGCAACAGGAACAGCAACGGTTGCCTTCACTGCTATCAGAGTTTTGCTCTTGCTCTTTGATGTGGGAGTTTTGCTGGCTTCCTTCTTCAAGGCTGCTGCTCCGGCACCTGCATTAACAAGTTGTTGATGTAAAGCAAGCCGCGGAGGCTCCATTAGACGCTGTCGCAGCGTGGGAGTCTGAGTTAAGTCTATTGTAGGAGTGTTAGCACTTGGAGAGCCAGGAAGTAAGTTGACAGGCACACTACGGGATTTAGGAACTGAAAGCAAGAAACAAAAGAAATGTGCTACACAACACACAAACACTAAAAATGTGACGAGCAACTTAAGAAAAAAAGAAACAGTTATATTTCCAGCAGCATGTTCTGAAGATAATCAAGCATGCAAGCACGTCAAAATGATTTCGAAAGGATTATGTTTTGAACAGAGTTAATTTCAGTGCTTTTCAAACTGTTTCAGTAAGTGTGCACACTCCATTTTTCTTAAGTTAGTAATAATTAATATTCAGAGATAAAAACACATGCAAAAACCAACACTCAACAGAAACCAAATACATCGACATGCAGTATTGTGATAGAACCCAAGTGTGAGCACATTCAACAACAAATAAACAACAATAAACACCAAGTTAACTCAACATCCAAATCGTTTCGAGTGATTAACTCGTTGAATTAATCTATTGCTATATTTTATCTTAATAACTAAACTTCTCTTGGTACTTTGACCTGAATTGTTGACCAAAACCATACTACTTTCTGAGCCTAAAAGATAAGGCATACTTGCAAGCTTCCAATAAGACCCTTCTCCCACAAACAACTGTACCATGAAGAGCTTTCCCCTCCAGTGACAAAAACACTTTATTTCTTAACTTAAATTTCTGTTTATAAAATAGGCCTGAATGTTTAGATCAACATATTTCTCGACGTTAATGATTATTGATTCTTTAAGCTGCAACTTGACTTCTAAATGAGCTCCATAAAGCTTCCCCCCCCCCCCCCCCCCTTATATGCTAAAATCTCAATCAAAGGCATCTTGACCAAAAACCAAACTACAATTAAAAAAACATTGTTTTACAATGTCAACCCTTATAAGGGTTTACCAAAACAATCCCCCTGTCAGTAAATAACAACCTGTACAGGTTTGATCAAGTCACCTTAATACTTTTATACAAAGAGGCTTGTTAATCTTTACCTTTAATGTACGAAATTTAAATAAAAATTTTTTTGGCTAAGATAGTAAAGACAGTCATGACAAATGTTATTTATAACAATGAAAATATACAAAAGTGTTAATTTAAACAAAATGAACCAATACTTGAAGATGGACATGAGAATTGACCCCAAAGAGTGCCAAGATTGTTAGTAACTACATCAACACTGTGTACATGTAGTGAAGCAAAATAAACCATGCAAATTCTTCTTTCTGAGTCGCTGTAGTGTGAGCAGTCAACTTCCTCACAAGCTCGTTGCTAATAACACTCGCATTATACTCAACTAAAATAATCAACTGAAACATTTCCACAAATATTTTGACATAATATATCAAACAAACAAATTTTGTTTCGCAATCATCTGAAAGATCAGAAATGTTGAATGTTGGATTATACTCAACTAAAATAATCAACTGAAACATTTCCAAAAATATTTTGACATATATATCAAACAAACAAATTTTGTTTCGCAATCATCTGAAAGATCAAAAATGTTGAATGTTGGATTATACTCAACTAAAATAATCAACTGAAACATTTCCAAAAATATTTTGACATATATATATCAAACAAACAAATTTTGTTTCGCAATCATCTGAAAGATCAGAAATGTTGAATAAAAATAATAATTTGGCATCCAAGCTAAGACATTCAATGGATTTGTTAATCCTGTTTGCACATGTTTTGAGGCATATTTTTTCTTTTAATCGTCAATTTCTATGGTTCAAAATAAAATAATTTAAATATTTTCAAATTCAAATAATTTTCATTTTTAATCAGGAATATTTGTGTGACTAATCAGAAGTGTGACAAAGTCCTTGAATAGTAAATTCTTATCATCAATTTTGTTTTTCAAAGACTGATTTTCTAAACAACAAAAGGCCATTTGATTTAGTCACAGTATCGCACAATATTTCCAAAAGCAGCCATGTTCAGCAATTATATCAAGGATTTTCAATGCAAAGTTTAACAGAATCTCTTTAAGTACCTGAATGAGTTATGGCAAAGGGTTTTGCGGTCGCTCTCTTAGCAAGGCCGATAAAGCAGATCTCTTTCTCTCCAGATGGTTTATCTTTACTTGTCAGTTCAGCTTGCGGAAACACAACCCTGCAACAGTAAGGAGGAATTTACACACCTTATGGAGGTACAATGCAATAGTAAGGAGGAATTTACACACCTTATGGAGGTACAATGCAATAGTAAGGAGGAATTTACATACCTTACAGAAATACAAAGCAAGCAAGTCAATCAGCAGGGGATGTTGATTAAATATACTGTGATCTCCTGATATTGAACTGTATCAAAGTATTGATATGCTGAACGCACAAACAAATCTTTATCCAATCTAAAACAATTTCTGAAAAATAGAGCCATTGGCTCTGTAGCTCATCAGGCTTCATCGTCAATTACAATACATGCTGTAGAGTGTGACCAATGTGATTCCCCCTTTGTAGAGGCCAAAGGGTCACCAATCATAAAATTAAGTATAAAGGCGACAAGTTTCAGTTTTCTTGGCCTTGTACTTCAGGAGAATAAGATGAAAATAGATTTGAAGGACGTTCCTGTTGCCTTTATTGGAGCAACAGGGTCACCAAACCTACATTTCATAATCCTCACTTGTCAAAGAGTCTGTACACAAAGTTTCAGCTTTCTAGGCCCTATGGTTCTGGAGAAGAAGATGAGAATAGGTCTTAAGGGTGTGGCTCCTGTGGCCCTTATTAGGGGTCACAGGGCGACCAAAGCTACACTTTATAATCCTCACTAGCCAAGGAGTCTGAACACAAAGTTTCAGCTTTCTGAGCCTTATGCTTCTGGAGAAGAAGATTAAAATAGGTTTTTAGGGCGTGGCCCCTGTGGCCCTTATTAGGGGTCACAGGGCCACCAAAGCTACAATTAATAATCCTCACTAGCCAAGGAGTCTGTACACAAAGTTTCAGCTTTCTGGGCCTTATGCTTCTGGAGAAGAAGATTAAAGTAGGTTTTTAGGGTGTGGCCCCTGTGGCCCTTATTAGGGGTCACAGGGCCACCAAAGCTACAATATATAAGCCTATCTAGCCAAGGCGTCTGTACACAAAGTTTCAGCTTTTTAGGCCTTATGGTTCTGGAGAAGAAGATGAAAATAGGTTTTAAGGGTGTGGCCCCTATGGCCCTTATTAGGGGTCACAGGGCCACCAAAGCTACAATTTATAATCCTCACTAGCCAAGGAGTCTGTACACAAAGTTCAGCTTTCTAGGCCTTATGGTTCTGGAGAAGAAGATTAAAACAGGTTTTTAGGGCGTGGCCCCTGTGGTCCTTATTAGGGGTCACAGGGCCACCAAAGCTACAATTTATAATCCTCACTAGTCAAGGAGTCTGTACACAAAGTTTCAGCTTTCTAGGCCTTATGGTTCTGGAGAAGAAGATTAAAATAGGTTTTTAGGGCGTGGCCCCTATGGCCCTTATTAGGGGTCACAGGGCCACCAAAGCTACAATTGATAATCCTCACTAGTCAAGGAGTCTGTACACAAAGTTTCAGCTTTCTAGCCCCTATGGTTCTGGAGAAGAAGTCGAAATTCCACAAAGTTTACGGACGGATGGACGGATGGACGGACGGACGGACGCCGGACACCATGCCATGCCATAAGCCCATCGGGCCTTACAGGCCAGATGAGCTAAAAAGTTGTCTCCTTTGAGGACACCTCCCACAGCCTTTAAAAAACAACAGAAAGAGGGCAGTAACTCCTTTTTTTGGCTTCTGTTTTAAGAACATTTGTCTCTTTGACATAGCTCAAACACACTTCCCACTTCAACTTCATGGCAGGGGAAAATAAAGTGATAAATATATTCTCCACTCACTTGACAAGATGCAGGAAGTCTGTTGATGAGAGAACCTCGGGCACAGAGTACTTCCTGCAGAACTGGAGGTACTCGGCCAATAGATCCATCTGCAGTACCTTCCCACTTCTCCTTGTTTCATATGTTGCCTGGAGCCTGACGGTGGGAGAGTTAATTGTTACCAAGAATTGATAATAGAGACATTGGGTAATCACAAGTAATGAATTGGAAGATTTAGAATGGTTCTGACAAAATAGGCCTGCAAAACCAATACACATTCATTCCAAAATATATTTTTCACTTGTGGTATGCACCTACAATTTTAGAGGAGTTGCCTCCCTTTGAGCACATAATTTAAAGAAAGAACTTGCTGATTCTTGAATGTAAGGAGTTGTAAGGCAAAATATTTATAGTACCCCCTACAGCATATGATATATTCTTACCAGTTGCAGGTAGTGGACTCATTATCAGAGTTTGTTGAATGTTTCGGGTCTGGTGTTTGATGAATAGGTCGAGTTGGCGTGTTTTGAGCTGATGTAGTTGGTTCTGTAAAATCAATCGTGGTTCAATGAAATAGAAAGAAAAATATAATGATTGTTTTTGTCAACTGACATTCAAGGAAATAGCCTTGGAAATGAATGAGAAGAACTTCAGGAAATGAGAGATAATAAAAGTTCAAGTTAACAAATTTAAATACTAATGTTGAATAACTTTCAATGCTAAGTGAAAAACTTTAATGACAAGCATAAAGGAAAAGAACTAAGAATAGAAAATCATGAAAGGCCATTTCCCAAAGTCATTTTCCAGTTGGCAATGACTTCACTTGATTTGATTTCATTTTTAATAATAACTCATCAAGGACAGTAACTCACTTGAGACTGGTGTTCCTGGTGGCTGCATGACAATGGAGACGGAGGAGTTATCTCCCTGTGTGACCTTTGTCGTGGTGTCAGGCGGGGGAACATACTCCACAACTTTGATCCCAATCAGAGAGTTAGGGCCGTATGACTGTGCCTCAACCGTGATGAGGCCAATAAGCATATCTGGAGAGTAATTCATTCATGAGCATTTTGCCATGTGCCATGGAATCAAATTTAAAATACCTTAGATCTGTGTGCATTTATCACATTATATAAATGATTAAAGAATTCATACAATCACAGAAAATAAAAGGTGTTCACACAAAAAACTTCCAGATTTTGCTCAAGAATTCGAAAATTCATTTATCAGCTACAGAAAGTCGAGTTGAGAAATAAAATGTCAAAGAATGTAACGATAGTATGCGCGATAAAATCTTTTCTTTATGTAGAAAATGTTTTTTTCAAATGTGTGCTACTGTCCCTTTAAGATTAGCCACTCACCGACAGCACTCTTGGCGGCAGCTATACGTGTGGTTGTCTGTTCACCAAGCTCTGAAAGCTGATAGAGAGTCTCGAGGGTGTGAACGATGAGCTGGATGTCGTGGATGGTGAGCAGACGACAAACATCCTCGTACGTGCTGTCCTGGAGTCGGTCTGACACTATCACCTCATTCTCCTCCAGTTGACACAGCTTGCCTAGGATCTCCAGGGCTGTGGGGGAAGGTGGTATGATACTTCAATTTTTCTTATAAGAGTTCATCGTTGGTGTGAACAACTCAGAGGGGTTTGAATCTCGAAGTGGACAATATAATATTCAAAACCTGGACTTTTGCACTCATATATCGTTTGAGATACACCTACATCTCAAATTTGAACGGAATCGGTCAAGAAATAAAGATTTTAGCGCAATCTCTACCTATCATAGAGAATACAGAAGGGGGGACACTCCAGTCGCTTTAACCTGATCGAAAACAGGACACATCGATTATTTTAACATGCAGTGCAATTAATACTAAATTCTATTGCAAAACTATGCACTGGAATCATAGATCAATCTTTTAACTTGCTGACCATCTCGCCCAATTTGTTTTGAATTCCATCCAACTTTTGACCACTGAACCTCGCATTAACACCACACCTATCTTTGAACAAATGCCTAGACGACTACAGGAAAATATCAGCCGTTTCCGTAAATCTAACACGCTGCCGTGATTAAATCGGAAATGCCTCTCATTGGTCAATTTCCATGTGCGCCCGTGCTGTCATTTCAAATTGATAGCTGTTGGCAACGCTTACAAAGCAAATAATTTCTGCAATGGGCCCTGTATAACAAAATATCCATGAACATACTAATACTTGGGTCTTTCTTTAGATATGAGTCTTATGAGATATGTTAACCTGTAACTTTTTAATCACACATCATACAGGGTCAGTATTTCAACAAGTCGGCTCAAAAAGTAAGAATTCCTGTGCTTAAAAATTGCATGTTCAGGATTAAACAAGATGTGTTTGTGAAACACGAATGCCCCCGGATGCATCCTGCTCGCTGTGTCAAGGTCAAGGTCACAAGGTCAAATGTCATGGTGTCATCTGAAAGGTCTCATCACAAGGGATCCATATGTCAAGTATCAAAGACCTAGCTCTGACCAATCAAAAGTTATGACCAAGGTTAAAGTTTTTGTGGACAAATGGACAGACGGACGGACGGACGGACAGACGGACAGGTGAAAAACAATATACCCCCGGAATCTGCGATTCGGGGGCATAAAAACACTGAATGTTACTTTCCATTTTTTCGAATTTTAGGGGAGATTATGCTACAAGACACTCACCTCTCACCACAAAGAACTTGTCTCCAGAATGCAGACCCTTGGTTATCAGATCCAACAGAGTCTTGGAATTTAATGCTTTCATCTTTTTGAGCTTCATCTACAATGAACATGTTTATCAAAATCTTAAACATCATATTTAAATATCAAGACAATATCCAATACATTACAATAAACCTTTAGACAGATTTAGAACATTTACAATAAACCCTCTTTATTCAGAATCTTTTTTAAATCACTATCAAGAGAACATCATCAAATAGATGATGGAAAGTATCTTCCTTTGATACAGAAATTGTTAGCTTCACTCAGATCATTAAGTTTAGTCTTGCCACAGAGATTACTTAAGCACTTTCAACACTAGTAAATTCTGTCATAAGTGGAGCACTTTCTCAAATAAAGATTTTCATTTGGTTGCAATCTTAGACCGGCAATCAGCGACATCATTTCATAATAATAATAATAATAAGCATTTGTAATTCACACCCAAACTAAGTTGGAGATGCAAAACCATTTTTAGCCGAGTAAAATAAGGACAGCATCTTGATTGAAATTGATCGCACATTTTAACTGCTTGGAGACTTCACAAGACTTCAGAAATAATTCCACTTGTACAAGTGGTTATGTGAGATATGTGTTGAGAGAAAAAGGAAAGCCAGTAAAAGAAAACTTACCTTTGATGCTATATTTCCTAACGTGTCAAGAGCAAGCTGTGCAATAGTTCCATACGAACTATGGATACACAGCATAAGAAACCTGTGATCAAACATGAATAAAACTTATCTTCAACAATTTTATACTTAGTACATTTTATCGAATCAGAAACAGCAAATGAAGTATTACTATCGGCAACATTTCTGAACATTATTGAATAATAGAATTGCATTTGTACATTCATCAAAATAAGAAATGTTAAACGTTTGGAATAAAGAATATCATCTTGATGACAAATAGGTTTTTTTATAATTATGTCATGGACAATTCAAATTCAGATACATCTTTTTTTAAGTTCTCATACTTTGATAAATGTAAATCAGACAAGGAAGTTAAATAATAATAGTGCTATCATAGATAATTGGTGATATTATCTTGATGACAAACATCTTTTTATCATTGAGTTTCAAAAGACAAATCTAAATCTAGGGCATAAGCTGATACAATTCTTTTTCAGGTATTGTATCTTATATTCATTTTGATCAGACATAAGTATATCAATTTCAATATATGAGTACTTTGTGGATGAAATGTATGGAATTTATTATCAAATCAATATTATGATTTTGCAAAGCTTTATTCACCTGAAGACAACTGAATGGTCTGCTAAGTATTCTTGATTCGCTAGTTCAAATGACAGGTTTCTGAAGAGGACAGCAAGCTGAAAATAAACATTCAAATGTTTGAAAAAGGAGATATGAAAGAAAAATGATCAGCATAAACAGGTAAAGTTCTTTTTAAGGCACAGATTCACTTCAACATTCGAATAGAGTAATCTTTGGTATCTATAAACAAACATCATTTTAAAATGATTGATACTTCAAACAAATACAATACATACAAGCTAAAATTACTTTTACACTAGTATTTGGAACTAAAATCATCTTCTAGAAAGTAACAAATAGAAACTTATAGGACTTTGTTATACATATGCTACAATGTAATTTATGAGTGAGTGGGTGAGTATTTGTTTAGCGCAGCTTGGGCAGTATTGCAGCCATTAGCGGCGAGGGAATTTATGTATCATGACACTGTTAGGAAAGCATACATTACAGCAGTAAAGTGTGATGTATCACAGATTTTCTTTGTGATTAAGAATGATTTTTTTCTTTGTGATTAAGAATGATTATCAAACTTCCGGTAATGGCGTCTGAGCGTTAGGACGTTTACCTAGACAGCTCTGGATTTTTTCCTTAAAAACTGACATATTCAACCATCTTTAGCCGAAAATGAGTGGAAAGGGGCAGAAGGGCCGTTCCAAAGCAAGCACTCCTAGTGTGAAAACTTATCTTAATCCTCAAACGACGCAGATTGAGACCGATTCGATGGGCGAACTGAACGATACAACGCCGCCGACGGACGCCATGTTGATCACAAACGAAATGAAGAATTTCATCAAAACTCAAACTAGCGAAATACTCCAATCACTTGACTCGGTGAAGGCGGAACTGGCACAGTTAAATACCCGTTCCTCGGATATGGAACGGTCCATAGAATTCAATGCCAATCAAATCTCAGACGTGAAAAAAGAAATTGACAATGCGGCCGTAAAATACCAGGAGAAGTTCATGGAACTTGAAGTTTACTCTAGAAGATCCAACATACTTCTTTACGGTCTAAAGCCTATCGAGAATGAATCTCCTATGACATTGGAACGTGTGGTGAAGGATGTCTTTATTACGGTTCTGGGACTAGACGAGAACAATGTGAGGGCCATGCTTTTTGCCAATGTACATCGTCTCCCTCGACAGAAATCTGAACCTGGTAAACCCGACCCGATAATTGTGAAATTTATCAGCGTACCACAGCGAAACTTGGTGTTCTCGACAGCTCGAAAGTCATTCAAGGCTCTAGTGGAGAAGAAAATGGCAATTCATAGTGATTTACCACAACCACTGAAGCAACTCCGGGCCAAACTAGCCAATCGAGCCCGCTACCTCAGGAATACCCACAACGTGCAGACGAGGATTTTTGAGAAGGGCGTCTCAATATCACTACAATTCCGAAAAAATACAGATCACCCTTGGAAAACTATTGGAATCGAAGAAGAAATAGAGACTTAATTAGTGCTGTTTGTCAAGATACTCTAGGCTACAAAACCACAGTAAAACTCTGACTTTCAGTTATGTTAAAAAAGGTGGTGAACCTGATTGTTTTATGGTGCTAAATCGCCTTTAGGCCTACCTTCTGACGATTTAATTCTTTCAGGGTGTTAAATATTTTATTATATTTTATTTTTTTTTCAATTCTTCAATTTGCGACATTTGAACTAAGGCAAATCATGTTTATTCTAAAAACTGTTGTTTACGAGGAGCTCCTCTACACTACTGTTTCATTACCGTTGCTGAACGGAGCTACAACAACCTTGAACTTGAACTTTTTAACTTCCGGGTTAGCTAGTGAAACGGCATTGTGTTTACCGTGGGACATGATATGCTATCTGTTATACTCTTCGTCGATGGAAAGCAGACTACTCCGAAGAAATACAGATGATCCATGAAGGATTTTGTTTGACAGAACCGAAGAGAAAATAACATTTAATTTGAAGTCATCGTGAATCAAGTTCATGTGATACTCGGAACTCCAATATAACTTTCAATTATTATTAGATACACTGCATTGACATTGATTCCGTGGCTGATGAGTTGGTATTTTGAAAAGATGTGAAAAACCTATTTGCAAGTTTTTATAATGCGAAATAGCATGTTTACATTCGTTTACTTTAGTGTTTTTTTTAAAATATGATATTTTGTTATTTGTGTTCTTGATAATCTTTTAGATAGGATTCTGAAAAATACTGCCCTGAACTTTCTTGTTGTCAGTTAGATAATGTGTTACACTTTTTGGACTATCCAGTTGCTGTTTGCCATTACTTGGAAGGAAAGTTGAGTGTAATATATGTATTTTAAGAGTGTGTGGATGGGGGGTATCGTTGTTGGATACCTATATGTCTGTATGTTTGTGTGTGTGACTGGGTGTAGAATACTGAATATGATTTTAGATGATACTTCAATCTCCCTTTTCGTCTTGCAATGTTGTGTATTACAGATAATGGCTAAGAAGTGTTCACCTTTTTCTATTTTCACCTGTAGAAGTGATTACCTATTCCCAATTTTCACCTGTTATTCTCCCATCAGATTCCATATGTTTTTCACAACACCGCCTTGCCCAATTTTAGATAACAGTCGGTGCTTTGCAGTTATCCTCCACCTTGCAGTAATTTATTAGCCATGGATGACAAATTTAGCTGTTGCTCCCAAAATTGCAGAGGCTTAGGAGATCCCAAAAAAAGGAAGGATGTCTTCAATTTCTTAAGAGCTAAAAAACATTCAATCTACATGCTCCAGGATACCCATTTTGATACCAAATTAGAATCATATATTCGAGCGGAATGGGGTTTTGATTGTATCTTCAATTGTAACAACAGTCAATCTCGGGGTGTAGCTATCCTAATCAACAACAATTTCTCCTATAAAATTCACAAGATAATTAAGCATGAAAAGGGGAATGTTTTGATTTTAGATATCACAATATGTGATAAAAGATTAACATTGGTAAATCTTTATGGGCCTAATGTAGACTGCCCAAATTTTTATATTTCAATTCTTCAGCTAGCATTATCCTTTAATAATGAACACTTTATATTTGGTGGAGACTGGAATCTTGTTTTAAACCCAGACACTGATGTTTATAATTATATCAATGTTAATAATCCAAATGCTCGAGAGCAAGTGTTTAAATTGATTGGTGAGCTTAACCTTATTGATGTATGGAGGGACCACAATCCTGATTCTATGAAATTTACTTGGCGTAGAAAAAACCCTCTCAAACAAGCTCGTCTAGATTTCTTTCTGGTCTCTGAATCTTTGTTCCCTTATGTTCAGTCAACGGGTATCAGTGCTGGTTACAGGACAGACCATTCGCTTATAGATGTTCATTTCAGTCTTGGTGATAAGGGTAAAAGGTCTTCCTATTGGAAATTTAACTCTTCTCATCTGAAGGACATGGATTATGTTATGACTATTAAAGAAGTGATCTCAAATGTGAAGAAACAGTATGCAGCCCTGGTTTACAATTTTGATAATATAAATACAATTCCTGACAGGGACCTCCAACTTAGAATTAGTGATCAACTCTTTTTTGAAACTTTGTTAATGGAAATAAGAGGAAAGTCTATCTCATATTCCTCATATATTAAAAAGAAAACCTCAAAAAAAGAAAATGACTTGATAAAAGAAATTGATATTTTGGAAAAATCTATCTCCAACCCTCATGATTTAGAACTTCTTGATGCCAAAAGAAATGAATTGGAAAGTTTAAGAAAAAGGAAAATGGAAGGAATATTTGTAAGATCAAGGGCTAAATGGATTGATGAGGGGGAGAAAGTCACAAATTATTTTTGTAATCTAGAAAATCGAAATTTTGTCAGCAAGACAATGAATGAAATTGAAAGGCCTGATGGATCTGTTATTCATGATTCTGATGATATTCTTGAGGAAGCAATGTCCTTCTATAGAAATCTCTATTCATGTAACAAGGATCTTGAGTCAAATGTAGACATCTGTGATGTTTTGTGTGAGGATTTACCTGTCTTGGATAAAGTTGATTCAGACTCTTTGGAAGGATACATTACTCATGAGGAATTACGTAAAGCACTTAAAGGTATGAAAAACAACAAGAGTCCTGGAACAGATGGTTTTTCTGCAGAATTCTTTAAAATGTTTTGGATTGACTTGGGCTATTTTGTTTTGAGATCTATCAATAGTTCTCTGGATGTTGGTGAATTATCTATTACACAAAAACTAGGGGTTATTACATGTATTCCTAAAGGTGACAAACCAAAGCGTTTTCTCACCAATTGGAGGCCCATTTCCTTGCTTAATGTAGTCTATAAAATGGCTTCTTCCTGTATTGCTGAAAGGCTTAAAAAAGTCCTTCCCATTCTTATTAATAATGACCAAACTGGTTTTATGTCCGATCGATATATTGGTGATAATATAAGAATTGTATATGATACACTTGTGTTTACTGAATCTCAAAATATTCCAGGTATGCTGTTCAGAGTAGATTTTGCTAAGGCTTTTGATTCTGTTTCTTGGACATTCATACAGAAAACATTATCTTTTTTTGGTTTTGGTCCTGTCATTAAAAGATGGATTGAAGTGTTTTACAAAGATATTAAGTCTTGTGTTGTCATAAATGGCAAAATGTCCTCCTCTTTTGAAGTTCTTAAGGGATGTAGACAGGGGGATCCGTTGTCTCCTTATATTTTCTTGCTGTGTGTGGAGATACTGGCAGGCATGGTGCGTGAAAACAAGAATATTAAAGGCATTTGTGTTAATAATACAGAGTATTTAGTTTCACAATATGCAGATGATACTGATTTTCTTCTTGATGGGAGTAAGGAGTCTCTTGAAGCTGTTATTGAATCTCTGGATATCTTTGCTAGTATGTCTGGTTTAAAGATTAATTATGATAAATCACAGGTGATATGGATTGGAAGTAAGAAAAACAGTACTATAAGATACCTATCTCAGTTAAGACTCCAATGGAACCCCTCAACATTCAAGGTGTTGGGTGTTACTTTTAGCACAAATATTTCAGATATTGTTCAGCTGAATTTTAGGTCTAAGCTTTTTGAACTTAAACAAATAATGAATAAATGGGTAAACAGAATTTTAACCCCAATTGGAAAGATTGCATTGATAAAATCGTTATTAATTTCTAAACTGAATTATCTCTTTTTAACTTTACCTAATCCTCCTGGAACTTTTCTCAAAGAACTTAACCAACTGTTGTTCAAGTTTGTTTGGAATCAAAAACCTGATAGAATAAAACGAGAAATGCTATGTAAACCAGTTAAAGAAGGTGGATTGGGTATGATCAATATATTTGAATATGTTAAAGCCTTGAAAGTGACATGGATCAGAAAGTTAGTCACTAAAGATCCCAAGTGGAAATGTATTTTATGTGCCACTTATTCTAAATATATTGAATTTGACAAATATGGCAACGAGTTTTTGAAGAAAATTGTTTGTAACCTTGACAATCCCTTCTGGATTGACTGTTTTAATGCTTGTTTGGACTTCTCAAGGAAAATCAAACCTGTTAACTTTCAAGACTTTTTGTCTGAGCATATATTTTATAATAGCAACATTCTTGTTAGTAAGAAAACAGTCTTTTATGAAAGTTGGTTTTCCAAAGGTATTACTCAAATTAGTGATCTTGTTAATGACCATGGTGATTATCTGTCTCTCGATGTATTTAATAGAACGTATCATTTGAATGTATCCTTTTTACAGTATTATGGTGTGGTTAGTGCTATAAGAAAATATTTTGCGGGTTTGTCAATACTGAAAGAAGACACTGGACATTGTTCTGTAAGCCCACCAATTACTCGCTTGCTACTTTCAGTTAAAAAAGGCTCAAAAGCCTATTACTACATCTTGTGTTCTTCAGATAGGAAACCAAGAGCACAGTCCAAAAGGCAAGAAGAATAAAGGTGATCTTGATTGGAATTGTATCTTTTTAAAACCATTTAAAACAACACAAGATACTAAATTAAGATGGTTTCAGTACAGGATACTCCATAGAATTTTAACTACAAATATATTTCTTACAAAAATTAGAATTAAAGACTCTGATCTATGTACTTTCTGTAATGAAGAACAGGAATCCATTTGTCACTTGTTCTGGGATTGCGAATTCGTACAAGTATTTTGGTCAATATTTCTTTCTTGGTTAACTGAAAACTGTAATCACATCCATAACCTTAAACTCTCTTTGGAATTGATAATCTTTGGCTGTAAAAAAAATTTTTTCACTGATGCTGTTTTTGATTTATTCATTTTATTAGGTAAATACTACTTGTACAAATGCAAGCTGAACTCCTCACTACCAAGTTTTACTCATTTTAAAAATGAGTTGAGATTGAGATATTATATAGAAAAATGTTGCAAAAAAGAATTTTATGCCAAGTGGATTATGTACCATTGTTTATTCAAAGACGACTGAAACATTTATGTCTAACTTTTTGACATTGATCTAGTATTGGTGTGAATGGTGTGTGAAAGTTTCTGTCTGTATTTTATTGTTTAAAAAAGGCTTCCTTGTAACCCAGACTGAATTTGATTTCAATTATGTCTGTCGACTTGGCAGTCCCCTGGCTGCTGAGTTTTTGATTGTTACAGGGTTTGAGGAATAAAAAAAAAAAAAAAAAAAAAAAAAAAAAAAAGAATGATTATCAAACTCTTCGAGCACTTCAACAGAAGATCAGTGCCCTAACAGATATTTCAATGATTTCAATGATGATAATTTCGATTTCGTTTTCTTTTCTATTTCTTTTTCTATTTCAATGATGATGATGATGATGATGATGATGATGATAATGATGATAATGATGATAATGATGATGATGAAGATGATGATGATGATAATGATGATGATGATGAATGCAAATATCTCACCTGTGTAACCCGCTGTCCCTCCTTGTCATAAATGCCCAGATCTCTGCCCACATTCAACACGTCTGACCCACACTTCTCTTCTGAAATGAAGATACAAAACAAATACAAAATATAATACATCATGGGTCAAGGCAAGTGTTTGCTCGCAATTGGCTTGTAGATTGTTATGGGAAAAACTGAAGACATAGAATGTACCGGTAGGTCTCTGCTCAGTGTAGCTCTATTCAATACAAAATGAGGCTGCCATGTTTACACATCTACTAACCTCAACTTTACCACTTTATACCTATTTTATTTTACACAAAATGCTTAGTAGTGTTACATTGTCAAATGATTTATCTAACTGACGTTAATCATTAAGGGTTTTTTTTCCAGGTATTGTGATAGATGTATAGATAATGAGGCTGATTCTGTTTATGACGACACAAAAAGGGGGTCTTAACCAGTCATGCATTCACTGGTTTGTGACCATAGGTAAAAACGGCTTTCATTACCAAACTGAACCTTTTTGAGTAGCGACCTTTGACGCACCATATAATATTGTCATCAGACTTTCATATATTCCAAAAAAATAGTGAAATATGTTTGTGGTTTTGTGAACTTTAAAACAAATAATTTAAGGTTTATCTTGAATTTAAAATAGATTGACAATTTTTTAAATTCATATTTCTATCATTATTAAGTACATGGCTATGTACTATATATATGCTTATGAGATATTGTAATGTAAAGATATAATAAATGGTTTTGAGACATATTTCAGAAATTCCAATGGCTTTCGGTCAAAATCTGATTTCCATGGGAAGAACAGCTATAAATATATACATCTTCTTGAATTTTTACGGAAATATATTTGAGGAACATGAAATCTTTACATGAGATAAAACAAAAACTTTGCAAAGTCACTTTGATTAGCGAAAATCAATATACAATTCAACCCTTTCATGTTGGTTAATAAACTAAACTTAAAGCAAAGAACCGTGTAAAGATTATTGATTCTTGCAATTTTGTGGGTCTAACTGGTTTTTTTCATTCTTTTTACTGTGATAAATCTTACCTGCTTCAAAACTTTCCCCATTTGATAATATAAGTTCTCTTGCAGCTTTATCACTCACAGATTCATACCAAAACTGGAATAAAGAACAAAATATATAAGAATAATATATCCTGGACTTAATAAATAAGAGACATTCCATAAATTTCTGCAATAAACATTTTATCAGATGATAAAGTGGGCGAGTTGAAATATTATGCTGCTTTGGAAATATTTCAGCCATCAGCGAGCGTTGGATGAATAAATGTTTAAATATTCATAATTTCAAAAGTTTCAAAATCCCTCATTATGTTAGTCCATTAGATTGAATTACATTACATTTTAAACATTCGGTAAAAGAGTTGCACATCAAATTTTCCGAAATTGCATTAACATCACCTGTTTCATTAACACAGATTAAATATATTATTACATTTTTTAAACATAACAGTAATATATATTTTTAGATTGTTACTTACCCTAAGGTAATCCCTTTTACTAAATCTTGTCCACCCACATTTATATAAATCTTCTAAATGATAAGTATCTGAAAAAGAAATAAATCATTACAAATTAACATTTCTGAAACATTTGCTAACTCATTCTATATCAAAATATGGGCCTTAAAATAAACTATGACATAAATTTGACTCAATTTGTGTGAAAACAAAAATTCAAAGAAATTAGGATGATAAATTGAACATTGAAATTTTCTTGTGATTCCCTTCCCTCTATATTAAGAATACAATGTTGCAGATAAACAAAGCCTCCCATCATAATAATAATGTGGTTATGGCAATAAAAATTCATATTTTGTATCTGGGTATCATTTATATTGTTGTTATTGTAATTCATAAAAACAACTTGTGGAAGGAAAGATCAACATTGTGCATAATGAAATATTCATAAACAGGGTTGTCAATATATGGATGCTAAGGGGGCAATGATACACCGATACACCGCGATTATATTGCTGACGATAAGATACACGATACGTTTTGCCTCTGAATCGATACACTACGATACGACCTACAGTGGAATTAAATTTCTTAATTTTAATTTTTTACCCTGTCAGTGTCAACAGTGATTAGACAAATAAAGTAAATGTTTACAGTTTCACTATCCTGTGTAATACGTATCGAGATACGTATCGTATCGTACCCCAAATATCTAGATACGTATCGTATCGAGACCCTCCTGTGTGGTTGCACCCCTAATGGATGCATGGCAAATACATATTGGCTCTCTTTAATGACCAGTAAGTCAATCTTGTTTGTCCAGTACTGTCCTTATCAAAACAATCAACAAAACTAATTATTGTTTCCTTTCCAACTAGTTAAGCATCCACTAACCTCGACTTTACCACTTCTCGGATTTCATTCAAACATTTTCCAACAAAATAAAAACTGGACTTGATTTTTTCTTAATTCATCCAATAAACACCTTTAATTAGCCTTTCATTAAGACAGCGTAATTATCGGCTGTGAAAACCCACCTGGTTTAGGGGCCATAAAACTTGCGCGGGTGTGACGTAATAAACAGACTATACAAAGTAACGCATCATTATTTTAACTGAAATACCGCCTTAATAACTGTTTAATTACCATTGATGTGGATATCTTTTTTACACCAAATGCTTAGTAGCATTACATTGTCAAATGATTTATCTAACTGAGTGGAAAACATTTTCTGAAAATCGTTAATTATTTTTTTTTTTTCTTCTGTGGTATTGTTACGATAGATGTATTAGATAACGAGGCTGATTCTGTTTATGACGTCACAAAATGGGGCGTGACCAGTCAAGCATTCACTGGTTTGTGGCCTGATAGGTCTAAGCGGCCCATCAAAAGTGGCTTTCAAAAACGGCTTTCATAACCAAACTGAACATATTTGAGTAGCGACCTTTGACGCACTATACAATATTGTCATCAGACTTTCATATATTCCAAAGAAATAGTGAAATATGTTTGTGGTTATGTGAACTTTAACTATATCAAATATATTTCTTCCCTTATACGCCGCTAATGGCTGCAATATTGAATATAATTGCCCAAGCGGCGCTAAACAATCACTCACTCACTCGCTCACTCTTCCTTTATATTTAGACAAGCAAGATTACTTACTGAAATCATAAACTTCTAAATGTCATTCAAATATTTGAATAGAAACATTTTATGAAATAGTTAAACTGTTCATTGCTTTTAACTTGAATTTTCTTTTATTTCCGTTTTCATCCAAAAATTAAAACTCGTAATGGAGAAATATATCCAATGATTTGAAGCAAAAGTCAATCCAACAGTTTGATTGAGAGAATAAAACTCGCACACAAACTTCATTCAAGACCTAGATTAAGAATAGCCCGTTGCAGAGTTTCTCAAAGCTATCTTTAGAAGAGCGCGACATAACTGGGAGAGACCAAATTGATTTTCAAGGTAACTATGTCACTCACACTACCTATTTTTAGACATTCTCTTATAGACTGATTCTAGGTTCTATTGCTAAATTTAGCCTACACAACTTTCTTTGAGTTAAGACTTCAACTGCTGTAAAGGTTAGATAGATGGTATTGCAGAATCATGGAGTTAACCAATTCATAACTTGAGGGCCTGTAAAAAGTTATCAAATGCATCATAGATTTTTTCTGACAAAATCTTCTCTAAATCTAATTGATTATTTATTGAAATGATATAATACTTTCAATGTAACCATATCCATTCCCGCTTCCATTCTAACCATTCTGTTTCTTCACAGATGTGTCATTTCTTGTACATTATTCATACAAGTAACAGAAGCGATAGTAATGTTCAGAGCCATTACAAACTAAGTTGTTTACATTTATTAATTGCAGTGTTTTGTCCTGATGTCAAGCCCTGAAGCCTATTACTATTTTGAAAAGAACAAATTGCCGACACTTTGTAATTTGTTTGAGAAGCAAATAGTAAAATTTGGTTAATAACACTAGCAATTTACAGAATCATAATTTCTAGGAAAAATACAGAACAATATCAAGAATATATTCTATGATCCTGCAGGCAAAAGGTTAAAACTTAAAATGACATCTATTTTGAAATTGAGCTAAAAAAGAACAAGTTTTCACAATAAGAGAGAAACTGTCAACTAACTTGCTAATATTTTAAGTGTCTGTCAAAAGCAACTGACATCCTACGCTTTTCTGCAATCTTGCTATCAAAGTCCAATAAGCACCTGTCAAGGTGAAATAAGTGACTGTCAATGTGAAATAAGCATAGGAGTGATAAAGCAGCTTCTGTATTTCTGTCCTTTCGAGTCTTCGCTATCACAAAGACCTAACTTGTAATTCTATAAGAGAACCAAGACATCTTGGTGATATTGATATTCAAATCTCTGATTAACCCGTTTGGCTTTTCATCTTTGTGACAAAAGTGGTTACCACAGTGACAGGGTTCAAAGCAAAAACATGCTTGATCGAGACCAATAACATCTTAAAAGCTGCATGGTCAAATGGTGTTAAAAATTGCAGCTACTGAACGGGTCATTAAGGTGAAAATATTGAGCCCAAAATATATCAATCCTTAAGTTCACATAACCACAAACATATTTCACTATTTTCTTTGGAATATATGAAAATCTGATTGCAATATTGTATAGTACGTCAAAGGTTGCTACTCAAATATGTTCAGTTTGGTAATGAAAGCCGTTTTTGAAAGCCACTTTTGATGAGCCGCTTGGACTTATCTGGTCACTAACAAGTAAATGCATGACTGGTCACGCCCCCTTTTTGTGATGTCATAAACAGAATCAGCCTCGTTATCTATACATCTATCATAACAATACCACAGAAAAAACCCAATAACAAACGATTTTCAGAAAATGTTTTCCACTCAGTTAGATAAATCATTTGACAATGTAATACTACTAAGCATTTGGTGTAAAAATAGATATCCACAACAATGGTAATTAAACACATCTTTTAGTATATTTTAGTATTTTAGTTGAAATAATGATGCATTACTCTGTATAGTGACTATAGTCTGTTTATTATGTCACACCCTCATGAGTTTTATGGCCCCTAACCCAGGTGGGTTTTTCACAGCCGATAATTACGCTGTCTTAATTAAAGGTGTTTATTGGACAAATAAAAAAAAATCAGGTCCAGTTTTTATTTTGTTAAAAAAATTTGGAACAAAAATCAAGAAGTGGTATAGTCATGCCAGGTTAGTAGATGTTTAAAAATACTGTTTGGTGTTAAATAGATTAATAAAAAAACAAGATGTGTTTGTGAAACACGAATGCCCCCGGATGCATCCTGCTCGCTGTGTCAAGGTCAAGGTCACAAGGTCAAATGTCATGGTGTCATCTGAAAGGTCTCATCACAAGGGATCCATATGTCAAGTATCAAAGAGCTAGCTCTGACCAATCAAAAGTTATGACCAAGGTTAAAGTTTTTGTGGACAAACGGACAGACGGACGGACGGACGGAAAAGGTCAAATATCATGGTGTCATCTGAAAGGTCTCATCACAAGGGATACACATGTCAAGTATCAAAGACCTAGCACTGACAGTATAGAAACTATAGCCAAGGTTAAAGTTTTCGGAAAAGGCTCGCTGTGTCAAGGTCAAGGTCACAAGGTCAAATGTCATGGTGTCATCTGAAAGGTCTCATCACAAGGGATCCATATGTCAAGTATCAAAGACCTAGCACTGACAGTATAGAAACTATAGCCAAGGTTAAAGTTTTCGGAAAAGGCTCGCTGTGTCAAGGTCAAGGTCACAAGGTCAAATGTCATGGTGTCATCTGAAAGGTCTCATCACAAGGGATCCATATGTCAAGTATCAAAGACCTAGCTCTGACCATTCAAAAGTTATGACCAAGGTTAAAGTTTTTGTGGACAAACGGACAGACGGACAGACAGACAGACGGACGGACAGACGGACAGGTGAAAAACAATATACCCCCGGAATCTCCGATTCGGGGGCATAAAAATATGACAGAGAATTTGGAAGGTAAATATCTCTTCCAATCACATGACATAAAGATTAAACTCCAAATGAACAAAATAAATACAATTTTCAGAATCACCATATGTAAAATTTATCATGTCTTCATTTTTCTTATCCAAAGACTTATTACCTGAACTGAATAAAGGTATGTCCATGAAGAAGTAAGAGATTCACCGAGACATCAGCAAATTGATAATTCATCTCAATAATTCATTGGTTGCCATGGTTTTTTGACAAAACCATTAGAATGTCACTTTTTGTAAGCCTTGCCTGAGCTTAAATTGCAGTCATTATCAACATCTTTTACATCTCCAGACATACAAAAAAAAACATTTTACTTTAAATGTGAATAAAATTATTTGATACTGAAAATAACATTTTAACAATGTTTCCTCTGATTGATTATGTCTGTTTTGGACTAGAAAAAACAGCAGAAAAGTATATATCAATTTTAATTTTTTACAGGTTAAAAATATTGCTCAATGGATTTCAGGCTTGCACAGAATTGACTAAATTGACACTTATTTTATCACCTGGAAGCAACAGAAAAACAAGATACACTGTAGCATCTTGTAGGGGGATGTTTACCAAGAAACACTAACCTCATATAGAACATTATCAAAATATATATAAAATAGAACACAAACCTAAAAAGAAAACACTCCTACAAGCCAAAAGTCAGGCTCCAAATTTTACTCAGTACTTGCATCTGAGGGGTTGATAGGGCAGAATTACCGTATTTCCTCAAAGACACCCCTGGCTTCTATTTTTTCAGACCCCTTTTCCCCCAGCATGTATTCAAGACCCGACTTATATTTAATGTTTAGTATGAAATAGATGTGTATAGATATATAGAAGAGTGAGAATATCCTATTTGCATTCAACTCACGGAGCATTAATTAAACAACTTATTATCAGGTGTCTATTCGAGACCTGGCTTGTATTACTCAAAACAGTCACACACCGGCCTCTTTTCGAGACCCATACTACAAGTAGATAACTACAAATTAAATAAACAGAAACATAAAAAGTGCTTACCTTCAGAAAAAATGCCTATCTGTGCCAATAGTAAATCAACCAGTCTGTGAGATTTCTTGAGCGTTAACACATGCCTGCTCTCATTTGACAACAATGTACACACATTCACTACAAAGTCAACTTCATTGGGTAATCCAGATAATAATGCTTTTTCAAGTTTGTCATAGTCTGTAAGTTTGAGAAGATCTTGAGACAAGTTGTACGTCTGACGTACTGCATCTGGAATACAAATCATACAAATTGACATACAATATCAAAGGATATATGCTTGAAACTGACATAAGTATTTATGCAGAAATGTCGCCTACATTAGAACAAAGAGGTTGTAGATCCTTAAAAATTACTGTCATTCCTTATTACTTTAATTTTAAGATACCATTCAAGAAAGTTAAAGAATATTTCATCTAGTGCAATTGTTTGGTGCTTAATAATTCTGGACTTAAAGGGTTAAGAGGGGGGTCTCACCTGTGAGGTTGTGTTGATGATAGTTGTAGGTAAGGGGTATGCCGAACGTGGGTGTGCACAGTTTTTTACGAGCAGGGTGACCATCGTCATCATCGTGTCGGTCGGGGTCCTGACCCAAGAAGTGGATCTTCTCGTATATGTGCAGGTACCTGTAACAGAGGGAACATCTCATGATTTATTTATACAATTGGTGGTCAAACACTCACTCTCATCATATTATATCTATAGGGGTTCGAAATTAGCACTAGCCCGATAGCCAATGGCTGGTGCAAAATATGCTTGGCTAGTAAAGTACAATGACTGCTAGTCCGAAGTACTAATTGAATTTAAAGAAAATACGATTTTATCTGTGTATTTGGCTAATCAGAATGTTTTTGGGCTAGTGCTCTCAGGAATGCACTAGTCCAAAACGCTAGTACCCCAAAAGGACTTATTTCGACCCCTGTCTAGGGGTGTATCAATACATCTAACTATTGATCAACAACAATATTCACCTCTGTGATAGTATACTATCAATAGGCAAACGTGTAAACTCTATTGATCCATCCCTATATTCACCTCTGTCATAGTACACTATCAATAGGGAACATTGAAACACCATTGATGCATCGATAGTAAGATGAAATATTGATTGTTTTGAGAGTTTCATGTGTCCTTGATTTATTATGATTTACACAAGTACTTCATGCAACTTGATCTGAGTTAATTTCATTTTAAAATGGCTTATATCACAGTTGATACATGTTCTTGTTTAGATTTCAAACTATCACAGCAGTTGGTCACAATGGACTAAGTACTGCATTCACAATTGTCCAAAAGAGTCAAAAGTCACCCCTAATTGTAATTGGATTCACACTTGTTTCAGAAGATGTAACCTTTTTAAATGCAAATGTTGCTGTTAGATAAAGTCGGGAAGATAGATCCTTGTCCATAAAATCTCTACAAGACATTTTTTAAGAATGATTTTGGAATGGCAAAAATGTCAAGTGCCTGGCTATACATTTAAGAAAATGTCTTTGAAGGACGAAACAAAAATAAAATGTCCCTAGTTGCAGTATTGTTCAACTCTGATTTGGAGTTATTTTACTGTCCATCTGTCAGACTGATGAAGAAAGACGTTTTTACTCTTCCTTTATTGTAAACCTAGCCTCAATAATACTCGCTAAACTCCGATATTGAGTCTAGCAAGATGTAATAGCAGACAATAGCTGACCTTTCGCCGACCTATGACCTTACAACGTTATATGTACTAATGCAGACTATTGCGGCTTGGTAAGATGATCCCTAAATGGTCAATTCGATAGGTTGGCAGACGCGACCCGATACTACATCTTGCTAGACTCAATATTGGAGTTTAGCGAGTATTATTGAGGCTAGGTTTACTCAGACTGTCATTGTAATGTAATTTTCCTAGAAATTTAAATTATATTTAGGCAGACCTATTTCAGCATTTATCTTTTAAAGAATTGGGTAAATCATATACCTCAGAGACATGTAATTTTGGAAAAATGATTAGGAAAATAGTTTATTAGGAGTAATAGGAACACCTGGTTCATTGCTGAGCTATAAAGAATTGTTTCAATTAAGATTGCTGTATCAGTTGTGGTAAAATTCTTGCACTTTTAAGAGAAGAATCCCATGATTTCAACTGATACCCTCAGAGTCGATAATGATTGTTAGCACTGATTGTAAGAAAATATCGTAGCAGAGCTATTGTAAGAAGTATGAAATAGCAAGGATAATACTCTGTTAATGTTCTCAGACATCAGCTCAAACAAGGATATATTGTCAAATTTTCTAATTAAATCATTGCCTGACATCATCTTGTGATCCATTTTGCTAAAAGAGTATCAATCCTTGCCGAAGCCTCAGGTTTACATCATAATAGTATTTTAGTTCAACAAGAATATTAGAGCCTAGCTAGATAAGGTTTCTGGGACTCATTGATCTACTTACAAAGTGAATTTTAGAAAAAGAACGTCTTCACACAGCCTTGATGTGATATCCTCCTTTAATTGGAAATTTTTTTTCAAGGAAGAAAAGATTTCAACTGTCAAATCTGACACGCCTGAAGTAGAGATGAAAAAACTCTTTCTTTTGAAGATGAACCTCGTAGTGAAGATGGTTTTGTATTGGAAACAGAATTTGCAGACTTATGTTTATTACAAAACCAATTTGTCATGCTTTTGGTAGGAAATTGTTTCCTCATTTTGTGCTGACTGAAACCATCCAATTCCATAAATAAAATGGGAAAGGAACTGTCAATATCATATGGTTATACCATTACTGGTTTTGCATTAAATCAATAACAGAAGTCTGACAAATGTGCATGAGTAACAGTTATTAGAATTTGAAAATGAAAAAAAAACTGTGCAGTACAAAAGACTGTTTTCACTTTATCATAATAAGTAAAACTTTCCTCAAGAGTGTCTAACAAAATGATTCTTTATTAGTCCTATCTTCATTACGGGTATTTTAACAGAATGCGTAAATCAAATAAAATCCACATGTCTCTTCCATCCCAATCTGTCAAGTTAATTTTCTACACTAAAACTCACTTGAAAAAAACACTACTTTGAGAAACTTGGAGAGAATCAGAGAATTTGGCTGCGAGTCACCTACTAATTAATTGTATGTTGGATTTGCATCATAACTGCAAACAAAAATATATGTGACTCAATATAGATACATCAATATCACATTTCAGACAATGCGCAGCTGCCAAGCTGCTTGCAAGGGCAAAAACTAGGCATTCATAGATACAGAGATGGTGAGAAACAGGCTTTGCAAGTTACCCAAACTAGGCATTTAGTAAGACAGAGAAATAAGGCATCGCAAGCGGCCAAAACCAGGCACTGAGAAAGACAGCAATGCTAGCCTTTTCAGTCAGCCCAAACTAGGCAATAGGAGAGTCCGAGACTGAAATTCAATGAGTGGCCACAAGTCTACTGATTAATGATCATGAGTAAGATTTATTAATCAATACAGTCAACCATTATGGTTTATCTATAGATTTCATATCTCCCTTTAGAGCTCTGCCAAGTTGCTTTACCATGGCAAAAATTAGATGTATGGAGCACATAAGTGAAATATAAATCTATCATGCACTGATTGTGAGTAATAGTTTGATAATCATTACCAACAGAAATCCATATCAAACATAGATAGTAACATCAAATGATTCCTTTCATATTGACTGCCAAGCTGTTTTCCTATGCCTAAACTAGAGAGACAGCTGTGAGTCTATGATCATTGAAAGTTGGTTAGATTTTAATTCTTAATTCAAAACGTCTACATCCCCAAAGATATGTTACGCGTATGTGCCCTTGCCTGTCTGCCAAACTGCTTTCCTAAGCCAAACTAGGCTGTGAGATTGTATCCAATGAACTTTGATTCTGGATAAGATTTTGAACATCCATTCAAACAGAAATCCATATCCAAAGTAGTAAGAGACATCAAGTAACTTCTCTATTTGCCTTCCTATGCCAAATCTAGATATTGTGAGAGCCTAAGACTGCGAGTCCACTGATCATTGATTGTGGGTCAATGATTCTCAGCCACAACAGTGAGTGAGTGAGTGAGTTGCTTGTGTGGAAGGAGTGCTGTGAGATATGGTAGGGTAGGTGGGAGTGAGGGAGGTTCTATATATAGCCAGGCACCAGACCTTGACCTGATTAGCTGCGACTGGGATACTAGTGCCAGTGTCATCATACGCTGGGCTGGAATGTGCAACACTAGGTCGAGTGAGTGAGAGACTCACGACTCAAGGTGTTGCTGTCATGTGGTGTACTAGTTAGCGCTTCCTGGCTTTGAAGAAGGCAAGCGGTTCACTGGCCTTCTGGCACTGGTACTAGTAAGTGGTTCACTGTTTCTTCCTGGCTTTGGAGAGGGCAAGCGGTTCACTGGCCTTCTGGCACTGGTACTAGTAAGTGGTTCACTGTTTCTTCCTGGCTTTGAAGAAGGCAAGCGGTTCACTGGCCTTCTGGCACTGGTTCTAGTAAGCGGTTCACTGTTTCTTCCTGGCTTTGGAGAGGGCAAGCGGTTCACTGGCCTTCTGGCACTGGTACTAGTAAGCGGTTCCCCGTTTCTTCCTGGCTTTGGAGAGGGCAAGCGGTTCACTGGCCTTCTGTCACTGGTACTAGTAACTAGTAAGCGGTTCCCCGTTTCTTCCTGGCTTTGGAGAGGGCAAGCGGTTCACTGGCCTTCTGTCACTGGTACTAGTAAGCGGTTCCCCGTTTCTTCTTGGCTTTGGAGAGGGCAAGCGGTTCACTGGCCTTCTGGCACTGGTACTAGTAAGCGGTTCCTCGTTTCTTCTTGGCTTTGGAGAGGGCAAGCGGTTCACTGGCCTTCTGGCACTGGTACTAGTAAGTGGATCACTTTTTTCTTTCTGGCTTTGAAGAGGGCAAGCGGTTCACTGGCCCTCTGGCACTGGTACTAGTAAGCGGTTCACTGTTTCTTCCTCGCTTTGGGGAGGGCAAGCGGCACTGGCCTTCTGGCATTAGCAAGAGCAAGAGGTTCACTGTTTCTTCATGATATAACTGAGGGCAAGCGGTTCACTGGCTTCTAGCATTGGTAAGAGCAAGCCGTTCACGTTTTTTTCCCTGATATATTCCTGAGGGCAAGTAGTTCTTGCATTGGTTAGAGCAAGTGGTTCACTGTTTCGACCTAATATTGCTGTGGGCAAGTAGTTCACGGTTAGAGCGGGTCAGTGTCACTGTTTCTTCCCTGCAAGTGGTTCACTTGCTCTTTCTGGCATTGGCAAGAGAGGTAATACACCTCGCTAACAATTTTTGGTTTAGAGAACTTCACAGCAAGTTTCCTTTGAAGCTTTTTAAGACTTAATATTCCTGTGTTACAACTGGTTGGATAGTATCAACTTATCTTCCTCAATAAAGCATATAAAAGCACTAAACAATCTTAACACAATGATTAACCTTAGTACCATCAATTAACAGTGCAGTGAGGCTACCTTAGGGACTTAAGATCACTGTAGTGTTTTGTGCAACAGGACGATATTCACTAGTTGATTATGTGTGTATGACATAGAACATATTCTTTGAACAGCCAGTTCTGGAGTATTTTGTAATTATAAAGTAGAACACTGAAATTGGTGCTTTAGTTGCTCTTCAATGCCTAAGGGATAAAGAAATATTTGCAATCATTCCCCGAGTCTGATGTCAAGGCAAAGCTATTCTATGCTTATAAATAACAACATCCTTATGAAAAATTACAAACATCTCTTGGTGTATCATCACTTGTTGACTACACCAGTTGATGCAATAGTCAAATTATGTGTTTTATTCTCACATCAAATTTAACCCCCAAGTAAAAAGAACAAAATTCTGCAAATGTTACTCCTGTTGAAAAGACATCTTTGAAGAGAGGATTCAATCTTTTTAAAGCTTTGATGTAGTATTTATAAAACGCTATTGTTTCAGACAATGTTTAGTGTTTTGTTTGAGCAAAGTTTGGCCCTTATTGACATGTTCAACGTTTTGTGTCTGGTCTAAATAAAGTACAAAATACACAAAGATTAAATTCTATCTGGCTTTGAATAATTCCACGGCTTCTTTCCATACAAGTTCTATCAACGCTGCATATATTCATGAAATAAACTTTGTATCTTATTGGTATAACAGTAATATGAAATCTATAACAGAATTCTTACAAAACAAATTAAAACAATCAGCAGATCAAAAAGCAGATCTGATCTTGTTAAATTGTTTTAAAAAATACTACCAGGTATTTTACACCGTAAAAAGAAATTACTTTACCATTCTAAAAATAATTGTAATATAATTCATCATGCTTGTCGTCAAGTCATAATGTAATCATTTAACACAAACATCCAAATGCACAAAACTTCCAAGCAAAATTCGAATACCTCAAATGTCACAAATCCTGACTCCAAGACTAAGACAAGAAAATTTGTCAAGTCAAAGATATAAGTTTCTGTGTTTGAATATTTGAATATTTTAAAATTTAATTTTTCCAACTAGAAAAATATTAGTATGGTTTCAGGTAACCTAGAACCTATAAATTAATTGTATAGGTGAAGGGCAAAATATCCGGGGTTTAATATTCATATTTGAGATAAATACCCACACAAGTGACATTTGAGTCAAGAAATATATTAGATTTTGTAGAGTGAATTTTGAATGAAAGAACACATTTCATATAGTGACAATAATAATATTATCATATACATGAAATTGGCTAGGAAATGTGTACTAACAATGCACTAATGAAGATGGCTAATATTTCTGGATTGTAAATTGCTACCCATAAAGGAGGAGTAGCACCAGCCACCTTAAATTTTCCCCGATAGACATTAGTTGGTGAAAATTTGCACCTTCAGAGGGTCAAACAGCTTCTTACAATTATCAGAAGTCGAACAAGAAATTATCAAGTATGAAGGAAACCAACTTTGTGAAAACCTATTCATCATTCGAGGCATGAAAATAGATACAGTAGAACACAGATATAGCGAACAATTGTTTAAGTCCTGTCAACAGTCCTATGCATGGCGGCCAAACGCCGGATATAGTGTACTAAATTATTTGGTTCCTTGGAGTTCGTAATATCCGTGTTCTACTGTATGGGTATTGAAACAAAACATGGTATACATTTGTTTTAGAGCTGTTAATTATCTATTTCAAACATGTATCTTTCAACAAGCAACATTTCCATCTCCCAAAGATGTCTTTTTAACCAAAATAATGTGCTACTGCCCGTCTAATCTAAAGTGAAAGCACGTACCTGACGTAGACGAACTTGAGGGCTTGAGGTCCGTTGGTACAGCTCCTGGGCACCCTGAACTCAGCCTGAATGTCCTCCCACTTCTCCTCATTGTTCACCTGCACACAGAGAGAGATCACGTTACACTCACATATTCACATTCATACTCCGCGATCTCATGGGCATGTGAAATCATAGATGAAACATAGGCATAACCATCAGTCAGCGATAAATCAACTCTGAGTCATACATGTAATGCTCATAACATTTTGGCCCGTATAAAAATTTAAGCTGTGGATCTCCGGGACGAAAAGTTATTTTTCTTGGTACAAGCGAACCACTTATATCTGCTGGACTCACAAGTCCTTTTGTTAGCAAATGTCAGGTCATATTTGTAGATATATCTTATCACTGGAAAATCACAGCTGTGGCATTGGAGAGAACATTAATGTGACAAAACCATCGGCCTGAGCATGTAAAACAACAATCAATTGTTTAGACTGGCTCAGTAAAATACCTGGAAAAGTAATGACTTTCTTCAAGTCACCTGGAATTTTTACCTTAGAAGTTACAATGTAAATGCAAGGAACATTATGAATTTAGCTACGACATCATCTCTCCTATCAAGCAAGACTCATCCCTACACACACACATACATTTCACTTTCATATACTCTGCCGACTTTTCACTCAACTTTGTACTAAGAACGCAAAATAAATGTTAAAACTATGATTGTTGATATTTTGTGTATAGACACATCTTGAAATACAACTTTTTAACATTAGTGAGAATTTTCTAAACTTCTTCATACTGTGTTCATACTAGCTAGCTAAAAGAATCAGGAGTGACAGTTAGTTTACTAGATAGTGGAGTTACAATATCCCTTAACGGTGTCAGTTAACCAGTTTTATAGCTTGTGGTACACTTGTACTAGAACCGACTCAGTGCACAGAACTCAATTAGCTTTGTTTCTTTTCTTTCTTTTTGATATCCCGTTGCAGGTCTGACCCACAAAAATCTGTATTTGACTGCCAAAAAATTTTGACACAACAAAAACAAGCAGGCAGAAAGTAATGCATCTACAAACACTATTGAGTTACTGAAGTTATTGAAAGTATCAATAAATATGGTACCCCCATCCATCAAGTCACAGATCACAAGACTTCAAAATTATTCATATTTCAACATATCTAACATTTCTATATAACCAACTCCACACAGTGAAGCAAAAATGAATTCATTTCAACAGACATTTCTGCATAATAAATTGAGTTTGCAGGCAGATTTAGGTCAGCAAGCTAGCAGGCCGAACTGTGTATTCAGTAGTGGAGAAGGATATACAAATATAGAAGGAAATCTGTCGCTCCTGGAGTGTATCACGATCATCAGTCTGGCCTCCACTAATCCCTTTCATGTCGCAGCTAGTACTGCTTCGTGTTGCCTGGTCGCGGATCTACCGACAGACTGCCTCTAGCCTTCAACAAGCTGAGCTCACTAAGAGGCTGGGTCACATATGCTAGGCTAACAGTCGCACAATGCTGTAGAATATGACCTGCTGGATTGAGTTATCTTCATGTGTGATAGTTCTCCTTTCAGCTCGGCAGGTTTTTGAGGGGTGGAGTCTGAAGGTTTTGAATATGGTTGTTAAAAAGTTGGTGAAAGCCAATTTATCTCTCACTGAAGTAACTTTGGTATACCATGCTTATTGTCAAGATAAAAATTAGAAGACAGGATTAGACTGTTCAAAATTAACGAGATAAATACATTTTCATCAGAAACGTCACACCTGGGATAAAATATACTAATTATTTGGGGTGCCTTGATGTCCTTTTCTAAAGTGTCCCCAAGAATAGAAGGTAATAACTAGTTACTGCTACATATCTAACATTTCATTGAGTAGTTCTACCATCGTCCTCCTAATAATTAACTCTCCACACATTCTTCCCATCTCTCTCATAACATAAAACTTTTGATCATCTAACCTTATTAAGTCTAAGCACTTCCATTCTCACGATCATTTGGTCAATATATATATTACTACAATCTTACCATTACCATCAGAAAGATCTCAAAACCTGTACCAATTAATTTGCCAATATTTTCTCTCGTCACCATCTTAATTAGGGCTGTAGCGATTCATCGATACCTACGATACAATCGTAGCTTGGGAAATCGTGATTATTGTATCGTGAGCTTCCTGTATCGTGAGATTTCACTTACTTAAAATAGAGCCATTGGCTCTGCAGCTCATCAGGCTTCATTATCAATTATGCTTTATTAGGGGCAACAGGACCACCAAAGCTACAATTCATAATCCTCACTAGTCAAGGGGTCTGTACACAAAGTTTCAGCTTTCTAGGCCTCATGGTTCTGGAGAAGAAGATGAAAATACGTTTTTAGGGCGTGGCCCCTGTGGTCCTTATAAGGGGTCACAGGGTCATCAAAGCTACAATTTATAATCCTCACTAGGCAAGGAGTCTGTACACAAAGTTTTAGGTTTCTAGGCCTCATGGTTCTGGAGAAGAAGATGAATATAGGTTTTTTAGGACGTGGCCCCTGTGGCCCTTATTAGGAGTCACAGGGCCACCAAAGCTACAATTTATAATCCTCACTATTCAAGGTGTCTGTATACAAAGTTTCAGCTTTCTAGGCCTCATGGTTCTGGAGAAGAAGATGAAAATAGGTTTTAGGGCGTGGCCCCTGTGGCCCTTATTAGGGGTCACAGGGCCACCAAAGCTACAATTTATAATCCTCACTAGTCAAGGGGTCTGTACACAAAGTTTCAGCTTTCTAGGCCTCATGGTTCTGGAGAAGAAGATGAAAATAGGTTTTTAGGGCGTGGCCCCTGTGGCCCTTTTTAGGGGTCACAGGGCCACCAAAGCTACAATTTTTAATCCTCACTAGTCAAGGAGTCTGTATACAAAGTTTTAGGTTTCTAGGCCTCATGGTTCTGGAGAAGAAGATGAAAATAGGTTTTTAGGGCGTGGCCCCTGTGGCCCTTATTAGGGGTCACAGGGCCACCAAAGCTACAATTTATAATCCTCACTAGTCAAGGGGTCTGTACACAAAGTTTTAGGTTTCTAGGCCTTATGCTTCTGGAGAAGAAGATGAATATAGGTTTTTAGGGCGTGGCCCCTGTGGCCCTTATTAGGGGTCACAGGGCCACCAAAGCTACAATTTTTTATCCTCACTAGCCAAGGAGTATGTACACAAAGTTTTAGGTTTCTAGGCCTTATGGTTCTGGAGAAGAAGTCGAAATTCCACAGAGTTTACGGACGGACGGATGGACGGACGGATGGACGGACGGACGGACGCCGCACACCATGCCATGCCATAAGCCCATCGGGCCTTACAGGCCAGATGAGCTAAAAATGAAAAGAAAAACTAAGTGAACACTATAAAAGAAGCTAGTGTTGTGCAGTAACTGTTACTACATTAGGCATGAAGCAATCTGATTCATAAATAACTGTTTTTGAAGAAAAAAACCCATTTTAATCTGGATTTTTTATCATCTCATAACACAAAATTTCCACCATCTTGAATATTTCACAAAATATGCACGAAGTTATACTTTAAACAATGTGTCGTGATACATTCTGTATCGTGATACATATCGAATCGTGAGATTTCCCACGATACTCAGCCCTAAATTCTTAATGATCATGTCCTCAAATCAACCGAACCCTCTTTTCAAACCAAAGCTGTACACCAATTAAACTCTATAACCCATCCTACTCAACCCAACCAACAACCCACATTTGGCAAAAACAGTACCAAACAGATATCTTTGCCCCAATGGTTCTAAGCGGTACATCATGTAGCTGAGGACAAGAAGCTCCAGCGAAGAGGGGAGAAGTGCTAGATCAATAGAGACAGACAGAGTGAACCTTTATTGCTGCAGCAGAGAATGAGATGTAAAGTGAGCTGTGTGTTGGTTTTGTACTGCTTCAATCAGAAAGGCACATTATCACACGGTTAGGAGCCGAGCCTTGAACTGTGTCTACTCGTACAATGCATCAGCAACTCTACCTGTTCTTTTTAAAGACAGGCGTCAAAATTAGCCATTCGGACTAGAGTAATCCTTAGAGCACTAGCCCAAAGACATTCTGACTAGCCAAATACATTGACATACCGGTAATCATATTTTCTTTGAATTCAACTAGTCCTTTGGGCTACCAGTCATTGCCCTATACTAGCCCAGCATCTTTTGCACTAGCCATGGCTACCGGGCTATTGCTAATTTCGAACCCTGTAAGGGGTTAGTGACATGGATGTATTTGATCATCAAAGGTATCAGTAGAAATGAAAATTGAAAGACAATGTTTTTACATTAAAAGTGACACAAATATAACATGTTGAACCATTTTCTTTTCTCAAATAATAAAAAGATGTACACATTAAAATAGCTGCAAGCAGTAAACGCAAAATGGTCTATGACACATATATGACTGAGGTTTTGTACATCAAATAGCCAAAAAGCTGTGTTTGAACTGTGTCACAAGCTGAAATACATTTTCTATCTTTAACATTTGTGGATTAACTTCAAAAACTAAAATAGATTTCATTCTGTATTCAGAATTGGGTAAAGGGCTGTGACACACATTTGAACAAAAGTAAGTATTCTTGTTCAATCCTTGAAAGATGTTCGATCGATATTTCATTATGATGTTGATTTGATGAAAATGGCATGACACACATAAAAACTTGAGGTGATATGTACCACAGGTCCAGCACTGTCTCATACCACATACCCTAGACACTGCATTTGGATTCGATGAAGCGTATAGTTTCAATCATTCTTCAACTTTCCTGACATGAACAACACTACACAATCTTTCCGATCAAGATTGGTCATAAACGTTGAAAATACAATTTTGATCCTTTTTCTCATTCCCCCCTCATGTACAATAAACATGTCTGAAGCTGACATCCCTGAACCATTTCTGGTTACTGTTAGATGGCGCCAGTTGTAAAGTGGAAAGCCTGTGAGTCTGTAACTACAGAGATTTTCAATAAAAATTCTCCTTATTGTCAGTAAAATTTGCTAATGCCAAGCAGCAACAAAAACCTGAATATTATTTAGTACACTGGATGGAACCAAAAATAAAACACTTATCTCAACCCCTCCGAATCCAGGAGTGGATGGTTGATGAAACTGCAAGCAGCGTGTTAGGGTAAAGCATGTTGGACCTGCCTGCCTGCTGTTTGTCAATACATTAGTGGCAAGTGTGTAGTGTGTTGAGTACACACTCTGTGTGTGTACAGGTTTAAGTCAAAGGAACAACTGAATATTGCAGTGGAAGGCAAAATCCATCAACTCTTTCAGAGATAGACACTTGTATTCTTCGAACCAATTGATATTCCTTTCTTGTTGATCGTCTAGCATTATCTTTAAAGTTAACAAATGTGTTCCTGATTATAGAGTGTATTGAGATTGTAATAGGATTTAGAAATACTTTTCAACAGCTGAATTTCTATCTGTTTTAATCCTTATTTAAAGTTATTGTGAACAAATGATATCTAATAACTTATCTTGAAATAGCACATCATTAATTTATAGGTCAATTCTTTTTTTGAAAATCAATAAAACAAGTTTAGATTTCAATACGTAAAGGTTGTTATTCTGAGTTCTAAATTCTTCGGGGAAAACTTCATCATTTACATACAGAGACTGAGGCTTCAGTTGTTGAGTTTCATATTTCTTATTTTCATAATACGTCCTTACTTATATAAATAAACAGCAATGGTCAAAATTCATAAATAAACAAGATGTGTTTGTGAAACACGAATGCCCCCGGATGCATATGTCAAGTTTCAAAGACCTAGCTCTGACCAATCAAAAGTTATGACCAAGGTTAAAGTTTTTGTGGACAAACGGACAGACGGACGGACAGACGGACAGGTGAAAAACAATATGCCCCCGAATCGGAGATAAAAATCAGCATAAACAGCAAGTCAATGTATCATAAACCCAAAACCCAGAATTCTACAAATGCTTATTGTCTTACCGTAATTCAATTTCAACGCAAAAGAAACATAATTTTCCATAATTCCATGAAATATCAACAGAGAAAATTGGCTGAATTTTTAATCTGAAAATCAATCAGAAGTCATACAATAGCTTAAGCCTTTAGTACATGTCATTAGTATCTAAGCAACCAAATTGCAATATGCCTCTAAGCAGTAATGTACAATATGTCATTAAGATGAAGAGAAAGGATATAGCTAGTAAAAACAGAATTGAAGATGTTGCATATCAGTTTTGCTATGAGATGCCAACATGATAAGATAATTAACAGGCATTGGACTCTCTTATTCTTCCGGAATATTTCGTGTGAGAAGGTAATTTGTCTTCAAGATTCTACAACATTAATAAACATATCCCGTCATGTCTGGAAAATTTGGTTATTATTTCTCATCTGGATGTTAAATTGTGAGATAGACAAAGATGCCTCGGGCACATGTAAAAACTAGTAAGTGGTTTTGTTGTTGAGCATTTTTGGCGAATACTTCAACCATTGAAAAAGGAATTACCGGTACCTGTTATGTCTTATAGAATTCACAACATTTTCTGAATAACTCTTCATTGGTGTTTAACCAGCATTCCATGTGTCCGTAGTGTTTAGTGCACCATCTTTATACTAAAAAGGTAGACTACTACTGACACATGGAATGTAAGTCTTACACTGAAGTCATGAATTCCAATCTGCCAATTTCCAGTGAAGAGTCAAGGTTTTGCAACAAGCAATGAAACAATCCAAAGTCTGTTGCTTAATTCTTTTTATGAATCCTTTATCATTATCACTGACATCACTGATAATACCTTTAACAAAAAACAGCTTTCACAATTTGCATACCTATATTCAGCGTTTCCACAAAACCAAAATACACTAACAAGCAGACAAATACGCTTACCTCGGATACTCAAGCTGGACATTAAAAGGATGTACGATAGATATATTGGTAGTTGGAGAAGTACATGATCCGAGTGTATTTGTCACCGTCACTATGCTGTAATTGTGGTGGGCACAAAGCCAATGTCTGTTTGATGTATCTTGGTCTGACGGCTTGTAGCAGCATCGCTTGTACATTGATCATACAAGTACCATGATCAAAGCTCATCTAAATTGATTCTAGCTCTGCTCTCACCCTATTCCCCCCGCGGACTGTGATGTTAGCTGTCCAAGCAGATTGCCACCCAAGCAACTTGCTGCATGAATCTTTCATCTTCATCCAAGTATTTGGAACCAAATTTCTGAAATCATTGCCCTTTCGAGTTTCATATTGCTGCCCTAACCAGACCTGTCTTAGATCGTCATTTTCCAACTATTCTATGCCTCATATTTCTGTCACTTAATTGAGCTATAGCATCACATCATTGACACATGTTTGTTCCTACTACAAGTCTTTCTTGAACTAGCTCCATATTTAAGCCTGTCATTCTCATAGAACCTCCAAACATTAATGCTCCACCTTGCCAAACATTAATTCTACAAATTGTCAATATTAATTCTACAACTTGTCAAACATTAATTCTACAACTTGTCAAACAAACATGCTGTAACTTGTCAATCATCATTGTTCCAACTTGTCAAACCTAAATGCTATAACTTTTCAAACATTATTCAGTGTTGTTTCTAGGGAGGTCCTGGGGACATTTGCCCACCCTTTTGGCTTGGTGTCCCTTAAATTATTGAGAGGTAGGATACTTTTAATATTGCAAAGGGTCCCATGTACTCTCAATTTGCCGAAATGACCCCCTCAGCTGAACACCTAGGAACAACACTGCCTATTTCTTTCCAGAGCTATAATTCATGCAGAAAGGAACACAGGTTGACCTAAGCTTTTTAAATTCTTAGCAGAGAAAGTCATTAGAAAATGTCATGATACACTTGGTCTCCTATCTTTGAGCTAAGGATATCAAGATAGTGATAAGCGCAGTTTAATGAAGCTTTATCATATGGCACTACAAACTGCATCCACTCTGATGGCCATTATGGAACAGCGGGAACTTCAGAAGGGTTCACAGGAAAACAGCATACAATCATTGTGACAATGGTAAAATCTTTGGCAATGAATGTAAGCATTGAAAGATAATAAACCCATACAAACTATTCCTGCTAATAAGAAAGACTCTTGATATAGTAGCAATAGTTAATGGCTTGATTAGACTTAATAATAAAACTTTCAGGATGACAACTTTTTTCCAACAACAAAACAAAGCTCCAAAGATAAGCTCAACTTCCTGCCTGTTCTGCATGGCTACCCAAGTGAACTTTTCTCTCAGGGAATCTACGCTACAATTATCAACATCTAATACATAATCAAGTTACCAAAGGCATTACTCATCCCACAAATAGGATCAGTCAAAAGTAAATTGCACATTCTAGCTGAATCTAATGAGGATCAAGTTGGAAATACTATCCCTTGAAGGCTTTTGTAACTACCCATAACCATAGCAACGCATTACAGTTTTTATCTTTTAACTTGAAAGTTTTAGTTCTCATGAATAGTTTTTATTTTTCATATTGATTGTGCAAGAGCTGGGAAGTTCCTAGACTTAGATTAAGAAACATTTCATCCTAAAGAAACGATCTGAAAAAGCTGATATTTTATTGAAATTTGAGCAATGTTGACCCAGGTAGTTTCTTGGCTGAATTTTTCTTCATTATTAGCAATCGAGTTAGTATTGCAGATGTCGAATACACACTATGGTCAACATCGTTTGTTGAGAAATTCTAAATCAAATTAGCCTCTTTCATATGAAAAATCACATGACTTATCAAAAGCTTATTTCATTAGATGAATCTCTCAAATTTTAAATTTTTCACAGATCTAAATATATGTGCATGATAAACCAATTTTCAGGTATTTTTGTGAAATTAATACCCGATATTTGTAGAATTCCTTTTGCAATTAAAGATACGACTTTTTACAAAATGCTCAAATGGGGGAGGCAAAGAAAGAGTGGATAGGCCATAGTCTACTCTCTACACACACAACTATTCATGTATGTTATCAAGTCAAGATGTAGCTTTGAGATTTGAGATTTGTCATGGTATCTCGAGATAACCAGACTACAGAGAAAACAGATAAGTTAAAACAGGCCAGATTATTTGTCTGCATTTTAAACTTTGGAAATACCAAAACATCTTCTCAATTTCAATTGGTTTTTTAAAACCATTCTCCTTAACTTCTTACAAAAATGCTTAACTTTAAATAAATGGTTAATATAAGTTATGGTTATCTTAATAAATATCATAAATATGATTAATATTTCATCATCGTCAATGAAAAATATTTTAATTATAAATATTCATAATTTCCACATTAATATTTTTCCAAATCATCTATCAAGTATAATAAGTATTTGTTTATTCATCCTTGAATTGTTAATGTTTATCTAATAAGATAAGCAAATTGGATAGTGAGTTTGTATCATGAAACCCCAAAACTGAGGAGTTTGGTATCTGACAACTCCACATGTGCAACAAGGGTAACAAAAAGAAAGTTGGCAATTATCCAACACATCTGACAAACTTGTCATAGACTTCATAAAACATGCAAATATATTCTACCATCTCCAGCTCCTACAAAACATTCTGACATATAACTATGTGGTGCTATGTAATACAGACATTTGCCAAGTTTTGCAAACGTATGATACAGTGTTACATTCATTGGCACCCAACTGAAATGATGCACATATGCATTTGAATTGAATTTGATAGAATAATCATGACCAAACTGAATAAATATCCCTATTGACAATTCGTAACTTCAAGTGTCTTCAGATTTTCATGAATTTTTTTTCTGAGAATAACAAATAATAATTCTCTTCAGAACCCCCTTCCATATTTTCATAGAGCCAAGAAAACTTTTTCTAGATAAACCTTGACAACAGTAGCAAATTAATTATAATTTGCTTACCATTCAAGCGTAAAATGAAATGGCCATTACAAACTTTGAGTCAATTAAATATACCGGTTTTATGGTATGTTCAAATATTAAAATATTCAAAACACAAGAATTATACTGAGACAGAACTGAGTCAGTAATGCAACAATTTGTGACGCTACCATTTCTATCTGACCTGTATTGTGTTGATGACGAGGTGACTAATGCTAAACGGATCGCTAGGTCAGAGATGCGACCCAGTTGAGATCAGGGGCTATAAATAGCCAGCACTGATGCACGTCTTTGAAGGGAAATCCCCTTCACTAGGTTTATTGGAGAATAATTCCAGTGGTTGCATCAGCAACAAACAGAAACATTGATGTGGTAGGAATCATCTCTTTACAACCAAACCCTCGATCTGTGCAAGGATAGGGGTTCACTTTTTGAACAGAGAAGTTCGCACTTGAGTTCCCTCTTTTTCAACAAGTGAACAAGAAAGTTTGAACTTTGACTTTCAAGAGCATTGCCATTAGCCCTTCTTTGAAACATCTGATGGCATTCTAACATTGTTATCAAAATCGTAGGACCAGAGCAGCCAGATCATAGAGCAGAACATACACACTTTTTCAAACTGAGTAACTTCAATATGATGCCAAAACCTCTTGTTGAAGAAAATCATAAAGGCTGATATCTATTGGAAACAAGATAAAGGTCTTGTCATAGTCCGTCTGTATTCCCCCTGAATAGAAAAGGCTTGTAACACCAGTTCTGCTGGAACTAGATGTGATACAAACATCTCTTTATATTCCTGAAGATTTGACACAAGATGAATAATCAAGATCTTGCTGCAACACAAACCACTAAATACTTCTGTCTTCCTCCTGAATATACCAATCCACACAGGTAATGTGTAACCTTTGTAACACAAGCTCTGTTGGAGCTATATGTAATGCAAACATCTCGTTATATTCCTAAAGATTGACATCTGCTGGACACAAGATGAACAATCAAGATCCTGCTGCAACATAGAACACCAAACATGTCTGTCCTTCTGAATATACAAATCCACGCAGGTAATGGTCTACCTTTGTAACACAAGCCCTGCTGGAACAGAACCTCTGACCCATTTAGGAATAAATAGGGCAAGACTTAGTGAAAGAAGCTAATCTCAGTAATCTGATTATTGGGTCATTGTGATACTAACTTCATTGAGGACAAAACTATAAATAGACAGCAGTGACTGTATGTCCACAGGGAAATTCCCTATAACCAAGGCTTGGCAATCAAATTGCATCATTCAAAACCAACGATTGAGATGCAGAGTGGAACAGGAAATATTAGCAGTTCAAAACAACCTAGTTCCCCTTTCATTTACTCCAGTAATGTCAAGTCTGTGGTCAATGACTTGTCAAAGTTTTCCTTTTGCCTAACCCTAAATTCCAGACAGACAGAAAGACAGAATTTATTCAATTTTCAAGGCCTCTAGCCCAAACAACATACATTTAAAGGTTGATCATAACATTGCCTAAGTTACCTTAAATTTCAGATTACATGAATCTTGTCTTTTCAAAAATTTACATCCACCATTGATTTGAATTTCAGTAAAGTCATTTGGAAGAAATTCTACTGCAAGTCTAGGACAAACTAACAGTGATAGAAGTCGTTATGACTAGATATACTCAAAAGAACCAGCAACAGATTGAGCAAAATGGAATTAATGGATTGGAAAGAAAATGAAAAGATTCAATTGGACTGAGACAACATGAAGCCATGACTGAAGTATGTGAACAATGACCACAAAACCATCTTACTTTTGCACATAGCTTGAAGCTCCCTTGCTGCCAGAAGATAATCCTGAGCTATGTGTCATTTGTCAGAGACAACCTTTCTCAACTCAGCAGGTACTTCAAACACAAAAATCTCACTTTGGCGGTCGAATCACAAACCTTTGGTCTTAAGACATAAATGTTGATTCATTTTATTGTGTGACTGAGTTTGCCGTTTACTCCAGATTGGCAAAATGTTTTGGTAGATTGAACTAGATTCCTTCTTTTCTGCAGAAGGACCATCTATCAGTTTGGGTACTAAAAAGAACAGGTTGCTCAGCTGTATCAGAATCACAAGCTTGTCCAATTTTGAATCCTGCAGTAAAAACTTTTAGATTGTTGTATTGCCATTGAAATTTGTCTTCATTCTTGAATGTGTGCTTCCATTACAAACTTTGTTTGACCTTAACATAAAAGTCAGATTTCATACACGCTGAGGCAGCAACCAGTTATCAAAATGAGATGAAGTTATGTTTTCTAGAAGACATCCTGTAACAACACTCTTTGCAATGACATGAAGGCCAAAAGGAACAATTCATCATAAACCAACTTCCAGCAAAAGTACAGTATCTGTCTTACTATCTGAGAAAATTCTCCATGGTACCCTAAAATCGGAACAATTTCTCTTGATTTGTACTCCTTGAAGTCTGAAAATTAACTCTGAACAACATAACACAGTCACTGAAATAACTGAAAACTTAAAACTAAAAACAATAATTTAGGACACAAAAATGTATATGGTATAAATGCCCTTAATGGAAATAGTTATTTAAAACAAGGAACATTGATCCTAATTATCATAATATTTTGGTTCATCAGGGTTCAAAATAAGCACTAGCCCGGTAGCCAATGGCTAGTGAAAAAGATGCTGGACAAGTAAAAGGCGTAGTCCAAACATTTTAAGTTGTTATGATTATTCAGATGTATTTGGCGAGTAAGAATGTCTTTGGGCTAGTACTCTCAGACTCAGTGATGCACTAGTCCAAATGGCTAATACAGCAATGGCACTACTTTCGACCTGTTCATTTACTGTAGTTGGGGACCGTTGAACCTCTACTCCTTTAATTACTCAACTAGTCATGAATATAACAAAGCAATGGCACTTGCTTGTCATTACAAACTTTCTACAAGAGAACAGACGTTTGAAACACTGCTGTCAAGGCTACTATGCTGCAACACATGCTGTGAGAGAAAGTATGCCAAGCTTAGGCTGAATCAAGCACTGGATCTATCGGACTCAAATAATCAATAGAAATAAACAAGGCAAGACAGTTTGTGACTGAATGAAGCTAGGCTGATCATTGGGTCATCGGTAAACTGCCCACATTGAGGCCAGCTGCTAAAAATAGCAAGCATTCAATGCATGTTCATAGGGAAATCCCCTACCGAGAACATTGAAGTCTTCTGCTCTTACGCTAGTGCTGCTATGTCTGCTATAAGTTAAAGGCCCGTTGCGCTCTTTGCAGAATAAAATATCCATGAGTTGTCAATGACAAAATTTATTGTTAACTTCTGTCTATGGTTTTACTGATAACCGATGTGTTGTTGGTATTTGAACAGACATGCGTTTACTTTCCTTTTGAAGGATTCTTTAAATTCTTAAAGGCACAACATCAAATGGTCTCAGATTTCAAAACTTTTTTTTTCAGCAAAATAAAATATGATTTAATAAATTAAATTTTGTATAAAAGGTCAAATGATTCTATTTTCTGCGTAACATCATCGACATAAAAGATTCATAATAATTATAAAAGTGTTTCCATTTTAATTGAAATGATCGGTATAAAAAACCATTAAAGAACATTTCTTAAAAGATAACATTTTGCTCTAGATTAAGACATCTTATAACCAATGATATTGCAATTTCCTAATTAACTGTTGCCAACTGATAATGTTCTATCCCAAAGTAGAATTGCAATATTTTGGCAAATTTTTAGCTGATGGGCTCCTTTGCAATGGTAAAAGTATCCTACATCTAATAATTTTGAAAGACACCAATCCAAATAGGTTGGTAAATTTATCCAGGTCCCTCAAAAGAATAAACTGATTATTTTGATCGAAGAATACCAGAATACCCTAAGGAAATATACAAGTTTATGAAGTGCATAGGAGAAGTAGACTCAATATTTACTTTGATACTACCTCTCTAGGGCTATGCAGTCCCACAACACCCCTCTTGATAAAAAAAGTATAAGCTACCTCATTCCATTTTCAGAAGACTTCTTTGAGAGGCATGTTAGAAGTTGGAATGACAATAATGCTGAGGAATATATGGATGACAACTTCTTTGTTCATTGTATGCCACGTTTCGACACAGATTCTTGTGTAGTTCTCAAGCAGAGGAAGAGTAATGAAGTAGGGGCATAAATATACATAAATAGTACAATGCTAAGAAGTTGTCATCCATATATTCCTCAGCATTATCATTTTCAGAAGAACAACAAAGGTGAGGTGAAGTGATTTGGGGTTTATTGCTGCTTTCAAGAGTATTGATATCACGGCTGCTAGTATTAATGCAGGAAGAAAGCCTGCAACACTATTATGGCTATGCATTTGGTGAAATCAGTGAGCATCAGCTGGAACAAGCAAACCATGGGTGGTACTATGGCGTAACTGCGCTGAAATTCAGAGTAGCATTACGACCAAACCTTACTGTGTGTAGAACATTTTACTACTACAGACAAAGTTGCTGAGCCCCTGGTTGGATTAGAATCCAGGACCTCTTTATCCAAGACGAACTGCAACACCTTAACCAAGAACAACCAAGAGCATACAATCCCTCTCGACTCAAGTCATTTCTTCCCTAGAAACCTGGTTACAGCTACAGGTGAGGTATGTTCTGGGCTGGAAATACTGAATCTCAGTTTGTTGCAACTGAAATAAGTTGTACAATCAGCATGTCTCAAAAATAAGGTTTTTACTGTTTTCATTTCTGTAAAGGCTTGAGATTGCCTGTTTGATGTGTACATATTTCTTATTATACTATAGAAGACAGAACTAAGTTGGAGATGCAAGACATTATTTGATTTGAGGAAAATATGGATGTGATTCTTGTTACAAAATTTCAGGAGGTGGTTATGAGAATGACCCACTGATTTCTCATAGTAAGTGCGGTAAAGTTGTCCTTGTTGTTGTCACATGTAGTCCTCAGTTTTAGGATTGCATAAAATGCAGGCATTTCAATAGTATGTTCAAATTCTGGAAGAAATACCAATGGTTCAAGGTTGTCATTTTTTTTAAGAGAGGAGACCTTATTTGTTCCCTTTCCTAAAGCTGTTTAACATTTCTGAAGCAACACGTTATCACTTCTCCATGTAACATCAATGGCAGTTCACAGTAACTCTGCAATCAGCATTGTTTGCTTTCTATTGCAGAAGACTTCAAATTGGGTACCATCACTGTATTTCAGAAGTAGCTTTGTTCGTTACCTTTTTTTATTCCTAAAAGTACATTCAGTGTTGTTTCTAGAGATGGTCCTGGGGAAATTTCCCCACCCTTTTTGATTGGTGTCCCTTAAAATTTGGAGAATTAGGGTACATTTTTTTTTAAAAAAGGCCAAAATGACCCCCTTAACTGACCACCTAGGAACAAAACTTTGTATCAAAATCTGTCAAGTGACGGCTGACCTTGAAGTTTTTGGGAAACAAGAGAATCTTAAGATAGATAATCAATTAATGATATTTGTTTGTCCTCTAAATTTAACAGAGAGAACCTTTTCTCATGGATGAAAAAGTGGAAGATTCATTCAATCTCATGAAATAAAAAACTGTATGCCAAAACAAGTGCTTGCATAGTTGGCTTTCCAGGATTCAAACCAATTTCAACACAGAATGTGTCAGGCCCCTTACCCATTGAACATAATTTTTTTAAATATTATATACCACACTACTGAAGAAAATTTGATTCCTGATTGGGACAAGTTTCAAAATAAGATAAATTTCTCAAATTGCAAATTATGCTATCAAAATTAGTACCTGAATTTGCGAAAATAAACTTGTCCATGATACACACACACGAAAAAAATTGTGCCTTATGTCTGTAAAATAAATTAACATATTTGATGAAAAATATTACATATACAAAATGAGATAAAGATGCAAGACAAAGAACACTGGGGATAAAATTGATAAGTGTAAAACAATATTAATAGTGAATATGAAATGAGGATCAGATTTGCCCATGCATTAGCCAAGGGTAATTTTAACATACACAAATTGTTACGTAATCCAACATCGCGCGAATATTGGCAAATTAGGTCAAGCGCAACGCTTTTGTCAACAATGTTTACATCCGATAAGTGCACGTGTTGACACTAAATCTACCTGAACATCAACAAACGACGCTGAGTCAAGCGCGAATATTCAGAAAACACAGATTTCATGATGGCGAAAAACGCCGACCTTTCCCTTGCTAACCTACGCGACGAAACGCTAAACGCGTCAGGGAGTTCATCAATGCGATTGAGAAGACGAAAATCAGAAAATAGAAGCAATTGATATCTACAATTGAGTCAGTGGAGGTAAATTCAAAAGATGATTCTACCTTTTGGAATCCCCCAAGCTCGATCACACGGCGATACAGGCGATACAAATCCACCTCTCTGCCTCCGATTTGGGGAATGCGATCATACGGTGTTCTGAAAGGCAATAAAGTTACCATATTGTAACAAAATGGAAATTAAAACACACAGAATATAAGTAAATGGATCAAAGTTTCAAATAGAAGAAGATACGCACCCTCTGTTTTGGTGAAAACGTTGCAAATCTTGCAAAAAGCTGCGACGGTCTTCTTCATACGTGAAAGGGTCTTTGTTCAAAAGGTTAGCCATTTTGAAACTGAATAATCCACAATAAGATACACTTATTGTTTCCACGAACACCTCAAACAGTACGATCAGCCTACAACGTGGGCGACATCGATAATATTACACCGAACTGCGGGGTAAATCCTCAATATTTTGGGGATTCCACATATCCTTGCTGGCTGAGGCTGAACTCGCGACTGCGCTGACCAGTCCTATGCACAAACTCGATCCAAAATGAGCACAAATCTGGGAGATCTAGGCCTAATTACAGCCCTAAGAGGGTATCCAGATCCCAATATACCTGGATATTAGTTAATCGTTTTAACCTTGGCTCGTCATCGTTGTCCATACGCGTCTAAATTCAACAAAAATCCTAACAAAAAACATAATGAACATGCCGAAATGCGATTGTTCACTAGAGGGGTCCCTGCAATTGCTCATTGCCTCGAATCCGTTAAACAACATGGCGGAGACCATGAGGTGCTTCAGTAGCAAGAGCGATGCATCGCCGCTAGCGTTGCAAGATCTGTAGAATAGCTATTGCAAATTTTGACCTGAAAAGTGCATTAAAATATTTGAATCTGCTCATTTGTGAAATTCAATCTAATCTGTAACGCGAAGTTTATTTGAAATAAACTCCTCTGCTTTCCTAGCGAAGCGGTTGACCACAGTGCGCTAAGAACGATAACTCTTCCCTTATCGATCGGCCCCACCCCTCTAATCATTTACTTTCCGTTATTAGAGAAACAGTAAAGCACTAACTAGATTTTTTGTACACTTTTGATTAAGATAATCTTTCAAAATGATTCACAACGATTATTTGGAAACGGTGACGGAATTCGAAATAAATATCAAAGCAGGCTGTTTGAATCAAATATAGGTCGATATTATTTTCATTGTGATGAAACGACGCTATCGCATTTCAAAGGATAAACGACCGTATTTGTTGCATTTAGTTCGATTCATTTAACAAAATACTATTAATTTTTAATTGTATGCCTAGATTTATAAGTTACAGAAATCTTTGTTATATCTAAAACGTCATTTATTCGATCCAGTTTACCTTTGTGTGATTTTCAAGTACATAATAGGCATACCTTGAATAGCCTGATATTCTTTATATAGTAATTGACTAATTAAAACTTAAAATTAAATTCTCTGACGTTAATAATTTTATTTAGATTCAATCCCCACGTAGTATTTTATCAGTTTAATTGATGCTTTACAGGAAGGCAACGTCAGACTCAATTCATTGTAAAACAACAAAGTGATAATTTAGTTATATGATATATATGAAAACAAAGGCATGGAATATATACGATATAACGTTGTAGTTAATTTCCTTAACCTTTTCATCTTGTCTTTAGCGCCATGAATGTGCTAACGTGGAAAATTCATTTTTCCATATCACAACGATGCCACTTTTAACTCAATCAGTGGTTTAATCAATGGAGAAGCAAATGATAGATTGTGAGTGTGCCAGTACGCTACTACGATAGTAAAGATCGTACAATGTGCCTTGCCTTGCCGTGCACTCACTGAAACGTAATCGATGACACGTGACCACGTGCTGTCTATGAATGAAACGGCCAAAGAATCTCCCACGCTCTATGGCATACGAACTATATCGAGACACACTGTGTTGGGCAACCCTCGCATTGCAGGGATATACATCCTCTATACTATTTATAAAGTACTCCGTCTCACAGCCGTTGAAGTTCACGGCTTGTATATCTACCAGATACCAACAATAATACACTACGTTATGCTGTAGAACTTACCTGAGGAAAAGGCTCTGCATGAGGTTTATGGAATAGGATATTTTTTTTATGTGAAAATGCATTTGGAATGCGTTGCTTGTTATATGACGTACCTATTTCGTATATATAATGACAAATTGTGATATTGTTATTATTAGTATATTTCCATGGCTATACAGAACTCACCTGGATGGTACAAGCACTGAGGATTATATATTTGAAGGACGTTTTGGTGAAAGTGCCTTTAATATGGATTGCTTGTAATACGACGTACGTATTTCGTTTAAGTGCTACATGTTGAAAATTAAAAAATAGGATGGGAGTAAAGAATTAATTTCTTTGGCTATGCAGAACTTTCCCCTAAGGGAAAAAGATTTGAGGGTTATGGGTTTGTACGACGTTTTATGATGAAACTGCCATCAAGTGTATTGCTTGTAATACGAATTGGTATCGCGTTCTGTATTTAACCCTTGCAACAAGACTAAAGACCTTAGGAAACTTCTTTACAGTTGCGTCACTCACTGTAGTACATTCAAGATATTGATGATTTGATAACATTTTGTAAAAATCATTGCCAAAATATATACATCTATATATATTTTAAATAAGGAGAGTTGGTTTCTCACGTGAAGAAAGGTTGTATATGGGAAAGAGTAAACATCAGATGGTTCAGACTGGATCAATCTTCTTTATACGATGAATTCATTTCGACCATACATCTATATACATGAACTTGCGAGTTTGGACTGTAGGCCTATATTATGATAATGATTTCTTATGTTATGTCCATGATGTCAATATTTGTGTTAATTGAATTAATGATAGTGTGTCATTGCGGACTTAGTGTTTGACTCATCTGATTGAAAAACGACACAAGAAACTGTGTCAAAACGTCGCATATCATGAATAAAGAAGTTATATCGTCCATATATGTTTCTTCATTATTAGTGTTTGGAAGATATTACATAGTATTAAGACACCTCGTTAAAAAAGCAACCTTTGAAACTATAAATTTCGATGCATTTCATTTTGAAGGTAAAATAATTATGTATTTACCAAAGACATAAAATGCTTGAAGTAAAGTGTAACATGTTCATTCCAGATCATTAAAAAAGTAATATTCTAGAGCTTTTTTATAATAACTCTTAAAAATAACGATTTTTAGTTATACTCTTTATCAAGCTGCAAAACAGAACTCCCATGTCACCAACTGATAGTCCCGTGCATATAAGGTTACACCTGTAGCGTTATGGCACCGATGGTGACGAAATCCTAAAAGCTCCGCCCACTTTCATGCATTCCACGCTTTCCACCAATCAGCGCGCCGCATGCTGTGGGAATATGCCAGTGACGTCACAGTTGGCGATTCTTCCTTCAGTTCATTGACAAACTTGATGCCTGTGACTACTATAGCCTAGTCTTTCTCTTCTCTCGCACTCTAACGATTGTGCCGTAGTAAGACTGGCGTAAGACTGACCTAGTTTGGCCGATGCGCACACACATTCTCTCAGTCGATGCAATCAACTAGGTCTCGCTTAGTAAACACGTGGTTTCCCAACTGTGCCATGCTGTGGAACTATTGTCAAGTGTGCCGGACCAGCCTTGCGTTGTCGGGACCTTCGTGTGACGAGAGAATATTCGCCTTGAAGCTTTTTCAGTGAAGGACGTCTTCGTACATTCACGATGGTCGTGGTACGCGCGGAGTTCTAAGTGTTTTAAAGAAAGAGGGCCAAATCATTGAATAAACCAGGCTTATGAAAGTTTGGGTTACCTTTCGAAAAACTTTGATATACCAAACATAAGAGTTGTTTTGTGTGACGGTCTATCGCCGCAAAGTACGAAGTCTCCGTATGTTTCTTCATGGCCTTGGTAGGAGCGGAGAAGTGTTTTGAAAGAAAGAGGGTCAAATCGTTTAATTCAGTCGGGTGACAAGTTTGGTGTACTTTTATACCGGAAACAAAATATCGTTTGGCGTGAAGGAGTATTTCCCGTTGTGCATCGCTGTAGTCTTCGTACATACACTGCAAGAGGAAAAGTAGTTTACAAAGAAACAGGTTCAAATCATCAAATACACCAAGATGTCAAATGTGATGGAACTATGGAAGTTTACCATAAAAGAGTTTATACCTTAAATTTAAAGTTGCATGGTGTGTTGGTGTATCTCCGCCATTTAGCTGTCTTAGTTAGCAAAGGATGTCTCGCAAAAATAAAAAAAGTGTTAAACAAGAAAGAGGGTCAAATCGTCAAATGTAATTGAAGATTGCTATACTTTTAGAAGCGCTTATAGCATACATTAAAATGTGATTGATGTGACGGAGTATCTCTGCTATGTAGCTGTCTCAGTAAAGGATGTCTCGTATATTTATGGCATTTGTAGGAGCGGGGAAGTATTTTCACTGAAAAGATGGTCAAATCATCTCAAACAACCGGGTGACACATGTGATGGAAGATTGATGTACATTTGGAAGAGCTTGTATCCTACATTTAAGTTGCTTGGTGTGTAAAGGGGGTCTCCTAGTCTTACACTCAGACTGTAGTTAATATTATATTAACAAAACCGCTACAAGAGCAAGTCTAGATCTGCAGTGAACAGAACTACATCTGAAATTTTAGCAAGACAGGATTGGCCTTACTTTCAATTAATATCAACATAAACCACGACTAACAGCCTTATTTTCCCACTAACAACACAGTACTCGACCAACAACATCATTTCCTCTATTTCCAATTCTTCAAGGCTCCTTTCTTATCTTGAATAAAATAGTTGATTTTGAGAGTTATTATTTTTCAGAGACTGAATATAAGTCTAGGGGTCTTCGTATACTTTCACGATGGGTTGGCCGTAGCGGAGAAGTGTATTGAATGAGAGAGGGCCACATTGTACAATAAACCAGGTCGGTAATGAAGTTTGGTATAAATATTAGACGAGCTTTTACCTTTAAAATATTTGTGTATAGGCTCAATGCTCGTCATGTATAGCTTGCTGAGCAAAATGTTTCTTCGTTGGGGCGGCGAATTATTTTGAAAGATATAGGTAATGCCGTCAACAATGTATGGTGACACATGTTTTGGAAGTTTGGTGTACTTTTAGAAAAGCTCACATCTGACATTACAACTTCCTTATGTGACGTAATATATCCGCAGTGTACCTGTATCTAAGTAAAGGTAGTCCTAGATCCTCGTGCATCCATGAAACTGGTAGGAGCGGAGAAGTGTCCACAAGAAAGGGTCAAATCGTCAAGATCACCGGTACATACTTTCATATAGACTAACATATAGTCCCTGAAAAAAGGTTTTTTTTTACTAAAATTTTAATTTCAAATATTTGATATTAAAATAAAAAGAAGCCCTGAACAATTCTTAATTTCAGGTGAGGCATCTAGACTTGCCAACATTGTCTAGACTTAAGAAGGCTCGTTTAATGTTTTCGCTTTCATCATCATCATCATCATAACATATTTATAATGCGCTATTATCCATGTAGGCCATGCTCTGTGGATAACAGACTAACTTTCATATGTTATGAATGTTTGGTGTACGGCTTGAAGAGCTTCAACCTGCAATAAAAGCTGCTTGGTTTGACGGAGTATATGTAGCAGTGTCAGTAATGTGGTCTGCTGGTACATTTGTGATAGTATCGATAGAAACAGGAAAGTGTTTGACTATAGAAAGAAAGTAAAACCGTCTAAATACACCAGGATGTCAAATGTTATGGAAATTGTGTAACTTACAAGAGCTTTTATCTGACATAAACAACTTTCTATAGACTCGGTGTAGACTTTCGAAGCAATGTGGTCTTCGTAAAAGTTCATGGTGGCGAGTGGATAAGTATTTTCAATGACGGAGGGTCAAATCGTATACAGCATGGTCAAATTTCCGAATCTCTGAACATCCTGAGGAGTTAAGACAGAAAATGGTCTGATATATCTGTATTGATATTTTGTTAAGTAAAAATACACTTTGCTGATTAATTTCCTGTGATCGTTTACAATGATGAATTTTCTTTTTTATAATGACTACAATGTTCGGTATAGAACGTGACTGCATCAGGGATGTCTCGAAATATCATCGACACGCAATTTAATGTTGAAGTTGTTTTCATAGTACAAACACTAATTTCGATAGAATACTTATTTCTCATAAATACCACTTCTGAATGTGTTAAAAATGACCACTTTTTGTTTAGTGCCTGAACTTAATGTTTTCAATATTTTTCGATGTGCATGTGTCATCTTTTATCGCTCTTCCTCATAACTTTGTATACAAATTAATAATGATCAGAATACTGTTACATTTGTATTCTTTGCATTTGTGAAAATGTATTTGATTAGCACTTAAGTCATAGTAAAACCTGTGTACATAATACAAATGTGGAAACATATGTGACTTTTCCATCATGTCCAAAGCGCTACCTTTATCATTATCAGTTGGGTGGACTGGGTGTGATGTGGATGAAGTGCCTTGCCCTGACAGACGATACTGGATAAAAGTTTCGTCACAGATGTTTGGTGTTTCTGCCGAGATTTGAAGTGACCCGGGCCAACGGCATGAGAGGCGAGCATGTCACCTCTTATATAGCACTGTGCTCCACCTCATAATTATGTTGAGGATACATTCGAGGAAATAAACGCTCTTCAAATATAAATCGCATATCTTATGATAGAGAAAGCTTGGAATTTTTATGTTTCCCTGTCCTGTGTACCTATATCTAAAAAAAACTCCAAACAATATGAATATAAACACATCCGCCCTATTGTCAATTGATTAATAAGTAGTAGTATTTTAATATGTGCACATATGTGCCAACTGCCTAGCGTGAGTTACGATAATTTCTCTCGCTCGGATAATACACACATTCGTAGATCATATGACACAGTTCCTCGGGCAATAGCCTCTATATACCAGTCTAACGTCCTCTTTGTTATAACTGATAAAACTACAGCATAACGAGAGAGGTGACCGTCACGATCCTTGACTGTGTATGGAATAGGAACCCTCTATACAGTCTAGATACTATCCAGCTTACGAAAACACAAGGAGAAATCAAGCTATGGCTATACAGCCGTGCATTATCATTTTAAATATAATTCAAAGGCTAAATTTTAGACTAGTGACGCGGTAGTTAATTGATATGCGTCTCCTTTACTTCCATTTGAATGCCTTGTGCTGTAAAATGAAAACAACCGGTCAATGCACCATGTGTTCCGCATATGTTTTCCAGCGATAAAAAATACAATGACAACGTTCACTTTTCAAAATCGAAGAGCAGCTGTCACATTTCCACGACCTGAGTTAATACCACAGACAGCTACATGTTTAATATATGGCTTATATCTGTTTTCCGTGTTCCGAAATAGCTGAAAAACCTTAAAGGATTAATGTGAGCAGGATACTGACGGATGTTGCGTATTTGCCATTTTAAGTCAATGGTTGTATCACTGCATAAATTGTCACGATACCCCCGATAACACGAATAATATCTCTGTGTAAAAGTGATGTTGCCTTCACTTCGTACCCAATGCAATTGTATCTTCATACAAAAAAAATATCTGTTTTTGCATGTACATAAGTGTTCTTCAGATTCTTCCCTTTGTTCTTGAAAGTTCTTACTCAAAATAAACGAGAAAAAATTTGGATAATATCACAAGTTTCTCGCCAAACACCCAAAGTTCGAATCAGGACTATCATCATGCCGTGTCAGGTACCCACTTTATTGCTGGTTAGACATAATAATGTTTGAATTTGGTCATCAACTAGAGTCACACTGGCACAGGAACCCGATATCGTAAATAAAATGTAGGTAAAACGTGAGTAAGAAAGACCCGTCCCCTCTAAATAATAGAGTACACAGGAACCCGATATCGTACATAAAATGTAGGTAAAACGTGAGTAAGAAAGACCCGTCCCCTCTAAATAATAGAGTACACAGGAACCCGATATCGTACATAAAATGTAGGTAAAACGTGAGTTAGAAAGACCCGTCCCGATATCGGGTTCCTGTGCACACTAGTGCACAGAGACACTTGAATGTATTAGGTTATGCAGACAGTTTCCCCTTGTTTAAAACAATATATAATCAACCAACAATATAAGTCCCCTCATTTACATCATAATCCTTAACAAACAACATAAACTCTCTTAAATTACAACAATTTCCTAAACCACCTAACATTGTCCTTAACCAACAACAGAAATATTTGTTCACAACATATTGTCCTAAACCATCCCCCCATAAGACCCTTTGTTCAAAACATTGTCCTCGGTCAAAAACAGAAATGCCCTTGCTCACAACATTGTCCTAAACCATCCTCATAAGTCCCTTTGTTCAAAACATTGTCCTCAGTCAAAAACATCCATTCCCTTGTTCACAACATTGTCCTAAACCATCCTCTTCTAACAACATAGACCTCTACAAACAACATATTGCATTACTAACAACATGGATCTCGTCCAACAACATTAATTACTCTTTAAACAACAAAGACCTTGACCAAAAACTGTTTTTCCATACTCACAACAGATACCACGATTGTCAACATTTTTAATCTCACTAACAACATTGACCTCATTCTCGGAACGTAAACTCTGGATTATCGAGAATGACCTTTGCCAACAACATAATTTTCCCCACTTACAAAATGGACCTCGACCGACAACATTAATTTTCCTTCTAACAACAAAGACCCCGATCAACAACCTTATTTTCCTCACAAACATCATAGACCTCGACCAAAACGTTATTTCCCCTATCAACATTATTGACCTCGACCAACGTTATTTTCCTCACAAACATCATAGACCTCGACCAAAATGTTATTTCCCCTATCAACATTATTGACCTCGACCAAAACGTTATTTCCTCTATCAACATTATTGACCTCGACCAAAACGTTATTTCCCTTATCAACATTATTGACCTCGACCAAAACGTTATTTCCCCTATCAACATTATTGACCTCGACCAAAACGTTATTTTCCTCACAAACATCATAGACCTCGACCAAAACGTTAATTCCCCTATCAACATTATTGACCTCGACCAAAACGTTATTTCCCCTATCAACATTTTTTACCTCGACCAAAACGTTATTTCCTCTATCAACATAATTGACCTCGACCAAAACGTTATTTCCCTTATCAACATTAGGGACCAGTCATTTATAATAGGGGGGGGGGGGGTGGGTGGGCCGGTGAAATTTCCCCACAGTATGTCCCAAAAAAAGTGACCAACCCCTTAAAGCTGTCATGATTTTTTAGGACCCCCACATATTTTTTTATGACCCACCCAAATTTGTTGTCGTGTTTGAAAACAGCACTAAAATACTGTCTTATTTTTTTGTGACCCACCCCTAAAGGCTGTCTTTTTTTTTTTTGACCCACCCCCTAAAATCACCGGCCCACCGCCCCTTATAATAAATGACCGGTCCCTTATTGACCTCGACCAAAACGTTATTTCCTCTATCAACATAATTGACCTCGACCAAAACGTTATTTCCCCTATCAACATTTTTGATCTCGAGCAAAACGTTATTTCCCCTATCAACATTATTGACCTCGACCAAAACGTTATTTCCCCTATCAACATTATTGACCTCGACCAAAACGTTATTTCCCCTATCAACATTATTGACCTCGACCAAAACGTTATTTCCCCTATCAACATTATTGACCTCGACCAAAACGTTATTTCCCCTATCAACATTATTGACCTCGACCTCGACCAAAACGTTATTTCCCCTATCAACATTATTGACCTCGACCAAAACGTTATTTCCCCTATCAACATTATTGACCTCGACCAAAACGTTATTTCCCCTATCAACATTATTGACCTCGACCAAAACGTTATTTCCTCTATCAAAATTATTGACCTCGACCAAAACGTTATTTCCCCTATCAACATTATTGAACTCTACCAAAACGTTATTTCCCTTATCAACATTATTGACCTCGACCAAAACGTTATTTCCCCTATCAAAATTATTGACCTCGACCAAAACGTTATTTCCCCTATCAAAATTATTGACCTCGACCAAAACGTTATTTCCCCTATCAAAATTATTGACCTCGACCAAAACGTTATTTCCCCTATCAACATTATTGACCTCTACCAAAACGTTATTTCCCCTATCAACATTATTGACCTCGACCAAAACGTTATTTCCCCTATCAACATTATTGACCTCGACCAAAACGTTATTTCCCCTATCAAAATTATTGACCTCGACCAAAACGTTATTTCCCCTATCAACATTATTGACCTCGACCAACGACATTATTTCCTCTACTAACAACATATGCCCTTTTTACATTCGCACTTTTCACCTGGGAGTATGATAACTCCTAGAAGTATTTTTACTGCTAGAAGTAAAAGCATATTTACTTTACATTCCATTGGAATTTAATGATTTGCTTACAGTGAAAATGTAATATTTCACTCAATGAGTGAAACGCACATCCAGAGGCAGGGCAGAGCTTACCAATATTTTACCATAGATTTTGTGTTCAGCAGCAGTACTGGATGTTCTCAGTGTGAACTGCAATATCTAGCATTCCTCTCTGATACATTTCTAACTCATTGGTGAATAACTCTACAATAAAACAAATAACCAGTTTCCTTCATTAAGAAACATGCTCTCAACATGGTAAAAAGAATCATCTTGAATGAAAGTTACTAATGATGAAAACAAATTGTCTGGAAACTCATTCAACTATGCTAATACTATGGAACATAACACGGTTACTCCCAGGAGTAAAAGTAAATATACTTTTACTTTACCTTTTGGGAGTATTTAACTCCTAGGAGTAAAGATACTCTTGTAAGTAAATTAGTTTGGGGCTGTTAACATGGCACGTTTACTCCTATAAGTATATTTACTCCTAGGAGTAATTATACTTATAGGAGTAAGCGTGTGGCTGTGCATGTAAAAAGGGCTATAGACCTCGAATTACCTTCAATTATATCAACATAAACCACGACTAATAACCTTCTTTTCCCACTATCATCCCTGACCTCGACCAACAACATCATTTCCCTGATTAGGCCTTCTGTTATTGACCACGATCAACAACATTATTTCCCCTACCAACAACATTGACCTCGACCAAGAACACAAATTCTCCTACTTAGAATACAAACGTCAACAAAAACATTAAGTCCCCTACAGACAAACATAAAACTCCACTTACAACATTAATTCCCGTAAACGGCACTTATTACGTAGCAACATGGACATGACGTCAAATTGACTCCTATAAATATAATATTGACCTCGACCAACAACAATAACTAATGTTAGCACCATTGACCTCAGCTGCAACTTCGACAACATTGCAATGCTGTAAGTCACAATAAAAGCACGGCCTAACAACACCTAACACAATCCGTCACTGGTTTCTGTCGCTCTCGCTGAAAACGATGGGCTTGCAGTACAACTGATCTGCGAAACTGACATTGCTACTATCGATTTCTAAACGGCTAAATATAGTTAACCCGCCGGCGATATCATGAAGCTACAACGAAACAGGGAGATAGGAAAAGATGTTTAAATCCAGCCGTAGTTCATCGTTTAGAATCTGTTTGGATTACTTCGAACGTGATTTGATACGAAGATAAATATTTGTGCGTGGCTTTCCAATATGTAATGGCGTTATGCAAATTAGTGTTCGGATCTGCGTATGGTGTGACGTTAGTCTTGGATCGAGGTAGCATTATTAAAATGAGGTTTAAAAACTCATATCATTTATTTATGACCTTTCATAGCAAATGAGATAGCTCAGAGATAGTCGCGGGACTCGTTTTTATTTCATAGAAAATTAAATATGTTGAACAGTGTACACAGTGTAGGAGCGGTGTACTCGCGATTTTCAGTACTATGCAAGTGTACTCAATTTGGCAGTACTGCATCTTCCCACGGCAAGGTGAAAACGTATCGAGCAACTCTCCTCGCTTTAGACCTTGCCTTCACAAGGTAGAAAACTGGTGATCCGGAGCAGCGACACCTATCGTGATCACGAGTTACGCCCCTTATCAGCTCTTACAAATTCAAAATACTAACAGACGATCTTTTTGAAAACTATCCGGAGTGAAATTTAATTTCAAATTTCAGTCCGCATGGTTGTTTTCACGTTTTTGATGAGCACCGAGAATGCAGAGAAGACAAACATTTATGTATCACTCAAATTAATCATTTCTCGCCCTTGTAAATCACATACAAAAGTATTTTTTCAAATCGGTTCAGTTAACATGCTGTCTTCTGATTGGACTATTCTACTTCCGTGCAGCGGGTTGAAATGCTAGCACAGAAATCACGGCCAATGATGTCAAGGGAGGAATGGGAAAGTTAAGAAACTTTTTCGTTTCGCCCGTGACGTTGTGAAGATGGCAGTACTGCTGCAGCTTGTATATTGGAAAATCATGATAGGCGGACCCGGGTTTTTGTACGTAGCTGGTTAAATCGAAACCCCAGGGCCAAAATAACGGTATAATTCATTTCTTAAGGTTTCCAACCATTAAAATATAAACTTTCAGAATCCAAATCAGTTAAATAAGGAAGCTATCAGGAAGTGAAAACCAATCAAGTTGTCATTTTCCCGTTTCTTTTGATTTATCATGTTTTATCGTTTATAAAAATGCATGAGCTTTTGACTCAATTTTCTAGATATAGCTTTCGACATTTTCTGTGAATTTCACCATGATCAGTACAGTATTTTAGCTCAAGTATGCAAAAATAGATAGTACTCAACCATTCAGTACTGACGTGCGCGCACACAGTTCTGAAGTGCAGGTGTACTCAGTTATGAGGTGTCGGTACATGTTGAGTGTACACAGTTCTTGTGTGCTTTCAGTTGGACGACTAGTAAATTAACGACATGTATATATAAATATGTTGCAGTGTTTATCAAATAATAAATAAATTATTTTGCGACATATTTGGATATATTGAAATGTTATTTCTTTACCTTTCTCAGAGATGTTTGTTTCAAATTCTACATTTTCAAATCTGACATTCGTAAAAGGTTTGTAAAATATCGGTAGGTGCATAAAATCATTAACTAGAGGATATAAGATAGATATACATGATAAGGAATAAATATAGCCAATGTTTAAGAAATAGAACCCCGCTTTTGTTTTGATGTTTGAACTACAAGCTATGATGTAACATGCAATGACATGAGGATTTTCACAGACATTTATGGGGGAGTCACACTTACGTTCATTTACCTAGTTAAACGTAGTTCATTGAACGTAGCCATAAAACCGCTAACGTGCCGAAAATGAGTGCATTTTAGTAACTACGTAAAACAACGTTTCATCATAAGTTCGTTCACTACGTGTAAGTACGATTAAGTACATATAAGTACGTTTTACTAGGTTTAACAACGGATAACTACGTTCATTGAACAACTGACTAGCTACGTTCGTCTACGTTTAACCACGTTGATTTACATTTAAGAACGTTTATTAGTACAACTAAGTAGGTTGAACTACGTTGAAACACGTTTAGGTACGTCAAAGTACGTTAAAGTAGGGTTAATCACGGCACTACAGTGGTAGGGTATATAAAGACACACGTTTGTGTATTTCATTCTTTCTCTTAATTGTCAAGCCAACAAGAGTGTTAGTTCGTTTTATCAAATATGGGTAAAACGAGAGTCAGAAAAAGTCGCCCCCACCTTCTGATTCAAATCAAGCCGTTTTATCTGCGTTTCGTCATCCATTTCGATTTTGTAAATATATTGAGCAAAACATATCATTTCTCTGTTGATAGCAGCTAAATGCTGTATCATTTTCACCTTCCATCCACTCATCCTCTCTCAATTGTGAAATAAATAGTGTTAAAACGCATACCAGGTGTCTCAGTCACTTGTGACACAAGGTACAAATAAATACATCTACCTAGTTAGGCGTAGTTTATCGTAGTTCAACTTACGCTTAAGTGTAGTTAGATGTAGGGAAACGTACTTAAACGTCAAAGTCTAAATAAGAAACGTACCAAAACGTAGTTACACGTATTTGATATCGTAGTTAACCGTACTAATACCTAGTTTTGTGTACTAAAACGTTCTTCAACTCAGATGAAACTAGTGTAGTTTATGTTAGTTCAATGTAGTCAGACGTAGTACAACGTTCTAGAATGTACTTAAACGTACAAAAACGTACTCGGATACTTAGTAAAGTGTAGTAAATCGTGGAAGAGTTGTACTACGTTAAAGAAAGTTCTTAACTAGGTTCTACTACGATGAACTAAGTTTACATTTTCAATTAACTACGTCCAACTACATTGAACTACGTTTCTGGAAACGTAGTTCGGAAATGCGAAACTTTGAACATGTCCACAAGTTAAATCACAAACTACGTTTGTCTCACGTCTATGTCTACGTTTTGAGCACGGATAACTAAGTATAACTACGGATAACTAGGCTTAACTACAGTTAACTGCGTTGAAGGACGTTCTGCATCACTACGTTCATAAACGTAAGTGTGACTGGGGCATTAAAACGTGTTTGAAAACAAACAAACGTTTTCAAATGGAGTCAAATATAAAAAAAACAAGCAGGTAGAGTCGTCTATATCCCCCGCCATTTGGGATATTTTGAAAAATTGGTATCTCCCGTTTAGACTGATGTCGTAAACTGTCCATTACTGTCAATTGTTTCACAATGCAACTTTCTTTGTTTTTGAATAACACTGCTGAAATAAAGAAGTAATAATACCCAAAAGACATATTCAAACATTCTTAATACATATGAATTTTATTGATGAGCTAGGGCATACAGTTTTAAGTAATGCTCTAGGAAACGAAATTCTAAGTTACGTTTCCAGGGAAACCCTCAAAGTTCATAATCAAAAGAAGTTGAAACCCCCAAAGGCACATCTACACATATCAGTTGATCCATATACCAAGTTTCGTTGAGACACGTCCAACAGTTACTTAGTTGGGCGGGGGATAAAAAGGTAATGTTTTTGAAAACATCCTCAACCTAAGTCTAAAAAGCTTACCGTTTCAACTTCAAATTTGAAATAAAATTTGAAAAAAACGACAGGTCCTCTTACTATGTTTAAGGCGTTATGGTCGCCATTTGAACTGCTTACCACATACCGTAACATCGTTACATTTTCCTTTGTGAACATCATAAGTGTGTCTTTTGAGGCTTGAGGTATTGTAGAAGATTGACCACCGACTTTGCAGATGCATGATCCACTGCATCGGTTTGATACATTGCCTTAACATGTTGTTGTATGTTTTGTAAGGTTTAAAATTCCTTTTCGCTGTTTTTTTTATTTAAGTGTATGTATGTAATGTATAATTATGGTATAGGCCTTGTTACAGATAGGGCAACAGAAACGTCCCGTTTTCTGATGTGCGAGTTAGATATGTGGCGTAAATCCAGTATGGCTTTTTAAAACTCTTCCTGCAGTGCTCGAAAACCATCTTGAACGACTCATGGCAAAAAAAATTCCTCTAGCAGATGCCTTAAAGGGGCAGTAGCACGGTTTTAGGGGGAATATAAGGTGATGTCAGGAAAATGAAAATAAATGGTTCCAATCTTTAGACAATGTATAAAAATAGAGCCATTGGCTCTGTAGCTCATCAGGCATCATATCAAGTTTGCTTTATACAGGCCAGATGAGCTAAAAATTAAACTGTTACCTATTACAAGAAAACCTAAAAAAATAGATTTTAAAGATTGTGACCCCTGTGATCCTATTTGGGGTCATGGGGTCACGAAACCTACAGAAAAGAATCCCAATTGGCCAAGGAGTCTACATGCAGTCTTTCAGCTCAATAGACCTTTTGGAACTGAAGATGATGATGAAAATAAGTTTTTAAGGTTGTGACCCCTGTTACCCTAATTGGGGTCATGGGGTCACGAAATCTACAATTTAGAATCCCCAAGGAGTCTGCACATATCGTTTCATCTCTCTAGACCTTTTGGAACTTGAGACTTGAAATAGGTTTATAAGGTTGTGACCCCTGTGACCCTATTTGGGGTCACAGAGTCACCAAAGTTACAAATTAGAATCCCCATTGTCCAAGGAGTCTGCACATATCATTTTTAACTCTCTACTCCTTTTGCAACTGGAGAAGAAGATGAGAATTGGTTTTTCAGGTTGTGACCCCTGTGACCCTATTTGGGGTCATGGGGTCACGAAATCTACAATTAATAATCCCCATTGGCCAAGGAGTCTGCACATATCACTTTCAACTCTCTAGTCCTTTTAGAACTGAAGAAGAAGATGAAAATAGGTATTTAAGGTTGTGACCCCTGTGACCCTAATTGGGATCACAGGGTCACCAAAGTTACAAATTAGAATCCCCATTGGCCAAGGAGCCTGCACATATCATTTTTAACTCTCTAGTCCTTATGGAACTGGAGAAGAAGATGAAAATAGGTATTTAAGGTTGTGACCCCTGTGACCCTAATTGGGATCACAGGGTCACCAAAGTTACAAATTAGAATCCCCATTGGCCAAGGAGCCTGCACATATCATTTTTAACTCTCTAGTCCTTCTGGAACTGGAGAAGAAGATGGAAATAGGTTTTTAAAGTTGTGACCCCTTGGGGTCACAGGGTCACCAAAGTTACAAATTAGAATCTCCATATGCTAAGGTACGTGTACACAAAATTTCAGCTCTCTAATGTGTATGGTTCATGAGGAGAAGTCGAAAGTGTCAAAAGTTTACGGACGGACGACGGGCCATGCCATAAGCCCATCTGGACTTTCAGTCCTGATGAGCTAAAAATTTACTTCTACTTCTAGAGGAGGGGTGGGAGTTATGGCTTGCTTGATGCCTGGTCAGCGGTTAAAGGGACAGAAGCACCTTTTAGGGAGACTATAAGGTTAGGTCAGGAAAATGAAAGTAAATGGTACCAATTGAAAGACCATCTATTGCAACTTGCAAGAAAATCTTTGAAGCTGAAAATTTGACTAAAAAGAACCAATAGCTAAAGGTACTAGTCAATATCAATGCATCGATGCAATTTATCAATTAGTAATTACTACGCTTCAGCCACAACTGAGGTGTGTTCATTGTAATAATGTGACGGAGGTTTGGGTGATATTTGTAAGCATTTTATTGTTACCGTATTCGACGTAATAAGCGCCCCCTAACAGTGTTATTAAAGATGCCTCTCCAGCCATACCTCATCTTCCTACGCAGAGTGTAAAAGGCCAGTTTCCAAACTGTCAGTTTTATGCCTTGCTGCATAGCCTTGAGTTTTCTGTGCTTGCTCTACTCTGTAGGGGCACTATAGCAGCACAGAAAAGTAAAGTCTCTGCAGCAAGGCATAAAATGACAGTTTGTAAACTGGCCTTTTAGGCTCTGTGTAGGAAGATGGCCATACCTCAAATGCAAACTAATGAAATTTTACATAAAAAATGGTTAGAAGACTGGATTTTAGTCCTCTATAATCACAGTAATTGTAATTTTTCGCTAAAACCTATTTGCAGATCAAGAATATACAAACATTTTTATCATTTGACTGAATGATTTAGACATTTTAATAAGCTCCCCCTCTTTCCATTTTTTAACCGCCTAGAGCGCTTAATACATCGAATACGGTACATAATACATAACAAGAAGTTATAAAATTAATGTGGCTATTTGTGTCAAGTGGTTTGTTTCAAAGTGATGCAATTCCAGAGATAATTTAAGTGAGAATAATATGAGATTCATCCTCCTACATCAGCGTATATGTCTCCGCTAATTCTACAACCTATCCCCCGATATCCTCCTATAGTCTTCTGTCGTTCCGCTGACGGGTGGTTGCTCAGCGCTATTTATAGCCTGTCTGTTTTCACTTTTCAGTCAAACTATTTCGAACTCCATACAGTTGTCTAGTGATGGCGCACATGGAAATCTAAGAGCGCACGATTTGGAGCTTAGTGGGAAATTGCACTGAGAATCAGATTTATTATCCAATAGCACTCCTATTGGTTAATTTGAATCACAAGGTGAGCACGCGGAACGAAGCCAAGAAACTAGTTTGCCGATATCGCTGAAAGGGCATCATTTGATTGGCTTGCTATATATAGCGATACGACAGAAGACCATAGGAGGATATCAGGGGTTAGGTTGTAGCATTAGCGGAGACATATACGCTGATGTATGAGATTGGACATGGAAATATGTTTAATTTGTACACTTGCAAATGGCTTCTTTCACTGAAACAACAAAACTTCAGTTGTTTACATGGCACAATCTTCAAGGGAGATAATTTGCTATGGATCATTCTTTCATCATTTTATTATTTATGACCTAAGATGCATCTTATTTGTTTATTCTTTGCAGATCCAAGATACAAAATGTACCCTAACAACAAAGATGAACAAAAAAATTGAAATTGCGTTACAAACATTTGTACTTCTCTCAAGGTATAAACTGGTAACAATCTTCCCAAATTGCAGTTTGTTTTTAAACTTTCTTGAACACTTTATGATCTACAATTAAGTACAAGAGAAACGATACCGTATTAAAAGATAGTACCGGTAATAGTGATATATATGACTGAGACAGGGTTACCTCCATATGGCTTGTTTTCTATCGTCCTACAGAAAAAATGGCATCAAGAAAATTCATGTCATTTCTTATGGTTTTAATTTCAATTGCACATTTTTACCTAAAAACATTTTGAAAATATTGTTTAAGGTTCCAATGTGTATTTGAACTGATAATGATAAAATGAATCATTTCTGATGAATGAACAACATGTTTTAAATGCAAGGACTCAAAATTGTATGGATTTGTTTTTTGCCCTCTTAAAAGCTTCTATTGCACGCGAGCGTACAAGACAGATACAACAAACTCAACAATTGTTTCTTGGTATCATTTCTTTCTCAGCATAGTTCATCTGTAACATAGCTTGTTTAGAATAACAGAAAAACCTTTGGAAGTTATTTCAAATAAAACCAAGTTGAAAGTCTGATCTATAAATGATTTCCTCATGATTTTTTTCCAAGATAAAAACTAGTGAAATAAAAATCTCAAATAATGATTACAAAAACTGCACAATTCTCTTAAATTCGTAGTTAAAAGAAAATTTCCATTTCATATGTACATGCGGGCTTCTAGAGAAGCAAGTAATTTCTTCCCAGACTTGGAACATTTCATTCATAAGAAGAAGTCCAGAAAAGCAGGTAGACTGTTACTTTTAGTATTAGCACAGGAACACACTAGCACACGCCCGAGCACACATTCAGACGTCGACACGCGCAGCACTAACTCTCAACCCCTTCAGTAGACTGAGATACAGAGTCTTGTGCCACTATGGCTTCACTTGAATCACTCTCACTTTCCTTAATGACTTTAACCGGGGTGTCCACTGGACCATTAGATGGCTCAGACTCTAAAACATCTGGTCCGTTGCTTGTCTCTACATTCGGTGCACAATCACTCATTGGTGTTGCACTCTCCGAATTGTCATTGTCATTGACAAAATCATGATTATCTATACTATTTCCCACATTGAAATTAGAAGAGTCTGAATTTTGATGTTCGTCCTGTCCCTGTAACACAGGCTCTGGATTTTGCATGGAATCGTCTAGTTGGTTGAGAGGTGAATTGTCCAACACCGGAGCTGAATTAGGAACACAGTCGTCGAATGATGATACATTAGTGGTTTCAGGCATTTCAGAAAAATCAGCAGATTCATTTTCGTCATGTACTGGTGTTGAATCATAAGAGTCTTGTGGCTGAAAGCCAATGGATTGTACAGGTTCTTGAGCATCTTCTTGATAACTGTCTTCTGCATGTTGTGACTGTACTGCAGAATCTTCATTAAAATCATTTTCAGGAGCAGTTCTCATTGAATTATCACTATCATCAGGCACACTTTTTATGATATCAGCTTGCATTCCTTCAGGAGTGTCTATAGGCATCTCTGTAGATGCAGTCTCCATTGGATTATCAGTTGGCTCATATGTTGGCATTTCAGCCGGAATATCTGTCGGCAATTCTGAAGATGCATCTGTTTTTACTTCAGAAGATGCTTCTATTGGCACTTCTGAAGGTGCATCTGCTGTTGCTGCAGGTGCATCTGCTGTTTCTGCAGATGAATCTACTGGCAGTTCTGTAGGTGCATCTGTTGGTATCTCTGTAGATGACTCTGCTGGAACTTCGGAGGATAGGTCTGCTGGAGGAGCAGTTGTGTTTGATGATACTTCAGAAGGCTTTTCAGTTGAGCCTTCATTTGGCACTTCAGATGAACCCTCCACAACTGCTTCAGCTGGTGTTTCATCCACATGACTCCAGCGACTCTGCCTACCAGAACGATCCCTTGGTCTTGATCTTGTTTCCTGTCCATCTCTTTCTTTTGACCTGCCTCTTTTATCTCTGTCTTCATTTCTTCCACCTCTCCTCCCTCTATCCCTGTCCCTATCTCTGTCACGTTCCCGATCTCTGTCTCGTTCACGGTCCCTATCCCTTTCATAGTCTCTGTCTCTATCTGAGCTCCTCTCGCTTCTTGGGCTGCGTTCATTTCTGTACAAGAACTGGCCACCTTGCCCAAACCCTCTCCCAGAATCCCTGTCTCTTCCCCTGAAGTCTCTCCCCCTCTCTCGGTCCATATCACGACCTCTGCCCATATCCCTTTCTCGGTCTCTTCCCATGTCCCTATTGGGACCAAATCTGTCAAACTCTTCTTCCTCACCTTCAAAATCTCTTCTAAATCCACCTTGCATATTTTCCATAGAGTTTCTCCTGTCATTTGAGTTCCACCTCTCCCTTTCTGAATCCATGTTCAACAACGGAGGTGGACGACCATCCCTGAATCTGTCAAGTTTATCGCCATGATTGAACTCTGGTGGCATGTCTACTACTGGTGGTGGCCCATCTGGTGGGAATGCTCTGTCCATTTCGGGGCTGGGGCCCATTGCAAAAGGAGGTCTGGGTCCTCTGAAGTTTGGAGGAACGCCAGGGCCTGCAGCTGGAGAGGTAAACCTGAACCCTTGACCAGGATGACCTGGCCTGAAACCCAACAAGCCTGGTCTGGGACCTGTTGGCCCAGGTCCAGGAAAACCCCTAGGACTCAATCCAATGGCCGGGCCTCGAGGTCCACCTTGCATATGTGGTAGTTGAGCAGCCATTGACACTGGTGGCCCACCTGGCCCAGGGGGGCGCGTTGGAGTTCCTGGGGGACCTTGAATCACAAGAGTTGGCTGCTCACCAGGCACCAGCAGGCCTGGACGCTGTCCTAGAGTCATTGGAGGTCTGGGAGGCATTCCAGGGATCTGTGGACTCTGTTGTAGCAGTGGGCGAGGACCTCTGGTCTGTGGACTGCCCATGAGAGAAGGTAGAGAGACTGGCAGTGATGTGGGGAGGGTGCCGGGTGTCATCGCTTGTCCAAACACCCTCGGGAAGCCTGGCCCCTGTGTGGGCATACGCTCATCTGTGTCCTCTGGTTCTTTGTCTCCACCCCAGTCCATTCCTGACTCTGAATCATTGTCATCAGATGGCTTACCCGGCTGTCCTGGAGCACCAAACGGCAGACGGACTGGGGTTCCAGGCATAGGTGGTCTGAAGTTTGGAGGAGGCACATTTGGATTGAAGTTTGGGTAGCTTCCTGGAGGAGGGAAGCCCGGTCTGGGGGCACCTCTCAGCGGTTGCTGTATTCCAGGCGTGGGGATGGACGTGGACATTATGTTGTGGATAGCTTGACTTAGCTGGGCACTCGCTGTTTCCAGTGGCTTGCTGCTCAGGGATACAACAGTCATCTGAAAATATTTAAAAGATCATTTGAGGACCAAATTGAAAAATTTCTACCCTTTGATTTCCTTTAAAATAGTAACAATATACTATGGTATTTCTTGTAATTTTCTTTGGAATTCCGAATAAGTCAATGTCAAAAACAAACAATTATTTTAAAAAAAGAAAGAGTTTTCATCAACAACAAAAAATGACTTTGTTCCTAATTGCAATCAAGAAATCAGCTGCAATCGTGGACCTTACAAAAACAAAAGTGTATCAGGATGTTTAAGAAACCAATTTTCTCATAAAGAACGAAGTCTTGGACATTCAAATATATACTTCATGTTTGTATTCATACCTGTGGTCTGACTACTGCTCCAGAAAGGGTACCAATAGCCATTGACTGGGGTACATGAATCCCCTGAGCAGGCCCAGGTCCCTGGGGTAGACGAATCTGGGCGAGGCCAGGGGGGAGCTGACCAGGGGCTAGCTGAGCCTGTGGCATGCGGGCCTGCGTCATCTGGACTTGTGGCATCTGGGGCATCTGTCCAGGTTGGAGCTGACCAGGCATCTGGGGGTGGGGCATTTGACCAGGAGGCATTTGCCCGGGGACAGGCATCATCACCGGGGGCATCATGTGGGGAGGCAGCACTGGTACGACACCGGGCATGGGAGCACCGAAGGGAGGCTGACTCTGCTGCACAGGTTGCATCTGGATAGGCTCGGGCTGGGAGGTGGTTGCTCCCTGGCTATCCTGGTCTGGCTCCTCTTGACGTCCAAACTTCATTCCTGTAACAAACGTTATGCGTTACTTTTGTGTCTCTGACAGTCTTCAACACTATTTGTGTAACAATACTTCAGTTTATCTAATCGCCTTTATCTTTAGTTCCATAAGTGCAACATGAAAGTAGTTTGATGAATGTTCTTGGGCATAGTGAAAGATTTTATCATGGAATAAGATCAAACAAATGTCCAAGGATAATATTGCACTCTAGGAAAGTTCAACTTCTGACATACAGAATATGAACGGCAATGAGTGCACGAAGTGTTTGTAGCAGTGATTGTATAGCATCAAATGTTTCTTACTCACTCGTAACTGGTACCAAATCCATGCCTAGCAGCAGTAAGAGAAAACCTTCCTTGCAATTCTAAAGTCAAGCTAACAAAGCTTCAAGCAGAGTGTTTAATTTTTTCAAATGTAACCTGAGAAGATAAGAGACTAAGCTGCTGCCCACTCCAATGCTTACCCCTGAGGTGTGCAGGCAGGGAGTCTTCATCAATCATGCCGCCCTCACACAGAGGGTTGATCTCTAGGGGCAGTTTATTCCAGGCAATGTATGTCACCCCGAACTCTGCGCTCCAACCCTCCTTGTAGTCTACTCCCTTCACTCCAATCCCAGGAGCAAACGCTATCTGAAATTGTAGGCAAAATTCACATCAGAATATTGTTGCTTATAAATACTTTACTGTTACATGATCCGTAGCTAAGCAAATAGTTTGAGCAAATGACACAATATCCTCCATGGTGAAAATGCTGATTGTAGCATGATGTGTTTGATAAGGCTTGGGAAATTTTCAATTTTAACAGTTAAAAGCCAAAATCTTATTGATTGTGTGTAGGAAAATTTCTAAACAGAATAGGATGGGAAAATGTTTATCACATTTAGAAATGTTAACCAATATTCTGGCACTATCGAAAAATGATCATGTAAGCATGAATATTGGGGATAAGGACTTCCTTATTCTAAAATGCCACATTTCGACTGAGCTCAATATGTCATCAAGCAACAGGAAGAAGTGAAGTGTTTCATATGTACATGAAAATAAGCAAAGAAAATTATTCTCAAAATGTCATCATTGTATCCATTAGATTCTTTTCTATTCCCCAATGTCAAAAATGTCACTCAAAGAAGTTTTAATCAGTGTAAACTTACCCGTATTGTGCTTCCGTTAATCTTGCAACCCTTTGCCATTTTCTCAACAGCCCTATATGCATCCTTTCTTCTTCCCATACACACATACGCACATCCCCTTGGGGGAATCATCTGCAAGAGAAGCAGGGCAAACAAATATTCAATCGGGGAAAAATAATTGTATCAACACATCAAAATGAATGGCTGTACATGCATTAAGTGTTTGAATCGGCATAAGGGACATACACATGGATTGCAATAGTCTCTGAAAAACAGTTAAAATTCATGGAATTAAGTTTTTATTCTATGAACTGAACTAGTTAGGATCAATCAAAGTCAGTGTTGCTATCCATGTAGTCATAACTTGCATTAAATTTGTTTTCAAGAAATTTTGCTAAAACTATTTTGGACTAAAAAAATTTACATAGAACTTGTTATGACCGGACATTCAAATATTTCTTGTCTTGAGGAATGGGTCCATGTGGATATTCTTAGGAAATATTATATCAGATTACACCATACTTACATTTACAGACTCTACAACACCATACTTTTCAATTTCTTCTCGCAACTCCTCTTCAGTTGTATACTTGGATATATGTCCTATCCACAACGTCGTACTGCATACTGGAATCACAGAATATCACAGTCAACATTTACTAACATCATTAGTTTCCATGCAAGCAAGAGACCTCAACTCAATGGTTGACAAAAGGTTAGCGACCCCGGCTGGCGCGTGTGAATTTAGATAAACTTATGGTTTGTCATAAATAAGGATGGCCGGTAATTTTCTATCCACTATTTGCCAGTAAGTTAAGCATTATAACTATATTTGCCTGGATATAACATCTGCTTTATATTTGAAGACATTATACAATTATTGACTTCAGTTGAGGTGAATCCAGCGACAGCCGAGGTGAACATAAGTTTCCGAGGTCAATAAACCATTGGATTCACCGATAGCTGAAGTCAACAACTGTTTTATTATATGAATTATGAAAGTTTAAGGTATTCTGAAAACTATTCAATTATTTGAATTTTTTGGAAGCAACTCTTTACGGCGCTCCTCGTAGTGGCGATCTATTTTTAGCTCCAGGTCATCGGATTGTTATGTTAACCTCGCGTGACGATTCCCGCGGTCAACATAAGGTTTGATCACTGTCGATGACCAGCTGCCTCGGCCAATCAGCAAACAGATCACTCGTCCATCATATAATAATATATCTTAATTTATCTTCTATCTTGTTAACCTTTTCTAAACAAAACTATCCTTGTATACTTACCACTAACATGTTTTTCTTTAATTGCAGGCAATCCCTTTTTCCTTCTTTCTTTCTCTTTTTCTTTCTTTGACTCCCGATCACCTCTTTCTCTTGATCTGAAATATTTAAGCAATTCTTAAGATTCTCTTCAAATCTGATCACAAGTGACTTCCAATTTTGCCTATTCCTGTTACAAAAATTATTTGCATAAAAAATATTTGAACATAGTATCTTCATGTGTGGGAAATGATATCTAATGATGATTGATATGGAGGTTACTTGCTAGGATTAAATCATTGAGGAAAGATAACTGAAAACCTTTCATGGCAATATAAAGAGACAAACAGTAGAATTTATTCATACCTTGACCGCCGGTGTCTTTCCCTTGAGCGAGATCTTCGTCTTCTTTCTCTTGATCGAGATCTCGAACGTTTTCTTTTCTTTGGAGACCTGCATACAAGACAATAAAATCTTATCAAGACAGAAATATTTTACTTTTTTGAAGGGCAAAGATTAACAACTTTTCTATTGCAAAATCAAACTTAAATGACAATGAATTTCCCTATTATTTTGTTTTAATAATCAGGTGCCTTACTTTACATAAGATGAATAATTGATTCATTAAATTGAATGATAACTGTAAACAAATTTATTTTTGGACTTCAGAAAAACTTCTGTAACTTGAAGCAGGGAAAGCTGATTGGCAAATTGGTGCAGAAAATATCTGTAACTTGAAGCAGGGAAATAAACTTAACAGATCAATGTCCATTCCATCCATACTTTTAAATGTAAGTAGAGTTGTAATGTTACAGACTTTCACTACAATATACAAATGTCATCTTACAGGTTCCGTGTTATAATATTAGCAGGGATTAGGAAGGGCAGGGGCCATGGGCCATTTGCACATTTTCTGAAAAAATGGCCCATTAAAATTTTGAAGTTTACTATTGATATAAGGGCAATGGCCCCTTTAAAATGCAGAAAATTACTAAAAGCCACGAAAATGGCCCATTGTCAAAAGTGTCCTTCCCAATCACTGTATTAGTAAAGCATTTTATCATTATTATGTATTATATAACACTTAAATGTGTATTTATTTCAAATCATTTCATGATTGACGTCAATGTTCATAGAAGAGCTGATAAATTTGACATGGGGTCAAACCAACAGAGTTCCTAGAGTTTCTTTAGCACACTTGGGAAAGATCAAATTTCACTTGAAAGCTGATCGGCAAATTGGTGCAATAGGTTTAACTTTCTATGGAAAAAACAAATTTCAATTCAAAGTAACATATCTCAAATCTCTCTAGAAATAAGACGGTCTGCTTTTCAAAAATTGCATTTGATGTGTACATGATATCTCGATTTTCCAAGATGGCGACTTACTGACCTTGACCTATCCCTGGAGCGATGTGAGCTGCGGTGATGTTCGTCCTTCTTGTCCTCCTGACTAGTGTCCAGGTCCATCTCGTCCCCTTGGTTCATGTACATACCCTGCTGCATATCCATACCAAATCCTCGCCCCTACAACAGATATATCACCTTTAGAGATAAATTTGTCAAAATGGTCAATAGCCAACGCAAAGGGAAGCCATGATGTCTGGCACTGTGTACATTCTTCTATCATTCTGCAAATTTTTAAGTATTTGAATTCTTCACCAGATGAAAAGGCCTAGAAAGCTGATATAGACCTTTAGCTGACAGGGGTTCTGATTTGTAGATTTGGTGTCCCTGTGACCCCTATTAAGCACCCTTCAAACCTTGGACAATCTTAAAACACTGTGCAACTTATAACGTGTCATAATATAGTTTGGTTGTCCTTTACAATTAGATATCATTAACATAAAGGACACGAGTGTCATGAAACTAAAGATCTGCTATAGCCTTGTATTCATAGAGATTGAGCAAGTGATTGTTTTGCGCTACTTCAGCAATATTTCTTCTACGAGAGACCAGGCATTGTCATTCAGGAAAATGTGAACTGCAAACAAACCTGTAGTGTTGTACAGGTGATGGTTAAAGCTAATTGCTCATAAATGAGCCGCTTTTTTAAACAATACAAATCACAATTTACCTTTCAGCAAGGTTTAGTGCATATTTGGTTTTGTATGATTAAACTATTCATGTTCAGAGTTGTCTCCCTTTGAAACTTAAACTTTAAACTAAAAATTAATGATTTGAATGTTTTGTGCAACAATCAAGTTTTCTTTGTGTTGACATTTAAAAATTGCCCCCCTCAGACAACATAATTTCATGACAAGACAGGTTCCGTGTTATAATATGAGCAAAGAATTTTAACCATATGGAACACTTAAATGCATATATATTTCACATTATTTCATGATTGACGTCAATGTTCATAGAAGAGCTGATAAATTTGACATTGGGTCAAACCAACAGAGTTCCTAGAGTTTCTTTAGCACACTTGGGAAAGATCAAATTTCACTTGAAAGCTGATCGGCAAATTGGTGCAAAATATTTGTTAGGTTCATACACTGGTACATAGAAACATTGAATGTTGATTTTCTATCTTCAAACACTATCTTTTTGGAATCAAATGCTGAAAGCAATGCAGTTTCTGTTTTGATGTGGAAGGCACAGTTTGTGTCAGAAATGAAAATCTGTCATAAGCCAAGAGTTTTTGTTTTGAACTGAAAAATTTCAAGTTGTTGCAAATGATAAATACTTATTTGGAGCTCCTTAAATCTTTTCAAGTAGTAACTGATCATAAGAGATTAACAGACTTTCACTTTGACCTGGTCACATTCATCATTCACTTAAATATTTTTGAAATTTTACAAGGTGTTAGTTAATTTTGTTTAGAATAAACATTCTTTTGTCATCGGTATTTTAAAAGAAAAACAGATATATTAATTGCACATAAAACTTCAATTGAGTAAATATTTCAGAATATACATCTTGTTCTGTAATTCAAATCTTGATCTGCAATCATGTGTAATATTCTTCATTTTTTAATTTTGTACTAGAAACATTGACTTCTCTGGTTATACAACCATACATGTCAATACTCCAAATTTTCTTTAGCACACTTGGGAAAGATCAAATTTCACATGAAAGTTGATCGGCAAATTGGTGCAAAAAAGCATAATGCACAACTATTGAAGAAATGAGTCCTTCAAACTGCAATTGGCGTTTCAGCAAAATAGATAAGCATGTTTACATCAAAAGTCCCCCATCCGCATTTCAAATCGTTTGAAACAGACTGAGAACCTTAGCTTACATCTTATCTTTGAAAGCAGTAATTCTATAATCTTGCAATATCTAGGTGACTACTCCGCTTCAAGCACTATTTTGGAACAATTGTTGCGAAAATGTCATATCGCGAAGATTTGAGTTGGGTTATAACCCAAGGTATGAAAGTGTATGCAAGGCTTTGCCCCAAGATAGGATGGATTGAACAAGGTATCTGTACCCAACTTGTTACCTTGTGTTTGAAAGCATATTTCAAGTATGTTGTTTGATTTCATGATTTCGGTAATAAACAGAATACTTTATTCAAACCCATGACATACTGTGTTTATGACATTCAAGCCCTAATACTGCTCTCGCTTTAGGAATGCTAATATTTAGGCACTTTTGTTGTAAAAGCATTTCATGGAGACTCCTACAATACCCTCTACATGTACCTGAATGATCTTTCATTATACAATATCCTCTCCATCTGTACCTGACTGATCTTTCATTATACAATATCCTCTACACCTGTACCTGACTGATCTCCTTGTCGAACTCCTCCTGCTGTTGGAGCAGCATCTTCTTGTGGAGCTGTTCCTGAGTGGCCATGTCGGGCTGCAGGTGCCCTGACTTCTGCAGGGTCTGGGACATCTGGTGGATGTGCTGCATGATCGTTGGGTCGTTCAGGATGTTCTGCACATTGCTGCATTGGAACCACAAATACTAGAGTTATTGTTAACAGGGCTTTGGCATTATTTCAGCTATCAAAACACGAAAATGTCTTTTTTGGCCAGTTTTGGGAATTACTTTACTGCAGTGTATGAATTCGGGTTTGTATGTCAGCCCTAAACATGGTTATCTAAGGTCCCAGCTGGCAACTTTTTGGAGGTTTGCTTTAAGTTTACCATCTTAATCTACAAAATTATTTTACACAACTACTGCTCCGATATCTTTTCAAGTTTATTTAATACATTGATTACTGATTGGCTGCTTTATAGGAATGACCCTTCACATTGCTGCAATTGAAAGACACACTAGTGATAGCACACTTACAATATTTCAGCCCTCAGCAATGTGGATCCAAACATGACTATCAAATTCATTTTTGTTTGGTTTCTTATTTTAAGACAGGAAGCAATAGAGATCATAAACTATCAAAATGTACGGAATAAACGTCAATTTCAAGCTTGAAGAAATTCATACGATCAACCTGCAGTCACAATCAGTTGAAAAATTGGTATATTGCAAAGACAACAGTGAGATAGCTTATCATAGACAATAATCTCTCATTTAAAAGTTACAAAAGAAACCTCTTGTTGAAAATGAAGTTACATTTTTTTAATTGCTTGCAAAATAAAGTAATATAGTTACAATAATTCCGATCCTGGGATGCCTGGTCCGTGACTTCCATCCATTCTACGCTCATCTTCCTCATCACTCTCTCCGTAGTCAAAGTCTAACAGTTTCTGTAACACAATTTATACATGTTTAACATAACTTCAACATCAGCAACATAACACAGTAGGTTACAAATGGGTCAACCAGAAATCAGACTCAAAAACATATTTATTAATGATTTCTTAGGAGTGAAATGATAATGTATGAAAATAACCAAATCATTGATATACATAGATCCTGAGGGAATTAGAGATGATGTCATGTTCTTGAAAATGATGACAGGTCTGACCACAAAAGGTCATGCTGTCAAAGATCAAGTTTTATATTGCACTTTTAGGAAAGATCAAATTTCACGAGAAAGTTAATCGGCAAATAAGTGCAGTGGCCTTGATCCATCATCCTGTCTCAGGATACTAACGTAACGCTAACTCCACTAATCTGTACCCTGGGCTCAGAAGCTAGATTCGTTCGCGCGGCCCAACTTTGGATATAGCCAATCAAATCATTTTCTCGCCACCATCTCATTAAAAATTTCATCGAGAAAACGATTTGATTGACCATTTCCATAATCGGGCCGCACAGGCGAATCAAGCTTCTGAGCCCAGGGTACAGATTAGTTGAGTTAGCCTAACGTCGTACCCGGAGACAAGATGATCTTTTATTGATGTGTTCTTAAATTGTTCACAAATGTCACAAAGACAAGGAGATTTCTTTACATTTACCTATTGATGTATAAATGAAATGAGGAACATACCCCTTTTCTTGCAGTAATTATTCTCACAAATAATGTAAATCTACCCTTTTAAAAACTTTTTACTACCAGTGGTGTGTATGATGTTATGTTGCTCAGCTCAGCTGATCACTTTGGAAGAAGACTGCTGGTGCACATACATACCTTGTTGAAGCCTGGTTCTGGAGGCCCCTTGCCGTCGCCAGTGGTTTTACTGAGAAGCTGGTTGGTGAGAGTCTGGATCTGAGCAAGGAGGTTGTTGTCGATGACCGGACCTGCCTCCTGTGGTTTCTGCATCAGTTCCGTCTGCTGCATCAGCTGTTGCTGGAGAATGTGCAGCTGTTGCAGCTGCTGCTGTTGGGAGCTCAGGCTTGTCGGGCCCTGTAACACCAAATAGGGGACCGGCCAGATAAAAGTCTAACTTATCACAAGAGGGGATTTGAAGTTACATTGGTTAATACATCAGGTTTGTAACAGACTTTAGGGCATCTTCACAACGTCACGGGCGAAACGAAAAAGTTTCTAAACTTTCCCATTCCTCCCTTGACATCATTGGCCGTGATTTCTGTGCTAGCATTTCAACCCGCTGCACGGAAGTAGAATAGTCCAATCAGAAGACAGCATGTTTACTGAACCGATTTGAAAAAATACTTTTGTATGTGTTTTACAAGGGCGAGAAACAATTAATTTGAGTGATACATAAATGTTTGTCTTCTCTGCATTCTCGGTGCTCATCAAAAACGTGAAAACAACCATGCGGACTGAAATTTGAAATTAAATTTCACTCGGATAGTTTTCAAAAAGATCGTCTGTTAGTATTTTGAATTTGTTCCGAAATTTCATTGGCTATTTTGTAAGAGCTGATAAGGGGCGTAACTCGTGATCACGATAGGTGTCGCTGCTCCGGATCACCAGTTTTCTACCTTGTGAAGGCAAGGTCTAAAGCGAGGAGAGTTGCTCGATACGTTTTCGCCTTGCCGTGGGAAGATGACTTTAGGGGTTTCTGGTTTGTTTTTGGGTCTCATACTTTTCTGGAAACAAAAACTATAAATCTAAAGACTAAATGACAAATCCTTTTCATGACGAGTTTCAGTTTTACTTGAAATTATCAATTTTTTGGAACATACATTATAGACTACTATTTTATCAATCCAAAACAAAACCGTTACAAATTATTATAAAATATCACATATAAAAATGAATTTTGAAGACATAATTACATCATCCTAACTAAATAGCTGGGTCAGTTGGAAATTGTTTCACATAGTAATTCATGATCATAAAGTATCCAAGAACCTAAAATTACCAACTGGACCACCATGACCCAACATACCTCATCGGTTTGCTGCAAGAGCTTGGTTACAGTTGCCAGCATATCGTTCTGTGTGGCGAGGACATCTTGAGGGGCTGGTCGCTCCTCCCCCTTGGAGTGTGAGTGTGCTGGGTGGGAGTGTCCCGCCACACCGGGGCCACCGTGGGTCTTCTGTTGGTGAGCTGTCACTGCCTTCTCCACTGCACGCTGAGCTGAACACAGAATATTGTTAGAATAAGAATCAAGAACAGGGAATATTCACTAATACAAGCATCATTGTCTATCGATAAATTATCAAAGGATTTTCTCAGATGTTCTTGAAACATTGACTTGTCAGGCAATAAGAACCTTATGTGTCAATACTTCAAGGTTTCTTTAGCACACTTGGGAAAGATCAAAATTCACTGGAAAGTTGATCGGCAAATTGGTGCATACATCAAGAACAGGGAATATTCACTAATACAAGCATCATTGTCTATTGATGACGTTATGCAGGAGCATAATTGGAAATCGTTTTATTATGCTAATAGGATAGTGTCGGAGGATCTCGAGGATGAAATGGTTCATAATTACATTGGTGAACTATCCTACTTTGCTGGTGTAATTTGTTTGTACCAACTTTTATGTTATGTTACATTACCCCCACATCCCCACAACTCAAAATAATAAGATGTTTTCTTTTTTCTTGCACTTTGGTCTCAATACCCATACCAAATGTTTAGTTCAAAATTCTGACCTGCTCTTTGTAAGGGTGAAACGGTTCACAATTGTTCTGTTCACCCATATTCACAATTACTCAATCTATAAAGCAGAGGCCTGAAGAGTACAAAGCATTGGAAAAGATATGCTTGAAAATTATCAAAGGATTTTCTCAGATGTTCTTGAAACATTAATTTGTCAGGCAATAAGAACCGTATGTGTCAATACTTCAAGGTTTCTTTAGCACGCTTAGGAAAGATCAAAATTCACTGGAAAGTTGATCGGCAAATTGGTGCATATGTTTGCAATCAGACTCCATTATCATTAACTTTTATCATTTTGGTAATACATCAAACTATTCCACAACAGGGATACAGGGGAGAATAAAACCCAATAAGATTTATACGTTTTTGTAAATCAATTTTTCAAAAATATTGTTGACATTATCAAAAGCATTTTGTTTTGATTCATCATAAAGTCAATGATAAGAAACAGCCAAGAGGACTTAGATTAGATTACTTACCTATTAATACTAGGTCAACATTATTTGGGTCAGCTGCTAGGTCAAGCAAAGGCTGGATCACATTCACGGGTAATACATTGTTTTTCTGCCACAGGTTTAACACGCGGATTACTTTACTCTGCAAGAGAAAAACAATAACATTTAGATATGTGACAATTAGAAACAATAAGAACACAGCTTGTTAACAAAGGCAACAATCAACAATTCTTTGTCTTAAGATCTAGAAATGATCTGTGCTGCAGCTTAAGGACATAGCAAACCTACGATGAACTTATTTCGTTACGCATAAAGTTGTATCTTCAGCAAGTGGCTGTTTGCTGTTTGCAAATTGCTACATAGTTATTATTTAGCAATTCTTATATTTAATATTCATTGGCATCATTGCATTTTCATTTTACTTGATTCTAACCTTTTCATCTGGTGGACATTTGAACAAGTTCTGAAATGTTGACACAATATTCTTGGTGAATCTTGGGGCAAAAGCATCTTTCTCTGATCCGAACTGGTGGCGAGATTGTCGAATGATGGAGTCAATCACATACAAACCTGGAACTTTGTACTCTGGTTTACACTGAAAAAATACAAAGTTTGTTCATTTAGTCCACTTTGATTTCCTCATTCAGCAACTAAAAAAAGCATTATTGAAACTTTTTATCTTAGAAGCTCACAGCAATGAATGTTTTATTATGTTATTATAAAAAGATTTTGCAAATCAAATGGTGTTTTGTGTGCCTTTCATGCAAGAGATGCTCACAATTCTGAGAATAAGTATAGATTTACAAACATGTCCTCAGACACTGCAAGCTTTAACTCCAATAACAAGAAATTTGCTTCAAGAAACTTAAATATGTAACACTCTAAAGTATGACACCAACCACATTTACTATTATTGAATAAAAATTGGTATAAATTAACTTACCTTTTGAATAAACTTTTCAACGCTTTGTACAACATGCTTGTAGAACTTGATGGCTTTTATGGCACATTTTGTTACATTGGCCATTTTGGCTCGTGAAATTGGAGGCCGGACCTCGTAGAGCGAGGACAGCTGAAACAAGAAAGAAACTGTCAGTCTGAGAAAATGATTTGACTTAAAAACTTTCAAATTTATTAAATTATTATTGTAAATACTAATTATCACAACTTATTGCAGTAGCACTCATGGAAAGTCTATTATCTTATATTAGCCAAATATCATCGAAAGTAATCTTCATAGAGAGATATATTTGTCCAGGCAATGTTTGACTGGCCCCCTCAGGTATACACAAGTTGTACAGATTTCCAAATCCAAAACAAAGCTTTTTGGGCAAAAGTTAGGCTAATATTTGAAGCAAAAGAAAGAAAACCCAATAAAAGACTTACAGTTAATAAAGAGTTTTCATGGAGTGAGGATAAATATCACTAACAAATATTAACATTATTTTTCACTTAATGAAAAAAACAGGGTTTAGTAAAAAATATCAAGATATCACAGTATTCAGGTTTTAAAATTTATCTTCAAATTATTTTTGATAAAATCATGAAACTTAACATTTCTTTCCGAGCAGTGTGTTAAGATATCAGGAGGGTAAAGATACCCACTCACATTTGAGTGCTAGGTTGTAATATTTTGTTATCTTAACATCCTTTTGAAACTCAGAAGTTTGAAAAGCTTTAAAGGAATAACATGTTGAACAGCGGCACAAAACAGAATTCCTAGCAAATTAATCTTCATCAAAACTTCTCTTCTCATATCAAATGTTGCTGGAAACCAAAAATGCATCCTAAAATCAATTTGTCCTTTCCTTAACATGAGCCAACGTGAAAGTTGTTTGAACACTTGAGTGCCTTTGACAAAAGAAATTAAAAAACCTCATTTTACATTAGAATTAAACCCTGAACTTACGCATTGGTGAAAACAGGTTTTTCTCATATCTAATAGTTTTCTGGCATGCCTGATCAGTTATCTCCAAGTTGCGTATCTTTACTCCTCAGCACTGTACAGTGTTCCCGCTGGCTTTTTTCACAGACTGTCCTTGGGACCGGCTATCTAAAACTTTACCGGTCCACAACCAAATTAGCCAGTCCTTATTACCGTATCCTCAAATGTCACTTTTTCCAGACGTATGTTAATAAAAAGAATGATAAGAGAAATTGCAAATGCTAACTTACATGTACATTGTTTGTTGTTTGTTTTAATCAGATAACATAATATAATTCTCATCAAAAACAAACGTGAATAATCAGTCGACAACTCTTGCTGCATGTGTTTAAGGGTAGAGAGGTATTTGTTACAAGCCTTTTCATTGGCCCAGAAATGTAGGTCAACCAATCAGCAAGTCGGTTTGAAAACGATGTATAAAACTGAAACGTGGTTGTAATAAATTCATGACAACATATTGTCGATACAATATTAAATGTCTAAATATTCAAATATTTGTTACACATTTTCGATATATTACATTTTCCAAAACAACATGCAGTTAATTGAAATATTTACGTATATAAAATTCGAAGAAAAACTTGCAAAAATTATGATAATGAGCACGAAGGAATATTTATAATGTTATTTGTCGTCAAGAAACTACGATTGAGTACAGTAAAACAACGTGCTTTCGCGCAAGTAAATTTGACAAAGATATCTTTGAACTTTGATTAATTATGATCAATAAGTTTGGAAATATGACATATTAAACATTTAGAATGGATAACAAGCCTTATACAGCGATAGTTCTTGATAATATTTTGGGAATCAAATATTTCAATTCCCGATCGCTGATGCAAGTAAAGCCACATACATCGTGATTTATGCTGAAATTTAACAGAACGTTAATGATGCATGAATATTTAAAAACAATATATTATTTTATTTTTGTTAATTTACAATGTATAAAGTCAATAAGAACAACAAAGGGACAAGGTATTTTTTATTTTTCAAGAAATGACATCGATGTAAACTTCTGCATTTTGCTTCCGGTGTAATGACATGCGCGAGATTACGCTTTTGGTTTGACACTTGATGAAAAATAGTACGGGGAAACCCCAAAACATGTCAACATTTAAAAGATCGTGGAAGATTGAAAAGAACAATAACTGATAGCTGAAGAAGTTTGTTACAGCTTACAATATTTAGAACGTCAGAACAGCCGGTCACTGGGACCGACGGTAGTAAAAAAAACCGGTCCCCCTCTGAAAATTCCGGTATATACCGGTAAACGGGAACACTGACTGTAGCCCTCTTTCTTCCCAAAGAGTTACTGATTGCCTTTTATTTCCATTTTGACATGAATCCCAAAACCCATTATGATGTTATCTATTCGAAATAACATATTCATCCAAGCTACACAGTCCTACTACAGACAATTATTAGTTTTAATCACAATCCAACTACAACCTAAACATACATAGGTGGGTGAAATCACCCCCTTTTACCCTGTACAAAGTCATTCTCTAATTCTCAATCAGAATCAATACTTATTATTGTGAATGTGAACCTGGTCACAATGGTAAACACTGTATTATAGTTACTACCAATCAATAGCAATCAGATGATACTTTTCAGTAAGTCAGTTCCTTTTCAACATTAATATTAACTTACACCATTCAAGATTTGCATTGAGCTGAAGTCCTTAACAGTTAACATAATACCGCTTAAATGGAATAATTGTAGTAAGATGCATGTTTAATTATTGCAAAACCGGATATACATTTTGAGATACCACAAAGATCATTGTGGTTTCTGATTGGATGCCTGCAGTAAAGGTTAGGTGATTTTATAATTAGATTTCATTCAAATAGAACCGTTTTTCCAAAATGCATTTTGTTTTACTTTGCAACGGCATATACAAAAGACGCATATCGATGCCGGTATGAAATAAACAATGACAACGTAATTTTAGTTCGCAACCGGTCGTGTCCCATGAGTTCCGCAACACGAGTTAAAATATTGGTCATTATTTAAAGCAGAAAAGAACGATCGGATCATTTCAAAATCCAGAGATTCGTATACCTCGTTGTTAAAAGCTCTAACGGCCTCCATTTCGTGTTATTTCGTTTCCTTCGCAACGAAATACAATAAATAATCGACAGTCTCTCCTTCAGGATAACATAGCGTGCTGACCAAAATGGCGGTTCGGAGGCATCCCATAATTTCCCGAAACATTTTTGAAAGCTGCTTGTTCATTGGCTTGATCTATTCACTTGAACCAATGAGTAGTTGTGTTACATCTTTTGGGTAATCAAAAAGTAAAACTTATATAAAGCGAAACAGTGTCGATCTTACGACTTTTTAAACTTATAATTTTCTTTAAGGATGAACGAACTCGTAGCGCAAGTCATTTATATCACACAACAATCTTATTTTCAATTGTATTGTGTGGTATCAGAAGATCAGATCTGAAATACTTAAGATCAAACTTAAAATAATAATGTTCACAAAATGAAGCAATATAATGTAAAGATTAGGCCTACAGGAGAGAGGCATTTACAAGTTGTTAGATGAATGAGGACGAGAATTCTTTCCCACTAATAATAAAATGCCTTACCATATTGTATTTACAAATTATTTTCTGGTAACTTTTACCTATTTTGGACCTATGTACTCAACATAACTGATTATTCGGGATCATAAAAACGGTCTCTGAATAATCAAAAAGAAAGTTTCTAGGTGTTGGACTAAATGCAAGAATTGAACTAGTTTATTAAAAAGGGCACACATCCAAAGGGGCTTTATGTAGATTTATATCTTTCAGAATTTCTCAACAATGATCATTTGGGTCTCTGGGATGATTTTTCCTCTTCAGGGAAAGACATACAATTGTGAATAATTACGGATCAGTTCAGCAAATAAATGTTTGTGTTTTGTGGAAACATATTTCATTTTTGTTTCAATATTCTATTAAATATAATAACAGCGTGATATATCTATAATTTTGGATTTTCCGTTTTTGAAGAACTTAATTGGCAGGAATCAAATTCCGCTAACGAATCCTAATTTTACTAGAAATGGCTGCTGTAAGTGGTCACGTGTATTTTCGATCTGTAAAACTTTTACTGACGAATAGATCTTTTTTTAGATTTCTTGCAACGTCAACATTTCATTAAATGTCACCGATATAACAATATCATTTATTTCAACAGATTTCACCAAACGGTGCTAATAAAAGTACCAAAGTTGGAAAAGGCCTTTTAGGTGAAATGAGGCCTTATTTGGGTTGAGAAATGTTTGATTCACCTCAGCACTGACCTGTGTTCAGCCAGGGGCCGGGCTTCTGAACTGACAGGTATTTTCTTACCTATTCATAATGAATTTGGATTCGTTTTGTTCTAATAGCACTTTCAACTTAACAACACTGGGCCAATTAAGTTATTAATATATAGATGGCAAAGAAGAAGATTTTGAATGTTTCATGAACCTAAATCTTTTGGCTTAGGCCTAGTTGTGTTCTAGTTAATTGCTCTCTTGAACAGAAATGGGTACGGGATAGAGCAGTGGTAAGAGTGTTCGGCTTCGGATCAAAAGGTCTGTGGTTCAAATCCCGCCAGTGTCAGAGATGGGCAGGGCCTCGTCAACTTTGTCTGCAGTAGAGAACTGTTCTACATACAGTAAAGTTTGGGTGCAATGCCAGTCTAAGTAAACCTAGCCTCAATATTATCCGTTTTACTCCTATACTGAGTCTAGAAAGGCCTAGTAGAGGGTCACGTCAGCCAGCCTTTCTGTGACCTATGACCCTCCAACGTTATACGTGCGAAGGCAAACTATAAATTGCGGCTTGGTAAGATGGGTTCTGATTGTTCTGACTAGGCCTTTCTAGACTCAGTATCAGAGTGAATCTGCAATATAAGTCAAATAGTCTTGAAAGCGGCGTTCAACCCCAGATCACCTCACTTTGAACAGAAATGATCAAAGGAACTTTATTTAACTTGGGTCATTTAAACAAGTATTGTTGCCCACCTTGCAAAAAATATATGGGGACAACAGCAACCAGAAAAGGGATCCAGTTAGGCACAGATTCATTAATAAGAACAATCTCACACCTTTAAAATAAAAAAGATAATCACCAAATTATCATAAAAATTAGTAAAGTTTTGGTTAGTTTCTGATTAATAATCGACTGTTTCCCGAGGAATAAATTTGAAAAATATTGTTTCTTTCATAGTTTCCTCTCCGTCTCATTCTGAAAAATGATAACTATAGATGTAGTACACAAGAACTAGACAAGAAACAAGAAACAGTCTCTTCTATTTGTGGACCTTTCCACCTTTTCATCCCCCACTATTTCCTATCAGCTATCAAACATTTTGTTTTCAGTTTGATTTGGTGATACTCAATATTTTCAACATTGATTGAATTATTGTACCATTCCTTTCTCTTTGAAAAAAGGAACAAAAACAGAATACCGAAAACATAATCTTTACATGAAATGAAAATCAAAAAATTTTGTAATGTAAGAAACATAATGCATTCAGTTATTTTCATTAGTTTAAGATATTTTTTGTCACTAAACACCAGTAAATCCTAGCCTGAACTGCACAACTGATATAAAAACACTGAATTTGAATTTGTTGGATAAAAAATTAAAATGTTATCTATAATTTGATACTGTATGTTTTTCCTACCTTTCTAAAATAAGTGTGTATCATATTAGAAATCACAAGCCACTCTAATGAAATGCTTTAAAGAAAAATATACTACTCAAAAGAAGTTTAGGGTGAAACCTATATTTCTGCATGATGTTTTCATCAATGAAGTATTGCATGGCTGTGGTTGTTTCCACTCAGAGGAATGTTGCACAGAGATTTGGTTGCAGCCAAAGAATGAAAGACACAATAATGTTTCCTCTAACATGATCAGGGCGGGATAGCGCAATGGTTAGCGCGTTCGGCTTCGGATCAGGAGGTCCGTGGTTCAAATCCCGCCAGGGGCTCTGCAACTTTGTCTGCAGTAGAGAACTGTTCTACACGCAGTCAGGTTTGGGTGCAATGCTACACTGAATTTAAGTGCAGTAACACCTATGGTTGCCAGTTCCAGCCGATGCTCGCAGGTTTCACCGCAATGCATAGCAACAATAGTGTTGCAGGCTTTCTCCCTGCAATAATACTAGCAGCTGCGATATAAGTGAAATACTCTTGAAAGCTGACACATCACCTCACCTCACCTCTAACAAGATCGCTTTGCTTACTTCTGACAATGGCCAAATTTCAATTGAAAGCATCCTCATCATGATAGTGGTTGCTTTGCTCGAATTAATTATATTAATGATGATTATAACACTTTAATACTGAAATACCTGCTATGCAACTACTGAACAAGTTGAAACATAAGGGGTTTTATACCAATATACAGCATAAATAGTTCTCTAAAAATGCGGTACCTCTTTGGTACAGATGTTTTAAAGGAATTTATAGAAGAAAATATGGCAATCAAAGGAGAGGTGTTAATGAAATGTTATAGCAAATGTTGTGCAAATAATTTCAAAATCTTTTTAATGTACTTTTATGTGCTCTCCTTTGAGTGCAAAATTAAAGTACATTAAAAAGGTTTTGAAACTATTTGCATGCAAACTCTTAATAGCCAATATCTCTTAAAGAATTGGCAAAGTGGTCCCTTCTCTGGAAAGCTTCATGACATATACAGCACTTGTTATTATTTTATGTACTTGTTTTGCATTAGATAAGGTTGTAAGGCCATTCATTATACCCCTCCCTGTGTTTTTGTAATTGAAAAAAATGTCAGTAAAAAAGGTTTCCCCCCAACTATGTATCCATAAGATGTTCATCCCAACACACTTCTGTAAAATTTAGGAAAATTTATTCCTAAGGTTATTGAAACTTATATGATAAATTTCGTAATAAATATATTGGTATATCAGAGTTCCACTGTCTGATGAAGCCTGATGAGCTTCAGAGATAAGGACTGAATTTTCTTAGTTGTGAAGTACAGCTTGGCCTTTCAGGTAACAAATTAGTGAGCATGTGTTGCAATACTTATAGGGAACAAATTTACTTTTTCACTTAATTTCTTTCATTAGGTCATTTGAACTGGTGAAGTTGTCCACTTTTTGCTCCTAATCTGTCTGCATTAAATGCTTCTTAAGTAGACTCCCACGGGATCACCCACTAACCTACACCCACAGGAGACAGCAGCTGCTGGAGAGAACTTCCCTCTCTTTCAATGTAGCTAGTACTGTGAGGTTATCATCACTATTGTTTAGCATCAAACCCTAGTGATCAAGTTTGAAGAATAATGCTGAGGAATATATGGATGACAACTTCTTTGTTCATTGTATGCGACGTTTCGACACAGATTCTTGAGAACGACACAAGAATCTGTGTCGAAACGTTGCATACAATGAACAAAGAAGTTGTCATCCATATATTCCTCAGCATTATTGTCATTCCAACTTCTAAAATGCCTCTCAAAAAAGTTTGAAGGACAGCGACTTATCCAATTAATTTATGTTCACACACGGAAACATGAACCTTTTTATTACCACAAACTGAAGTTGTATCAGGGTTGGTATTTTACATTCATTGTCCGAGGGCAGAATATCACCTTTCATTGTGATGTCATATCACAAACAATGCTTGGACGTCACAGTTTGACTATGACGATGTGTTCCAAATGTGATGACAAGTAATCAGCCTCACTTGGAACCTGATTTTATCTTTTCCTTTATTTTGTGACTTTGGTAATAACGTTTTCAGATTATTTTCCCTCAATCATTTCTGGTAGCCTATCCTTTATTTATTTGCCAATAGTGAATGATTTCCCTTTCTGAAGAAGATGTGACTTATGAAATTCTCATCGAAAGTATCAACTGCAAGTATCAGTGATCCATGTAAATTGGTTGTAAATAAGAATGGCAAACTTCTAATTTCAGTAGCTCTGATGTCAGAACTTTAAAATTTGTCTTTACTTTGACATGTGATTAGGTAACAGAAGTATGACCCTATTGAAACTGATAATGAGAATTGATATTAATCATTATTAATTGATAATCAATATTGATATTTTGTAACTGGTAATTGGTTCTTTTTAATTGGATTGTTCACAAAGGTCACAAAAGCAATGAGATTTCATATAAGTGATAATTAATAAATAATTAATATTGATATTTTGTAATTGGTTAATCTTTTATTGATGTGTTCTTAAATTGTTCACAAAGGTCACAAAGGCAAGGAGATTTCTTTACATTTACCTATTGATGTATAAATGATATGAGGAACATACCCCTTTTCTTGCAGTAATTATTCTCACAAATAATGTAAATCTACCCTTTTTAAAACTTTTTACTGCCAGTGGTGTGTATGTTGTTATGTTGCTTAAACTGAATTTTGTGACTCTTGCTTATGGCAAAACATAATATGATAAGGAGATGTCGGTATACCCAAATCTTAATTTTGACCAGAGACCCACTTACTACCGTACTCTCCAAATTAAAAAAGTATTTGTGACATTTATGATAATAGGAACTTGAGGTAGTCTGTAAGTCCATAAGTAAAATTTCAATCAAACATTTCATATAGTCTAATAAGCAAACCTTTAAAGGGAGATAATTCTTGTAATCTTGCTATGTCCAAATACTAAATTTGAGCATGCACATTAACTCTTATATCATGATTAAGATTATGTGAATGTGTACATATAATTTGTTTTGGAAGATGTATGTATTGAATTCTTTTTAGAGAATTTATTATCACACATACAAGCGTTAAGTGAGAAAATTAATCACAATCAAATACAGACAGACAGACAGATTTATTTCGTTGAGTGGCCATGAGGCCAATAGTACAAATGACAGTTTTTTCGTATGTTATACCAGAGCGCTGACATGCTAGCTTAACAAAGTTTGTCAATCTACTTAAAACCCCAAACTCTAATATTATCCAACGCCTAGCTATATTCGTTAAAAAGTTACATATTGTTTGTATAATGACCATTCTGATGTATTAACAATCAAATACTTTGGATATAGATCTCAAATATTTAGTCTTATTTGATCATGTTATAGAACATTTTTAATTTCTTTATATATATTCTTTCCCACAGGTCTGTAGTTCTGTTTTATAGTCAACGCTCATCCTGCTCAAGTGGTCTATTTGGCTTCATGTAGCTGTAACAATGTTATATCTGCCTTCTATAGCTCTTTATTATATGATTACGGGTGAGATATCCTGTTTTGTTACATGATTGAGGGTGAGATACTCTGTTCTATCAGTGAAATAAACCCTCTATCTGGCTACAGTGGCGATAACCTTTATCGTCACTCTACTGAGTGGTGATAAACTCACCACTCGAGTGACGTCAAGTTCAAGACTTGGACGTCATGTAACAATGGTCTGACGTCATGAATTCTCAAATGACGTCACACTGTTACCGCGGTGACAGACTCTTCCAAACGGCCGCTCAACATGAAATTGGCCTTTTTTGACGTAATTAGAAGGATTTCATCATATGATTAATATAATATCTGTCAATTCTTGACAAATACTATGTTTATCTCATCCCGTGAGGTAGACAAGTTAAATATTTTCACAAGTGAAAATATGAACTTTCTACGTCACTCGATGAGATAAACATGGTATTAGTCAAAAAAAGACAGACATCCTCTAGCTATCAGTGAAACAAACCTTCTATCTGGCTACAGTGGCAATAACCTTATCATCACTCTACGGAGTGGCATTTAGCTTTATCATCACTCAAGTGACGTCAAGTTCAAGAGTTTGATGTCATGAAGCTATGGTCTGACGTAATGAATTCTCATATGACGTCACACTGTTGCTGCAGCAACGCTCATCCAAACGGCTGCTCAACATAAAATTTGCCAGTTTTTATGTAGTTAGAAGGATTTCATCATACCGGTATATAGAATATGTCAATTCTTGACAAATAGAATGTTTTATCTTATTTAGTTTCATTCGTGGCGCAATATAAACTTTCTACCTCACTGGATGAGATAAACATGATTTTAGTCAAGAAACGACATATCCTCTGTATAAAACTAGCCAATGGAATGACTCAGTCAGCAATAGCGACAGTCCCTGAATTGAGAATGTATCATCGAGATATTTTCTTGAGGCCACTCCAATAACGGCATTTAATTGGCTGAAAATAGCAAATGCCAGATATAGTCATGAATGACTACATGATTGCTACGGTAACAGCTATATGATGCATTTGGCTTGATAAATATCAGGGTATGGTCGTAGCTACGCAGAAACAAATATGATGGTGATCAATAAATCAATCCATCTCTCCTTCTTTCTATGCATCTCATTTTGTTTCCTGAGCAGACCATGAAATCTCACTGATAAAATAACACCCAAGTCATGCATCAAATATGGTACTTACGAAATTTGGAAATTACTCCTAAAAAAATTCTTTCGGACACAAAATTGGTACATTTACTTTTTACTTATTTTTTTACCTTGTGGTAGCAACTTCTTAGACTCAGCAGGCTATTTTTGTAGATTTGTTTCAATCTGTTTATTTAAAGACATGTACATGTGTTTGCTCGCTTTAAATCAATCTCATTTCCTGTTTCAGGGAGAGTATGGAGCTAAGATTTGGAATCACAAATGACAAGTAATGGCGTGGCCAAGAACTTTAAGGTTCCGGTATCTAAATATTGAACGGGGAATATGTTTCCTTGTTGCTGCATCGTTTCTGGTGTGGGTAGTTCTTGCCGTGTTCATGTTATCACATTCAAAACCCCCTAAGGAGCCTGGTTCTCACTCAGGCAACAAATGGAGGATTTTTAGAGAGGATGATCCAAACCCAAAATTCCGCCATCGACCTGAATTAAGGCACGAAGAAGTGTTGAATGACAATGATTCTTTAAAGGACAATGTACCAAAGGAAAACTCAGATTTGAAAAAGGAAACTAATGACAAAGAAAAATCGGTCCGTGAAAAACTAGAGCTTTTACATAAGAAGAAACTAGCAGACGCAGGAATAAAAATTGACGAGGATAAGGAAAGAAAGAATGTGAAAGGTTTTGCGGACTCCAAACACAACCCTGTTCTTGATAAACTTCTTCGAATTCACGAAGATAAATTACAAAAGGCTGGCATTGACGTCAACTTCAACCAAGAAAGAGCAAGAGATAAACCCAATATGGAGTCAATGGATCTTCCAGATATCAACTACAACGTCCATGTATTCTATTACTCTTGGTACAGCAACCCCGAACATGACGGGGCCTACCATCACTGGGACCACCCCTTCCTCCCTCACTGGAACAAGGCCGAGAGTCTGAAGTGGCCCATGGGAAAGCACAAGCCCCCTGATGATATAGGGGCCAACTACTATCCCGCCCTAGGACCATATAGCTCCGGTGACCCTGCGGTGGTTGAGAAACACATGCAGGAGATCAGGAGTACCGGGGCCGGTGGGTTGAAACTTAAGTTTTAAGAATTTAAGTGTAGTATTATGACTGTTCATTAACTTGAAATCTGATTACAGTCAATGCCTGTCAGTTGTATAAGATTTTCAAAATGTTGCTTGTCTGACCTCTCAGGAGGCATCTTTCAATCAAGTCCCCTGTTGAAACAATTAAACAATGGTGTAGGAAAGTAGCCGTTGCAATTTCCGCCCTGTTATTAATTTATCCATTTTTAACAGCTGAGTATTCTTCCCTTAGTAGAGACATTTTGCAGTGAAATAATAAATTCTTGTATCTTCACGGGCAGGTGTTGTATCTGTATCGTGGTACCCTCCCGGTACAGCAGACAAACAAGGGAGTCCACCGGATGATCTCATGCCTCTCATAATGGACAAAGCTAACAAGTTTAATCTCAAGGTAATCAATTTTTCAACAGGTAAATGTAATTGGTTTGTAAGCCATTCAGTACTGCCATATTATTTGACATTACACTTATTTGGTAAACTTTTGGAGAAATGTACTTTGCAATTATTTTCAATGAGGCCTATTTACCGGCAATGGAATAACGGTAGACCCATTTGAATTTTTGTATGTTCACTGGCAATTGTAGGTCCTTAGGGAATAATGAAAGCTCATATATTTTTATTATGCTTAATATTTCAGGTGACATTCCACATTGAACCATATGCAGACCGAAAACCGGAAACATTGAGAGAAAATTTGAAATACATTTTGGAGACGTACGGAAGCCATCCGGCTTTCTATAGAACAAAACACAAGGGGAAAGAACTCCCCCTTTACCATGTGTACGATTCATATTTGGTCCAATCAAAAGACTGGGCCAGGTTATTAAATCCAGAAGGGGAGATAACTGTTAGAGGAACAGAACTTGATGGTGTATTCATAGCGCTCCTAGTTGAAAAACGTCATCGAGAGGAAATCTTCACAGGAGGATTTGACGGCTATTATACCTATTTTGCAAGCAATGGATTCTCCTACGGAAGCTCATGGAAGAACTGGAATATCATACAAGCCTATGCAAAGTCGAAAAATCTCATTTTTATGCCGAGTGTTGGCCCAGGGTATATTGACACGAGGGTACGACCTTGGAATGGCATGAACACTAAAGGAAGGGACCATGGACGTTATTATGAATCTGCGTTCGAATCAGCGGTAAATCTGAACCCTCCAATGATTTCAATAACGTCCTACAACGAATGGCATGAAGGCACTCAGATTGAATCTGCTATCCCCAAAGCTATTAATAATTATATTTATAATGATTATGAACCAGAAGGAAGTAGTTATTATCTTGATCTCACAAGAAAATGGATTAGGAAATTCAGTGCTCAGACGAAAACATCTTGAAGTGACGGTGTAATTCTATGATTTTTAGTTCATCTGGTCTGAAAGGCCTGATGGGCTTATGACATGGCATTAGGGGTGACTATTTACCATGTGGGACTATTGCAATAGCGATTGTCTATTGCAACCTACTATTGCGATAACGATAGACTTTTGTGAGCCACTATTGCGATAACTATTGCGATAGTGGTGGATCTTAAGAAAATCCAAAATTAGCTAGAATATTCATAATCTTTATTATATTCATGTAATTGCTAAAAGTAATATGCGGCAAAATCTGTGATAAAATCATGAACTAAACAGCTTGTGTAATTTTTCACTCTAGCAAATGACTTCCTCACTCTAATATCACATCTGTCCTCATTCGAGAATGAATAATTTAACTAACCGGCAGAAAAATTAGTAAATATTTCCAAATATAGCGGAACATTACACTTTCGATACTATCGATAGTTAACCTTACTATTGCGATAGCGATAGTCTTTTTGTATTTCCTATCGATAGTGTACTATTGCCAAGCTAACTATCGCGATATATCGATAGTTTGATGTATTGTTACACCCCTACATGGCATGGCAGACTCCTACTATTGAGGATTATGATTTACAGTTTTTGTGAACCTTTGGATCCTATACCATAAATTATCAATTGAATATTTGAGCAATTTCCATTTCTAAATTGATTACTGGTATCTGAAATCACATCGCCGAAATACTTAATTCTAGGATTTGTGACCCTGTGGATCCTACAAAGGGGGCATCCACATTAGTTACAACCTACAGCAAAATTAAAGTGAAGCCTGATGAGCTACAGAGCCAATGGCTCTATTTTTTTGTTTATCCCTGGAAAAGTTGTAGGTATTTGGATTTATCTTAATCATCTGAAGAAATTAAAATGTTAAGTGAATAGCAATGTCTTTAACAGAATAGCAATAATGAAAAGTATATATGAATCTTATTAGACATTAAAGGGGCAAAAAATTTAAATTGAAAATATAAAATTTTCAAAAAACGTGCTACTGCTCCTTTAGATCATTAAAAACAATTGTGTACAAAGCAGTAGAAGATTTATGATATAGGAATACTGCTGTATATGATTTAGAGCCCTGACTGTTAGTCCGTTGAAATTAATCTAATTATTTAATTAGTTCTAAAGGCAGCTAGTCAGAAGGAACTCAGGTGGAGAGGATTCTATATTTTGGAATGTAATATCTGAATATCATCTGGTCAAAATGTAAGTGTAACAATCTTTTGCATACCCTTTCACTGCCAGTAACAAGCAAGTTCCCAGAAAGATGTCACTAGCACAAGTTACTATCCTAGCTAATGTAAGCCTTAAAAACTATTTGACTAAGAAACTTCAAATTGTGGTCCAATTACACCTTGGTTATGTTAGCCGTGCTCACTTTCGCCTTGTTGAATGACAATCTAGCAAACTAAGAAATTTTCCCCTTTTCCAGGGGTCGTTTATTGGAGTAACACATCTTTTTACTAAAACGCTAGTTCCCGAACTGTCAGTTTTATCCCTTGCTGCCGACCCTTGAGTTTTCTGTGCTGATAACAGCGCCCCTACAGGCCATTGTTAGCAACCTCTAGTTACTTTCTGATTGGCCTTTGCATTCTCTCATAATAAGCTAGAGAGCCACGCGCTACTTTCCGAACTGTCAATTTTGTCCCTTGCTGCCGACCCTTGAGATTTCTGTGCTGATATCAGCGCCCCTACAGGCAATTGTTAGCACTCTCCAGTTACTTTCTGATAGGACTATTGCTTTCTCTCATAGTAAGCTAGAAGGCAAGCACAGAAAATTCAAGGGTCAGCAGCAAAGCTTAAACTGACAGTTCGGAAACTTGCGTTAAAGGGTTTGCGTAGGAAGATGGGAGTAACAATGTACCTGTTGTTTATCAAGGATTGTTCAATATTTTGGTTTATGGATTGTTTGTGATATGGAGTTTTTATTGGATGTAATTATTTGGTATTTGACTGTGATGATTACATTGTTTATTAAAATTATTTTGTTATTTATGATTTTTATCACATAAGCTTTGTCTCTTTGTTTTTCTTGTTTGTTGCAGTTTTAAACACAATTCAAATTTACCTTGCAACCACTTTTTGATTTTGCTGTCGTACACACGAAATGTTTCAAATTTGAAATGTCATTAAGTAGTTTTTGAAATACATGTAGTTGTAACACCAGCTGAGATAAGGCCATATTTATAAATCCTTTAATGGGATATCTTAGCTTCAAAGATTTTTGGACTTCTCTACATTTTATTGCAAGTAAACAAAGTTCTAGAAAGATTCATCGTTTTTCAACCCCTTGAAGACTTACATGAAGTTATAGCTTTACTTGATATTTCAATAGTTATCATTATCTTATTACTATGTGTGCATCTGTGCATCCTTTTGTCTAAAATAATTTGTTGAGCATATGTTCATACTCATAAACTCAGAATCAATTTTGATATGCATGTTACATATACCACCAGGGTACCAAAATTTTTAATCTAATCATTCAATAGATTCAAAAATTAAAAAAAATTTTTTTTATTTTTTTAAAATCTAATCATGGCAAATGTTCTGCAAACTTCAAGAACTACTCTTTTACTCTGGAATATCAAGTTTATTTTTCAGAACTTGGACTGGTCCAAATTGGTTTGGACTTGTTAATTTAGAATATTTGTATGAAATTAATCATGTTAATCAATGCAAAAGATAGCAATGTGTCATCTCATTAGCATCAAATCACCTAAATCAATTAAGAAGCATCCCCTAAAGGCTGTGGAAATATTCAGTGCCAAAGCCCCCTGAGAAACTAATTAGTCATATCATTTTCAAAGGTGATCTTAAATTGGCCATTTCAGTACAAATTCTTCAGGTAGAATATTTAATTTTTAATTTAACCTCATCTCAAACACGTCTTCTTATCTATATAGTCAAATGTACTTTCAGATGAGATGTTGAAGTCAAATTATCATTCTGCCCTGAGTGTTTTAGTGGATACTCTAATTGGTAATTTGGTACCTCTTTTGATTTGCAGTGGTTTTGTTTGAACACTTAGTGCGTATGTAGTGGCTGTTGTTATGATGGACCGTCAAATCATATTCTATTTGATCAGTATTCCTGAATAATTGATAAATTATCAAGCATTTATCAATATTTCCTGACATTTTCTCACTAACACATTTGCTATGTTGAAAATATTACACAAAATGGGCCTGTTCTTGGCAATTCCCTCTATCTGAATTTGTGAGATTTTGAAGTCAAATTATCATTCTGCCCTGAGTGCCCTGCCTCCTTTGTGGATACCCTAATTGGTACCCCTTTTGATTTGCAGTGGTTTTGTTTGAACACTTATTGGTATGTAGTGGCTGTGGTTATGATGGACCGTCAAATCATATTATTCTATTTGATCAGTATTCCTGAATAATTGATAAATAATCAAGTATTTATCAATATCCAGACATGTTCTGACTGACACAGTTGATTTGTTGAAATTTTTTTAAATCACTGACACAGTTGACTTGTTGAAACTTTTTTAAATCACTGACACATTTGATTTGTTGAAACTTTTTTAAATCACTGACACAGTTGATTTGTTGAAACTTTTTTAAATCACTGACACAGTTGTTTGTTGAAACATTTTTAAAAATTGGTCTGTCCTTGGCAGTTCCCTTTATCTGAATTTGAATCTTCTTATCTTCCGCTGCAGGTTATGTCTTCCCTAGCCTCATCTGTAATATTACTTATCTCAGTGGGGAGGGGATGTGACCACTTAATATTTGTGAGTCCAATAGTCATCTTTCAACCACAGAGTTGAAATACGGATAGCAATTACTGTGTTCTTTAAAAATCCTGAATTGGATTGAGAGATGCAGTAATGACATGATTCATTTGTGCTGACATTATTTTACGTCAAGTGTGATATCTATACATGTCCTGAAATATATTGAGTTGTTTTCATAATAAATTGAAATCAGTCATCCTGGAAGTTTTGTTTCTTTAACATCATACATTGTTTACAGCATTCTCTGAATATACTTGTTTATCATCCAAAACTGTGTTCCACAGGAGATATCGCTTGTGGAAGATCAAGCGATATCTCCTAGGAGATATCGCTTTGACAGTAGATTTTGAACAATGCCCAGTCATCAGAAAATACATGACTTCACAGACGTTTTACATCAAGCCTCGGATATTTGTTACTTTTATCAACTTGTGTTGATATATTTGATATCAGAAGACACTTGGGTGAGATTCTCTATATATAACCCTTTATTCCCAATATAAAACAACCTGGCCTATACTACAACCCTTGATGCAGTATGACTAAAATTGATAAGGTTTCGCATACTATTGCTTGGACTGGATACAAATTCTGTCAGGGCTCTTCTCCACAACAGTCTGACCACAACCCTGTAAGTTGCATGTTCTGACCTAATCTTAGCTTACAGACAACAATGCTTCCAGCAAAAGCCTCAGTGTTACCAGGGGCAAGTAACTCCTGTGAATCATGATTTCAACCTGTTCACAGCCCAGGTCTAGAACATTGTTATTTGTTTCTTGTCTCAACCAACTTCAGTTACAAACCAATGCATCAAGCCTTTATCCCACTTGTAGACAAGGGGAAAAGAATACAACTTGAATCTTGTATCCTAGTAAAAACAAAATTAAACGTGACCTTTAAAAAAATATGAGTCATCAGGTCTCTTGTGTTCGTCAAAATTATTAAAATTCTATGTAGCCTTATTGTTGTTAATATACACTGATGTGATTGGTCTGCTTACTTGTTATAGAGCATGTGACTAACCAGGCTATGGTCAGACCATTTTGGAGAATATCTCCACTGCACGAGTTTGTATATTGGAAAAAGATATATTTGGGAAATGTTTTTAGCAGATGGTCAATTTTAATCAATCTTGCTCTAACGAGGCTATGGTCAGATTGTTTGGAGGACACCTCCTCTGGAAGAGTTTGTATCTTGGAAGAAGCCATTTTTCAGCAGATGGTCAATTTTAATCTTGCCCTGAAGTGCAGCCTGATGAAAATGAAACAACAGGGTTTTTAAGATGGAAAAGGTCAGGCTGATTCAAGATACCAGGGACCCATACCTGAAAGGGTTTTGTTGTCGTGTTCCTGAAGATATCATACTTTTTAGATCATCAGGCTTATACCACCAGATGCCTTTTAAATTATGGTATTGACAGTTTGCCGTACATGGCAGCCTCGTCACCTTTTCACATTCTCTACTTCTCCAGACCTGTTAAGTTAACATCTTGTCGGCTGATACCTTTGACATCGCTGATCAAGGCTTGTACATTTGGTTTTTATACCTCAAATAAAGAAGATCAATCATTATCCCTTTTACCTTAAAGGGGCAGTAACACGTTTTTTAAAACTTTTATATTTTGAATTTTTCACTGATAATTGTACATTTATGCTTTATGTATTATTTTGATAGTGTCAAAAATATCATTACACAAGCCAATCATCCATAGTCAGAGGACAAAGAATGAAGATTCACATAAAATCCATTGGCGGCCATTTTGTGTGAACACCTTTAATTAAATTTGGGGAAGAAAAGGAATCCCATGGCTAAACTTTACAATATATATTTGAATTATCAATGCTCCATTTAGTTTACAAACATTATCTTTCAATTAGAACCTTTAATTTTCATTTCCTGACATCACCTTATATTCCCCCTAAAACGTGCTACTGCCCCTTTAAGGTTATTCCCAAACAACAGTGGTGTTCAAAAGAAACGTGTTAAAGTTTTCATTTGAAAAATGATTATGGAAAGTGTCAGTTTTCTTTCACTCTTCTGTTTCCATTAAAACATTACAAGACCACGGTGAAGTCAACTGCTGAAGTTTAAGTGAAGCTGAATACCTGGTATGGCCACAATAGTGAGAGTGGCTCTGAAAGGAGTGAATAGGACTGTTGGTATTGTTTGTTGAGATTTGACAACACACCTGGAGAATGGTTGAACTTGAGCTTTGGCCTCAGACTTCATCCTACAAGTGTTCAATGAGATTGGGATTTAAATTACGAACCAGAGCATGGTATTCATGTTACGCTTTTGGAGAAAAAAATCTGGCGGGAAGGGGACAATAATTTCTCGTTGAAATTTTTGACAGTATTCGCATTGTTGTTAACGTTGTTGAGTGAAAGATTCACAATGGCAATTTGGTGTATTTGTCTGTCGACCAACATTAATGCGTTTGAGCATTGTGGATCAAGAGTTCTCGCCCCTTACTTCTGTTTAGGATCATATTGACGCATAAAGAAGCCTGTTACAATTCTCCACATAACACATAGTTCCTTAAAAAGTTTGCGTTTCTTATTGTTTTCGGCATATATATAATTATTAAATTTGATCCCTATTTTTGATTAAGTGTCAACTTTGAAACAACCCCGAATAATCGCCGAATCAAATACATATAGATTGATAAAATATAAATGCCGGTAGATTTTTTTCGAAGATTTCTGGTTTAAAACTTGCTTCTTGATGGGGGCCGTTTCCGCATGGGCTATCGTTTTAAGTTTTTCAATCTGCAACATTGCATATTTTCTTCAGATTAAACAATACCACTTGACTCAATACCGTACCGCGGTGTGGTGGTTTTTGTTTCGGTGAACATGAGAGTTTAGCCAACTGGTGCCTACATGCTCCTGGTGGGGTCATAGGTCTACCTCTCGCTATGCCTATTTCTTTCCGTCTCTTCCCTTACATCTTCCTACGCAAAGCCTAAAACACCAGTATCCGAACTGTCAGTTTTATGCCTTGCTGCCGACCATTAAGTTTTCTGTGCGGTTCTCACTAGCTTACTTTGAGAGAAAGCAATAGTCCAATCATAAAGTACCTCGAGGTTGCTAACACTCGCCTGTAGGGGCGCTGATATCAGCACAGAAAACTCAAGGTTCGGCAGCAAGGCATAAAACTGACAGTTCGGAAACTAGCGTTTTAGGCTTTGCGTAGGAAGATGATTGCCTCATCCAGTCAATCTTCTTTCTCTCGGATCTGTCAACTCTCCTTTAGATGTCAACATCCATGTGTTAAATAGCTGAAATATATCTGATAACACTTAAACCCTAACTCAATCACTCAGAGTAAACTGGTTTGTTTACATCTAACTCAAACCTTTTTAAAAAAATATTTTGTGCTCATGTCACTTTCGTGTTTTATAACGCTTTTGTTACTGCTATTTGTAGGCCTAAAAACCTATAAAGATCAATTTGCTTTAATCATGGCGTCTATTTAAATGAAATATGAAGAGCACAGCTATTCTGAAAACCAAAATACGTTTTAAGAGCACGCTTTTCTGTATATTTAGATATGTAGATGCTTATGAAAGATACAATTGTCTATAAACTGATTATTTAGTAAGTTATGACTTTGAAATAGAGATATTTGTTTTATAACACGGTAACAAGACACCGTATGCATTCTTGAAAATAGGTACACCATTTCTATATCAATTTTTTTTTTTCATGATAACATATTTGATATGCATTGTATACTATGTAAATCAAAAGTGCTTACCTAACAATATATAGATTGATGGAAATGTATACCATGCGAACCATTTTTACAAATGTTTTGTAGATGTTGAAAATGTTTGGTACCCAAAGTATAGAAAAAAAGTGATAAGAAAACAAGGAAAATTATGTTCATGTTCATAAATCTGAAATTGACAAATAAACCTATTTTCATAAAATATAACTGAAACAACGTGCATAAGATACACATTTTCTAGGTCTATGTGTAGTTGTCATAAATCATGGCATGTTTCATAAACTTGTGCTAATAAGAAGTTAAGGATCAAGCCTATATTTTTCATGGACGAAGAACCATTGCGTGGCTGCAGAATGCTTCCACACAATCTAGGAATATTGCACGGAGACTTGCTTACAGTCAAAGAGTGAAATGTTCTCTACCGAACCACCCCGAGCCACACAATGATTTCTTCCTGTTGTCTTGTGACCCAGTCTAAGTAAACCTAGCCTCAATATCATCCGTTTCACTCCTATACTGAGTCTAGAAAGGCCTAGTAGAGGGTCGCGTCAGCTCACGTATCAAATTGACCAATCAGAACTCATCAAGCCACAATAGTCTGCCTTCGCACGTTTAACATTGGAGGGTCATAGGTCCCAGAAAGGTCTGCTGACGCGACCCTCTACTAGACCTTTCTAGACTCAGTACAGGAGTTAACCGGATAATATTGAGGCTAGGTTTACTTAGACTGTCTTGTGACCATGAAGTAATTTCAAATGAAAATGGCTTTATCATGGTAGTGAACTTTGTACTCAAATTGTTCACGGAAGATGCGTACGACATGTTCGAAGACATTACCACCCCATAAATATCCCACCACGTTGTGTTTAGGCGATGCAAACAGTTTATTGGACCCGTGTTTTGAACAAGAAATTTTTTTTTCTCAGGAACATATTGACACGTTGTTTTTAAACAATCTATATGCTTTTTACACAGTTCCTGTCCTCATACTTAATCCATTTCAACCATTTCTGCTTGGAACTTTTAATTCATATTTTCTCGCAATACATGGCCACAATAGCGTTGCGAGCTTTCTCCCTGCAATAATACTTGCAGTCAAATACTCTTGAAAGCTGCGATTAACCCAATATCACCTCACCTCATATATTTTCTATGCATAGAAACATATCAGATAGAAATAGTTTTGATCCTTAACTTCTTTTGAGTTATGCTTTCGTCATTATTCTAAAAATAAACTTTTATTAAAAAGCCACACTATTTTGTCTAGTACAAGTACATTGGACTTTTCTTTTTGACTTGTCGTAAGTGCAGCTGAAGTCCAATCGTTTTCTGCCTTTTAATTTGATAGGTGAACGCCAAACAAGGAAGCAACAACCTCCGGTTAAATCTAATTAATTTTTCTCATGTTTTCTCTGTACTTTGATGTGTACTTACCACATGGCATGATAGAACATTCTGATTATGCAAAATGTTTTATGTTACCGATTGACAACAAAAACAAAAACCGAACAAAAGCATCGTTAACGAAGTGTAAACATTTGACTTGTATATAATTCCAAGTAGCGATACAATTGCAGATCCATTAAAAGCGGACCATGGTATCGGCAACTATTTATCAAATTTATAAACGAATGACGTGCTAATAAGACATTTGACCTTAGTATTGCTTTTTGTTTAATAAAACCTTGTGCCACTGACATAATGACAATGTCATAAAACTCCCACTTGGAGACTTAAGAGTGTATCAAATATATGTCAACAACGGTTCAGATAAATGTGGAGATCAACGTCGTGAAAAAACCTAACCCACACAGTATTATCATAATCTAATAAAGGTTGTCATATAAACTTTAGTTTTACATGCTAGTAGTTTTAGCTGACGACCATTCCCTCAACGGGCAAATGCATTTTCTATAAAAAAAAACACACACAAAAGTGACATTGCATATTCTAGATCCTAGATAATCCAGACTCGAAAGAATTTATTTTTGTATTCGCGAAAATAATATTTTAAACGACAGTCTTCAAGGACATTACGTTGACCATCGCATTTTTCGTCCAACGGTGAATATCTTACAAAAATATTTTTCAACTAAAAGATATAGTCCTCAACAACTCCCGCCAAATTGGTTTTCATATAAGCTCCCAACATTTCTCTAAATCAAGAGTCCAATTTCACGGGACAAGGGCCATAAGAGTTCTGATTTTCAAACTCCTTTCTTTCGGAAAAGGGGCAACTCTTTAGAAAATCATTGCATGATTCTGATTTTCTTGGTTTCGCTAAGATAGTATCTGAGAAAAGCTGTCCCAATTGAAGACATCCACTAAAGCATGGTTCAAAAACACGGAATAAGGACAAAAACTACGTAGAAATAATTAAACACTTCTGATTTTTGAGTTCCCTGATGGCTATTTTACACCGTAGTGACTTTGTGGGGTTTATAAAACAACAACCTTAAATATGAAAAAAGAAGCGTGAGTATCATATAAGAATATAATTTCAAAGAACAAACGATATCTCCTGCGGAACATTATTATTGTTAAATGCACTCGCCCGTTTAGGGTATGATAGTTTGATCAATTTACAGTGTCATTAAAGAGGATAGATTTATGCAATTCATTTTTGCTAATATAGTAAATTTATAATAAATAGAATACTAAAACAGGTCTTTGAACCAAGTAAATGGTATCTGTATCAAAATCGCTTTTTCGCGTTTATTACCATACTTATTACTCGTTTCATGAAGAAAATTTTTAACGAGACGTCGTAAAATATTCTCTATTCATGATATACTTGACAACAATTATGTTTTAAAAGATGGGTAACATCCGCAATTATGATCGTCCCAATCAAAAGAAGTCTGGTCGATGTGCCCCTTTAAATCTTACGTCTCATGACCTAAATGACGCATTTTTGTAGACAACCTTCATAAAAATAATCTTAATCATCGATGGTGAGTCACCTATTTTCGTGTATGTGTCTCAACTCCCTAGGGGACATTGTTCACAGACTTTTAGAGATAATTCCAGCATGAGTCACCTAATGGGTATGGTAATTAGTGTTCTAACTGAATGAGTGGGAAGTATATCGTGCATTTGAATGGAACCGACTGCACCGCATATAGACCGAATTTACATATCATTGCCCCTGTATAATGCGACGAATATATCAGTTCGGTGAATGACGAATTAAATGAACTTTGGGACCAATCGACAATGCCAAGTAGTTACTGACAAGAAATGTACTTTTATTGTCTGCCAGTGCGAAGATATTGATTACAAGATGTTTATTCCGGAAATGTCTTCATAGATTTGAATAAGTTCTTATAGATAAATCTGCTTGAAATTCAACACATTTGCACATTTTTTGAATTAATCATTTATAATAGTTGAATATCATTTGAAAAATATAATTCAATTTTAAGATTGAATGTAAATGCAAAACGTAAAAACTGAAACAGTTATTGGCAAGACCCTTACTAGCTTGGGACACTAAAACCATTTTCTTTCACATTAACATACTAACCAAGGCATGAAACATGAAGTGAAAAACATTATTTCAAGGCCAAACAATTCCTTAATTGAAAAAATATAGTTATTCATTAAAAAGGCACAGCACTGAAATTGAGCTTTTTGGTATCTAAATCGGTTACAAGCCGCTAATGAATCCAGTAATAGTTTTTTTAATATCAAATGCTAAGTAATAACACAACCATTGTTTTGAAAAGCTAAATTAAGTTGCAAAAGTTCATTAGAAGGTATACAGTACCAGTTGTCATTAAACGGGGTCATTCGAAATGTAATTTTAAACAATCATACCGTACTCCAGTTTAAAGGGGCAGTAGTTTATATGATTTATTACACAAGCCAATCATTCATTGTCAGAGGACAAAGTATGAAGATTCACATAAAATCCATTGGCGACCATTTTGTGTGAACACCTTTAATTAAAAAGCAATCGCATGGCTAAACTATGCGTTAAATATTTCTATTATTACTGCTCCATTTAGTTTAAATAAATTGTCTCTCAATTGGAGCCATGTATTTTCAATTTCCTGACATAACCTTATATTCCCCCTAAAAACGTGCTACTGCCCCTTTAATGCCAGGGTTTTTACATACAAACTTTCGAGTTTCTAGAACATCTAAATATTACTCTCACTAATATATATGAAAATAAAAGTGAAATAAACATGTAATAATCATATATAACTATAAGCAGGGATATACTCCTGAATTTTAATTTGTTTCTACAAATTACCCCGATAGGACTGTCCTTTTAAGTGCCAGTCGTACGTTTATGCGAAGTGCGATTTCTTATGCTTTCTTTCAATACATATAACTTTAAGCAAATGTGTTTTGCCAAAGGGACAACGTCTAATTAGAAAACCCGAGTATCGTATCGTAAAAGAAAATATCAAGTATAAAGCAAAAACTATTGGTGGTTATGTTTGTGTGAACACCGTTTAATCATTTTAGGTAGGACATTGTTTTTGTAAAGCGTTAACGCACATGGTAGGTTCGTCTTATAACTGCTACTTTTGATTAAAAAACATTGTCTTGTCATTGTTAATATTCGATTTTGTTTGCATGATATCTCTTTATTGATAAAATATAGCGCTTTAAAGGGCCAGTAGAATGCTTTTAGGGGGAATATAAGGTGATGTCGGGAAAATGAAAATAAATGGTTCCAATTGAAAGACAATGTATTTAAACTAAATAAAGCAGTAGTAAATCAAACATATATAGTATGGTCTAGTAGTGTTCAGTCATGCGATTCCTTTTTCTTACACAAAATGAGTTAAAGGTGTTCACACAAAAATGGCCGCCACTGGACTTATATAAAATCTACGAAAAAAAAAACGTGCAACTGCCCCTTTAACGTTTTGAACTAAAAATAACGATGATCACAGTTGCATTCAATTAGATAAGTTAATAAAAATCATATTTTCATCGTTCCGACACGATCACAAACTCGATTCTAAAAAGGCAAGAAAACTAGTTTTAATATTTCAGATTTGATAGAGCTCGAATAATGTTGTTAGTTCGTATCGACATTAATAATGCAAGTGCTTCATAAACAGTTATTTAAACAATTTTATTCGAAGTTTTTTTTCAGGCAATGGAATATTCATATTATATTTTTATTCTAGGCTCTACGGAGAAAGAAGAGGAGCCGACTTAAAAAACAACCGAGTCTCTCATTTTGCCCATCTTTTGAGTAAGAAAATAGAATAAAAATAAAAGAGGAAGATAATGGGAGTAATTTAAAAAAGAATCGTGTAGAAAAAAATGCAGTGTAGGCATTTTGGCAAGAGGATAGGATGTGACATGAATAAGCAGAGTAGACAGTTTTTTTTCAAAACATCCCCTTCATCCAATTTCGGCTGCTCTCATGACAACGTGACCGCAACATAAACAGAAACGCTAAAATAACAATTTAAGTTCGCAGTTAACCTTAGACAGCATTCGTCAACATCACGATGGATCATAGTTATTTGATATAGTCTCTTGAGACATGAGGCTTCCATTAATTAAAAACTGCAACAAAATGCGGGCTTTTTTTAAATCAACGAATTCAAATTCGTATATTTAACTGTTTTCAAATCGTTTTTGCATTAGAAGCACATTTTTATAAAAGTTGCATGTCAAAATAATTAGTGCTTATTTTTTACAACCTCTCTCAAAATTGAAAATACTACGCACTTCGTAAGAAAGGCGATGTGCACTAAACTTTTAACTTAACTTAGTAAATTGCTCATCGTTTTGAGTTAACTTACTCAACATTTGAAATCGTACAGTTTACATGTAATCAACCCAGTCAGTGAAATAGAGCCATTTGCTCTGTAGCTCATCAGGCTTCATATCAAATTGCTTTAGGGTGTGGCAAATGTGGTCCCCGTTAGTAGGGGCAACAGGGGCATCAGAGCGACAAGCTATTATCATCACTAGTCAAGTCTGTTCACAAAGTTTCAGCTTTCTAGGCTTTATGCTTCTGGAGAAGAAGATGAAAATAGGTTTTTAGGGCGTGGCCCCTGTGGCCCTTACCAAAGCTACAATTTTTAATTCTCACTAGTCGCGGACTCTGTACACAGAGTTTCAGCTTTCTAGGCTTTATGCTTCTGGAGAAGAAGATGAAAATAGATTTAATGGGCGTGGCCCTGTGGCCCTTATTAGAGTCACAGGGTCACCAAAGCTACAATTTACAATCCTAACTAGTCAAGGAGTCTGTACACAAAGTAACAGCTTTCTAGGCCTTACGCTTCTGGTGAAAATCCGTGCCTGGCCAGATGAGCTAACAATGTAAACAAACCCTAACTCATCATATTCACATGAATTTATGAGCAGTATACAACAAACTTTTGTTCATCAGCTGTAAAACCAGACCTGCCGATACAAAAACTGACCATTGATGTAAAATGAAATGTTGAGGTGACGTCACTTGAAAGATCGAAATGTGACGGTTGCAAATATTTTGAAGGATAAAAGCCTGAAACACCAACGTAGCTATGAATTGCGTCTTGAATTTGTCTTGAACAGGCGAAATGATTCAACACTTAATAACTATTAAGTATTCTATTTCAAACAAATAATTCTGAGTTGGTATTCGAACATTGGACGTATTGATATAACTAAGCACAAACTATATTCACTTTCAAACTTAGCCCTATCATACCAATAACGAAATACTGTTTTTACTTTAATATATATTTAATGGACTGATTGCATTTTCATTCATTATGAAAATGTATTTGGAAATGTATTTCGTTATCTGAAACAAATAAAACATTCAAGCAAATTCCAAAGCTTTGAAAAAGATTCTTGCGAAATCATGAGTTTATAGATAAGATATGTTGTTAAAACACGAGATTTTGATATTTCCCTTACGTCCCCAGAAGTTTCTCATGTTTCAACAAGGTCACTATGAGTCTTCCGGTGCGCTCTGAGTCGATGCGGAAGTTTAAAGGATGCCTGACATATAACACACACATAGGGCCTCTCGTCTGAGTGAGACTTCATGTGGGTAGCAAGATGATGCTTCAACAGGAATTTGTCTCCACACGTCTCACACTTAAATGTTCGTTTTCCAGTATGAGACTTCATGTGGATGGACACTGCAGCTTTGACGAATCGCTTGTCACATATGGTACACTGAACCTTCTCCTGTTCATAGTTTGGATCATGTCTCAGGCTGTGTAATCTCAAAGTCTCCTTAATTCTGAAAGTCTTTCCACAGAAGTCACAGAGGAAGCCCTTCTTCTGATTGTGAATTTTCTTATGAACATCAAGCCTGGACTTATATTTGAATCGAAAGGTACACATGTCACAACTGTAGCCTTCTTCACCATCTTTAGCAAAACCCTTGTGTTTCTTTTTACAGTGGAATTCAAACTTTCCATAAATATATTTCAAACCACATTCAAAACAATGTTCCCTCGTTATGCCATGCTTTCGGGTACGATGACTTCTAAAAGATTTGGTATCTGCAGATGATTTGCCACAGACATCACACACATAGGATTGAGTCTGGTTGTGATTTTCCATATGAAAATCCAGATATTTCTGATGAGTAAACCTGCTTTCACAAAGGGAGCATTTAACAGTCCAGACATCCATGTGTTCTAAAAGATGTTCTTCCATTTTTGCAACGTAACGAAATTGTTTTTGACAGATCTCGCATGTGAGTTTTTGTTTCCAATAGAAGGAACTGAAATCTGTAAGGAGTTGTACAGACTTTGATACACTGCATGACGTCTTAATGTATTCCTTTTTACCTTTTTGCTTATTTTCTTTCTTATTCACAATGGATGAAGGCTCTTTTTGATTATCGGGTCGATTAAGAGTTTTCTTTGGTCTTTTAGGCTTATCCTGTTTTTTAATCACATTGGGTGATGGTTCAGTTTGATAATCAAGATCAATTCGAGGAATTTGCGATGTTTTCCTTGCTCGTTTAGGCTTGTTTTGATTCTGATTCACAGTAGATGAAGGTTCAGTATGATTATCTGATGGGTTTGGAAACTTGTTTCTATTCAGTTGAGTCTTAACCGTATTTTTAGGATTTCCAACATCTGAATGTAATACATTATCTGATGTAGAAATCATCTTTTCACATCTTTTTTTCTCAAGCAAACTTTTAACTGTTTCAGAGCTATTCAACCATGATTTTGAGACTATCCGAATTTCTTGTTGATGACCATCAGATATATTAGTGGACGGACCTTTGGCCACACAACATGTATTAACTGCATTAGATCTAGTGTCTTCTGGTGATTGGAAAATTTTCCTGACGGGTTGTAACAAAAACGAGGTTTGATCATAATTAGGGGGCAAATTCATAAGCAATGGGGTCCTCGTGGGGTGACCTGCTCCTGTGATATGAGTTAAACCCTGCAAGGGTCCTCTGATATCAGGTTCTACAGGTCCACTGATATCAACTACCGAAGGTCCCCTGAAATCAACTGTAGATGGTCCCGTGATATCTACTGTAGAAGGTCCCGTGAAATCTACTGTAGAAGGTCCCCTGAAATCAACTGTAGAAGGTCCCGTGATATCTACTGTAGAAGGTCCCGTGAAATCTACTGTAGAAGGTCCACTGATATCAACTGTAGAAGGTCCCGTGATATCTACTGTAGAAGGTCCCGTGAAATCTACTGTCGAAGGTCCCCTGAAATCAGCTACAGCAGGACCCCTGATATCAGCTGCAGTAGGACCCCTGATATCAGCTGCAGTAGGACCCCTGAAATCAGCTGCAGTAGGACCCCTGAAATCAGCTGCAGTAGATCCCCTGAAATCAGCTGCAGTAGGACCCCCGAAATCAGCTGCAGTAGGACCCCTGAAATCAGCTGCAGTAGATCCCCTGAAATCAGCTGCAGGAGATCCCCTGATATCAGCTGCAATAGGACCCCTGACATCAGCTGCAGTAGGACCCCTGATATCAGCTGCAGTAGGACCCCTGAAATCAGCTACAGTAGGACCCCTGAAATCAGCTGCAGTAGGACCCCTGAAATCAGCTGCAGTAGATCCCCTGAAATCAGCTGCAGTAGATCCCCTGAAATCAGCTGCAGTAGGACCCCTGAAATCAGCTGCAGTAGGACCCCTGAAATCAGCTGCAGTAGATCCCCTGAAACCAGCTGCAGTAGGACCCCTGAAATCAGCTGCAGAAGGACCCCTGAAACCAGCTGCAGTAGGTCCCCTGGAATCAGCTGCAGTAGATCCCCTGAAATCAGCTGCAGTAGGACCCCTGAAATCAGCTGCAGTAGATCCCCTGAAACCAGCTGCAGTAGGACCCCTGAAATCAGCTGCAGTAGATCCCCTGAAATCAGCTGCAGTAGGACCCCTGACATCAGCTGCAGTAGGACCCCTGAAATCAGCTGCAGTAGGACCCCTGACATCAGCTGCAGTAGGACCCCTGATATCAGCTGCAGTAGGACCCCTGATATCAACTGAAGAATGTACCGTGATATCAAAAGTAGTAGGTTCTGAAAAGTTTTCACTTGCAATGCCTGTTGGATACTTATCAACTACAGTAGGTTCCGATACTTTGGAATGTTCAGGTAGAGATCGTAGATCATTTTCATAGCCCTTTGCTATGTTGTGATGTGTATGTACATGCTGTCTTGGAGTAAGTGTGGATTGTGCTCCCATTGTTGTCACCTGTTGAAACCCTGTTGATAAGTACGGTCCATAAGTATGACTAGAGGAGTACCTCATACTATCAATATATGGGGAAGATATCTTTGTATTGTTAGTACTTCCGGGTGTTGATCCCCGTTCACTTGACAAGTACTGCATATCACTTATATCTTGTCTGCCTTGATCTTGACCAAGTTCTGTACTTTTGACATTTGATTCCACTGGATAGATATATGACCACAATCCTGTCTTGGGACTTGATTGAGATGTTTGTGATGATGATCTATGGCTCCAAGTGTGCTGGTCAGAAAATTGGTTCTTCATATCACTTGAAGATAATGTGATGTTTTGATGTTCATAAAGTTTTGATGAAGAACCTTCAATCTGACACGAGTTATAACTAGCTTGGAACTTTGAGATAGTGCTTAAAGATGTTGTATTCATTGTTTGGGAAATTTTCGATGAAAAATCAGAAATACAAGAGGACCTATCATTAACCAAAAAGTTTGAGATATTACTTGATGGTGTTGTTAAAGTCATTGACTGGGAAACTTGTGATGAAGAGGCATGACTATTAGACAGGATATTTGTCACATTACTTGATGTTGATGTAATATTCTTTGGTTGAGAAGTTTGTATGGGTTGACTATGAACCCAAGTGGAATTATTGTCAACCTGAAACTTGGCTATGTTGCTTGATGGGGATGTCATATTCATGATATTTGTCACATTACTTGATGTTGATGTAATATTCTTTGGTTGAGAAGTTTGTAATGGTTGACTATGAATCCAAGTGGAATTATTGTCAACCTGAAACTTGGCTATGTTGCTTGATGGGGGTGTCATATTCAGTGATTGTGATACCTCTGCTAAAGATCGATGGTCCCATGAGACATGATCCTTAACTGGGGACCAAATACAAGCCCTTGTCGATAATGTCACATTTTGTTGGGTATCACTAGCTGGGTTCTGAATGCCATCACCTGAGCATTGCATCAAATTTTTCTGTGGAGCAATTTGTTGTTGTGGAACAGATGATCTATGATTCAAGGGGGCATTATCATTAGCCTTGTATCTCGTGAACGAAATGGATGTTGATGTAAGATCCATTGGTCTGGTAGCTTGTGATGAATGTCCATGAAACCATGAGGCGCGATCAGTAACTTGTGCATGTGATGTTGTTGCCAAAGTACTTTGATGTGATGAAGATAGAAGACCACCAGAAACAAAATTACCATATCGCTGATTCATGCCATGTCTTGGAGATTGTGTCATATTCTTTGGTTGACGATAATTATTGAGAAATCCATTCATATGTTGAGGAACATTTTGCGCTATTCCTTCATATAGCCTTTGTGGATGTCCACCCACTGAATAGTTCATGATGTCGGTGTCTCTCTCCATGGCACAAATCAACTATGAGTGTGCTGCTGCTTGTATTTCAACGAATCGTACCTCGTGTTGAAGGAATGTATTTAGCAGGAATTCATCGTGAAACAAAGTTGTCCATATTTTGCTGTGTGTCACCATCAAAAGGTCGTCTCATTAACTATGCAACCGGGTCCATCTGAAAAGAAAAAGATTTTATGAATGATTTAAGATTTATGCACATTTGAATAAACTTGTCAATAACAGTTACTATGCTGACTTTTCACCACATCATATGCAGATCTTTAAGGCAATAATTCAGTGCTTCTGTCTGTAAGTCTGTGTGAATTAATCAAGGTCATATCTTTTACTTTACAAAGTATCTTCACCAAACTTGATAAATGCCTGTCATAAGGAAAGATAGTATATTATAAGAATGGGTAATAAAAGTGACAATATAAGAGAGTAAAGCGTCTCGAGCTATAAAAAATTGCATATGAAATTGAATCCCTAAAGGCAACCATGATGTTTTATGAAACAGAGGTGGTTAAACTAAGTAATTGGGGGTGATAACATGTCATGTTTCATACAATTATCTCATATTAGCCGGAGACCCAAAACACAGTTCCAAGGTCGCAGGGTAGAGGGTAGGATATAAATCAATGGCTGACAAGAGATATAAAATTGTGAAACCTTTTTTTATTATATATCATGTTGTTTTTTTTTCAGCCAAAAAATCATTTCAATAAATTTAAAGCATAAATTAACTATGACAGAACGACCAAGCTTTTCAAGAGTCAAAATACTATAAGCAGTTCAACATATAACAATAATTATTCATAGCATATTTAATATTTTTGATATTTTTGTAGAAGACAAGCTTAAATCGCTATCAACATCGTTTTTGGTGAAGAAAATGTAGGCCTACTCTGCTCTGTACAGGGAGATAACTCCAATTCGTTAACCATACTTTTATGCAAAAATCAATATGTCTCGATCCAATGTAACGATTGATCAAATTTGTACATGGTACCCCCTTCTTCTCACGGGGTGGCGCTTTAAAAAACCCAAAAGGTCAACCTTTAATCTGTTTAGAAAAATCATGGTGTATCAAATAGCTGCATACATTCCTTATTTAGGACGATCTTTTTCCATTTTGTGTTTTTACACCCTTAAGTGACTCTGGTCGTCTTAACATATCGGGTCAATTGCAGGTCAATTTAGAAACGGAAAGTAAAATCATTGCAAATGTTCTCATATGCCTTAAAAAGCCAATATGAATGTGAAAACACGTTCTTTGTACCTTTAAGATATACACAAAGAACCCAATTAAGCACCCCCACTTTTTCAAACAGAAAAAACACTGCTGATAATAAACAAAACAAATATACATGCAAACAATAAGGATTTTGTTATAGAACGATCATCTAGCAGTGTGGAAACGAAACTTTATTCGGTACGATTCACTGTCGCTGAATCACTGGTTTTACAAAAACTTGGTATTTTTTAGTCAAAATCCAAGTTACCTTAAAATTGAAAATGAACGTCAATATGTTTTGCTGCAATGTGATTATTATCATTCTCTTGTGTGAATTGGTGACTTTTTAGTAAATGACCTAATAGCAAAAGTCAATCGTTAAAGCAGTGTGAACCTTCAAAATTATCAAATATCGACTTTAAAGAAAACTGCACAGAGACATTAATTGGCCACTGTCAAAGAAAATGGCTTATCTAAAGGAAGAAGAAGTGCTTAATCAACAAGTTCAACTCAAGGAATCTCAAATTTATAAACAGATGTTAAGATTGTAGGCATTTTATCCCTTTTTTATTAAACTTCGTCTTGCTATCCTCTTATCATGCATGATAAAAAGGGTTTTTATATCTTCATTTCAATCATTTTCAAGGAAAAGTTTGCATTTTATTGATATTTTAGATACCCCGTCATTCGGACCCTTTAATTACTCTTAGGCCATGAATGTCAACTAGGGATCAAAATTTTTATTTTTAATTCATAACATCCAAAGTTGAATGTGTAGTTTCCCCCCTATGACAATAGTTATATTTGGCTTAATTTCAGTAGTCTTACAGTTTTTCTCAAATTTTCGTTATTTTTTCACATTGGCGATGTTTAGTTCAATTAAAGCTGAATTGGTTTTTCAACCACTTCTCAGCAAAACCTCATTTAAGCATACATAGATATATGTATAACAGATGCAACAACGGGTCTTGGTAGATATTTTGATTTAATCAATGCGCCTAAATGAAACACTTTGAAATGAGGAAGTGTATATCATTTTTAGTCAAAAACTTTTCGAGTTAAGGCAAAATTTATCAATACTTCTATATATGTCTAGTTAGTGTTAGTAAGCAAAATCAATTTATAGTTTCTGAATAACTAAAAGCCGTCTTTAGGTAAAGGTAAAGAGTCTTGTGAAGACAGCGTCACAAAAGTCATAGAAGCATTTTTCATCTACATGTTTTTATTACTTTCACTTCCACTGAATGCAATAAAACTTACATAATATACTTCACAAATTGTTTAAGAATCCAAACAGCTAAAGGGAGATAACACTAATCACTGATCTTAATCATATTAATCAAAACCGAAAGTTAAATTGACAATATTTAAAGCTCTTAAGTTAAATGTAAAAGGGCATATCGGATTTTATTGAAAATTTCGTTTTAGCTGTCTAATAATGTAATAAACACCTTTGAATGCTCTTTTGTTGATGTTCCATTGTACATATATCAATTACATGTAAAACGAAAGTAGATTTTGACAATATTTAACGATCCGTAACTCAATGTTATTGCATATATCTGATTTTACTTTAAAGTTTCCTATATGGCTTTCTAATGATATATAGAACAATGATTTCTTTTTAGTGGTTGATCAGCTACGATATTTTAAACATACCCACCAAAACACGACATGTTCAAAATGTAAAGTTTGACCCTTTTTTGTGACCGGAAGTGACTGTTCGCGAGCGATTTTATTCTTTTATCTTAAAGACCGTGCCAATGTCTAACTCTCATGGAAAAATCATAACATTCTATGGTCTGGTTTTTGAGTTATCTGCCCTTGAAGTTGGCGATTTTAAAATTTGAAAGGTCCAAGCAAGAAAAGTATTAACGTTAGGACTTCCTAGAAGTCCAATTAAGAACTACAATGCTTCAGCTACATTGAGTATAAATTTCAGCTCTCTTGTATCTCTCTCTCAGTATCTTCAGAGAAGAAAATAGTCAAAGGTGGGTGGGGTCGGACATTGCCAAAAATGCACTAAAAGCAAGATGGCGGCCAAACGACGTGACCTACGAATTTGCCATGATTAGGTTTTTTACAACATTTGTTATTGCGCATCTTTTTAAAAAGTTTCGGGTCTCTAAGTCTATTTTTTTAAAAGCCATATTAAAAATCCCAACTTTGGGCCTTACTGGACCAATTATTTATGGCCCGAATTAGCCTAAAAGCTTTGTGCCTGCGAAATTTGGCTTTGATAGCTTCAGCCGTTTTGTCTGAATCTTGTTCGCAAAATATCGTGGAACAAAAAAAAAAACGCCGATAACAAGGCTGAATCCTTAATTAAACATTATAAGAAAGTTCTTCCGTCATACTACTGAAAGCTTGAAAGTTTTAATCCGCTAAAATAGTACGTCATAATTAGGCATAAGATACATAATATATGCACATACGACAGAAGACCATATTACACGTATTGCTTAATCGTTACTAGCTGTTATCGAGGATAGAAGATAGATAGATAAATGCTTATTTGAGTCTTACCTCACAAATATATACACAATATAATATAGCAAGTGAGTAAATTAAGAGTACTTCACATGGAGGTCTGCTTTAGATGGATAGTTTTTTCTTATTGGATATGATTGAAATCGTTACCAATCAATCAATATTTATTCCAACAAACCACCATTGGTGGTACAGGAACCATACAAACAATATTTTATCATAAATGAAAAAGATATAGTGATCGCCTGGTAACAGCAAACATTGTATTATTTTATGTATCTATCTGCTCATGGTGGTATTTATAATTCTTATGAAACGTGACATATTCTTTACAACTGAATTGTTATGTACAGTAAACTGCAGTTTAATTTTTTATAGAGTCGGCCATTTTCTGAAATATGTAATACCAACATAACAACATAAGACCAGTCCACATGTAGAAGTCCACTGAAGATAGAAACCGGACGCTATGAAAACCTGCCACTCATGGATAGAAAATGTTTTAACTGTACCCATGAAATCGAGGACGAGCTCCACACACTGTTGAAATGCCCGTTGTATGAAAGTGAGAGAGAGAGAGATTATTAAATGTATGCATGACTGTCTATCCCAATTTTGATAGTCTAACAGATTATATGAAATTTTACTATGTATTATCCAATCCTATTTTAATGTTTGATACAGCCAGAACCTGCAATGATATTTTATATAAAAGAAAAGATATTTTATACTCGATGTACATAAGCTGTATATATTCTCTTAATATATTCGTAAACATTTTATTGTCTCTCGTAAATCGCTGGGCGATTGGTTGTGTACTCTTATCTTTATCATTCTCTTTTATGAATGTACTTTTAATATATATGTACACAAGTGAGACGTAAATAAACCATTCTTCTTCTTCTTCTGTAGCTCACCACGCGGAAGACGATAATCCGTCTCTAATCCCTTATCCAACCATTGCAAAAACAACACCAATCACCAAAGAACGCCGCTTTTCGTCTTTTTAATACACTGTTAACTCAAGTACATGAATATTCAAATATTAGTTTTATTTGTGGAGATTTTAATAGTCGCTGCGGTGACGAAACAGATTACATTGAAGGTGTAGATAATATCCCAGAACGAAATGTTATTGATTTTATTAGTAATAGCAATGGTAAACATTGTATTGACTTTTTGATTAGTGCTAACTTATGTATACTTAATGGTCGCAATTCTATTTCCAATGATTTTACGTTTGTCTCAAGCCAAGGGATGTCTGTTGTTGATTTTTGCTTTGTACCTTATGAACATATTCATTGTTATGATAAATTTAATGTTATCCGTCCATCTGCATTGGTAAGTGAAGCTGGCTGTGTGGGTGTTGTAGATGGTGATGCATTACTCAAAGTGGACCATTCGATGCTAACGTGGTGCTGTAACAATATAGGTATGATGGACAACAATGATGTGCCAGGTATGGAGGTTAGGCAGTGTGAATATTTCGATAAGATACTAACAGGACAACCAAGCTCAGAATTTCTGCAATCACCTGAAATGCACCGACATTTAAGTGAAATCATAGACAATCTTGAAACGTCAGCCATGGACCAGACAAGTCTAGATGAAGCCTATAACAGATGGGTTGAAGTTGTACATAAAGAAATGAACGATAAGCTTCCTGTGAAAAGAATTTTTCTAACTGATTCCGCTAATAATAAGAAAAGAAAACAAAGACAGAAGTGGTGGTCTAATACTTTAAGTATAAAATGGAATGAAATGTGTGTTGCCGAGCGAAATTGGAAGAAAACCAGTAATGCTAACAAAACCGAAATGAAGCGACGTTATGTGCAGTTAAGAAAGGTATTTGATCGTGATGTTCAGAGACATAAACGCCGCTACAGGAGCAAGATCCATCACGACCTAGAGAAGATGTGTGAAGACAATAAAGAGGACTTCTGGAGAAGCATCGGTAAAGTCGGTGTAGGCACGGAAAGGAGAAAAAACATTCCCATGGAAGTGCGTTTGGAAAACGGCGAGATATCAAGAGATACGAAAGTAGTAATGGAGAAATGGAAATCTGACTTTGAGAAACTCCTGAATGTTGACGTAGAGAGTGACGTCATAACGGACCAAGTGACGTCAGCAGAAGAGTCAGCACAAGGTGAGCTGGATGAGGACATCAGCCTGGAAGAAGTACATGCTACGCTACGACGAGCTAAGAATGGGAAGGCCCCCGGAGTGGATGAAATACCGACACAGCTGCTTAGAGGGGATACCACCGATACCATCGAGAAACATTTATCAGAACACATTGATGTCTGGACTGTTCAATGCTCTATTTGTGACATCAGATTCACTCAACAGAAAAACCTTGACTTTCATATGGAAAACCACAACAAGTCTCGATCCTTTGTGTGTGATATCTGCAGCATGTCCTACTCCAGCAGAGGGGCATTACAACGTCATCGTAAAAAGAAGCATGGTGTATCCAGTTCCTTCCAGCCATGTCCTGAATGTAATTCAAAATACGCCATTGGAAAGTATGGAGCGCACTGCAGAAAACAACACAGAGGATATGCTAACATAAAGGTTTCAAATGTGAAGTGTGTTCTCTTAGATTCAAATTAAAGTCCAGACTAGATGTTCATAAGGAAATACACTTTACGAAGAAGAAGACCTTACTCTGTGCCCACTGTGGAAAGGCTTTCAAGAACGGAGAATCTCTTAAACTACATACCCGAAGACATGATCCAAGTTATGAACAGAAGAAGGTTCAGTGTACCATATGTGACAAGCAGATTGTCAAAAGTTCATTCTTCCAGCACATGAAGTTTCATACAGGAAAACGAACATTTAAGTGTGAGAAGTGTGGAGACAGTTTTCTAATGAAGCATCATCTTGCTACCCACATGAAGTCTCACTCAGACGAGAGGCCCTATGTGTGTGTTATATGTCAGGCATCCTTTATACTTCCGCATCGACTCAGAGCGCACCGGAAGACTCATAGTGACCTTGTTGAACGATGAGAAACTCTCCACGACATGATGACCTTGCAAAAGCATAAGAAGCGTTTCGTAAAATAATATAATCCAACGGTGGCATGTTAAATCCAGAATTTATGTTATTTAATGGGAGACAATAAACAATTTCTTCTCCTGCAAATACATCTGTTGAGTTTGTTTAACTGTTCAAAACTCCTATGTAAAATCATCATCTCAGGAGATATTGAATTTGCACAAATTAATATTTGAATGAAGAAAAAAATCTTTGCAACTTCTAGAGTGGAAATCAAGGAAGTCATATTATTAGAATGCCTTATGCCTTTTGGATTTAAATATAGCCTGGGGGTTAACATGTCAAAATATGCAACGTAAACATGACAGTTCTGGCATTAACAGAACGTTGCATGGAGGTCCAACAAAAATCATTCGATCATAAACAATTATCTTTCTTCTTCAACAAATAATATATTCTGTATTATTCAAACTAAAAATTCGACAATATTTCGAGGAAAATAGTTCATATTTGTTAACGTTATGACAAAAAAAAAAAGCTTTTACATTTTGGACCCAATGTTACATCAAGTAATGCTAGATATGTTTTAATATTATTATGAATATCAACATCAGAAAGATTTATCCAGTGGACAATGCTGTTCGCGCCTTTATGATAAGCGCGTTCCCTGGATAGAGCTGACCAGGAAGTAGGTCAAACCTGGTTGTTTTGTTTTTGGGGGCTTCTGATCGCTCAGATTCGTGTGAATGGACGAGTGCAATTATCTTTATACACAAGGATTTACATGTCAGCCAACTTTAGATTTCTTTGACTTATATTATACAGATCTAAACATTTAAAAAATGTACCTCTGTTTATTATTCTGTATTGATTCAGTTTGATGTTGAATGCTAGATATAATTCATCTAATGGTTTCTTTCAGTTCAGATTTATCTTTATTATTTTATATCACACAATTATATCATCTTCTGTTGTAATATCCATATGGGACGTTCAGTGTTAGCTTGTCCGTCTCAACCTTGTGGAATGTAACACCTTGCTCACACAGTATACTTATGTTAAACACGTTTTAAGGTAGTTATTCAACTTTATATCATTTAAATACTTTAAATGATTCCGGTTTTATCAATCTACATTTTACAATCACTATCAATTCAATTCATATTGCGTTATTGATAATTGTTAATCATATATCATTAAATATTATCAAATTAACATTCATAATTATCGCCTCTACTTCCGCCTCTCCTACTTCCGCCTCTCCAATGTGTATCTGCGTCCACCTTCTATACTACTGATCTATTCGTAAATCACCGACAATTTATCATTTGGCAATCTTCATGTCAGTAATAAAATGCCTTCTATATTTTCGGCATGATTTGCTCGAATCCCCTGAAGACTACAGAATGACTTGTCATTAAAATCTTAATTTCTCTTCTTGCAATTAATATTTCAATGTTAATTAACGCTTGTTAATGAATGAATGTGGAAATTGTGAAGTGTCTATGGTTGACACATTGGAACAGTAGTCCGTTCATAATAGGCGAGCGCCCGCGAAAGCTCGCGGGTACTCGCGGGCGCTCGATCCTGAACGGCTTTGCCCGCCCGGGCGCCCGCGTGCACTCGCGTGCATTCGCGAGCTATGTCTTTGGCTGACTCGCTAGCGAACAAAGATGGCGATATTGTGTTGCTTAGCAAACATGTGATATTATCCTGACGAATTCTTTCAACCTGTGCTGTGCCGATTTAAGAGCAATAATTTTCAAAATATTTAAATGAATTGTATCATTCATAGTTACAGTACAGTTAGACAGTAGCAATAGATAGAAATTGCATATTATTCAGTATATAGGGCAAATGCCTGAAATACATTGACGATACACTATGAATTATCACAATTGTACCTGTAGTTTTATTTATATTAGGAAAGTTACTTGTAAACATTATTCATATCATTTTTCTGTCCAAGAAAAAAATTAAAGAACCATGTAGATTAGTTGTTGGCCTACTTATTGACAGAACTGTAGGCCTACAATGACGGGGTGATTAACTTTTTTTAACACCATGATATAGATCCAGTTCACAATAAATAGTTAAATAAAATTAATCTTCAATACAGTGAATATAGTAATTTATTGAACTTCAGGCTTCTATTTGTTTCAAACTGTCTCCAACATACGTGAATATTTGAGGCAGGCGACTCTCAAGCCAAGAGTCTTTTGTTTTCATCATCCTATATTAAAATAGAGAAATTGAGTGTCAAGTATCATATCGTTAGCTCAAATATAGGATACAATGGTTGCTATGATTGACAGGCGTAGTTGGGTGTATGTGAGTGAGTGAGGCTTCTGCGCACGTCCGTCCATGTCTTATCATTGAAAAGTTGAAACACAAATTGCTGGAGTCTGGGAGTCAGTTGTCATTTCAATGCATTCATATAACTGAGAAAGGCAGTGTTCACGCCATTAGCGGGTTCTAAAAACATCATAATAATTAAGTTTGCACGATAATAAGCTTAAGGATCTTCTTATATCAATGCAGCAATTATGCTATACATATACAATGTACATACATATAAGGTTGAAAAATTAGGTATCCATATTTTATGAATGCTTCAATTTAAAGCTGAATGTAATTGTTTCTTCCAGTAAAAGCTTTTTTAACCTGTTATTCTACCTAACTTTCAAAGTTACAATTTGGCATGTCACGCTGTTATTATCTAAGTGGTATTAGAGGCAAGACAAAAGTCTAGAAAATATCATAATCATGACAGGTAATCTATTACAAAAAAGCAGTACACACATATCATCTTAGGTAATTTTATGATATGCAAATTTCATTGTTATCAAACTTTCTTTATAAAAGGTTCTCTGTGTAAATGAAAATCACGTCTACATTTCATCATTTCCCCTAAGTATATATAACTAAAACATAACATATCATTCCAGTTTTGTCATGTTTAAAAACAATACTCAAACTATACCGGGGTTGTCCGAAAGCAAGCTCAGGGCTTCTAAACGGAAACATGGCCTTGTATTCGATCGTTTTTAAGGGACGTTCACACTGAATTAAAAGCAAATAACAATACATATTAGGCATCATTTTGACAGGAGTATGACTATTACAATGAATTAAGCAAATGGTCGGGAGAGCAAGTTAACTCTTTTGATTTACGAAAAGCTGAATGAATGAGACATCATCAAACTCATTAGAGTCCAGTGTGAGAAACAAGGGTTCGAAAGTTGAAATATTCTAATCATATCATTAAATTATTTGATTTCAAACTAATTTGCCACGCATGTATGAAACTGGTTTGAATAAGATTAAGTATTTACAAAGTTTCGTAAAAACTTATGTCCTGTCTGGAAGTTCAGTAGGGGAGACCGGGGCCGGTACGTCCCCCTTTCACTAAAATGTAGATAATGAGTTGTTTTTTCGCATTATACTAGTGTACGTTTGTACAGATATTGAACCTTATGTTATCTTTATTGCAATAATTGTCGAAAGTGCCTAACGTAACTAGTTTGCCAATAACTATGCTTTATAGACAACGAGTTGAAAAACCGAACATGCCCCGCATCGGGGTAAGTTCGGTTTCCCTCAGGGCGCAAGTTCGGCCATCCTTGGGAACAATCAGAACATGTTCAGCTTACAACAATTGAAGAGAGATAAGATGCTACTCATAGCATTCAATATTTTGGACAGAAAGATACTACATTACTTTAAAAAATCATATTTTATAACGATCCAGACTTAGTTAACTTTCTATTATGAAAAAAATTCGTAAGAGAAGCCTACTATTCAAGGACCTTCTAGAGGGTCCTTTTGAGGAGGATGACCTTTAGAAAAATTGTTTCGAGGAGGACCTTAAACTTTTTGTGACCGTCCTCACGGCCGAATGTGCCCCGCCTGTAATGACCGAATGTACCCCACAAACCATGGTTGTTCTTTTTTCTATACTGCGAAAATACACAGACCTCGAACCAAAATAACTTATACGTCTCGGCATGTTGGTGTATGCTCACTTAAGAACATATTCCTAAACATAGTCAATATTTGTCAAAAACATAGTGAACTGAAGTCGAATATTTAACTCAATTAGATGAAAAACGGGTTTTCTTCCACAGTTTGTAAAGAACATGTTGAACTGTCACCATTTTAAAGTCAGTTTTGGAGTAAGATCATGTTGTCTTTTAGGAATTACCAATTTAAGTTATTATGGCCCCGAACAAAAATTACAGCGAAAAGACGAACATGCCCCGGGGCCGTGCCTGCCAGGGTCTCCCTTATTTATTTTCTACCTAAACAGACTTAGAACAATGTTTTCCAAAAATTGAGATCCAGATTGTCTCGAATTTCATATTTATACTCATGGAATTACTGAACATAATAATAGATTCTGTGACATGGTGTGAAAACAAGAACTTATTATCAATTTCAGGAACAATCATATCAATACTAACCCTGTCTGTATAAATGGTTCAAATGTTGAAATTGTGGATGAATATAAATACCTTGGCACAATAACAGATAGTAAATTAAATTGGAATGCCAATACTGATGCCGTTATAAAAAAATGCAAACAAAGATTACATTTCTTGCGCAAGCTGCGATCTTTTAATGTCAATGAACGTGTACTATCCCTCTTTTATCATTGTTTCATTGAAAGCATATTAACGTTTTCCTTCCAATGTTGGTATGGTTCATTGTCTTTGGTAAACAAATCACGCTTAGAAAAAGTGGTTCATATTGCTGGTAAAATTGCCGGTGTTTCACTTGTAAATCTATCTTATCTTTATGAAAAAAGAGTATTGAAATTATCTTTGAAAATTTTGTCCTATCCAGATCATGTATTGCACTGTGAATATGTTAAACTTCCTTCTGGAAGAAGATACTTACTGCCATGTTTTAAAACCAATAGGGGTAAAAATACTTTCATTCCTTGCAGCGTTCGCCTTTTAAATGCTCCTTAATTTACACGCATGATTGTGATTGTTCTTTGTATTCCTCGTAACTATGTTGTTTATTTTTATTGTACACCAGCTCTGTAATGATACAACATGAATTCCCTTCGGGGTAATAAAGTATTATTATTATTATTATATTTGTATGCAAGGATCTTGGATATAGTGTTGATTATAAGCAAATTCATTCACATGATTGGGAAAAGACAAATAGAACACTTTAAACTTGTCAGTTTAATGCAGGCCCGTAGCTCATCAGACTCAAACATGTAAGTGAAACTGACACTTAGCTGAGATTGTTAAAAGAGCAAAAGAGATGTATATTAGGGTAGAGTTTGCTTTAGTTTAAATAACATAGATTTTCCCAATTAGTCACATTTCTATTTAGCCATCCAGGAAGTGACTAGATTACATGTACATGTGTATTAAACATTTGCTTGTGCCAAGAACTAATCATTATGAGAATCCAGAGACTAGAGTTATTCCAAGTATTGCACAATATTCCTACCCTGCCACTCTAAATATAAATCATTAAGTAAAGTGTTCTTACTACTTAAGGTTGTGCCAATCCATATGGCTTTTGTTCTGCTTATGTTCCTTCGGCCTTTACATTCAATGTAATGTTAATTCAATGTATATTCTTAACATATCCATCTAAGAAAGATTATCATAAGTATATATTTGGACAAGTTGTTTTCAATTTAAACCTTTTTTTTCAAGACTTATACCCTTAATATCAGGATTTCAACTAACATGTCTAATATTTCAAATACAATAATAAATAGATAACTAGGTAGAATAAGAGGTAAGAGGCTTTTACCCTCTGCATTTAATTGAAGCATTCATAAAATATGTATACCTGATTTTCCTTGTCTATGTTTATATTTGGAAAAAAGATACATGTATTACTAATTATTGATGCTAATATATAGTTACTAACAAAGATACATTTCTTTGAAAAGCATTTTTACTTTTTGAATGTCAATATTGTTTTCCATAATGGTTAACATGGTTTGGGTTTTTGGTAATGTTTTTTAACCTTCTTCATACCATTTAATTCTTTTTAAGCACTTTGGGGATTTTATAATTCTTTACTGAGCTGTTCCGATACTGTTTGATATCTGTTAGACATGCCAAGGCTACTTTTTTATTTGTTTAAGTTGTCACTTCCGTAGGCTTGTCATTATTGTTTAATAATTGCTTGACTATGTTGAATATGACTCTCAGTTGATGAAAAAACTTATGGGATACACAGCATGTGACAATGACTACTGTTTTTTTATTCACATTCCTCATGTCCAAGCATATCAGTTTGCAAAATCTGCCCTACAGTAATCCCAATAAGTTTTCATTATAAACTACCGGAAATCAAGTTTCTATCTTTCATTATAAACTACCGGAAATCAACTTTCTAGCGAGCGCTCGCATTCGTTCAGGAAACACGCGGGCGCTCGCGCGAGCTGCTAGCGCGGGCGCTCGCCTTGTGAACATACTACTGCATACACCGCAACCGGTTTGCTTGTAGACCGGTTTGCTGAAACGCTGCAACCGGTTGCCTTGAATGTGTCAAAGATGTCTAATTTCATGGTCACGTGTGCAAACCGGTTGGTATTTGTACTATCTCCGTACCTTGCTTACCTACAAATACGCAGATTATAAAGAAATTCCACAATTTGCCAGGAGAAAAACGAGAATACCGATACAAGCCGAAAGAGAGAATATCTTCGCTATTTGCTGGGTCGAACACGAGAAATAGGACCTTCAGTATTTGCAGGGTCGAACACTAGGATGTTAAAAATAGAGCACACCCCCCCGGGCGGACTAAAGGGCAAACACGCAACCAACCATAGCTTTTCTGTATCCTATAGTTATATTTAAAACTTACAAAACGAACAAGAAGAGAGACCACAATTTAGTATATCATCCTCACAAAAGCCCATTTACCATTCACTGAGTATGGACATGTCATACTAACGAAAACATACTATGCACACTACTAAGCAAATTTTGCAAGTATAGCGATAAACGACAACCTCACAGTTACACCTGAAAAATGTATTATCAAAAGCACACTATAACTTATAAACACCTGTTTATAGTTATATGAATGTAATTTGAGTAGATAATGTCTCACCTTTCTTGCTTAAACCAATAAACGATGGTTGTAAATATAGGAAAATAACGTGTTCGCCATTCTTGACAGCCATCAAAACACGTAATGGTCACCTCAATCCCTCAACTCGTCAATGAAGGCCAGCGTACAACTGGACAAACTGAACGGAGTCAACTGGCCGTGACCAGCCAAACCCTTTCAATGCAAACAAAGTGAACCTTCCTAAAGCAAACAAACCACTGTATAGACTCGGCCAAGTTAGACTTACATCCAGTCTCTGTAACCTTCTCAATGCAATCTATAAAACTCCCCAAAACTCAAAGAATCATTATGTTTTTAGCTTTAAATACGACGTTTTAAAGGGGCAGTAGCACGTTTATTGAAAATTTCATATTTCAAAATTTTCACTGATAATTCTTCGTTAATGTTGAATATGTTACTTTGATAGTGTCAAAAATATCATTACACAAACCAATCTTCCATAGTCAGAGAACAAATTATGAAGTTTCACATAAATTCCATTGGCTGCCATTTTTATGTGAACCGCATGGCTTAACTTTACATTACATATTTTATTTATTGCTGCTTCATTAGGTTTTAATACATTGTCTTTCAATTGGAACCATATTTTCATTTTAAAGATGTGTTTAAAAGATTAATGATATACTAGTAAGTAACTTAAGTCTTCAACATGGATACTAGGTAGTTTGAGGGGTTTATTTAACCCATAGGTGATACAGAAGTCACCAAAACTGTATTGTGAAATAAATGAGTAAATGAATCTCCTGGAAAAGATAACTTCAAGCTGACATCCAAGGGCCACTCTGTGATTTTCATCATATATTGTTTTGCTTTGATACGAATGTAAATGGCAAATTCTCAGACATTCATCCCAAAAAGGTAATTTTACGACAAATACTTGTTTTAATGAAAACTTAAAAACATTAAAAACAGAACCATAACACGTCCAATTTATCAACTCGTTACTGTCATTCAGACTGGATTTAATAAGCTTCAAATATTACGTTTGACTGATTGCCGCGTCATTGTTTTTTCTATCAGAATCGCGATTTCCAACATTCCTATTGTCACAATACAATAACGACTAGCTTTTAAAGAGACTTCCTTGGAAAAGTCGACACTTCTCGATCAAATGAGGCTATTTATCGCGGTTGTCCTGTTTGACCCCAAACAACTAGGGGAGACCAGGGCCCCCGGGGCAAAGTGACAACGCGTTATTTCTTCAAAACTATCGACAAATGGAGTAATTTGTCATTACCAACGAATGAATGTAACCGTTATGAAGCGTTGTGAGTAAAGCTGGAATCATTTGCCTGAGTTGTTGACGCAGAATTTAAAATATTCGAAAAACGGCGATTTTACTATAAGGAACGGATATGTTTCAAATTCAAATATTTCATAAAAATACAAAACGGAACATTAAATTCTCGTGCACATGTAACATGCATTGATATTATTATTTCATTGAATAATGAATCTTGTAATTACTTGCTTTAATGATTTTTTGTGATGTACATAACGAATGCTCCGGGGGAGCGCTTTGGCCCGTGTGTTATAAAATTCATCTTTTTGGTTAACATATCAGTGTAAAAGTCACTACTTTACATTTCTTAAGCAACTAATGTAAAGGAGAACTATCATTTTCATATCAGCATTCTGCTGTATTCTATAAAAATGAAATATACCATTTTACCTAAAGGGATTAGTTTTGTTACAGAATGACGAAAAGTCTTACAAAACGTATTTTTCTGTTGTTTTTTAAATCATTAAAATATTATTTATTGTATATTACTGTTCAACTCTTAACGATAAGCAATATTATGCCGTAATGCCAAGTTCAACACAAAATAAATGATGGTTATTCTTTAATTCGTCCATATAACCAATTCAATTATTATTTTCTTTTATTTATTACTAGTTTTGGTAGTCAAAGACCTACATTATCAACACTTTCGTAGTTAAAAGAAATGTAAATCTACCAACCATAATGATATTTGGTCATTGAGAATGTTGAACATGTAGGTCTATGACATGTTAAGGAACATTTTGAGCATCCTTGCATATATTGCCAACTTTTATGTTAATTTTATCCTTCATATGAGTTCGAAAGTTACCTTGCATTATCAAGATGATAGCTTTTGATTAGTATTGGCTGATTATAGGTGTGAAATATCTATTACATTCTGTGTTGTTATTCACATGGGACAAAGCTCCAAACTACAGAGCAAAGCGCGCCCCCTTAGTCAAAATACATTTACGTAAATATATCCATATTCCGAAATGGTAGATTAAAAAAGTATGTGCCATGTAACAGTCTCTCTGACAAGTAGTAGAGATATGGTTCAAGCTGCATTCTGTGCATGTCGGGGTGCCCACTAGACGCACTTATATGTTAGGGGTGCGCTTTGCCCTGGTCTCCCCTACATATTCAGTTTCTTATCATCTGTGGAGCACAGTGGTGTAGTGGTTAGCATGCTGGCCTATCACACCAGCGACCCTGCCTCGAACAGAAAAGTTGCAAATTTATACATTCACTATAGTTTGAAGTTAGTCTAAAAAAATATAACTTTACAGTGACATTTGGGTAGTTCTTCATGAATTTCAAAGTTTAATTGTTAAAACATAAACAAAGGTTGAAGTTAACTTTGATTTTTTCCATGGTCAAAGTTTCATCAAATTACGGTCCCACATATGGGACGACATGCACGAAAGGGTACAGATTTTTAGCTGACTTTCAAAGCTAGAAATTGTTAAAAAAACTTGCGGTTTATTGTTTCTTTTAAGTCAGAATATATAAGATAAATAGAAAAAAGCTAAATAGCTTTCTGAGAGTAAATGTTCTTCAAATAACACTGAAATGATGACATATCTTGTCTTTATCACCTTCTAGTCCGTGTTTGACACCTTCAAAATTTAAATGTTCTGAAATGTATTGTAATGGATGCCCTCAATTTCCAATATCATTATACATGTTCAATATATATGTTCATCGGGATTTAAAAAAAAATAATTTCACGACGCTTCCCACATTATTTCCTTCTAGCCTGCAAACATTCCAACGTAGTCAATTTTTCTTTCAATATTATGCGTTTTATAAAGACTATTCTGGCAACATGGTTCTTTCTTGCGTGTAGAAAAACCTGTACCCTTTCGTGCATGTCGTCCCATTTATGGGACGCTAATTCAATCATAAAAGTAGTAAGGAAAAAATTACTTACAGGGAAAATAACAACTTATTCCCTTCATTGCATGGTATGAACAACATGTACATACAATTTAATGAAAATCTTAAAGGGGCAGTAGCACGGTTTTTTGATAATTTTATAATTTGAATTTCTCACTGATAATTGTAAGTGAATGCTAAATGTATTATTTTGACAGTGTCAAAAATCTCATTACACAAGCCAATCATCCATTGTCAGAGGACAAAAAATGAAGATTCACATAAAATCCATTGGCGGCCATTTTTTTGTGAAGACCTTTAATTCATTTTTTGTAAGAAAAGGAATCGCATGGCTAAACTTAACGTTATATATTGGAATTATTACTGCTCCTTTTAGTTTAAATACATTGTCTTTCAATTGAAATCATTAATTTTCATTTTCCTTACATCACCCTATATTCCCCCTAAAAACGTGCTACTGCCCCTTTAAACCTCATGCATATATGGGTTCAGATCAACAAGAACAACGGAGACAAAAGCTAAGCTAATGTTCTCTTACAAATGTTTTCAAGCACTTTCCGATGTTGATTTGTACTTATGCACATGTTTGGTCTTAATTCTAAAATTGATACAAAATACAAGACATCCTGATGTTATGCATCGGCCGTCAATTTGTAGATCGTGTCTTGCAAACCTTCATTTTATCGCGTGTTTGCTGTTATTTTGTTAAGCAGAAAAACTAGCATGTGTTGTTCAACAACAGTGATTTGAATGTCAACTAATAACTATTAACATCTTACCCGAAAAAACGCGATTTTCTAAATTTGTAGAAGAACTTGATATCATCAGACATAATCCAACACTATCAGCGTTCTTGTATTCATTTGGAACTAAAATAAAATTTAATTATGACTGAAATTTGCACTTTTCCACACAAAAAACCCACAGTTGTCTTAAACAAGATGTCTTTTGGTTTTATTGCTTTCCTTACATAACATTCATAACGGCAAACAATATGATATGAATTATACGTAAAAGATAAACAAAATGTGCTATGTTATATCATATCTCGATCCGATTTTCCTTGAATGCAAGGGAATCAAATCAAATGTCATTTTAGCGTTAACACGTTTCAAATCAGTTATGGATTATAAGAATGAGTATGAAACGTCACTTTCAGAACTCTTTAGAATTCGTTTTTATCGCATTTGGAAACATTTGTGAGATTCCTTGGGTTGACAGGCGCTACTGCCACTTTAAAGCTCTTCTCAAGTAGTTCAGCTTGTTGATTTCATTTCCTCAAAAAATAGTCTATCTATTCGTTATAAGATATCTATTATTACTTCAACTAGCATTACTAGCCTTTAAATGTACATATAAAAGGAAAACGTAAAGGTTACGCTTTAAAAAAACCTTCTTTTAAAAAAAAATCGGTTATAAACATCATTAAGCCATTGGTAAATATACATAAAAACTAAACTTTGAAAGAGTACTAAATTTCAATGTAATACAGAAATCATTCAAAGATCATCTTGTAATAAAATCCCTAGTCACAGTAGAAGGGAAATGAGTGCCTGGGTTTAAAAAAAAGAAAGAAAATCTAAGATTTACAATAAAGGTTTAATTTTGAAATATATTAGGTCATGTGTAATTTTCAGAAATATGATTTCGTCATAAAATCTTCAAGTTAAAATATAATTTAAAAATGCCTTAATTTGAAATAATCTCATGTTTTATTTGTCATTTTCCCCCTGAAAATTCATTGTGACTTGTAATTTGATATGAATGCAATATAGGAATATCATAGTGTTAATCATCGTGTTACAAATAATGGCATGACACCTACGCATATACATGTAACAATCGCAATACCTAGAAGAAGGCTGTTTGAATTCAATTGTAGTGTATCCAGTTTCAATTCGTACGTCTTAAAAACTGTCACTGGAGCTGGATAAGAAATATTTATATTTCTACACCTTCTCAACATAGAATCTAACAGTGGTAAGGCACTTGGTGACTTGTGCTCTGGTTGGATAGTTTTCACCAAATTAGTTTTTTTCTTTTATTCCAAATAGACATGTGACTATTTGTACAGTGTCTACTTATATATCCGTTTTTATCATCAAAGCAATTTGCTAAAGAGTTTGACGCAATACATTTTATTTAGAGAAAGGAATTAATAAACAATTTAAAACATTCAAAAAAATATCTTCATTCGTTGAGTCATCCAGAGAAGTACAGTGTTAAGTTAAAGACGTACATCAATGAATAAATCAAAATTTAAAACCAATGATAACAATTATCTTAGAATGGTTTAAACTTCTCCCTGCTGCAGGCCGCAAATGGAGCCGGGACTTTAAATTACTAATTAACACGTCATTGAAGTGGTTAGCATCTGGTAGAGTGATTATGTAAGAAAAAAAGACATGGAACAACGTTCAAATTCAAAGAAGTGACTTTGTGTCTCCTTGAGGGTAATTTAAATGTTTTGATATTTTTAACAAATTTCTCAACCGTCTTTTCTTCAATGAAACTTAATTCTTGGAAATAACTTTAAAGAAAATGTAAACCTTCACAAGTTTCGGCATTTTCTATCCATTTTTTTAATCAACCATATGATGTAACGTATCTTTTGTAATTAAATTATATTTTTATTCAACCTTACTCCGTTCAATGTGATTAAAGATATCTTTCCAACAAGTGATAAGACAATAAAACCCCTCAAAATTGGGGGAGCTAGATACATTCGAGTTAAAACCAGATAATTTACTGCCATGAAGCTAATTTGGCCTAAAGAATGATTTATCATTTAAACTACAGTAGAACACGGATATAACGAACTCCAAGGGACCAAAGAATTTAGTTCGCTGTATCCGATGTTCGAAATTCGCTATACGCATATAATTTTAATGATGTTATATAGGGACGGGACTATATATATCTCTCTATATCCCATTGTTCGCTATATCCGTGTTCTACTGTACATAATACCAAGAACATAAAAAGGATATTCATTAGATACATTTATCTGGTTGCTTAAAATAATGAACACGAAATAGATACACGTGTTTTCAAAAAGGAAATTAAAGAACAGTTTCACTAAAGCTATTTTAAAGGGGCAGTAGCACGTTTTGGATAATTTTATATTTTAAAATGTTCATTGATAATTGTAAGTTAAAGCTAAATGTATTATTAAAACAGCTTCAAAAATCTCATTACACAAGCCAATCATCCATAGTCAGAGGACAAAGTATGAAGATTCACTTAAAATCCAATGGCGGCCATTTTTTGTGAACACCTTTAATTAGATTTGGGGAAGAAAAAAAATCGCATGGCTAAACTTTACGTCATATATTTGAATTATTACTGCTCCATTTAGATTCAATACATTGTTTCTCAAATGGAACCATTCATTTTCATTTTCCTGACATCACCTTATAGCTTATCTTCCCCCTAAAACGTGCTACTGTCCCTTTATAAGGCTATGAGTATGAGTATTTGTTTATTCCGTTAGACAGAATATAATAGACCCATATTCATCCATTTGAAATGCACAAATCTGGTACATAGTTTTCATCCATAATAGACCCATATTCATCCATTTGAAATGCACAAATCTGGTACATAGTTTTTCATCCATAATAGACCCATATGCATTCATATGAAATGTTCAAATCTAGTACATATAGTTTTTCATTCATAATAGACCCATATTCATCCATTTGAAATGTACAAATCTAGTACATAGTTTTTCATTCATAATAGACCCATATGCATTCATTTGAAATGTACAAATCTGGTACATAGTTTTTCATTCCTTGATATATCTATATGTCATTCCTTAATCGTATTACATTAGAAAACATGTGAAGGTCTCCACAATTGGTTTGGATTTTTCTTTTCCCTGGATGAAGCAACAAACAGGCTACGTACTGATGGTCCTTTAAAGGGGCAGTAGCACGTTTTTAAGAGGAATATAAGATTATGTCAGGAAAATGAAAATTAATGGTTCCAATTGAAAGGCAATGTATTTAAACTAAATGGAGCAGTAATAATTCAACTATATAACGTATCGTTTAGCCACACAAAATGAATTAAAGGTGTTCACACGAAATGGCCGCGAATGGATTTGATGTGATTTTTCATATTTTGTCCTCTGGCTATGGATGATTGGCTTGTGTAATAAGATTTTTGACACTGTCAAATTAATTAAACACAATTAAAACATTTAACATTAACTTACAATTATGAGTCAAAAATTTTAAATATAAATTACCAAAAAACGTGCTACTGCCCCTTAAAGAACGAAGGTGAAGGTGAGAGGGTATAGTGCGTGTAGCACGTATTTTTAATGTAACCCCCCTCCCCCCAACTTTGTTTAAGTTTATGCCACATGTATACGCTTCAGAGCGTTAAACGTCTAAGAACACAACCCGACAATGCGCGGTCGTAGAGAAAATTATCAAATATCACGCCAAAAGAAACGCCTTTTTGTGTGTCAAACCTATCAATCAGTTTGGTAGATGACATTGTTTCGTATAGCCTAACTGAAATATGGTTTTTCCGTTTACAATTTATTCTTTGATTAGATAACATTGTCTTCTAACTAGTTACATAAACTACCGTCCGAAAGAAACTGTACCACATTTTGTATTTTAAAAAAAAGATACATGAGGATGAATTCTAAATATTTCTGATTTTTTTATTTCCAACTTTTTAGATATAATGATAAAATATGTCGTTCTATATGACATATTAGCCAGTAACAAAACTTTGTTTCTTTACTTAATAGCTTTGTGCAAATGCCATGTAATATAATTTTTATTTGACCAATGGGTAAAATTTAGTCTAATGTTTTCCAGTTATCAACATTTTCTATGTAGGCGATGGGTACAGCACAACTGCATAAAAAAGAGTCTGTCAACCTACTAGTGTAACTAATTGAAAGTATCATGTAATTTACGTTAGATTAGGCGGCGATAGAAAACTTCAACAATACTGACAATGAATGTATATTTTTAAAATTATTTTTGGATCGTCTTGACTTTCGAGAATTTTATCATGACTAAAAGACAGAGTATTATTTACGAAAGTCCGTACATTTTGACTCTCTGACAAAAATATCATTGACAAATTGCATAGGCGTGATGAGTGGGTGAGTGAGTTAATGTTTAACGCTCGGGAAATATATATGTCATTAGCTGTATTAAAGGTGCAAATGAACAAACATGACTTGATAAAGCTGTTGATCAGTTGTAAAAGAATTGTAAGATGATTGGAATTAAAAATTCCGTCGGAAAAATTCCATAGGAAAAATTCCGTCGTAATTGTTTTTCAAAATCTCAAATTGAAATTTTTAACCTGAAAATGTCCAAAGTGTAACTCAATAGTATGTAAAATATGAACTTTATATGTAAAATCTGTTTGTTATCGACAACCTTTTTGTCGCGACAAACTCTGGAATAAACCGGAACTACAAAGATAACGCGGAAGGCATTAAAGAGAAAAGTAAATATGTGTCAATTATTTCTTAAGTTTGACTCTTTGTTCAGATCAATGTCCAGCCAAAACTGTTTCGATTCAAATTGGATTATTATATACCAGTACATGTAGACGACTCTGATGAGGTAAATTGATTTTCAACTTATGTAGTAAAAGTCAACATAACATTGTTTTCGCAATGCTTCAATGCATCTGTTTATCGCAGTTTGTCTATATAACCTTACGTTCCTCTCCTACAGCTAGCGCTTGTTGTGAAATCATCAAATGTCTTGCCTCGAGAAATGTATGATCATTAACAACTTCAATAAGCTCTATGTACGTGACCAGATATGAAATGACTGAAGTCAACGATTGAAATTGTACACAATTGCAGCTCCTATTTTTGTCTTTTGATGTCTAAATCCTGATTAGTGAATCATATATAAGTTGCTTGCTTATGAATTAGTACAAAAAGCTCAAGACTATTTGCAAGACACATTAAGCATTAATCACTACCAAGGCAAATCTTATTTTGGATTCTGGTTTGGACACGTAGTCTTTTTCAACAATAAACATTTAAATTCTGAAATGTATACACAAAGGTACATCCATAATATGTATCCTTGAATTCCTTGGAGAATTATAACTAAATTATTTCTTGACGTTCGGTCTTGAGATTAAAAGTAATGATGTATATATTTCTCATTTTCAGTTTTTAAGAGAAAAAATGTCTAAAAAATCTAAGTAATAGCTTCATTGTCTGTCCTATTCTGCTGACGCAGCATCTTTCATTTTCATAAAAAGCTACCTAGGCCAAATGTGATTAAATTGTCACCATTACGTATAAAGGGTTATATTTTTTAGTTAATATGAATGCATTTCAAACTGTGTCTGTCAGTGGAGGCATATGTTATTGATAGTCGTTTGTTATTTTCCATTCATATTAATATTGGATTTGTTGCGAAGCTGTACTTTTTTCAAACATGTCTGATTTATACAATGGAAACTTGATTGGAACAAGCTCATTGGCTATTTTTCCACTATTGTAATAAGTATGTAACATTTACAAGAAAAAACATTCATTACTTGTAATATAAATGAATGACCGAGCACCCATAAACACAGCATCATTGTGTACCGGATGTAGAGATGTGTACACCAATGATATACTACTTCAAAGAAGCTTTGGAAAACGCAAGTGTATATTCTTGCATCTTGGTCAGCACAAGTTTGTTTTTCAAATCGCAATATTTTTCAATCCTTTCAGTCGCCATCAGTGTTGCTGAACGCAATGAAATGTAAATTGCACATCTACACGTCTGTAAACACATGACCGTCATTTATCATTGGCCCTGCTTGATTGGTAACCCGGCGTACTATCAGGCGTACGCCGTAGGAAGTGACGAAACGTGCAAAGCACTTTATTGGTACCATGTATGCGTACTAGGCGTGTGCACAAACTATCTTCCATGTGACATTCCACAACTATGTTTTGTGACATGAATACTTTTGATGATAACATATCAAAATTGTTATTATGAATTTTAAAAAAACCCATGACTTATTAAATACAGTGCATTTAACGAAAGTTGATGTTTTATCAACATTTCGAAAAAATGTTAAAGTTAGGATTCGTCTGATATGAAACAGATGTTTGTTGAAGCTACTTTGAGGTATGCTCATTACTTCCTGTGCAAACGCCGATTGCAGACTCGGATTACGCCGGACACGTGACAGGCATATACGCCTCTAAGACGAATCAAGCATAGCCATTATTATTAACATTCCCTCATCTGTGAACATGAAACGTTGTCAATCACCAAATATGCAAAGTCATACTATGACCCTTGTAAAATGACGTCGATGTTTGAGGAGTCAGATAAACCCTGTGGTAGTGTCAATGTTTCCTATATTGTCTAAGTTTCTATCACAGTTTATTAACAAAATATCCTTGCGTCAAAGGGTGCAAGCTGCATTGACCGGAAGTTGGTTTCATCAGTGAACTTTATGCTGCTAAGGTTTTGTGTTTGATGTTTAATATCATCAAAAGACATGTTCATTTTTAATCACATCAAAATTGGGGAATTCGGGTTTACGCTAACGTGACGTCATTCATTTTCTTAAGTTAACGTTGAATTAATTAAAAGACTGCTCCGTAAGGTTTTCTACATCATTTATAATTTGAGTTTTTTTGAGTGTTTGATTCTTTCAACACTAGTTTAGTTAGTTGTACAGGCTGTGCATCCTGACACTCATATGATTCATTATACATCCACACACAAACCTTCATTAAGATGAAAGTAATGGTTTTTATACAAAAACGTTGATTTGTGTACAAATATGAACACGCAATCAACTTGAACTTAAAGATGTTAGAATAAAGGGCAGGAGTATACGTCAAAATGGAAATTTTCTGATCGCCTTTTCAGAGCTGTTTTAGAAACCGATATTTCTTCATATTTGATAAAAATGTTCTGATGCCATTGTGTTATCAGATATTATAAAACATTTACAGCATGTATCTTTGACCTTTCAATAACACTTTATATCGATGACAATGAGAAAGTAAAGGTTAAACGAGAAATAAGGAAGCCGATGTTCAAAACTTAATCGAATCATTTCCGAAAAGATAAAATGTTAATTTTCATGATATGATGAATTGAAAAATCAACTATGATGTAAGATAACGATATCAAAATGAAACTTATACATTTTTTTACTCAGTTTGATGTTCTCAACACTTAAAAACCCATAATTTGAACTAAGTTTAACAAATATAAGTTTTACGATCTCAATGATGTTAGAAATATTAGAAAATATGTATAGGTTAATTGGGTGGATAAAACTAGATTACATTTAGTACTAAACCTACATCCTCCCACGTCATAACCTTATATACTTTTATATGAGCATGAGATCACCCTGGTTGGTTTAAATACTATTAAATCGAAGAATCTACAATTTTAAAAAGGTGGCAGTTCCGTTGAGATTAGTGTAGAAGGGTTCATTTTGATTCTTCACTTTAATGAATAAAAACATTATCATTTTATAAAGTTAAAAGAAAAAATATTATGTTGTATGAATGTGGTATGGAGGTGGAAGGTGTACAGGTGAATATATACATAAGGAAAAAAGTTAAGCACCCCAACCATTTTTCAACTGCAAAAGTTGCCTTATAAGAAAGAAGGCAATGTGGTTGTAGAAATAATCGCATTGTGTGATAGGACCAAAATTTTGCAGTTAAGGGAAGAACGCTTTATCCTTATAACGTTTCGCATCTTTTGGATATTTACATCCATAGAATTGTTGTAGTTTTTTGTCAAAAAACAAGTTACTTTATTCTGAGAAAAGAAAGGTGTTATTGGTAGTTGTGATGTTGGTAATTCAATACTTCACGAGCCCTCGAGTCAAACTTAAGTATCCAAATTTTAGTCAAAAGTCACTATTTAGATCTCTAATAACCTTTAAAGTCGCAAATTCTCCAAAAACCAAAATTCAAGGAAACTGGTTGATCAACAAAAGATGGTCAGTGTCAACTGCAATGACCCCTAGAAATCAATGAGAAGTGTTTGATTAACAAATTGAATTTGAAAGAATCCAAAGGTTATTCCAAAATCGCATGATTCCAGCCATTTCGTCAATAATTGACAATAACTATGAAAAAAGGGATGCCATTTCAATTTCCATATTTTGTAAGATAAGAGATGATTTAATGTGAGGAAGTCAAGTTGGTAACACAAATGTTATTTTTGATGTCTGAAACCTATTTTCTATTGCCTAGTTTTTGCACTACAGTCATCCTTATTTTGGGTGAAATTTCAGTACCATTACAAATCCGATCGGAATTTCATAAAATGTCTACATGGACGATCTTTCTTTGAAGAAATATAATAAGAAAATCCCCATTTTTATGTTAAGAGTCATAAGTTATTCACGGTACCGTAACTTAGCCATAGCATCATTTTCAGTTTTAGAATTTAGGGGGTGCTTAACGTTTTTCCGTATGTATATTAGATTTGATTACCAGGGAATGCATATTTTATGATTTACAACTTTAACTATTTTTTTTTAGATATTCAGGGAAATTATACAAGTAAAGACAGAACGAAGCTTTAAATCACTTGTCAGAATGTATAAATTATGACGTATAAAAATTTACACACTTACATATTGGTTTGGTGGTTAGGGAATACATGTTTTGCAATATGTATTGTAACAAACTATATATACAAATAACTGCTAAATTACGTCAATTATCGTTCCTGTTAACAGCTGCATTTGGTGCTAAGGTTTGTTTTAATTGCATCATCATTTTATTAATTCAAAACTCATTTTGTCATTTGTCATTTTTACATTTCAAATTTGAACGAAATCAGTCAAGAAATAAGGTTTAAGCGTAATTCTTATCTGTTATAGAGAAAACAGAAGGGGGGATGGGGGGACAGTGGACACTTTAACGTGCGGTGGAATTAAAACTAAATTTTATCTCAAGATTATACATTAGAATCGCAGATCATTCTTTTAGCTTGCTGAACATCTCGCCCAAACTATCAAACTTTTTCCAACTTTTGACCACTGACCCTCGCATTAACACCACCCCCTCTTTGAACAAATGCCTGACTGTCTACGGGAAAACCACAGGAACCCGATATCGTAAATAAAATGTAGGTAAAACGTGGGTAAGAAAGATCCGTCCCCTATATGTAATAGAGTATATGGGACGGATCTCGGGTTCCTGTGGGGAAAACATCGGCAATGTCCGGCATTCATTCAAGCTGACCAGAATGGGTCGGAAATAGAAAACGCCTCTCATTGGTCAATTTCCACGTGCGCCCGTGTTGTCATTTCAAATTGCTTTGTAACAACAGCTATCACTTAGGATAAGGTAGGATAATAGGTCTTGCGATACATCTATAATTATGTAAACTGGAAACAATATGATATCATAATGACGGTAAATAAATCGATAAAACGCTGAATTTTGTAATGGATTATGTTTTCATACTATGAATGGACCACGGCCTCACATTACATATAAGCATCCCCCCATTTCCGTTTCAAATCAATACAAGAAAAAGTTAGTTTGATACAATGTATTGATATATAATTAAGGTATAACTTTATAGAAACTATCTACCATGTCCGTTCATGTTTCCAAGCAGGATGTTTCCAATTCAGATAAAAGATAAGCGTTTTTATGGTATGGAATATCCTCGCTCATGGAATTAGATCTCTGACAAAACCAAAAGTAAGGTGGTATGACGATAATGGTATAGAATAATGATATGGCTTGTCAGTATTTCCATCTGAAAATAACTTTATCTCATATATAGAGGAAGGATTTTTAAAATGTAAAAATTATTACCTTTTTTTGTCTTATATTATAAATTCCATTTAAACTATTGTCTTATAAACCATTTTTCCGTTTCCGTTCTGAACATTTGTAGTTTAATGATATATATATATATATATAGACATATATCTTACCAAATAAAGATATATTTGAACTTAGATTCAGACTATGATAACAAATCGTTAACAGTTTTTTATTTGATTGATTGTTTGTATAAGCTAATGAACAATATTTCTCTTGTAACGAGGCAAGTCCATTCAACCTTTATCAACTGTACGCTTCTCTGAAGACACAAACGTGTCTCATTTCCTGTCCTTTTCCTTGTCACAGGAAAGATATATTTTTATCACCACGGTACAGCATATATCTTAAGCAATTAAAAAATAAACAAAACATATTTTTTATTGTTTGACTTTATTTGTCTGCCATGAACATGAAGATTAATGTCTAGTCTCATGAAATTTAAATTTCTTACAATTCTGTAAGTTTCGGTATGCATAACGCATATTAAATGATAAAAATAGACTTGGTCTTTGGATATATTCATGTTTCAGTTATATTATATATTCATATATTTCATTATTGTATATTATCATTTTGTTTCATTTGTCTTTGGTATCTTATTTACTTAATGGCGAACCGCCTTTGCTTTCAAAATTCACGTTAAGCAACACATTGTTGGTGTAAATCCTGTTCGACTTTGAAGCTCATTTTTATATGATCGACAATTTTTTCAACTAGATAAATACGATAATTCAAATAAACCCCGTAGGGTCAACTTAATGGCGTAAGAGTCTGTATCTGTTATCACTACCCATATGGTTAAAAATAAGTAGTGACATATTTTCAATATGAGCACTAGTGCACATATGACATTGCCAAGCAACGATTGTTGTAGCGCGAGTTCCCGTATCTTTTCGCCTGTGACGTCATAACACCATTGTTCGTGACGTCACTGTAGTCGACGCTCGCAAGGGAAGCGGCCCGTTTCTTGGACATTTTTAAGATGGTAAAATGAAATAGAATCGGTAAAAAAGAAATTATTACCCTCGGAAGTGTATCATATGATTTTTACGAAACTCGTGCAAATTCGTGTATAACCCTCGCTCTCGCTCGGGTAATACAAAAATTCACACGCGTTTCGTAAAAATCATACGACACACTTCCTCGGGTAATAATCTTTTTTTATTAACCATATGGTTGAAAATAAGTGGTGGAAAAAAAAAGAGACATCGTGGCCTAGCAACGATTGTTGTAGTGCGTGTTCTGGTATTTTTTCGCCTGTGACGTCATAACACAATTGTTCGTGACGTGACTCTAACCGGCCGTCTCAAGGAAAGCGGCCCGTTTCTTGGATACTTGTAAGATGGTAAAATGGAATAGAATCGACAATAAAGAATTTATTACCCTCCGAAGTTTGTCATTTATAATAAATTTGTGAACAACACTCGCTCTCGCTCGGGTAAAACACAATTTTTGTAAAAGTCATATGACACACTTGCTCGGGTAATAATCTCTTTATGTAAGAATTATTCCCTAATGAATATTAATTTATGCCAAATAAACAAACTTATCATGTGCGTCAAGGAAATGAAATCGTACCTGCCTTGTTATGTTAATGAAAAAGTCGCACGTTCTTTTAATTTTCAATTTTTCCCCAATAAATATCAATTTATGACAAATGTACAATCTTCATAGTTTAAAACTTCTAACTAACCATTTCTGTTATGGTAGTTAATTCTGTTCTGTTGGGCAAACTTAGAGGGGTAGTCGCGATTTTTTTTAATAAATCAACCTTCCCTCAGGAACATCAGTTTATGCAAAATGTATAATCGTAAGAGATTTTAACATCAAAATAAACATTTGTGTTGAGGAAATGAATTCGCAACTGTCGTACAGAACTTTTTAAACCTACCGGTATGTCTGGTAATTGCTAACATTTTTGTCGGTTTCCTGAGATCCCTCTTCCTTCTTTAAAACATACTGCCCCTTTAAAGAGTCAGTCCGTGAGTTGTATGGGGTGACATATGCCAGACTTTATGAATAGTGTCATTTGAACGAGAAGTATTGACTAATGCGGGAAAGTATCATTTTATACCCAATAAACGCTCAATAGTGACAAGGGAAAGGTTTGAAATCGGGATTGTAATCGAAAACCAAGGACATTCGTTTTGAAGCAAAACATTAGGTGTTTGATTTTTGTGAAAATTGCTGATTGGCTCTTTAAGAGTTTTGAAAAAAACTTAGTATTTTTCATACTTTTGTAATTCAAGACATTTCCCAACTTTGATGTCTATCTCTTCCTACCAAAATATGTTTCACTACCAATATTGAGATTCCGGACAAGTAACCACAGTTTACCTATCGAAACGGGCCGCTGGTATAATATCCCAAGAGATGAAAGAACGTGTAAACTATGTAACTCCATAACCATCGCAGATGAATATCATTACATTTTTCATTGTAAAGCTCTAAACAATTTAAGGAATCAATATTTACCTAATTCTCTTACGAAATTTCCAAATATATCAAACTTCAAAAAAATCATATCGACAAATAAATCTCAAGACTTAGTCAATTTATCAAAATTTATCAAACGTTCTTCATCTCTTGTGAAAAAGGAATAGTGCATTTTAAACTTTGTGAGTCTATCTTCTATCTTGAATTTTATATTTATTTATATGTATTACATTTTGTGAATATGCTCTTGTACCACCAAGGTGGTTTTACGAGAATAAAGAATTGAATTGTACTGGTAACGGATACGAGTTCAACACTGCTATCTATAAGAATCTCTGTGAAAGATTAAATACTCAAAGGTAAACTTGACGTAATATTATATTACATCATGAGGGATTCTTTTGGCAGCACGCTGAAGAGGATATTGCGTATTGGTATATATGGCTTTTGGTATTTTATCGATTATGTGAGAAACTAAAAGGGTAATTATTATAATAGGACCCGCTTCAATCATAGAAGACAAGGAGTTATGTTACTTGATCTAAATTTGTTGATCACATTTGATGCAATGATTATGTTCTGTTTTTTTCTTCTTAGCCAATTCTACATAAATCAGATGTCACCAACGCTCCATGAAGTCAATTGATACCTTCATTTTGATACAAAATATATAGAGACTATTTCATTATTTTTTGCCGAATATCATTTCTATCTCATCGAGTGGAGTGAGAAAATGACACTTTCTCACTTCACGAGATTAGATAGAAATTATTTTCGACAAAAACAATGAATTAGTCTATTTATTATATAATTTAAGATCATAAAACAGAGTTGTCGGACATCGGAAGGCAAAGTTTTCATGTTGTGATGAACGTCAGTCTAGCATCTCAATTTAACCTTTCTCGGTAAAAATAAGTTCGATCGAAATAATGCGATATTTTATCGGAAATGGTTTTCGAAAAATATAACGTGTGAATGTTAAATGATATCAGATCCACAATATGTTTTTGGTTAAAATTAGGGTTTAACAGAGGCTCCTTATCTATTTTGGAAAGTCAGTTTTGACGCGAACGGATACAGTGAGAGAAGCGCTATGTCGGTGTGACAGATCTCTCGCTTCGTAAATTTATTTTGCCATTAAATGAAGAATTATTAACTACAACAACAAGATATGAACTTCTGGTTGATTTTCGATATCGAAGGATACATTGTCACTGCAAATATCGTAAAGAGTCGTTTTTCTTCAATCCTATACAACGCCGTGACGCGAGGCGTGCGTTCGATTTCCTCAAAGGGAGATAATCGTGTTTCAAGTGGAGGTAATAGGTTCGGTTCTACTTTTCTCACTGCAGTGAAAATATGACTTTCTACTGTTTTTCTTAAAATATGGATTATATTTCCACTGTATAACCCTATATTTCATTGCTAATTATATAATAAATGTCTATTATAACTATATCTCTACAGCTGCGTATCTTAAGTTTGTTCACTTACCTTCGTATTCTAGTGCAAATATCGTGTAATTGATAACGTCTTTGAGGCATCTAAGCATTGTGAAAACGAAACCAATAATGATGAAATTTCACTGCATAAGTTATGATTCAGTTTGCGTTAACATATTCTTATGTCATACCTAGCAGATAGTTGTAACAAATTTGGCAGGTCATTGAAGTGACCAGGGGTCAAAATTTCGAAAACACTGATTTCTATTTTGCTCAACAAAATCCTTCATAAGTAATCAACAGCTTTAGATCTTGTTCATATGTGTTCCTTTGAGCTAAGGCAACGTAACTGTAATGCTTTTTTTCCTACAACGTTTACATGGATGATTTTAATCGAAATTTAAGAAAATCCGGATTCCACAAATATGACCCCATCTGTCTATTTAAAAATGCCAGCGACATTCAGCGACCAAACGATCCCGAAATATGGTTTGGTATTGGTTATTTTACACATGGACAATTGCTGATCTTTTGTAGGTGGTCCTGGAGTTATTTTATGAACGTCAAAACGAAACCCAAATTACATCATATTTGCACTAAGATCACAAGCAAGTGAACAAACTTAAGGTACGCAGCGGTATAAGAAGTTCTCAAATTATTATATTATAATTAATAACCTCCAGGAATATTTTCGTAACTAACAACTTTATTGATTAGGCTTTTAGTACGCGACCTATGGACTAATTGAAATCAAATTAATGAAATGACAAGCAGACTCCTCTCTTATTTCTGGATTCAAAATGGCGACGAGGATGGGATCTCGTTCATAAGGCCACGGCAAAATGAACTACGTGTTCAGGTGACATTTTAATACGATCTACGGATCAATATTAACATTTCGGAAAAGTGACAATGTCTACGGACTGTTTCAATAACAAATAATGGCGGGATTCCCAGAAGTAAACTGTGCGAGTGTCTAAGTGACTTTGCAATCGATCTAAGGATCAAAATAGTAACTTGAACTATGTGTAAGAACTTTTCAATCATTCAAACTACGTGTTTATGATTTGAACATTCATTCTTCTTATCACGATAAGATTTTGAAGTGACCTTGAACAAAATCAAATTCAAAATGGCGGATGAAGAAATTCAAAACAATAGTTTCTGTGTTCCCATTCCAAAGTTTTCTGGTAAAAAGGAAGATTTCTCAGTTTATGCAGAACGGTTCGAATCAAGCATGACAGCAAATAATATTGTTGATGAAAAGAGAATAATTCACATTTTCATTTCGTCCATGGGAGATCAATTATATAAACTAGCTCATGACTTATTTTCACCAGAGAAGGTTAGTGATCAAACATTCAAGAATGTCATAGATAAACTTTCTCAGCACCTTCATCCACCTCCTAACATCATCACAGCCCGTTGTAACTTCAACAGGACAGTTCAGAAAGCTGATGAAAATATAAGCACTTTTGTAGCAAACTTGAGAAGAATTTCTGAAGATTGTAATTATGGTCAGAATTTACTGATGTGGTTGAGAGACAGGTTTGTAGCTGGTGTGTACAGTGAGGCTATAAGGCGTAGGTTATTGCAAGAAAAATCCACTATGACCTTTGACACAGCATATCAAATAGCCTTGTCTATGGAGACAGCCAGTAAGGAAGCAAGAGCTATTCAAGGTAATGGTACAGCCCAAGTAAATAAACTTGCAACACACAGCAGAAAGGGGCCACAGAAAAGCTCACACAAAGGTAAACCAGGTACATACAGACCATGCACTAGATGTAACCTAGAAGATCATAAACCACCAGACTGTCCTTACATCTCAGCAACATGTAACAACTGTAGCAAGGTTGGACATCTTTCTCGCGCATGTCGCGCACCTAAATCAGGGAAAAAGAAGGTACCTTACAGTTACAGTAAAAACAGGAAATCAACTAACATGATTGATGTGGAAGTAGGGGAGGAGTGTCATGAAGAAGACGTGTTTGAAGAATTGTTCATGGTTTCTTCAGTAATGCATGAAGGAAGTACAGGAAAGTGGAAGAAAACTATGACAGTTAACAATAAGCCATTGAAGTTTGAGATTGATTCTGGATCAGGTGTAACTCTAATCAATGAGGAAATCTACAAGTCTACATTTCCTGACATGCCATTGAATAGGACAACCTGCAAGCTTGAAGCCTATCTAGGAACAGACATTCCGGTGCTAGGTAAACTAGGTGTTGATGTTGAGATGGAGACAGAGACAAAGAAGCTATCCCTGGTAGTAGTCGGCGGAAATGGTGCATCACTGTTGGGAAGAGATTGGCTCAAATACATGGAACCTTGGAAAAGCATACTGTCAACTAACAACATCAGCTCAACTGAACAAGACTCAAGTACAAGTGATGATCTGTTTGCAGAATTTCCAGAAGTTTTTGACAAGGGTCTAGGACATTTGAAGGAATGTGAAGTAACACTAGACATAGAGGAAAACGCTCACCCCATCTTCTGCAAGGCACGCACAGTACCACTTGCACTGCGTGAAAAAGTTGAGAGAGAAATAGACAGGATGGAAAAAGAAGGCATCATCGAGACAGTGAAGTTTTCCAAGTGGGCAACGCCAGTAGTTCCAGTTCTCAAGTCATCAGGTGAAGTACGTCTTTGCGGTGACTACAAGACAACTCTCAACAAGTACCTACAGGTAGAAACTTACCCAATTCCGAAAGTTGAAGAACTATTAGCCGAACTAAACGGAGGAGAAGAATTCACCAAACTTGATCTCAAGCATGCATATCAACAGCTGCAACTTGACGAGAAGTCACAGAAACTAACAACAATCAACACTTCAAAAGGACTGTATCAGTTCAGAAGATTGCCATATGGTGTGAGTACAGCACCAGCACTGTTCCAAAGAACAATCGAGATGGTACTCAAGGGTATCAAGGGAGTCGTCGTGTTTATGGATGACATATGTGTCACTGGATGCAACCGACAAGAACACATGTCCAACCTGAAAGCAGTGTTACGAGCACTACAGAAAGCAGGACTCAAGCTGAGGCCGGACAAATGCAAGTTCTTCCTGAAACAAGTTCAGTTCCTAGGTTTCATCGTTGATGAGAAGGGAATTCACCCCACCAAGGAAAAAGTCGTAGCAATCCAGCAAGCACCAGACCCCAAGAATGTGTCAGAACTGAGATCATATCTCGGAATGCTGAATCACTATGGCAAGTTCATGCCCAACTTAGCAAGTACAGTGGCACCTTTGTATGATCTTCTAAGGAAAAATCAACAATGGAAATGGTCCATAAAAGAACAGGAATCATTCAAGAAATCCAAGGAATTCTTGATGGATGAGACATTCCTAGTACACTACAGTGTTGACAAGCCATTAGTACTCTCATGCGATGCTTCACCATACGGGATAGGAGCAGTCCTGCAGCATAGAGTTGACGGAGAGGAAAGACCAGTTGCATATGCATCAAGGAAACTGAACAGCACAGAACAGAACTACTCTCAACTAGAGAAAGAAGGACTGGCTATCATCTTTGGAGTGTCCAAGTTCAGACAGTATCTGTTAGGACGAACCTTCACCCTGGTCACAGATCATCGTCCGCTTCTTCGGCTGTTCTCTCCATCAAAGGAAACTCCGGTCATGGCAGCATCACGCATCAAGAGATGGGGATTAATTCTTGCTTCGTTCGACTACAAGATCGAATACAGGACATCAAAGCAGAATGCACCAGCTGATGGATTGTCAAGGCTTCCACAGGCACCGCCAAAAGAGGAAAGCACAGAAAACAACACTGAATTGATCCTACTGATCAACAGGTTCAATAGTGAACTACCCGTCACGGCTCAACAAGTAGCAATGGAAACAGCAAAAGATCCAGTGCTAAGACGAGTTCGCCTTCTTTCCTTAGAAGGATGGCCGGAACACATTGACCAAGGCGAAGCAGAGCTTAAACCATACTTCCAAAGAAGATTGGAATTAAGTGTAGAGCAAGGTGTTATTCTATGGGGCACCAGAGTGATCATCCCAAAGAGTTTCCAAGAAACCTTGCTTGAAGAACTTCATGGAGAACATGCAGGAATGGTGAGAATGAAATCAGTTGCAAGATCAATCTTGTGGTGGCCAGGACTGGACAAGGAGATTGAGAACAAAGTAAAACTTTGCCTTGACTGCCAGGAGACTGCAAACCAACCAACAGCAGCACCACCCACAAGCTGGAAATGGCCTTCATCTCCATGGTCACGACTTCACATCGATTTTGCGGGGCCATTTCAAGGACATTCATTCCTAGTCATCGTTGACGCTCACTCCAAGTGGATGGATGTCATACCTCTACAATCGACTACAGCGACTGTCACCATTAAGCATCTGAGAAAACTCTTCTCTGTTTTCGGACTACCCGAACACATCGTGACAGATAATGGAGCTCAATTCACCTCTGAGGAATTTCAAAACTTTCTACAAATGAACCACATTCGTCACACTCGCACAGCACCAAAGCATCCAGCTACGAACGGACAAGCTGAACGAGCAGTGGAATCATTCAAGATGGCTTTGAAGAAGATGAAAAATCAAGCAGGAGACATCTCTGACAAGCTACAGAGATACTTGTTCTCATACAGAACAACTCCACATGCAACAACAGGTAAAACACCAGCAGAGTTGCTCATGCGGCGACAACTGCGCACAAGACTGTCGGCATTGAGACCATCAAGAGAGAGTCTGATGTCGAAGAAAGAAGATCCAACTGATAAAACAGCGCGATTCTTCAACGTAGGTGATGCAGTGTTTGTATTAAATTTCGGAGTCCAGGGCGCCCGATGGCTACAAGGGACTATTCTAGAGAGACATGGTGATAGAAACTATCAGGTGTCAGTAGGACAGCAGGTCTGGAAGAGACATGTTGATCAAATCAGACCACGTCAGGCTGATTTGACCCCACAGTTACCTAAAGGTCATGGTGACCTACCTGAGATTCCAGTGATTCCAGAAAATCTGCAACCAGAGGTTGTAGATAAACCAGACAGTGCAACTTGCATGAAGGAGAAGGTTGAAGTCCCAGGGGCGGCTGCACCTGAGACAACCACCGCTACACCTAGGCGGTATCCACAACGAACACGACGTCCACCAGTGCGGTTTGACTGCTAAGATGACAGCAGTGAAAAATGACTGTAATTCTAACTGTAAAACGTTCCAGTTTTAATATTCCTAGAATATATGTTATTTTAGGAATTTTCAAAGACTTTTAAATATCTTTCATTGCGTTCAAGTTAATTGTAATGCATGTTGACAATTTATTGACAGTTTATTAACAGTTAAATGACAAATATAAGTTTTTATGTGTTAAAAACTTAAGGGGGAGTGGTGTAGTATATTGACTCTAAAGACTAAAGCAATGGTCTAAGGGAGACAACTCCGTAAGCCTTATAAGACTCAGTTTGACCGGTACAGCAGTACTCAGCAGAGTGACGTCCCTTGGGGACCCCTGAATGTAACCCCCGCTTCCGCAATAAACATGGCAGCGGTAATGACGTACATTTGTTGTTCTGTCATTGACTAATGGTCAATTACGGTGAAGACACGACAAGAAGTTCTCAAATTATTATATTATAATTAATAACCTCCAGGAATATTTTCGTAACTAACAACTTTATTGATTAGGCTTTTAGTACGCGACCTATGGACTAATTGAAATCAAATTAATGAAATGACAAGCAGACTCCTCTCTTATTTCTGGATTTTTGCCTTTTAATGTTTAATTAGTAAATAATATTCCTTAGTTAGGTCCTTGGAAATTAATTGGTATAGAAAGAACAAGCTCACAATACATAGCGGAGATACTACCAATGGCAAAGATTAATTTTGCCTTGAATATTAAGTATTCCATGCTATAGGTTATAATATTTCAATGATACAAAAAACCGTTAGTAAGTAAAAGGAAGAAGTTGAGTGTATGAAGGATTTCATGTGTAGATATTTTTTGTTTATCCTTTATTTGAGACTATATTAAGGGTATAAACAATAAATGCATAATATATGCATCTGTACAGTCTCAATTGATTTTGCAATCGTCATTTCGTCTGGTAAAATTGGTAAAAACTTTTTCAATATCAATTTTCATATCATATTTTATCTCTATTATTATTTTATATGGCGTTAGTCTTTTCTATCTCTTTTGTCTTTAATATGTTTTATATTGTCAATTCTAAAACATAGCCATGAGTAATGAGTTTCATTCATTTTATTTTTAATCAGATATTTTTAAATTGGTAATAAAATCATATCTTTTCGAATTTCGATTCCACCATATTCATTTGAAAGAAATATAATGTTCATTATCTTTATGAACATGCATTCCTTTTTAAAATAAGAAATTAACGTTTATTATGTTAGTTTGAATAAATATAAATCAACTAAAGCTTTGTTTCCTATTCATATTTTAGTTATCATAATTTTTCTCCAGAGACTTTAGGAGACTACATTTACTACATACGTCAAAAAGATATTTTGTTTCTTTGCGCTCTTATATTTCATGGAGAATGACTCATGAAATTATCACGCGACAGTAAACGAATAGCCTTTATATTTTTCGGGTTTCATTCATCAACATTACTATGTTTGAGAAATGACTTTTCTCTAGATCAAATCAATGTCTAATCGGTTACTTCTCATATTGTTTCAAATCTATTAATTCTTTAATTATGCAACCATGATTTGTTTTCGTCGCAAGAATCATAAGGACATAATACTTAAGTACTAAGGACCAATGATATCATAACATTTTTCATTTTATATACATGTAATGCTTACTGTTGAGTAAGTGTCAATGTAGTGTCAATGTAGAGGATGATGACTTCAAATGTATCTCTGCTCACTGCAAATAAGGAATATAAACTGAAAGCCAAAAGAAATGTTACACCTCTTTGAATTTGAATATCATAAAAAGTTACGTGTTCAGGGGATTTTGCTTTATTGTGTTGTAACACTCCATCAGTTTAGTACTTTGTGCTAAAATAGCAGACCTGTATCTTTAATGGTAAATAAGTAATCGCTAGTTCTTCATGGGTGGGGTCAATTGTCATATTTCCGGTCATGTACAATAACAACAAAATTAAAGAATAATCATTAATTTAATGACAAATGTATGTGATCAGTACCTGGTACATGTATGTCCGCCGTTAGGATTCAAACATGCCTGAACTCTTCGTCTCACAGAAAACGTCAGTCGTCTGATGAAAGCAGGTGGTATCTGCCTCCATTCGGCCATTAATGCAGCAATAAGTTGTTGACGTGTGTGTGGTTGGTGTCGACGTTGACGGATCCTTCGACCGATGTAATCCTAGACATTTGAGGTACTGTAACGTCACTCTGGCTACATGAGTACGAGCATTGTCCTGTTGAAAAAGGGTGTTTGGATGGCGTTGTAAGAATGGAATGACCTATGGCTGTAGGACCCTGTCAATGTACCTCTGCGCCGTCAGATTGCCGTCACTGACAATGAGGTCGGTGGTTGCGTTGCCGCGTATCCCACCCCAGATCATGACGCTGCCTCCACCGAAAGGGATAACTTCGTGTACGCAGCAGCGTGCCTCCCTCGCACCCCGGCGACGGTAGACCCTCCTTCTCCCGTCTGCTACGTGCATATGGAAACGACTTTCGTCGGAAAATAACACTCTCTGTCAGTTTTGGTTCTGCAAACGTCGGACATTTATTGCTCAAGCAACTCTGTTTTGTCGATGTCGGCGCGTCAACAGCATTGCTCGCATCGGCCGATATGACCTCAGCCCATGTTGTTGGAGCCTTCTTCTCACCGTCTGGGGACTGATTCGGTGTCCAAGTGCAGTAGAAGCTGTCGTTGTGGCGGCTCGAAAGCGGTTCCTGAGGTGGTAACTGACGGCCTGCCGCATCTAGTTCGGTCTCGAGTCGATCCAGTCTGTTGTAGACGTCACACAGCCTAAGAATGGTGAGACGATGACATCCGAATGCGGCAGCAACTTCTCCATCAGTGGACCCAGTCCAATCACTCTTTCCCGCTCTTCTGTTGTTAATCTCAGCATTGTAATCGAATTATGGTGTGAAATAATAAAATACAGGGGCCTTCTTTACCCGTTACCAACTGATTTCACGTGCATATCATGCGTGGTAAAAATTATATGGCTACGTTTTGGTGACATGATCCTTCTGATGAAAACCAAAATGTTTAGAAAGTTTTAAAAACACATCTACATGTAGTCCGTAAACATGTGCCAAAGCTTCCTAAAACAGTCGATGCACATTTTAAACAAAAAAGTTTTCTTGGAATCTTATGGTTGTGTTTAGAATAGAAAAATAACAAATCTCAATATTTCGTCATTTATCAGACAAAATAACGAATAAATATTTCCATAAACGTAACTTATTTCCTTTTTTATGAATGTGCATTCATTATCAAAGATAATAAAGTCAGTTTGGTTAATTTTTACAATTTTCACTTAAATTATTGCATGATCGGAAATATGACAATTGATCCCACCCATGAAGAACTGGCGATAACTTATTTATCAATAAAGTTACAGGTCTGCTGTTTTAGGACAAAGCACTAAACTGATGGAGTGTTACAACACAACAAAGCAAATTACCCTGAACGTAACTTTTTAAGGATATTCAAATTCAAAGAGATGTAACATTTCTTTTAGCGTTCAGTTTACTATGTGAAGATAAGATAAGCCTATGTTCAGGAATGCTGATTAAAATTGAAAAGTGAAAACCATTTCAGAAATTGGATGCAATGCATGACACCAAAGATAGAACACTTGTAGATGAGTCACAGTTTTACAAACATGTATTATTATAATAACATTTTAGGATTTTTGTTTTAAATAAACTACAATGTCATTGTATAACTCATGTTTAAATGGATACGTCGTTACTATATGTAATCGCCAATAAAACATGATTATTCAAATAAATAAAACCGTTTTACGAACAGAATAGTTCCAGTGCAGACTTATTAAAAACATCTTTCAGAGGCATTTTAGAAGCAGGTTTGAGAAGAACAAGTTTTTATGGATAATCATGCAATAAGAAAGTTGATTATCCATAAGAAATTGTTCTTCTTTATTAAAAACAGTTATCTTGATAATAGTAATCTTGTAGGAAAATTTTCCATAATTTCCATTTGAAATAATCTGATGATTTCAATCTAACTAACATTAACAAATTATTATTTCATCCAAATGTGATTCACAATTGCGTTATGTTAAAGTTTATGTTTTATCGTGTTTTGAAATATAAATTTCATACGAAATATGATTCCCTTTTCTTGACAGTGCGTTTACTTGCCGTAAATAGCAATTTTCAGGTTTAAATTTCAGATTTAATACACATATCATTTGAACGTTAGATTTGAGCCTCGGTTTGTTAGTCAGCGAACATTACATTTGACCATATATCCATGCTGCCGTATGGTATTTCTGATTCAATTAGTGTTATGGCTCATCATAAATGTAACACTTTATGGCTTCTCTAAGAAGAAAGAAGCCTGATAGCGATGTGCATTTCCTTGCCCTTGCCAAGGGGACCTTCTATAATACAAGTACAAAATATGTGATAATGTTTGTAAAACAGTGACGATATATTGTATTTTCACTGTGACCAGTAACCAGTTACGATATATTATATCGTCACTGGTCAGGTGCCGGAACTACTTTCACCCATGTGGACAAATGAGAGTAACTTTCCAGTTTTAAAGTGATTTTTAAAACATATTTCATTAAAAAATCATATGATAAATAAAATACGTAATGAAGGTTTCCAAATATACCAGGTTTGTTTAATCCCTTGAAATGGATAAAGTTGATATTTCACTCGTGGCTGCATTTAATAAAAATGTGTCACTGTATGTGAGTTAGATTTGTTAGAAGAATCTCTCCATAGGTAAACAATACAGAACACTTACCTTCAGCCCTCAAGACTAAGTTCCTTCTCTAGAATTAGCTCCGGAATACACCTCACCCATTTGCATTATTTTATTATCATATACTACTCAAAAGAGGTTTAAAGTCAAAGTTTTTATATGTCCTACATGTATCTATGAATGTTTCTTTTGAGTTGTATAATATTATCATATTATCATTTTACACTTCTTGTACTTATTATAAGAAATATTTTCACTCCAGGTAACAATAATTGTGGCTGTGAAATATTATGTTCATTCGCCTAAAGATCAAGACATAAATACCACCTACACATCTCCATATAGCCAGCGTGAAACATTATCAGGGCTTCTAGTTGCAGGGGGTTCTTCATAAAGGGTTTTGACTCTTAAGCATTTGCGAGGAAACTAAACGGTTATTCTCTTTATAAGGTTCGCCTAAATAATTTCACAAAAAGATAAGACAATATAAATAAACTGGATTTTCCAGATATAAAGAACAGATAATTCTTACAAAAGATAATTTATTTAATCAATACAGGTGGTTTTCTGAGTGGTGATGTAAGCATCATATTGTTTTTAATAAAGCCACCGGAAATCATGCTCAGAAAGTCAAATTTTGATTAAACATACGGAAATCATAATTGTTTTAAAAAAAAGTTACGGTAAACATTCTCAGAAAATCAAAATTAGAAAATCATACCTACATCAGACCGTGACATTCTATCAAGAGAGAATTTTTATTTTTTTACTTTTTTTATTTGCATATTTTTCAAGTTTTACATATATTCGGTTTGTTTGTACATATTCACAGTTGAGCGTGAATAAAGAACATCATACATTTAAACAAAAGGACATAAATACATAGGCTACAGTGACCTTCAGCGCTATGCAGGTTATACTATTGGTGAAGGTACATGCACATTACAAACATTGGCAATATGACGTGCTTATTGTAAGTACAAAGTGAACTGTGTGTAATACATAAAATTTACAGTCGATTATCAAAACATTTAATTTCTCAATATGGTATGTAGGGATAACCAGAATTTAACATATGGATCATTCTCACTTGAAACTAAGTAAATGCATTTCGTTATGTCGTAGTATTGTTTGATTTGGCCAAGTATATACGGAAAATTCGGAACATTCATTTTTGACTGTTCTTGAATATAATGTCTTTTACAAGTAAAATGATAGCGTTAATAGGATTGTTATTTCTTCCTTTAATACCGAGCATAATCCTTGACACTGTTAAATTTATATGAATTTGGGCGGTTTGTAGCCATTTTTCTAAACTTTTCCAATTTTTTACAACCGGGTCACAATACCAAAATAGGTGTTCTAAAGTTTCCATATCTTTATTACAAAACCGACATAGCGGTGTTTCCGATATCTATATTCTGAATAAGTAACAATTTGTAGGTAGAATATGATGGATAATCCTATACTGCAGCCATTTCAAGTCAGTACTACGAGTGCATTTGTGGGCTATCAAATTAAATACTCTCCAATCCTTTTCTGCGAGTTCACAATCTAAAATTCTGGCCCATTTGCTATAACAGGGTAATTGCACATATTTCGAATCCATTAATTTCGTGTATATATATTTACTGTTTAATTTTTCGCTAAAATGAAATAAGTTAAAAGGATAAATTGGGTTTGGACAAACATTATGTATGTTTTGTATATCTAACTTAGAGATATACGACATAACAGACCTTTTTATACCTTCATAACTTAAAAAATTGGTTTGAATTTTAAATTTATTTTCGAATTCCTCAAAATTGATAAGTCTACCCTCGTGGTGCATCAGATCATTGTTAAATATTACACCTTTCTTATACCATGATCTGTACATAATAGGCTTTCCATCTATTTTTATTCCATCATTATTCTACAAAGACTGACTTAGCTGTTCGCCTTCTGAAATGCTTGATGTTTTACACTTATTAATAAAAATTGAGTATGACATGAGAACATCCTTCCAAAATATATTGGTCATTTCTGGAAACAATTTATCTCGAATAAAGGTGCTATCTGAAAGCCAAAGCTCATTCATATCATTTATTCTGTTTGCAAGAGTAGTAGCCCATTTCTTGTCTCCACTTTGTAGTCTACTTATCCACCTTAGCTTTTGAGATGCAATAATTTCCTTAATATTTGGAGCTTTTATTCCTCCATGCTCAGGTATAAGAACAAGGACATCGCGTTTAACTTAAGTTACGGGAAACATTCTCAGAAAATCAAAATTAGAAAATCATACCTACATCAGACCGTGACATTCTACCACGAGAGAAATTTAATATTTAAAAGAGATCAGTAAAGATTTGCCTACCGTACGCTTGACATAAAGCTGAATGTCTAATAGCATATAGTAGTTATAAGCATTACATGTGAAACTAAGCACATAGTCGATTGATATTTCAAACTGTAGTAGGATATAGATACTTGTCAGAATGAGTATACATTGCATCATCTGATTCTATCTGTATTCCTTGTAAAATGATTTAGAGTTGGATACAGATAATTGTCAGAATGAGTAATACATTGCATCATCTGATTCTATCTGTATTCCTTGTAAAATGATTTTACTGCTATGACCATGGTTTCCTTTATAAAACTGTGTGTAAAAATCATTAACCCATGTAACACAGTTGAAGCTTGTTTAAGTACTTATTATTGATAAACGTGTATTGAAATAAAAGCGTAGGTGTTAGGCAGAAAATTTTCTAACATGTTATATACCTAATTATTGGGTTACTGTTGAACAATTATTTATCTGACTTAAAATTTTCATTTCCCCTATAATTTTAAACAGTTCTTAACGTTTGTTTATTCAACGTTCCAGTGGCATGTGGGAATAACTGTTTTAACGTGAATTATTGAACAGAACACTCAAAAGACACCAAAGATATTTCTTTGACACTGATTTTGCATGTTGTTATTTTTTTATCATATCTAAAAAAGGAATAATGTAAAAGAAAGGGACGTAATTCAAAATTTGAATTTTCTAATTTCCTTATTTTGTGAAACTTAAGTTTCAAGAAAATGCTTGTAGTGTGGAAGAAAACCCTCATCTCCTTTTTGGTATTCAAATCAACTTAACATACACTCCTCAAAATATCGAATATGTAATGTTGATATCAACCTTTCTTTGAGACCGACAAGCTTCTGATGTTTCTGATTGTTGTTGTTGCTTTTTCTAAGAAATGATCTTGTATTTTAATGTTGACCCAATACTGTGGACTTTGACATTGCGAAAAGGGCAAAGTCGGTCTTCTGGTCCGTTTTTACAATATTTTGTGATTTCAAATTCTAAATTTCAAAAGTTGCTGTGATAAACTTAAATGTACAGGGTTCCATAAAGTAAACCTACAAATGAAATGCATTCTGTTCGGTGCTTTACATCTAACGAGAACATAACAAACGACGGACACATTTCATTTGTAATAATTTTAATAGCTCTTTTTGTTCTCATATTAAATTCAAGATATTATTGATAAAATCCTATTCATTGTGCCAAGTATAAACATTTCATTTGTTGAAAATTGTTCAATGCATACAAAAAAGTAGAAAATTACTGTCTACTGTAATTCTTATCTTTTAGATAATGATTGGCTATAAATCAACGACTAGGATCAAAGCATGACATTTTCTTAAGCTAATCACGTACATGAATCATACGTAATGACCACGCAAATCCTGCAAATATAAAATCATGCTAAAAAGTTAAAAATCTTTATTTCACAATAATGTATATTGATTTCTTTCCTGATTTGAAATTAAAAATATAATGCTTAAATGGCGATGATAGAAAAAGACTTAGTTCATGGAGCTTGTCGAATTGAGAACTTTTCATTCACAAATTATTCATTCCTTGGCATTTAGAAACATGCATATGTTACATTCATTCAGGAATTTTCTGTTTAACAATATGGGATTTCTAGTGGGAAATCGTAAGCAGAAAGGTTTTACCTTGGGGAGTTTTATTAACGACGTACGATAAATTAAATGAACTCCTACACAATGAAGAGGGACAAAGAAATGAACCTTGAGGGACATAACCAACTGACCCCCTGCTTTACTTACTTTACGAGAGACAGACATCTGCATTGTAGAGAGATAGAACCACTTTCGTAATTTAATTTGAACCATATGCAACTAAGCTTGCGTGCTTCTAACTTCATATCAATCATGTAACTCACATCTGCAGTGCAGTATCGGAGGTAGATATAATCTTTTCATCCAACAAACGTCCAGGATATCGATTTAATGTGAAATGTAATACTACCTCTTTTCAAAACATACACATTTTGCAAAGTTGACAATTAGTTATCTTATTGTCAGCCCATTTTAAGAAAATAATGACACTACTGATAACTTTTACAGTGGAGAGTTCGGAGTTCCTTACACCATTTGAATCTATGAATGCATATATATTTTTTTCTGTTTTGAGGTGATAATTGGATAGAAATTAACGACATGTGCCAGCGCAAGAGTGTTTAGTATTCTAAGCGCATTTGATGCAGAACGTTAATGTCTATATTTTAATTAAAACTGTCTCTGAACTGAACAGAATTCAATAGCCCCATCATCCTTTGCTAATCATTAATTCATTTTTAAAAAATGGTGACACTTCTGATGATTTTTACCATGAAGAGTCACCGGATAGTTCCTGTTACAGTTTGAACATTCAGGGACATACTTGTTTCCGTTAGATGTACAGGACTTTAGCTCAACATTACATTGTCTTTTGTTGGTACATGTCAAGATGACATACAAACTTACCTTCATTCTTACTGGCTTGATTACTTACTCTGGCTTGCTTGCTTATTTACTCCTAACTGCTTGCTTACTTACTCGTACTAGCTTGCTTACTTACTCTTACTAGCTTGCTTACTTACTCGTACTTGTTTGCTTACTTACTCGTACTTGCTTGCTTACTTACTCTTACTTTATTGCATGTTTCTTTACTCGTTCTTGCTTGTTTCTTACTCTTACTTGCTTGCTTATTTAGTCTTACTTGCTTGCTTACTTTTACTTACGTACTTGATTAATTACTTACTTACTCACTCTTATTTAATTTCACTTACTTACGTACTCTTACTTCACCATACTTGAAAACATCTATTCTCTAATAAAGTCATTTCATTTTTGAGGTTAAGAGTCACTGGCATGTTCTAAATTATAAATATTTGTTTTAGAAGATTTACTGATTTAAACATATTTGAATATTCAAATTATTGAAAACGTTTACTGTATATTCAGAAATGAAATTATAGTCATATCTTGTTGATTTTCAATTTGATTTATTTCTTTGTCAATCTGCATAACTGACTTCTTTACTTATTATTTTAAGATGCCAAACAATGTTATAATCTAAGGATTAAAGCACGACAGATGACTCAAACACATACAACATGATAATAAAGATGATTTATTTATATGGATGCGGAATAACAGTATTTGAAATATCTGATTGAATCATGATTTATAGGAACAACAAAATATCAATAAGTTGTTTAAACACGTAAAACCCCATAAAGCGTGACTTTGCTTGACAATAAATCATATTGATTTCTTCTAATTTTAACAGTTAATAAACACTTATCAAAAGTTTTCATAATAATCAAAATTAAAAAAATAACATTCCTCTGTACACAAATTTTTTTAACAAACATTTGTCTCCATGTTTTATTTTGTATAAACGTGTTTGTTCCTCGCAAATGATGAGTTCTTCTCAGTACCAAATTCTTTAAGGACTCATAACTAGATTACTTATGTAAGAATGAAATTAAGTAAACCCCCCTACAAAAGAAACTTTACACCCAACTTCTTCACTTGATAAAAGATAAAAAAATTATGTCTTTTTAAGGTATTGTGGTGATTATTAATTTTTACATCCCATGTACAAGGTGAGACTCAAATAAAATATTCTGTCTGTCCCATTTCGAAGCAATTATTTCAATCGTTCTTGAATATGAGAAGTTTGTGTCACTTATAATGACTTATATATATGATAATATGATATGAATAATGAAGGGGTATGCCTGTGTCTCTGATTATTTCGAAGGTCTGGTTGCTGGATAACTTTGATTGCTACTGGGATAAATGTCAAGGGGTGTCTTGATAAGGAAACGGTTTCAGTGTTACATTATGTTTTGTATATCATGAGTTAGTTAAGGAATCAAGACGACCTTTTAATCAATTTCGTCGTTTACTTCATCATCTTATAAGTGCAAAAGGTACATTTTGTAATTATGAATTTCAACAGAGAAAATATAATTTTGTGAATTGTGTAATGGTTGTGTAAAAGAAGACATCAACATTTTTACATTTATACATAATATATATATATGAAAAGTATTCAAATGTAAATGAAAATGTTCAAACACACAAAGGATCATTCCATTATCGTCAGGCCATCACAGATATATCAAGGAGAGAATATAAAAAACTGGCGATGCTCCAGGTTAATGGGTCATGACCTTGTTTAGCCAACTGATTGCTACCTACGACGTGACTACTAAAAGAACCTTGGACTCAAATGACAACCTTGCAGCTGGTACCATACAAATGAGAATGTGACCAGTGGTAGGCACAGAGAGTCCTGGGAGGCGAGTTTCTGAAGACCCTCTGAGTTCCAATCATATTCAGCATGAAACCAGATGGTCAACTACAATGAGAAGACAAAGCGCCTCCTATTCGTTCTATCATCGTATTAACACGTTTATAAAGAGATGTCTTAAACCTCCAAGTTTTACTTATTTTGACCAGTAATCTTCGAAAAATTCATTCACTTAAGTACAAGGTTTCGTATTTCTTCCATTCAATGTCAGGCTGCCGTTTGTTCAGTAATTAGATATTTCTATATAGTATTTAACGTTTTGTACATTTAGGAGATAAACATATGGTCTTTGAAAATCAGACACATTCATGTTATACTGAATTGATAATTAGTAAATTTTAAATTGAAACCGAAAGCGCAGCAGAATCTAGTATTCATCACAATCATAGTAGAATGATTACTGCTCATAACATGAAAAACAGGCCCATAATGATAAAAACACGACTTACACCTTATTGGTGATGGTTTATATACTTAATAATCTAAAGTCTGAAAGCAGTCCTCTCTAAAGGTGAAAGAGATTTACTACATATATTATTCTTATTCTAAAATATCTATATGTAGAAGTAAATTTTGCTCAAAAAAGGAGTGGGATAAATACAAATTATTTGAATACAGTCAAGGGAATCATGGAAATGTTTTATGAAGCTTGATGTCACTTGTTGGTTGCGTTACAAGGCTTCCCTTTTTTCCGTTAAATTACGAATGAATTTGGAATGAGATGTCCCCAGTCAAACCAGCAAAATATAACAAACAATTGTATTGAATAATTACAATTTAATCAGTGACACGGCAGATGATCGCAAAGTCAAATCGTAAGAAGCAAGATGATCTAGAGTTCTTAAGCCGGCCCTTATATAGGTAAGATACCTTCTAGAATGTTCCTCAAAGTTCCATGACAAACTCCAATCAGAAGAGTCCACATCAGATATTCAGGAAACAGATGGAACATCCTAGATTAGAAGATTCTAGAAATGACTAGTTTACATAATCAAAACAAGTTAAAGTGTGACCCACTAAACAATACAACAATGTTATACAAGGTAAAACAAGTGAAGAATCACACACTCATAACAGTTAACTTAGTAAAACATGAAAGGAATATAATTATTACAACGTAAGTGTTGAGGTCTGAGGTGCGCCTCTAGAAACACACCTGTTAATATAAAACAATTGGACAAATGGAAAAACTAGTGTATTGGCAGATATAGCAGGGTATAAATGATTTATTACCCCGCTCAAGAGGGTGATATCAGTATTTATTCAGGGTCACGTGGACCAATCAGAGATCGAGATTCTTATGCATGAGGTAGGATAATGAGTTATAACGTCCTTGTTCCTCGTTTCCATTTGACATTATCTACGTATATCAGTTTTATTACACTGACGAATGACAACTAAGTCATAATGTTATTTAACTTTGGTATTTTCCTTTCAAGCATTGTTTTGAAATAAACATTTTGTTGAAATATGATTCTCTGAACCAGACAATGTGTTTCACTTGTCGTTCGATCTAAAGACAAAGGAAGTAAATGTACGGATCACTCTAAAGAAACCAGACCTCAACTTCGAGTAATTTGAAAGCTGGAATTCAACTAGAAAATTAAAAAAGTTTGTTAATCTACGAATTGTACAGTTTTGGCGAATGAAAGATATTTTTGACTTTATTGGACACTTATATATATACAATGGGGGAGTATATTATATCTGCTTCGTATTTTGACTTTATTATCGATTGTTATAACATTATATTTGATTATTCTCAATTTCCTGTGACTTATAACTATCCAACACACATAAAACGAATGACTTTTCTTCAAAGAAAGAAGCGTGGCGGCAATGTTAGTTTTAATATCATTGCCTATCATCGACACTACAAGGTTAGTGGAACTCAATTTGTAGAAATGAAAATAAAAACAACAAACCTTTTTGTCGATTTGTAAATATATTTAATTTCAGAGGATTTTTTTCCATTTTTGGATATATCAATGTAAATATAATTAAAAAATAAAGTTCGTTCCACACGTGAAAATAGAAACGGTTGTATGTAAGAAACAGCTGTGTATATCAACAACGTAACATGGTATATCCTATAATATATCAATTGATCTCACATCCGTTTTTGCTTTGTTACTCCTGAGTAGGATCAGAGTCTCATTCGATCAACAATTACAAATGGTTGAAAAACTACAATCCATTGTAATCAATGTTACAATAATGGGCTTAATTCGGTTGTAACACTAAAACTGCTTTGCGTAACGGTACTAAAGTATTTCATTAATAACAAACTCAAAAAGCAAGTAAAGAAAAAACGAAGCTTTTTAAAAATCACTTGTCAGAATATATAAATTATGATGTATCAGAATTTACACACTTACATAATTGGTGGTTAGGCAATATATGTTTTGCAATATGTATTGTAACAAACTAGATATACAAATAACTGCTAAATTACGTCAATTATCGTTCCTGTTAACAGCTGCATTTGGTGCTAAGGTTTGTTTTAATTGCATCATCATTTTATTAATTCAAAACTCATTTTGTAATCTCAAACTAACGTATTATAAGTTGTTACATTCCGTCAAGGGTGAATTACGGAAAAATTCTTCCCATGAAAGGTTTATGGGGAACGCGCGTATGTAAAAAAATACATATTATTTTAAAAATGTTACCTCGTTCTATTTCAAACATAGTTTAAAGAAGCTCAATCTGCACGTTTCTTTCTTGCTTGGTTCATGGCTGGGTATAATTCATTCTATTATCATCTCGTCTAAAAGGGTGATATCAGTAGTTAACCAGGGTTATGTGGACCCACCGGGGTTCGAATCTCGGAGTGGACCCTATAATTATTTTTTTTCAAACTTTTGCACTCATATATCGTTTTTATATGTTGAGATAACATTACATTTCAAATTTGAACGAAATTAGTCAAGAAATAAAAAATTTAAGCGTAATTGCTATCTGTTATATAGAATACAGAAGGAGGGGGGAGGGGGGCAGTGAAACCTGATCGACAACTGGACACCCCGACTATTTAACGTGCGGAGCAATTAAAACTAAATTTTATCTCAAGATTATACAATGGAATCGTAGATCATTCTTTTAGCTTGCTGAACATCTTGCCCAAACTATCAGACTTTTTCCAACTTTTGACCACTGACCCCCGCAGACAGACAGACATTTATTAGAGTCTCACCTCGATACATTTAAAACATGGATATAAATACATCAAAGTACAATGACAGGTAAACATATTGAGCCACCCACAATGGGGTAATGAGAGACTGTAGTAACATCGCATTAACACCACCCCCTCTTTGAACAAATGCCTGGCTGTCTACGGGAAAACATCGACAATGTCCGGCATTCATTCAAGCTGACCTGAATGGGTCGGAAATAGAAAACGCCTCTCATTGGTCAATTTCCACGTGCGCCCGTGTTGTCATTTCAAATTGCTTTGTAACCGTTGCCAACAGCTATCAATTAGGATAAGGTTCAGTAGGATAATTGGTCTTGCTATACATCTATAATTATGTAAACTGGAAACAATATGATATCATAATGACGGTAAATAAATCGATAAAATGCTGAATTTTGTAATGAATTATGTTTTCATGCTATGAATGGACCCCATTTCCGTTTCAAATCAATACAAGAAAAAGTTAGTTTTATACAATGTATTGATATATAATTAAGGTTTAACTTTATAGAAACTATCTACCTTGTCCGTTCATGTTTCCAAGCAGGATGTTTCCAATTCAGATAAAAGATAAGCGTTTTTATGGTATGGAATATCCTCGCTCATGGATTTAAATCTCTGACAAAACCAAAAGTAAGGTGGTATGACGATAATGGTATACAATAATGATATGGCTTGTCAGTATTTCCATCTGAAAATAACTTTATCTCATATATAGAGGAAGGATTTTTAAAATGTAGAAATAATTATCTTTTTTTTGTCTCATATTATAAATTCCATTTAAACTATTGTCTTATAAACCATCTTTCTGTTTCCGTTCTGGACATTTGTAATTTAATGATATATATATAGAAATATGTCTTACCAAATAAACAAATCATTTGAACTTAGATCGTTAACAGTTTTTTATTTGATTGATTGTTTGTGTAAGCTATACTAATGACAAATATTTCTCTTGTAACGAGGCAAGTATAACCATCAACTGTACGCTTCTCTGAAGACACAAACGTGTCTCATTTCCTGTCATTTTCCTTGTCACAGGAAAGATATATTTTTATCACCGCGGTACAGCATATGTCTAAAGCAATAAACAAAACATCATTTTTATTGTTTGACTTTCCTTAGTTGTCTGCAATGAACATGAAGATTAATGTCTAGTCTCATGAAATTTAAATTCCTTAAAATTAAGTTTCGGTATGCATAACGCATATTAAATGATAAAAATATACTTGGTCTTTGGATATATTCATGTTTTATTTATATTATATATTCATATATTTCATTAATGTTTATGATCATCATGTTTCATTAGTCTTTGGTATCTTATTTACTTAATGGCGAACCGCCTTTGCTTTCACAATTCACGTTAAGCAACACAACCCCAGTGTAACACGTGGCTATACTATTGTTGTTGTAAATCCCTTTCCACTTTGAAGCTCATTTTTATATGATCGACAATTTTCTCAACTAGATGAATAAAATCATTCAAATAAACCCTGTAGGGTCAACTTAATGGGGTAAGAGTCTGTACCTGTTATTATTACCCATATGGTTGAAAATAAGTGGTGACATATTTCCAATATGAGCACTAGTGCACATATCACTTTTGCCTAGCAACGATTGTTGTAGCCCGTGTTCCGGTATTTTTTCGCCTGTGACGTCATAACACATGTGTTCGTGACCTGACTGTAACCGGCTGTCTCAAGGAAAGCGGCCGTTTCTTGGATACTTGTAAGATGGTAAAATGGAATAGAATCGGCAATAAAGAATTTATTACCCTCCGAAGTTTGTCATGTGGCTTTTACGAAACTCGTGTAAATTTGTGAACAACACTCGCTCTCGCTCGGGGCAAAACAATTTTTTTGTTAAAGTCATATGACACACTTGCTCGGGTAATACTCTCTATATGTAAGAATTATTCCCTAATGAATATTCATTTATGCAAAATGAACAAAGTTATCATTTGCGTCAAGGAAATGAATTCGTACCTGCCTTGTTATGTTAATTAAAAGGTCGCACGTTCTTTTAATTTTCAATCTTTCCCTTATAAACATCAATTTATGACAAATGTACAATCTTCATAGTTTAAAACTTCTAACTAACCATGATAGTTAATTCTTTTCGGTTAGGCAAACTAAGAGGGGTAGTCGCGATTTTTTTTTATAAATCAACCTTCCCTCAGGAACATCAGTTTATGCAAAATGTACAATCGTAAGAGATTTTAACATCAAAATAAACATTTGTGTTGAGGAAATGAATTCGCAACTTTCGTACAGAACTTTTTAAACCTACCGGTATGTCTGGTAATTGCTAACATTTTTGTCGGTTTTCTGAGATCCCTCTTCCTTCTTTAAAACTTTCTTTTACTGCCCCTTTAAAGAGTCACTCCGTGAGTTGTATGTGGTGACATATGCCAGTCTTTATAAATAGTGTCATTTGAACGAGAAGTATTGACTAATGCGGGAATGTATCACTTTATACCAAATATACCATCAATAGTGACAAGGGGAAGGTTTGAAAGCAAAACATTAAGTGTTTGATTTATGTGAAAATTGTGGATTGGCTCTTTAAGAGTTTTGAAAAAACTTAGTATTTTTCATACTTTTGTACTGGTAACGAATACGAGTTCAACACTGCTATCTATAAGAATATATGTGAAAGATTAAATACTAAAAGATAAACTTGACGTAATATTATATTATGAAACATCATGAGGGATTCTTTTGGCAGCACGCTGAAGAGGATATTCGTATTGGTACATGTATATATGGCGTATTGATATTTTATCGATTATGTGAGAAACTAAAAGGGTAATTGTTCTAATAGGACCCGCTTCAATCATAGAAGACAAAGAGTTATGTTACTTTATCTAAATTTGTAGATCACATTTGATGTAATGATTATGTTCTGTTTTTCTTCTTCTTAGCCAATTCTACATAAATCAGATGTCACCAACGCTCAATGAAGTCAATAGATACCTTCATTTTGATACAAAATATATGCCTATTATAACTAAACTGAACGCCAAAAGAAACGTTACACCTCTTTGAATTTAAATATAGTAAAAGGTTACGTGTTCGGAGGAAGAAGAACTGGCTATAACTTATTTACCATTAAAGTTACAGGTCTGCTATTTTAGCACAAAACAACAAACTAATGAAGTGTTACAACACATCAAAGCAAATTCCTCTGAACACGTCACTTTATATGATATTTAAATTCAAAGAGGTGTAACATTTCTTTAGGCGTTCAGTTTATATCTCTATAAGAAGTTCTTAAATTATAATTAATAACCTCCAGGAATATTTTCGTCACTAACAACCTAATTGATTAGGCTTTTAGTACGTGACCTATGGACTAATTGAAATCAAATTAATGACTTCTCTCTTATTTCTGGATTTTTGCCTTTTAAAATTGAATTAGTAAATAATATTCCTTAGTTAGGTTCTTGGAAATTAATTGGTATGGAAAGAACAAGCTCACAATACATAGCGGAACACTACCAAATGCAAAGATTAATTTGGATTTTGCCTTGAATAAGCATTCCATGCTGTAGGTTATAGTATTCCAATGATACAAAGAACCGTTAGTAAGTAAAGATTTTTAAAGGGACTTTGAAGTTCATTGCTGAAAGAAGTTGAGTGTTGGAATTGCAGAAGGATTTCATGTGTAGATACTTTTTGTTTGTCATTTATTTGACATTATTTTAAGGTATAAACAAACAAATGCATAATATTTGCATCTGTACAGTCTCAATTGATTTTGCAATCGTCATTTCGTCTGGTAAAATTGGTAAAAACTTTTTCAATATTTTTTCTCTATTATTATTTTATATGGCGTTAGTCTTTTCTATCTCTTTTGTCTTTAATATGTTTTATTTTGTCAATTCTAAACCACGTTCTAAGACATAGCAATGAGTAATGAGTGTCATTCATTTTATTTTTAATCAGATATTTTAAAATTGGTAATAAAATCATATCTTTTCGAATTTCGATTCCACCATATTCATTTCGAAAAAAAATATAATGTTCATTATCTTTATGGACATGCATTCCTTTTTCGAATAAGAAATTAACGGTCATTATGTTAGTTTAAATAAATATAAATCAACTAAAGCTTTGTTTCCTATTCATATTTTAGTTATCATAATTTTTCTCCAGAGACTTAAGAAGACTAAAATTACTACATACGTCCAAAAGATATTGTTTTTTTGCGCTCTTATATTTCATGGAGAATGACTCATGAAATTATCACGCGACAGTAAACGAATAGCCTTTATATTTTTCGGGTTTCATTCTTTTTGTCAACATTACTATGTTTGAGAAATGACTTTCCTCTAGATCAAATCAATGTCTAATCGGTTACTTCTCATATTGTTTCAAATCTATTAATTCTTTAATTATGCAACCATCATTTGTTTTCGTCGCAAGAATCATAAGGACATAGTACTTAAGTACTAGGGAACAGTGATATCATAAAATTGTTCAATTGATATGCATGTAATGCTAACTGTTGAGTTAGTGTCAATGTAGAGGATGATGACTTCAAATGTACCTCTGCTCACTAGTTCATCTTTCTGCAAATAAGGTATATAAACTGAACGCCAAAAGAAATGTTACACCTCTTTGAATTTGAATATCATAAAAAGTTACGTGTTCAGGGGAATTTGCTTTATTGTGTTGTAACACTCCATCAGTTTAGTACTTTGTGCTAAAATAGCAGACCTATAACTTTAATGGTAAATAAGTAATCGCCAGTTCTTCATGTGGTGCTTGATGGGATTCATATCGGGCAATCTGGCAGGCCAAGGCAAAACGTGGACGTTGTTGACGTTGAGGTACTGTAAAGTCACTCTGGCTAGATGAGGACGAGCATTGTCATGTTAAAAAAGGTGTTTGGATGGCGTTGTAAGAATGGAATGACCTCTGGCTGTAGGACCCTGTCAATGTACCTCTGCGCCGTCAGATTGCCGTCAATGACAATGAGGTCGGTGGTTGCGTTGCCGCGTATCCCACCCCAGACCATGACGCTGCCTCCACCGAAAGGGATAACTTCGTGTACGCAGCAGCGTGCCTCCCTCTTACCCCGGCGACGGTAGACCCTCCTTCTCCCGTCTGCTACGTGCATCTGGAAACGACTTTCGTCGGAAAATAACACTCTCTGCCAGTTTTGGTTCTGCCAACGTCGAACATTTATTGCCCAAGCAACTCTGTTTTGTCGATGTCGGCGCGTCAACAGCATTGCTCGCATCGGCCGGTATGACCTCAGTCCATGTTGTTGGAGCCTTCTTTTCAACGTCTGGGGACTGATTCGGTGTCCAAGTGCAGTAGAAGCCGTCGTTGTGGCGGCTTGAAAGCCGTTTCTGAGGTGGTCACTGGCGGCCTGCCGCTTCTAGCTCGGTCCCGAGTCGATCCAGTCTGTTGTTGACGTCCACACAGCCTAAGAATTGTGAGACGATGACAACCGAATGCGGCAGCAACTTCTCCATTAGTGGACCCAGTACAATCGCTCTTTCCCGCTCTTCTGTTGTTAATCTCGGCATTGTAATCGAATTATGGTGTGAAATAATAAATACAGGGGCCTTTTATACCCGTTACCAACTGATTTCACGTGCTAATCATGCGTGGTAACAAATCTATGGCTACGTTTTGGTGACATGATCCAAAATGTTTAGAAAGTTTAAAAACACATCTACATGTAGTCCGTAAACATGTGCCAAAGCTTCCTAAAACAGTCGATGCACATTTTAAACAGAAAGGTTTTCTTGGAATCTTATGGTTGTGTTTAGAATAGAAAAATAACAAATCTCAATATTTCGTCATTTATCAGACAAAATAACGAATAAATATTTCCAAAAACGTAACTTATTTCCTTTTTTATGAATGTGCATTCATTATCAAGATAATAAAGAAAGTTTGGTTAATTTTTACAATTTTCACTTAAATTATTGCATGATCGGAAATATGACAATTGACCCCACCCATGAAGAACTGGCGATAACTTATTTATCAATAAAGTAACAGGTCTGCTGTTTTAGGATAAAGCACTAAACTGATAGAGTGTTACAACACAACAAAGGAAATTCCCCTGAACACGTAACTTTTTATGATATTGAAATTCAAAGAGATTTTACATTTCTTTTGGCGTTCAGTTTACTATGTGAAGATAAGATAAGCCCACGTTCAGGAATGCTGGTTAAAATTGAAAAGTGAAAACCATTTCAGAAATTGGATGCAATGCATGACACCAAAGATGGAACACTTGTAGATGAGTCACAGTTTTACAAACAATATATTATTATAATAACGTTTTAGGATATTTGTTTTAAATAAACTACAATGTCATTGTATAACTCATGTTTAAATGGATACGTGGTTCCTATATGTAATCGCCAATAAAACATGAAAATTCAAATAAATAAAACCGTTTTCCGAACAGAATAGTTCCAGTGCAGACTTATTAAAAACATCTTTGAGAGGCATTTTAGAAGCAGGTTTGATGAAGAAGAACAAGTTTTTATGGATAATCATGCAATAAAGAAGTTGATTATCCATAAGAAATTGTTCTTCTTTATTAAAAACAGTTATCTTGATAATAGTAATCTTGTAGGAAATTTTTCCATAATTTCCATTTGAAATGATCTGATGATTTCAATCTCACTAACATTAACAAATTATTATTTCATCCAAATGTGATTCAACATTTTGTTATGTTAAAGATTTATTTTCTATCGTGTTTTGAAATATAAATTTTATACGAAATATGATTCCCTTTTCTTGACAGTGCGTTTACTTGCCGTTAATAGCAATTTTCAGGTTAAAATTTCAGAATTAATACACATATCATTTGAACGTTAGATTTGAGCCTCGCTTTGTTAGTCAGCGAACATTACATTTGACCATATATCCATGCTGCCGTATGGTATTTCTGATTCAATTAGTGTTATGGCTCATCATAAATGTAACAATTTATGGCTTCTCTAAGAAGAAAGAAGCCTGATAGCGATGTGCATTTCATATCACTGCCCTTGCCAAGGGGACCTTCTATAATACAAGTACAAAATATGTGATAATGTTTGTAAAAGACAGGTATAAAGGTCTGTATAAGAAACCAACAGGAATCATAAAGCATTCAATCATTTCAACATATAAAGATCAATCTTTCTCTACTTTGTCGATGAGTGTTGATTTCTTTCATTGGTCAGAGTGTTCAGAGGTGAACATGTGCATCCAAACGTAATGAAAAATGACTTTGGATGATAAATATAATCTCACCCTCGTGTCTTCTGATATTAAATATATCAACACTTGTTGATAAAAGTAATTTTTTGATATGATCAGCGATGAAATGTTGGGTTTTATCAGTGTAATAAACTGTCTATCAGGCAACAGTGACGATATATTGTATTTTCACTGTGACCAGTTACGATATATTATATCGTCACTGGTCAGGTGCCGGAACTACTTCAGCCATGTGGTCAAATGAGAGTAACTTTCCAGTTTTAAAGTGATTTCATTAAAAAATCATATAATAAATAGAATACGTAATGAAGGTTTCCAAAAATACCAGGTTTATTTAATCCCTTGAAATGGGTAAAGTTGATATTTCACTCGTGGCTGCATTTAATGAAAAAGTGTCACTGTATGTGAGTTCGATTTGTTAGAAGAATCTCTCCATAGGTAAACAATACAGAACACTTAACTTCAGCCCTCAAGACAAAGTTCCTTCTCTGGAATTAGCGAATACACCTCACCAATTTGCATTATTTTATTATCATATTATACTACTCAAAAGAGGTTTAAAGTCAAAGTTTTTATATGTCCGACATGTGTCTATGAATGTTTCTTTTGAGTGGTATAATATTATCATATTATCATTTTACACTTCTTGTACTTATTATAAGAAATGTTTTCACTCCAGGTAACAATAGGTAACAATAACTGTGTCTGTGAAATATTATGTTCATTCGCCTAAAGGTCAAGACATAAATACCACCTACACATCTCAATATAGCCAGCGTGAAACATTATCAGGGCTTCTAGTTGCAGGGGGTTCTTCATAAAGGGTTTTGTCTGTTAAGCATTTGAGAGGGAACTAAACGGTTATTCTCTTTATAAGGTTCGCCTAAATAATTACACAAAAAGATAAATTGACAATATAAATAATTTGGATTTTCCAGATATAAAGAATAATTCTTACAGATAACGATAATTCATTAAAGATGCTGTATCATACTTGCAATATTTTAAAAAGTATTTTTAATGTATTCGTTGTATTTTTAGAAAAATTAAGCGAACAACCTAGGGAAAATCTGACCAAAATTCATTAAATATGAGATAATTTACCAAAATTACGAAAACGGCATAAAGTCGAATCAAGTGTGGCCATCTCACAACTTCCGGTCTCTAAATATACGCTTGAAAACCGTCTTTGTCGCGCACGACAAGATTTTCTTTTCTTTTTGTCCGAATAAGGTATTCGTTGCTGCCAAAGTTGATACCCATCGAACGCAAATACGCTAGTTGTGACACGGTGTACATCCTACACGCGTAATGATTACGTCACCGAAAGCGGGTTCGTTATATGCTATGCCCTTTCTACAAGGGGTGCTGTGCTTTCGACGAAAGATTTTTCTACAAAGTTATGTATTTCTTTTCTCAATAGCTAAATTTCAGCCTGAACCGCATTCAAGTATGAAACAGCATCTTTAATCTTTAAATCAATACAGGTGGTTTTCTGAGTGATGATGTAAGCATCATATTGTTTTTAATAAAGCCACAGGAAATCATGCTCAGAAAGTCAAATTTTGATTAAACATATGGACATCATAATTGTTTTAAGAAAAGTTAAACATTCTCAGAAAATCAAAATTAGAAATCATACCTTCATCAGACCGTGATACTATCAAGAGAGAAATTTGATATTTAAAAGAGATCAGTAAAGATTTGCCTACAGTACGCTTGACATAAAGCTGAATGTCTAATAGCATATAGCAGTAATAAGCATTACATGTGAAACTAAGCACATAGTCGATTGATATTTCAAAATGTAGTTGGATATAGATACTTGTAAGAATGAGTATACATTGCATCATCTGATTCTATCTGTATTCCTTGTAAAATGATTTTTCCTTTGTAAAACTGTGTGTAAAAATCATTAACCCATGTAACACAGTTGAAGCTTGTTTAAGTACTTAGTAGCCTACTGATAAACGTGTACTGAAATAAAAGCGTAGGTGTTAGGCAGCAATTTTTCTAACATGTTTTATACTTAATTATTGGGTTACTGTTGAAAAATTATTTAATCTGACTTAAAATTTTCATTTCCCCTATAATTTTAAACAGTTCTTAACGTTTGTTTATTCAACGTTCCAGTGACAGGTGGGAATAACTGTTTTAACATGAAATATTGAACAGAACACTCAAAAGACACCAAAGATATTTCTTTGACACTGATTTTGCATGTTGTGATTTTTTTATCATATCTAAAAGAGGAATTATGTAAAAGAAAAGGACGTAATTCAAAATTAGAATTTTCTAATTTCATTATTTTGTGAAACTTAAATTTCAAGAAAATGCTTGTACATGTAGTGTGGAAGAAACTCTTTATCTCCTTTTTTGGTTTTCAAATCAACTTAATGTCCTTTTCAGGTAACATACACTCCTCAAAATATCGAATTTGTAATTTTTATATCTACCTTTCTTTGAGATTCTATAAACCGACAAGCTTCTGATGTTTCTGATTGTTGTTGTTGCTTTGTCTAAGAACGGATCTTGTATTTTAATGTTGACCTGATACTGTGGACTTTGACATTGCGAAAAGGGCAAAGTCGGTCTTCTGGTCCGTTTTTACAATATTTTGTGATTTTAAATTCGAAATTTCAAAAGTTGCTGTGAGAACAATTCCCAAACGTAAATGTTAAGAGTGCCATAAGTAAACCTACAAATTAAATGCATTCTATTCATCTAACGAGAACATAACAAACGACGGACACTTTTCATTTGTAATAATTTAAATAGCTCTTTTTGTTCTCATATTAAATTCAAGATATTATTGATAAAATCCTATTCATTGTGCCAAGTATAAACATTTCATTTGTTGAAAATTGTGAAAAGATCTTCAATGCATAAAAAAAGTAGAAAATTACTGTCTACTGTAATTATAATCTTTATAAGGATTGGCTATAAATCAACGACTAGGATCAAAGCATGATATTTTCTTAAGCTAATCACGTACATGAATCAGACGTCATGACCACGCAAATCCTGCAGATAAAGTTAAAAATCTTTATTTCACAATAATGTATATTGATTTCTTTCCTGATTTGAAATAAAAAATACAATGCTAAAATGGCGATGATAGAAAAAGACTTTGTTCATGGAGCTTGTCGAATCGAGAATGTTTCATTCACACAAATTATTCATTCCTTGGCATTATAGAAACATGCATATGTTACATTCATTCAGGAATTTTCTGTTTAACAATATGGGATTTCTAGTGGGAAATCGTGAGAAGAAAGGTTTTACCTTGGGGAGTTTTATTAACGACGTACGATAAATTAAATGAACTCCTACACAAAGAAGAGGGACAAAGAAATGAACCTTGAGGGACATAACCAACTGACCCCCTGCTTTACTTACTTTACGAGAGACAGACATCTGCATTGTAGAGAGATAGAACCACTTTCGTAATTTAATTTGAACCATATGCAACTTAGCTTGCGTGCTTCTAAATTCATATCAATCATGTAACTCTCATCTGCAGTGCAGTATCGGAGGTAGATATAATCTTTTCATCCAACAAACGCCCAGGATATCGATTTAATGTGAAATGTAATACTACATTCTTTTCAAAACATACACATTTTGCAAAGTTGACAATTAGTTATCTTATTGTCTGCCCATTTTAAGAAAATAATGACACTAGTGATAATTTTTACTGTGGAGAGTCCGGAGTTCCTTACACCACTTGAATCTATGAATGCATATATTTTTCTTTCTGTTTCGAGGTGATAATTGGATAAAAATTAACGACATGTGCCAGTGCAAGAGTGTTTATTATTCTAAGCGCATTTGATGCAGAACGTTAATGTCTATATTTTAATTAAAACTGTCTCTGAACTGAACAGAATTCAATAGCCCCATCATCCTTTGCTAATCATTAATTCATTTTTTTTTAAAATGGTGACACTTCTGATGACTTTTACCATGAAGAGTCACGGATAGTTCTCGTTACAGTTTGAACATTCAGGGACATTGTTTCCGTTAGATGTACAGGACTTTAGTTCAACATTACATTGTCTTTTGTTGGTACATGTCACGATGACATACTAATTTACCTACATTCTTACTGGCTTGATTACTTACTCTGGCTTGCTTGCTTGCTTATTTACTCTTAACTGCTTGAATATTTACTCTTACTAGCTTGCTTACTTACTCGTACTTGCTTGCTTACTTACTCTTACTTTATTGCTTGTTTCTGTACTCGTTCTTGCTTGCTTACTTACTCTTACTTTATTGCTTGTTTCTTTACTCGTTCTTGCTTGCTTACTTACTCTTACTTTATTGCTTGTTTCTGTACTCGTTCTTGCTTGTTTCTTACTTGCTTGCTTATTTAGTCTTACTTGCTTGCTTACTTTTACTTACGTACTTGTTTATTTAATAAATTACTAACTCACTCTTATTTCATTTCACTTACTTATGTACTCTTACTTCACCATACTTGAAAACATGTATTCTTTAATAAAGTTATTTCATTTTTGAGGGTAAGAGTCACTGGCATGTTCTAAATGATAAATTTTTGTTTTAGAAGATTTACTGATTTAAACATATTTGAATATTCAAATTGAAAACTTTTACTGTATATTCAGAAATAAAATTATAGTCATATCTTGTTGATTTTCAATTTGATTTATTTCTTTGTCAATCTGCATAACTGTCTTCTTTACTTATTATTTTAAGATGCCAAACAATGTTATAATCTGATGATTAAAGCACGACTAATGACTCAAACACAATACTTAACATGATAATAAAGATGATTTATCTATATGGATGCGGAATAACAGTATTTGAAATATCTGATTGAATCATGATTTATAGGAACAACAAAATAACAATAAGTTGTTTAAACACGTAAAACCCCATAAAGCGTGACTTTGCTTTACAATAAATCATACTGATTTCTTCTCATTTTAAACAGTTAATAAACACTTATCACAAGTTTTCATAATAATCAAAATTGAAAAAATAACATTCCTCTGTACAGAAGAAAAAGTAACAAAGATCTGTCTCCATGTTTCATTTTGTATAAACGTGTTTGTTCCTTGCAAATGGTGAGTTCTTCTCAGTACCAAATTCTTTAAGGACTCATAACTTAAGATTACTTATGTAAGAATGAAATTAAGTAAACCCCCCTACAAAAGAAACTTTACACCCAACTTCTTCACTTGATAAAAGATTTAAAAAAAGTCTTTTTAAGGCATTGTGGTGATTATTCATTTTACATCCCATTTCGAAGCAATTATTTCAATCGTTCTTGAAGCACTGTGTATAACCGTACACCGGAACTAGCGAGGTGTACGGCGGAGAAATGTTGCTAGCGAGGAGCCAAAATCGATAATTAGGTAATATTTTACTTCATAACTTTCAAATAATCAACATCGTGTGGTAATTTTAACACACATACTTAGTAAAATGTATGTGCTTGTCATTCTGTATCCAAAGGACAGTAACAATGACAGTTGCGAGTAATGCTGTTGTTAGTAACATATTTGCTATCTCTGACTATAAACAGGATATGACATTCAATAGTTATGTCTCGGAAAGCTATTCACATGATAATAACATAGAAAAAGTTGATGAAACGGCGATGATTGCTTTTTAAGTGATCCCGTTGGCGATCACGCTCCTCGCTAGCAACATTTTTCCGCAGTACACCTCGCTAGTTCCGGTGTACGGTTATACACAGTGTGAAGATGAGAAGTTTGTGTCACTTATTCATTGAAGGGGTATGCCTGTGTCTCTCATTATTTTGAAGGTCTGGTTGCTTGATAACTTTGATTGCTACTGGGATAAATGTCAAGGTGTTTCTTGATAAGGAAACGGTTTCAGTGTTACATTATGTTTTGTATATCATGAGTTAGTTAAGGACTCAAGAAGACCTTTTAATCAATTTCGTCGTTTACTTCATCATCTTATAATTGCAAAAGGTATTATGAATTTCAACAGAGAAAATACAATTTTGTGAATTGTGTAATGGTTGTGTAAAAGAAGACATCAACATTTTTTGTCAAGTATTTGTCATGTATATTGGGATTGCAGTGTAACCAAAACTTTTTGGAATGAACTTGAAATTTGGATAAAAAGGCAATTACAATCCAAAATAATTATTTCGAAATACTTGATTTGGTTTCTTGAAATAAATAATATTTTGATGAATCAAATCCTTCTCTCTGCCAAAAAATATATAAATTTATGTAACATAAAAAATATAATTCCAAAACTGAGTAACTATCAAAACATTCTACAAGAAATATATTTTGTTGAAAAATATATTTCCTAAAGAAACAATGAAACGACTGCATTCAACAGCAAATGGAAATCACTAATCCAAATAATCAAGAAATGATATTATATGGCTTTAAAAAAGCTTTTTCAGCTCATACTATTTATTACGTTTGTTGTTAAATTTGAAATATTTCATGTATAATATACTTTTTATATGCTGTGTAACCCTTGGGAACCAATAAAAAAACAAACAAACAAAAACAACAAAAAAACCGCCAATTTTTTCATTTATACATAATATATATATATATTTATGAAAAGTATTCAAATGTTAATGAAAATATTCAAACACAAAGGATCATTCCATTATCGTCAGGCCATATAAGATATATTAAGGAGGGAATATAAAAACCTGGCGATGCTCTAGGTTAATGGGTCATGACCCTGTTTAGCCAATTGATTGCTACCTACAACGTGACTTCTCACAGAACCTTGGATTCAAATGGCAACCTTGCAGCTGGTACCATACAAATGAGAATGTGACCAGTGGTAGGCACAGAGAGTGCTGGGAGGCGAGTTCCTGAAGACCCTCTGAGTTCCAATCATATTCAGCATGAAACCAGATGGTCACTTCAATGGGAAGACAAAGCGCCTCCTATTCGTTTCTACCATCTTATTAACACGTTTATAAAGAGGTGTCTTAAACCTCTAAGTTTTACTTATTGGTTGATGCCCAAAGGCATCAACCTTATGCCAACCAATCACATGTGCTGTATCCAAATCAAATGACCAATGAACAGAGTTGTAGCAAAAAATGCATTATGTCACCATGTGGGTAATACAAAATAGTTGGCACATTAAACTGTGGAATATGATTTCACTTTAAATGTTATATTAAAAGATTAATACTATTTCATATTCAAGACGCTGATAAATGTTAACAGAGTCAATCAAAAACAACTTCATATGAAGAAGAGTCTACATTTGTTCTAGATTGTTCAATAATCGCAAAATCCACTTTTTTTTATAACCCACGCGATTTAATTTCGCTAATTTGGCTCACCTGGCGAATTAAAAGGAATGTTTCTGTAAGTACACTGGTGACATTGAAATTAGACTAATGTTTACTAATAGGTGGTGCATTTATTACCACGTTACAAGTTATAACTATTGATGTCATTAAATGGTTATGTCGAAAACATGTATTTATCACCAGAGCTACTGAAAATGACGCATGCTATATTTAGAATATGACATATATCGTTGGTTCCAAACTTTAGCAATCAGGCCTGCTTACACAGTGGATAACGCTTTCGATTTCGGATCATAAGGATCCGGGTTCGAATCTCGTTAGATGATCGGAGAGTATTTTGTTTTTTAGTATCTGTAATACTCCTGTTAATAATTCACCATCATGGCTTCTGAGAGATCAAGCGATGGCGCCTAGGAGATATCGTTTTGGCAGTACATTTTGCACAATATCCTGTCATTGTCAACGCTGTCCCACTGTCTTGAAAATCTAGTATAGTTGTATAGAGATTTTTTTTTTCTCTGAGATGTGAAAAAGAGTGACTTTGGATGATAAATAGAATATCACCCTCGTGTCTTTTGATATAAAATAAACCAACACTCGTTGATAAAACTAAAAAAAAACTTTCATAAATTCACGTCGTATAAACAAGACTTATAGTTTTTTCAGAGCTACATATCGGTTGATCAAAAGTAACCAGCTTGATCATGTGTTCAAGGTAACATACATTGTACATTTCAAGACGCTCAATCTGTACGTTTTTTTATGCTTTTTATGTGCCGGGGTATAAATAATTTATTACCCCGCTCAAGAGGGTGATATCAGTATTTATTCAGGGTCACGTGGACCAATCAGAGATCGAGATTCTTATGCATGAGGTAGGATAATGAGTTATAACCTCCTTGTTCCTCGTTTCCATTTGACATTATCTAAGTATATCAGTTTTATTACATTGACGAATGACAACTAAGGCATAATGTTATTTAAGTTTGGTATTTTCATTTCAAGCATTGTTTTGAAATAAAAAAAAATTTGAAATATGTTTCTCTGAACCAGACAATGTGTTTTACTTGTCGTTCTCTCTAAAGAAAAATGAAATAATTGTACGGATCACTCTAAAGAAACCAGACCTCAACTTCGAGTCATTTGAAAGTTGGAATTAAACCATCCTGCTACATCAGCGTATATGTCTCCGCTAATGCTACAACCTATCCCCTGATATCCTCCTATAGTCTTCTGTCGTATATATACGCTGATGTAGCAGGATGGAATTAAACTAGAACATTAAATAAGTTGATCTGCGAATTGTACAGTTTTGGCGAATGAAAGATATTTCTGACTTAATTGGACACTAATAACTATCCAACAAACATAAAACGAATGACTTTTCTTCAAAGAAAGAAGCGTGGCAGCAATGTGAGTATTAATATAATTGCCTATCATCGGCACCACAAGGTTAGTAGAACTCAATTCGTAGAAATGAAAATAAAAACAACAAACCTTTTTTCCCTTTTTGTCGATTTGTTGATATATTTAATTTCAGAGAATTTTTTTCCATTTTTGTATATATCAAACGTGAAACAAGAAACGGTTGTATGTGAGAAACAGCTGTGTATATAAACAATGTAACATGGTTTATTACACGCCCGTGTAAGATACCGCAGTGTAATATTTATACGGCAATATTAAACTCGTGTAATATCACAATGCAAGTATGACGTCACAGAAGTGAGCTGTTATGACGTCACAATGTTAGCGCGTCGTCACAATGGGCGCCGAGTCGCGGAACTGTTAGTTTCAGCACATTTTCGGCAAGTTTGCGTGATTTTTAGGGCAAGTAATAAACAGAATACTAAACTTCCTTTCATTTAATAGTATTTTTAATAAACTCGTGAATGATTTTGGTATGAAACTCGCTTTCGCTCGTTTATACAAAATCATTAACTCGTTTAATAAAAATAGTATTAAATGGAAGGTCGTTTAGTCTCCTCTATATATCCTATACTATATCAATTGATCTCACATCCGTTTTTGCTTTGCTACTCCTGAGTAGGATCAGGGTCTCATTCGATCAACAATTACAAATGGTTGAAAAACTACAATCAATAATTGTAATCAATGTTACAATAATGGGCTTAATTCGGTTGTTACACTTAAACTGGTTTGCGTAACGGTACTAAAGTACTTCATTAATAACAAATTCAAAATGTTTTTTGTTGTTGTATTGTTTGAAAGAACGATGAATAAAAAACCCTCTTAAAGGAGCAGTAGCACGTTTTTTGACAATTTTATATTTTAAATATTTCACTGATAATTGTAAGTTATTGCTAAATGTATTATTTTGACAGTGTCAAAAATCTCAATACACAAGCCAATCATCCTTAGTCAGAGGACAAAGTATGAAGATTCACATAAAATTTAAGTTTAAGAGCATTGCCTATCATCGGCACTACAAGGTTAGTAGAACTCAATTCGTAGAAATGAAAATAAAAACGACAATCCTTTTTTCCCTTTTTGTCGATTTGTTGATATATTTAATTTCAGAGGATTTTTTTCAATTTTTGTATATATCAATGTAAATATAATTTAAACATAGAGTTCGTTCCTCACGTGAAACAAGAAACGGTTGTATGTGAGAAACAGCTGTGTATATAAACAACGTAACATGGTTTATTACACGCCCGTGTAAGATACCGCAGTGTAATATTTATACGGCAATATTAAACTAGTGTAATATCACAATGCAAGTATGACGTCACAGAAGTGAGCTGTTATGACGTCACAATGTTAGCGCTTCGTCACAATGGGCGCCGAGTTGCGGAACTGTTAGTTTCAGCACATTTTCGGCAAGTTTGCGTGATTTTTAGGGCAAGTAATCAACAGAATACTAAACTTCCTTTCATTTAATACTATTTTTATTAAACTCGTGAATGATTTGGTATGAAACTCGCTTTCGCTCGTTTTATACAAAATCATTAACTCGTTTAATAAAAACAGTATTAAATGGAAGGTCGTTTAGTATCCTCTATATATCCTATACTATATCAATTGATCTCACATCCGTTTTTGCTTTGCTACTCCTGAGTAGGATCAGGGTCTCATTCGATCAACAATTACAAATGGTTGAAAAACTACAATCAATTGTAATCAATGTTACAATAATGGGCTTAATTCGGTTGTAACACTAAAACTGCTTTGCGTAACGGTACTAAAGTATTTCATTAATAACAAACTCAAAATGTTTTTTGTTTTTGTATTTTTTTGAAAGAACGATGAATAAAAAACCCTCTTAAAGGTCAATAAAAATACATTTTTAGATGACATAGGTAGTCTCCAGTTCCCTACAAATGCTCTCAAAAGGTCTACTTTTCTTGTATTGTGTTATGTTTGCACTTTAAAGGGGCAGTAGCACGTTTTAAGGGGGAATATAAGGTGATGTAGGGAAAATGAAAATTGATTGTCCCAATTGAAAGACAATGTATTAAAACTAAATGGAGCAGTAATAATTCAAATATATAACGTAAAGTTTAGCCATGCGATTCCCTTTTCTTACACAAAATGAATAAAAAGGTGTTCACATAAAAATGGCCGCCAATGGATTTTATGTGAATCTTCATACTTTGTCCTCTGATATTTACATCTACATTTACCATTAACTATATATTAAAATATAAAATTATCAAAAAACTTGTTATTTTCCTTGAACATAGCCACAAATTAAATAATAGTTTTGTTTCTTTTTATTTTATGTTTCTGACCGACGGATTATAATTTTTGTTGCATTAGTATATGACAAGGTCACCTGAAAGAAAAAGCTAGATTTTCAAACGATAAATACATTACATTTCATATTTAGAAAATTGCAATGCCTTTAAAAAGAAAAATGATATTAAATGACAAGTTGACAACATATCAACAAAATTCGTCATTCAATGCAACAATGAGTGAATTAAAGACACATATTGAAAGGAAAACTTTAGATTGAATGAAGAGACAATCAAATTTACAACCTATATACCATAATAATGCTGAGTAATATATGGATGACAACTTCTTTGTTCATTGTATCCATATATTCCTCAGCATTATTGTCATTCCAACTTCTAAAATGCCACTCAAAGAAGTTATTTACCATAAGGATATTATCTCGAAAACTATAACCCTTTACAGTTTGTTGTGAAGTTACTGTTTAAATGGTTTATGACCTGTCAGCCAGTATGTTCCAGAAGAAATGCATTTTTATCAGATTAATGAAGAAGACGAGAAGAAGAGTATTTTATTAATGTGTCACATGCTGTACATATACCGTATAAAAAGCTGTTAAAAGTCAGCACCCAGTCATAAGGCTTACAAGACACAAACAATTACAATTACAAATTCATAACACATAAATTACAACAATACATTTGCATTCGTCAGATTTCGCACCACCTTTCACCACATTACCACATTAATTTATATATAATTAACCATTTACTTGCTATCAACTTTCAATACTATCTGTTTGCAAAAACAACATGCTACCGAGTGCGAGTTCAATTTCTGAGTGCGAGTTCAATTTCTGAGAGTGAGTTCAATTTCTACGTACCGTCTCTCCTTAAGCGAAATGAATATGGATAGTTACTCTTAATCTCTTATGCTTTTTCTCGAATTAGTTTCAATGATATCTTGTTAGGTTATAATAGCCCTTAAATGTAAAAAATATAATATGTTTCTTACACTTCTTGTACTGACTTAATGACTATGATAAAGATTCCCATTTCTGTAAATAATTGTATCAATTGACGTTTTATGCTCAAGGGCCAACAAAGGGTAACAGTACAGACCCCCATTTGGCCTTTGTTTAACATTACTATGGCTTCTAAGGACTGTAGGTTGTTCTTGAAGTGGTTTATCGTTTGGTATTTAGTCGAACCATTGTTATAGTAAAGGTTTCTGTGAAAGATTATGCTTCATACGCTCAAGGGTCAACAAAGAGATACCACCTACACATCTCACAAACATTGAGACATTAATAGAGATTATTACACGAGGAAGTGTGTCATATGAGGGTTATACACAAATTTGCACGAGTTTCGTAATAGTCATATGGCACACTTCCGAGTGTAATAATTTCTATTAATGTCTCAATGTTTGTGAGATGTGTAGGTGGTATCTCTTTGTTGACCCTTGAGCGTATGAAGCATAATCTTTCACAGAAACCTTTACTATAACAATATATAAATATATATATATATATAAATACTATTCCATTTTACCATCTTAGAAATATCCAAGAAACGGGCCGCTTCCCTTGCGACGGCCGGCTACAGTGACGTCACGAACAATGGTGTTATGACGTCACAGGCGAAAAAAATACGGGAACAATTGTTGTTTGGCAAATGTGATATGTGCACTAGTGCTCATATTGAAAATATGTCACCACTTATTTTCAACCATATGGGTAATAACAATTATTGTGACTTCTACACAATCATTATGACTTCTAAACAATCATTATGACTTCTATACAATCATTATGACTTCTATACAATCCTTATGACTTCTATACAATCATCATGACTTCTATACAATCATTATGACTTCTATACAATCATCATGACTTCTATACAGTCATTATGACTTCTATACAATCATTATGACATCTAGTGGTATAGGGTTTCATGTGACGATTTTGACTTAACTAAACCGCCAGTGAAAATAAAATACACACCACAGGTTCCTTAAATTTACTATATATCTAAGAGATATGTAATGTTACAAATTATTGCACGTTAACAATTGAAAATAATTGCCGGAGTTTTGTTAAATGTAGGCAGTGTAAGAAATAGAAATTACACTATCATGACCCCTACCATGTTTAAAATATTTCCATTATGTGAAAAACATAGACACGTTTATTGAATTTCACATTGAATAGGTCTTCCTTGTTGATGTGTTTTATCGAAACTAATGTTGGAACAATTTATTTACATCAGTTTGCTATTTTTTTAAATTTGAGAGCACTTAAAAGTATACTTTGAATGGTAATATAACTCTTGTTCTTATCAGTTTGTGAATATGACATCAAAAACTCAAAATATATGAAATAGAAAAGCTTACATTTGATAAATTTAACTGAAGTCTGTACTTTCTTTTGCCTCTCAATTTATTTTGTTGATTAGTGTTAAGGAAACTAGAAACGTTAGTCTTTATATAATGTTCGTCTCGATTATAATAGACAGTAGAGGCACTTGAAGATAAGACCTGGATGTATATGACGAAAAGCACTGATCCGTTAATAGGAGCACTCGATGGTCACCGTCATCGTTAATGGTATATCGTGATTTGACTACAATTGCATGCACATTCTCCCATTACCAAGGCCTTCTGGTTTCTCTGCTCTAACATTGTTTTTAATTGATTCATGTTCAAATAATGCTTCTTTTCAGAGTAAATATTACAATTAAAAGTGTGCTGAAATAGATGTGTAGGCGTTAGGTGGCAACTTTTGAAACGTTTAAATACTTAATTCTTGGGTTACAGATTGAAATTTTTTAATCTGAAATGGAAAATTCTATCTTCTGTTCTATTCAATCGAAAAATGTGTAAACATTTTGTTTTCAGACCAATTGCAATAGCGATACACTTGCTTCTTGTTATGGCCAAGATAAGGGACACCAACTTTACCCATATTCACAGGAACGTAGTCATCTGGCTTCTCATTCTTCTTCTTATACTTGATTGTTGCTGTCTTTTCTTTTGTTGTAAGCTTTTGCAATTCAACTGCGACCTTTTAAATAAAAAGGTCTTTGAAACCAAACAAAAACAGAATATCATGACAAAATAGCCTATTACACGTTTTAACCGGCATCAGTTTCCAATTGATTGAAATGACATGGTTCAACTTGAATACATCCGTGGAAAACAGACGTTACTTATCAAAGCAAATCCCATGCACAAATGAAGAGGGGGTCTACCAAACAAAAGTACAATATTTATTGTCTTCAAGTTTATCTCTAGAACTAGACCTACAAACGAAAGCAAATTCATTCAGAATAAACAATTATATACCTCCTTTAGTTCTCATACAATATGCAAGAGATGCATTCGCAAAAGAATACTGCTTCATGTTTGACATGAGCTAGTGAAAGAAGAAAGTCATATGTGTATTCCAAACACAAACATGACAGTCTACTGTAATTGTAATCTTTAAAGATAATGATTGAATACAAATCAGTTATAAAAGTATATATTTCATACTTTGTGTTAATAAAACTCCATTATTTCAGAAACATAACTTATTGCTTTTCCTCCTATTTCAACAAAAAGAATTTTTTAACTTTCAAATCATTGTCCAATAATTAGAATGTCATGATTACATTTGTTTTAGACGTGTAAAGTTACTTTCAATTTAGCAGGCATGATCTTACTTATTATCCCCCGCCACGCGGGATATCTCAAGAACCATTAACTGGATTCTCTTTATATTTAACACAAAGCATCTTATTGGGAAGGCGCCGGCTCAGTCGATTTTGGTGACCTTCACATTATTTTCAAGGTCACAGCGAGGCTTTGAAAATTTCAGCATTAAAACCTGCATTTAGGCTTGTCAGCAGGATTTCTCAAGAACCATATACTGGATTCTCTTCATAACTTACACATTGCATCTTATTGGGAAGGCACCGGGCCCAGTTGATTTTCGTGACCTTCACATTATTGTCAAGGTACACAGCGAGGCTTTGAAAATTTCAGCATTGATACCTGCATTTTAGGCTTGTCAGCGGGATATCTCAAGAACCATTAACTGGATTCTCTTTATATTTAACACAAAGCATCTTATTGGGCAGGCGCCGGGCCCAGTCGATTTTGGTGACCTTCACATTATTGTCAAGGTCACAGCGAGGCTTTGACAAAAAATTAAAACCTGCATTTTAGGCTTGTCAGCGGGATATCTCAAGGACTATTCACTGGATTCTCTTCATAATTTACACATAGCCCAGTCGATTTTGGTGACCTTCACAGTAATTTCAAGGTCACAGCAAGGCTATGACAATTTAAACATTGAAATTTGCATTTAAGGCTTGTCAGTAGGATATCTCTAGAACCGTCCACTAGATTCTCTTCATAAGTTAAGCAAAGCATCTTTTAGGGAAGACGTAGAACAAAGTCAATTTTGATGACCTTCACATTGTTTTCAAGGTCACATCACAGTTTACCTGCATGTTAAGCTTGTTAGTGTGATATCTCAAGAGTCATTCACTGAATTCTTTTTATAAATCTATTTAAGGAAGACACTTGGCCAATTTGGTTTTGGTGACTTTCACATTATTTTCAAACCACAGTGAAGCCAACATGAATTTAGGCTGATGTGTTAAGAGCTGTACTCTACATTCTCTTCTTTTTGGGCACAAGGCTTCTTATTTGGATGACCTAGGGACCAGTCGATTTGTTATGGTCTAAATGACAAGTGTAGACAAGTGTTTCTATGTTTACATTATGCTTTTTGTTAACATCAATTTGCAGCGGGGGATCTTGTCACCTTTGTGACAAATACTTGTCTTATATCTATCTTCATATGCAATCCCTGTAATAAAAAACCCAAGCTGATTTAATATTACATGTATGTTCCTTGATGCAGATATTTACAAGCTGGATTTTAAAAATATTTTCAACAACAACATCATACATTAAATCTGTAATTTTGTTCAGATTGGTGACTCATGTATATTGACTTATTTCCTGATTTATAAAAAAATATACTGCTAAAATGGCAATGATAGAAATAGACATGTTCCACGGAGTCCTGTCAAATTACGAAATTTCATCTCATTCACAAAACTTATCGATTCCTTGGTTCTATAGAAATTGAAACACATGCATATATTACATTGTTGCAAGTATGTTATCAGTGAAAAATCGTTAGAATAAAAGTAGCTAATTGCCTTGGGGAGTTTTATTCACGAGGTCAGATTAATCATATTGGAACTCCTACACAAAGATAGGGGACAAAGGAATGAACCTTGAGGGACATATTCCACTACCTCCCCTGCTTCAGTTACTTCAGAAGATACAAATATCACAATTAAACCCAGCCTGGAATATGGAATATCTTGCTTATGTGCTCCAAAATTCAACTCCCAATATCTACAATGGAGTGACTAATGTAGATCGTATCTTTTCATCGAGGTTTTGGAAATGATAACTCAATTGGTTAAACAGATAATTTCAAACTAGGAAATTTTCCTATCAAAGTATTTTTCAGTTTTAATTATTTATTGAAACCTCCATAAATATCTCAAGGTACATTTGTATTCACGATTTATCAGAAAACTCTTCCATATAAAAGAATGTTATCAACCGAGTGACTAATACAATTAATCCCACACAACTATTTATTTGTGTCAACAACAGAAAAAAGTATGTATGACTCAATCATGATGTTGATGACTAATAATAATGATCAAAATAATGAATTAAGACACATAAAGAGTCGAAATCGTGATTCTGCTTCACATTAAATCATATTGTTTGCTTTTCTATTTGAATCAATTTACTAAACTAATAATATATATATATATTTTTAAAATCCAAGCTGCTAATATGACATCCCTCTTGAAGAAAAAAGATTTAAGGAATATCTATGTACTTTTCATTTGCTATGTTTATTTTCCTTCTTTACCAAGAAAATGATGGTTTCATCACAGAAAAAGACACTAAAAGACATATTTCTCAACGATTTTTATTTTCATGAGAATAACTAAATAAGACATACGATATGTAGGCGCAAAAACATGTTTTAATCATGTATATGAAAGATATTTTGCATGTGCATCCCATTGTGATAGACACAATGTATGGAAAAACGTATTTTTGCTGTTCTTGCATCCATTGAATACAATAGTCCGAATAAAATATAATTGTGGGATTGATAAAGAATCTAATCACAGTTGTTTTAAGGTACATTCACCATTTTTTATTTTATGATTTTTTTAATTCGATTTTAAAAGTCATATTCATTCTCACAACTTTTTCCACGAGTCGACGTTTAGAAATTTATAATACCTTTTCATCCTTTATGTTGCTATCCTTTATATTTCATCTCATTATATTATTAGTTTAAAGGAATATTTCTTCTTACCAAACAATGCCGTTTTTATAGTTGCCGATATGAAATGTATATGTGCCTTGACGTTCCTCAATACGACTCATTGAGATATCACCCATGAGGGGAGCCCGATTTGTAGATGCTTAATTCCTAACAGCAAAGTGGAAGTTCTGTCCAACTGAAAATTAACCTCAAAACGAAATATCTTACCAGAAGCTAATACTAATATAAGAACTGAAATCAGGCAAGTATGTGATGCAAGTGGTGCAGTGGTTAACATGCTGGCCTCTCACGCTGGAGACACCAAAAATTTGTGACTTGGGTCTCATCATGTTTTGTGTCCCTGGGCAAGGCACTTCATCCACATTGCACTCAGTCCATCCAGCTGTTAAAATGGGTACCTGAAAATTGAATGTACTGACGTACATTGTACATGGTCGTGATTAGCGCTTAGTAGCTACTGTGAAAATACACTCCACAAAAAGCTAAACATTTCTATGATTTTAACTTTATGCCCTTGTTCAGACGTGGCTACGATTTCTGCCTTTTCTACTCTTTAAAGTCGTTGTTTCGTAAGATGGTTGCTGGTCTCATTAAACGCACTTGGTTAAGGTTTAATACTAAACTCACTCACTTGATTACATGTTACCATATCTATTTAAAAGAGTCAAACTACATGTCCAAAACATTTTTCAAACATACACTAAGTGGAGTAAGCGAGAGTGGTAATCTATCACTCAGATAACCATCCTTCTGTCCTCAATATTTTATAAAGAATTTCTATTGTATACATTTCATTCCCTATCAAATATTGCTTCAGAAATAAAACTTTCAGATAGCATTGATGATTAAAGGGGCAGTTGCACGTTTTTTTAATAATTTTATATTTTAAAATTTTCACTGATAATTGTTAGTCAATGTTAAATGTATTATTTTGATAGTGTCATAATTCTCATTACACAAGCCAATCAGCCATAGTCAGAGGACAAAGTACGAAGATTCACATAAAATCCATTGGCGGCCATTTTTTGTGAACACCTTTTATTCATTTTCTGTAAGAAAAAGGAATCGCATGGCTACACTTTACATTATATATTTGAATTATTACTGCTCCACTTAGTTTGAATACATTGTCTTTTAATTGGAACATCACCTTATATTCCCCCTAAAACGTGCTACTGCCCCTTTAATGTATGAATGTCATACCAATCGACTTAATTCAATATCAATACAGCAAAGTTCTGTCAGATCAATTGTGAAGTGGGAGGATAAGTGTTATACATTTCTCATTCTTCACTCAAATCTGTGCGTGCAAATATCTTTATGGTGAATTCCATAATCATTTGATAAAAAAACAAGTTCCCCAAGGGCATAAAAAGATATGGATACATATGTACACTTCAAAAGTAAATACGGTTTATTTGGGAATTAACTGAATGTTATTTTTGAAGTTTTTTTCTGGGTTAGATGCAATGACAGTCAAAATTGTTGTGGAAAAAAGAGACACAGAATACACGATTTTATAAAAAGTTTGATTGCATATTTACTGTTAATTTAATTCTAAGTAAAAAATTATCAAAACGTTATTTTTTATTGTCAATGATACACATACATGTAATTACTTCGAACCACTTTAAGATAAATTTGACATTTCTCACCCATAAACGTATTGTAAGGGCATCCTTAACTTCTTGATCAATATTACCAACGACACATTTAGATTAGTCGGTATCACGAACATGTCAATCATAGTCATATACTTGTATGTTGTCCATCAAGAACACAAAAAATAAATATAAACATGAGATATAAATCAGAAGTAAATACATTTTATTCAGCACACTTTCTTTACCATCTCTTTGTTCAAATATTCCCAATTGAACAAAATCTAAATCAAGTTTATGGTATTAATGTAAAATTCTAACAAGCGTCATCATATATGATCTACAAAAGTAAATTATGCATTGACCGCAAGATGATTATTTGTAAATGAATGAATGATACTTGGATTTTTTAATAAGGTAAAAACTGTTAACTGCTTTAGGGTAAAAAGCAAAACATTTTCATCATTTTTACCAGTTTTTACGTTGTGTGCTTTTATTGAATTTTTTGGTATCCCTGTAACAATTGAAATAATACTACCAAATGGCAAAGTTTGGTTTGCTGTTAAGCATGTGCTTCGAGGTTAATATTTTAGCTTTTTTGCTTGTAAGGCGTCTTTACAGGCCATAGAAGGGTTCTAAGTGAGGAATTTGTAAACAATATTATTTCTATGAAACCATTAATGCGAAAGAATTTCCCGAATATTCTCGAGACAGGGTAATTGTTTTTGGTTAACTGTAGCATGTGCAACTTGATTTGTTCTTTACTTTTTTAAAGGGACAGTAGCACGTTTTGAGGAGGAATATAAGGTGATGTCAGGAAAATGAAAATAAATGGTTCCAATTGAAAGACAATGTATTTAAACTAAATAGAGCAGTAATAATTCAAATATATAACGTAAAGTTTAGCCATGCGATTGCCTTTTCTTACACAAAATGAATTAAAGGTGTTCACACAAAAATGGCCGCCAATGGATTTTAGGTGAATCCTGGATGATTGTCCTCTGACTATGGATGATTGGCTTGTGTAGTGAAATTTTTGACACTGTCAAAATAATACATTAAGCATTTACTTACGATTATCAGTGAACATTTTAAAATATAAAATTATCAAAAAACGTGCTACTGCACCTTTAAAGTAGCCCTTTTTAGGGGGAATATAAGGTGATGTCAAGAAAATGAAATAAAAGGTTCCAATCTAAAGGCAATGTATTTTAACTGCATGAAGCAGTACTGAATCAAATATATAATGTATAGTTAAGCCATGCGATTCCTTTTCTTACAAGGTGTTCATACAAAAATGGCTGCTAATGAATTTTATGTGTATCTTTATAACTTGTTCTCTGACTGGATGATTAGTCTGTGTAATAGGATTTTTGACACTATCAAAGTAATACATCTAGAAATAGCGTACAATTATCAGTGAAAAATTGAAAATATAAGATTGTCAAAAAAAGTGCTACTGTCCCTTTAAGCTATAAAGCTTGTTATCGTGAGGATGTCTTTACGGGATCTTGAAGGAGAGCAAGTAAGTGCACAATGTTTTACTGAAATTTACTGAATTTACCGAATCCCTTGTGATAATTTAGGACAATTCAACATTTTGTAATTTTCGAACTGAAATTTGGTGATACATAGAGAATCTCACCCAAGTGTCTTCTGATATCAAATATATCAACACAAGTTGATAAAAGTAACCAATATCCGAGGCTTGCCGAGGATATTTTGCTTTTATCAACGAGTGTTGATATATTTGATATCAGAAGACACGAGTAGAGATAAATTTACGGATATCCCACCACCTTGCACCACCAGCACCACCAATTGTATTTGAACAATGGTCTATTGTCTTTTAAACAATGATATTTAAATATTACATTGTGTAATTTGAAACCACCCCATTGTCACGTTTGAATAGCTTTCTTTGCAAGACATGTTTTTGTGTGTAAATGGATTATGCATTGAATTGAATGAATAAAAACTCTTTGAAAGGAATTGACAAGAAACGATATCGATATCCCTTTTCCCCCTTTGACCATACATGTAGGCTGCATTTTGAAAAGCTTCCAACACAATGGAGATCCCTGCCATTGTTCTGCACCTTTCAATGGGAAGATGAGAGTGCATTGTTAGGTAATCATCGGTCTATTGTTCCCAGTTCCCCCGGCCGTCTTTGTGAGCGTATCATTCCCTCAACCGTCGAAAAGGGGAGGGGATCTGGACAGCTGAATAGAAAAGATTTGCTCCCTAATGAATTCATGTTGCATTATTGCATTTAACACGATAATACATCGTCATGTTTAATAATCATTATACGACTGAAAGAGACATATGATTTAGAAATAATCTTTACATGCACATTGTAATATTTTGAACGGAGGGAAGCCATTTCATATAAAGGACTATGGGACTCCACTGTGATCGAGTCGGCTATTGTCCCCTCCCCCCACCAGCAGTGAAACGGATATTGTTCTTGTGTCAACTCCAATGAATGGCTCTGCATACACGCGTGCATCAGTAGTAAACTTCCATATATGGACATATTACTATAAGAGTCAGAGTTCTCATCGGTTGTAAACTTCACTATGTGAATATAGTGCGTACTATCAGAGTTTGTTTGATTCTGATAATATGGATATATTAAGCTAGAACAAAGGCGTCATAATTGTACACTGATTTTAACTCAGCAGTGTATATTGTGCTTTTGTCTGATTTTCTATTTGTCTCTGACTTCAACCAGGTCGTGATGTGTGTTGACCCCTTTGGTGGGTAACCTATATTGTCCCTTCCCATTTTGTGTTTGTGAATAATAAATATGTTATTGAATTGAAGACCGTGGTAAGGTTTGTTGTGAGCTTTCTTTAAACGGCAACACAGTCCCTTTTTCAAAGCTTTTAGTATATGTCTGCACAACTTTTACAAGAAAGATATTATTTCTAGAATTTTGATGAAAAATTATCTAATTTTCACATTACTCCGTGTGTACGAGCGTGTGTGAGTGGCGCATGTTTGTCTTCGTTATGAAAATAGAAAACTGTTGATGCAAGCTCACATACAATATTATGATACATCATCTGTCATCATTTAAAGTTGTTCATCGTACATTGTATATTCCAGAAGCACTAAGCATTATACAAAAACAATGACTATTGTCGAAAATTACATTTATTGTACACATAACATTACAAACATTAGAATATAAACAGCAACATAAAATGTAAATCAGGTCTTTTCATTAACAATAGAGAGCGGTAATGTTTACAAGTGTAGGATTCAAATATTGAATTGATTTACAAAACAAATGTTATTTCACTTACATTTCTTATATTCATTATGTTAATTGTTTATTGATATTAAATACACTACTCAGTTACAGGTGAAGTGGGTTGAAGTATACCATCTGACGGAATACATAATTGAAAGTTCTCAATGTTTATCTATTCCTTATCATTCCCGTCATTGTTAGCATCATCAGCATCATCATTATCATCATTGTCATAATCATCATTATCCTCATCCTCGGCAGCGACGGTAGATTTAGTATCACTTTCTTCTTCCTGTATATCAACACGTGTCATGATGTCTTTCATGATAGTTCTCATGAAACGTGATATCTTGCTTTTGATGATAGTTTGATCAGTGGCAGGGTCCAGATCATTCAAGCTTTCTAGGTTGGGTTTGAATAGAGGTGCCTGTCGGAAGTATTGAGTGAACTCAATAACATTGTTAAGACTGTTAACTAATTCCTTTTCCCACATTTGTTTCATTTTTCTATCAATCCATTCTTCTGTTCGACCATATTGTCTGTACTTATTCCTCTTGAGTTTCATCATGTCATTTTTGATGTTGTACATACGATTCCAGATGCGTTGTAAACCAACATTTTGCCACTCCTCTGCTTCCATGTCAGTCCCACGATGGTGTTGGATGCCAGGACCTCCTCCTTTCTGATCTTCATCTTCACTATTGTCATCGCTCTCGTATCTGACACGTTTCCTCTTAGTTTTCAAACTGTCATTTGCTGGACACCATGACTTGATGTGTCTCTGTAAATCGTCGGTGTTTTCGATTAACACACCACAGTCCATACAAGCAGTGGCCATTTTGAAAGGTCCCGTGTCGTCACTGGACATAGATGTTGTTTCCACACCAAGAGACCTTACTTTAGAAGTGGAAGTGTGATCGGGACGAATGTCAGGAGCTGTCTGAACGTCAAATGCTGAAGACGCATCTTTTACACTTTGTGGCTGATGTTGTGAACCATTCTGCTTATCACAGCTAATGTCATCGGCTGTCAAAATGTTCACATGTAGTCTATTCTTCTCGCCTGTGTCGGGTTTGAGATCCAATGTGAGGTTTCCATAAGGCGTTTCAACAGCTCTTCCATAAAGGGTCATAAATTTACCAATGTCTTCAGGAAATATCCTTCTGGCAAAAAGCTTCACCTGTTGTCTGTCTACTGGTGAATTAAAAAGCGTTATGTAATGGGAATTCAGAGCAATGTCACGAGATTCCTTTCCTCTCGGGAAGAGATTTTGCAGGAGCAACATGATAATGACATTTTTGTGATGAGAAGTTTGGGTAAACAATCGGGAAATCCTCTTATCATTCTTTGCTTCAGACAAAAAATCATCCATTATCATCATATTATTTTTATCAGCATCAAAGTAGTTATCGTCTTCGAGATTGTAAGGTATTCCTTTAACAAAGCTTACTTGAGGTAATGCTTGAAGAATGCAATCATAAAGAGGCTGCCACACAGTATAACACCAGATAATACATTCGGGCAGAGGGTGAATGAATCCACATCGTAATAGATTGAAGACAAAGACATATTTTCCACATCCACTCGGACCAACAACAATGCTATTTGACGGAATCTGGAATTTGAACCCTCCCTGCTCTCGTTGGTTTTCGTGAGGAGGAGTTACTCGATTATCCGTACAAAGAGGAGACTTAGGAGGAGGAGGAGGGGGAGTGAGTGTTTGAAGGTGTCTATTCAGAGGAGGAGGAGGGGGGGTGAGTGTTTGAAGGTGTCTATTCAGAGGAGGAGGAGGGGGAGTGAGTGTTTGAAGGTGTCTATTCAGAGGAGGAGGAGGAGGATGGGGAGTGAGTGTTAGAAGATGTCTATTCAGAGGAGGAGGAGGAGGAGGAGTGAGTGTTTGAAGGTGTCTATTCAGAGGAGGAGGAGGGGGAGTGAGTGTTTGAAGGTGTCTATTCAGAGGAGGAGGAGGATGGGGAGTGAGTGTTAGAAGATGACTATTCAGAGGAGGAGGACTTTGTATATTATCATTATTAGCTAGATGTTTATCCGGAAGTGTACGAGTAGAAAGGGGAGAAGGAGACCAATCTTCAGTCGATTGATGCATCTGTTTCCAATGTCTCCACAGATTATCTTTTCTTGTAAAACCCTTGTCACAGTCGGGACAGGTTGTAACCCCCATGGTGATAAGGTAGCAAGTATGCAATTAAATCAGTGGAAGCATTCTTTTATACCCTTCAGCCTTGTGACGTTTCAAGACAGCTTTGGCTCGTTTAACAACAGTCTTTTGTCTTGACATGGGTTGTATTTTAAGTGCAGTCTTTTTCTTCAACTTCTTTATGATTCTTTTTCCCTTGTTAGATGTAAACCGTCTCTTAAGGGATTGTTTTGTTGTCAATATTTTTCGTTTACGTGTTTTTGATGACAGTGGCTTCGTCTTACCCAACATTTTGAAAATACTTGTATCCCTTAAAGTTTCCTCATGAAAGGGGACGTCTTAACTCTCAGCAGACAAGACTAAAAGTAACTGTCAGTCCATGCTACAGCTAGCTTTTATTGTACTTTCTATGTAGACAATTTACATATGACAAGTAAAACATACACAACAAAACATAGTTTTAACGGCATAATTTTATTCACATGACAGACGAATAACAGTGTTAAATGTCAATACAATTTGTGCAAGCATGGGTGCAGTATTTGAAGTAGTTACAAATGTAGTGAGTAACAAAAGCATCATTCCAAAGTAATTCATTAGCACTGAACTGATGGACAATCTGATTCAAACTTAGATGATCTTTAAATTTACACAGTAGGAAATACAAACAGTAAAAACCACACCCTTGTGAATCTGCAGATTGTAACTGTTGAACATTGTTAGTGTAAGAGCCCACATAAGACTTTAAATAGCGATTAAATACTCCATCAACCGGTTCTGATAAACTGTCAAACAGCTCTGCTCTATTTCCCTTCAGATGCATTGCAATCCAATGGCGACCAGTGCGTTTTCTAACATCTGTATTGACAACGAGACCAACTCCCCTTTTTAGCATAGAAGGGGAGAGCATGGGGAGAGTGTCTTTCGCATAAACACCTAAAACATGTCTGTGTAAGCTAGAGTCACACTGTATGGCACAGGACAACTGAGTTGCTTTCATCTCGTCCGGTTACTTCACAAACACGTTGCGGGCTTGATCGATTTCGAGGATAGAGTTTCTCTGAGTCAAGACAATGCAGCTGAGCGTCTTTGTGAGGGCTGATTTGAATTCGAGTTCAAGACTTACATCTCCCGTTTTTACCAGGTTTAGGTATTCAGACTCTGCACACATGTCGTCTATGTTGAAGACGAACAATGCATTCCCCAGAAGAAATTCGCTTCTGCTGATACCGTTTCCCTTGTCTTCCTTCCATAAACCCATACCATCTAACATGTTCACATAACTTCCTACATCATCTGCTTCCGTGGGTTGTCCCGGTACACTGACCCCATTGACAGAGAGTGTGACCTTTTTAAGCATGGAGGACTTGAAATTGAATGGATTACCAGTGTAGCTTCCGTTTAAGCTGGCACTTTCCACCAATCCGACGATGTATCTGTTAGCCACCGGGTTGGACACGTTGTCAATGGTGTGACTCAGCTGACTGGCAGGAATACTGGTTACTTTGACTTCGCTTTTGGTGTAGGGATAGAGCGCATTGTTATTTTTGAATAAGGTGTTGTGAGCCAAGATCAAAGCTGGGTTGACCTTTACCTTGCAAACCTGCAGATAGGCATCCAAGAGTTGTATTTTGAACTCGTGAGCAGTCACACTACTCATTAAAGAAAATTTAGGCTCCGATCTAAACATTTTCAATTTCAAGTCCACGTCATTGATGAGAAAACGGTTCATGTTGAAGACGTCCTCGTAGATGGGCCCGGACATGGTCAGAACGTTGCTTCTCGCTATGAAGCTGGCTCTCATTGCCATTCCAGAATTTATAGATCCGGTGACGTCGCTGCTTTCCAGATCAGCGTTGCTTTCGGCATAATCTTTGCTGAACACCTGGGAGGTTAACTGAGTCTTCTTGGCTTCTTCTCCATAGCCCAAAAGGACCTGCATCATTGATTTGTGGGCGTAGTGATTATTAGTGGAAGACACTAACTGATCCTGTAGGTAGACAGCAACTTGTGAGAACAGTGATTGCATGAACAGGTTCACTGGGGCGACGTTTTCATCTGTTGTCAGTAACGTATCATCAGCATGGGTTACCTTAACCTTAACGTGTAGACGAGTGCGTTTCAGATCAATGTAATCACCTCCGGAATTGGACACTTGAAATTCGAGAGGGGAAGAATCGTTGATTTGACTCAAAGGACGTATATTGACAAAATAATGCTTTTGAATGCCAGTCTGATAGGGAGGCATGCTGAATACATTTAAATTTTCCATCACAACCTCTTCAAAGGCTTTGTCGTTGAACAATGACATGATGTTTGGCTTGATTTGTAGTGTTTTAAACAAAGATATCCTCCGCTTTTACAGGGGTGGTCTTGAGTGCTTTGGCTGTCTTGGAAGGTCTGATGTTGTTGGTACGACGAATCTTCTTGGTTGTGACAACTTGATGACCTGCAGCTCTTTTTAAAGATCGCTTGCGTTTTTGTTTAGCAGCTGCTCTCTCCACTGTACTCTGTGTCTCCGAGGTAACGTGTAGTGTGATTTTCGGTTTCGACTCCATCGATGGAGAGGTGGGAATGACTTTAGGCTTGACCTTTCCTCTGACGAGACGAGAACTTCCTGTCATGTGTTTCTCGAAATAATTTTTCCATTTTTCATAATCTGGCACATAAAGAGGTTGAGAATCCATTTTCTCTGGCTGGTTTTCAATCAACAAAAGGGTAGCGTCTCAAATGAAGTGTTACGTGAGTCTCCTCTTTCAAGAATGACAATGGTGTGTCGTCGCTCGCTTTTATACAGATTTCTATATCAGGAGACTCTTTAACTTTCACATGAACGTAATATTCATTAGCAAATGAATAGTTAGGACCGTTCCTTAGGTCAATGCGTCTCAACAAAGGTAACTGTCTGTCACCTACTAATGAACTGTCGCACAGATTACATAAAACGTCTACATACGAATTCTTCACTTTTTTTAGATCCAAGTCACCAAAATTCAATTCGGTTAAAGATAAAACCCAGAATCCCTCAAACATTAGTCTTTGGTTGAGTTTTGTTCGAAAATGATAGGAAGTGTTGTCTTTGAAGTATGTTGTTTTGGAGTCAGAGCTCTTTAGAAATACATATTTCTCCATAGTTTCACTTACAAGTCTTTCAATTCGCTTTCCTTCACATATGAGTCAAAAGACTTTGGCCAACCCAGCCAGCGGACCAGTGCATACTTCTTCCCCTTAACCTTTTTCCTTTTCAGAATTTTCTCGACTTGCCACAATGCATCTGGGTCTTTGTTGACCTTTTGAAGCTCATTCGTGTAAAAGGAACCTATCACTGGCTCATTATGAAAATCTTCCAGTCTGTACTGGGGAAACGACTGTTTCTTGTAACGTCGGGTCACTTTAAACAGTTCTTCGGTCCACCTGAGATCAGCTTCTTTGCTGAAAGGTTTTCTCAGGTATGAGATGCGAACCAGGTCACCAACTTTAAATAGGTACTTTTTGATTTTACGCTTGGCGTTTCTCAGAGGTTTCAGGTAGATATGATCCCACACTTTCACTTCGTTGGCTTTAGTGACACGAGCGGGGGATAGATGAGGCAAAGAAGAATGTGTGGTATGATTGTAGTTATATACTAAATCTTGCAGAACATCCAGATATTGTTTGGTGTTGTTATGACTCATGTACCGTGTGATCAGTGATTTTAGTGTCCTGTTAAAACGTTCCACATAATTACTTTTAATATTTTCATTGCGAGCTATGGTAAGTTTTATATTTTCCCTTCGTAGGAATGCCTGAAAAGCCCCTTTGAATTCACTTCCACCATCTACTCGTACTTTCCTAGGACGTCGTTGCTTGAGGATTTGTTTGAAAGCTCTCAACACTGTTTCTGGTCTCTTATTTTCTAAAGGTAGAACGAATGCGAATCTTGAAAAAATATCCACAGCTGCAAGCAAATACCGCACACCATCATTCCATTTCGTGTATCTAGACATATCTGCTAAATCCACATCGAACATTTCATTGATATAATTCACCCTGACTTTCATTCGTTTGAATCTGTATTTGACAGGTTTGTGTAAACTGTAGGCATCCTGCTTATTCACAAAACCTTTCACAGACCCCAGTCGAATGTTTGTTTGTTCAACTTTAACTCATCACGGAGTTTGGCTCCACTGTAATAACCTCCTGGTTTGCGTGGATTAAAATAATACTTTTGCAGTGCTTTGTTCGAAGCCGAATTCTTATGCTTTTGGGAACTCATTGTGAAGTGTTTGGAAATTGAACGAACTTAACAATAAATAACATCAAAGTAAAAATGATTTATCGTTGTTCAATCAAGCCAGTTCATATGGTTGGTGTTGTTTACTTGCAGAGTACACTGGTTCGTTTAAGCACGTGGTAAAAGGGTCCTCCCCATCGGTTTGGTATGTCTACCCCATTAGCAATGTGGCGTTTGAGGTCGTTCATAGCCAGCGTTTTACTTGCATACCAGAATCTACATTGATGTAATGTAGTTTCTGACTCTACAGTGGGATGAGCCACAATGACCCAAGAATACTCCTTCTTATTCATGACTGAAACTCAGAATGATCTTTTCTAAACATGCTGTCCAATTTTATACCTATTGGGGTTTATACTCCGGCATAGTAATGAACAACATAAAGTCGTACATGGTGCAATAAACGTTTTATTAATACATGTTATAAAAATGGATACATTCAAATTCCTATTTGCATAAATTTATAAAAGTAGACTTTACTGAAACCGTTTCTCTAAAATTAAAATATTTACTACAAGTGGTTTCAAATCCGTCAACCATTGATCTGTTTTGAAATGTGTGTCACGATAGTCCTTACACTGATATGGAACTAAATCGAAAGTAGACACAGGTTTCAGTGATGAATCATTGTCCAACAGTTTAAACCAGTGATCTAGCACCCTGTCCTCATTGACCTCGTTCACGGCAGCGTTAAAGTATTTGCTGACCTGATCCTGTTCTGACAAGATCTGACAAGTATGGTCTTGTTCTTCGTCAAACATACAACCAAAACATAGTTCCAACGAAAGTCGTTGAATACATTTTGCAACTTCTAGAGAGTAACACAAAGTGAGAAGTCTCTCTATATGGGTGACCATATTCGTCCTGTCGACTTCGTCAATACAAACTGGTAATGTTCTGTTCTTTTTGACGATGATTCGTTTAGTTGCCCCTGAATCATCTTCAAACTTCCTTTTAGCATCTTTCACGCATTCACTGCGAACTTGAAACAAATCGTTGGACTGTGAAACGATGGACTCTTTCAAACTATGGGGATCTCTCATCACTTGTTTCCACGAATAGAAGGTGATTTTGCTGTCAGCTTCTCTGTCAATGAATAAATATTTCACCATTAGTTTGAAATAATACAAAATAAAAAACATTTCGCTTTGGGTTGAAATGATCATAGACAGCTTTTAACAACATCAGTAATAATCTCAGGTTTAAAAAATAAAAGAGAAAATACTAACCTGTCTATGCATTTCGTTCCCATAATATCTGTTAAGATGCGAATTGATCTGTCCACGCCAGTGAAAGAGCTTGACTAAAAACTGACGTTGGACTGTATGGATTTATAACTTGCTTGAATAGTGATATCCTATTCCATGATTGGTTCATTCAAAAAACATGTGATCAAAATGAAGCATCATGGGAATTGGTTGAATTCAAAATCTTGGTCAAGAATGATTGCATAACTGTGTCAACCGTTTGCAAGTCATTCATATCTTTGGTTTCACATCAAATATATTGTCAACAAACTTTTAATCGACTTAAATATCATGTATAGGCTATATATCTGATCAGATGTATGACTATAACAAACAAAACTACATACAAAATATATTTGTATAAGTAAAACCACTACAAGGTACTTTCCATATATTTGTAATCAATCGTAAAACAATTCAAAGGAAGCACGAGAAACTTCTAATTTAAAAGGAGTTTGATGAATTTAAATTCCTCATGTCAATATCGGATGGTCAACAAATCATATTGGCAAGCCTTTTAATCATGCAAAATGTTAAACATCATTCGTTGCGCTAAGAACAATTAACTACATTATGTGGTAGTAATAATTAATCGGTATATTCATCCTTCAACCATTTTTTATTATAATGATATCTGGAAAGAAACACAAGTGAACTAATTTTTGCATTTGTGTCACGCAATATTTCATGAAACTTAAACCTGGAAATTGCTGGAAATGTGTGGGGTATCATATCATTGGTAACACGGTGAATTTAATGAGTCAGGTACGTAATTAAATAGACTTGATCTCCTGTGGACACTATCCGCTCCTTAAGTAAATACATCTTCCATGTCACTTGTCCCTCTTGTAATGTATCGCCTCATGCTTGAATCAACAGTTTCTTATGAAGACAAACATGCGCCACTCACACACGCTCGTACACAAGGAGTAATGTGAAAATTAGATAGTTTTTGATCGATATTCTAGAAATAATATCTTTCTTGTAAAAGTCGTGCAGACATATACCAAAAGCTTTGAAAAAGGGACTGTGTTGCCGTTTTCAAGAAAGCTCACAACAAACCTTACCACGGTCTTCAATTCAATAACATATTTATTATTCACACACACACACACAAAATGGGAAGGGACAATATAGGTTACCCACCAAAGGGGTCAACACACATCCCGACCTGGTTGAAGTCAGAGACAAATAGAAAATCAGACAAAAGCACAATATACACTGCTGAGTTAAAATCAGTGTACAATTATGACGCCTTTGTTCTAGCTTAATATATCCATATTATCAGAATCAAACAAACTCTGATAGTACGCACTATATTCACATAGTGAAGTTTACAACCGATGAGAACTCTGACTCTTATAGTAATATGTCCATATATGGAAGTTTACTACTGATGCACGCGTGTATGCAGAGCCATTCATTGGAGTTGACACAAGAACAATATCCGTTTCACTGCTGGTGAGGGAGGGAGGAGGGGGGGAGGGGACAATAGCCGACTCGATCACAGTGGAGTCCCATAGTCCTTTATATGAAATGGCTTTCCTCCGTTCAAAATATTACAATGTGCATGTAAAGATTATTTCTAAATCATACGTCTCTTTCAGTCGTATAATGATTATTAAACATGACGATGTATTATCGTGTTAAATGCAATAATGCAACATGAATTCATTAGGGAGCAAATCTTTTCTATTCAGCTGTCCAGATCCCCTCCCCTTTTCGACGGTTGAGGGGATGATACGCTCACAAAGACGGCCGGGGGAACCGGCCGGGGGAACAATAGACCGATGATTACCTAACAATGCACTCTCATCTTCCCATTGAAAGGTGCAGAACAATGGCAGGGATCTCCATTGTGTTGGAAGCTTTTCAAAATGCAACCTACATGTATGATCAGAGGGGGAAAAGGGATATCGATATTGTCTTTTCAATTCCTTTCAAAAGAGTTTTTATTCATTCAATTCTATGCATAATCCATTTACACACAAAAACATGTCTTGCAAAGAAAGCTATTCAAACGTGACAATGGGGTGGTTTCAAATTACACAATGTAATATTTAAATATCATTGTTTAAAAGACAATAGACCATTGTTCAAATACAATTGGTGGTGCTGGTGGTGCAAGGTGGTGGGATATCCGTAAATTTATCTCTACTGACACGAGGGTGAGATTCTATTTATCATCAAAAATCATTTTTCATCACATAAGCATGAACAATTAACATCTTTGAACACTGGATAGCCCTAAAACTGGTAAGCCAGTGATGTCATAACATTGTGATGTCATTGTGTTAATGATGTGATGTCATCATATTTATGATGTCATAGCATTGTGACATCATTATTGATGATGTAAAATGTTTGTGATGTCATGTATTTTCTGATTACAGGGCATTGTTCAAAATCTACCGTCAAAGCGATATCTCCTAGGAGACATCGCTTGATCTTCCACAAGCGATATCTCCTGTGGAACACAGTTTTGGATGATAAATACAAATCAAATGATGTGCTTTATCTTATATGAAAAATAGGTTATAACATGTCATTAATGTTATCATATACTACCTCCGTCTGAGACCATCATTTCAGCTTCATGGCCACGTACCAAAAACACTCGAAGTCATTGATACGTTTAGATAACATCTGTTAAGACAATGAAATTCAACATACAAATAAAATCAGGCTTGGAATAGTGATTGAGAATTGAAAACCGTCACTACATGTACGTCAGACAGATGAATAAATATATATTATATTCATTATGGTGTAGAATACTTGTATCGGCCACTCCTCCATTTGAAAGTTTATGGTTGTAGATACATGATTTAACAGGATTTTCATCTAGTATATGAACAGAGACAACTTTTTGATTTTCATTGTTAATTTCAGAAAATGTAATGTACTCACTATTCGGTTGTTCGTCTAAAATATACGAATATGATTAATAACTGGCAATGGAATCTAACATGGCCTATCAGAAAAAGAGGTAGGTTATAGTAGAAGGTTATCGGATAATATGATTTCACCTTTGGGTTGGGATTGGCAAGTGTAGATTAATGAGTTCTTTATCAAATAAAATCAGTTATAGAATTCTATGTATGGAGTATATATAGAAAAGGGCATAATATGTTTGGAAATATGTCTGTACAAACGTTTTTGGAATACCCTCCCCTTTCAACGTAACAAAATTGTAATTTTTAAGCGTTATGGGAGTGTTAATGGCTATCAGTTTGATTTCAGTTGAAAAATATATGAACAGAATTAAAACACCATTTATACAATCGGAAGTTACATAATTTGCTTCTTGGATAATGCATAGCGGTTGCGTGGATTCATAAATGTCAATTTCTATTTTTTTTACTGATTTTAATATATCACGTTGCCTTTTCAAAATAACATCATTTACGCCCTCTGTATTACGTTTTTAAATTTTAGTATCTTGTCTAGATATAATTATCATGATCAGACATACGAATTGCCATGATTATGTTACTACGCAGATATATTTAGGCGTTCAAAGACTTCAAAACAATACCAAGTTCACATGAATCTTCTTTATAGAATTGTTTATTATTCCAAAACGACATTTGTTTTAAAATGGAATTAATGTAAATTATATTTTCTTGTTGTTAAAGATGCATATAACTTCAAAGTACATTTATTTGTGTAAATAGATAAAAATGTTCATTAAAGGGGCAGTAGCACGTTTTTAAGGGGAATATAAGGTGATGTCAGGGAAATGAAAATAAATGATTCCAATGGAAAGACAATGTATTAAAAGTAAATGAAGCAGTAATAAATCAAATATGTAATGTATAGTTAAGCCATGCGATTCCTTTTCTTACAAAAAATGAATTAAAGGTGTTCACACAAAAATGGCTGCCAATGGATTTTATGTGAATCTTTATAATTTGTTCTCTGTTTATGGATGATTGGTTTGTGTAATGAGATTTTTTACACGTTCAAAGTATTACATCAAGCATTAACTCACAATTATCAGTGAAATATTGAAAATATAAAATTGTCAAAAAACGTGCTACTGCCCCTTTAAGTATCATCAACTTTATTACATAAGCTGCAGCTGAATGCAATTTTGAGTTAAACAAAATAGTATTGCTAAATCATCTATCTTCGCTTACAAGGCTTATTTCAACTATGATTAGGATTTTCTTATCTTGTGTTGAGATATTTCTACATATTTAATGTGTTGGGATGTAAAGAAGATGATCGTGACATGAAAATAATACATATTGCATACTAGAAAACAGTAACATAATATCCTATGATCAATCCTTGACAAAGTTTAAAAACTTCATCAGACAAATATATATCATATACATATCATGTTAAAAAGTGAAACTTCCGATCAAATCAATGAGTCAACAATGTAAGTGCAACCAGAATCACTTACAAAATAAACAAGATATATATTTAACATCAAGATAACTACCCTATTTGGATATATTGTATCAAGCACTAATGCATTACTACTGTCAACTTTTCATCCGTTTTTAAAGGGGGTCTGCAACTTGAATTTTTAACTTCCAGTGTTTTATTAGCAGGGCCCCGAAAGAGTCGTAAATACTCGGTAGGGACGAAATCGTTTGGTTGCGAACCGCTTACAGCTGACAGCCGGTACCAAGTTTGTGTCATGTGACCCCCTTACCCGTCTGGATGCTCTTGTTAACGATGGTCAATGAGGTTTCACGAGCCAAGTTGTTGATCCCCTTTAAGATGTTTCATAGAAAGAATAATTCAGATATTGATGACAAATAGTGCTTTATAACTTCATATTTTATGTGTTTGCCCAGCATAAAATTCTTTAAGAATTATGTACATAAAGAACTATTTTCATAAACACCCTGATATTAATAAGTTTATTTCTCTTATGAAGAACAAAAGTAAATCTCATCTAGAAAATTTGTCCATGTATATACACAAAGCATTTATGTTTAGAAAGAATGTGTTACTACCTGTAAAATCATAAAACTATGTACTACAGGCATGTGGCCTTTCAGTATGGAGATAAACTATCTAACTTGTAAATACATATCATACCAATGGATGAACATTCAATGACATTTCTGAATAACAATTCAACATACTACAAAATCATGTCATATCATGTCTAAAGTGGAAGGACAAGTTTTTGATATTCTCATTGAACATCTGAATCTACGTATATATTCACAGTTTAAAAAGAGGTTGTCAGTTAATCGACGTTTAGAATTTAAAACTTTTTGAAATATGGAAAACAGAAAAAGGTTAAATAACACGCATTAAATTCTAATCAAATTGTATTTTTCTTATCAAAAGATATTGAAATTGTTAATATTTTTTTAACATTTTAAAAGACATGCACATAAACGATCAAACACATTTGTTATTGCCTTAAGTATACCAACAATCATCTCAATTTAAAGGGGCAGTAGCACGTTTTTAGGGGGAATATAAGGTGATTTCAGGAAAATTAAAAGTAATGGTTCTAATTGAAAGACAATGCATTTAAACTAAATTGAGCAGTAATAATTCAAAAATATAAGGTAAAGCTTAGCCATGCGATTCCTTTTTCTTACACAAAAAGAATTAAAGGTGTTCACACAAAATGGCCGCCAATTGATTTTATGTCAATCTTCATACTTTGTCCTCTGACTATGGATGATTGGCTTGTGTAATGAGATTTTTGACACCGTCAAGATAATACATATAGCATTAACTTACAATTATCAGTGAAAATTTGAAAATAACAAATTAACAAAAAACGTGCTACTACCCCTTTAAGTTAGCACCTCATAGAAGCTCGAAGTAGAATATAACGTTTTCACTCGTAACAACAATTTCAAAGTATGTTTGAGGATCGGAGGATTTTGTAAACATTTCTATTCATGTTGTATTATCCTAATTTGCTGTCCGCTAATTGAACTTGAATACATTTGGAAATTGACATCTTTAAAAACTGCATGATAATGCAAATGCATTCTAATTAAGAAACAGATAGGCATGAAAAGGTAAATTGACAGTTATAAACCCTATTAAATCATAAGGACCAGGCAGAATTCAATAAATCCTGTAACAAGAATTTGAGACTTGGATGAATCATGGACCTTTTTCGCTAAATGTCTGTTTTTTATCATTTATGTTCTGTATATACTACAGAGAGGATTTATTTTATCTGCACATCAAGTCATCAATGATACAATGTAGTCGACAAGAACTCATTTGTCAGTGTAAACAGTGAATGACATCGTTTATTATCATATATCAATTCAATTTCAATCATTAGAAAACATGTATATTTTATGTTTCTATTTCCTTCGATGACAGGAAAATTTAGAAATTCTAGATTTATAGATATTACCGAATCGGTATTGCTTGAATTGAAGGATTGCTATCATTAATATTCATGCATAGCGACATCTTTTTTATCCGTTAATCATTTGGTCACTCATGTTCGTGTTTGTAAGAACATCCATACCTTCAAGATGTATATCACAAAAACATATCACGTATCCCTGGTATCACAAACAGTTCAATCATAGTCGTATCTGTGAACATATTGAACTCAAACAACGACAATAAAACGTTAAATTTATCTCGACAAGAAGCCATATTATGTACAGGTATTATCAACATTGAATGGTTAAAAGGGGCAGTAGCACGTTTTTAAGGGAATGAAAATTAATGGTTTCAATTGTAAGACAATTTATTTAAACAAAATGGAGCAGTAATAATTCAAATATATAATGTAAAGTTTATCCATGCGATTCATTTTTCTTACACAAAATGAATTAAAGGTGTTCACACAAAATGGCCGCCAATGGATTTTATGTGAATCATCATACCTTGTTCTCTGATTGAGGATTATTGGTTTGTTTTATGTGATTTTTGACACTGTCAACATAATACATTATACAATTATAGACTTCTGTAGAGGTCAATATCGTTTTTTATTGACCTGAGTAAAACAATATTGACCGAGCTTGCGAGGTCAATATTGTTTTACTCAGGTCAATGAAAAACGATATTGACCTCTACAGAAGTCTATAATTGTTTTATTATATTTTAAAAAGAAATCGTTAAAAGAACAGTCACAAATAACTCACTTACCTGAGGGAATAAAAACCCGAATGTTTGGATAAAAAAATAACCAGAAAATGAGAAATTTAGATATCTTTATTGAACAAGCACTTCTTTCAACAACTTTCTTGAAATATTCAAGAGCAAAATATCATTGTACATGGGTACTTTACTGGGGGTTCTGAATGTTATAGTTAAAGGTAACATTGCAATTGTAAAGAACTGGTGTCGGCATTTGATAAAAAGAGTTCTGGTTTGAAAGCGGGTAGCTTTGAAATTGTGCATTAGGTCCATTTACTGGAACATTTTGCAGAATCATATCAAAGTCTGTGTCATTTAGGAAGTCATTGAGATCACTGTCATCATACGGAGTCGCAGCAGTTTTGACACTTACACTCTTGCAGGTCTTGTTGCTAATTGTTTTGGACATCAGTTTCTTTGTAGTTTCATTAGTGTATCCAGTGTAGGTCTTTAGACTGGACTCGGCTTTATGACCAGTCACAGTCATGATGTGTCTCGAAGGAATTTGGGCAGTGTCTAGAACATGAACAGTTGTAGCCCGGAGAGAATGATTAGTGTATCTTACAGAAAGACCCGCCTTGACACTGAGTGAGGCCATCATCGATCCCAGTCGATTGTGTCCAAGAGGGACGCCGATGTAGTTCATGCCATCCTTCTCTTGAAAAGCTGGTTGTTGGAACAACTTCATGCTTTCCTTGTCCAAACGTCGAACATACTTCACGTATGACCTAACAGGACATCTCGGATCATCTGAAAAAATAAAGTAGTTAAAAATACTTTGTAATGGAAAAAAACAGGGACTCGAACATTGAGTTTATTGCAATTTGGTAAACTGACCTTCGGCCCAGGAATTTAGAGTTACTTCCCTTTATATTCATGGCGTGTAAACAAGCGTTATGTGTCATCACTGTTTTGATGAACTTCTTCTGCTGCAGTATCCTTAAGCTTAGGACTGGATTAATGGTATGTAATATGGCTTTAATTAATGGCATTAATCGATAATAATGCTTAAACGCACCTTTTCTCTCGTACATCCTTCCCTGAGCACGGTCGCTGTCATCTTGATGATTTTTTGTCTGTTCGTCTGTGCTCAGGTAGACATACATATCACCGTCAGCATCAGTTGTCACAGCCAGGTCAGTGATCTTCATTGCAGCTAGGTTCTCTCTACCCCGGCGTCCAAAGTGTAGCATCAAGTCGATAAATACCTGTTAATAATGAAATTGACATTTATTTGTAACGAGTAAACAAGTTTTTCTTACAATAACATGCGGTAGCTCTTTAGAACTGGTTATCCTAATTACAGCGAGAGTATTAACGCTTTATCGTACTGAAGACATGTTTCTTGTTCTATATTAGGATATAAGTTATCATGATTTGATTTATACAAACTTACCTTGTACTGGAGGAACTGTGAACTGTCAGAACTGCATACATAGTCATACAGCCTAGCCATGTCAGCGTCAGCAATCGGAGGGTAGTGGTCAATGGCAGCACGGCCGATACGTTTCAGTTCTTTCCCCATTGCTTTAAAGGACTTAATGGAAGTCTTGAATTCTGATCCTCTAATAATGTCGATATCTTTTCTAGTTGTTTCTAAATGTCTCTGAATACCATGGCGGTAAGATATCAAAGTAACTTTTTTGTAGTGTTCGCCTTTCTCACTTCTCGCCTCCAGGTAAAATTTCGACAAGGTAGCGTCCAGATCCTCCGCACAATAGCCCTCAAAATCAACATCTTTCCCCTTCTGACGTAGGTAATCTCTAAATACTTTTACAGCTGTAGCAGTTGCTTTCTTTGTGTTTTTGGCATCGATATTGTCCAAAATTTCTTTTTGTTCTTCAACATTAACGTCGGCAAAGCGATTCATCTTCACGGTAAGAGACGCCGACATCAAAGGTGACGTAACGTTGCTAAGCGATTGTTGACGTGACGTGACGTCACATAGGCATTACGTCAACAATGGGTCAATATCAAAGTTGATTGACTTTTGCGATTGTTCTCAAGTCAATATCGCTTTCTATGGACTGTCATGTGACCATCTTTAGACCAATCAAAATGCTACAAATCTTTGACAATATAATAATTAACATTAACTTACAATTATCATTGAAAAAATAAAAATATAATTTCTATCAAAAAAAGTGCTACTGCCTCTCTCAAGATTAAAAGCTGATAATGAATATCTCCTGTGTTGGTGTTAATAAGAGCATCAATACGTTGTGGACCTTTATCACCAGAGATATATCAAGATTCACAAATCCATTACAGTATAATCAGTTTATCATCTAGAACATAAACAAGAACAATAAATCATGAATTTAAGAAGATATGTTATACACAGATTTTTATTACATTTATAGGGGCAGTAGCACGTTTTTTGACAATTTTATATTTTATTTTTTTCACTGATAATTGTAAGTTAATGCTAAATGTTTAACTTTGATAGTGTCACAAATCTCATTACACAAACCAATCATTCACAGTCAGAGAACAAAGATTCACATAAAATCCATTGGCAGCCATTTTTGTGTGAACACCTTTAATTCATGTTGTGTAAGAAAAGGAATCGCATGGCTTAACTTTACATTATATATTTGATTTATTACTGCTTCATTCAGTTTAAATACATTGTGTTTAGATAAGAACCATTAATTTTCATTTTTCTGACATCACCTTATGTTCCCCATAAAAACGTGCTACTGCCCCTTTAAGTTAACAATCGTTTGTGTCAGCATTTCTTATCAAATTTGCAAAATCAACCTGATACATGTATATATCAAAATACCGTAGACCGATTCCATGTAGTGTTGATATGATCTATTTAAGTAGGTATATTAACAACAAAACGATTTTTATTTGTGAACGAATGAATCATTTGTTTTCATGAGTTGATGAAATGAAACCCCTCATGATCAAATGCTTAAGGGTTGAAAACAGAGTTTCACTTAAATGAAGGTCTGGTATACTGTTGTAGTTTGCTTTTGTTTCCGAAACTCGAATTGATAAAAATCGTTATAACATTTGAAGTTTTATTCGAAGGATTAGGATAAGGCAAGGGTTTTTGAAAGTGAACAAATCTTTCAATGCTTGCAAGTACAATTGTTACCGAAGCTAAACGCTGAGATCTTTATTCTCCTAACTGAAACCTTATGTTCTCATTAAATGTAATGTAGCATTTCAATGAAAATTAAAACGTTTTTGATAAAATGTGTTGAAACAAAGTCCCTCACAGACATTGAATTGCATTGTGCAGATTTGCTTTAGTTAAAGCATGTGCTGCTCTTAGCTTGGTTCTAGCGTGGAGCAGAGTTGTAAAAAGCTTTAGTTATAACAAGTGTTGCTTCTAGCTTGGTTCTAGCGTTGTGCAGAGTTGTAGAATGCTTTAGTTATAACATGTGCTGCTTCTAGCTTGGTTTTAGCGTTGTGCAGAGTTGCCGAAAGCTTTAGTTATAACATGTGCTGCTTCTAGCTTGGTTCTAGCGTTGTGCAGAGTTGTAAAAAGCTTTAGTTATAACAAGTGTTGCTTCTAGCTTGGTTCTAGCGTTGTGCAGAGTTGTAAAAAGCTTTAGTTATAACATGTGCTGCTTCTAGCTTGGTTCTAGCGTTGTGCAGAGTTGCAGAAAGCTTTAGTTATAACATGTGCTCATCCTAGCTTGCTTCTAGCTTAGCATGATGATGTCACTATCGGACGTCGATGGCTACAATCGTTGGTGATGGCATAAGGTAGACAATAGTTCTCTTCATTGTCAACAATTCAGTGCTACTGCCTTAACAACTTCCCAGGTGATCCAGCCCATTGTAATTCTTTCTGTCTGCTGCTCTTCTCCGTGTCTCTCTAGGTCTTCCTCTTCTCCTTTCCCCTCTGTAGCCTATGTCAGCATTTTCGTCTATTGTTCTGCAGATTTGGACGGACCCCAAAGCTGAGCGATCTAGACTTGCTATACTTTTCTAGACTGGGTTTTGCTTTAGGGTCGGGATGACAGACTACCCATTACAGTGCCAATTGTTATGTTATCCTCCTATCAGACTTTTCCCGATGTATTTCAATCCCTTTTTACTGCAGTTATTGACGATATATTTCAGCTAACCACACATTCGATTGTTAAGAGTGACGATCTTTGAAACACATAACTCGACATTTATAAAACAGGATGACTGCACTAGAGATTGATAATATACAAATTGCAGGACACGGTTGATTACACTATAATTTCCGTTAACCAAAAGCATCTATCATAACACGGACATGGCACCTGGACAAAATAGTTACAGAGACACTGTCAACGTATGTCGCTACAAACGTACCATAGTTGCAAGACTAAGCTATTTAATTATTGTAATCTTAAACTCTTTTGATTGCTGCTAAAACCATGCGTTACCATGAAGTCAACTACAAGGTATCAATAGCATTACCTTAAAAAACACCTACTTGTGATTTACTTTCTTTTATTTTTACCGGAAATATATGCGTTACACGATTTATGTTCGTTTTTATCACAACATTTGTTTTCTGAATAAAAAGGGTATTTGAAAAAATGTTTTAGTATCTGGTTAAAACTGATATTGAGGAAAGAATATGCTTACTTTTTGTGCCATAATGTGCTTTAGTTAGAAACTTGATGTTTTCAGTATTGCCTTACATATTTTATATATAGCAACACAATTTAAAAGGAAGTTCATTGGGTCTATAGGTATAAAATACTTCCTGCATTCCATGGTTTATTTCAATGAAATGTCTTTTTGAAATGTTCGTCCAAATTGATCAAATTGATTTGATTCATTTTCATGGAAGATTAGTATGTGATTTGAGATTGACAATTTTCTGAGGTTTGGCCAGTAAGAGATTAAAAAGCCTGCAAAAAAGATACCTAGTTAAGTAGACAAATAATACTTTGGAAGGTTGCCTGGACAGGTTCAGATAACATTTCTAAAAACATTCATGTATGGAAACAAGATAGTGTTAAAAGGGGGTATCAAGATTGCAAATGAAAATTCAAAATAAAATTTTAATGTCGAGGTCATTTCAGTCTGATTAAAATCGACTATACTCCTTAGAATAAAATAGCAAAAATATTGTCTCTATCGGGGTTCGAACCAGTCAGGATATTCTCTCCGTCTCGGTCTGAATGCACCCAAATCTGTCGAATGTTGTTATAACCCAGACTTAAAGGGGCAGTAGCACGTTTTTATGGGGAATATAAGGTGATGTCAGGAAAAAGAAAATTAATGGTTCCAATTGAAAGACAATGTATTTAAACTAAATGACGCAGTTCTAATTCAACTATAAAACGTAAAGTTTAGCCATGCGATTCCTTTTTTTATACACAAAATGAATTAAAGGTGTTCACACAAAATGGATTTTATGTGAATCTTCATACTTTGTCCTCTGACTATGGATGATTGACTCGTGTAATGTGATTCTTGACACTGTCAGTTTAATACATTTAGCAATAACTTACATTTATCAGTGATATATTTGAAATATAACATTATAAAAAAACGTGCCACTGCCCCTTTAAGGAACGTTTCCTTCATTTTCAGCAACTTGAAAGTTATATTTTTCATTTAAGTTGTAGTAGTTTGCACATTACATATAATTTATTTTCAGTTTCACTAATTTATTTGTCAACCTGCTTAATCTGTCTCCTTTTGGGCAAATTATAAGACGCAAAAGCGTTTATTAGGTTCGTAATTAAAACATAACATGATAAATTTACATTAAATATTTTCATGTCTATGTATGATTAAAAGTATCCGGAAATATCTCATTAAATCATGAATATAAGGATCATAATAGAGTTTTTAAACTAAGTTCAATTAAAAAAAAACCATATTTATAAAATATTTGATTTTCATAAATTCAAAAAGGTTATGGTATCATCTGAAATAGTAAAATAGACCAAAGTTTTAACAATAACAAACTTTAGTTAAGTTTGTGTAATCACAGGTATTTTTAATGACTGTGCTTCTTTAACTTAATAAAACGGTACAGAAATATTTCATGATTTAATGTCATTTCAATGAGTCGTGACATTGCCAGACATGACAAGTCAAATTAGATTGAAATCAAATGACAAACAGCTGGTTACACACAGGACATTATAGCCATGGTAGATACTTGGGAGAAGAGTTCCTGAAGACCTCAAGACGACCCTTTGACTTTCAATCATTTCCATCACGAAACCAGATGGTTACTCAATTGGGAAGACAGAGAGTGTTCTATTCGGGCCAATCTCATAGAAACTATACTAGAGTTATATCTTTTAGAGTCTTCTTCGCCTTAATTATTTTGATTAATAAACATATCTTAACCATCACAGATAAAAGCATTTTCTTTGTTTAAAGGGGCAGTAGCACGTTTTTAGGGGGAATATGAGGTGATGTCAGGAAAATGAAAATTAATGGTCCCAATTGAAAGACAACGTATTTAAACTAAATGGAGCAGTAATAATTCAAATATTTAACATAAAGTGTAGCCATGCGATTCCTTTTTCTTACAGAAAATGAATTAAAGGTGTTCACACAAAAATGGCGGCCTATGTATTTTATGTGAATCTTCATACTTTGTCCTGCGACTATGGATGATTGACTTGTGTAATGACATTTTTGACAGTGTCAAAATAATACATTTAACATTAACTTACAATAATCACTGAAAATTTTAAAATATAAAATTATCAAAAAACGTGCTACTGCCCCTTTAAAGAGGTTTCCTTTTAATTAGTTAATGTATGGTTGTCTCTTCTGCATACGTCTACATTGTTTCAAGACAGTTGTTTCATATACAAAATTGCTCTTCACAGTTACTCATTTTTGTCACTAAAACACAAAACTAATAATTATTAGTAAGCTTGATTTTATCATTTTAAATCAGAACATAATTATTGAACAAACAAACATTTTAATCTGTTATCTTAATAGAAAGCGAATGTTTTAAACAAACTTGCTCATTAAAATATTCTATAAAGATATATTGAAGAGTGAAACACAGATCAATACAATTGATTAGTCTACAGCAATGTTAGTACGACCAGAATGTAGAACAATACAGTGAGCCAACAGTAAGTACAGTAAGCGATAGTGGTAATCTAACTAAGAATACCATCTCTTTAAAGGGGCAGTAGCACGTTTCTAGGGGGAACATGAGGTGATGTAAGGAAAATGAACATTAATGGTTCCAATTGAAAGACAATGTATTTAAACTAAATTAAGCAGTAATAATTATAATATATAAAGTAAAGTTTAGCCATGTTATTCATTTTTCTTACACAAAATGAATTAAAGGTGTTCACAAAAAATGGCCGCCAATGGATTTTATGTGAATCTTCATACTTTGTCTTTTGAATATTGTTGACACTCTCAATATAATACATTTAGCAACAACTTACAGTTATCAGTGAACTATTTAAAATATAAAATTATCAAAAAACCTGCTACTGCCCCTTTAAAGGGGCAGTAGCACGTTTTTAAGGAGAATACAAGGTGATGTCAGGAAAATGAAAATAAATGATTCCAATTGAAAGACAATGTATTTAAACTAAATGGTGCAGTAACAATTCAAAAATATAACATAAAGTTTAGCCGTGCGATTCCTTTTTCTTACACAAAATGAATAAAAGGTGTTTACACAAAATGGCCGCCAATGAATTTTATGTTAATCTTCATATTTTGTCCTCTGACTATGGTTGATTGGCTTGTGTAATGAGATTTTTGACACTGTCAAAGTAATACATTAAGCATTAACTTGCAATTATCAGTGAAAAAATTAAAATATACTACTGCCCCTTTAATGCAGAGGAATATATTTGTTCATTGTAAGCGACGTTTCCACACAGAATCTTGTGTCGTTCTCAAGCAGAAGTACCATCCCTTTGTTTTATGAAGCACTGAATTGATTCGTAAAGTAAACATTTCATTCCTTATCAAATAATATTTCCGAAATAAGACCTCTCCGATATCAATGACAGGTAATTCATTTATTTCTTGTAATTTTTATGACGTTGTCAAATGAAATTACTGAATAACAATTCAATATGCAGCAAATTACTGTCAGATTATGTCTGAAGAGAGGACAAGTTTATATATTCTCATTCATCTTCTGAATCTGTTTAGATTGCATTCCAAATAATCAATATCTATTTGATTCAGGTAATACAATGTGAAAGATAGAAAAAAGTTCAATTGATGCACTCATTGCTTTTGACATATTGTTTATTCCTTCTTTCATCTTACATGTACATTAAAATATATGTATTTGTTAAACTATGCATAATTTACAATAAGTAGTTACATTAACGTTATAAAAAAAAATTGAAATGCAGAAAGATTCAATTGGATTCTCAATAAACTCTAAAGATATAATTAATACATAAATCAGGTTGCTACATAAGATACATCTATACCTTAAAGGGGCACTTTTAGGGGGAATTTGATTTGATGTCAGGAAAACTAGATGAAGCAGTAATAAATCAGATACGTGATGTTCACCACCCTTTCTTCATGTGGATAGGCATTGTTGCCAAGGAGGCTGAAATTTTTTGCGAATAGCTTCAGTTTGAGACTTGACTTAAACCTCCAAGACTTCATTGCTATAACCGATGTAAGCACTGGCTTTCCTCAAGAACATGCACAACATTTCATCCCAGCTACTCTTACCCAATTTTGACAAAACGTTTGTTACAGAAATACAACCTCAGATGGGTGACATTTGTTGCAGTAGAACAAGAAGGGCATCATATTACGGTGTTGATCTTGCTGACCTCCATCATGTCATCTGGCATCAGTACCAGTTGAAATGCGATTCCAAGCAGTTCCTGTATATAACACCGCTGCGTTCACTGTTTCGTCATCAACTTTACGTTGTGTCAACCCTGTTTGCAACTATCCAATTCATCTCGACAATTCTTCAGTAGCCAAATGTCACGAAAAACGGTATTATTTTTGGTTATATAATCCCATGGTATTATCCAAGTCTTTGATTTGAAAATTTTTGGTAATAGCATATTCTTAAACATTTTTTAAAAAATTTAGAAAAATGATACGACAGAAAGTTGATCGTGTCATTAAGAAGAAATGTCTTCTTGGAATCAATGGTTTAATCCGCATTGTATTGTAATTGAAAATACTATTTCAGACATTCCTCAAAACCAAAATACATATTTTCATTAACCTACAATGAAATGTTGGTTAATCAGAAAGGAAAGGTAAAAATAGAGCCATGGGCTCTGTAGCTCATTAGGCTTTACATTTGCTTTCGCTATAGGGTGTAGCCAATGTGGTGCCCCCTTGGTAGGGGCCATGGGGCCATCAAAGCTACAATTTATAATCCTCACTAGATAAGGAGTTTGTACACAAAGTTTCAGCTTTCTAGGCCTTCTGCTTCTGGAGAAGAAGATGAAAATAGGTTTTAGGGCATGGTCCCTTAGGCCCTTATTAGGGGCCACAGGGCCACCAAAGCTACAATTTATAATCCTCACTAGTCAAGGAGTCTCTCCACAAAGTTTTAGCTTTCTATGCCTTGTGGTTCTGGAGAAGAAGATGAAAATAGGTTTTTAGGGCGTGGCATATGTGGCCCTTATTAGGGGTCACAGGGCCGCCGAAGCTACAATATATAATCCTCACTAGCCAAGGAGTCTGTACACACAGTTTCAGCTTTCTGGGCCTTATGGTTCTGGAGAAGAAGATGAAAATAGGCTTTTAGGGCTTGGCCCCTGTGGCCCTTATTAGGGGTCACAGGGCTACCGAAGCTACAATTTATAATCCTCACTAGTCAAGAAGTCTGTACACAAAGTTTCAGCTTTCTAGGCCTTATGGTTCTGGAGAAGAAGATGAAAATAGGTTTTTAGGGCGTGGCCCCTGTGGCCCTTATTAGGGGTCACAGGGCCACCAAAGCTACAATTTATAATCCTCACTAGTCAAGGAGTCTGTATACAAAGTTTCAGCTTTCTAGGCCTCATGGTTCTGGAGAAGAAGATGAAAATAGGTTTTTAGGGCGTGGCCCCTGTGGCCCTTATTAGGGGTCACAGGGCCACCAAAGCTACAATTTGTAATCCTCACTAGCAAAGGGGTCTGTACACAAAGTTTCAGCTTTCTAGGCCTTATGGTTCTGGAGAAGAAGTCGAAATTCCACAAAGTTTACGGACGGATGGACGGACGGATGGACGGACGGACGGACGGACGGACGCCGGACACCATGCCATGCCATAAGCCCATCGGGCCTTACAGGCCAGATGAGCTAAAAAGTGATTTCTAAGATTCAAGGGTAGGTGACAAACGACCTAGAAAAGGCGGCGAATAGCCTTTTGATCAAGTTGAATGAGCTTGTGAATCAACGTATGAAACGATTGGACAGGTAGAAAAAATTGTTTGGTAGTATGTAATTGCCTTCGTTGGAAACAAATGTATCATTTAATTAATATACTCTTTCATGCCACACTAGAATGGCATGTTCTTGATACTGAATTGATAATCTTTCAATTTAAATTACTTTCTGTTTAGAATATACGGTTATTTCCTGTCCGAAAAAAACATCTTTAAAAGACGGAAAGAAAGGCATAGTGAGAGATAGAAAAGTGGTTTTAGAAGTTATCCAATTGTTTGTTAAAAAACAAGCGTTTAGCTGCGTCATTGCAAAGGGAGGTAATTGGGTTTGAGGTAAAACCCCGTTAAGTTTTTCAGGGCTTGTAGTGTCACTGTGTATAACCGTACACCGGAACTAGCGAGGTGTACGGCGGAGAAATGTTGCTAGCGAGGAGCCGAAATAAATAGTTAGGTAATATTTTACTACATAACTTTCAAATAATCAACATCATGTGGTACTTTTAGCACACATACTTAGTAAAATGTATGTGCTTGTCATTCTGTGTCCAAGGGACAGTAACAATGACAGTTGCGAGTAATGCTGTTGTTAGTAACATATTTGCTATCTCTGACTATGAACAGGATATGACATTAAATAGTTATGTCTCGGAAAGCTATTGACATGATAATAACATAGAAAAAGTTGATAAAACGGCGATGATTACTTTTTAAGTGATCCCGTTTGCGATCACGCTCCTCGCTAGCAACATTTCTCCGCCGTACACCTCGCTAGTTCCGGTGTACGGTTATACACAGTGAGTGTAGATTTATCGGAACTAAAGCGCTGGATTATCGAGGATGATCGTTCACGAGAACATGAAATTAGTTGGTTCGATGCACGAGCTGAACACATAATCTATAACCAAGTATTTGAATGGAATGAGATTGTAGACTTAAATTAATAAAGACGATCATGATTAAAGACTTTATCATTTCTCTAATATTTCTAATAAATCCAATAACACAGGAAAGGCATAAATGGTTCTCAAAACAACAGACAAGATTATCACTTTTTTTCGCACTCAGAATTCAGATGTTACAGGCTTGATGACAAAAGTTGAGTAGAGACCTTTGACATGAATGCACGCATGAATATAATGCACAATAATGAAGTTTTCGTTGGTATATGTTTGTAGTATTACGTGCTGTACTTTATTTTGCACAGTATTTTAGAAACAGTAACAGTTTTGCTTCTTACGGGGGCAGTAGCACATTTTGGGGGGAAGTAAGGCGATGTCAGGAAATTGAAAATAAATTGTTCCAATTGAAAGACAATCTATTCATACTAAATGTAGCAGTAATAAATCAAATATATAATGTATAGTTCAGCCATAGAATTCATTTTGTATTACAAAGAATGAATTAAAGGTGTTTACACAAAAATTGCCGTGAATCTTCATAATTTGTTCTCTGACTATGGAAACCGGTTTGTATAATGAGATTTTTCACACTATCAAAATAATATTTACAATCATCAGTAAAAAAATGAAAATATTAACTTGTCAAAAAAACGCGCTACTGCCCCTTTTAGACAGTTGAATCTGTATGTATTCTATTTATTGTTCTATAATCCAACGTTTTATGCTGGTCTTCAAATAGAAACTTTATGGTTGTAGTATACTCTTATTCATCATTTTACATCTAGTAGCATAACCCATCAGGAAGTTAAACGGATTAGATTACATTGTTTATTTCAGTGGATATGTTTAACTGAAGTAATTATTCGAGATGTTAGTCCGTAATGAAATGAATGATTTGAACAATAAAAGTTGTCCTCTACCTCATTCACGTTTAATGGGGACAGGTTCAAATGATAAACTTTAGTCTTATTTACGTAAAGTATTTATTCATTAGCAATGTAGGAGATAGGGCACATGTTTTAGTTTCACGTTTAAATCGGCAAAATAAAGTTTTGAGCTGAAATCATGAAAATACTTTTTATATATTTTGACAATAAACACCGCATTTATATCACCTAATCCCATAGTCTATATGATTCTCAACAATTTATTTTCTAAAATTTTCGAAATAAATGCAAAAAAAGTAGGAATCACGTCACTTCATCACCATCAACAATCATCCACCTTTTTTACTCTGAACTGTAACTAGCTCTTGGAAATTCACAATGCTTTCTACAGATATCAACTCCAGAAAAATCGCCATAAATTCCATTGACATTACGTTTTCACAAAACACACAGGGTGTAAATATACGAGTCAAGCCAAAAACAGCAAAAGCCATTCGCGACCAGAAGAAGCTCTTAGGAACCTTCAGTCGACCTTCTGGCTTTTTGAAACCAGATGGTTACTTCAACCTGAAGAAAAGCGCTCCCTTGTTGTGACTGTCTCATTAATTCTCTTCAAGTGGGTGTTTTCAAAATATCTTTAGTTTACTTATTAAAATATACTCACAAACAGTAAAATAAGCAACTAATTTTTCTTTGATTTAAATATTTCTTTGATTTCTAACATGCTCATTTATGGCTGCATTCTCTCCCCACAGAGGCAACTCAGTCATACCTGAATTAGCCTCGGTTCTATTACGGCTAATACATGGGATAGAAAGGTAGAAATCTGATTGGAGGCAATCGAAGTTAGTTGTGCAATCAGCGACGCCGTCTCAAAAGTGGTCATTCGCAAAACCTCGGCCATCTCCGTGTTGTCGTCAAAGCTTTCTTTGAAATTTAGCATGCAGGGGAGGTAATTCTTTCTTTTACAAACCAACGCTTTTACCTTCTCAGTAGGTATTATTTGGTTGATTAGTAAAATAAAATTTATCATAAAACAAATAATAATTTACTCAATTATAACACCGTTTCTATCTAATGATAAACCCTATCCATATCTGATTTTCAAATAGTTTCCCTCTCACACTGTTATTGAAAAATACAGGTAAAGACATGATATTTTCCATGTCCCTATACGACCGTTAAGAACTCCCCGAGTCATGGATATCCAAAAGGTGTTGGCTGCAAATAACACAGGTATGACTGAGCTGCCTCTGTGGGGAGAGAATGGTGTGGCTGCCATATCTGCAATGTTTAGATATTTCTGTTTTATACACAACTTTCTTTTCTAAAAGCTGTTTTTGTTTACATAAAAAGCAAATCAATTATGTTTAAAAAACTAATTACACCTAACCTGTAACTGTTTATACGTTTAATTAGTAAAACAAACCTGAAAACATAAAATAAATAGTGCAAAAGTCAACTGTTATTAAAAGGACAAAGGTTTGGTATTTCACTCACTTACTATATGTAGTTATATATCATTGAAACTTATATTGAAGAGTTAAAATACACACTCAAAAAAGTAAGTCAACAACAATACAACCATCACATATATAGAAAGTACAGTACGCAAAAGTGGTAATTTAAAACCCAGATAACCATCCTTATCATTTGAGTCACTGACAACATTTAATCCAATATCAGATAATGTTTCAGAATTTCTCAGATTTTTCAGATATCAATAACGTGTAATAAATTCATCACTTGTCAACATATTGTGACTGTGGAGATGAATATAATACTAATCAATTTAGGTAAATGACTTTACTGGATAACAATTTAATATGCAGCAACGTCCTGTCAAATCAGGTCTTAAGTGGGAGGGGAAAGTGATAGATAAATATTCTCATTCATCAATGTGTATCTTTATGTATTTATTCGTCTACCATCCTGCTACATCAGCGTATATGTCTCCGCTAATGCTACAACCTATCCCCTGATATCCTCTTATAGTCTTCTGTCGTATCGCTGACGGGTGGTTGCTCAGCGCTATTTATATCCTGTCTGTTTTCAATCAAACTATTTCGAACTCCATACACTGTTGTCTAGTGATGTCGCACGTGGAAATCTAAGAGCGCGCGATTTGGAGCTGAGCGGGAGACTGCAACGAGAATCAGATTTATTATCCAATAGCACCCCTATTTGTTGATTTGAATCACGAGGTGAGCACGCGGAACGAAGCCAAGAAACTAGTTTGCGGCTATCGCTGAAAGGGCATCATTTGATTGGCTTGCTATATATAGCGATACGACAGAAGACTATAGGAGGATATCAGGGGATAGGTTGTAGCATTAGCGGAGACATATACGCTGATGTAGCAGGATGTTCGTCTACATGTAACCAGACAAAGATTTCAAGAGAAAGCTTATCAGTTAATTGATTCAAGCAATTGAAAGCAATTACAAGTATTTAAAAAAAGGAGAAAAGAGTTTTAGTAAATGCATTCAATATCAGTCATAATACAATGTTTAAGTCATAAACAGTAGTTTAACTTTTAAATTAATAAATGCTTTAAGGATAAAAGAAATAGAATATACGTTTTGAGTGTGCCGATACAAATAATAATCAGTATAAAAATCAATTAGTTCAAGGTCATCATAAATTCTAGTCTTCACATTTTTGAATAGACATAATATGTTACATGTTTTCTACATACTCCACTAGTTGAAGTATTTAAAAATCGCAGTAATTGATTAGCATGACGAGAATACGATGAATCATTATGCATAAGCTTCTCGATTCCCTAAAAGTGAAATAATTTCGTAAAATTAATACTTTCAGATTCTCCTGATTTCCCATTGCAGGCATGAATAGACAGATTGCCATGAACAGTCTAGTTAACACAATGAGGAACGATGAGTCACACGTTGTATCCAACATGATGAAGAAAGGACAGAGAGATAATCCCCTGGGACCTTTCTGAATGCCTGCTTTACCTACTATAGATTTTCTATGCCTTGTAATCATCATCGAAGTATGAGACATAATCGTGTAATCAATTATTTTGGTAGTGTATAATAATGAAACTTAGTTAGTTGAATGTACATGTATGACAGCATAATTAATTGAACTTATCATATTGAGGAAATTTAATGGGTGTTTTTCGTTTGATTTATGAAGTTGAGACTACATTAAAGATTGGTTTTTGATTACTAGGTATGTGGAGAGCAACGCTTAATGACAGTATGTAGAGATTGGGTGAGTCAGGGTAAACATCTTTGTCCCTCTCCTTCTTTGTATAGGATATACTGTGTGACTCATTGGCCTGGAACATGATTCCCTTTACATGAAAATGAAGAAACTATAATTGCATTTAATATGATGTCAAGTTTCCAAAAGTTTCTGAATCGAAAAGACAGTCTCCTACCTCCATTCATTTAAATCAAGTAGAGATTCAAATTCGGGCTCATTTTGCGACAATATTTCATTGTGTCAATACATCAAATATGATATAAGCAAATATAAAAGCAATTTACAATAGCAAATGCTCGTCTGTTCACTGTGGCATAAATATTAAATTTAACGAAACGCTTTTCAACGGTTATCCTACAACATACCGTTTGATGACATCGACACCAATAATAGCGGCAAAGTAAGTATGATGTTTTTTTTATTAATTTCATAATACTTTTGCCCTGTTAAATCAACTGATCTTCTTTATCACACAGCTTTATAAATAGTTCATAAAATAATACATTATATGAATAAAAAAAGGAAAAAATTAATTGAAAGCTGTATTGGTGCTTTTTATCTTAAACACCACATGAAAATTAACTATTCTTTTAGAGAAGGAGAGAAAGAAAAGAGAAATTAACATTATTTACTTTAAAATTGAACGATATCTACCAACACAACTGACTTAAAACAATTAAGTACAATCAATTTGAAAACACAAATCAATCCGAAGCGTAATTCACGTTGCTTTTATGCAAATAAAATGTAAAGAAACAATGCCATTGATTTAACCTAAAAAGCCATATTGCTGCATAATGTTCACATTAACCAGCCAAATCATGATACTGATAATTCAGGTATCTGAACGGGGATTATGAAACCTAGAAATGCCAAAGAGTAATGTGTGACTGTGTAAAATGTCATATTGGCGAAAAAAGAAAGAGAAAAACAATGATCTGTATCAGGGAGTTTACATAGTACAGATATTGGTGACTGTGTTAAGATGTCATTTTGGCATCAGCTATGCTCCACTTGTGACCTGACCATGTTTATGACCTGACATAGAAATAAAATTAGAACCTTGATGAAGCAGCTGTTCCAAATAAAGAACAATATGCCCATGGTAGATACAGGTAGTCCTGGCAGACGATGTCATTTAAATGAGTCTGGACATTGCAAGACATGACAAGTCAAATGAGATGGAAATCAAATGACAAAGCAGCTGGTTTCACACAGGACAATATAGTCATGGTTGATACTTGGAAGAAGAGTTCCTGAAGACCTCCAGTCGACCTTCTGACTTTCAATCATCTCCATCATGAAACCAGATGGTTACTACAACTGGAAGACAAAGGCTCCCTATCCGTGCCTAGCTCATTAACACTCCTGACAGTGGTGTCTTTAAACATCCTTACTTTAATTATATATAGTATTAAGTAAGACCTGATGCTACAAAAAGTAATTTTATGATATGAACTTTCTTTGCTTCAGGATATTTCTTTTGATCTCATGGATTCATGTGTTGATGCAATTTCGTGGCGAGAGAAAAAAAACAGTTCTATAATGCTAAAAGGTTTACAACCCTTCCTTAATTAGTGATCATATCAATTCAGTCATAGATATTTAAATAACATGATTAATGCACAAATCAAAATTGATTTTTATGTTATCTTCCTGCGCGAAATCTTAAACGATGACAAATGATTAAATTCTTCAAAGGCATTTAGAAGTTGGTGTGGTAATACAAGACAAATGTTATGGATAACAACTTCTTTATTGATTTCTCACGACGTTTCTGGGCCAATTCTTGCCCCTTCTTCAGGTGACAAATGATTATCTCTAAACTTGTTAACGAAACTATATATTCAGATATATATATGTAGAGGGACGGTTTCAGAAATTAGACTTTTCAGATATGAATGACAAGAATAATTTATCATTTGTCAGCGTATTATGACTAGGTAAATGAATATCATAGCAATCACTGTTGGTCAATAATGGATTATAATTCAATATACAGTTCTCTAAGATCATATCTTTAGTGGGTGGACAAGTGTTAGATATTCTCATTCATCATCTGAACCGGTGTGTCCGTATGTGTCAATAGATTGCAAAGAAAATGATTTAATTGATTCAAGTTATATATTGTTGATATGATTCTGAATGATAATGAAGATGTATTTTGATGTTTTTCACAAAATAATATAAATTTTCTTATTCAATATATATTCATATATACGTAATTGTTAAGCTTGAGAAAACTAATTATCATATTGACATGCAGTTTGAAGATTGAAATAAAAGAAAGTATCTCATTACTTTATCTATATAAAGAAGAAGTGACTTGAATTTACAAGGATTCAATAAGATTCTATATGTACAAACATTAGATTGATTCTAAGATAATTATTCCAATAATTCAATGTCATGTTTCGAATTTTGAAGTACATATTGCGATGAATGCATAAAATAATAACTTATTTCTTTAAATTGTATATAGAGAATTCATTTCAATTGTTTTACACAGTCAACTTGTTATGAAACAGATAAAGGGAGTGACATGATCAAGAGGATAGAGTAGATAGGCAGTAAATCCGAAAGCAAGAAGAAAGGACAAAGTTATGAACCCTGCAGTCCCTGACTTATAGTCAATAACTAGTTGAGCTGTATCACCACACATAAAGTAACCTACAAAAGAAACCCAACTTCGTCACTTGATAGCGAACCATTTGATGTCTTTCTTTAAGGTATTGTGGTTATTATTCATTTTTACATTCCATTAAAAAGCAATTATTTCAGTAGTTTACGAAAATAAAAAATTTGTGTGTCTGATACATTGAAGGGGTATGCCAATGTCTCTGATTAATTCGTAGATCAATTTGGTGGATGTCTTTGATTGCTCCTGGGATAAATGTCAACGGGTTTCTTGGTATAGGAAAATGTTTCAGTGTCGTGATTGTCTTCTATGGGATTCTACACAAGCAATATTTCGTCTGGTTAATGGAGTTCATTGTTAAATGACGTAATCCGGTAGTCGTCTCCACTCTTCATGAGTCATCTTGTCAAGCTCAGTTATAGTCTGAAGTGGCTCATATCGTTTCCAGACTTGTTTGACAAAGTTGTTCCAAGGGACTACATGTATATCTCGGCGACACTCCAGGGGAACTCTTAGACCGCCGCCAGACGTTGGCTAGACGTTGACTTGACGTTTTGGTGGGCAAGGATATCACAGTCAGTCTGGCAGTATGGGGTTTGATATTATGTAAGTGTAGAAGGGTTTCGTGTGCAAATCATTCATTGGCACGTTCTCTGCTATCATGGATGCAAACCAGCGATCCCTTAAGGATTTTATATCATTCTAGAACGTTTGCACGTGCATTGCCTTTTTTACCAATGACGTCTCGAAAAACGCAAACAATGGTACTTTGCTGGTGATCAAATCCTCTTCCCAAAGGGTTAAGTTATGATATGAAGCTGTTTAGTTCATTAAAACATTATTATTCATATCATTTATGCATGTCAAGGTGTAAAGTTTCTTTCGTAGGTGGGTTTATAACAAAAATCCTGGTCATAAAAGAAACAGTTCCAACAATAACTTAGTTTGAAATCAACGAAAAGATTTATTTATTTTGGGGATAGATCCGTCGGTTCATGTTTCAAACTCATATCCTATATTTGCTTACTTTTGAAATGTAGTATTCGAGGCATTAATGTATATCAAATGTCTTATTCTGACCTGATTGAAACTGAAATTATCTTTATTCTTGAATGTAACGTATATACACAGAATAAGTTAATTTACAGAGAGGTGAACTTCATGGAAGTATGATATGAAACTTAGAAAAAATATGAGCAAATCATATTTTGTATTTTCAGAACAATCATTTGGCATGTGGAAGAGAAGTTTTGTAACGGTAGAAGGGGTTAGTGCATGAAAAGACAAAGTGAAATTGAAATAAAGTTGCACCAAAAGGCATGGATGTTTAACTATCGACAGTTCAACGTCTAGATGTGTGCCCCCTGGTACAAGCAGCTTCAAGAAATGATTCAGTGTCCCGGGAATCACAGAACCTCCTAAATGGAGCAAGCGCTTGTGAATGAACCTATACAGTTGTCGTAGAAGCATCCCAAACAATTACGCCCCCCTCAAAATTGTAGTTAATTTTGCATCCTTGGGAAAGTATTTTTCCTTCTATGATTTTAGGTTCCACCACCGTCTGTGCTCGCGTCTTAACCTACATATGTACGGTGAAGCTTGTAATGGTTTGGAGCTATGGACGCCTGATGACCCTCCTGGCTCTAAACAAGCAGCTTTTGGCAGGGGGATTCTCAGTATCGTTGCAACGGCGATGAGGTAACCATAATTTTTTTTAGGATGCTTGAACCAAAAGGCCGGCGTCTAACATGCCATAAAAGAGCTATATCCTCCTGGGGCGTGGTATCTCTTTGTTCTCCAGAACGGGGAAGGTCATTTGTACATCATTTGTTTCCTACATAGACGACGTATTGCGGTATAGTGAAACTGAGTTCTTCAACTTTAATTTATGTTTATATATTGATGTTAAACAATATTTTCCGTTATTTCCATTGATACAAGGGTCGAAGTAGTAAGGTTAAGATATACAAAAGAACCTTTTGCTCTTAGATTTAACTACTGTTTTGCTATTTTATTTGATTTTGTATTATTTGTATATTGTACACTGTAGTCCATGTAAATGTAGATGGCAAACGGCTTTCACACCGCAAAAAATGAATAGAAGTTTCTCGCAAACATGAAAAGATAATGTTTCCAAATTTTGCATAGACGTAAGTTGACTACTGATGAAATGATATTACTATGTTTTAGTCTTATTAATCTGCAGTGGATTGAGTTATTTTGGGATTTGTATGGTATCGTTTCTTTTGGACATGAGTTTACAACGACTAGAGGAGTGTGTTGATGGGGTATCGTTGATAGTAGTTGATATTGATTTCATAAGTGGCAATGCAATTCGTCATGGCATGTCAGAAAAGGAAGGAAACTTGTAGAATAATGTGATTATGAGATTCCAATTTGTTATAGGATTGGCCAAACCATAATTTTCCTTAATCAAATATACTGAATGAGTGGTTCAAAAATATGAAATATTATTACAAAACTCAGTTTATTTGTGTACCAGAATGCGTTGGATAAAGGAGTATTGAAAGTATTTTGTGGCATTATACACAGAAATGAGTCATTGTCAGTTTAGTTAGCACACCAAGAATTTCATTTTCTCAGACAGGAAAACTATAAGGAAGGGTTACAAATTCACAGGAGGCACTGGTTGCTCAAAAATAAAATGCAAGCGTTAATCGAAGTTAATAACATCAAAGGATCGCATATATTTCAAAATGTCACAGTTTTGATAAATTGACTAATTTCATGATTTGGAACATTGCCTTTTAAGATTTTTTTTAACAAGAAACTTTCAGTATATGGTTATCGGGGAACTAATACCTTCATAATGCCTCATGAAATCTGGACAATCAAAAGAACGATAGTATGTGATAGTATGCTAAATACAAAATAACCACGAATGTTCTAGACATAGGTAATATGGTGGCAGACAATCGTTTAGTCAATTGAGAGTATATTGTTGAATAAACTTTGCTCTGTTAAAGTCTTCAAACATTCTTTTCGAGTGTTTGAGGGGAACAAAATTATGAAGGTGAGATAGTGAAAGTAGATTAACATTGCAAAATTAGACAGTAACTTGAGAGCTATGTTAAAAGCGTTCTTACAGAAATAGTTGTATACAATTTCTCAATCTAAGACACGATCACTACGACACACCATGTGTCTTTGAAAGAACGTTAATGTCCTACCAGAATTAACACCTGCGTCGATAGATTCGTCTAAATAATCACACGAGGTTTATCTAACACATGGGTCCTGCTGTAAACAATAAAGGAAGGGTCAGTATTAGAGAATTATCTGACCCACTGACCACATGACCAACTGACCCACTCCAAGAGAATGAATGAGTGTTAAACCTTTCAATAGTCTTGGAGCCAGATTATGGATCAAAAACAAGGTCGCCAAACTAAAAGGATGTTTTTGCTTAGCACATTAACGAAATTTCTTAATTAATATTATTCAAGCATATCGATTCTTATGTATTGTTATTTAACGTTTATTTTATTTCTATTATTTTATTGATGATTTATTGAGTGATATATACACACTCAATAAGAATTTTGTTTGATATTTAAAGTTTGGGCAGTATATTGAGCGTTTGTGTGACCTCACCTAAATTCACTTCATAATATCAAACAGATTTTCATCTTCCATATATATATTTCATCATTTTTAAACACTCACTCGAACTACAACAAACCAGGGACATTTTTATTATGTACACTGCGCTGTTCGGCCACGTAATTCGTGTTGCAGATTTTAATGAATAGTATCCGTTTCATGAATATAAACATATACATCAGTCGTACAGACGTACAGTCATCTAAATTAGCAGATAGTGGAGAACTGTTGAAGGTACTATATAATATAAAGAGTAAAGAGTCACATATTGTACACCTGCTTAACAAAAAATAGTTTAACTTTGAGGAATCCGTATTTTATATCTGATTTTCTTCTTTCTTTCTTCTTTATTGGACACTTGTTAGCACAGTTCATACAAAAATCCATACTAGCCAATGTCATGATGTTCCTTACCAATTAAAAAAAACTATTGGAAATTCTTTTTTGAATATTTTGAAAATATTTGAGTTTTTACATTTTGATCCAAAGTGGCATTAATCAGATAATTGTACTATATGGGTAATTTGTTATAAAACACGCTTTAATTAAGCAGCTTTTTATCACATGAATCCTGATATTTGCAAATTCAAAACGATATCCTTTCTCATTTGTTAAACAACATAAAAGTTTTAACTCAGTAATAAAACACTGCAACACTGCATTAAATGATAGAGGACGTCATGAGTTACGTGAGGCTTCCGGATACCCAATCGTCACTGCAATTTGTACCTACGTAGTTTCTTTAATTTAGAAATAAATATTACGCTTCTTATCGCATGCCATCTATACCTTTACATGCGGAGTGTAAAAACAAGGTTTTGTTACACAATGTTGCAATATACTTAATTCTCTTGGCCAATGATTAAAATATATATGAACCAAAGATTCTTAAATATGCATGCACAATTTCCGCTTCAACAGAACTCAGGACTGCTTCTATGTTTATATTTCTTTTAAATCTTTAAAATGATTTTCACTGACAAGATGTTATCCTTAGAATGGACAACGGGGGAAAATCCTTGCTTATATATGGCTCGTTATCACGTTACTTAAATTCTTATTGTCTGAAAATTATATATATGATATGATATCATTTTAGTAAAACCGATGTAGTCGTTTATAGAAAGCCACATATATTAATAAAAACTTTGTATTAAAACTTAACACTTCTTATTTTAATGTAAAAATTATCTGCGCAGCGTAACCGAACTTATATAATTTATTAATTAAGAAATAACTTGGTTTGGATGATAATTCCATTTGCAGTAGCATCTCTTGGCGAGAATTCTTATTTTACATACATGTAAGCAAACATACAACAGTGCCTTTGAGGGGCAGGAGCACGTTTTGAGGGGGAATATAAGGTGAAGTCAGGGAAATGAAAATAAATGGTTCCAATTGAAAGACAATGTATTTAAACTAAATGGGGCAGTACTAATTCAACTATATAACGTAAAGTTTAGCCATGTGATTCCTTTTTCTTACACAAAATGAATTAAAGGTGTTCACACAAAATGGCCGCCAATGGATTTAATGTGAATTTTCAGACTTTGTCCTCTGACTATGGATGATTGGCTTGTGTAATGAGAAGTTTGACACTGTCAAAATAATACATTTATCATTAACTTACAATTTTAAAATTTAAAATTTTAAAATATAAAATTATCAAAAATACATGCTACTGCCCCTTTAAGATTTACTTAACCAGCGTATAAAAACATTCTGCTTATTTACCGTATCAATTTTAATGTGCATCACCTTAAAGCGTCATGAAGTTGATGATTAGGATTTGCATCCCACACACTCCCACAACAAAAGTGAAATATAGAAAAGAAACAGGTAAATTAATATATTCTGATATGAAAATGGTTTTAGGTACGAAGGCTTGGATCTTACCAAATAGGTACTAAGGCTTGGATCTTACCAAATAGGAACTAAGGCTTGGATCTTACCCAATAGGTGCTAAGGCTTGGATCTTACCAAATAGGTTCTAAGGCTTGGATCTTATCAAATAGGCGCTAAGGCTTGGATCTTACCAAATAGGTACTAAGGCTTGGATCTTATCAAATAGGCGCTAAGGCTTGGATCTTACCAACTAGGTACTAAGGCTTGGATCTTACTAAATAGGTACTAAGGCTTGGATCTTACCAAATAGGTACTAAGGCTTGGATCTTACCAAAAAGGTACTAAGGCTTGGATCTTACCCAATAGGTGCTAAGGCTTGGATCTTACCAAATAGGTTCTAAGGCTTGGATCTTATCAAATAGGCGCTAAGTCTTGGATCTTACCAAAAAGGTACTAAGGCTTGGATCTTATCAAATAGGCGCTAAGGCTTGGATCTTATCAAATAGGCGCTTAGGCTTGGATCTTACCAAATAGGTACTAAGGCTTGGATCTTACCAAATAGGTACTAAGGCTTGGATCTTACCAAAAAGGTACTAAGGCTTGGATCTTACCCAATAGGTGCTAAGGCTTGGATCTTACCAAATAGGTTCTAAGGCTTGGATCTTACCAAATGATCAATTTTTTCAACCATTAAAGTTCCTCCATTAAAGTTCCTAACTCAAAGGTTCTAAGTGTTCTGAACAGAGCGTATCCATTTTTCTACAACTAATGATATAAAGGTTAAAATGTACTTGCTTGATCAAAAAAAATTAACCATTCATGTTCTTACTTTCATGATTAAAAGGTGTAAATAATAACGTGCCTGTCTGATGTATGCCAGAAAACTACCGGAAATCTGGTTGAGCAATGAGATAAGCTCTGAAGAAAATCAACTTTGTGTAAACTGGTATTTAATAAAACAATAAATATAGGTAAAACAGCTTCTGGAACACCTTTCAATGTTAGTAAGGTCTTGCAATAACCATTCTAAATCTTAATTAACTTATAAAGAAACATGGAAAAATTAACATAATAGAATTTGTTAATCGAAAACTTCTTTAACCTTCAATTCTAGTCTTCCGATGTATTCTTAGCAATTTAAGCGCCCACTACATTTCCAAAGGTATTTATTCAGATCGCATTTATCCTTGTAATACGTATTACCTTTTAGACTTTTTCATCAATGAACTGCTGATCAAATACGTTATACACGTTAAAAATAAAGAAATTTGCGGTTTCTTTTAGCTAGCCATTCAGCTACTGGATAGGTTGCTATTATTGTTAAAAACTCCATATGCAGATTACAAGGATAATGATATATTTGTTCGCATATTGTTAACGTAATAAAACAATAAACTGAAAATATTCATCAATTTTTCCAATAAACATATATTGCGATACAAAATAACTACCCCCACGATAAAAACGGTTTATAGAGTTTGGAAAGTTGTAGATAAAACTTCACAGTCTTCAATTAGAAGTTTTTGCCACTTGAAAAAAAACGTGTTTAAAGTTAAAATGTAGTTTGAAAAAGAAAATCCTCCTTCTCAGCAAATTGAACCGAGTACATTATAGCAACGTGAGTTGGAAGATAACGAGCAATTATTCTTGCATTAAATACTTAATTGGTACATCGAAACGTTTTTCGTGAGATTTGGCGAATTGTGACAATAAGAATGCGTTGTCGTTAGTTTGAAAACATTCACATCTTACTCCAACAACAACATAATTACTAGAAAAATGGCGAAAATGCTTTAATTTGTAACAATAAATATTATATTTTGATTTACTAGTAAAAGACAAGTGGTAAACAGTTGTTATCAACAGTGAATGTATTTCTTCATAAACTTAAAACCTTTGTCGTGACAAGATTTATCGTAAATGCATTGGAAATATATACCATGTTTTCTCATTTCATCTGTATGAGTGAAACATATTATAGTCCTCCATCTATTTGTATGTATAATAATGTGTTATTATGATTGTATAGATTTATTTTCTTGTAGACAATTATACATATTACCATTTCACCAAGAAAGAAACTGAAAGACATGTTGTCAAAACCTTTGAAGAGTCTAACCTAAAACAAATAAAATCACCTTAAAAACAAAAGTTATATAGTATATATGATTTATATATATATATTTTTTTTTTCATTTAACCTTCGTTGGACTTTTACTATGATCAATACTATAAGCATTCAAAAACAATTTTGCAAAGTTACGAAAGGAAGAATTATCACAGAATCAGAAGAAATGAGACAGTTAAAGAAAAGAAGAAGACGCAAATTATGAGAACAACCTTTTAGTACTAGATGTAAAAATGTTATCAAAACGTAGTTCGTATGATTCTATTTTGATTTAGATAAGATATTTCAGTATATTAGAAAAAAACTACCCTTTATTCGATCATAACATTAGTCAATTGCCTTGATATTCGAATGCTAACACCACGCAATTTCAAAACTATTAATATTTGGTTCAATGACTGACAATGTTGCTAGTGTCATTTTACTCATATGTTGAATTTGAACTGAATGGGTTTGAGGAGAGAGAATATCGCACGTATGAAATATTCATTACTTATGCATGGTATTACACAATCCAAAAATCATTTTCACATGAAAAACTCTATTTATCATGACAGAATAATCTACTTCCCATTGGGTATGCAATACAAAAAAACTACACCACAGTGTTGCTAAACACTTTACGGATTTGCAATAAAATCTTTTGCCACTTCTAAATTCATTTGTCAAGGAAATTGCCTCATTTTGACAGCTTATCAAGGCAATCAATCTACAGTCATTTTTATTATATACATGTAACACATAAATAATAATTAAAATGTATTTCCCGTGATATCTAATAGTATGTTTTTGAAAGGCATACCTTTTTTCTATTTCACTCCCTTTTTATGCCATATGGACATTTTGAAATGTACGTCACTTGAAACAATATACACAGTAATTCTCTATCTATATCTATCACTCAAACTTCCACTTTATGAACCTTTTATTACCTTTTTCCGATTGAATACATGTAATATTTAATATAAACTCTATTTCTTCTTTGTGTCAGACATACTAAAATCATGTGTTCTATATTTTCTTGGAATATATCTGTTCGAGGACACTTATGTATCCCATATGACTGGTCTAAAGTTACAAGAAAAACGGATTTTGTGTCAAGGGAATCAAATCATACATGTATTTCCTCTTTGTACTAGACATGTTAAACTATTTGTTTTAAAACCCTAACCTTAAATCATGTTTATTTTCTTTTCTTGTAAGATATCTCTTCGGGGACACTTATGTATCCCACATGACTGGTCTAAAGTGATAAGAAAAACGTAACGAGTGTCAATGGAAGAAAATCGTATGTCCTCTAGTTATAAGACATATGAAACTAAACTGAACGCCTAAAGAAATGTTACACCTCTTTGAATTTGAATATAGTAAAAAGTTACGTGTTCAGAGGAATTTGCTTTGTTGTGTTTTAACACTCAATGAGTTTAGTGTTTTGTGCTAAAATAGCAGACCTGTAACTTTAATGGTAAATAAGTTATCTCCAGTTCTTCATGGGTGGGGTCAATTGTCCTATTTCCGATCATGCACAAAAACACAAAAAACAAAGACTAATCATTAGTTTAATGACAAATTGTATGTGATCACAATCTGGTATGATCGCCGTTGGCATTCAAACATGCCTGAACTCTTCGTCTCACAGAAACGTTAGTCGTCTGATGAAAAGCAGGTGGTTTGTGCCTCCATTCGGCCATCAATGCAGCAATAAGTTATTGACGTGTGTGTGGTTGGTGTCGACGTTGACGGATCCTTCGATCGATGTAATCCAAGAGGTGCTCGATGGGATTCATATCGGGCAATCTGGCAGGCCAAGGCAAAACGTGGACGTTGTTGACGTTGAGGTACTGTAACGTCACTCTGGCGTTATGAGGACGAGCATTGTCCTGTTGAAAAGGGGTGTTTGGATGGCGTTGTAAGAATGGGATGACCTCTGGCTGTATGACCCTGTAAATGTACCTCTGCGCCGTCAGATTGCCGTCAATTACAATGAAGTCGGTCGAAATGCCGCGTATCCCACCCCAGACCATGACGCTGTCTCCACCGGAAGGGATAACTGCCTGTACACAGCAGCGTGCCTCCCTCTCACCCCGGCGACGGTACACCCTCCTTCTCCCGTCTGCTACGTGCATCTGGAACCAACTTTCCTCGGCAAATAACACTCTCTGCCAGTTTCGGTTCAGCCAACGGTTCAGCAACCCTGTTTAGTCGATGTCGGCGAGTCAACAGCATTACTTGCATTTGCCGGTATAACCTCAGTCCATGTTGTTGGAGCCTTCTTCTCACCGTCTGGGACTGATTCGGTGTCCAAGTGCAGTAGAAGCTGTCGTTGTGGCGGCTTGAAAGCGGTTCCTGAGATGCAGTTGAAGCAGGTACCGGTCTTCATTTGGGGTTGTCACTGGCGGCCTACCGCTTCTAGTTCGGTCTCGAGGCGATCAAGTCTGTTGTAGACGTCCACACAGCCTAAGAATGGTGAGACGATGACATCCGAATGCGGCAGTGGACCCAGTCTGCAGCATTCCAATCGCTCTTTCTCGCTCGTCAGTTGTTAATCTCGACATTGTAATCGAATAATGGTGTGAAATAATGAATACAGGGGCCTTTTATATCCGTTATTAACTGATTTCAATTGCATTTTATGCGTGGTAAAAATTCTATGGCCACGTTTTGGTGACATGATCCTTCTGATGAAATCCAAAATGTAAAAGAAGTTCATTATTTAGAGAGATTTTGAAACAAATCTAGTCCGTTAACATGTGCCAAAGCCTGCTAAAACAGTCGAAGCACATTTTTAACAAAGAAGTTTTCTTAGAATCTTATAGTTGTGTTTAGAATAGAAAAATAATAAATTTCAATATTCCGTCATTTTCAGACAAAATAACGAATAAATGTTTCCAAAAACATGACTTATTTCCTTTTTTTGTGAATGTGCATTCATTATCAAAGAAAACAAAGTCAGTTTGGTTAAGTTTTACAATTTTCACTTCAATTATTGCATGATCGGAAATAGGACAATTGACCCCACCCATGAAGAACTGGCTATAACTTATTTACCATTAAAGTAATTCAAAGAGGTGTAACATTTCCTTTGGCGTTCAGTTTATTAATTTTAAAAATATATACATGTCTTTAAATGACATCCTTTGAAACCAGATCTGAAAATCATATTTATTTTATTGTAAAATATCTCTTTGAGGACACCTATGTACCCCACATGACATGTCAAAAGTGAAATCGACATGTTTTGAGTAACTTTTGCGTGATAAATTTGTTTTCGATCGGAAAGACATATGTCATTACTAATGTAATTAACAATAACAAGCAGTGTCCTGCGTTGGTCGAAATGATAGAGGCGTCGAGGAGTGTCCAATTTCATCGTAACGAGAGAACGGTCGGAGTAGCCTGGCCATATTACATGTATACGTGCCTGGGGTACAATCTTGAAGCTCATTAGACCCTGCCTTGACAGGTGACAAGGGCTTGGTTTCGGTTATTATCGTCATCGACTTTATACTTGTTAATACAATGTGAGTTCTATTTTAATAATTATTTGAAATGAATAATGTATTTTTATTTCTATTGAAATATGAAACAAATTGATTGATATTTTAAAGAAATAAATTATGTGTTCAATGTTTTACTGGAAACATATTATCAAAGAGAATTTAGGAAGCATATTAGCGCAAAGGAAATATCTAAAAAAATTCTACTTATTTAATGTATGAGTAAAAGACTTTAACGGAATTTAAATGACGTTGCATATATTATTCAAAGTACAACAAATGCTGACACGGATTGGCATACATTGTATTTTGGTAAGGGATAATGACTCTAGCGTAAATAAATATGTTAACAATCTATAACTACAGCTGCGTACCTTATGTTTGTTCAGCTGCTTGTGATATTAGTGCAAATATCATGTAATTTGGGTTTCGTTTTGACGTTCATAAAATAACTCCAGGAACACTTACAGAATATCATCAATTGTCCATGTGTGAAATAACCATTCCTAAACCATAGTCCGGGGTCGTCTTGTCACTGTTGCTGAATGTCGATATTTGGCATAATTTGGAGATAAATCTATTATGTTTTTCATTTTGGAGTTGTGTGTAGTGCATTCTTTACCCCTAATTAAATTTCAAACCGAGCTTGCGATTGTACATATTCAGAGGTGATTATCGGCGAAATGATTACTCCAAAATATTTAATAGGCACAAATCAGTATTTTCAAACAAGTTTTCGTGTAATGTAAAAATATTACATCAAGCAAGAGCTCTGGTTTTCCTTACTTAACATCCACCTTCTATATCACACTGCCCCTAGGTGTGAGCTAACTGGTCACACGAACAGCATTTCTCAGGATTCCAACGTCCTTGTGCTATAGATAACGCTTCCATGTCACCTATAGCAGTTCTTGTTATTTTCGGGAATAAAACACCTCCCCCGATATTTCTTAAACATAAAGGGCAAAGCAACGCCACTAACTAAAATGGAGTTTGATCCACGATTTAGAAATGCAACATTACTCATGCCTTTTGAGTGAAAAAAGAATTGTGTCTGGCGTAACATTTATATGAACTTTTGTAATGTAGTGTAGATATGAACTCTTTATCTATTGGTCGAAAGCTAAGGTCCGTTAAGTATTCCGTACAGTCATGATGAAAAATTCACTTAAAATAAATACTTTACATTTGAATTTATGTATACTTTTTGTTTTATGTTTTCAATAAAGTCCGGGTCTCTCTTTGTTTAAAGTTTGTTCCAAGTGTATCGTTAACTGTTTGCATATTCAGAAAAATCTTCAAATCCGCTTTATAAATTTAGTTAAGCTGTTTGTGTATTAAGAAACAATAACAGTTGATACTAAAAGTTTGTTTGTGTATTCAGACAAAACATATATATATATATATATATATATCTCTGACGTTTTGAACAAAAGTTGTATACGAGACATCTCGTATTTGAAGGTGTGTACCGTATATGCAAGTGGTCCAATATCTACACTGACAAAAATGAAGTTCTGGTTAAAGTGATTTATTTAATACTCATGTGAATAATAGCAATTGTTGATTATGAAAAGCTGTTTATTACTCACCTGGTATTATTTTGAAATATTAAGAAATAGTTTGGTATTCGTTCAGTTTGTAGAGCGTCAGCCCATTAAAGGGGCAGTAGCACGTTTTTAGGGGGAATATAAGGTGATGTCAGGAAAATGAAAATTAATGGTTCCAATTGAAAGACAATGTATTCAAACCAAATGGAGCAGTAATAGTTCAAATATATAATGTAAAGTTTAGCCATGACATTCCCTTTTCTTTCACAAAATGAATAAAAGGTGTTCACATAAAATGGCCGCCAATGGATTTTATGTGAATCTTCATACTTTGTCCTCTGACTGTGGATGATTGGCTTGTGTGATGGGATTTTTGACACTGTCAAATTAACACATTTAGCATTAACTTACAATTATCAGTGAAAAGTTTGAAATATAGAATTATCAAAAAACGTGCTACTGCCCCTTTAACAGGCAGCTCGTCTTGTATTCGCGCTGCACTGTGGCTGTCATGACAGGAGCACAACAACGCATTTCCGCGTTTACTTTTCAAAGAGGGAAAGAACCACATCAATCATGATACTAGAATATCATAATTGTTGTAACTATTATTATCATAAACTAGTAAAATAACGCTAGGCATAAGATGTCACAATGTGTAGTTATGACGTCATAATTCAATTCATTGTGTAGTGGTTGGTTATACGTGTGCAGTATGTTTCTTTTAATGTGATAAAATATCGAAAATAGGAAGTTTTTGTTTGATCATAAAACTAGTTTCTCTTTTCATCTTCCTCATAAATCCAAAATCAGGTATATGTAACTATTTCTGTCAAACAATTTTATATTTACTTCCAGTCTCAACTTTACCAAATTAAACTGAAACCTGTATCTCATAAAAATTCATCGTATTGCCAATATTAGTTGTAATAATTATGTTAAACAAAACTATTCAGTTCCTGTATCAACTCTGTTGAATGTCAAATGTGTAACCGATTGTGAAGCAACTCATATCACTAATATCAGGTAGGCTACATCAACAATTCAACTGTACGTATATGTCTGTGTGTTATCAGCTGCTACAAATACATGTTTGTTACATTTCGTGCATAACAAGAACACATTTCGAATTTGTTAAAAACTAGAGTAAAAAATGCAAACATAAATCATATTGCCATTAAGGTAGATCTAAATGTACGTATACTGTCAGTTATGCCATTCAAATGAAGACGAATACCATTTCTTTCTTGTATGGCCTAGCCATATTGCATCTGAAAGAAATATATTAAAGAAAATATTATCTTTATCCAAATATGCTGAAGTTTAACAATTTTCTAAACAGTTTAAATAATAATGAAATTGAAAACCTGTCCATGTACATATTCTACGCATCGTTTTTTGATAACTTATTGTATCATGAATGTTATAAATATGTACATAATGAACTATAGTCATGAGCCCTTTTGAGTACTGAAATAGTACTGAGTACTGATGGGAAGCAACTCGGTCATAACTCATAACGAAGTGTTAACCCCTTAAACAAACAAAAATAACCTCTTGTTAAAGTTCACATAACCACAAACATATTTCACTATTTTCTTTGGAATATAGAAAGTCTGATTACAATATTGTATAGTGCGTTATGGTCGCTACTCAAATATGTTAAGTTTGGTAATGAAAGCCGTTTTTGAAAGCCACTTTTGATGGACCGCTTAGACCTATCTGACAACAAACAAGTGAATGCATGACTGGTCACGCCCCCATTTTGTGACGTCATAAACAGAATCAGCCTCGTTATCTATACATCTATCGTAACAATAACACAAGGAAAAAACCTATTATGTTTTAATTGCCCCTAACCCAGGTGGGTTTTCACAGCCGATAATTACGCTGTATAAATGAAAGGCTAATAAAAGGTGTTTATTGGACAAATTAACAAAAAATTAAGTCCAGCTTTAATTTTTTGAAAAATCTGTGAACGAAATCGTAAAGTGGTAAGGTCGAGGTTAGTTGATGTTTAACTCCTGTATAGCCAAATATACAACTAATTATATTGTATTGACAGTTTAAAAAAACATCTTACGCTCAAAAGGGAATAGATGAAACCTATCAGACAAAAAGTTTATATTTCTTTGACAATATTGATTTTTAATGAGAATCATTTACGAAGTCCACTTTTCTCAGCTTCATAGAAGATGCCTCTTGCAAAAAGAAACAGAGAATGATAAAGACTTGATTTTATCGGTAAATAACTTAATTTTATCATAATATATCATCTCATGTAATTTTATCATTCTTTTACCTAGCATACCTGAAAATTTGTCTGTGCAAATAATTGAAAATTAAAATAGATATCATTGACAAAGCCAGTTCCGAAAAATTACTTAAGTTTTCAAATCTATTTGATCTTAGATTTCAAAGCATAATCTTTCATCTGTTAATTACATAAAACATTGTCGGGGGCTGGTATAAAATGTACGTGAGATTAATTTAATTTAATCAACAAAGAATTTTATCAATCTAAAATATATGCTTTGAAACGTTGATACAAAGACATTGCGTGACAAAAGTTCTTTTTTGAATATGAAACCTGCATGTTTAAATTTTAATACTCTATTAATACATTTATTTTCACAGTTATACACGTCATATTGAGCTATGAAAAATGATTTATTACCAAAACTCAAGAAACAATCGTCAAATCTAAATATGATATACAAAAAATTAAATATTTAACATTGCTGCAGTTGTTGATTATAGTCTTGTATGACTTTTATATTATTAATATTATAAAAAAAATTCATGATCATAAATTTGTTTCTTGTTTTACATATTCCCAAATTATACTGTAAGAAATATCCTTCAGATAAAACTATTTTAGAAGGTAATTGTTTATAACTGATTTCTTAAGATGCTAGCTAAATCGATACTGTACATATTATAGCCTTTTATGCTTCCTCCCAAAAGAATCTGCACTAATTAGACCATCAACCCACGAGGGGGTTCCTCGTTAACGCTTAGCATATGCATCTTGAGAGAATTTAAGTCATTTATAGTATTTGATATAGTGATCTGCAAGACAAAAACTCATTCATTCATATTATCTCATATGACCACTAAGTATATTCATGAAATATGAAATTGAGTAAAAATTCAAGTGTAATATCATACAAAACAAAACATATAAAGGCATGTCTTAATCTTCTGTGTAAATAAGGATATTGGTGAAATTTAACTTTTCATTCACTTTCTTTAAACAAATAACATTACTGAGAACATCCTACGAGAAAGTATCATACAAAACAAAACAAAAAAATATAAAAGCATGTCTTAATCTTCTGTGTAAATAAGTATCTTGGTGAAATTGAACCTTTCATTCACTTTAGCATTGCTGAGAACATCCTACGAGGGAGTAAAATCTCATCTATTTACCATTTCCACTTAACATCTTGACAAAATTCCAGTGGCACCAGTTGCCAACGTCTCTGCTCTTTATGAATGAGCTGAAAGCTAGGCGATCAGCCACGGCCAAGGGTTGTCTGATCAACACCCACAACAAGCGGAGTCACGTTCGCCCTACCGGAAGTTCCAGAGGCATATATATATTTCCTGCAAGTGGAGGGGATAAGGGTTTGAAGTGAAGGGAAGACGAAAGGCAAGAAGACAGACCGGGAGCTCTTCTACTTATGAATTGTGCAGACGTTACCTAGTGGAGCGCTGATGTGGACGTTTAACTTTAATCTCGGACTTGTTCAAGACTTTGTGTTCTTATGCCTAGCCCTCAGCAAACTTGCAGGTGATTTACGTAATATGATCCTTCTTTTCTTTTCTTTTCCTCTTCTTGGAGTATGATTCTATCCCTTGGACTGTACAAGGTATGTTTGTATTGTAAAGAAAGTTTCTTTCAGTTGTGCACTTTTATCGATTTTATATAGTGATAAGGCTGTCTGTAGTCCCTCTCCACTGTACCAGAGTGACTTGTATGTCTATCCTTGTCATTAAGTTGATGAGACCTGTGAATATGATTTATTGTTACAAAGTTATAGGAAATAATTGAGCTATTGCATTATTTTAATTAGTTTCATCAAGTAGAGGTTATCGTGGTATATCGTAAAAAACAATTATAGTTTATTATTCAATTTTCTATCGTTTCATTGAAAGTTGACAACACGTGTAATTCACATTAGGAACGAAACTAATTACACGTTGGGAAATCGTAATTAAAAAACTAACATCTTAACAAATTATTGAAAATATGTTATTTCTCATTTGCATTTCTTTAACTTTTTGAAAAGGCAATTATTGTTTTTATATTATCAAAAGTTATAATTACAACATAAACAACACGAATAAAATACATTGTACATTCGATTGCTTTGAGATAGCTTCTCTTTAGTATTAACTACACAACGATTAGTTTCAATTCATGATCACACCAGATCGGACATTGAACCTGTGTGGCTTATCTCTCTGCATTAAGCTTTGAGTCGCCTCTTATTGGTATAAGGTGTTTGTGAAGATAATTCATCATCATGTTGACAACTTTCACATGCACAGAGTAGTATGTAATTTGATAATGCATATGTATCAACAAAGGCTCACATATCTTATACCAATCGTCATGTTTATTTAAGTGATCCATCATGATATTGATAACCCTAGTCTAACGGTTATCCAGTAAGGTCATCACACCTTAACGTGGTTACATTCCTATTTTGTGAGATACATTCCTATTTAGTGAGATACATTCCTATTTAGTGAAATACATTCCTATTTTTTTAGATACATTCCTATTTATTTGCAATTAGAAATAGATATAATGTAGGATTGGGGTAATAATGGAAAACAACCGTATAATTGTAACTCTGATAAAAAAATTGACAAAAGCAACTTCAAGATAGAGGGACAAAGCTCCTCTGCAAATTACCTATATTCAGGACTATAGGATTTCTAACCTTGTGAATGACGTTTGAGATTTTCTGGCAATATAACCAATATTGTACAATATGAAATCCAAATCATGTTGAAACAAAAGAATAATAGTGTTGGTGTACCTCGGGTACTTTTAACATGTTTTAAATGAGATATTTTCATAACAAACGTTTTGCGTACTTTCTGTGAGTTGTCAGTGTTCAGTACGCACATAAAAATTCAACCGATGAATCCTATTTCGTTAAGCATGCGAAATCAAACTAAATGCTTATGCATAAAATATATTTTACTTAATCCACTAAAAGCATTTTAAGAAAGAATTTAAAAAATCTCTATTTAGAAAACGTTTTGAAATTTGAATGAATTGTTCATGAGTTTAAGAAATTGATATAACGATGAATTTAAATTTAGAAAAGGCTTCTCACGATTTTTTCCAGACATACGTGCATTGAGAGAAGGCTATCTATCTGTGTATACGGGAATCGATCATTTACTGTCATGAGTTGAAAGGCGACAGTCTCTTTTTACATGTAAACATATCATTTTCACGAAAGAATTCATTAATGGGCTTTCTCGACTATATCTCATTAAAAGCTAATCACGGAAAGTTGCTCAGTAGGTATAGCGTTCTCTAATCACCTGGCTGTCCGTGTTCGATTCCAGGTCGTGTCGTAGCAAAGGTTAAAGGCACTATTGCAATTTTCATAGGAAATGAAGGGAGCTCATGAAAAGGTGAGATTCTCTATATCTTACACTCTTTCAATGGTATTTAAGGGGATTAAACACATTTAAAATAACGTACTACAGTGCCTTTAGGAGCTAGAGTCGTTGCTGCAATGCATATTGAAGATTGCTGCAGAACTAACTTTTTATCAAGGGACACTGTATTTGTTAATTTTAGTAAGTTAAAGATGGATCATTGTTAAACAAAATACCAGTTCTAGTTTTTTAAACAAAGCATGTCTTGTTGTAGTTTGAAAACGCTTAATATGTGCAAACTAGATACGAGATCTTTGGATTAAGTGCTTCTGTTTGTGAATAAAGTGGGTAAAGTTTATTATGTATTCATGGTTAAATGCATGACTTCAGACCTACTTGAAGACTTGCGTTAAAGGGGCAGTAGCACGTTTTTTGACAATTTTATATATTAAAATTTTCAGTCATAATTGTAAATTAATGTTAAATGTATTATTTTGACAGTGTCAAAAATGTCATTACACAAGTCAATCATCCATAGTCGGAGGACAAAGTATGAAGATTCACATAAAATACATAGGCGGCCATTTTTGTGTGAACACCTTTAATTCATTTTCTGTAAGAAAAAGGAATCGCATGGCTAAACTTTACGTTAAATATTTGAATTATTACTGCTCCATTTAGTTTAAATACATTGTCTTTCAATTGGAACCATTAATTTTCATTTTCCTGACATCACCTTATATTCCCCCTAAAACGTGCTACTGCCCCTTTAAGTCTGTCAAAATATCCTTATTGATAATACCAACAAAGGAGACTCGGTAAAATAGAAATTTTAGAGAGTTGTTCATTAAAAATCAAGACTTGCTTTTAAAAAGTTTAGTTTCGGGCTCGGATGAATATTAGGTCAAAATATAAGTAACTACTTTTTGGGTGTTAAACAACCCGTTAATTTTGGTGTTTTTAGCAGTAAATGGATCTCAGGAAACCGAAGATGACTGTTACAAATTGCAATACAATGTATTAAAATAAAAAAATAGCAGTTCTAAACCGAACGTACCAGATAAGTTCAGCTACGTGTAACATTTCCCTATCTTCAATGTTTTAAAGATGTTCACATAAAAATGACCGTCACCAGTTTTAGATCATTTCTACTCCGACTATGGTTGATCATCTTCACAACGTCACGGGCGAAACGAAAAAGTTTCTAAACTTTCTAAAGCGAGGAGAGTTGCTCGATACGTTTTCACCTTGCCGTGGGAAGATGATGGTTGATGTGATGTTTGATACTCTGAAGTATTGATATTTGAAGAATTGAATTTTCACGATATGTGCTTCTGCTCTGTAATAACCTAGTGTCCGAAAGAAACGCTTCCAAGTTTTCAACGTCGTCAAAAACAAAATTCTATTACCTGACAGAATCGGTTAAGGAGATTTGACAGACATATGTCTTGTGAAGTATGATCATTTTTCATTTTATTCTTCATTAAAGGATACTTTTGATTTTGTGTCTCTTCGAACGCACAATGGGTGCATAAGCCCACAAGCACTTGGGGCATGGATAGTGCTCATATACTATATTATAACAATGCTTTCCAACCGGCATTTTTATCCCGAAATATGAACATAATTACAACGTATTCTCGAATGAAAGATAAGGCATTTGGAAACACGTAATAAGTGATATGTAACTGATGTCACCAAAAGAATACGTTGTAATTATGTTTATTTCGGGATCAAAATGCCGGTTGGAAAGCCTTGTTATATATAGTATATGAGCACTGCCAATGCATCAAGCGCTTGTGCATAAACCGTAATTTTAAATAGTTTTTTGCACAGAAGGTTCGACATTTCAGTTTAAAATTAATGAAGTTTGGGATAGGTAAACAATGTTGTCGATTTATTATAATACATGTAATTGACGCGTCATTGCTCTAGAACGTTTTATAATAGGAAAATGTTCAATTTCCCTCTGATAATGATATCTCGCCTAGGTAGGGAGATTTCAAATCGATGATTTTTCAAAGTGTGTTTCTCGAAAACACGACAAGATAGTATTTCAAAATTTTACACATATATAAGTTGACTTCTGGAGAAAAGATAAATATATGTTTTAGTGGTATCAATCACCAGTGGATTGAGTTATCTTGCGATGTGTAGCGTTTCTTTTGGACACTAGTTTATATTCTGCAACAAAGAAACTACAGATCTAGAATGGACTATCGAGTGGCACCAGTGTGAATGACGCCCAGACAAGGTGATATAAAACATGAGAAATTGTATGATTAATGTCATGTGTTAGGTTTATTATGATATAGTTATCATCATGTAGATTTTGTCTTCATTGAAGACAAAAGAGTTTTGTTATATCCAAATCAAGACTAGCTTTTAAGAAAGTCCTATTTCGGACTAGGGCGAGTATAAGGTCAGAATTAGACTGTAGAAGAAGTTTCTTTTTCAATATTGACAATATTTTTTTAACATTTCATGTATTATAACAAAATGGAACCAAGAAGATGCTTTAACTGCTTTAAAGCCGAGCAATCTAGATTCGGTTGGTCATCAATATTTTTGCTTTAGGGTCTGCTTGACAGACTAGGTCAGAATATAACGTAAATATTACGTAATCTCTTATACAATTTGTAAACTACAGGATGAAACTATCGAGTAACACTATAGTGTGAATGACGAGGCCACAATGTGACATGAAGCTTGTGTGATTGTTTGATTAATGTGTGTTAGGTGAACATTGATAATGACATTGGTGTCATCGCGTAGGCTGTGTCGTCTCTAAATGAGGTTCTCGCGGAAAACATAAGCTACCGATCGTGCTTATTAGCAAACTATCCCTATAATAACACTCTACAAGAACTTGTTCAGTCATTGGCGGGGGTGGGGAGGATGGGGTAAAGGGGATGGTGATTGAATGATTTCAGGGGTCTATTTTTTATTGAAGTGTAGTCTGTTGCTTAAAAAGGTGTTAAATGCTTTGACATGATTTATACATGAAAATTTTAATTTGTTGCTATGCCATATGATGTTGTTTTGTTATATTTGTTTTAAAACTGTTTTGTTAACTAGCGCCTTCTCGTAAGTTGTATATAGATAACATATGAATAACAACTTAATAACATATGAATAACATATGAATAACATTTAATTAACATATGAATCACATATGAATAACATTTGATTAACATATGAATCACATATGAATAACATTTAATTAACATTTAATTAACATATGAATCACATATGAATAACATTTAATTAACATATGAATCACATATGAATAACATTTAATTAACATATGAATCACATATGAATAACATTTAATTAACATATGAATAACATATGAATAACATTTAATTAACATATGAATCACATATGAATAACATTTAATTAACATATGAATCACATATGAATAGTTCCATCCCGTAGCTTACACATTGCATAAGCGATTATGTAACAGGCAGTTTACCCCAAAAATGTAGTTTTAAGACCTAATCTCACCATAGTCCGAAATATGATTTTTTGAAAAAAGCAAGTCTTGATTTGGATTTAAAAAACTCTATAATTCAATGAAGACAATATCTACGTGATGATAACTATATATACCATAATCAACCTTAAACATTGCATTAATCATACAATTTATCAAGTTTCATCCAATTTATCATGATTAACAATTGAAAGACAATGTATTTAAACTAAATGGAGCAGTAATAATTCTAATGTATAATGTAAAGTTTAGCCATGTGATTCCTTTTTCTTACAAAAAATGAATTAAAGGTGTTCACATAAAATGGCCGCCAATGAATTTTATGAGAATCTTCATACTTTGTCATCTGACTATGGATGATTGGCTTGTGTAAGAAGATTTTTGACACTGTCAAAATAATACATTTAGCATTAACTTACAATTATCAGTGAAAATTTTAAAATATGAAATTATCAAAAAACGTGCTACTGCCCCTTTAACGTTACCTTAAATACAAAGTTATGGTCCTCGAAATCTTTGTTTGGAAATAATAGAGTTTTAATTTGTTCCTTCTCGTTAAAAATATTTGTCTTAGTTCATGGATTCATTATTGGTAACGTGATAGGATTAAGAAAAAACTTAATTTAATCATTGTTATTGATTTTGATTTGAAACAAACACGATTATTAAGAAACAGGCCGCTTGGTTGCCTATTTGTCTTGCATGTCAAGGATTTTGTTATTAAATCCTCAGTTTCTTAATCTTTCAATTAATTAGTAAACTAACTTTAAAAAAAAAAACATATGTACATGTTTATGTGTGAACATATTTTCATAAATAGTAATGGTCGAGTGGCTATTTCGTGGATAAACAAATGCAAAATGAATGACGAATGACTATGAATGACTAACGAATGACGAATGACTAATGACATACACAACATTGATGTTATCGCTTATTAATATTTAGGCCAAAAAACAAAACAAAAATGTTTCTGGTCTTTGCATACAGGCAAAAATGATGCGATGACGCGGATTTTGTTTTTTAATTCCAAATATTTTTTATTTTTGACTGTGATTATTATTCAACGGAATTTGAAAAAATAAATGAATATAAATTTTGGGTTACTTTATAACTGTGTATTGGATCGCTTACATAAACAGAAACGAGTTATATTATAAAAGTGGAAGTTTCAATGTTTGTTTCTGGGCCTAAGGACTACATTTCCATTTTCCCCCTTGTCAACGCCTGGGGAAAAGGCTTGATGCGGGGGTTTGAAACTGACGCGGGCGGATTACCAGAAACAAATTACCTTTTTTTCTAGGCCTTAGGTCACAGATTATCATCTCCAATGGCGTCATAATCACTTGATATGTTGTGTTAATGGCCGGTTTCGAATTGAGCCCTTCAAGTAATTAACCCTCACGTGTTCTATTTTTTTGGCCATGCACACCTGTTTCAAATGATTTTTTAACATTATTAGGGTTAGGTGTGATTATATTAATACAACCGTGAGTCCTTGAATAATCGCCATGTTAAAATCGTTGCTTAAAATTTACAATCGCTGGGCGATTATTTAGTAATTTTCGGCATTATGATCTTGGACATGAGCTAATGTAAGACTTGATATTTATGAATGAACAAAATAATATAATTAATAAGGTAATTTCAGTTAACGTTTGAAATCTTTGAGATGAAGACTAAAATCTTAATATAATTAAGTTTATAATTCATGTTTATAATAACACTGTCGTGGTTTCACTCCATGACTAAATATTCATTCGACGATGAAAAAAATAATTTCTCTGCCATTCAGTAAAAACTACACTTTGTACAAATCTTTTCGATAATCGTGTAATTTGCGTGTTGACGTTTAAAGGGGCAGTAGCACGCTTTTAGGGGGAATATAAGATGATGTCAGGAAAATGAAAATTAATGGTTCCAATTGAAAGACAATGCATTTAAACTAAATGGAGCAGTAATAATTCTAATGTATAATGTAAAGTTTAGCCATGCGATTCCTTTTTCTTGCACAAAATGAATTAAAGGTGTTCACACAAAATGGCTGCCCAAGATAGATCTTCATACTTTGTCCTCTGACTATGGATAATTGGTTTGTGTTGTGACATTTCTGACACTATCAAAATAATACATTTATCATTTACATACACTTATCAGTCAAAACTTCAAGATATGAAATTATCAAAAAAACGTGCTACTGCCCCTTTAAGCACTTATTGTAGTTGTTAAATATCTAGTGCTTTGTAAGTATTCCAATTTATATAGCGGTCGAGAAGTTCTAGGTGACAGTTGGATATTGCTCTCAGTTAGACATATTCATTAGCTGTCCGTCAAAAAGTTCTCAATCAAAATTGCACCTCACCTTCTAAGCGTCAAAGCCTAGTGGTAAAATAATTCATTGATATGGGATGATAGATGTCAGTTTCAGCATAAATTGCAAACATGGACTAAATATAACTGTCAGCATCCAAAGGCAATGGTGTTCTAAAAGTAGCCCTTATGTACATGTAAGTTAGTTTTCCAGAGTATGAATTGATCAATTTGTCCGAACTTTATCAGAACATAGTGAGCAAGGTATGTATGAAAACTGCTAAATATTGCGTAGAATGTAAATGATGCTACCATCAATAGAAGATGTCTATCAATTGATTTTACCTGCAAATCTAATCAAATATATACCCATTCTGAAAATAGCTTCTGTCACAGAGAATACATTTTATTTACATCAGGGCCTTGATAATGATGTACCTCGATATGAACCCGAAAATATAGTGCTTGGTATTTTCAAATTACATACGACCATATCAAGCATAAATAATAAATGTCATTCGTCAATAGAGGGTGGTAAGTAGACTAAAATGAAATTAAATTAGTCCATGAAATATTTTAAATAATTACTGTACCTTCATTTATGTTATTTTATGTCCATGAAATATTTTAAATAATTACTATACCTTCATTTATGTTATTTTATTTCTTGAGGCTTTTCAGTCAATCTAGACTTGCAGAAATAGGATCTAGACTATATAAAAGGCTCCTATTTAATACACAGTCATGAAGCAATACTAGGTGGTAAGCATAACCTTGAAATATTCACAATTGTCAGTGTTTTATCATGTGTAATGTACTTTTCGTGAATAAGAGTAGATGAGATCGGTCAACTCATTATCAACTGACACGTCATTTGTAACTTCTACTTTACTAACATTAGTAGCTAAGTTTCGGCGTTAAATCAACCCACGCGCTCCTTAATGAGGATGCAAACTGCAGGAGTTCTAATGACAACAAGTCGGGGAAAGCAAGAATACTTAAAGAGCCACTCCGTGATTGTCATCCTAAATCATTTTGCTTTGATACGAACGTAAATGGTATGATTCATTATATAAATTAAAATATTCTCACCCATTCATCTACAAATAGCCAATATACGGTAAATTAGTTTTCAATAACCTAAAAACAGTCATTAATGTTTGCGGAAGGCAAATTCACACGTCCAATGTACATGGATACTAATTATACAACGTGTCGAACAGTATCAACTTGTAACTGTCATTCTGAAAATTTTCGGCAAGTTTCCAAAATTATGTTTGACTGACGCGCGTCATTGTCCGGTTTTCGATACAATCACGTCTTCAACCTGTTGTCACAATGCAATGTCAATTAGCTTTAAAATGATACTTTCCTGCGATACTTTTCGATCAAAGTAATTAATAAAGTTATAAATATTTATAAAGCTTGTCATGTGTGACCACGGAATTACTCTTTAAATAAAGATTGATAAGAAAAAGATCTTGTCATGTGTTACCCATGTGTTTAACTGGTTTGGTGAATGTTAATCTTGTATTAATTCGCCATAGCATTCATACTTGTTTAACGTATACCTTGAAAAAATTGGGTTTTAACGAATTTTAGACGTTAAGAAAATATTCATTCGAGGATATTAACTCCCTACATAATAACACTTCACCTCTCAAGTGACAAACGTTGTTGAGAGACAGAACTTAACTCAGTGTTTCCTGAACTGGTCTTCATTTAATACAGTTCAAACGATGAATAATGTGTGTCTAAATACAGCAGAACAAATAAGCTGTGTCTGGCAGTGGTCAAGATTTCATGTTGTTCAGTTTGTGTAAACATATGGATATTATATTGTTTAATCTTCAGTTAAGTGTTAATGCGAATGTATATTATAACATTTGACCTTCAGTCAGAAGGAAGCATATCGATAGAATATTAAAATTGTATTTTATTGACAAATACACTTGAAGTTCTTCTATTTATGAAAATGCTGATACATCAGTTTAGATAGAATCCTAATAAACGAGACTAAATGAAAGAAACCATATATTGGTTTGGACAATGATACTTCTATAGGTCATCGTATCAGTTGGAGGAATCATTGAATTAGTAACACTAGAAACTTAACAGCTCTATAAGGTTGTCTGGAAGCTAATATAAGCTATTTGACATATCAGTATGCTTTGGACACGATGCCCTATATTGAATAGAGGCTTTTGTCTCCCTAAATGCATCAAGAGGTTTTTAAGTGCTTCGGAGCGGATGTTATCTATACCTTATCTCGGCAAACTTAACTAAGGTGTAAGGTGAAGCGAAACAATTTGGGTTAAACACAACTGTAAAGATATTCCCGTTTTGACGCAAGTTTCAAATCTGTCTTATATTGATTTTCGGTATTTTTTGCTATCCCAAAAAGGTAATACTTTTTTCAGTAACATCGTGTTAAATAGTTTTACAGTTTACACAATGAACAAACAAGAAACCTCGTTTAGACGCACGTCAGGGCCATATTTCTTATAATTAATGAAAAATGTTGTTTAAAATATTTGTCCAATCCCAATAATGAAGGTTTATTTATTGTTTGTCAATTGACAACTGATAAACCGGAATTAAATAAATATATATATATATATATATATATATCAGTTTCAGAGCTGTTAAATAACCAGAGCAGTTAACCGTTTGATTTACCACGGATACATAACATAACAGGTCTTTAAAGGGGCAGTAGCACGTTTTAGGGGGAATATAAAGTGAAAAATGAAAATATATGGTTCCAAATGAAAGACAATGTATTAAAATTAAATGAAGCAATATTTAATCTAATATTTAATGTAAAGTTCAGCGATTCCATTTTCTTACACAAAATGAATTAAAGGTGTTCACATAAATATCGCAGCCAATGGACTTTATGTGAAACCTCATTATTTGTTCTCTGACTATGGATAATTGGTTTGTGTAATGAGATTTTTGACACTATCAAAATAACACATTTAGCACGAACGTACAATTATCAGTAAAAAATTGAAAATATAAAATGTTCAAAAAAGTGCTACTGCCCCTTTAAATAATGATGAATACAACTTTGCATACGTCACAGTAACTTTGCTTTATCTCATTTGTGGAACTGTGGATATTGTCACATTGTCTTTACACTTTCAGTGATTATAGTTTTTTTTCATGCAACCATGGAAAGAAAATGAAGAAAACTAGGAACGAACGGCTGTATTTAAATCGTGTTTGTATCGATATTATCAACGAGTGGATTTCATGCTATACATTGATATTTTATTTAGCATTGATAAAGTTATTTATTTACAGGTATGTAACATTAACTCATTTGATATTTCATGTCGTACATGTAATTAAACGTTTCATGCAGACACAGTTCCTACACAACGTAAATTGATAGTCCTTCAATCCCTCCGCAATTCAAAATCAAATCATGTAAATGAAAAATGTTAATTCCCCTTTAAAGGGGCAGTAGCACATTTTTAGGAGAAATATAAGATGATGTCAGGAAAATCAAAATTAATGGTTCAAATTGAAAGACAATGTATTGAAACTAATTGGAGCAATAATAATTCAAAAATGTAACGTATAGTTTAGCCATTCCTTTTTCTTACACAAAATGAATTAAAGGTGTTCACACAAAATGGCGGCCAATGGATTTTGTGTTAATCTTCATACTTTGTCATCTGACTATGGATGATTGGTTTGTGTAATGAGATTTTTGACAGTGTCAGAATAATACATTTAGTATTAACTTGCAATTATCAGCGAAAAAAGTACAATATAAAATTGTCAAAAAAAACGTGCTACTGCCCCTTTAAATCTACTCAAGTTAAATTAGCAAAATCCAAATTTCAGTACGGTCAGTTAACTAATACACGGATCAATGATCATTCCCTTTTAGGATCATCAGTTTGATGATTGATACTCCTGTTCAATACCCCTTTAAATAACCTCAGTTTGATTATACAATGTCAAATGTTCAGAACTCTTCACATCTTCAACTATCGACAATGAACAGTATAAAAGGGGCAGTAGCACGTTTTTGATAATTTTATATTTTAAAATGTTCACTGATAATTGTAAGTAAATGTTAAATGTATTATTTTGACAGTGTCAAAAATCTCATTACACAAGTCAATCATCCATAGTCGGAGGACAAAGTATAAAGATTCACTTAAAATCCATAGGCGGCCATTTTTTGTGAACACCTTTAATTCATTTTGTGTAAGAAAAAGGAATCGCATGGCTAAACTTTACGTTAAATATTTGAATTATTACTGCTCCATTTAGTTTAAATACCTTGTCTTTCAATTGGAACCATTAATTTTCATTTTCCTGACATCACCTTATATTTCCCCTAAAAACGTGCTACTGCCCCTTTAATGCTACAAAGAACATATCTTGTTGCTTCAAGCTGTCAGTTTATTGCTTGCTATTGTGTGTAGACACCCACACCAATGTACTGACATGAATGTGAAATGGCTGATAGTCATCTACAACAGGACGAAGGTAAATATAGCACAATTGGAAAATAATCGATGCTTCTCCATTGAGAACCAATTTTCCTCATGTCAGGATATTTGAATATCATATGCATTCCCTACATCAGCATATTACGTAAATCGATCACGGTGCTAATCGAGCGATATGTTTCTTTCATGCCAAAAGTTCAAACATTGTCAGATATTTGGGCTATCACAAAATGTGATAGTCCCAATGAATCTATTGTTACAAATTCAAACTTTAACGATACTTCCTACGTACTTAAGCTCATTCAGTTAAAAGTAATGGAGTTAATTTTGGCTCATATCTTATTTTTAACAATTGATTTCTATATAAACAAAAGAAGCGTTGTTACTGGGCGTATTCAAAGTAACAGAGCACATCTATTTGTTTATAATCATACATTTCGAAAACTCTTTGAATTGCTTGTACTAATAAAGGCAAAATAATGACTCGATTGTATGCATATGTATGCATGTTAATGCACGCAGCAGATATGCCGTAGGTTCTAACGACTATACATTGTATTGCTCACTGTTTTAATATCAAATGGTGAGATGAACAATTCTTAAAATCGTAAATAATTTAAGCTGCGAAATGAGAGTGCCTCCTTATAAAGTAGCAAGTAGCCGATAAAATATCATGTAAAGTGAAAACAATAAAGTAGCAAGTAGCCGATACAATATCATGTAAAGTGAAAACAATAAAGAAGCAAGTAGCCGATAAAATATCATGTGAAGTGAAACAATAAAGAAGCAAGTAGCCGATAAAATATCATGTAAAGTGAAACAATAAAGTAGCAAGTAGCCGATAAAATATCATGTAAAGTGAAAACAATAAAGTAGCAAGTAGCCGATACAATATCATGTAAAGTGAAAACAATAAAGAAGCAAGTGGCCGATAAAATATCATGTGAAGTGAAAACAATAAAGAAGCAAGTAGCCGATAAAATATCATGTAAAGTGAAAACAATAAAGTAGCAAGTAGCCGATACAATATCATGTAAAGTGAAAACAATAAAGAAGCAAGTAGCCGATAAAATATCATGTTAAGTGAAAACAATAAAGTAGCAAGTAGCCGATACAATCTTTGTAAACCTATGTAAGCAAGTAATGAGTCGAGACGTCAGCCACCAACGCAACAGACTGTTATTAGGAAAAGCGGATCAGATATGGTTTGTTTTTGGCTCTCAGATCCCATGTTCTATAAGTCTGTTGCCTTGGTGTGACTTGGTGCACATGTTAATTGTCTTTAAGAAGCATCTTAAAGCTCAGTTTGGTGTCTGTCTTCCTTTATATAAGGTGATTATTATTCTTTTCTCTCTTCTTGCAAATCGTCGTCGTGATTTATTAAGCGGTTTCTTATATGTGGAACACGTATGATGCATTTAAACAGTATGCTACGTCTGTTCTGAAGATGTATTTTACAATGAGTTATCGAACATCAATGACATCATTTCCGCAACCATAGACTGAAAATGCATTAAGATTTATTTTTAAATCTAAATAAAGATCGAACATCCATAAAGATGTATTTTACTTTGAAAAGATATTTCTTTGCAAAGTTATGTCACAATATTTTTTTGTAAAAAAGATAAAAGACAATTGAAAAAGTAAATATTTGGAAAGGTGTTTTGTCAAACAATTTCGTCATTTTTTTCAACAAACTTCATAATTCTTAACAACAATCCATTGTCTTCTTTAAGCTGACATTGCCTTGATTATAAATGTTCCTTCTTCACAACTGTGACATGGTAAACATAGTATTATTGATTATCAAATATTGGCTTACCAATATCGAATAAGTGAAATGTAAGTATTTATTGGTTGGCATTTACCTTACAATGGCACCGCTAAAGCTTTCAATGACACAGAGTGAAAAATAAAATAGGTATGTTAACCAAAAATCTAATAACATCTCGATTACAACACGTATTAATTCTTTTAAAAAAACTTATAAAGTTTATTTATTTACATAAACAACATCAATGTATCTGTCTGACGTCATTTAAAATGTCAGAATGCCATGCAAACAACTGTAAAGTCAATTGATCAATGCAAGCACCTTTAAAAAAGAAACGTGATTCGAGACTCGTTGAGCGGAACACCTACAACGTGGGTATTAATTTCAATCAATACATAATTCTTGTGAAGAGATACATACATACATACATAAGTTGTTATATTACAGAATCACACCACTAAGATAAAACTTGACGAGGAAGTATTGAAAAGCATCGTAATATTGGTCTTAAAACGCTGTGCACGTATAATGACTTGCTTTAAGGTGAAGAGTTTCCTGGCGGGGGTGGAATGATCTAAAATAATTGAAATGATTATCTGTAAGATTCATTCATGAATTCTCTATGCCAGGGATCTTGGAGCTTGCGACTTCACTGTTTTAGGCGTGCTTGCTATCAATTTCTAAATCCGTTTGCACAGCACTAATCTCTGATATTACTTTATCCTCGTGCTGGCCTTTCATTATGTCTTGATTAGCCCTCTGTAAGAAATAAATCATTATTTGGGCGTTCAACATAGTTGAGAGATTATTGGGGGGTGTAATTTAGGGTTTAAAGGATCATTTCCAACAGTTCTTGTATTGCCACACGGTAGATACACTCCTCATATAAATCTTGTCATTGGTGTCATCTTAAAGGTCAAGTTTTAAATGTTCATGATGATATTAAAATCATGATTTATTCATTTTACGCGTTGGCTGAATATCTTCCATTTAAGGTTTCTTGGTTCGAATCTCATCTCGAAACGGCATTGATAAAGCATGTCATTGCAATTTCTTGGTGTAAATGAAATGTTTATTCATTTTACTCGTTGGCTGAATATCGTCCATTTAAGGTTTCTTGGTTCGAATCTCATCTTGAATCGGCATTGATAAAAAATATTATTGCAATTTCTTGGTGTAAATGAAATGTTTATTCATTTTACTCGTTGGCTGAATATCGTCCCTTTAAGGTTTCTTGGTTCGAATCTCATCTCGAATCGGCATTGATAAAGCATGTCATTACAATTTCATGGTGTAAATGAAATGTTTGATAGAAATTGAAGCATTGACTAAGGCAAGTTTTATAGAATTTTGAGTGGAAGAGGTTGCAGCTGCTCTGTCCTGTTTTATACTTGTCATCAATTTCATGCACATCCATGTTCCTCACGCCATTGAAACTTCTAGTCTTGGTTTTAAGACACCGTGGGAGCATTTTGCGAATTCTGTACTTCAGGATAGTCCAAACCAATTGTGTTGAAAAGACGTCATTGTCAGATTGACACAATGTCTACAAATGTGAATATATATTTTTCTTGATGTTTCAGAATGTCATAGCATCAACTGGGGTATAACCAATCACCATGAAGATATAAACTCACACAGTAGGTATTCAAGTACCATAATGGCTATTTCGTATTGATAATTCTAAGGACTCCTTTTAAAATCTTTTTATTTAAAATAAAACGTATATATTAGTCGAAAGTTGAAAAAGGTGAAAAAGGTGAAAAAGTAAACAGCATCACTCTTTGTGCATGTGTGATTATGTATTTATTACTTACCCGTTGATGGTATCGCTGTTTGATAAATCTACAATGTTATTGCACACTGTTTAATAACATTTCGCGCTGGTCGAACAACGTGGCGTCAGAATGACATCATAATCGTTAAGCATGACGTCACAATGTTAGCCGGGCGGTTGCAATGGCCATGACGGCGAATTTTATTTATGTGATTCTGTGAGTAATAAAAAAATACCGTTTTATAACATTTCTATGAAACACGTGAATGGTGTCGGTATTTAATTCGCTTTCGCTCGTTTAATACCAAACCATACACTCGTTTATAAAAATGTTATTTAGCAGGACGTCGTTTAGTATTCTCTGTGTACATCATGTATATCATTTTTGGTCGTTAAGAAATGCCTGAGTGCGTATTTTCTTCTGAAACATAGCAAGTAATAATTGCCTTTTGTTTTTACAGCTTCAAAACATGTTCACCATTCCTAGAATCTCTTAAGTGTTTCTTTATTCAATTGACAAAAATTACTATTCTTTAACTATATTTAAAGCTAATTGTTCAGTCATGTTTTCTGTTTACTTTCAGCAGAAAAGATGTTTAAATCAGATAACGGGGCCTCACAGTTACTTATAGAAGGTGAGTTTATGATTAATACATCCATTAAACATAATGCAAAACTTTTGAGTAACCTTTGATCTTTTCAATTTTTCTTTGACTTTATGAAGATAAAGAGTCGTTCTGATATCAGGTGAAATGTCGTGTTAGCTTCTAATTAAGCGATGTAGATAACTAAATTGGTATTACCGAAAGGCTAACATCGATTAATAAGTCTGATAAAGTACTAGTAGTCTGTCCAAAGAGGAACTTTCTGTCCTAAGGTTAACTCGTGAAGGGTGAAGTTGGACGTTTTAAGGTTAATGTTGATATCTCAGGATATCTAACTCCCTCATATAGAAAAAAGATGTTCAAACAAAAAATGTCTGGTTTTGCATGATTAATAAAACATTTAACATGCTTGTGCCCCGTTAAATAGGCTTTTTCGTTAATAAAAGACGCCTTTGAGGAATCTGGATATTCGATAAAGGATTAGTTTCCAAAAGGTCATAACGTATTTTTTCGTATTGAATTTCAAAGAAAAAAATTAATTACACATTTAACCAAATGAACAATGAGTGTTACTTGAGACTTTTGTGTTGATAACCTTTTTGACGTGATTAAATGTTCACGCAGTCTCAACATGATTTAATCTGTATTGTTGACACAACCAATTCCGCTGTTTCCGGTGTTGATCTTTGAAAGGGCACCAGCAGGATCTTTGTTTTTTTGTTAGAAAATCCTTCAATAAATTAGTTTATGTCAAATTTATTATCTTCAGAGGGTCAAGTACCGAACTCAACCCGATCATGCGCAGTCGTTGGGAAATTATAAAATATCAAATAAAACCAGACTTTTTAGTTTAATCATTTGAGATAGAGAAATGAATTTGCTTAGATTAATCGAATTATTTTTATTTATATATAATGAAGTTCAAGAAGTGCCATTTTCCATTTTTTTAAAAATTGCAATTGGTTTTTGCGAGCATCCATAATTACCTAAAACATACAACTGATCCTTTAAGAGTTACGTTTTCGAAATACAACATTAAGACTGAATTACAGTTTTATGTACAGGTACTTTTAATTGAAAATTCGTTCGAAAATCTTCATAAACAAAATTCTTACTCATTCAATAATTAATTTTTAAATCAAGGAAGACACTTTGTACCTAAACTTTCCTATTGCCACACGAATGCATATTGTTGTGGGGAAAAGTAACAATTAAAATAGATTTAATTAAATAGTTTTAATTTATATTATCCTTAAATCTCACTCAATTACATCTAAATCATGTGAAAATATATATAAGTCATTCTATGAATAAAATGTTGCTACGATACTCATATACATCAACTGCAAGACGCTAATAAAAAGATATTGCCTGAATAGTACATTCAAAATCAAATGGAATCAAATCAAATCACACTACCATGAAGTTAGTATTTGCCATTTTATGTACAATATCAATTGTGACACTACAAAAAAGTATGTTTCCTTTTAAAGAAACTTCCTTATTTTATGTTTCAGCTTTTACAGACAAAATTATACGAGACTGGAACCGTGAACCACAAGTTGATCGGCTTACGATGGAGCAAGTCGAATATCTTAAAGAACGTCTTAAAGGCTTGTATGCATTCCTTAAAAACCATCCAGCACTTATGGATAGAAGATTAAAAGTTGGCTCAAGAAAACCTAAAATAACAAAGAAAAGTGAAGAACATTTACCGCAGGTCAGTTGAATGCGACCAGAAACTCGAGGCATGGTTCAGGACTCCGAGAGTCGTGTGTTGTTTTCTCTATGTAGCTAACTTTTCTTTGATTGGCATTCTAGAAGTTGGTGTGATGATCAATAAGGAAGATTATTTTATGAATAATCAACTGCTGTATTCTTTGGAAGCTTGACAACGACTTAAGGATCTAAGTCGAAACGTCGCTTCCAAGAATAAAGAAGTTGACTATTCATTAAATAGTCTTCCTTATTAATTATCTTACTTTTGTTAAAACTCCATGCACGCTCTTTCTGGCCTTTTATAATTTGATTTCAATTAATGGTATTACACCTATGTTCTATTGTTAATCTCAATTTCTCAACTTCGTACTCCAACACGCTCTCTCCTACTCGTTATATTTCAAACGGTGAAAACGGGTGCTCGTATAATTTTTTATGTCAACCGCAATGTAGCTATTTGCAGAAGCGTAACTTCGAAAAACGTTCTCTCCGAGCCGATATAACTTTTTCATGCGGTTTATAATAGTATAATAGCAGTATCATACCCGTACAGTATGCTATACCTACCCCTTTCCCTTACAGATGCGTTACTTCCAACAGACTCTCAGAGCCAATATGATTTCTATGCAGTGAAAATAGTATCAAGCAAATGCTCGTATAGTATTCTCTACCTGCCCCTTTCCTTTGCAGAAGCCTAACTTTCAGCACCTTTCCAAGGCGTTTTGATTTTCATTCAGTAAAAATAGTATCATACACATACTCGTATAGTATTCTCTACCTACCCTTTCCTTTGCAGAAGCGTAACTTCAAGCACACTCTCAAAGCAAAGTGAAAATGGTATCCTACGCGTACTCGTATAGTAGTCTCTGCCTACCCTTTTCGTTTGCAGGAGCGTAACTTCCAGCTACAGAGACGTTGTGATTTGTATGCAGTAAGAATAACATCACGAGGATGCTTGTTTAGTATTGTCAATCTTCTCTTTTCATTTGCAGAGGCGTAACTTCCAGCACGCTATCCGAGTCGTTTTGATTTTCATTCAGTAAAATGGCATCCTACGCGTACTCGTATAGTAGTCTCTGCCTACCCTTTTCGTTTGCAGGACCTTAACTTCAAGCTACAGAGACGTTGTGATTTTTATGCAGTAAAAATGGTATCATACGCATACTCATATAGTAGTCTCTGCCTACCCTTTTCCATTGCAGAGGCGTAACTTCCAGCACGCTCTCAGAGCCGATATGATTTTTATGCAATGAAAATGGTATCATGCAAATGCCCGTATAGTATTGTCAACCTACTCTTTTCATTCCAGAAACGTAACTTTCAGCACGCTCTCTCCGAGCCGGTGTGCCCGTCCAAAACCGAGTGGAGACTCCTCCGGTCGGCCCGTGATATTAACGACACGGAGGTTGAGATTTACCAGCCCCCGCCCAATGGAGACGGACAGCAGTGGTTTTACACCGTCACATGCGACTCGCAACACGAAATAATGGAAAACCCAGAGTGTCCCGCCTGCTGTAGGGGCATCCATAGGACGAGGTTAGTTCTGGGTGTTGGACATCATGTGTGTTCCACCATTGTCTTCGTTGTTTATAAAAAATGTCACGTTAGTGATAAATGCCAATTTAAATAGTGAACACTAGTAGTTATAGGACACTTAACTTTCAAGCAGTGTGGCATAACACAATGACGTCAGCAGTATCATAAAATCAGAGCATTGTTCCTTCATCGTCATCATGACGTCATGGCATTTTCATGTTTGTTCTCAGTGAGGCCAAAGCATTACACGATCGAGTCTAAGTAAACCTAGCCTCAAAATTACCCGTTTCATTTCGATATTGAGTCTAGAAAGGTCTAGTAGAGGGCCACGTCAGCCGACGTATCGAATTGACCAATCAGAACTCATATTACTACCCACAAAAGTCTGGAGGGTCATAGGGCACAGAAAGGTCGGCTGACGCGACCCTCTACTAGACCTTTCTAGACTCAATATCGGTGTAAGGTCAATTTTAATTATACAAAATCGTTATGGCGATTGTCGATATCACTTCATCTAAGTTCAAACTTAAGAAATTTAGATCGACGGTTGATCTAAGATAGACACTAACTACTGTGAGACCAAAGTTTGGATGAAACATGAACATCTTTAACTGGGGATTAGGAAACTAAAGCTGTCAGCAAAACCACTGGAAGCCTTTGCCCTCGTTAGTTGAAAATCCTCCCCCGCTGTACGGTCTGTTAACAGAATTTAAATGAGTTTCAACAAATTAAGTGTCAAGGCTAAATATGTCACATCTGTAAGAGGCTTTGCTCAGCCTCTATTACAAATGAGGGTTAGTTAATTGCGACTTTTACACCTGCCTACATACAAGAGAAATACCGGTTAGGAAGCCACGTGTACTAACACATCAGAGGAAAACCTAATTAAGACCATGCTTTATTGATGGTGCAACTCGGGCGTCTTCAAGCGTAGGCATATTGTTTTCAGAGATTCCTTGTCACGAACTATTTTCCCTAATGGAATATATTTAATCTCAGTTATGTTTAGTAAGCTAAACGTGCAAATATGAAAGTTATGAAATCAGTCTAGATTAGTTGTCATTTTACAGCTGCGTACCTTAATTTTGTTCATCGCGTTTCATGATGTCTTTGAGACATCCTTCAATAGCGAAAATAAAACACATATTGTTGAAATTACACTTCATAAGTTAACGCTCACTTTGCGTTTACACATTCGAATGTCAAACACATCAGTTAACCGTAGCAATTTTGGCAGGCCATTGGAGTGACCAGGGATCAAATTTTGGAAAACACTAATTTTTATTTCTGCACAAGATCCTTCATAAGTAACCAACAGCTTTAGATCTCAGTAAAATATATTCATCTTCACAAAGTCAATGTAATTGTGCTGATTCTTCTCTCAGAGAGTCTATATGGAATATTTTAATTAAAACTTTAAGAAAATATATGACCCAATCTATATATTTGAGCATGCCAAATTTGGAAAAACGACAAAAGTGACAAAATCTGGTTTGTTATCTTCCACATGGACAATTGATGTTCCTTTTAGTCAGTGCTGCCGGAATAACTTGATTGAAGTCCAAACAAAACCTAAATTACAAGATAGTTGCACTAAGATACATAAGCAAATGATATAACTTAAGGTAGGCAGCTGTAAATTTCTATTATCCTACCTTATGTAAGAATCTCGATCTCTGATTGGTCCACATGATCCTAGATAAATACTGATATCAAATACTGATAAATTATTTATACCCCAATACATAAAAAGAATGAAAACAAGCGTGCAGATTGAGCGTCTTGAAATGTACAATGTATGTTACCTCGAACACATGATCAAGCCGGTTACTTTTGATGAACAAACATGTACCTTTGAACAAACTGTAGTCAAAGGGTTTACGCAGTTAGTTTTTCTTACTCTATATTTTCATATTATATGCGTTTTGTTTAGACATGCGGTAAGATAAATTCGTTATACCATTCAGACTCGGGGTCGTGGGGAGATATCAGCCTCTCGCGTGGTGTCATATCTCCTCAATGACCCCGCGTCTGAATGGTGTAACTTATATTATTTGTATGGCATCCCGAGATCGTCTTCCAAGCGCCATACAACGTGTAAATGTCTAAGATCGTTATGAGTTGTTAAACTATGGTACAATTGTAAACGATGGATAAATTCATGGCAACAAATCACTTAATCGTATGCATATATGTTCTATGCATAGTTTGTAGTTTAAAAGAAATAGACATCAAGAAAGAACATATAAAGTCCTGATAGGTATTGCCTAAAACCGAAAATCACCTTCTATTGAAATATAAAATACCTCGTTTCAACAAGATGATGGTTGTTAGAATTTAATCATACACTCTCAATTTGAGCGGTTGCCAAAGAAAGTTAAGCTGTATCACTTTCCATCAATGGACATACACCAGGACTGATCAATTACCCTGCTGACAGGGTCATTTGCAAATTGAAGCCTATTGTAATGTTAATCTTTACTCCCACGCATTTCCATTAGCTGGCTCAGGCAACCTCTTTAGAACCTAACTATTCCCCATTCTAATGTTTCAATCCCTAAGATTGCTGACGTCTGCAATATTTAATGAAGCATCGTGTTAAACGACTCCGAAGTCTCAAATTAAGCGATGCTTGTGGTTTATTGTTATTTATGGCTGAAAATGATTCAAGTTATATAAAACACCAATCCAGAGTCGATGGATTGGCATTGTGGTGAAACGAATAAACATGAGCTTCAACTGGCACCAATTTATAGAATGTTTTTGAGTTGCAATGTAAACATGCAAATTGATCTTGACACTTAGCGTCTGGTTATTAAACTAACCCCATAGATAGATACATACATACATACATACATACATTTAATGGCCAGAATCGTTAAGGCATATTGGACGTTTTTGAATAACATCATCTGGTTTGTTAAACTAAATTTTTGGTAATAAAGTGATGAACTGAATGTTCGGGAAAAATAATCATTCACGAATAAACAAGCAAGTGTCATTAATCAGTAAGGTAAGACGGTATTTGAGTTATAGAAGACCAGGGCTCAGAGATATTAAAATTATTCAAATCATCTGAAGCAGGCTGTCAGTTCATTAACGATAACCGTTCACAACATCACGAGTCACATGAAATATCCAAGTTATGGGCATCAATAGAAATAATAAAACTGGAAAGATAATTTTATAGTTCAATTAAAATTTAGTAACCCCTACCCATATAAAACTCAGATTATTTGCAACCCCATTAATCACAAGAACCTTGTACCGATGGCCAATAGGCAGAATTTGTCAATGTTAAAAATGACATTTGCAGGCCCGAAAATAAGCAATTTCTTTTCAAATTGTATAGACAAATTTCTTGAAATTATTAAATAATGTTTTGTTATAAATGTTTGAACACGAAAACATGAAAAATCTACAATATCTTTGACAAACAGGTTTCTATAGAACACATAATTAAAAAATTAAAAACTATTTTTAAAAAGGCATTCTAATACAAAGTCTTTGTTAATATCAATGTTAGCACCATTTTTAAATCATATGCATGAGATAACAATTCATGTTCATTTAGAAAGTGTAAGTATTAATTTATATCATTAACTATAATTGTTTTCTTCCTTAAAAGACTACTCTGATTAAGTTTTGTTGCACAAAATACAATTCATAATATGGCAATACAGAACGTTTTATTGCAAATAATGCAATTAATAAAATGGCAATATTGAACGTTTTGGTGCAAATAATACCATTCATATCATGACAAAACAGAACGTTTTGATGCAAATAATAACATAAAAAATATGACAATAGTGAACGTTTTGATGCAAATTATACTAATGCAATTCATATACATTCACTTCCCTTTCTTAACAACCTAAATCCGTTAGGAGGGTTTTTCTTACTTTCATTCTGCTATACCTAATTTAATATATTCGATATCTCACAATGTACACTTACTAACTGTTTAGTAACCTAAACCATATTAGCAGGTTTTCACTTTATTCTACGCCATATCATACAATCATGTTAATCATAATGTTCGATCTTTAACACATGATAATTAGCATAATCACCCTAAAACTTAATATACTCAACACGTTATCTGTATATCATTACTATACCGGATTCGAAATCTTAATTTAATTAAGTAAATTTTACCAGAGTAATCTCGTTTCAAAAACATTAAACACACGCCGAACAATCGCTTTATGATGTTCTTGATCAAACACTGTATTTTTTCAATTAATTTGCTACAGTTAAAGCATCATTACTATCAGATATCTACAAATCGGCTGTTTTTGTCAGATTAACTAATTTTAAAAAGATTGCTGGCGACAATTACAAACTAGTATTTATTGAAATCTTGAAAGTTATTTGTTTCACCAAAATAACTAACTTTTTGCGAAGATTTAAATCAAAAACCAACACAATCAACAAAGTAACATTATAACGACTTTTATGTAAGAGCTAGAAGTGGTCCTTATTATTTCCTAATGATGATATATATTTCAAACCCTTCTTATGAAATGTAACTGCTGGGCTGGGTCTTTATTTAATAAACTGTAGACCTTAAAGGGACAGTAGCACGTTTTAGGGGAATGTAAGGTGATGTCAGGAAAATGAAAATTAATGGTTCCAATCAAAAGGCAATGCATTTAAAGTAAATGGAGCAGTAATAAATCAAAAATATAATGCAAACTTAAGTTTATCCATGCGATTCATTTTTCTTACACAAAATGAATTAAAGGTGTTCACACAAAATGGCCGCATATGGATTTTATGTGAATCTTCATACTTTGTCCTCTGACTATGGATGATTGATTTGTGCTTTTTGAGATTTTTGACACTGTCAAAATAATACATTTAACATTAACTTAAAATAATCATTGAAAATTTTAAAATATAAAATTATTAAAAGCGTCCTACTGTCCCTTTAAAACCTATTTTGTGTGTGTTACAGATTCTGGTCTCGATGCATGCCGAAGAAATCGTTTGTGATGGCGTTGGTACGACGACCAAGTGAAACGTTCTTTGACTGGAACTGGATCCAGGTTGATTCAAGCTGCAATTGTGCTATATCTCCTTTCATACAAGTCAGAGTTGACTAACAGTATAAACCTACCCGCAATACTCCGGGCCAAACAGTCTTCAATGTTCTTTGATGTATTCAGCAGAATTATTTGTGTATTCGTAAAAGAAACTTTTTCAACTGAATTTGACTTTATCGGTATACATATATAATCATAAATGTTGCGTGGTTTGTAAATAAAATAAATGTATGAAATTTAAACAGATATTTCCCATACTTATTATGTTTATGATCAATTCATAGATAAATGAAGTTGATGTAGTCTTATACTGATGCATTAAACGATTTTCATTAACGTTACTAAAATATTTTCTTTGTATGTACATTTGTCACATTTGGAACATATTTATGGTTTCTTGCAAATTCCTAACCTGAACATTTGTAAAACGGATTAGGTTCTACTGTTGTCCAATACAAAATCGTATCAGAGCTCCGACTCACGTTTGTTGATATAAAAGATGAATTTACATTGTCAGAGTAAAGGTTTTATTCACAGCAGTTACGGAAAACCCTATGTTCAATATGAGTCACTAACTTTGATTGTTAATAGCTGGACTTGGGGAAACTAGTGTGGTGAGAGAATATTCTTAATGGAATTCGTTTTACGTTTTCTTGTAAAATCTAAATGAGGATTTTATAACAGATGGTTAAATACTGCATATTTATGATGTCCCAAGTATCGTAGACTAATCATAAGCTCAATTTAGTGGTGCGTCATAATCATGTCATATTGTACGTCTTTCCCATTGATCTACATGTTTGTTTCGATGTAGCATAACTAATTTTATGAGATGAATTCTGTACATATCTTTGTCAACTTTAGAAGTAAATTTGAAATAATTTCAGTTTGAAGTTAATGTTTTTAGATAGGTATTTCGACGACTATTTAGCAAATGATATCCCATCTTATCTACGTATATATCTGCTATAAACAAGTCTCCCATCAGCCGGCATGATAGATTTTATTTAACAATGACATATAATGTATAGATCAATATCATTTAAAAATAAACACGGTATGTAAACGGAAAATATCTAGCCGTTGCTAGGGTGATTTCTCACAAATGTGCAACGTTTGAAAACGATTAAAGCCGGATTCCTTTCACGAAAATTATTCATGCTGCACTAAAATATCATGAAATGCTTTGGGAATAACGTCAATATGATATTATTATGATACAAGAGGTGTAGGCTCGGGAGCTTAATGTTGATTGGTATTGTGTTAAAAATCAGCCACATGTTAATGTTATGAATTAAAGTTTTAAAAATGTAACAATTATTTTTGTAGTTTGTTTAGTAAGTATATATGATAAAAATAGTATGATATGGGTATTTTCTCGGGCTGATATTGGGGTCTCGGGCTGATACCGAATGTGATATGAAAACACCCATATAATACTATCTATGTATCACCCAGAGAGGAAAGCGATGGCAAGTTATACACAATAAATAATTAAAATGTGGTAATAATGCATCATGTCATGACAGCGAATTTGTACTTCATTTTACTTGGCGTTAAATAGTCTTCAAATGTAGGCATTGTTGGTATGGGAACATTCAGCATTGTCTTAAATTGTCTTGAATTATATCAAACACTAACATCTGTATCTTTTTTTTTATAGATAGTTTATTTCTGTCAAAGAGGTCACATGCCCATATAGGACATCTGTTTCTAACCACTATCAGAGAGCGAATGTTAGATACAAACTTGCTTGACTCTCCTAAAAGTCATGTTGCAAACTTCTAGGTCCATTGTTTCTTTATATGTATATCTGGTTCCTTTATTTATCTCATTTGCATGGACATATCATTTAGCCCTTCCGCTACAATGGTTCAATGACATTATTGAACTCTCGCGGAGGAGAGCATTATTTCTTGGTAAGTGTGATATTTTCATATTAGCACATACAATAGCAACAATATGAGATCTAGTATACTCGATCGTCTATCGAACTGTCCTTCTACTTATATATTTGTCAACATCGTTAAGATAAGAAAGGTAATAAACATATTCTCGTCAGCCCTATCACGTTGTCCATTTGTTTATCATTCTTTTGAAGAACAACAAGGAACGAATATGCCATTGATGTTGTTCATAGATCAAACGCGATGCGATGAGTATATTTATTCAAGCGTACACCTAACTAGTCAGAATGTTTTTCAAGTCCTAACGTAAAGTGTAATAAATAAAAACCAACACTTTCTTTTTCTTTTCTTTTTTTCTTTTTTTCGATCAGCTTTTATTGACATTCTGATTTTGAAGTATACTGATAAATAATTAATTAAAACTGTCCATGTCGACTGAACGTGTGATTTCTGCTTCTGTGGATAAATATGACATGTTAAATTTTAAAAAGTATTTATCAAATCCATTCCATTTTAGGATAAATATGTGATATTTGAAAAGATTGTACCATCAATTTCTACCATAAAGGTTCGTACCACACGTGCAGAAAACCATGGAATGACTCTTTGAGTGGAACAATTCCACTGAATAAAGTATGAACTCGAACAAGAACACAATTGATAAAATCACAGACAACTAAGATGTGATGTTAATAGTTTTTCACTTTTCAATTGATGAAATATTGAATAATGTGGCCTTCCAATGATGTGTTGGCGAAGAAAAGTTTTCTATGGCTTAAGAGATATGACCCTCACTGGATCATTGTCCTAACTTGATCTCTAAAACCTCGTTGATTACAATTTGGCAAAAAGTACTGTTAGTAATCAGTTTCGTTTGATTATGATGAATGTCCTTCAACAGGTTAAATTGCAAAATCTATAGATTCAAATTGGCACAGAGAAACTAAGAGATCTGACATTCAAGGTTGGTTCTAACTAACACAGTCGAAATCACACATCAATCGAAACAATCTCAACAAAATGGTAATATATGTGACATTATAACTTGATCAATTTGAATGAGGAAATAATGAAGATTTTTTTCCTTGCATTTTGCGAAAGTCAAACAACGACAAAACCTTCAAAAGGTTTTATAAGCGCTTTCAACTAATGATGGGTATCGTTCCTCATTTCTGTATTGCAATATATTGCGATACAGAAAAGCGTATTGCAATATATTGGTACTTTCTTAAAAATGTGCATGCGATCTTGTCTTAATATAAGCTTAAAGAACGACCATCATTGCTCAATCACTGTTTATGATCTGTATACATATTTGAGCCATTTTCACTCCACACTTTGTAAAGACCTTTCCGTCAATCATGTTTTATTTGGATTTTTAAATGAAAAAAACTCGTTTTAAAACGTTCGATAAATTGGATATTTTCAGAAGTGTGTACCGATTCGTATCCCGTTGTACCTGTATTGCAATATACCATTGCCCGGTCATAAAAAAAGTCATAAACGTTACCTAACGTGACGGCGGGTTAGCGCAGTGCTTAGAGGTCAAATTCCGCCAGGGGTTCTGTAACTTTGTCTACAGTAGAGAACTATTCTTAACGCAGTAAGGTTTGGGTGCAATAGTACACTGAATTTCAGCGCAGTCAATGCTCGCAGGTATTACTGCAATACATAGCCACAATAGTGTTGTGGGATTTCCCTGCAATAATACAAGCAGCCGTGACATATGTTATATACTCTTGAAAGCGGCGTTTAACCCCATGTCATCTCACCTTACAAATGACGTGTTAGATTATTACCACACCTTCGATTTCAAACAAGCTACGTAAGCTTAGGGCAAAACAGCTGACAGGTGACGTCATTTAACTTTTGACATTTAGCCATTTTTGAGGAATGACAGTTCATCCTCCGCTCATTTCTTCACCTTTAATTTTATTGAATTGTTGTTTTAAGAAATGTTGGATTTGTTAGCCTTTTCTTTTCCATGTCAAGTATGTATAAAATGATCAAGGAAGTCGTTAAACAGAAATAAAAGATATGTTAAATATCGATGGTTCAATGTTCTCACGTTTCACTTGCGATATAGTATTAGCTACCTTGTTGACAAATTCAATTTCTCATTTTGTTGTTGACATTTAAAATATTTTAAAATTTATTCTTAAGTACACATGGAGCAATAAGTACAGATTTGATTAATGGATATGAAAATCGTAATAAAAAGGGACTTCATTTCCGGAACCATTGGTTTTTGAATTGAGTTAGAATGGGGAGGGGAGTGCGAAAAGAAAGGAGACAGCATTATATAAAACAATCTTTCATACCTGTATAATGGAAAAGCACAAAAGGAAGCTTGGAAATACATGCAGTATATATAAATAAAGCGAAGTATTGAAATGGTCAATGCGTTACCTTCCTCACACGCTTTTGGTGACAACTTGAAAAGAGCAATTGGGTGTCATTTTGGCTTATCTTTTAAAAGGGCAGTAGCACGTTTTTAGGGGGAATACAAGATGATGTCCAGAAAATGAAAATTAATGGTTCCAATTGAAAGACAATGTATTTAATATAAATGAAGCAGTAATAATTCAAATATATAATGTAAAGTTTAGCCATGCCATTCCTTTTTCTTACACAAAATGAATTAAAGGTGTTCACACAAAATGGCCGCCAATGGATTTTATGTGAATTTTCATACTTTGTCCTCTGACTATGGATTATTGGCTTGTGTAATGAGATTGTTGACACTGTCAATATAATACATTTTGCATTTACTTACAGTCATAAGTGAAATATTTAAAATATAAAATTATCAAACAACGTGCTACTGCCCCTTTAAGGGCAACAGCAACATTTCCAGAACGTAGCAGCATGTTTAAAAATGAATGTGGACAGAAAACATGTCGTGATTAAAGAAACAAACTAGTAAACACCAGCATGACAAGATACAGTCTGTTAAGTGAACCCTGCTTGTTTCTGTGTCGCGTAACATATCCTTATATATCTTACACAGATAATCAAGGGTTTGTAGTACCTATTGTTTAAATTGCCTCTAATTAGTTTATAACACATGGCCTTTCTGCAGAGTGTGAAGCATCTCTTTACTCAACCAGATAATGTATATTTATAGAAAAAATATCATCTTACAAGTAAATGTTACTGGCTCTAGGGAAAGTGTCTTCGCGTAGTAACTTAAAAAGGGTTTATTCGTTTTAGAAATAAATAAACAAGCATTGATTGTTTTGCAGCTTGTAACATGTATTTGACATACTTTAATCGCCCTAGAAGCAAGATCTGCTCCTAAACAGTAAAATAGGAATCACATATAAAACTCATCCAAGACCTTTTCATATCAAATGTATCGACACGGGTTGACTTAACCTAATCAATGAGTGTTGATAAATATATACCTTTTAAACAAAAGAAACGCATTAGTGATTTTGAAATTTTTAGACCTGGGTTAAACGTAATATAAAAATACATGTATAGAGACTATTTCATTGTTTTTGCCGAATATCATTTCTATCTCATCGAGTGGAGTGATAAATAAAGTGATAGTTTCACGAGTGGCGCAGCCACGAGTGAAAATGACACTTTCTCACTTCACGAGATGAGATAGAAATGATATTCGCCAAAAACAATGAATTAGTCTATTTATTATATAATATGAAATCATAAAACAGAGTTGTCGGACATCGGAAGGCAAAGTTTTTCTGTTGTGATGAATGACAGTCTAGCAACAGTTACTCCATTTATCCTTTCTCGGTAGAAAAAGTTCGATAGAAATAATGCGATATTTAATCGGAAATAGTTTTTCGAAAAATATATAATGTGTGAATGTTAAATGATATCAGATCCACAATATGTTTTTGGTTATAATTAGGTGAAACAAAGGCTCCTTATCTATTTTGGAAAGTCAGTTTTGACGCAAACGGATACAGTGAGGGAAGCACTATGTCGGTGTGACAGATCTCTCGCTTCGTAAATTTATTTTGCGATAAAATGAACAATTATTACCTACAACAACAAGATATGAACTTCTGGTTGTTTTTCGATATCGAAGGGTACATTGTCACTGAAAATTTGTAACACTTACATACCGAAAACATCGTAAAGAGTCGTTTTTCTTCAATCCTAGACAACGCCGTGACGCGAAGCGTGCGTTCGATTTCCTCAAAGGGAGATAATCGTGTTTCAAGGGGAGGTAATAGATTCGGTCCTACTTTTCTCACCGCAGTGAAAATATGGATTATATTTTCACTGCAGTGAAAATATGACTTTCTACTGCTTTTCTTAAAATATGGATTATATTTTCACTGTATAACCCTATATTTCATTGCTAATTATATAATAAACTGTCATATTTTTTCCTGAACCTATTTGTGACATGGTTATTTACATCCGTGCAAAAAAACGGGGACTTTTCAGCCATTTCGTTTGTGTAAGAAACATTTGAAAACAGTTTTGCAAAAATGTACTTAAGAAATATTATTAAAGCAAAAACAACATGTAGAAAGCACAAAAGCATGGGATCTCATAACTATAAAAGGCAAAATATTGTTTACATTTTTGTTATTCGTTTAAGCATGAAGATGAGGATATGATTATGAAATGTCAAAAATCAAATCAAATAAAAATTAAAAAAATATCAAAATTTCAGTTTCAAAATCTGTCGTTGCCTGAAATTAGAATGTTGATTAGGGCTCCATATTAGGTCATTTCGGTCATTTCATCCAGACAAATTTTCGATAAGAAGATACCAATATTTGTACGACACCATAGAAAAATGTGTTTACATATCATGTCAATAAGTTGTCTCAATGTCAATAAGCTGCGTCATCGTCTTGTAGCAGCCATAGAGATAACATAACAGATCCCTGTTTTGCGAGGAAAGTACTTGCTTACCGAAAGTGGATATTCGACCATGAGAGCCAGTTATCGGTCCTGTTGAGAGATCTATAATTGTGCACTCGCCGTCAATGTTTTTTTTATGGGTAAAATGAAAATTTCGCTATAATTTTATTCGAAAAGGTCAACAGATTTGGTTGAGAGGGTGTTATAAAGTAAGTAACAATATCCATTACACAAGATCTGCCTGATGTGCTGTTTTTGGCATAATTTTGCAAAAATCTGTATATCAACAACACCCACGAACGTCAAATGCATCTGAGAATTATGGCCTGTCAGGGGTACTTTTCAAGCATAATGGAGTATATTCAAATACAGCTCCACTATGATGTCAAGATACTAGGCAAAAAGTCCCCAAAACACAAGATTTGAACCCTGTTAGAACGCAAATGTAATGAATTTTATTAACGTGCACATCAACGTCGCATTACGTTTAAGACACTTCAACGACCGACCATCGGAATGCGGGAGGGATGGGGAACTTTGCCTTTCCCCTTCATCGCCAGAAAGATGCCAATCAAGAATTAATTGAAAATATAGCAAAACAATGACTTCGGGGCCAAATGTTGGTCTAATAACACATAAAAGCAGAACAAAAACTGACGTTGATGTGTATGACAACACTTTGTATACAGCCTTGTGAAATTTCAGTTTCACTAATGGCAATATATTCTAAGAAGAATTGGCTCATGCGTTTCTTTTTATATTTTTGATATTAGAAGACACGAGGGTGAGGTTTTATTTAATATTCAAAATCATTGTTCATCACATTTCATTGAAAATATCATTATCTAAACAAAAAACTTAATATTATATTTTAGCGCAAAATGAACCTAATCGTTTTTTCAATACTATGTTGATAAGTGAACAAACTTAATGTACGCAGCTGTAGCAATGCCAGGTCGGCTTGTCCCTTTAAATCATTGTTGCAGCCAAATTTAGCCAGACAGATTCATAATTGTTGTTCTCACTACACAATATACAGCGGAAACACTCCCACTTACAGTAGGCTTGAAACGATCAGATTAAAGTGATGAATGAGATATTTTCAATAAAAATAATCTTTATGGAATAAGAATTGGATATTCAGATGCTGTCACAATGTGGAGGTTTTGTTTTCATCGGCAGCATTGTTACGCTCAATTTTTACCAAGGAGTAAATGAATTCTTGTTTTTTTTCCAAAGTGAGATTACTCCAGTGTTTATAACTATTTAAATGAAATGAAAATGGTGGCAGCTCTCTTATTTTCTGTTATTTTCTGCATCTGGTACAGATGAATTTTCTTGAAATTCTTATAAAAAATATCATATTAATTCTATCCTCACAAGGGGCATTCAAGTAAGCTCGATCTAGTGTATATTCGAATAAGCCCAGTTTCCTGCAGGTCCCCCTAGCGGCAAATTGTTTCACCACACACCATTTTTGGAAGTGTGGTTGCTGATTGCACGGCTAACTTTGATTGCCTGTTAAAGATTTTTCCCTTTCTAGCCCGCAAAATGGGCTCATTCGAACAGAGGCTGAATCAAGATGATTTGAGCTATCTCTGTGGAGATTGTAATATTTTGTTTTATGTGAATTATTTATAGGGTGTATGGTGTGGATTAGTCAGAGTGAGTCACTACCCTTTCTAATAAAGGAGATTTTAAAAGGCGTGCTTTTCAAAAACCTGATATTGTTTTGAAATTCGAAACTAATTCTGCTCGCTGGCTTATACAGAGAGTAGTCCTGTTTCAGCCCTGACTATCATAAGTGTCTTGAACTATCCTGCATTTTATGGTATCGTTTCTTTTGCATATGGTAGGAATTTTTATTTTTTATTTTTTTTATTTTGCAATTTTTTATTTTGTGAAAAATGAGATATTTGTACAAAACTAGCATTTGTGATAATTGTTGATGTAATGAGTATGCAAATATATATCGAATCAATATCTTCATCAACTTTTCTAATACACGAATATTGTGTAAAAACAAAACACTGATTGCTACTTTCGTCTATATTTTAATAATGACAATAAAACGATTTGAGAATAATTTTGAAAAACACATTCCTATATGTATTTGTACTGTTCGAGTAGCATTCTAGATGATGTATGGTAATACAGTACAAGATTGTATAGCTATTCAAGTTCTATATTCCAAGTTCTTTGAGAGGCATTTTAGAAGTTGGACTATCAAGAAGACAAGGAGTTTTTATGGATTATCTTCTTTATTGTAGAATGTAGCGACGTTTCGGTATAGATTCTTATACCGTTTTCAAGCATGCTAGAGCATAAGAATCTATACCGAAACGTCGCCATATCTATAATAAAGAAGTTGATAATCCATAACAATTCCTTGTCTTCTTTATTCCAAGAATAGCGACCTTTCGGTCTAGATCCCACGGACCGGAAGGATGGAACGCAGTATGTATATATAGGTATGTTTGCAGTCTCAACAAATCTCATTGTTTTCTCATTTGTTGTGAATTATGCATCCCTCCTATGAATAATGAATTATATAAACATAAAATCTTTTACTTAGCTCTTTGTGATTCGGTGTTTTAATTCAGGATAATATGTTATAGTTTATATCGCAAACACTATTTATTGGAAACACATGTCATTGAAATATTGAGAAATTGATTTTTTAATATTAATCTATCTGCAAAAGTAGAAATTCTTGTATTATCTCTGGCCGGGTCGCTTGTGGGATTCGAACTCGCACCCTACCGCCAGGCAACACCGTAAGCACTGCCCGTTACAACAACTTATCAAACGTTAGCACTCTACGGTGAATATCATTCTTGAGAATTTTGTTTCGCATTGAAACTAATTTTTGTTCACTCAGCATTATGTTTTAAAACCAATGTATATGAATCATTTTCTGTCTCAACCACTCATAATCGCGCACGATATGATTGAATTTTGACCTGTCAGTCGTCTACGATTAGACATTGAAAACCATCGTGATTTGATGACAATGAATGTTATACGTAGAGTATGATAACTATCATATTCCGCTGTATACACAGAATTTCCATGAGTCACCGTTCATAAATAGTACTGTAAGAATCACGTTTTTGAAATGAACTGAAAATAATTCGGTCGGGGTGTTCTATTACACATAATATATACTATTGACACCAGTATACTTTATCATTTTCGAAAACAAAATGAAAAGTTGACTCAGCATGATTTCGATTTTACTGAATATGAGACAGGTTGATTTTTTTTCAAACTGAAAGCTTTGCTTACAATGCTAAAAGTAGTCAAAACACGATATACGCGTTTGCGGTGTCAAAAAAAAAGAATCTTCAACAAGTTCAAAAAGTATTTGACATATATTGATATCAATTGATTTTTTTCTATTGATTTAAACTTCATTTTAAATTATATACAAATTGATTTTGTTTTAAGTATTATGTAAAGTTTGTTTGATTAATCATTATTGAACAGTGCTAATATTAAGCTTTCATGTGAGCTTTTTACCGCTGAAATTGTCAATCATTACAGGTGACTTTCGAGAGAACCCATTGTCATCAAGATTTTATCTTAATGGAATTACGTACATTTTACAATTAATTAATGCAATAACATAAACATGACCATAATAATATAGCTATTGAATAAAACATGTAAAATACTACAATGAAACGACATTTGTTAGGGAACGTGATACTAGTGCCAAAGTATAAAGACATCATAATAAAAAATCAAAATGTCAACATTGTTATTTCATCATTCTAAAAATTGGTTCTAAAGCGTCCTGATATGGATATTTATGATGTCAGCAACAATTTCATTTATTAATGACGGGTTACGTTTACCATTTTAGCAATATACAACCATACAATCTGTTTACAAGAACGTTATGACAGTGTCTGTGTTTGAGTGTGATCATTTTCACGTAGTTCCCTAGACCAAAAATAGACAGGGCCGGTAATGATAGTGTTAAACAATATAATGTTTGACAAGGTCTCTTTCTCTTACTAAATGCTAGTAATTTGCATGGTCATATTGACAGTGATTCAAATGTTGGAAGAAATAATTTTATCTCATTATTTCTCTGACCCTGAAATCAAAATATTTTGAGAGGAATGAGATTGTCAAAGCAACACATTTTTTTCTAAGATTGAACTAATGGAACCACGATAGCGAAGGATATCCCAATACTACAGTCATTTTGAGAATATGAGGAAATGGAAACAAATCATCATTTCGTTTATTGAGAACAATTCAAATAAAGCAAAGCGAGACCATCTAGGCCTACATGCTGTAGCATTATGCGCACAACTTCGTTTTTAATCAGGGTCTTACGTTTTCATCAATACAAATTGCCAGTTGAATAAATAAACTACCGATTTGTTGAAGGTTTGAGATGTGTGGATGTTGTTTAGGGTGTTTAATCGACGGTTAAACATCGAGCTGTACTGTTAGCTTGTGTTGTTTTACATAACGAGGGCACACAAGGGGGTATCACATCGCCTACTAACACGTCACGAGGCAGTCACGCTTCAGTGCGTTTTATTCTGTTCGCCGGCCTAATTAGGCGGTGTTCTTTATACAGTCGTAATTAAGCCGTTTCTAGGTCGATTTCAGAAATTTAAAGTTGAGTCCATGTGAAATTGTTATCACTATTTCATGAATCCCGAAAGTTGCCATATACATGTAGCATTTCAGTCCCTCTTTAAAGATTGTTGGCTTTGATGAAAGAAGGTTCAACACTTTTTTTTCAGTTTTCCTTTAATTGAATGATCTTTACACACTTTTAACTGAAGTACTGAAGTACCACTTGAAATTATAAGTAATTTGATTTTTGTCAATTTTACATTAAATTACTGGGTAACTTGATTATAAGGGGTAGACACAGTAGGCGTAATTTTCTTCACTTTTTTTATCCAAACCGTTTCTAGTATTTTGTACCCTTATGGATTAAAGATTTGGATCTTAAGACATCGATATTTCTATTGAACGTTTATAAAAATAATCCACGTGTATATTATGATCAATTTTAGAAAATGATTACCAATCCTTTAAAATAATATGGCCATTCTATTCATTTTTGAGTCAGATGAACGTTATAAAATAGAGAAAATATTTCTTCGAAGGTTTGACTCTTGAGTTCACAAACTGTATGTTAACTTCACAAGGTAAAAGTATGTATTTATTCAAGTAATGTACATTAAACGAATTCCCCGAAAACTTTCTTGAAAATCCTAAAGCTAAAGATATAAAACACATTTACCGTTTGGAATACATACAGGCGAAAACTAGTTTGAATGCAGTTTTTAAGTTCTTGTATAGAATTTTGAATCAATTACATTAAATTAAAAATAATTTTATATCATTAGTTCAAATACGAATTTTCTTAACATCTCACCTTACAATGATCACATTCAAACGGTATTTGGAACCAATAATCAGATATGTATGTTCATTCATAAATATTTTAAATGCACTGTTATATATACTTGTATACTACTTTTATCTATCTATATTTCAAATGTCAAACCACATATACCAGCAGTAGCACAACATTTTCACAATGAGTAGTGTAGAATGGCACATAGATATACCTTATAAAGGTTATCATGAATCAGTAGTGGAATATGTACTTAATAAAGGTTTTTTTTATAGATCAGTAGCAGAAATATAATATTTAACATATACAAAAAGCACATATCATACAGACTGCCTAGGAAGAGTTAAAACTATAAAATGACAGACACCATTAAAGGGGCAGTAGCACGTTTTTTGATAATTTTATATTAAAAAATTTTCACTAATAATTGTAATTTACTACTAAATGTATTATTTTGACAGTGTCAAAAATCTCATTACACAAGCCTATCATCCATAGTCAGCGGACACAGTTTAAAGATTCACATAAAATCCATTGGCGGCCATTTTGTGTGAACACCTTTAATTCATTTTGTATAAGAAAAAGCAATCGCATGGCTAAACGTTACGTTATATATTTGAATTATTGCTGCTCAATTTAGTTTAAATACATTGTCTTTCAATCGGAACCATTAATTTTCATTTTCCTGACATCACCTTATATTCCCCCTAAAACGAGCTACTGCCCCTTTAAGGCTTCTTGAAAAAATAAAAACTTCCAATTTATATCAATTATCCGAATCAGAAAATATATGAAAGAGGTTTAAATTTAAAATTAATAAAATACTTGTAGATTAATACTGTAAGATTGCCCATAGATCATATTTCAATTCTGATTTATTTCCATTATTCAAAATTTTGAAAAAAACTAGCAATATGAATAACAACAACCCTCTCTTTACATTTTACATCAAGGAAAAGCTTTTTTCACAAGTAATGAAAATGTATCCTTGACATCATTAGACCAGAGACAAATGCAATGCATTACCTGTTCTTAACAAAACCTAGGGACTAAGTGTAATCACAGCAGGGTTAACAATGAACAGGAAATGTAAGCCGTTAAAACGCGAATTAATTCTCTGAAAACACTATCATGCCAATCTTCTGAAGAAAGACTTTGGTGAAACTAATGCAATGCTCCAATGGTCTGGTATGTTTTCGTTTTTGTTTACTTGAATCTGTGTGAATAAAAAATAATTCTGTAAAACCTCCTAATTTCTATACAAGCTGAAAATGAATACATAAACATCAATAGCCATATCCTTTACAAATCACGATGAACACATAATTCTTAAGGTAAACATAAAATACATAGAGATAATTACCCGAGTCGGTGTGTCATATGGCTTTTACGAAACGAGTAATTCTTTGTATTGCCCGAGTGAGGTTTATACACAAATTTGCACGAAATTCGTAAAATGATATGACACACTTCAGAGGAGATAATAATATTTTTAGTACCCGATTGAATTCCATTGAAGTTAGAAAACGGGCCGCTTCCCTTGCGACGACCGGCGACAGTGACGTCATAAACAATGGTTTTAATGACGTCACATGCGTAAAAATACGGGAGCTCGCGCTACAACAATCGTTGCAAGGCAAATTGATATACATGTAGTAGTAGGTTTGGGCATTGGGTTAAGGGTTGAGGGGATGACACGGTCAACAAGTTTAGATGTGTAGTTGTTAAAGCGACTCTTTACCCTGAGTAAATGCAGGGACGGGCTCTTTGACTATGTTATTGTTTTGCAATTGCATGCTGGGGAAAATTTCGACTGGTTATACGACTACAATGCGCTGGAATTAAACGCTCTTCTGCTCAACGGATCATGGAATACTATAGGGAACAAAGGCATATTTACCACTATGGGTTTGAAACCAGCGGTAATAAATATCTTTTTAAAGAAAGAATCTTTTCAAATTCACAGTGTAACACATGATCTGGGTCAGATGAAATCTTATGAGATAATTTCAAAACTAATTTTTCATAAAGAAAAGATACATTTCTAAAAGAAAAGTTTTCGAGTAAGGATTTATTACTCAAAGACAGAGACCATAGCAAAATTGAAAAAAAGAGTTAAAATGGGTGAAGACATGCTGGAGGTGTTTTAGTTCAGTTAGTTTAGTTACCATAAAATTCAATGAAAGAATGAATAGATATTACCAAATGTGATTAAGGAGAACTACTCTTTAAAGGGACAGTAGCACGTTTTACAAATGTTTCAATACCCCTCCTCCTTGCTAAGGTTACCAGTTTATACAAAAGTAAAGCCGAAAAATTCTGATTACCCAACTCGATTATCCGTAGTCGTTGAAAAATTACAAAGTAATAAGCGAAAACTTGTGGCAGTCATTTCTGTGTGCGAACACTTCACTTCACTTGATAATTCGCGGAAAAATGAATAGATTAGCTAACCGTTTTGAAACTGTCACTTTTGATATTAAAAATTGACTCGATGTTTGTAACGTATATTTTTGGTTTCATGAGATCCCTCTATATTTTTAAAAAGCGTCGAACTGTCCCCTTTAAAGGGACAGTAGCATGTTTTTAGGGGGAATATAAGGTGATGTCATGAAAATGAAAATAAATGGTTCCAATTGAAAGACAATGTATTTAAACTAAATGGAGCAGTAATAATTTAAATATATAACGTAAACATTAGCAATGCTATTCCTTTTTCTTACACAAACTGAATTAAAGGTGTTCACACTAAAATGGCCGCCAATGGATTTTGTGTGAATCCTTATACTTTGTCCTCTGACTATGGGTTATTGGCTTGTATAATGAGATTGTTATCACTGTCAATATTATACATTTAGCATTAAGTTACAATTACAAGTGAGATATTTGAAATATAAAATTATCAAAAAACGTGCTACTGCCCCTTTAAACAAAATGAAGCAGTAACATTGAGCCATGCGATTCCCTATTCTTACACAAAATGAATTAAAGGTGTTCACACAAAAATGGCCGCCAATGGACTTTACGTGAATCTCTATATTTGTTCTCTGATTGTGGATGATTGGTTTGTGTAATGAGATTTTTGACACTATCAAAATAATACATTTAGCATTTACGTACAGTTATCAGTGAAAAATAGAAAATAGAAAATTCTCAAAAAACGTGCCCTGCCCCTTTAAAATATGTCCCTTCGCCTCATTACACTTAAACTTGGACCAGTATTAGTGAGTTTCCTGCCTTCCATCCTGCTGTGTAAACCTGCGTAGTCTCCTAGCTTTGACATTTTTAAAAATGGAATGTTGATGTTTGAACACTGAATTTCATAAATAACAATTATTCAACGTCGTGAATACCGTATTTCCTCTAATTGGGGCCAGGCCTCTAAATGAATAGCTACATGAATAGCGATTATCAGGTGTTATGGGCCGGCCTCGAACAAGGGTAAGATCCCGGGCCAATATTAGAGGAAATACGATAAGTGTTTTCAACAGCAAATACCACTTGATATCATAGTAGATAGGTTGGTGATACCATTGACACACAAAAATTGGATTTCAAACATATCAGGTAAAACTATAATTTTGAAACCGTTCCCCTTCAGTTTATTTATCATCATTACTGATTGTTTTCGCAGAGATAAAGTTATAGCCAAAATTCAAATTTCAAGTTTGGCTTCTCAGTAAGCGTGCACATTAAATAAATGTTATTTATTTTTCGTAAATGTTAGGCACCAAAATTGTCATTTTACATAACAATCAGATGATAAACCACGTTGCTTTTTCAACAGACTATTATACTTATACGTATATACCTTTTTAAACATCACTGTAATTCTGAACAGCAGGAAATTGTAATTTAAATGTCAGACGAAAACAAATATTGGACTTACATTTCGCAAATATTTTACTGTGACTGTTGCTTATAGCTTCTTATTCAGGCCCACTTTGTGAATCCCACGTTTGACCTTGGTATGTTTTAAAGTCCTTTTAAAATAACGCATTTTAGTGTCCTTAAGCAATCGTCTGTGTGTGGGGTTTCCGGCTTCCCACTGTTAACAATATTGCCACTTATAGAATGCCTGGAGATTAAAAACAATATGTCCAAAATGTCAAAGCTCCTATTTGAATAGGGATTCCTTTGTTTAAAGATACCTTGAAACTATTTTATTATTTCAAAACCATTTCATGTCATGTATGATGTTCCTTGGTACAGTAAACGGCGTCCTAAACTTCCAGCCATCTTAACTGTCTCTTTAAGACAGTAACACATTTTATGAAGAATATAAGGTGATGTCAAGGCTCGCAAAATACAATGTTTATTCCTAATGCAGGATATTTACGATCCAAAAACACACTCTCATGGTAACCTCTATTTACAAGAAACCTTTTACTTAACAAATCAACAATTACTTTCAAAGACAAAAGCCAAAATTGAAATCATTTTTAAACGCTTAATTAAAAAAAATGTAAATAGAGTCATTCGGAAAAATTATTTGTTCATCACTTGTCCACCACTTGATACTTTTGACTTTGATATAATTAGAACATTATGAATGAATTGAAAAGAGTTTTCCGCAATATTGATGTTCTATAGCCACCACTTTATTCAAAACCATATCGTGGTTTGGTGGTTTCAATGAATGGTATGATTTAATGAAGGAACTACATTGAGGTCATTGTGTTTGGTGTCTAATGTCCACGCGCAGTGACAAGGTGACAAATGCACATACATGCACTTCATGTTCGCAGTACAGCCACGACAGTTTCAAGACAAACAACCTTCCAGAATCCCAATAAAATTAGAAAACAAATATCAGGCTTTTTTCTAACAATAATAGTGTTTGCAGCGAAGTGATAGTCCCGCCCCCCTGAGAGATGAAAATAAAACATTCGATGACTGATTATTTTGTCTTTGTTTATGGCAGTTCGAAAATGGAAACATTTTTAGTTTCCTCGGTGTAATGAAAGTTTCTTTTCTAGCAGGTATTTGCAAATAAAGGCGTTTTTGTGATAAGTTAATAGACAGTTTACATTTCAAACACGGAATATTTGACACCATTGTAATTGTTATGTAATGGATATTTTGTTTTCTGACAATTAGCACAATGGATGATTTTTTTGGATATTTTTCACATCTTGTACTGAAGAGCATAACAATGTGTTTAAGGTCAAATTTTAAGATGGCATTAATGTTCCATCATGCTTTAATGTTAATGGCTCATTAAAATACCGAGAGAAATGTTAAGTGGACTTGTGCCACTACTATCCAAGGATGAGGTAGAAGACCGTAATTGGAATCAACAAGACCTACTAAAGAGGCTTGATCAAAAGTGACAGTCTTACAGTGGTTCGGAAATCATTACACTGTCTTGGTTTCTTCACTTCCAATGCATTTATTGGACCTTGACGTTGTGTAGACACAGGGAAGTTGGATCAGAATAGTAATATCTAAATTTGATAAATATAATTGTGTTCTGAAACTAATTATGTTAACAAAAACCCAAGTTACCTCATTTTATCAATTTCCCCCTTCTGCCCTTGGTGTTGAAGGTAGGACATCTAAAAAAGATTTTTTATAATGTCATATGTTTACCAATCTTAAAATGTCTGTGCTTATAAGAAGACTTATAAGTTTTGATTTCAAACAAATAAAACAATGATTTAAGACATATGAAACAATTCACATTTTAATTTACTTTGAAAATAACAGGTATGATCATCATTGGTGAATGAATAAGACTTAAACCTTTCTGTCAAAGGATGTTCAAGTTTAAGAAATCTTACGAATCAAATTCAACAAAAGGGGAGATAACTTTTCAATAGTTGCTTTGTAGAAAGGAGGACAAAACGGAATCGGAAACGGAGAAACTATTACCCGTTTCCAGACAATGTTTATTTATCAATAAAATATAGAACTTACCAAGGTGGTTCGGCAAGGCGAGTCTTTTTCTCTACTCTATTTAGTTTTGAATTGATACCTTTACAGGAGAGTAAGAATGAAGACAGAGAGTCGATCGTCATTAAAGGAGCCAAATTATTGGTTAAAGGCTGAGCATTTTTCCAAATTGCTTCTTTCCCTTGATGCCTATTATAGAAGTATGAAGCAAGTCATGATAGACATTCAGTCCAAGTAAACCTAGCCTCAATATTAGCCGTTTCACTCCGATATTGAGTCTAGAAAGGTCTAGTAGAGGGTCGCGTCAGCCGACCTTTCTGCGACCTATGACCCGCTAGGGTATTACGTGCGAAGGCAGACTATTGTGGCTTGGTAAGATGAATTCTGATTGGTCAATTCGATACGTGGGCTGACACGACCCTCTACTAGGCCTTTCTAGACTCAGTATAGGAGTGAAACGGATAATATTGAGGCTAGGTTTACTTAGACTGGATATGCATTTGAAGTATATCATGAATAAGTATGTTGGTTCGTTTTCCAGTTAAGAACTTATTATGTTGTAATTCAGATTTATGCTATTCAAATATAACTTGGTTTAACTATGTCATCTTTCCACTAGTTAAAACTACCTGTAGTCAGCAATAATGAAAATATACTAATGAATTACGATGTCTTGGTTGGTACAATTTAAATACTAAATTCTGTTCAATACAGTACTTCTAATGTCTTTTTCTGTGGTACCCCGTATAAAATTAAAGGCAAATAATATACTGCTATCTTTAAGGTAGATAGACCTTTATATGTTTTGAAAATATTGTTATCTAAAACCAAACTAAAATATCGTCTTTCTTTATTCTTCTATAAGAACCAAACTATGCTGTAAATTCTTTTGTAAATGTTATTCGTCTGACTTCTTTGATTGGCATTCTAGAAGTTGGTGCTATGATCAATAAAGAAGATTATGTTATGGATGATAGAAGATAATAGAATAAAGAAGTTGATTACCCATAAAAAATCTTCCTTATTGATCATGTTATTCATCTGTTTAAAGTATTATTTCTTCTGCTAAATGACGATCTACAAACACAACTCAGCCACAATACGTGTACACAAAAATGAAACAAGCCATGTTTACAGCGTCCAGAGCTTGGAGACAACGCAGGTTACACTGCAGGGAACCTGAGCAGGAAACAAGTCCGAGATGAGGCGAAGACATTTTTTCAAGATAATTTATCTTAATCACAACCGCAGGTATTATCATAGGCATTAATCTTACAGCGACTTTCTTGCTGCAAAGAAAACTCTGACGGAAAGATGTTTCGAAAGAACCATCTCATAAAGTGGAAATATATAGTATTATTCAAAACCCAAAACAAATAAAACAATGTGATAACATTGAAAATGCTTCATGAGTCACGCCATGAGTTGTGTGAGTCACATACTTGTTTGCAAGACTTCTTAAGGACATTTGAGAGTTTAAAGTTTCTATATAACTAGTATCTACATGTAGCAAATCAATGATCCTGTAAGTGCGATCATTATAATTAGTGGTTTGACACCAAAGTTGGAAATATCTTAAAATTTAAATAGTGGGTTACTATGTTTCATCAAGATATGTTTTTCTTTAAACAAAAACTGAAGAAAACTTTTTTCAGTATCGAACAACTTTGCATATATTAATTGGAATAAAATCCTACTGTAAGGGTACCAGCGAATTCGAGATTTTCGGTTTTGTATTCATGTGACGATTGCTAACTTATTCAATGCTCTCTATTTGCGTGCATCACAAAAAATTGTATCTAGTATCTATGTAAATGTGGCGTGTGATTAAAGGGGCAGTAGCACGTTTTTCGATAATTTTATATTTTAAATATTTCACTGATAAATGTAAGTAAATGCTAAATGTATTAATTTGACAGTGTCAAAAATCACATTACACAAGCCAATCATCCAAAGTCAGAGGACAAAGTATTGAGATTCACATAAAATCCATCGGCGGTCATTTTATGTGAACAACTTTAATTCATTTTGTGTAAGAAAAAGGAATCGCATGGCTAAATTTAACGTTATATATTTGAATTAGTACTGCGTCATTTAGTTTAAATACATTGTCTTTCAATTGTAACCATAATTTTTAATTTTCCTGACATCACCTTATATTCCCACTAAAACGGGCTACTGCCCCTTTAAGGCTTCTGGGTATACATATTACTATGAAAACATATGTTGACATGCAATTGACATTTGGAGATGAATTATTACAATGTTTTGAGTCTGTATCAACAAGTATGACATTAAGGTTCGTTTCAAAGTCAAACAATATGTCATGGAAATTATAGAATGTCTCTTTAAAATATGGAAGGTAAATCTGTATCAACAAGTATGATATTAAGGTTCGTTTCAAAGTCAAACAATATGTCATGGAAATAATAGAATGTCTCTTTAAAATATGGAAGGTAAATCTGTATCAACAAGTATGATATTAAGGTTCGTTTCAAAGTCAAACAATATGTCATGGAAATAATAGAATGTCTCTTTAAAATATGGAAGGTAAATCTGTATCAACAAGTATGATATTAAGGTTCGTTTCAAAGTCAAACAATATGTCATGGAAATAATAGAATGTCTCTTTAAAATATGGAAGGTAAATCTGTATCAACAAGTATGATATTAAGGTTCGTTTCAAAGTCAAACAATATGTCATGGAAATAATAGAATGTCTCTTTAAAATATGGAAGGTAAATCTGTATCAACAAGTATGATATTAAGGTTCGTTTCAAAGTCAAACAATATGTCATGGAAATAATAGAATGTCTCTTTAAAATATGGAAGGTAAATCTGTATCAACAAGTATGATATTAAGGTTCGTTTCAAAGTCAAACAATATGTCATGGAAATTATAGAATGTCTCTTTAAAATATGGAAGGTAAATCTGTATCAACAAGTATGATATTAAGGTTCGTTTCAAAGTCAAACAATATGTCATGGAAATTATAGAATGTCTCTTTAAAATATGGAAGGTAAATCTGTATCAACAAGTATGATATTAAGGTTCGTTTCAAAGTCAAACAATATGTCATGGAAATAATAGAATGTCTCTTTAAAATATGGAAGGTAAATCTGTATCAACCAGTATGACATTAAGGTTCGTTTCAAAGTCAAACAATATGTCATGGAAATGTAATAGAATGTCTCTTTAAAATATGGAAGGTAAGTCTGTCATTAAATATCAAATGTTTTCAATGATATAAGATATATAAGATATACAAAATGTCAGACATAATCACTTTGACTAAATAAAGTTCTGCCTAATGAAACACCTACACAGATATCAGCTTTCATAAATAAGTATAATCTTACTCGTTTTTTCATAGAAATTATTCAAACATATATTTACTAGGTGTAAGGTTTGATTTATGAGCTGTTTTTGTACGTGAATGTCTCATCAATTGTTAGGTTTTAGTAACATACTATTATATAGTATTGTGACTACACATATGATATAAAAAGAAATATAAATGATTTACTACCCATAGGGTTGAAAATAGGTAGTGACATATGTTCAATATGAGCAGATGAGTATACATGTACCAAGCCCCCATTCGCATCTCACTCCCCTACATTGGCAAAACATCGCATCAATCAACTTACATATCTTTATGATTTTATAGCTAAAGCAGTAGATCGTTTTAAACATATTTATTTCTATAAATATACAGAAAATGGATTGGCAAATAAGCCAATGGCTTATATTAATACCTCTCAATAACAACATAATATATGCGACGTACATGAAGTCTTATGATTATAAAAGTATACATAATAACAAGCACAAAAGCACAACATGCCCATGTATATAATCATTCTTATTCCAACGTGTGTTAGTTCAATAAAGGGCATGAATATAATACTTAAATCTCAAAATAGAGTAAATCGTTTTGATGCGGTAATAAAATCATGTACAGAGTTGATTATGCAAAGATTTACAGATTCTGGTATTTTAAGGTTTTCATACATGGTGTCATTCATGTTATAACCATATTTGAAATAAAATGAAGTGCCTCTTATGGTAGTATAGTTTGGACAGACAAAAAGATAATGAATGGTATCTTCATAGGGAGCACCACAACTGCATGATGGATCATCCGATATGAATCTTTTCACTTTATGTACATTTAAATCACTGCATTCTAATCTAAGTCTGCAATGCAGAATTTGACAAAACCTGTTTCCAGTATTTATATCAAACCCAAAAGAAGTTTTATAATTAAGTGTAATTCTATTTTGGATTCATCCGACTGCATTTGTCTTATATCTTCAGATAAAGAATTCCAAAGTTCTACAGAATTTGGTAAGAATGATTTTGCGTAAGAAAATGTTCTTACAGGTATTTTCTGTAAGTTTGATGAGTTTCTTAAATTAAACGGGTTTGCTTCAGAAACAGATTCTGGCACAAGACGGTTTAAATAATCTGATGTTTTCTTATTTACCATTTTATAAAATAAAGTCAATATCTGTATTCGTCTTCTTTCTACAAGGGGTAGGAAATTAGTTTCTTTATATAATTTATCATGACTTGTTCCCCTAGTAGCCCCACATATTGTTCTAAGTACATCAAGTTGTAAATTTTCAAGCATTGATGCCTGATTTACTGTACAATTATCCCAAATACAAATACAATAATCAAATAATGGCATGATAAAAGATTTTCGAGAGCTATCTTGAGAACAGGGAACAATGTGTTTTTATTAATTGTTTCCGATCTGATAACAGGGGCGTCTTCGCTGGCGTGCCGCAGGGTTCCGTATTTGGGCCGCAATTGTTTATTGTATATATTAACGATATAGTCGAAGGCATCAATAGCAATATACGGCTATTCGCGGACGATACATATCTATATGCGATTATAGGTGATCCTTTCGAATTTTCTGTTGATAAATGATGACTTGAATGGGCAGACAAATGGCAGGTATCCTTCAACCCAAATAAAACAGTTTCCATTCGTTTTGCTCGTAAATTGCAACCAGTTCAAATGCCAGATTTGACTATGAATGATGAGATTATCGACTCGGTTGAAAGTCACAAACATTTGGGTCTTATTTTACAACATGACTGTTCTTGGAACGACCATATTAACGACATTGTTAAAAAGGTTTCTCCAATGGTTAATTAACCTATCGCCACCTGTCAATCAAATTTATTTTCCGACCAATCATGGAGCGTTATATTTTCACTGCTCCATTGGCCTCGTTGACGACGCCATTTTGTTCGTCAAACAATGAAACGTGTTGTACTTCCTTGTTTGATTTCCTCTGTATCCGAAGTCAGGATATGCCATATGAACTCTAAAAGTGTGCAGCTGGTTTCTTGAGTACCGTCTTGATACGCAGACAAATATTATAAGATGTGTCATCTTCGGAAGAGGTTGCGTCACATAGTGCAAATAGACGTTGAAACGGGAAATTCGAAGCGGTGACGGACTAAGAATTAATTTCCTATGTTTATACAACATATAAATCTGAATAAAATATGAGATAAAGGTATCGTAAGTATTTATAATTGTTGCTGTTAATTAATATTTGGGCATTTTGTAGATATATTTTCCCCTCTCTTATTTCGTGGTATAAATGCATTGAAGGCATAATCAACTATAAAAGACATATTACCTAACTTATTCCAAGCAACTTTATTTTGTTATTTACTGTTTTGTAACTTTCGTTAATATATTTATATGACATTTTCAATTATCATATCTGTTTTTACAACATTTACTCCGATACACATGAAATTATCGCTAAATAAATTAATATAAAACGATTAGATATATTAATGAAAATCAATCAATCAAACTTTTTATCAAGGATTTATATATATTATATCAAATAGAAAATCAACTCTGAATGCAATGTTTAAGATCATTAAGAATAAAATAATAATTGTAATCATCATGATAATATTACTTTCAATAGTTTAATATTATTTTTTTACATTTCTGTTTGTAACAAATGGACAAACAGTTTGAATATATATTGTATAACTCTTTTGATATTATCAAATTAGAATGACATGTTCTACATCTTGTATTTTGGAGGGATATTAACATAAGCTTTAAGCTTGTTTACCAATTCAATTCTTTATTGAAATAAATATGTTTAAACCAAAACATCGCATCACATAAGTCGTCTACTCAATCAGAGAGCTGGTATAGACATCTACTTCTCAACGGCCACTTCTCTCAAAACCATCATTAGGGCTAATGGTAGTTGTTCATCCAAAGAATCACTCTTGTCTTCCTTATGGTAAATAGTTTTTCCGTGGTTCTTGTGAATAGAAGGTTCAATCTTTATTTTGTCGAGTTTTCAATGAATGATCATGTTACAAAGGTAACACAAAATACTCTTAAGATTTTACTAATTTTGCGATAGTTGCGATAGTTTGTGTAGTTACTGTCATCTAATTCGTGCAATGTTAGTGACAATCTTATTCTTAGATTTAGACATGTACATACTTTAAAGAGGCAGTAGCACGTTTTTAGGGGGAATATAAGGGGATGTCAGGAAAATTAAAATTAATGGTTCCAATTGAAAGACAATGTATTTAATTTAAATGGAGCAGTAATAATTCAAATTTATAATGTAAAGTTTAGCCATGCGATTCCTTTTTCTTACACAAACTGAATTAAAGGTGTTCACACAAAATGGCCGCCAATGGATTTTATGTAAATGTTTATACTTTGTCCTCTGACTATGGATGATTGGTTTGTGTATAGAAATTTATGACACTATCAAACTTATACATTTAGCAATAACATACAATTATCAGTGAAAATTTTGAAATTTGAAATTATCAAAGCACGTGCTACTGCCCCTTTAAACAGTCACTCCATGGGTTGTTTGAGGTCCAATATGCCAAACTTTTCAATGTTATCATTCGACCAAAAAAGTTTGTAATCTTAGTAATATAAGGTCGATAAAGCAATTGCATATTGTGCGTTATTCGTTATAGGAAATGTTTAATTACGCATTTCATGATATAAGCCTTTTGAAGAATACTTCAAGTATAAGAATGTTACCATTCTTTTCATTAGCTCGAGAAAAAAATCAAACAAATGTTTTACAATAAAATGTCTTGTAATTAGGATTTAAATGTCAACGGAATCATAAAAACTGTCTTTTTCTTTGTATGACCGATACCATTTAGAGACTCGGTATTTGACCTTTGATTGATGATGAAATAATCAAAGTGTAAAAAGAGTATCTATACTACTTCCTCGGGTTAAACGATCCTCTGTAAAGATTATTGCAGCCAGGTTAACGTTGGCCAATGACCTTTCAAGGAATCTTCCTTTATAATTTATGAATATGATTCTCATGACTTATAACGATGACTTTGAATACCTTTTCATTTGGGCGACTGATAACTTGTTTTATAATACTTCCCTCATGACGTAAAGCCGCAGTTTACCTGTAAAAAGATGTAAAAGGTCTGTTATCGATCACAACGAACATTGTTATGGACTGAAACACGAGGAGAGTTCTCTTTTCTGAAAACATTCTCAATGTCATCCCACTGAGATTACTCAAAACCAACTCCAAAACATTCTCCCAAAACAATTCAAGTCTATTCTTCCCACGTAGTTATGTTACAAGTATGACAGGATGAGATAAAAAAAACATTCCGACTGGCTTTGACAAGAGGGATATACTTCAAGAATAGAAGAATATAATTTTTTTCTATTTCATGTTATTGAAAATCTATAATAATAAATGGATAGAAGAAAACTATGGAAATATCAAATATATTGTAAATGTCCTAAACTAATGTAAATGCTGAGGAAGTCTATCATTCATGGTTTGGAAACATCATTGTACAAACATCAGAATTGGAGAACAGTGGTGTAGGGGTTAGCAGACCCGGGTTTGAATCCCGGTGGAGACACCAAAAATATGTGACTTGGGTCTCATCTTGTGTTGTGTCCCTAGCAAGGACCTTCATCCACATGTCACTCAGTCCATCCACCTGTTTAAATTTATATCTAAAAACTAGATGTACCGACGTATGCGGTCGTGATTAGCGCTTTGCTAAACTTTATGTTATATACTTGAATTATTACTGCTCCATTTAGTTTAAATACATTGTCTTTCAATTGGAACCATTAATTTTTCATATTCCTGACATCACCTTATATTCCCCCTAAAACGTGCTATTGCCCCTTTAAAGGAAACTCCTTCATGGTAATAATGTATCTCTTTGAGCATGTTTAAGGGGCAGTAGCACGTTTTTTGACAATTTTATATTTTCAATTTTTCACTGATAATTGTAAGTTAATGCTAAATGTATTCCTTTGATAGTGTCAAAAATCTAATTACACAAACTAATCATCCATAGTCAGAGATCAAATTATTAAGATTCACATAAAATCCATTGGCAGCCATTTTTGTGTGAACACCTTTAATTCATTTTGTGCAAGAAAAGGAATCTCATGGCTTAACTTTACATTATATATTTGATTTATTGATGATTCATTTAGTTTAAATACATTGTCTTAAGATTTGAACCCTTTATTTTCATTTTCCTGACATCACCTTATATTCCCCGTAAAAACGTGCTACTGCCCCTTTAAGTACGTGAAACAGGCGCGATATAAGTATGTACATTATCGTCATTATAAACAATTACATGTCTTACATCTTAAGGAGTTAGAAGACGATGCGCATTGTAACAGCAGGATAGATAGAACAGGAAGCACGTAAATAGTGGTTTCAATCTGGATGTAATGAGGCGAAGTGACATGCTTTAACGCCACCATCGGGGGTATTTCACCTTTATCACCATGATAATTGTTATCGTAGGTGTTAATCTCACAATGTGATAAAACCTGCATAAGATAACACATTCATAACGATTCAACATTAGAACATATATTGCCAAGGTTTTATAGATTCATTTTTCTCAAATAACAGCTTAGACATCAAATGAAAATACAAAAGATATACAAGACACTCATAATCAAATATAACTACTTGTGATGATTACAGTAAAGCCAAATATTTTACAGTATCCGAAAAGTATATTAAATACAGAAGATTTTTGTTCCAAATAAGGCATAAAGAGTTAAGAATGCAAATCTATAGTTTTGGTTCATCGGCTGATCGACGTCATGTAACATCCGCGTGAGTCATTTTGTAACGTCTTTTAACGTTGTACGACAAACTGTTACTTTGGCAAAGGATGGCCATAAAATATTTACACGGTGTGAGGGAAATTTGCGGAGTAGTTTGAGGTACCGACTCTACATTAAGAAAACCTTGTTGTAGATAACTCTGGTTGTTCTGTGTCTTAGATTAGTCACCTAGATGTAAAGGTCATATGAATTTATATACCTTGGACGACAATGACTCAGTTGGGCAATTGTTTGATAGGGTTTGGACAGATTTACCCATGCTGAAGAATTTGCCTGCTTACCAAGCAACATGTACCACTCAACCATTCACTGATCTATATCGAAGCGGAAGTGATCTTCTCCGGCAAACAGGGTCAGAAGTTGGCATTTTAATGTTGTATCGATGGTTGGCTGCAGTTGGTTCAACATGGGACTGCGGAACCTTCAAAAGTTTATACCCTTATGACGCAGGCAGGATCTTAACTTTTGGCATTATGTGTCTTTGATAGGCTGTTATTGGTTCAACTCGGGACTACAAAAGTTTTATTAAAATCGCTTACAAGAGCTATCCCTTGAATGTTGCTCGAACAGTATGCCGTTAATGCATAATGTCCTTTTCCTAGCATTGAAATTACAGAGAAGCATTTATTGCTTTTTTGAGATGCATTTTAGAAGTTGGAATGATGATAATGAAGACACATATATGGATGACAACTTCTTTATTAATGGTATGCGACGTTTCGACAAAAGCATTCATTGGGCCCCAGGGCTTAGATTTTCGAAGCTCTCTTAGTCCTAAGATACTTATAAGTACAATACATTAACCTTGGCCTACGACTATCTTAGCACTAAGAGAGCTTTGAAAACATAGACCCAGGTCTATCGTTATTGTCCGGTCCATGATAAAACTCTGCATTCTGTGTCTTTGATTGTTGATAGTTTCATCTCTCAACTAGCAAGTGTTATTCTGATCCTTGTATTTTACACGAGCATTATGCTTCCTGCAATTATGTTGACTGTGCACTGCTTAACCTACTCAAAGGAGAAACTTAGTCAACCATATTATTATAAAGGGAACAGTACATTTCACAAATGTTTCCATGGTGACTGTCTTTGACTTTTCACGCAATTTCCATTACATTATTCAATAAGAAAACAAAGATATTGAAGTATTTGCAAATGCCTCTCCCTTTATTCTGGTTCAAAAGTTAGGTCTGGGTTAACAACGTAATTCCATGTACCTTAATATTAATAATCAGAACATGTAGTCTGTCACATATTCAAATGGTTTTCTTAACAAAGAAAATTAATGTGAACCGTTTTTAAATATTTGCCTCGCCAGACAGGACCATTTAATAAACGGATATTCTGTCTGCGGATACACCTACACATATATATGTTTCATGATTGAGTTTTTTTCCTTATTTCTTATATCTCTTTTTCTGACATGACATATTATTTTGCACTTGGAAATCAAATTTAAACAGCTTGTTTTCTATAAGCGTATGTTAGTTATTTGGGCCTTGTTGACATAAGAGTATTCAAGAATGTAATTGTTTTGAAAGTTGCTTGTGTGCAATATATTGGCAAAACAGAGAAATAAGACAATCTTGACAGTGAATGTTTAATGTTGAATTGATTAAGATAAAACGACATACTTTAGTTTGACTTTAGACTAAAATACTTAAACGGCATTCATAGGTTTCCTGTACAAAATAGATATGTAGTCTGTGTGTATGTAAAGGTAATAGATTCGGATATGTTTGACATTAGAAAAAGAAACCATAGAATTCGCTTAACAATTTATTGTGGTCTAAACTTTGATGAAATGGTTTATTTACGTGATAAAGGGGCAGTAGCATGTTTTTTTGAACATTTTATATTTCTATTTTTATCTGATAATTGTACGTTAATGCTTAATGTATAAAAAAAACAATCATCCATAGTCAGAGAAAAAATTGGAATATTTAGATTAAAGTCCAGTTTGTGATAACACCTTTAATTCATTTTGTGTAAAAAAGAATCGCATGGTTGAACATCACATTATATATTTGATTTATTACTGCTTCATTTAGTTTAGAACGTATACCAATAGCATACACATACATCTTTAGCAACATCAAATATGTCATACCCCTTTTATGTCCATATCTTGTTTGAACATTGAACTAACCTATCCTAGTACTCAGAATCTTATTGTTTCAATTGAAACAGAAATGATAAATAAACTCACGGGCAAAAGAAACGCTGGTAACATAAATGTCAGGATATTTTATTCCATGTAAGATAAATGTGAATGAAGCAGAGTGGCAAAGTTTCCTTAGAAGTCAACTCAACTATGTTTGCCTTGTTTGAATCATTTTGTGTTGATGTTTTTGCATGGCGCCTTAGAAAACGCGTGTCAAAATATCATCAATTTGCTATCGCCTTAAATAAGCGAGATTGGAGAGCCAAATTGGTCATTTTTTGCATACTTATAGAAGTTTAAACGCGAAGACATATCAATGCAGAAAAGTCAAAATGGATGTTTTTCATTAACAGTATCTCAAATAAACTTCTGATATACATTTCCGAAATTCAAACTTAATTTCAAAATAATTATTAACAAAAAAGTACCTGAAAACAGCAATGTTAGCACCCCAACAGTGTTTAGACAACCACAGTACAAAACGCTCCCATGCCATCATGGTTAAAATTATGAACAACAATTCTCCAAATACTTTTTTTATCAAACACATTCGAAATCGAATTTACATGGCATACATAATTTGTTTATCCTTCGTTTGAAAATACCCAGCGTTTCTTTTGTCCATGAGTTTAGTCAATGATTTCATTTAACGAAAACTCACATTGTTATAAATCCGTTATGAAATTCAAACCCTTTTAAATTGGAGTATATGAAGAAAAGATCTTTAAAATATCATATTATCTCCAAGTAGACAATCTCTTCAAACTTTTCTTAGACACTAAAATAGAATTCTCATCTTCTGAAGTACATTCACTACATTCATTATCACCATGAAAATGCCATTTATGAAGTGATTACTTGGCTATATTTGAGACACTTTGTAACATTATTTTCCATTTGAGATTATAAAAGAATATAAAAATTGAAGTTTCCATTCACAAACTTTCACGATCTAGTAATAAAAACAATTAAGCTAGAACAGTATTATTATGTAAGCATGATTATGTGTGCATTTATAGGGTGCTCTATAGGGTGTTAATAGGGTGTTATAAAAAAGAAAATTATTGTTCCCAAAGTTACATTGTTACATAGTCATATAAATATGCATATTGACATAAAAAAAAAACAACAACAAAGTATGAAATAGACTAAGCATACAAAGACAAGGTTACAGCAATCATAATTGGTTAAATAATGGGATGAGTGGCAACCATTTATTTTGGAATTTTTCAGTTTCATTATTTCTTATGAAAATAAATTTTTCAACAAGATATATCTGTTTTAATTGTTTTTTTATAATGATCCAATTTTGGAATCATTTTTTTGATATTACATAAATGGATATATAATGGATACATTTTTATGTAGTGTAACAAACCAAATCAAGTACTCTGAGAAGTTAATCTTCTGTGGGAAGTGGTTATTAACCCAAAGTTCAAGTTCTCTCCAAAAATTCTTGGTTTCGCAACAATCCCAGTAAACATGACAAATACTCTCAGAAGCATCATTACAAAAACTACACAACTCATTGTCGACCAGATTCATTTGCAACAGTTCCTTTTTGGTATATACTAATATATATATATACTATATAAATGTTACCACATGGCCAGCATCACACATGATTAAATTAAACTCTTGTCCTTGTTTGGCAGGGTTTTTTCTAAGCTCAGATACAGCAGAATTTCAAATGTTCACGGTTTCGACAAACCTATTTGGCAAAACTTCTAGCTCATTTTATCATCAAGGCCCGAATCTAAAACAAAAAGGATTTTTCGTGGTGTATTTCCTCCCCCGCATGGCGCCCGTCGGTGTCAATCACTTACTGGTTTCAGCCTTGCTGTTTTTCGTCGCAATTTCTGTCAGCTCAGAAGTGTTCCTTCTCATTGTTTTGAATAAGGCAGAATAAAACCATGAACTTAGTGCAGTGCGCAGTGCGCATTTAGGAAGAAGAAGAAGAAGAAGAAATGTTTATTTTTATGTCACGCCACAATCCACATAAAATTACATTATAAAACATGATATGGTTAGGATTGAAGGCCCAGGCAGTAAATGACTTATGAGACACATGTATACATATTAAGACAATATACAGAATAAAATATAAATATAAATAAAGGTCAAACCAAGATTCACACAGTAAAAGCCAGCCAATCAGCTCGGTACCCTTGAGTTGTTGGCGACATCAAACCGCAAATACAAGTCTGATTTCAGTACTTGGAAAAAAAGCCATTCCGACTAGTTTCTATATGTGGAATACAAATATCTGCCTCCTTATTCAAATGAACTATTGAAACGTTGCACCATATTCATAATATTGATGAGGTTGTGCTGTGCAGGAAGATTAAGCTATTGTGGTAGTTTGGCGCCAATAATTATCTTTTAAAGGGGCAGTAGCACGTTTTTTGATAATTTTTCATTTGAAATATTTCACAGATAATTGCAAGTTAATGCTAAATGCATTGTTTTGACAGTGTCAAAAATCACATTACACCAGCCAATCATCCGTTGTCAGAATACAAAGTATGAAGATTCACCTAAAATTCATTGGCGGCCATTTTGTGTGAACACCTTTAGTTCATTTTGTGTAAGAAAAAGGAATCGCATGGCTAAACTTTACGTTATATGTTTGAATTATCACTGTTTCATTTGCTTTAAACACATTGTCTTTCAATTGGAACCATTTATGTTCATTTTCCTGACATCACCTTATATTCCCCCCTAAAAACGTGCTACTGCCCCTGGCCCTTTAAGGGAGTTGGTCAAGTTGAGTAGTTTCTACGTCTAGTATTTGCTGAGGTTCCTCGGTAACGATTGTGCCTGCGAGGCATTACACATAACTTTCTCATCTCTCAATGTATACATCAAGAACAACTTGCCCCTGAACACCTGCGTAATTGTTTTGTAATACTCAACTGAAATAATGCAACTAGATATAGCTATCTATTGCTAAAAAATAAGATGATTGCTTTGAAAACTTAGATAATTTCTCCAAATTGTTATAATTACTCACTACAAATATCATAACATCAAAATTTGCTCCAAAATGTAACTATCGATTAAAGATGATATGATACTTCAAACAATTGTGACAAAATTCTGATTGAAAGGCCTGCGCCTTATTGTTACAATTGTTCCCAATCTAAATGATATTCAAGAAGATACAGAGTTTGGTGGATGATAAACTTCTTTATTGTAGAAACTAGCGACGTTACATGCTTATACCGTGTCCAAGCAAATATGTTTATTAGGATTCATTTAAGCGTCGTTTCTATACATTGCATTTGCTTGCAGACGGTATAAGGATTTATACTGAAACGTCGCTTCTTGCTTCAATATAAAAAGTGATCATCCATAAGACTCCCATTCTCTCCCCACAGAGGCAGATCAAGTCATGTTGATTTAGTCTCTGTACTATTACGCCGAAATCCGTGGGTTCCGGCAGTTTCCCCTGGCGGAAAAAACCTGCATCACAATACATTTGAATTTCTTTATCAAATGAAAACGCTTCTTGTATGGAAAGGGTAGTTCAATGCTTTTGTCTTGATTCAGTAGCCAAAACGATGATTGAAGATCAGCGTCGCTGATTGCACAACTAAATTTGATTGCCTCCAATCAGGCATCTCCCATTTTATCCCACAAACTCGACGTAATATAACAGAGGCTAAATCAACATGACTTGATCTGCCTCTGTAGGGAGAGAATGTAAGATTTCATGTCTTCTTGAAATTTCAAACTTCTGAAATGCCTCTCAAACAACCTAAATGATATTCACAAAACTGCACTGACTTTATAAGATCGATATTTGTTATAATGTAATATCATATATTGTTGTGCTCAGTATTCAATTAATTGATTAAAATTGTCTTTCGTTCTCTACTATGTACTTAACCTTAAAGTTGTGCTCACGAAATAAAAATGAATACAGCACTCCTAATAGTACGTTAAAGAAAAGGCAGGTAATGCCACTTCGATTCGTATTCTCTATTAAACAGTGTTGTAAAAGTACATTTAATTATCTCAAACAGTGTTGAATGTATTTTATTTATTGCTGTAAGGATATAAATGTCAACAGAACCAACACTAATTTCTCGTTATTCTTTGTACAGCTGGTACTATTAACCATTCAAACGGATATTTTGTAAAGTTTTATCATTACACGTACGTTGACCTTTGATAGGTGATATCATAATGAAAATGTTAAAGGGGCATTAGCACGTTTTAGGGGAGATATAAGGAGATGTCAGGAAAATGAAAATAAACAGTTCCTATTAAAGGGGCAGTAGCACGGTTTTTGATAATTTTATATTTCAAATTTGTCACTGATAATTGTAAGTTAATGTTAAATGTTTTATATTGACAGTGTCATAAATCTCATTACACAAGCCCATCCTCCATAGTCAAAGGACAAAATATGAAGATTCACATAAAATCCAATGGCGGCCATTTTTTGTGAACACCTTTAATTCAGCTTGTGTAAGAAAAAGGAATCGAATGGCTAAACTTTACGTAATATATTTGAATTATTACTGCTCTATTTAGTTAAAATACAGTGTCTTTCAATTGGAACCATTAATTTTCATTTTCCTGACATCACCTTATATTCCCCCTAAAACGTGCTACTGCCCCTTTAAAAGACAATGTATTTAAACTAAATGAAGCAGTAATAAATCATATATAAAACTTAGAGTTCAGCCATGCGATTCCTTTTTCTTAAACAAAATGAATTAAAGGTGTTCACGCAAAAATGGCTGCCAAAGGACTCTATGTGAATCTTTATGATTTGTTCTCTGACTATGGATGATTGGTTTGTTAAAAGAGATTTTGACGCTATCAAAATAATACATTTAGCATTAACTACAATTATCAGTTGCATTTTTTTTTTGTGAATTTTTTTATATGTAAAATTTTCAAAAAAACGTGCTACTGCCCCTTAAAGAGTATAACTGAAAAAACATGTCCGTTACATCCAAACTTAGACCTCGTTCTCCCGGCAAACCATTTATTAGAGTGTCCTGATATCTGATGCAAGGACACTTTTATTAACCTCTCATAGTTTTAAAACAATTAAGTCACAATGCTTAAATATATTGCATGAATTAAAATATTGAATCACCTTATAGCATTTATAGAACTTGCACTAGAACTAACGAAACCAAGAAATAAACGAAATTAATAGTATGATTTATGGTAGGGTCCTTTCTCATCTGAAAAATAATAAAACACAAGATTGCAAGTTTTTCATAGATTCTGGTGGACATACCAGTTTTGTATAGATCACAGTATTTTGAAATAAATTCAAGTGGCATCGTAACTGAATATAAGACTTGAGTATGTCCTATGCAAAGAGAATGTAAGATAACTGATTTTCGATTAAACATTTTCTCAAACGTTAACTTTTATAAATGTAAATCAATTACAACATCATAAAACATTTCAATTTCTATAACGAGTAATGTACAACCGAGGATCAAAACTTTGAAAATAAATTTGACAATATAGCGTCATGTGTAAAAACAAAGTGAGGTTGATAACAACATTACTCTCCGTTCAAAATGACACTGAAGCCATGGGTCAAATGTTTGATTTTATGAGCGCTTTACTCAGGTACCCGTCAAAGGACACAATGTATGTTACAAACAGTTCATTGTATATTCAATTCTTACAATTGATCGACGCAAAATCTGTTCGTAACCAAAAAAAAGACATCATTTTAACATTTGAAATATGATACGTAATACGAAAATAAGACAAGGATCAACTCAAGGAATAAGAAAGCCTTCATTTCGCAAAATTTTCTCTTAATTCTAAAACTCTCAATGGTTATCCTAAATTAGTATTTTAAGCTGAAATATCATCTTCTTACGCATAGCCTTAAACGCCAGTTTCCGAACTGTCATTCTATGCCTTGCTGCAGACCCTTTACTTTTCTGTGCCGTCATATAGTGCCGCAAGAGAGCAAGCACAGAAAATTCAAGAGTCGGCAGCAAGGCATAAAACTGACAGTTCAGAAACTGGCGTGTTAGGTTTTGCGTAGGAAGATGCTGAAATACATGGCAAAGTAAACATATAAGTTCCCAAAACAAGAAAACACGAAATTCAATTTTCGTTATTTAAAGACGTCATTTCGACCTTATCATATTACCTGTACGTATTTTGTTTTAATAATTTTTTTACCTTCTCTTTAACTATGGAGATAAGACACTGATTCCATTTGAAATGATTATGAAGATTTGTTTTGTTTATTCGTACAGCAGACTGTGCATAGAGTTAGTGTTAAGAGATAACGCTTATCAAGTTTCAGTGCATCACGTCCGACGGTAATTCTACCTTGATAGAGAGTCGGGCTTTATCTGACATCTAACCGTTTGACAATGAAGCGTTGGTGGGCGGCTGTTGGTAGTTGTTGTTTATTGTGTGAATGAATGAATGAGAGGTTTTCGTAAAATTCATTTTGATTTTGAGACGTCCAAATATGCAATATTAAGATAAGCTCAGCTTATATCACTCTATTTTCATAGTCATTCAAAGCTGCAAAATATATTGTAAGTTTTTTCAGATGTATGTTCATTTTCAGATATTGGTTTGCAAAAAAAGATGAACCTGATTGTAAATTTTGAAATTTTTAAGATGGTGGAAATATATGAAAGGCGAGAACGATCAAATATGCACTGGTAATTTGAAGGTATAAAAGTCTTCTAAAGTTTTGAAAACATGGCCTGTGATACTTCATTTTAGCTTAAATTCTCAATCAAAAGATTTAAATATCTCTCCCGTGGTTCTTTATGAATTGATTTTCAGAGTTAGCATATAATTTTATATGCATCTGGAAAATTGTTTTGCTAAAAGGTGGTCATTGTTCGTACAATTGAACTAGGGCTTTGCTACTTTTATTACATTTGAGTCATAGTGCTGATGTTTTAGCACAACGTGACAAGCATCATATTCATGTTGATTTTGTGTTGAAAGTTATTACAACTTGGTTTAGATTGCTTCAAATGCTAGAAATGCTTAGACCTTATGTGGTGTTATTTTTAAAACAGAGTCGAAAACTTGGGCGAATCATGTTACATTTAATACACGTTAAAACTATTTTGTTACTTATGATTTCAGTGTTCTTTGGGAAAATCAATGAGTAGATTTCAAGAAGGCTTTTTTACGAAAGACCATTGGTACCACATTTGAAATTTGTTTGAAATTAGTAATAACGAGTTTTTAAAGACAAAAAACAAATTTCAAATGTGGTACCAATGGTCTTTCGTACTTTTTTATCAAATTTTGAAACGAGAATAAAGAATCGTCCTGTTCAATCGATATCTTGTATATCCAACCATTTATTTGCATTCTAAAATTGATATTGTATTCGGTCCTGAACAATATCATGCTTCTGTTTAATCTAAAGAAACAGGATTCAGAAATTCTTTGTTAAGAATTGGCAAGGTTCTCAGTTTTGTTACTTATGATTTCAGTGTTCTTTGGGAAAATCAATGAGTAGGTTTCAAGAAGGCTTTTTTATCCAATTTTGAAACGAGGATAAAGAATCGTCCTGTTCAATCGTTAAGGAATATCTTGTATATCCAACGTTTTATTTGCATTCTAAAATTGAAAGTGTATTCGGTCCTGAACAGTATTATGCTTCTGTTTAATCTAAAGAAACAGGATTCAGAATTTTTTGTTAAGAATTGGCAACGTTCTCAAACAGGTATACGAGATGGTATTCCCCTTAGATTTCGTTATCATATATGTTATAAATAATAACGTGTTAATCTAATTATGCGGAAGACTCTTTTTATGCAGTCTAAGTAAACCTAGCCTCAATATTATCCGTTTCACTAGTATAGGAGTGAAACGGATAATATTGAGACTAGGTTTACTTAGACTGCTTTTTATGTTCTTTGAACAAATTTCAGTTTATAACGATTTATGGTAAACAATTTTGAAAACTTACTTACGTACATTAGAGATCCATATCCTTCAAAATCCACGGTGAAAGCTCAGTCATAAAATCTTAATGCTGTTGATATACGAGTAGTTCTCTGGTTTATAAAAAGGGAGAAGCCTTATTAGTTAAGGTTAGTTGTAAAGTCAGTGTAGCCGTTTCAAAAGAAATCATTTTGAAAGTTTTAATGATATCCATATGCTTTGAGAAACTACAGTTCATTCGAGTATGTACTTTACACTTAGACTGAACACTGTCATGAACGTAATGTGATCGATCTTATATTTCATATAAAAAAAATCATAATTATTTTTACTTGAATAACAACATTGATTTATTTGATGTATGTGACTAAAAAATTTTATTTTTCTCAAGTTTGGTAGTTTTGTGAATATGTTGTTTACTAATTTGATATGACCTTTCGCTTCAGACATGCTACTTTCTCTGTATTTACATGATTTGTTAACATATTTGTATTGTTATTAAGCTATCTTGATCTAGGATTTGTAAACAACTCGTGATGTCTGCAGCCTAAGTTCTTTATTTCAGCAAGAAATCTTAAGTTTTTAAGTATTTGATTACTCATTTGTCAGGTGAATAGCGGGTAACAACAACAACGCTTATCATGATATATATCTTCAGGTAGGCTTTCGCCGTGTCAAAATTGATTTTCCTTTTTCTCTGTTCCATTCACGCTAGTCGTTCACTAAATTTATATTTCATAAGTGAATACAGTGCTCCTGACTCATTAAACCTGACATATAGTATGTTGTGAGGTCCTATGTGTTATCAACAGTGGTTTTTTTTAATTACGGCCCATCGGTTTAGTAAAGTGACAAGTGACCATTTAGGCCTATTGACGTCAGGATTTATTTAAGCGGAACCCCGCCGTAGGGTGTACCACGACTGGCGTGAAACGTAAATATTTACACACATACTGTAAGAATGTCCCTGTTTTGTGTTAAATTGCAGTCTAAGTAAACCTAGCTCAATATTATCCGTTTCACTCCTATACTGAGTGAAACGGATAATATTGAGGCTAGGTTTACTTAGACTGTGTTAAATTGTAAACCAAAATAAATAGGACCATTGGCTATAATAGCAGGTTTGATAGCAGATGAAACTCTCTATGACGCCTATCATTCTAACTGATGTGCTGACCTTATGGTCTTTCCTCAATTGATGGCGTATACGATCTTGGGTTGACTAGTGGAATATAGACATAAGAATTAGTAAGACTTAAACAATGGTCATGTTACCGCTTACTTCAATAACCTAGCGAATGTAGTCATGTTTTAGGATTTAAGTTGTTCTCCCTCTGGTAATTTCATTTTAATAAGATCTGTTAACTTCCATTGACTAATGGCTGATGATAAATAAATAGTTGTAAAAAGCACTATAACACATACTTTCGCGCTCGGGTACATTAAGTAACTGACTTGGAAATGTATGAAAACTGTAAGCCTTACAATAAAGCAATTTTGAAAAGGGTGATATCGATAAATCGATTTCAATTGGGAATATTGATTTCTTATTACTGCAGATATGCAAGTTTGCTCCCATAGGGATTAAATGGGCGAAATCTTATTTTGATTAACATATATGAACAGCAGACCAGATGCTTGAATAGTGAACTATATCAATAAAATATGAACACGTTGATCATTCAATCATAAATAAGATAATCAAGTCAGGGTCACTTAGTTCGTCGACAGTCACTAATGGTATCTCTGACATGTTATTATGACAGATTTGTTACTGTGATACTTCCTTTTTCTCCCTCCACCGAAAACAATAGTTTTATATTATTAAAATCGACTCCATCAGATTATAAATTATAATCTGATGGAGTCGATTTTAATAGATGACACATAAAGTCTTAGATTTGTATAGCCTATTAACGGCCCCGCGGGGCCGTTAAGTGGCTAAGATTTGTACAGCCGTTTTGATTCTCATGTCGGCTTTCATGTGACGTAAAATCAGGTATTTTTTTTTTTTAAAAAGACGTTATTTATAAATGGGATATGGTTATAAAATGTATTTTTAAAAATATTTTTGTCGCCTCTGTCTTACCAACGTTTATAAATAACTGTAGAGTAACAGGGAGTATGAATTAGAGTTGTCTCCCTTAACTCGCGACATATTCTATTTGAAAAGTATACGTGCAACAACTTATATTGTGTTTCGCATTATGCTTGTAATAATTCTGCATTATTTCTTAATGTTATTCAAAAATACTTTTAATAAATTAAATTTAAAATTGAAAAATATCAAAAAACTTAAAACAAATAGAATCTTAAAATGAAAGGACGTACTTTTAATTTGTATCTGTAAATAATGTTAAGAGGTTGACGAGAAGTACAACTAGTGTCTTGGTCGCCATTGCGCACTTTGATTGCTAAATGTTATTAATAATAAGAAAGGAGATATGCCAACTGTCATGGATGTAACATTTCATTGAAGAACGGGATATAACAGCAATGGTGTGATTCAAGAATCTATTTTCAGAAGCATTGAACTTGTTGATTTGGTAAGTTCAAGGTAGATTTTTTCTCATATTCGAAACCCGGCGAAAAAAATCGGCTGCTTCAAGTTTAGGCAAATGATTAATGTTTTGTTTTGTAAAGAAATATATAATGTTGACAGCTTCAATGACACCTTCTTAGCCCTCATCATAAGCGAAATATACATTGAGCATGACGTGATTTTCCTGAATTAGTAATATAATCTACATTATCAGAGTTACAAGTACAAAATTTCATGTTGATTGTCAATGCAAGTAATGGCTCAATGTCATCATCTTTATCAAAATGTCAACAACATGATTTATATCCTGTTCTGAAGCTTAATTTTTAATAATCATTTGTTTCTCAGAGGTATTTTATTCCACAAAATAAAGGGCTAAAGCATTAAACTCTATATAGTTGAAATGAAAGTCTGCTTTCAATCATAATGACTGTCATAATCAAATTTGAAATAAAAAAACTCATCTTTTATCAGAAAAGTTAAGGACATGTTTTCTTTTCACATTATTTTCTTGAAAAGTAGCTGTCATTTCTGGGACGCGTGTTTTCAGAGACTTGATAGATAAATTTGAAATGAAAAGTGTTCTTGGTTGCACACAGTCAATCAACTGAGGGCGCACTGATAATGATTTGATATGTATTATCCTTTTGAATTCAAAATAATTAACCAATTCATAAAATATTAAGTTGGAAACTATTAAACTACTAGGGTTAGATTCAAATGATATTTTTGATAGTCCATTTCAGAGATGTTAAATTGAAATTCAGTTTTTACTTATATTAAACGTTTTAAACATCAACTAACCTCGATCTTACCACTTCTCGATTTTCGTTCAAAGATTTTTCAAAAAAATAAAAGCTGGACATAATTTTTGTTAATTTGTCCAATAAACACCTTTTATTAGCCTTTCATTTAGACAGCGTAATTATCGGCTGTGAAAAACCCTCCTGGGTTAGGGGCCATAAAACTTGCACGGGTGTGACGTAATAAACAGACTATACAGACTAACGCATCATTATTTCAACTGAAATACCGCCTAAATAATTGTTTAATTACCATTGATGTGGATATCTTTTTTACACCAAATGCTTAGTAGTGTTTCGTCGTCAAATGATTTATCTAACTGAGTGGAAAACATTTCCTGAAAATCGTTAATTATTTGGTTTTTTTCCTGTGTTATTGTTACGATAGATGCATAGATAGCGAGATTGATTCTGTTTATGTCGTCACGAAATGGGGGCGTGACCAGTCATGCATTCACTTGTTTGTTGTCAAATAGGTCTAAGCGGCCCGTCAAAAGTAGCTTTCAAAAACGGCTTTCATTACCAAACTAAACATATTTGAGTAGCGACCTTTAACGCACTATACAATATTGTAATCAGACTTTCTATATTCTTAAGAAGATAGTGAAATATGTTTGTGGTTATGTAAACTTTAATGGATAATAAAAATTCATTATATGTCATATATTAGACGATCATGCTCAACTAGTTCCCTTACACTGAGCTATGCTCTGCTGTTTAAGTGTTACTGAGATTACTGGAAATAGTCACGGCAAGCATACATTGGATGTATCAAAGGCCATATGAGAAGACTAAAATTTAAAAAATTGCAATTATTCATGACCAAATGACAATGCATGAATAATACAATGAAAATCTGAAAACAGCATTTATATGTGCACAGAAAGTATTCTTATGACAATATAAAGAAGGATATATGATAATCAATATCAAAAGGGATATGACACTAATTTTAGCAGTTATATTCTGAAAGATATATATTCTGTAGAACAATTCATATCCAGAAGGAACTATATTTATACTCAATTCACAAACACATGGTTTCCTTTATTTCCGGTTTCCTTTATTATTTTTATTTATAAACATATTTTACTGACAAAAGGTCAAATGGATTGGGCAAAGTTTAAAACACTTACTGGGCCCTCTCCAATACATATATTATTAAGATTTACAATTTTACATAGATTAACACAGGTTTTACAATTAAGGTTTGTGCAATTATGAACAGTTCAGTGTTGTTGATTTCTTTGTGATGTCTATTTATATATCTACCACTTGATACACCAACAAGAAATCCACAAAACTTGTATTCTATCTATTATAAAATATAAATGCATTCGGGGGAAGATGCCTGTATGGGAACGAAATTAAAATTAAAAAAAACACACTAAAAACATCCATACCAAAAAGACAAATTGTTAACAGTATTCATATCATTTCACAAAATATTGCACATAATTATCTGCTGAATAAACAAAATTGACATTTTTAGAAATTTGCGCAAAAAATTTTAACCTAAAAAATTAAAAATCAACCTGACACAACATTATGTACCAGCTGGTTTGAGAGGAAATGACATTGCAATTTTTCATAAACTGTTTTATGTTAACACTAACAAAGTTTCAAACTAATTAACGCAATTTTGCCTATGAAATGCTTTCACTGTCAACCAAATGAACCAATATAGCCCAGAGACATATAAACCATTAATTGATTTGTTATGAGCCAATAGAGGATATTTGTGTTTGGCTTCTGTACGTAGAAGCCCTTGAGCCTGATCTTGTGTTTTGAATACATTTGTTTGTTATTTCAGGTATATGAGGCAGTATGTTAGAGGGCCTCGCTGCCTGGGTGCTCAATACGTACGTTGGTGAATATGTTGAGAATCTCAACACACATCAGCTGTCAATAGCATTATTACAAGGTGAGTCGTTCAGAAACTTTTGTTTTTATAACTTTATTGTAATATCGATATATATTAGTTGACTCCCATATCTTCAATTGTTGACAAGCCCTTGACCATTTATTGAAGGTTGAGATACTGTATTTGAGCTATTAAGCGCCCTGGGCGGTTTAAAAATTCTGAAAGAGGGGGCGCTTATTAAAATGTCTTAATCGGTCGAATGATATAAATGTTTGCATATTCTCGATCTCGTGATTAAAGAGGAGGACTGAAATCAAGTCTTCAAACCATTTTTTATGTAAAATTCTGTGTGTTATGTAACTAAGGTATGCCTCGAGAAAGGGGCGCTTAATGTTGTTTTGGTTAAAAGCATTGTTAGGGGAGCTTATAGGGGGAGAGCGCTTATTACGTCGAATACGGTAAGGTCATAATAACAATTTCAAACACTTCCTAAAATACCTATGTCCTTTGTCCAATTACCTATTGTGGAATGTTCCATTTGCTTTAAAAATTGCGATTTCCTTTCAAAAGCATTATGTTTACATTTTCAGGTGCTGTTGAGCTTGAAAATCTACCTTTGAAGAAAGATGCATTGAAACATCTTGATCTTCCCATTGAAGTGAAGTCAGGTTAGTAGCTTTGATAATGATAATTAAGATATTTGTTTGTAGATTTAAGGCTATTACAAGTGTTACTAACTGTCAGATTGGCATTCTGAAAGCTTGAAAAGGGTTTAAGAATATATACCAATACCTATAGGTTGCTATTCTGGGAATAAAGAATTTGGATATCTATAAATCTTGTAAAATTTAGCATATTCCAAGAAATAAAAATTATTGACACTCAATGCTTTTGCTTGAGATTTTTTGATGGGCTAGTTGAACTTATATCAATACATGTTCAAACATGTTCACACTTTCGTGTAGAGTCAATATTATAAAGAGGCACTCCATGAGTTGTCAAACTCTACAATGGTGTATTCTGTTCGAAAAGTATCGATTGTTGAAGGAAAATTTCATTTTAAAGCTTAGCAACGTTGTATGGTGACAACAGGAAGATTTGAATTTGTGATTATGATCGAAATCAGACATTGACTCGCGTTAATCAATCAAACATGATTTTGGGATTTTATCTAAAGCAATCCGAAGGAAAGTTATGACTTTATGATGTTTGATAGGTTATATACCTAGCATCATGTAAGTTGTATGTGTGAATTTGGTTTGCGAATATATACTGTTTTACGAATTTCATTGAAAACACGTTTTTATCATAAAGAGATTTTTCATAAACACTTGGAAGCACTGATAACTATAAAAATTCATTGTTTTTTCATTCATATTCATATTGTTAGATATGAATCAAGTCACGCCATGTTGCATAACACCTGTTATCCAGCATGCCCATGACTCACATATGCTTTATGTTCTCTTTCATTACCTGGATATGTTTGCCATAATGTCAATTAAACATATCACCTGTAGCATGATACAGTTCTGATCTAAATATTTTTCCATAGCAGTCCAATGTCAAAGGTGACCATTGCAATCAGCAATGAGGATTTTAAACATATCACCTGTATCATGATACAGTTCTGATCTAAATATTTCTCTATAGCAGTCCAATGTCAAAGGTGACCATTGCAATCAGCAATGAGAATAAGCTTTTGGCATCATGTTATATATTGTAGCTGGACTCTGATTGTTTAAAAACCTGAGAAATAAAATCCTTGACTGAGTGTCTGTTTGCAAATTAAACAGAGGATTGGTATTTACCCAGTATTTACCGTTAGAATCATTACCATTTTTTATTATTTTTGTTTAAAAACATAACTCTTTATCAGAATAAAGCACATAACAGTGAATATGAAAATGTACTCTCTTGAGTATAAGAGAAGTTCTCAAAATGATTTATTTATTCTTATGCACCTGTACTTTGCCTGATATTACTTAAGTTGTCAAATGAGTTATTGTCACAAGAATTCCCCGCCCCCTACATTCCAATACAACTGATAAACTCTGAAGGTGAATACTAGAGTGTTTGATGCAACATTAACTGAACATTGTTGTCTGTTGGCCCCTATGATCTGTGAGGAAAATCAATAAAAATGTATTCAAACATAGCTGGCATGATGTTAAACTGTTGGTACTACAATAACACATGGTCGTCTCAAACACCTGTCACTTGAATCGTTAAGTTTACATCAACAGGTTACTTGCATTTCACATACAATTCTTACCATCATTTAACGTTATGAACTTTGGAAATTAAACCTGTTTATTCATTACCTGTTAAACCATAATTCTTCTTTCTGGTAAAAATTGATGATATAAACAGATGGTCATTTCAAACACCTGTCACTTCAATCGTTAAGTTTACATCAACAGGTTACTTACATTTCACAATCAGTTATAATCATCATTTAATATTGTGAAACTTTGTAAATTAAACCTGTTTATTCATTACCTGTTCTTTCTGGTAAAAATTGATGATATAAACTGTCGGTACTAAAATAGCACATGGTCATTTCAAACATCTCTTAATCTAAGTCAAGTTTACATCTACAGCTTGCATACATTTCACATGTAATTATAACCATCATTTAACATTTTGAACTTTGGAAATGAAACCAGTTTTTCAATTACCTGTAAAACTAAATTCTTCTTTCTGGTAATATTGATCATATTAATCAACTGTAGTACAATAACCTGTGGTTGTTTCGAACACCTGTCACTTCAATCGTTGAGTTTACATCAACAATGTTACTTACATTTCACATGCAGTTATAATCAACATTTAATATTATGAAACTTTGGAAATTAAACCTGTTTTGTAATTACCTGTAAAACTATAATTCTTCTTTCTGGTAAAATTTATCTTATAATTTAAAGGGGCAGTAGCACGTTTTTTGATAATTTTATATTTAAAAAATTGCACTTATAATTGTAAGTAAATGCCTTATGTATTACTTTGACAGTGTCAAAAATCGCATTACACAAGCCAATCATCCATAGTCAGAGGACAAAGTATGCAGATTTACATAAAATCCATTGGCGGCCATTTTAAATGAACACCTTTAATTCATTTTGTGTAAGAAAAGGGAATAACATGGCTAAATTTTACATTATATAATTGAATTATTAATGCTTCAATTAGTTTAAATACGTTGTCATATAATTGGAATCATTAATTTTTATTTTCCAGACATCACCTCATATTCCCCCTAAAATCGTACTACTGCCCCTTTTAGTCAAGTTTACATCAACAGCTTATTTACATTTAACATGTAATTATAGCCATCAGTTAATATTATGAACTTTGAAACTTAAACTTATTTTGTAATTACCTGTAAAACTGAAATTCTTCTTTCTAGTAAAATTGATCTTTAAAAACACCTGTTACTTCAATCGTTCAGTTTCCATCAACAGATTACTTGCATTTCACATGAAATCAAAACCATCATTTACCTATTTGACTTTGGAAGTTTAACCTGTTTAATTACATGTATAAAGCTGTAATTCGTATTTCTGGGTAAACATGATGATTAATAAATGCATGAATTGTTTTATGAGATATAAACATACAACGGATCTGATGATTCAGCGTTTTAGATTTTGATATTACACAAATGATGTACATGTATTTATCTATATCATTCAAACCCCTTCATTGTTAAGTATGTCATTCAGAAAAAAATTGGATGTTATTATGAAGCGATGGTTAGAAGCACATGCATCATGCATGTGATCCTTTAAAAATATTTCCCATAATTTTAGGGTCACGTTGATAACTAAATTATTATGTGGGATGTTACCAATTTTATTAGCAGCCCCGTCTAAGGACGGGGCTGCTATCAGGCTCTATCAGGTTTTGTGCAGTTTCCGCCGCCGCCGCCGCCGCCGCCGCGTCCGCCGCGCACATACTTATGGCTATAACTTTTTTCTACTAAACTTTCCAGAACTTGTATTCATAACTTACTGCTTATACCTCGGGGGAACGACTTTGACATGTTCACTTTCAAGGTCAAAGGTCAAGGTCACTAGCTATAAAATCACTAAAAAATTCCTTGTAAACGCGATAACTTGAAAAGTTTTTGTGCTATGAAGCTCTAACTTGGTATGTATCATCCTTGGAAGAGTAAAAAATTTTGAAAAGGTTTTCGCTACAATCTGTTCAAGGTCAAGGTCACAGCAAGGTCACGACTTTAGCATGATTTTGCGAAAATGCTTTATTTTAACTATGAACACTTTTAATCAATAGATGATTGTTATACTCAATGAAAAGTGTTCATAGATTGTGTAACCTTGAAGGTCAAAGGTCAAGGTCATGAGATTTGTGTTATTACAATGTGCAACTATTTTGGATGTAACTTTATCCCATTAAGCTTTTCAGAACTCATAAACATGTATAAGTGTTTACACCTCTTGGGACTTAGAATGACATGTTCACTTTCAAGGTCAAAGGTCAAGGTCACGAGCTGTAAAATCCCTAAAAAATTCCTTGTAAACGCGATAACTTGAAAAGTTTTTATGCTATGAAGCTCTAACTTGGTATGTATCATCCTTGGAAGAGTAAAAATTTTTGAAAAGGTTTTCCCTACAATCTGTTCAAGGTCAAGGTCACAGCAAGGTCACGACTTTAGCATGATTTTGCGAAAATGCTTTATTTTAACTATGAACACTTTTAATCAATAGAAGATTGTTATACTCAATAAAAAGTGTTCATTGATTGGGTAACCTTGAAGGTCAAAGGTCAAGATCATGAGATTTGTGTTATTACAATGTGCAACTAATTTGGATATAACTTAATCCCGTTAAGCTTTTCAGAACTCATAAACATGTATAATTGTTTACACCTCTGGGGACTTAAAATGACATGTTCACTTTCAAGGTCAAAGGTCAAGGTCATAAGCTATAAAATCACAAAAACATTCCTTGTAAACGCGTTAACTTGAAAAGTTTTTGCGCTATGAAGTTTAAATTTTGTATATATTATCTCTTGAGAAGTACAAAATTTTGGAAAGGTTTTGGGTACGAACTGTCAAAGGTCAAGGTCACAGCAAGGTCAACAAATATTGAGAAAATTTATTATTTTAACTTTAAACACTTTTATTCGATACATTAATGTTATTTTCAATGAAATGTATTCTTTGATTGCGTGACCTTGAGTGTCAAACGTCAAGGTCACAAGAAAATGCCCAATATGCTGAGGCTTGTAGAAGGCGGAACAGGGTAAGGCAAAACCCCAAGTTTCGGGGCTGCTCTGTTTTTGCGGTGTCCCGCAAACACTTATCTAGTTCCTTAGAAATGTTGGGTGATTTATTGAAGTTCAATAGAGGGGTGGGTACAAAAGAAATGTATGAACAACTAGAGTCAACATCTTTATGGAATTGTTTTTGTAATGTTTCATTCTGAATAAATATGTGTCTTATGAGTTTGAGTCATCATCAACATAAGTAAGACCAAACCTAAGCTCTTTTATCATCTTAAAGGGGCAGTAGCACGTTTTTTGATAACTTTATATTTTAAAATTTTCACTGATAATTGTAAGTTAATGTTAAATGTATTATATTGACAGTGTCAAAAATCTCATAAAACAAATCAATCATCCATAGTCAGAGAACAAAGTTTAAAGATTCACATGAAATCCATTGGCGGCCATTTTTGTGTGAACACCTTTAATTCATTTTGAGTAAGAAAAAGGAATCGCATGGCTAAACTTTACAATATATATTTGAATTATTGCTGCTCCATTTAGTTTAAATACATTGTCTTTCAATTGAAACCATTAATTTTCATTTTCCTGAGAACACCTTATATTCCCCCTAAAAACGTGCTACTGCCCCTTTAAAGGATCTAATGATACAGGAGGGTTGCGATACGATATGTATCCCGATATGGGGATCACGATACGATACGTATCCCGATACATATTCATCTCTTCACTACCTTTTGGAGTCATTAACCTTGAGTAATAATTGACCTGAAGCTTTTTTGATGTAATTGTAATATATATAAACAAACTTGCAAATTTTAGAAGAGGTTCTTGTGTGTATAATGGAGTATCTTTATCTCAGTTTTGAGCACCTACATTGAGAATTTATCATTATTTCATGTATCCCGCTAGCATCCTACGATACGATACAATATATTGTGGACCATGTATCACGATACGATAATGTATTGCCGTATCGTTACGCCTCTAATCAACTTGCCAGTTACTCGAGGAAAACATTTCATAACCATGGTAATCATATCATCTACAGGAATGTCAAACACTTATCTTAATAATCTTATTAGTGCATGGTGTCTCTGCCTCTAATTACCCCTATTATATCTGACTCATAAACCTGGATTGTATCAATAGTTCTGCATGTTACCGCCTTTCCTTGAATAACTTTTCATGTGGATTTATTCCTTCAACAACCTGGAGGCAGTTCATTAAAGTTGGTTAAAAAGATATAAATGAAGGACCCTGTTGAAGACAAAAAACATTTCATCAGCTGCTTCCCTAGATAAACATATGATGTTTTGCAAGCTGAATGTTTAGGCAACAAGATTTGGATATAAAAAGCCGAACCTCATGTCCGGAAACATGTCCGAAAAAATATCTTGAACACAAATTCAAGGTTACACCACATGTTCTCTGATAAAGTCCCCTTAACAAACCCTCCCTCCCCTTAAAGGCTTTTCATTATTTATCAATGAAGTCATACAAATTTAAAACTCTCTATTGTTTTTTACGCAGCAGAATTTGATCCCATTTGTTAACATCAGACATATGAACTGTGAAGAATAATGTTTAGGTGTGACTATAAAACGTTGGATGAGCATTTTGAGATGCAATTGTTTCCGAAATTGACTAAGAATTTACCAACGTTCCTTCTGAACTGGGATGTTGTACCTTCTGTTAGAGTTTAGAGTTATTATTAGCAGCCCCGTCTAAGGACGGGGCTGCTATCATTTTTTTATGAAGTTTCCATCGCCGCCGCCGCCGCGTCCGCCGCGTCCGCGTCCGCCGCCGCACTCGTACTACTAGCTATAACTTTTTTCCCCTAAGCTTTCCAGAACTCTTATTCATACCTTACTCCTCATACCTCGGGGGAACGATTTTGACATGTTCACTTTCAAGGTCAAAGGTCAAGGTCACGAGCTATGTATTCACACTAAGAATTCCTTGTAAACGCGATAACTTGAAAAGTTTTTGTGCTATGAAGCTCTAACTTGGTATATATCATCCTTGGAAAAGTAAAAAAATTTGAAAAGGTTTTGGCTACAATCCGTCAAAGGTCAAGGTCACAGCAAGGTCATGACGTAAGCATGTTTTAGCGAAAATGCTTTATTTTAACTATGAACACTTTTAATCAATACATGATTGTTATACTCAAAAAAAAGTGTTCAATGATTGTGTGACCTTGAAGGTCAAAGGTCAAGGTCATGAGATATGAGTTATTACAAAATGCACTAAATTGGGGTATAACTTTATCCCATTTAGCTTTTCAGAACTCATGAACATGTCTAAATGTTAATACTTCCAGGGAATCATTATGACATGTTCACTTTCAAGTTCAAAGGTCAAGGTCACGAGTTATAAAATCACCACAAAATTCTTTGTAAACACGGTAACTTGAAAAGTTTTTGTGCTATGAAGCTCTAACTTGGTATATATCATCCTTGGAAAAGTAAAAAATTTTGAAAAGGTTTCGGCTACAATCTGTCAAAGGTCAAGGTCACAGCAAGGTCATGACTTAAGCATGGTTTAGCGAAAATGCTTAATTTTAACTATGATCACTTTTAATCAATACATGATTGTTATACTCAATAAAAAGTGTTCAATTATTGTGTGACCTTGAAGGTCAAAGGTCAAGGTCATGAGATATGAGTTATTGCAATTCCTTCTAAACACAATAACTTGAAAAGTTTTTGTGCTATGAAGTTTAGATTTTGTATATATTATCTCTTGAGAAGTTCAACATTTTCAAAAAGTTTTGGGTACTAACTGTCGAAGGTCAAGGTCACAGCAAGGTCAACATATATGGAGAAAATGGATTAATTGTATTTTTAACACTTTATTTCATTACAATTATGTTATACTCAATGAAATGTGTTCATTGATTGTGTGACCTTGAGTGTCAAAGGTCAAGGTCACGAGAAAATTCCCAATTTGGTGAGGCCTGTAAAAGGCGGAACAGGGTAAGGCGAAACCCAAAGTTCCGGGGCTGCTCTGCTTTTGCGGTATCCCGCAAACGCTAATCTAGTTATTACCAGTTATTATTTATATCGCCTTGTTTGTTTAGAGTATCATATTTTATGAGTTGCCTATATAAAAGTAATTTAACAAATATTTATGATGTTTTCAGGCTTCATCGGGAAGATAACCCTGCAGATTCCCTTGAGTCGACTGAGAAGTGAGCCCTGGGTTATCTCTATCGACAAACTCTATCTTGTGGCCGGGCCTCTCACGGAGATTAAGGTACTGAATACTTAACATGCTCCTTTATGCCAAAGGGGGATCCTAGAATTATTTTTTAAACAATTTCAAAAAGTGAGTTCTGATAGATAGAGGATACTAAACGACCTTCCATTTAATAGTATTTTTATTAAACGAGTTAATGATTTTGTATATAACGAGCGAAAGCGAGTTTGATACCAAATCATTCACGAGTTTAATGAAAACAGTATTAAATGGAAGGAAGTTTAGTATTCTGTTTATTACTTGCCCTAAAAATCAAGCAAACTTGCCGAAAATGTGCTGAAACTTACAGTTCCGCGACTCGGCACCCATTGTGACGAAGCGCTTACATTGTGATGTCACAACAGCTCACTCCTGTGACGTCATACTTGCATTGTGATATTACACTAGTTTAATATTGCCGTATAAATATTACACTGCGGTATCTTACACGGGCGTGTAATAAATCAAACTATCGCCTAATTGCAATAGTAGCTGTGCCAATATTACTTTATCGATGGTCATTTTTAAGATGATCAATAACATGGATAGCACATCTAACTATCTTAAGTATCAACAATTTAGTCATAACGTTTAATGTTAAAAGTAAAATTCACGCACAAACACGTCTTTTGGAAAATTCTGGAAAACAGCAAACAGATCTCTGAGTTACATGGGTTATGCTTCTTGTTGCTATGACGTCAAAAATGAGTTTGAAAATCGGCAAAAGAATTGCAAAATCTGCCCTATTGAAAAACTTAGTTTATTAGGTTAGACAGAGTTTGTCTCAAGAAAATATGGACAAGCGCTCTTCCTGAAAAAGGAACTTAAAATAATCCACTTGCTCATTGAAAAGAGAAAACAATATTCATTTGACACAAAAACACAAAAGTCCCTTTGGGGTCAATATTCACCCCTAGTTCAAACACCCTTAAAATGATGAAATTTTTGCCTCTTAACTTATTACTTCTGTGAAATATGCTCTTAATTGCTTCTGATGAATATATTTTACCATCTGTTAGATAAGTTACTGCAGTAATCTAAGTATGACATTTATTAAGCATCATGGAGATGAACAAAAAGAATGTTTTTGTGTTGAATTATTTGTGTGAATTGTGTAAAAATAATTATTCATCAATCTCTTTTGAACAGTATGATCATGCCAGCGAGACGGAAAACGACAAAAATGCAAAAACTGCTATGTTGGATGCACTTGAGGCCAAGTGGCAGGTAATGTAGAGAATAATCTTAAAGGGGGTCTGCAACCCGAATTTTTAACTTCCAGAGTTTTATTAGCAGGGCCCCGAAAGAGTTGTAAATGCTCGGTATAGGGACAAAATTATTTGGTTACGAACAGCTTACAGCTGACAACCAGTACCAAGTTTGTGTCAAGGATTTCTTCCCTACCAAGTATTTACGACTATTTCGGGGCCCTGCTATTAAAACCCTGGAAGTTAAAAATTCGGGTTGCAGACCCCCTTTAAAGGCATTATAGCTCATTCACAATTTTTTTTTAGCCATAAAGATCATTAATGATAGCATGTGAACATATTTATGTTACACTGTACAAATATTCACTTCCCTAACTTGCATGACTGGAGGTGTTCACACTCAAATGACAACATGTAGTTTGTTGATTGATACATGGGACATTGATTTTTCTACAACTCTGAATAATCAGGATAAATGAGATGTTTGACCTAATCATATTTTGCATAAATGAATACTCAATGTGAATGATTTAAAGATTTTTGTTTTCAAAAACTTTTATTTATGCTACAGTTCATTTAAAATTCAACAACTGAATAGGATATGATAAAGAATCTTTGCATGAACAATGATTATTATCGTCTGTAATATGAATATGATGTTCAGAAATTTCAAATAAATAAGTTATGAGCGATTACTCTGGTGAACTCATGAAAATATTTAAACAAATACATGTTTCAGGTTCAGAGACAAGGGAGACAATCCGACTATGCGTCTTCCTCCTGGTTCTCCTATGGGGCATCTATGGCTGCCAACATTCTTGAAAATATACAGGTGTGCTACATATTCAATCTTTCTTGAAAATTACCATATACTGACCATTACAGAATTATTTTTATCCCACTGGTGTGTCATACCATGGTATATAATTATTGCCCTGTCTGTAATTCATTTCCGGAGAAAAAACTATAAGACCTAGCTCAATGAAACTCGGCATGGGTTATTGTGTCTTTAGGATTTTCAACTTTGAAGCCTTTCTTTGAATTTACATGTCAACATCTTTAGACCTTTATTTTTGGTGATTTAATTGAATTTCTTAATTTTTGGCATCAGTGGGATATGTCATCTTCTGATGACTCTTGTTTTCATATAACCTTCAGTTTTGACATGCATGAGTATATCATTATGCCATTGTGTTGGACTTCATTGTGGCAGGCTGTTGCAAGGGTAATGGGATGCATAATGATAACTTTAAGAAACTTCCCACGGTAATTGACTATTTATGAAGGACTTAATACACATGACAACTTTACAAGACTTGCCATGATAATTTGTGTCAATTTTTGCAGCTGCATGTCACCGATGTTCATATCCGCTACGAAGATCAGGACCTCATCCCCACTGCACCTTTCGCTTGTGGAGTCACCATCAAGAACCTCAGCGCACAGAGCACTGACTGTAATTGGGTGAGTCTGCCTTTTACCCATCCTACATCAGCTTATATGTATCAGTGTTGAGCTCAGACACATACAATAATGTCAATCGAGACATATTTGTTGATGCCTTTAATCTTTGTAAAGCAAGAGCAAGGGTTTTATACAAATCAAATTTGTTCAAATGAAAATTTTCATGTTTTTGAATACCTTATTTATTCTCTATCTATTGTCAGATGTCCAAGTTTGTGGGCAGCAACGAGAGTGACATGATGTTCAAGCTGGCGGACCTGCAGGGCTTCTCCGTGTACTGTGACATGAACGCCACCATGCTCGGGGACCTGCCCATGGCCGAACTCTCCGTGAGTTGAGTCCTATCACTATCGCATTGAAATAAGATGTAGACACTTAATTGTGGCATTTAATCACTTTTGGGTTTTCTTGAATTCGTACTTTTAGATGAATAACATGTAGAAAACTGTAGATCTTTTGAAACCCAACAGAGTTGCTTTCCTCCCGGACATACCTGTTTATGTTGTCTACCGAATCAAATGGTTACTACATGATCAACAGTTCACGTCCAAAAACTCCACAAAGTATATATATTTTTCAACCATTTTATATATTGTGTTGATTTAAAGCAAGGTTGCTGAGCTTGACTTTATGGATTGGTAAGATCTGTGCAGGTCATTTTGGTGTCATCTGAACAACCCTTTAAGCCAAATACCTGAGATATTAGAAGAGCAATATAATTATAATCAATTAATATACTCTTGCCTCCTTGAGATTGATCCTTCATACATCCACAACCACTTCAGTGCAAGGGTTTAAAAAAATATGACAGAGGCTGACTTAAATGTTTATTTCTTTCCAGGAAGCCCTTCAGAGCGACACATTCAAGTCAACGTCAGACGACGGCCCACACAATCACGAGTACATGTTGAGTCCAGTGAGTGCCCAGGCTAAGATCAAACGGCGCACAACAACCCTGCCTCTGCGTTCGCCGTCAACTCCTCGTATCAGCATGGACATAAGTCTTGACAACATTGCCTTCCAACTAAGCACAGAGCAGTACCAGAGTCTACTCATCTGGCAGAATGAATTTGAGAGGCATGGACTAAGGAGACAGCATCGAAAGTTCAGGCCTGCTGAGTCTGTGGCTAAGAAGTATGTAATTTCGTTCCTATCAGGGCATTCTTCATTGTGGCAGAGTTTGATGGAAGGCATAAGCACAGTGGCATATTCAGGAATTTTTGAAATGGGGGGGAAAGGTCATCAATTTGAAAAGTGGAAGGGGAGGGCCCCTTACTAGGCTCATCAGTTCTTTTTACTCTTTTCAAAAGAATTCAACCCTTCTGAATTTGCCTGTGCTGGCTTAGGCTTGTTGGAGATCCCTTTGACTATAAGTTAGTGTAAAGTAACATACTTCTGTTAAATCAGAAATCCCTTCTTGTCATCTCAAATGTACCTCTTTTCACTTTAGGCTGGGAACCCAGATTTATCATCCAAAACTGTGTTCCACAGGAGATATCGCTTGTGAAAGATCAAGCGATATCTCCTAGGAGATATCGCTTTGACAGTAGATTTTGAACAATCCCCTGTCATCAGCAGGGACATGACATCACAATGGTTTTCCATCATCAGAAATGACGTCATAAACACAACAACGTCATAATGCTATGACATCACTGATTCACTGGTTTAGGAGTTGAGGGCTATGCAGTGTTAAAAAATGTACATTTTTCATGCTAATGTGATGAAAAATGATTTTGGACGATAAATAGAATCTCACCTAAGTGTCTTCTGATATCAAATATATCAACACTCGTTGATAAAAGTAAAATATCCTCAGCAAGTCTCGGATATTTGTTACTTTTATCAACTTGTGTTGATATATTTGATATCAGAAGACACTTAGGTGAGATTCTCTATATATTCATAGCAATAAGATGCTCGTTGTTCCTCTCATCCAAGAACTGCTTATATGTTTGGATGTTGAGCCTTCTCATTGGCTGATTATCTAGCAAATATGATGCAAAGCCTGAGAAGTTATCAGAACTGTATTGGTCCTATTGGTCCACCCTGGGGGTTGACCCTTTTATCAACAATTTTTTTTTTAAATTCTAAGGGGGTTTGGGGGATCTGCCACTGAGTTTCACCATCTCGCCTTTGTTGACAGTGCCAGAAGCTGGTGGCAGTTTGCAATCAACTGTCACTTGAGTAAGATCCAGGACAGAAACAAACGACACACCAAGTCCTTCATGCTGGAGAGAGCCCAGAAGGCTATACAGTACACGCAGGCATACACCAGCGATCTCACTGGGGATGGCACCGCAACATCTGTCAAGGTGAGCTCTTGAATTTTTATGGAAAATTTATTATCTAGTTTGAACATACACAATGTTTTTGAGTAAATGCTCTGGTTAATGGGACATCTAATTATTTGTTTAGGTAAAGCCATATTATGAAATATCTAGTTTATTCCTCTCTTTGAGTCAGCTTTCATAGCAATTATGTGCATGAAACTGAAATACGAATAAAACAAATACTGTTAGTTTATGTACTGCAGATATTTTGGGTGAATCTATTTTGCCTCAATTCAAGTTAAGTTCAAGAACTTTCAAATGAAATCTTAGTTTAGAAAATATGAGATTGAAATTTTTAATTGTGTTCTTTCTGTTGCAGGAAACGCTAGCGGAACTTGAAGAAGAGCTTGGTTTTGATGAATTGAAGATTTTGAGAGAAGTTGTGTTGGCCAAGCTACGATCTGAAAATAGACTGGTATGTAATTAGAAATGGTTTGAAGTGTTCAATGATCTAATATAAGTTTGATCAGGGATCACACTATCTGCAATTGAACAAATTCATGTACTTTTTGGTTCAAGTCCCTTGGGCAGTTCGAATTCACACCCTTCGAGTCAGGCAATATTGCCAGTAATAACCTCCAACAACTGGCCAACTTGCCTATTTTGCCCTGAAAAAAATCAAGGTTGATATATCTTGCAAGGGACCCAACTCAAAAAGGTGAAAGTATCTCTTCAGCTTTTTGTCAGATACAAATTTAATTTCAATTTCAACAAAATTCAACTGGTTTCTCTTCTATGTACAGCCAAGTGTTCGGAAGAGTCCATCAGCAGGGGACCAGTCCACTCCAGATTCTGCTGGGGGTGAACAGCAGGGTTTGTTCCAGCGCTGGTTCCCAGGATGGTCTGGTTGGTACCAGACAGCAGACCCCAGTCAGGAGACAGAACCAAGTCATGATCAAGGGAGACAACCCACAGACTCTGACGTTGATGTCCCTGTGGAACCCCCTGAACAAACAGAGCTAGGTGAAATGACTTTAATGTAACATTGGATTGAGGGTTTACTTCTGATTTCCCTCTTTACCCCTATAAGCCAGAAATAATAACTCAAAATCCTATTTGTTTCTAGATTTGTTAACGTTTAGAAGAGTGGAAAGAGTACAAATTGTTAATGATGAAATTTAGGAAGCAATAAAAGCTCATGAGGTCACAACACCAAGATGAGAAGGGCCTTGGAGGTCATGCCCTAGAAACCTATTTTCTATTTTTTCTCAGGAACCAAAAAACCCAGAAGACTCAAATATTGTCAAAAGACACATTAACCTATAAGACTTCTTGTTGATTAGGTGACTCTCTGGCCCCATTTAAGCTATAAGACTCCTAACACATAAAAGTAATTAAAATATGAATCATGATGAGTTGATAGTGAATGATTTCTTTGATAAAAATGAAACATGCAAACTTCAAAATGGCATTGCCTTCAAGGTATGGCAAAATGATAATTCATTCTCAGTAGACTGGATTATAATTATTCAGGAATAATACCTGTTGTCAATTTGAGTTTTACTGTGTGTTGTATCATTTAAAGTTTTAAAAAAAACATTTTAGGTCAAAGGAGATTGGTTGAAGGAATGTCACATGATTTCTTTCTAATCAAGACCATTAAGTTAGTTGTATGGACTCTAAGTATCTATAATATTTATACCAGCAAGATATTCATGTTTTAACAGAACAAGAAATTCTGGATGTGATACAGGATTCCACAGAGAATAGTTCTCTGCTGAGGAAGGACACAGTGTTTGCAAGCATGACTTTCTCGCTCTCAAAGGGATCATTTGAACTTTTGGAAAACTCGAGTTTCAGCAAAGGTATGTTACGGAATAAATGCTTCCTTAGATGCATAACAACATCATATCATCTTATCTTTGTGTAACTTTTGAAAAGGTCTGTTCCAATAAATGAATATGCTGGTGCTGCACTGTCGTTGTCGGGCTGTGAGCACAAGACTAATTTACTTAGTACTTTGTAACTTAGACATTTATAATGATTGTCACTAGTCTGTAACCTTCTCCATTCTGGCTCAACAGAACATTCCTTCTGCCACTGCACTGACTACACTTGTTGCCAGGTGCCATGGGCACAAAATAATATTCTGACATTTCTTTGTGAAGTGTTGTTGGTATTTTTATTATTAATATGCAGTAAGACAGGTTTCTTTACTGGCATAAGATATAAGTTGCAAAGGAATGTACAATGTAGAAATGTACAAACTACTTTAATACCAAACTTTCCAAATTAACTAGAAGTTTGTTATGAGGACTGGTTTGTTAACAGAATCCTCCCCACTGGCGGTGCTGCAGTGCTCTACAATCGGGATGGAGTTTGAATCCCGGCCTCGGACAAGTGCGATGAAGTTCAAACTTGCTGTGGGCAGTCTGCATCTCCAGGATAAAACCACTCACAACTCCCTCTTCCCCTACATCGTAGCTCCACAATCTCAGGTCTGGCTCTCACACAGTTCAACATAACATATCCCTCAAACCCTAACAACTACAAGCATTTTGATTACTGTAGCTATATACTTATTCTCCTATCCTACATTGTAGCTCCACAATCTCGGGTCAGGTTCGACTTTCAACTTCATATACTGGCCAATCAGGAAATTTTGAAGTCTTGAATTATGACATATCGAATTATACATATATTGATGTTATATCATTCATGAATATACAAATACTAATATCAAGCCTCTCGTGTTGTAAACATGAAATGTCATAGACACTCATATGATAATCTCTATGTGTTTCAGGATTCTCTGGGCCACTCCCCGAGCCCCCTGCCCCGTACACCATTATCAGAGAGACTCTCCCCTAGACCCTCTCTCAATGATAACGAGGAATGGAAGTTCTTTGAGCTCTCCTATGAGAAGAACCCTCCATCGAGTTTCTTCAGATACAGGTGAGATCAAATAAATGTATCAACTTCAAGATCCAAGTTAGTTGAATAACAAGCTCAATCTCATGTTGAAATTCTCTTGTTTTCCTTTATTGTCTATATGCTTGTATGGGCTGCCGTCTGTTCAAAGTCAATGTTAGCTTTTCCAAATTTTTAACACAACAATTAAAAAGTATCGACTTAAAAGAACTTAAAAGTTATATACAGTAGAACATGGATATAGCAAACTCGGATATAGCGAACAATTGGATATAGTGAACAAATATTGGTCCGTTCAAAAGCCCTATGTATGACAACTCTACTTGAGTAACGAACATCGGATATAGCAAACTAAATTCGTTGGTCCCTTGGATTTCGTTATAATCGTGTTCTACTGTACCTATAAATAAGTACATTCAGAAATATTCTGTATGATTTTGTATATTTACATCACAGAGCAAGCATCAAGACACGCCCCCTTGACATTGTGTACTCTCCGGCCTTCATCAAACAGATCAAGGGTTTCTTCTCTTCACCTATCAGTCGTGCACAGAAGGCCAGAAAATCAAGGGGTAAACTTTTTAACTTATAATTATTATATTATAATGATTTGAATAACAACATCTTTCTTGTACCGCGTCATGAGCGTTTTCAAAGTGCATGAATTTGTATTATTACCCTGGAGAAATAGTGTTTTGATGGTGCCAATAAACCAGGTCAAATATTTGTCCAGGTACCCATTTGTATCTTTCGGTGATCTGAGTGCAGAGTGGATGAAGTGCCTTGTCAAATATCATTTCTTCTTCAATTAATTTTCAAGTGAAAGCTTTTGTGTCATTCAAAAGCCTGAAAAGGTATGCAATGTTACATGCATCAAATGGTGTAAATATGGACGCTTTGATATTTTAAGCGTCAGCATGGAAGTTTGAGTCACTCAAGAAGAAATCTCCGGAGCAGCTGATGGAATCACTTGATCAGCTCTTGGAAGCCGAGGTGAGTGTTTATATTCCTAATATTTTAGGACTTTGTATTCAGCGATGTCCATCTATACAAAGGGACGTCTTGTTAACACATTTTCTCATGAACAATAACTCATACAATTTGGGACAGCCTACATGTTGGGATGATACAGACACAAGCTGATAAAGGTGACCTTGTTAATGGCATTCAACTATGTACAGTCAGAGATTAATTAAAATTCCACAGGGCCATGCAAAGCAAATGCATATATAAAATTTCTACTTTTTTAATATCAATTCTCTTATAAAAGAATTGGCAATACTTGGGGAAAAAGTTATTAATTATCCAGTTGATACTGTATTTACTATTATCAATTCATATATACCATACATAATGAAAATAATCTTCAATTGATTTAGTTTTAAAAGATAAAGGAGCACGTTTATTTGTATATCACTGGAGTTTCTTGTCTAAAAAAAAGTAAGATATATAAAATTCATATGACATTTTCAGGGAGTTAAAACACGCTGGGACATCAAGTTGGATATCTCAGCTCCCAAGCTTATAATCCCTGAGCGCTATTCCGACCCGACTAGTCCCATGGTTGTTGTGGACCTGGGGAGGTTGTGTCTGGATACAGTCAGTACTCGCAGTGAATCAAAGGCAGCAGTTCCCACGGAGAAACAAGAAGATAATGATGGTGAGACTTACTTGACAAATAAGTCTCCTAAATTTCTTACATTGATACTATCATCTGGTTATTTGAAGAAAGATTGTGGAGCCTGGGCAGGGGAGTCAAATCATTTTAATGATAATAATTGTTCTCATAATTTTGACGACTTTTGTTACTTTAGATTGACATATGTCATTATTTTTCCTTACTGTCATATCATGCTTTCAATATTGCATGGATTTGTTACAATAATCATCATCACTATCCTCTTTGTCAAAACTTTAAACTTGGCGTAGGTTCAGCCTGTAATTATCATCAATGTCATTGCCATTAATTACCATAACTGTTTTCTTGACAAGTGTTCATCCTTCTTTGCTGCTTTGAAAGTACAGGAGCAGGTATAAGTATAAGTATCATTATCAACTAAAGGTTTGTTTTAAATTTAGACGACTTCCACACACCTCTGTCGACCCCGCCAAACGAGCCCACCCTGACCAAACCTCCACAGCTGGAGCGGTCAGCGTCGTCCTCCCAGATGACCAACAGAGAGTCGACCAACTCGCTCAGTGGACTTTCTTCTACGGCAGTCATGGAACATCTATATGAAAAGTAATAATCCTTCTTTAAATACATCTTCCATTTATTCCATTATTGACTAAAATATTGCACAAACAATCATTGAAAATCTCTATGAAAAGTAATAATCATTCGTTGGTTTCATCTTCCTTTGATGCTGTAAATGGCTAAAATAATGCCCTAGCATTCATGGAACACTTCTGTGAAAAGTAGTAATCCTTCTTTGTTTTCATCTTTCTTTGATGCAGCTAATGGCTTACATATCACCTTAGCATTTATGGAACACCTTTATGAAAAGTAATAATCCTTCTTTGTTTTCATCTTCCTATGATGCAGTTAATGGCTTACATATCATCTTAGCATTTATGGAACACCTTTATGAAAAGTAATAATCTTTGTTTGGTTTCTTCTTCCTTTGATGCTCTAATTGGGTAAAATATTTTCCAAGCATTCATTTCAGAATTGACTGATTTATGTTTGTTCTGATGGCAATGTTTTGTCTAACATTTTCACTGTAGCTTGTCAAAATAATGCAATACAATTTTAAGGGTTTTCATCTTTGTTAAATGATAATAGTGAAAAGAATGTTTTAAAGCTCATTCTACCAAAGCTTAGCTAACAATGAAAGCCTGTGCAATCTGTTAATGAGCTTTGTGTGTGTTTCAGATATAAATTGGATCTCACCGATATGCAAGTGTTGCTAGGTCGTCCCAACGACAACTGGCGTCATGCTTATTCAAGAGGCAATAGTCGCATGCACATCCTTGATAAGTTCACAATCTCACTTCAACTTGAAAGGTAGAGTATTTAATTGAACAAAAATGAACAATATGCTACATTACAATAAGATTTAAAGTTGCTTTAACGGCAGAGTGAAAATAAATTGCAAAGGATACTTGTTCTTAAAGAAATGAATATCATAAATTGAAACTAATTCAAGCATCATGGCAATATTTGTTGCCCTTGATACATTTTTTGTATGGTATTACATGTAGTCGATCTATCCAACAAATAGAATCCTATTTTTTTACTTCTTTTTAAGAACCATTGACTCATAAAATCTCAAATCGCGTGTACAGGCTTTTTAGATAATATTGAATATAAAATTTTAAGATGATGACCTTGTGATCCAGTCTAAGTAAACCTAGCCTCACTATTATCCGTTACACTGCTATACTGAGTCTAACAAGGCTTGGTTGAGGGTCGCGTCAGCCGACCTTTCTGCGACCTATGACCTTCCAACGTTAAACGTGCGAAGGCACACTATTGTGGCTTGGTAAACTGAGTTCTGATTGGTCAACTTGGTCACGTGGGCTGACGCGACTCTCAACCAAGCCTTGTTAGACTCAGTATAGCAGTGTAACGGATAATAGTGAGGCTAGGTTTACTTAGACTGCCTTGTGATCCCTCCATTTCTAACAATGTTCATCTATCTTAAAGGAGGTTGATAGTGACCGCGGATCCCCAATGGCCAAAGATGAAGTTATTTGGAACATTGCCTTCATTAACTTTCCACCTGAATGAAAGAAAGGTAAAAAACCCGTCTACATATTGTCTATATAGTTTATCATTGAGATGAGCTCTTACAATCACCATTATCTCTGCACAATTAAGTTTAACAAATTGATAATTATTTCTAGAGAAATGTTATCGACTTTGAGACTGAATGTCACATGATCAAAGCAAAAAGTGTGTTTATCATTGATTTTCTTCCACTTGCATGCTTGTTCAACAAACTCTTTTCAGTTTCACTGTTATGCATAGCAAAGTGGTGTATTTTTTGGCTGCAAAAAAGATGGATAACCTTTAACCCATCCAAGTCAATACCTCTACAATTGTAGATACAAGCAGTGAACAGATCATGTCTAAACCCACATCTACCTCCTCTATAAACAAATTCCACTGTAATGCCTAGCAGCGTTGTCATTATAATAGTAATAACCGTCACCTCATCAGGGGTCGAAATTAGTCCTATTGGTGCACTAGCCATTCGAGTAGGGCATTCCTGTGAGCACTAGCTTAAACACATTCTTACTAGCCAAATACACTGATATAAACAAAGTTTTCTTTAAATTCAACTAGTCCTTTGGGCTACCAATGATTGCACTTTACTAGCCCAGCATCATTTTCACTGGCCATGAGCTACCGGGCTAGTGCTAATTTGAACCCTGCTAATTTTTGTCAATATTTCTCTGGATAGATCCAAGCAGTGAACATGTCTAAACCCACATCTACCTCTTCTATAAACAAATTCCACTGTAATGCCTAGCAGCGTTGTGATTATAATAGTAATAACCGTCACCACATTCATGTCAATATTTCTCTGGACAGATCCACGCAGTGAACACGTCTCTAGAGATCCTGTCTAAATCCACAACCTCCACATCTTCTCTGAACACCTCCAAAGATGCCTCGATGTCCAGTAACGACTCAGACCCGAACCTGATGCAGCCTTCTCCCACTGTGTGAGTCTGATGTCTCCATTCTCGATGTTCTGTAGAAGTCTTGATATCAGAAGACAGTTTCTTGAAATTATATTGATCATCCATAATGATCTTCCTCAAAATCAATGTACAAAACAATGAAAACATCACTTCATTTTTCTTCCAATGTGGTCATTGCTTACATACTTAAAACAATGTGATAGGTCATTGTGCAAAATAAGACATCATTATGAGACATATCCCTATGTTGATTGATAAATTACTTTAATCAACTGAAGTTTTTTTTGGCCTTATTTTGAAAATCTGTGATGTTCCTTACTAAAAATATTGTTAAAAGAAATTCCTTGTCATCGCTTCATTTTTGTCTGTCTGTAAAATCTAGAAAAATTTCTTTGGCCCTATTGTGAACTAATGTTATGTATGATTCAGCTATACTGTTAACTTCTGTGAGAAGCATTTAAGAAGTTGCAATGACAATAATGCCACCATGAATAAAAAAAGTTGTCATTCATTTATTCCTTTTCATTGTTCTGTTAAGCATGATAACATTATGCTTGCAGAGAAAGCCATGTGCGGAAGGGCAAGGAGGAGATTGACAACAAGCTGGTGGTCGTACAGTTCCTCATACACAGACTCTCCGTCGAGGTTCAGAGTCAGGGTACGGTTCTTCTCATACATCTTGCTGATTTCAGAGTACCCTGGAGAAGTTTCTAGGTTCACAACTCTTTATCACTAAACACCTCAAAGCACTATGCAGACGCAGAGCCCGGGCGGGGTTCAGTGTGTAAAATATTTTTTTCAGTGAGATTATTATAATGATCTAAAGAAAATTCATTATGTTTACCTTAAAAAACATGCTACTGCCCCTGATGAATGATGAACCTTTCAATTAAATGGTCCAAAGCTCTGCATTAATCATCCAGCATGTTCTTTCTCCAGGCCAGGCCTTGGCAGAGTTCAGGGTGACGGACGTACAAGCGGACATGTCCAAAAAGTCTCAGACCACATCGGTCAAGCTGACCGTCCACAGTCTTCTGGTGGTGGACGCACTGCAGAGTTACGGGGCCGACTTCGAGCTCCTCATAGCATCACACAAGCATTTAGTGTAAGCAAACTCCTCTCCATAAATTCAGTTACAATAAAAATTAATATCATGGTATTCTTTTTGCAAAGGCTTTTTTAATCCCCTAAAAGCGTTTCCTTTTTGTCAGTATTAGTATCAGACTAAAGTCATTAAAAAATCAGAAATATTTACAGTTCCTGAGAAAGAAGACCATAGAGTTTGAATATTCAATTTGTTTTTCTTTGCTAAACAACACTTCATTAGCTGAAAAACATACATGCTTTTTAAAGCAATGAGGATAAAGCGTACCATCAGTGATAGAAGTATTTTGGAAAGGTATTCAGGGATTGAAGAAATAGATTGTATGTATTACCCTGACAGAGCAGGATGGTTTTTCTAACTCATAAACTTCTCTTTAATTGAATTATTCTTTTACTATATCAATTGGTATATTATTATATCACAGTTTCGCAGACGAATTTAATGATTCCAAATGGGGTAACGCTTACGAACAAAAGTTCATCCTGTCCCTCCCTGTTCCAGCCTGGACAGTCGGAGTGGGAGTATCCGGGGGTCTGACGCCGGGTCCCCCCTCTCCCCCTCCTCCCCCATGTCTCCTGGATCCCCCGGGGTGGAGCTGGGCTCCTCACCCATCTCATCGGGGTCCTTCCCTACCGGCACCTTCCAGGCCTCCATACAGGACGCCATACAGTCAGCATTCCAGGTCTTCACAGGTAGGATCTAACTTCATTGTGGTAATTTTGAGTTTTGATTCCCCTTGAGTGACGTCACTAGCAGTTAATTAAATAAACTTCAAAACCTTCCTTTCTTGCAGTGTTTGAAATAGTTTAAATCAACCAAGGCATGTCAATAAAAAAATAATGAAGCCTCAAGCCAGATTGGCTAGCAAACTTCTTTAGCAAGCCCCTTGTGAAAGTAACCAATACCAGGTAATTGACTTTCAGGCAGGTAGCTATGTAGAACACTGCTCACTTTCTGTTCTTCATTCAAGGCTACTACCTACTATTTTTTTCTTGTCCTTTTATATTTAAAATTTTATTTAACAAATATAAGTTTATTTTACAAACTTTATTGAAGGGTATTAATGTTTAATGTTTAAAATAGTTCTGTTACATGGTGATAACATTATGCAACTTGCCACTCAATTTCTTAGTGACAAGGATAGAAAAAGTTCGAATCTTACCAACTTTTATCCTATTCTCTCTTCAAGGTCCTAGTCCCTCAGACACCAGTCAACCTGCGGAGGATGAGCTCAGACCAACGTCCCCGTTCAGTCTGGGATACCAGAGTGAGGCTCTCATTATCCTGGAGTATGAACAGATCGGGGACTCGGGGATCGGGGCTGACGGGGGAGACAAGACGGGGGACAACATGCACATCCTCAACCTCCAGTTCAACAGTCTCGACTTCATCGGTAGGTGTCTTGTTGTGGAATGAGACAATCCATCAGTGGAAGATTGAAAGGATGGTGAAATGACAAGTGAAAAGGATGGTCCTTGTAGTGAACCCCCTCCTTTTCAATAAGTGACCTCTTTCACATTCCTTGATCATTCACTGGTTTGATGAAGGGGGTCTAAAGAACCCTTAAATGATTTATTAGCTCACCTTTACAAAGTAAATGTGAGCTTATGTCATGGCGCTTCGTCCGTCGTCCGTCTGTCTGTCCGTCCGTCCGTCCGTCTGTCTGTCTGTCCGTCCGTCCGTAAACTTTCAGGAAAAAGACTACTCCTCCTAAACGAATGCAGATATCATTCTGAAATTGTAGTATGTTATACCCATGGTGATTCCTCACAGAAAGGTAGACGTTTCAGTTTTGAGAATCCAAGATGGCCGCCATGGCAGCCATATTGAATTTTCAATTAGATTTCAGGAAAAAGACTACTCCTCCTAAACGAATGCAGATATCATTCTGAAATTGTAGTATGTTATACCCATGGTGATTCCTCACAGAAAGGTAGACGTTTCAGTTTTGAGAATCCAAGATGGCCGCACTGGCAGCCATATTGAATTTTCAATTAGATTTCAGGAAAAAGACTACTCCTCCTAAACGAATGCAGATATCATTCTGAAATTGTAGTATGTTATACCCATGGTGATTCCTCACAGAAAGGTAGACGTTTCAGTTTTGAGAATCCAAGTTGGCCGCCATGGCAGCCATATTGAATTTTCAATTAGATTTCAGGAAAAAGACTACTCCTCCTAAACGAATGCAGATATCATTCTGAAATTGTAGTATGTTATACCCATGGTGATTCCTCACAGAAAAGTAGATGTTTCAGTTTTAAAAATCCAAGATGGCCGCTATGGCAGCCATATTGAATTTTCAATTAGATTTCATGAAAAGACTACTCTTTCTAAACCTATCTAGATATCATTCTGAAATTGTAGTATGTTATAACTATGGTGATTCCGCACAGAAAGGTAGACGTTTCAGTTTTGAGAATCCAATATGGCCGCCATGGCAGCCATATTGAATTTTCAATTAGATTTCATGAAAATGACTCCTTCTCCTAAACCAATCTAGATATCATTTTCATATTGTAGTATGTTATACCTATAGTGATTCCTCCCACAAAGGTAGACGTTTCAGTTCTGAGAATCCAAGACGGCCGCGATAGCAGCCATATTGACTTTTCAGCTGCAGATGACACATCATTATTACTAAATTTTAAGCTTTCATCAAGTCATCACTCGCACCATATAAATTCTCTAATTTGAACTTACTAATCATAATATTATCTTGAATATGGAATATTTAAGATTGTCATGCAAGTTGTTCTATATTTTTAAGTGTTTCTAAAACATTAAGATGAAAGACAAACATAATTAATTAATTTGTTTAAAATATTTATGGCAACTAGCTGCAAAAACCCAATGACATTGAACATCATGTTGAATTTTAAACAATGGTATCTCCCTTATATTCCTTTAAATACCACACAAAAGGGGTCAACCAGAGTTCAGATATTCCTGTTGAGTCCACTATGCATTTCTAATACACATCCCGATACAGGCTGCTAGCATCACAGTCTCAGCTGCTAGTCTGTTGCATAATCAACCTGACCCAATTGATATGGTAGAGCATTATGCTATATGGCCATGTGTATGCAATAAGAGTTACGGAAATTAGACTTGTATTCTCATGACAGTGATATGTTCTTTCTAAGAAAAACAACTTACATAAAATTTGTCAACAATCAGCTTTGTGTTTAGCAATCTACATGATAAGTTGATGTGGAAAGAGTTATTTTGCATCAGGTTCCAGTTCCTGTGTTTTACTTATATTTGTACCATTTCTATATCTAACAGAAGTTCTTCTTGACACAAAATCAATTTAGGACATAAGCTAACTATATTTTGTGAAATTATATATATTTTTCACAACAATTCATGTTCTCTCCCATCAAGTCTTTTAATACCACACATAAGGGCTTAGCCAGAGTTCAGGTTAACATGCTCGGCACACTAGGGTGCTTCTCCAAATATACATACACAAAGCCAAATACACAAATTGCTACTCTCTCCTTAAGGATCTGGGGCTAGCAGCCCTGCCTGCTTGTATGTTGCATAGTAATCCTGACCTAATTGATAAATAGAACATAATGGACTTTATGGAAAGTATATAAATTGTCTTTATGAAAAGTATATTTGTATTCTAATAATAGTAATACTTTTTACAAATAACAATTTAAACAAGAATCAGCTTTTGTGTACAACAATCTGCATGATGAGTTAATATTAACAAGTCAAGAATCTGCTTTTATGTACAGTAATCTACATGATAAGTTAATAATAGAGGTATTTTGTATCAGGTTCCAGTTCCAATACCATGTGTTTTATAAATACCTGTAAAACTTAATGATAATTATATCATGCTGAAGGGGTTCTGGGAACAACATGTCATCATAGAAGTCATTATTTTTCAATTAGATTTCAGGCAAAGTACTACTCCTACTAAATCAATTAAGATATCATTCTGAAAAGTGAGTATTTTTTTATATAGTGATTCCTGACAAAGACGCATTTATTTTATTATCAAGAATCCAAGATGGTCAATATGTCAATTATATTGAATTTTCAATTAGGTTTCATGAAATTCATTGAAAAGAATACATTTCCTGATCAATCAAATCAATGTCATTATATTTGTATTGATACGCTTGTTGTAATATTTATCAACACTATAAATACAGTTACAAAAAACTGTATGAATCATCTTTATCTGCGAACAGCCTGAGACATGACTGTTTTAATAAATCCTTTTTAATAAAACATAAAATGATAAAAGTTGTTCACTCCATCAGTGGGTTACATAATTCCTGAGACTTCATATATGGCAAATAACATAGCCAGTGAGGGATAAATATACATTTTTTAATCATCTATATCTGATTACGGTCTGAACAATGATTATCTAGATAATTATAATGATCATTCAATTCAAACAAATCCTTTTCAAAAGCATTTAAAATGATTAAATTTGTTCACTCCCAACACTAACTGTAAGGTTTTTTACTCCTTTGTTCCCATGCAATTAATTTATTCCAAATTGAAAATTTTGGTTAATGAATAACTAATTATCTTTTATTTTGTTTGTCATGCTAATAAAAGATATAATATTCATCTTCAAAACAGCATTCATTGAACAGCTGTCTGAACAAATTTTATTTTACAAAGTCTTTCTCACCAATACTCTCTGTTAGTTAAGATACTTCAATAAACATATTACTGAGTTGACCTCCAGATTATTTCCATTGCAAACCTCTCTTTTACCCCCACCCCTTCTATCCCCCCCCCCCCCTTTCCCCTCCTATCCTTCCAGCCCCTCTCCTGCAACTCTCCTCTAAAGGGTATCTGTATTGCATATTGAAATGAGGGGAGGACACTCACTATATGGAATAACAGTAACTTACATAAGAGGATAAGTTACATAAGCTACATGCAGGTGCAAGAGGTCATCAAAGGTCATCATATCTAGTAATTAGCATAAACCCCCATGTTGCTAGCCTATTCTGACCAATCAGATTGCACTAACATATGTCAAGATTTAAGATATTCAGAAATCTTCAGTTAGAATTACATGAGACATTGACCTGGACAGTTTACTTTGGCAATTGGACTTATCACTAGCTGAATTTGTGATTTGTTTTCAGAGGGATATATTCCAAATGTTTATGTGCATCATCTTTTTAGTTCTTTGGAAGTTGAGAGTGTGACTAAATGAATACTCCCAAACCAATCAAGATATCATAATGAAATTAATACAGATGCCCACATAATAAAAGTAGCATTTTGAAGATTAAAAAGTCCAAGATGGTCACCAATTCAGCCATAGATATACAAAAAAGTTATACAAAAACCTACTGCTTGTTAACAAATCATGATTATATCATTCTTGTATTAATGTTTGTTCAAGCTCTAGTGGTTTCCAACAGAAGAATAGCATTTTAAAAGATAAAAAAATCATGATGGCAGCCATAATCAATTATCATATAAAAGATGGTTACACAATTAAACTATATTACCACATCATTCATTTTAAGGTGAGCTTCTGTACCCTCGGTACTTTTATTGTACATATGTTATTTGACGATAATCCCTCTTTATTTAGAACTTAGACAAAATAATTCCCTTTTTAAAAGAGATAATCCGTGGAAATATAAATACAAGAATGATTTTTCTTTTCAGCAAATCAAGAAACCATTGTAGAGATCCTCAGCTTCCTGAAACGAGCATTCCCGTCGGCTAGTGACAAGAAGATATCCCGACCACAAAGAGAACGGTTACACTCCCTCCGACAGGACACTATCATTGTGAGTGATTAGGATCAATTTATTATTACTGTTAAAAGAATATCACAATGCATTCAAAATCAAAACTATGTAAAGTGAACCATTACCAGTGTTATGATTGTGAAAACCTCCTGCATGTCAATCTGATACATACTCCTTGTTAATTTCAGTATTATCAGTAGTGATATTTTGTCGGCTACCTTTGCATGGATATGTATTGTGGTTATTTCTGAGATCATGCAACTTGGGTACTGAAGAGAATATCTTATTTGTGCCCATGACTTGCTATGATTGCCATCCTTGTACCTATACACCAGTATAGCTCTTGTTTTGGAAATACTGATATCAAGATACTTGTGTCATAAGCATAGGTCAATGACATTCTTTATATATTCTCTATTCTCAACGTCCAATTTATTTTCAGCCCAAGAAGGAGAAGATGATGGTCACAGCAGATTTTAAGAGACTCAACATACTTCTGCCCAGGTTCAGTGAAAAAGAAGGACGCAAAATAGGGAAGAAAGTTGCAACAGCTACCATGTCAACAGCAAAAATAGAAGCTAATCTAGGTTTGTTATAATAACAGTAATGTGTGAGTTGTTGTTCAGCACCTCTTGGGGAATATTTCTGCCATTAGCAGCATGAATGATAAAGATAAGTGTACTTGTATTGCACTAGGTTTAATATGAAAAGGTTGTGTTCAAAGTGCCACACATTTGATATAGAGCTCTATGCTGCATTTCCATGGTAATAAAACATGTAAAAACCCTAAAGTTAGGAGTTATGATACTTCATATACATATAACATTTGCTTTTTCTTCAGACGAGAGCTGGCAGATGGAGGGCAGTCTGGGAGGTCTGCACCTGACGGACGTGACACCTGAAGGCTCGTTATACCAGCAGGTGTTCAGTGTGGGGGAGAATCACCTGGAGCAGCAGGAGGACTATATCTCTCCCCGCATCATCCCCTCTGCCATGTACCGCACCGCTAGAGACGAGGACGTCTTCACCAGCACTCCCAGTGTCAAGAAGGCTTTGTCCTTCAATGTGAAGAAGACTATGTTTGAAGGTGGCCGGGATGATCCCTTTGGAAGAGCCATTCCAGAATCGGATGAGATTTATGCTGATTTCAGCATGGCTTCTGTCTACTATACACATTCCCCTCAATTCCTAAATGAACTCATGGATTGTATGTCAGAGTTCAAGGACTATATGTCAGAGTTTGCGTCCTCCATTGGTAAAGCTGCCACCGAGGTTGCCATGGGCTTAGTGGGTGGACACAAGGAGTCACATGATCTCAATGCAAGTAGTCTGAACCGAGATGTGTCGATCGGTGACTTGACTGATACTGTTCTCCTGGACAATACTTTTGGATCTCTCACAGATCTCTCCTCCAAGGGAATGAGTGTTAGGTTCACAGCTCGTATGGAGACTCCGATCATTGCTCTTCCACGGACTCCTTCCAGCTATCAAGTTCTTCTGGCACATCTTGGAGAGATCACAATATCTAACTCTAGTCTCACAGAGTCCAGCACTGCATCCACTGTTCAGGATTCCTTGGACCAGGGGGAAGAGGTTAGCATTTCTTTGAGGAACATGAATCTGTATTCATTGGACTTGGAGAAGCATAACAGCAAACTTGGACAAAGTTTATCTGCTTCTTTGATGAGCAAATCATATTATAGTCTTTCATATGAGCTTGGTGTGCCTATCTTATATGACACTGCCGTAGATCTAGTCATTGCCAAAGAAACTGTAGAAGTGCCAATAATTAACCCAGAGGTGACCACAGACTTTCCAAGAAGTACTCCGCAAAGGGTTACAAAACCCCCCCAGGTTAATTCAGTGCTAAATGTGAGTGCCAAGATCAGTCCAGCAGTGAAGTTGGTCTTGTCCAAAGAGGTGTATGAACAGATCCTGCAAACCTTGGACAACCTGACCTACAGTGAAGATGACTTCAACCCAGCATCAACCACAGCTCCTTCAGAAGAACCACCAGGAGGTCCTCCCAGTGCCAGACCTGCCTCTGAATCTCAGTTCAACCCATCTATGCAGGAGTCCGCAATACAGGAGGGCTTTCTGGCCAAGCACATTCAGTTTGAGGTTCCTCTATTTGAAGTTGAACTTAAGGGGAACTTTGGGGACGGGGAACAAGGGCTTGTTGATCTCAAACTGAACGATTTCTCTATGCAATATGCCAAAGATAATAAAGTTGTGACTCAGATGAAGTTTAGACTTCGGTCTCTCTCAATGGATGATCTGTTGGAGTCTGATAAGTCTGCTCACAGGCAGATAATGATATCCAGGAGTTCACTGAAAGTCAATGAGCCAGATGATCCCAAACCAAAGACCTTTATGTCTACCTCGTGTCCCGATAGCACCATCATTGCTCCTGTTCCGATGATGCCGGCTTCACTGCCATCAAGCTTCCACCAGAAATCCAGGAAACCAACCCACCAGAAACCAACCACAGCATTCTATATAGGTCTTATACAACCACCGAGAATGAAGGGGAACGATAGGTAAGTCTTCTTTTGGGATTTTGGGGAAAACAAGTTCAGCATTTAGCAAAATTTTAAACTGCAATCCATGCAAAATTTTAATACAGACAGTATTATCTATCTTGAGAATGTGTTCTTCATTCATTAAATCAGTCAAAGATTTATGAGTTTTTTTAATTAAATGATGCTGTTTGTAAGATTTAGAAATGCTAGCCTAGTTTAATATTTGATATTATGTAAAAGATTAACATGTCATATCATGGTTTTGAGGAATTATATTAAACTTAATTGTGAAAAGTTTCATAATTTGTTTATACTGGTTCCTTAGGGTTTAAAAGAAAAGATTAACCATTTCATCCCATCATTTCATCACTTTGAACCTTATTTCTGATTTTAAAGGGTAAAAGGGTAAGCATTTTACTGTATTTGAATTTAAAGTGTGTTAATCATTTTAATGAAACTCCTTGTTGAGCTTTTTTCAAGACAGCCATGTATTCTCTTTTATACATTTGAATATGTCTTGATGTTGCTTGCAGACAGACATTCCCGCACACGCCCCCGCCCTCCCCCACCCTGAGAGACTGCCTGACCCCTGAGGAGACCCCCACAGAGGATCTGGTTCATATCGATGTAATACTTGTGGACAAGAAGGCACCGGAGTACAACACCAAATACAATAAGGTAAGAGTAATCAGAAATTAATCCTTTTCTCTATTTGTGCTTGATTTTTGTGTTTTATTGATATTAATACTTCTTTCTAGTTGTAAATCCTTCTTCACTTTTGTGTTAATTAAACTACCCTAATTCTTTTACACCAATTGATTAATCAATGAATTCATGAACTCTTTCTGAAAATCATTACAGGTTTTATTATCTTTGAAAAAGGACATTTCATGACCTTCAAGACTTTCATTGTTAACATTCTTGCAGACCAACCGGTTCATCGATGTAAACTTCAGCTGCCTGGAGACCACCGTGAACCTTCAAACCTGGGTCGTTCTACTTGACTTTCTCGGGATGGGGGCCAAAGTTCACGACACAGAGTCCGAGACCTCGGTCCAGGATCAGTCTGAAGGTGGACTGAAGGTTTCTGACCCTGCTGATACCGGTAGGTGATACAAGTGAAACGGTACACTCTAAATATAAGTTTGTGGTAGGGGTGAAATGGTACACTTGACTTCATTTTGATGAGTTTGCTGGTCAGAAATTTCAGGAACATTTTGATCTGTGCAGAACCATGAATACATCAAACTAACTCACAACAGAACTCTTTTTTTACTCTGCTTTGGCAATATTTTGGCCATCAGTGGTGTTACTTCAAGGGAATATTTATGGAAAAGAACTTTATTATTCTGAGAAAACACATTTAGATACAAGTTTTTGTATCATTTTATAATGCTTGAAAGCAAAAGAAGAACATGAATCAAATTTCTATAACTGAAAAGCAATTGTTATGGTTCATTGTTAAAAAGATTGAGGTACAGTCAATTCTGTTTTTATTACTTATTTGTTGCACCCTGTTCAGTTTACTCTATACAAGCAAGTTAGTGTAAACTATTCCTTAACGAAAAACAAAAGTCGCGGGCTCTCGACAAATTGTATAGCCAAAACTCGACTGACATAATTACCCAATTTGTTGCAGAAGAGATAGTGAACCAGGAGATTAACTTCACCGTGGAGAGCTTCACACTCATCCTGAACAAACCTGACTACGAGCTAGCTCAGGCGTCCATGACAAACCTACAGTCTCACATCAGCAAGAGGGACTTCAACTTGACTTTCAAGGGTCAGCTGGGCAGTCTCTCCTTGCTTGACCAGTCCCCCCATGGGGAACTGTATCAACAGAAGTTTGTCACCATCGGGCGCCAGGCTCTTGAGTTTGATTTCTTCAAGTGAGTTATGATATTTTTTTGGACAATTGGGATACAAAAACATTTTGAAATTATTTCATTCAGTTTATTTTATCAACAAGTTGATACCAAAAAAATGCAATTTATGACATATGTGCACATATCACATCAGACAAACAATCTTCACCTTGTATCAGTAATTTTCTTTTACATCATAAAATCATTGGATGTGGCGTCACCGAACTAGGCCATCACAAATAGTGCAATTATCATTTGACTCCTTCACAAGGGTCATGAAAAATTTGTACTTCGTATATAGTAATCAGCATGACTGTCTGTCACATAGTTTGTTCTGCCCACTCTTGAACTAAATTTTGAAATGTAATGCTTCTGATAACATGTAATCACTATATGTGCCTTTTGTATGTTCAGTTCCTTTGCATCTTTTGTTACCACTATGGAAGGCGGGGGTATGAGAGCTTCACTCACAAATGCTTTAGCAGTGTTTAAAATATAGCCTGTCCGCCAGTCATTGACTGTTTACTTTTTGCCAGGACTGGTTACTTTTTGGTCAGGACTGGTAACTTTTCAAACATTTTCTTTATTTCCCCCCCCTAAGGAATTGACCAATTAATTTTCAGGACAGGCTAGGTTTCAAATCTATTTTATACACTGGCTTTAGTTTCAAATATATCGTATTCAGATATGGGTTCCCTGACGACCAGCTCCAGAGAGATCATGACATTTTCCTCAAACTCAGGATGTCGTCCGTGCGCTACATTCACACGAACCGCTTCCAGTCTGAAGTTCTCGCCTTCTGTCAACACTTCCTGCAGCTCCAGGATGTCCTCGGCAGGATGAGGGCGGCGTCTGCAGGGCAGAAGGTGAGGCAGATCTGTCTGAGAGTTCTTTAGGAAGGGCAGTGCCTAATGAATAGAATCTTATGACTATTGATATAAACTTGACTCCCAAGAAAATGTGTGCATTTCAGCTTAATGACTATGACCCTGGGCCTCCTTTCACAAAGCTCTAAGGTAGCCTCAGTGTAATGTTTAAGAATTAAAATTTAAGTAAACCTTAGTTAAGTTTGCTCTGGGAAAGGAGGCCCTAAACTATATTTCTACCCCCTTGAGGTGGTTGTACTATCTCTACACCCCAATCAACCACCCCCACCCAAATTGGATCGTTCTTTGCATTGAATAATCATAAACATATGCTCTAAGCAGGCTTTGTGCAAGTTTATCAACTGCTTTTTTACCCGCATTTCTTCAAAAAGAGCTCATAAGTAGTCCTTTTGTACACTTGTGTTAATCATATTTCCCTAGTTGTAATGGCAGACTTCTAACTTGTAAGAGACATTTATGATATTTTATCATCCTGACATAGTATTTTCTCACGATACCACCTGAGAATTAAGAAATCTAAGACATGATATCAAATGATAGCTGAAGCTGTACAAAGGATTGTCTATTTTGTCTTACCAAAGATTATGAATATACATAGATTTTAAGTCCATTGTCTTCTCAAAGTTTTAAAAAAAAACATAAATTGCTCATGTAACTAAGGAAGGACAGATTTTCAATTTGTCAGTTACCTATCAATATTTAGATATAAGTATAGCACATTGGTTTTATCTACAGATAAGTGAGAGTGCATCTCGAGGATCCAGAATCAAGCTAGACATTGTAGCAGGATCACCCATTCTGCTGGTCCCGCACAGCTCAAAGACTGACGATATCCTCGTGGCTGATCTCGGCACTCTGAGACTAGTCAACAAGTTCATCGTGGACGGCAGGGAAGGAACCAGCCGGTATGAAAAACAGTGCAAGGACGGACCCCTCAAAACCCAAAGTGACACCGACGCAAGAACCAAAAGGAAAGGATTTCAAGAAGGTGTTGTTCACCGTGCAATGACAGAAAGCATGTTCGGACAATACTTTGCTCCTCCGCCTGCAACCGATCCAATGTCCCAGAGCATATACGGAAGTCTGGATTATGACATGCGAGAGACGGAACCTGTGAATCTTGATGAGAGAGTGTACCTGGTTCAGGATGTAGCAGATATAAAGTCTCCAGAGAAGGAGGGCTCCAGTGTGGATCCTATAACAGCAGGAGCGCAAGCTGCCGCCAGCATCAAGAGACCCTTCAGTGATACACAGCTCAACCTCTCACAGAAGCAGAAGGGGGCGGGGTCGCCCGGGGAGGGGGCACAGGACCATCACAGGTGCTTGCTGGACGTGTGGTCACTCAGCTTGACCGATATGGACCTCTTCACCGCCCGCAGGGTCAACAAGAGGGATTACCGGGCGGACAATCTTGTACGGGACATGGAGTTCTCCTCTTGTGTTGTGCAGATTGAGGTGAGGGCTTTGAGAAGTGTAGGTTTCTTGTAACTGACAATTATTTAAGAGATTTCATTCTAGGTATTCTGGGTTTAGATCAAAAGCTTGTAAAATACATGAACGCAAAATAATTTGCAATGGTTTTGATTGTCATAATGGCAAAGCTAAATTGTTAAGATAACAAGTGAAAGGAAACTTCATTGAAATTCCGTTGAATATAATTTTCAGCACTCTGCTATTTCAAGTATCAAGGGTGCAATTTTGAAAATTACATTGCTAAAATAAACAAAACACGGCATATTGACTGAGGTTGGGACAGTGTTCTGACTCAATACATAATAATCTATAATGATAATTATCATGATCTTCAGATACAAAATTATTTGAAGATTAAGTTCGGTGTCGAAAATAAATTTGCCCGAACAGTACAACCAAACGATCTCTGCAGTGTCATAGCAAGGTCAGCCTTGGTTACTGTGACTTTGCCCTTAGCGTTTTTTACCTCTTGCCTCGTTTCCACAGTCCGGGAACATCCTGAGAGAGAAGTGCCAGCTAGAGCTCCACGTGGAGCGGAACCTCGAGTCTGACCTGAGTCACAGCGCCCCCGACTGGCAGGTGAACGGCAAGCTGTCCTCCATGTACTGCCACCTGGACCTCGTCCAGTACAAACTCATCCGCGGCATCCTCGGACACAACCTCGGGGAGAAGGTAGAGGAGTTCCGCTCTCCCATGATGACCCACCTGCAGGACCCTAAGATACAGGTATGTTACTCTCCGCTCAGCAGCTGGGTGGATACCAGGCCATAAGCTCCTCAACAAGTCTGTGATTGTCAGTGGCTCTCGGTAGGAATTTGCAACACTTTTATGTGGGTCATATAAGAGATCAAGGTTCCAGATGAGATTTTTGTGTCACACTGTCGCTCAAGCTCAAATGTTCTCATACTCTACATCATATCACTCCTTGGACTTTTCAACAGGAAGTTATGTACTGAAATTGTTCATCTTTGATGTAGCTGTATAATTAAGAAAAATGCTGGGTCTATTAGACAGGCAAGCCTTACAGATGACAAGTGTCAATTTTTGGGTCTCTAACTAATATACTAATATATCTTTGACCACAGACGGTGCTCAGCGGTGATGTGTACAAGTGCATCAGCATGGTAGTTGACCTTCACAATGTCAGTGTAGAGCTGCTGATGACCCACGGTCAAGGGCCGCACTGTCCTGAGGTCTCCCTGGCCAAGATGGACTTCATCCACTCACAGCTGTCATACGAGAGCTTCTCGGACCAGACCAAGGATATCGATCTCGTTTCCCATGAAATTGTTGTTGTTGATACCAGGTTCAAAAGTAGGTATTTCATTTGAGACATAAACATAAAAAGTAGTCAATCCTTTGGTGGTATTTCTTTGTGTTATTTTTTTTCTATCATTAGCAGCCCCGTCTAAGGACGGGGCTGCTATCAGTTTTTGTGAAGTTTCCATCGCCGCCGCCGCCGCCGCCGCACTCATACTACTAGCTATAACTTTTTTCCACTAAGCTTTCCAGAACTCTTATTCATACCTTACTACTCATACCTCGGGGGAACGATTTTGACACGTTCACTTTCAAGGTCAAAGGTCAAGGTCACGAGATATGTATTCACTCTAAGAATTCCTTGTAAACGCATAACTTGAAAAGTTTTTGTGCTATGAAGCTCTAACTTGGTATATATCATCGTTGGAAAAGTAAAAAACTTTGAAAAGGTTTTGGCTACAATCCGTCAAAGGTCAAGGTCACAGCAAGGTCATGACGTAAGCATGTTTTAGCGAAATGCTTTATTTTAACTATGAACACTTTTAATCAATACATGATTGTTATACTCAATAAAAAGTGTTCGATGATTGTGTGACCTTGAAGGTCAAAGGTCAAGGTCATGAGATATGAGTTATTACAAAATGCACTAAATTTGGGTATAACTTTATCCCATTTAGCTTTTCAGAACTCATGAACATGTCTAAATGTTAATACTTCCAGGGAATCATTATGACATGTTCACTTTCAAGTTCAAAGGTCAAGGTCACGAGTTATAAAATCACAGCAAAATTCTTTGTAAACACGGTAACTTGAAAAGTTTTTGTGCTATGAAGCTCTAACTTGGTATATATCATCCTTGGAAAAGTAAAAAAATTTGAAAAGGTTTCGGCTACAATCCGTCAAAGGTCAAGGTCACAGCAAGGTCATGACTTAAGCATGGTTTAGCGAAAATGCTTAATTTTAATTATGATCACTTTTAATCAATACATGATTGTTATACTCCATAAAAAGTGTTCATTTATTGTGTGACCTTGAAGGTCAAATGTCAAGGTCATGAGATATGAGTTATTGCAATTCCTTGTAAACACAATAACTTGAAAAGTTGTTGTGCTATGAAGTTTAGATTTTGTATATATTATCTCTTGAGAAGTACAAAATTTTCAAAAAGTTTTGGGTACGAAATGTCGAAGGTCAAGGTCACAGCAAGGTCAACATATATGGAGAAAATTGATTAATTTTTAACACTTTATTTCATTACAATGATGTTATACTCAATGAAATATGTTCATTGATTGTGTGACCTTGAGTGTCAAAGGTCAAGGTCACGTGAAAATTCCCAATTTGGTGAGGCCTGTAAAAGGCGGAACAGGGTAAGGCGAAACCCAAAGTTCCGGGGCTGCTCTGTATCCCGCAAACGCTAATCTAGTTTTAACTTATTTACCTAAAGTAAAGACAAGATTGGTAGGTTAAAAAGATGATTTATGTTCAGCCACAGTCATGTATTTGAGGTATTCCTTTTGTTACAATCAAAGATGTATTATTCAACAAGAATAGATTCATGTCTATTCTCTTCACAGAAGAACATCTTCTATACCTGCAAATACATCTCACATTCACCATACATCTATACTTGCAGCACAACCGATGAACGCCAGACCGAACGTGTTTGTGACAGTGCTGCAACCGTCAGCCGAGCGATGGAGTAAAGATGGCCTCCAGATGGAGCTGCACTATCGGTCGTGTCCAATCAGCACCCAGTTCACCATCCTCCTCAACAACATGAAACTCATGTGCATCTTCGACTGGTTGCTCAGTGTGCAGGAGTTTCTTCTCACAGATGCTGAGAACCCTTTCAAAGAAGGTAACTGTTTTATGATGTTTAGGGAATTTCAATAGTCGATGAGATCCAGTGAATATATTTTGTCAAACATATTTTTATTGAGTCATTGTGATCGCCATTGTTCTGGCTATTTTTTTACCAATTATTGATTGATGTACTAGTTTGTGCAACACTCATTACAGCATTTGATATGAATCACAAGAATGTTCATTTTGACTCAACCTTCATATTGTAAAATTGTAAAACCTTTGAATTAAGTCAAGACAAAATAGACAAGATGATTAGCTGACTCTGCCTGACTGTGAGGGTGTGGAATTAAATATCGCAAAGGATTTGACCCAAAAAGTAACAAACATTTCTACTAGGGAAGATAGTGTGATCGCAATAACAACAATACTTTTGACAAATGGTTATTGATTGTTACAAATATTTGTATTCACTATACCAGACCAACAGGAAGAAGTGTTGCCAGAGAGTGTGAAGGGTCTGAAGAAGAAAGATATTGGTCGGACAACCAGTCCCTTGACCGTGTCTCGAGGTATCATGACCAGGAGAGGACCGTTTGTTGAAGAGGTCAGTTTCTTCAACTGTAGAAGTGAATAAGAAAGGATTCTATGGATTTTCAAGTTCTTTATTGCAGCAGTTCTACGTTAAAGGGAATCAACAACCTAGCTCGTGAAACCTAATTGACCATTGTTAATGAGAGCGTCCAGACGGGTAAGGGGGGTCACATGACACAAACTTTGGACTGGCTGTCAGCTGTAAGTGGTTCGTAACCACACGATTTCATCCCTACCGAGCAACTTACGACTCTTTCGGGCCCCTGCTAATAAAACTCTGGGAGTTAGAAATTCGGGTTGTAGACCCCCTTTAAGGTGTAGATCAAGCAAATGATAACTTGATAACAGTGTAAGTTTCTACGGCTAAACTTCGGACTGCTGCAATAAAGAAGTTGTAAATCCATAGGACTTTTCCTTTTAATCTTCTAAATGCCTGTCAAAGAAATGAATTAATAAGTATTTGCAAAAAACTTGTATGCCTTGTCCAGTAAATTCCTATGTTAAGTTATGCTTTGCCTTTTGGAAAGTTTTAAATTGTACAAGTATGGATATTGTGCTTTTTGTATATTTGCTTTTTAGAATTGACAAACTTAAATGAAGTTCGGATGAGCATTAGCAATGTTATTGATTTGTTTGGGTGACCTCCACTGAAATTTTTGGAGACGTTTTTATTCATCTTGGGCTTGCAGTAAATGGGGATCTTACTTGTTTCCTCATAAAAAGATGTTTATAACTTTTTTCAAAGCAGTATTGTTTCAAGTTAAATTATTGTTTGAAGGTACCGGTTCCATTTGAACTGAAGTTAAACATCACCGACACACAGTTCGTGGTTGTGGAAGATGCAACAACTATAGACACTAATGCCGTCATTTTGAAGGTAAAGCAGCAATCAGTCACATTATGTGGACATTTTCTTTTAAGTATGAATATTCTCTTACTTGTTCCAATGTATGTTAACAATATGTTTTCAATCTGATGTATAATGGGACCTGCCCTTTTACTGAATAAACTACCTCTCTCATAATTCAATCTACAGTAAAGCAAACGTACATTCTGAAGCGTATAATGAAAATAATTTCCATATATTTTTGTGTGAAACTTGAGTAACTTAAAAATTGAAATAGGCCAAGGCAGAAAGTAAGATATCAGTTTTATAATATTGTTTAGACCCTCAGCAAGAAATCAGACACAATAACTTATATATGCTACTGGTTTCTTAAGATTGAAAGATTGTAAATGTTCACATTGAAAAGCATGTTCAATTGTTGCATGTGTCATACCATTTAGCATGATATGCTAATTTTCTCTTCAAATTTCTCACCTTATAATGTTCTCACCTCTTCACTAGACGACCGCAGTGTTGATGTACAAGCCCCAGGCCCGAGACAAGGTGATGCGCTGCAGTCTCCAGAGTATCGAGGTCTTCTCCTGCTGTCTCATGTCCGAGGAGGATACAGCGCTCTCTATAGTCGATCCCATGTCCATCAGTATCGAGCTCAACGCCAACCCCCTCCCTGACCTTCGACCTACGCCCTCTGCAGGGTTGCTGGACGTCAAGGAGGCAGATCAGAGGCAGCTCTTGTTGGAGGTTTGTTGTCATCCAGTTCTTTTCAATTTTCATCTGAAATGTCGCTCTTGCCGCTAATTACTGCATTAATGCCCAAGAGGTGCTGCACAATATCGCTCTCAATGTTACAACACTGTCAGCAACTAAAACCATGTGTAACTTGTTCTTTTAAATATTTAATCTGAAACGACACTCTCGCTGCTAATACTGCATTTTTGCCCAAGAGTTGCTGCACAATATCGCCCTCAATGTAACCACATTGTCAGAAACTAAAACCATGTGTAACTTGTTCTTTTAAATATTTCATCTCTTATGACAATACGTACATTTTGTTCTGTTTGGATTATGACTGTCAATTGTAATTCAGTGTAGTTTAAATTTTAGATGTTGAAAAAGGAGTTTAACTATTTATCCATCAATTTTATATAAGAGAAGATTTCCTATTGTTGTCATGGTACAATTTCTGTAAATAGGCCATTGACCACCTATTTAAGCAATGTTAAATTTTTTTTTGTTATATGCAATGAAATTGTCAGGGTTTTATCTGGTTAAAATAACACATAAGTTTATACTATAAATGTTTATTGATATAATTGCAGGTGAACTTCAACAACATGACAATCCGAGTGTCGTACCACGACATCATGCTGTTTCTCTCCATCCTCAACTCCTTGCCCCAGCAAGCTCTCCAGGCTCGAGAGAGACACAGTCAATACGCTGGCACCACTCTCGAATATGGTGAGTTGACTCCTTACTGGTCCTTGATTTACCTTTTACCTCTTGTCAGTACTGAGACCATTTGAAAACAATCTTATCTATCATCGTCAAATAATATTTCCAGCAGTTTTTCTTGTTAAAATGAGACACAGTCAGTATGCTGGCACCGCTCTTGAATACCTTATCTCCTCTGATAAGCATATATTTTAGGACCTTTTGAAATGAGGTGCTTTTTAGAGACTTTATGCCTATTGGAGATCCTTCCCTTATTGGCAAATGGACTAATTTAATTTTTATACAGAGGAGAGCAATAAGACCCTGAATGGTACTCTTTTGATACTCTCTGCTTATTGACTATCATTTTTTCTACAGAGGAGAGTATAAAGACGCTGAGTGAGATGGGGTTCAGCCGGAAGGACTGTGAGAGGGCACTAGCGGAGTGTAGCAGTAACAGGGATGAGGCAGCGGTCTGGCTCACCAAACACGGGACTCCTCTCCCCACACCTGTCAACAAACAGAACTTTGCTCTCACCTCAGCCGAGGTATGGAAGACCACCTCATTTGGGCAACCCTTTTCTGACGAAAATATTTATTGTTTTATCAGAATATTTAACTAAAATCATTATATAATGCATTCCCATTCTTATGAAATGATTAGATTGTCGCGATAAGGCTAAAATCTAGACAATATACCAGTTTTTGAAGAGCAATCGAAGCTGCTTACACTAGGAAGGTGAAGAATATATACTCTTAAATTGATTTTCACAGTACAGTAGTTGTAATCAACAATCTTGTTTTCCTATAAGCCATGAACATAGAGTTCCTTGTCAACTTTAAGTGGCCTAGACAGAATGAGGACCCAACCTGCTCCAAGACTTTGGTTTGATAACAAAGATGAAATTAATGATTGATTAATCTTTTTATAACATATTCTGTTCCTTTTCAGTTGAAAGCTAACTCGATATGTGTATGTGTGATTGATGACTGTGGCGATGCTGACGTTCCCCTCTCGGAAATCTCCTTCAGTAGTGAGTGCAAATCTTCAAATCTTATTTCTTTATATCCTTGTATCTTCTTTAGATTTTCTGGTGTAATACAGTACTGTTTTGTGATAAACTGAACAGTTTTAGGCCATTCAAAATACTGAAGTTCAACTGTTGAGTTTCCTAATAAAAAGATGATAAAAACTATATTTGAGAATCAGCTTAACACACTGATGAATAGGCCCTTCTTTAACTCACTCAGTCACTGATTGACTCAGCTTGGTAAAGGAAGTAGAGAAGCAAATTGTTATAATTTACTTTGAACATCTGCTATCATATAAGTTTAAATAACTTATATTTCTTAACTCCCTGTTCTAGATTTATATGTCTGAATGCTCAGATTTACTTTGAACTGAAATATTGAGCATTGATCTTGCTATCAAACAAAAAAGGATTGTGAGAAAGAATAATAATGATCCCTATTTGCCTGCTAGATATCCAGTTCAGCCAGACTATGGAGCCAAACATAGAAGGTAGAGCAGTGTTCCAGATGACGGGAGAATACTACAACCGGAACCTCTCTGGTTGGGAGCCCTTCCTAGAACCCTGGAGGTAAACTGTCTGTCTTGGGCTTAATTGAAGATAATTTATTGCACTGATAGATTAATCTCTGAGATCCTGCATCAAATATATTTGTATAAGACCCATAAAAAAATTAAGTTGTTGGTCTCTGTGTAAAGAGCTATATTACTTAATATCAATTTACAGCTTTACAAATTCTTGGGCTTATCCATGTCGAGTATATTACTCAATTGTAACTAATACTATTAACGTCCGGCAACACTATACTAAAGCTAACTAACTCAAGTCAACCCAGTTTTAATTTGTTTACTATCTAAACCGCATTGATTTCTTTAAGAAAATCGTTGAATAAGTATTCCATCAATCGCTGGATCATATGTCTTTCATACACTCAACAACACCGATTTTTAATATTGAGATTTTCTTAAGATCATATAATGATGCTATGATAGTTGAATATTGAAAATCCTAATGGTCCTTCACTTGTTTCCTAAAATCAAGTCACCTCTACAGTTCAAGATGATGAGTTGTTTTCAAAATTGTTTCAGATGTTTAGCAGAATGGCATCAGTTCAAGGAACCCATCGAGAAAATGTCCTTCCAGATTTCAAGTAAGCGTAGCATATATTAATTTTGCTTTTAGCTAATGTTGTTGTTTGTAATTCATAGCTGAGACAGAATCATCTTACAAAAAGAAGTTGTTACAATATCTTTTGTGTGTCAGTAAGTCAGGGTCTCATACTGTGTTTTCTACATATGCAAGGCACTTCATCAACAATTCATCCAGGCCACTCAGCTGTTAACATGGGTACCTTAAAACAGGGTGTAAGCACCTACATGGTCACAATCAGCACTAAGTGGCAGCTGTAATAGTACAATGCTTCAGGGCAATGATATAAGAAGTGCTTTGTCCATGTCCTGGGATGTTGAAAGGCGCCATATAAGTATCAACATTAATCTGTTTTAAAATAAAGAAATTAAAGTTAATAATGAATGTGTGTTTCAGCTAACGAGGTACTGAACCTGAACCTGACGAGCACTCTGATAGAGCAGTATCACCTGACTAAGGGCAGCTGGACCGCAGACTACCTCAAAGATAACAAGTCAGTCATCTCCTCAAGCTTGATAAACCTAGTGCTTTACATTTCTATATTCCAAGACATTTTGTAATGTTTTGTGTGTCAATTCCATCTGTCAAAATATAAACATTTTGCTGTATAATAAACTTTAATTGATTAAAGTTAAGTCTCACATTTCAAGGCAAGTTGTTTATCTACTCAGCTACATCTATTGCAGAGACAGTAGTCGATCAATTGTGAAAGATTCATCCCATACCGACCCCACCAGGTCCTCTAAAGCTCTGAGACGTCGGCAGCCGTTCATGCCGTACACCATCCGCAACGATACCGGTTGTGATCTGTGGTATATCACAGCTATATCCTCACCGGCTAAGTAAGTAGGATGCTTTCTTCTACCACAGTGATAAGGTTCTAAACAAACAGTGTATGAAATCAGAGACAAATTGAATTGTTCAGAGCATATCTTTATCTATATTCAACCACAGTATGACATTTGAGTGTGTACATTTTAATCGGTCAATAGAACTTTTTCGGGGGGATTCTTTTGATTCCCCCCCCCCCCCCCCATGATAATTATTAATTTATACCAAATGTAGTGTGTGCCTACAGGGTAGCAATACCTTGGTGAAGTTCGAAAATCAGAGGCACTTTTTTATGATAGAGTAATTGCCCTTTTTCTATTTGAACCAACCTTCCAAAGGGAAGTTGATGACAGTATGTTTATGGTAATTCTACCATAACAATGTTTTAATGGGGTAATACCACATGTTTTTGGAGGATTCTTTTGATTTTTCCCCCCAAGATAATATGAATTTATATCAAATGTAGTGTGTACCTTCAGGGCATCAATACCAGGATAGAGTTTGAAAATCAGAGACAATGTTTTTAGTGGAATTATTGCCCTTTTTCTGTTTTAACCAAACTGCCTTGTTCTACAGTGACCCTAAGGAAGGAATGAATGACACAGGACATGGACAGTCGTACGACAACGCCTACATTCAGGCCTCAGACTGGAAGAGGGTTCTACCCGGGGAGTCCAAACCTTTCCTCTTTCATCGCAGGGAGAAGCTCAGACACAAGGTGCGCAATCCTTAATCAGCTCTGTCAGCATATTAAACATTCCATAATAAATTTTTCTCTAATTCTGATGCTCTAGATTGGGTAATTCTAAGTTAGCTCTGCCAGCATTTCAAACATTTGTGACTGAACTTTCTTTAAGTCTGTTGCATCAGGGTTATGAACACCTCACGTTTAAGCTTTGTTTAAGTGGGACCTGTTACACAATTGATCTAAAGAGAAGTCACTGCTGTTCTTTGTCTAATGCTCTTTGTCCAGAAATGTAACATAAAGTTGTGTTAAAGTGAATTTTAAATGAGCCCTGTTGAAATGGGAACAGTTGGACAATTATACATACATACTGGTTAAAGCTTTTTTTATATGAAACAGTTTTGACCAGATCAGTCGCGTTGAATTAACATCACCTATGGCTCAGGGATACTGGTCTTATTTGTCTTGTTTGATAACATGGGTTCACTCAATCAGTCAAATTATATTACTTTGGGCCTCAGATATTTGACACAAAAATATAGCTTAGTTTCAAATGAATCAACTTGCTAAATGTAAGTTGTTTGTGAATATCAGCTTTATCTTTTCAGCAGCATTTTCTGAATGACAACTTCTTTATTCTGAAAATAAGACAATGTGCTTACCCGCAACTTACATCAGTTAGGATCACAATCAACATGTTAAAGTCCAGAAAATCTAGCTGTACTTATGTTTACCATTTCTGCCCTTCTAAAACTAACAATCTTTGCATGAGCAGAAAACCCACGGAATGCACGTGAACCAACTCCTGGTGACTGTATCCGGCTGGCACCGACTCACGCCCATCAGTGTGGATAAAGTGGGCGTGTACTTCAGACACACCGAGCCGGACAAGAAAACCCCAACACCGAACGCTGTGGGTACATTAATGCTTTTATTATGTTGTTCATAGAGTAACAGAAGGCTTTTAAGTTCACACGAAACCAAGGACATTCATGTTTGTTCAATTACTTAGCTTTTCAACAATACTATCGGAACAAAATCTGTATTTTGTCATCTGTTATTCCTAAAACTATTACAGTTAAGACTCTGCAGGCTGAATTTGGAGCCAGACCATTGATTAATGATTGACATGTTTATATAATTTGATGCTATTACATACATTTGTCATAACATAACTAAGAAGGATGTGACATACAATGTTCAGAAGTAAATATTCAAATCTCAATCTTTCTCTAACAGGTGTACCCAGCCCGTATTGTGATTGAGATCAAACAGGACGAGAAGTAACTAATCAAATTTAAATCTTTCTTTTTTAGGTGTACCCAGCTCGTATTGTGATTGAGATCAAACAGGACGGCAGTGCTCGCAAGTTGATTGTTGTGCGGTCATCGCTTGTAGTGGTCAACAAACTGGACTGTCCAATGCAGTTCAAGATGACCAGCCTGAATGAAACTGGTAAGTTTTAATCATATTTATTTATTTGTAAATTTCTTTACGCTCACATTTGCTAAAATGATGATGTTGATATCATTATTTGTTTACAATTAAATTAGATTTTGTTTATGAACTGATCTAAGAGCAATTATAATTATGGATAAAAAACACCTTTATCATGATTTCTAATTATTGCGAAAACGGTTACCTCTAAACCAACATTGACTTATTTCTCTCTTTCAGAGAGATCGTACAGAGTGAGAGAATAAAGAAATTTTTTAGTGGTATTCTTGTTCTTCCTTGATTATCTCCCTTTGAATTGTCTCCCCTTGAAATTCAAACCAAGCTGACATTCTTTTCTCTGTACGCCTAGAGATAGGTCGTATTATTGTGAGAGAAATTTCTTCTTGAGTTTTCTCAAGTTTTGGATACGTTTTCACTCTTCTGGATTATCACTGTGCCTTCCTACGGATTACTGTGATTCTCTTAGGATTACTGTGTGATTCTTGTGGATTTACTGTGCTTATCAGTGCCTCCAGTCTTGAGTGAGTTATCCTTGTGTTTTCTTTGTTCTTCCCATCATGGCCTCTGTGCAAAGGAAGTGCCTGGAGTGTCAACGTTTTCTTAGCAAAGGCGATCCCCATTCCCTTTGTTATGGATGTAGTGACAAGATTCCCTGCTCTTATGAAGATCGTTGTCTTTTGTGTCACCATTTGACTCTTGATGAATGGCAAGTGATGCATGAGAATCGTACGAAAGTCAAGACTCCCAAGCGCAAGGCCACTCCTAAATCAACCCCTGCTAAGAGGATTAAACAGTCACCTCCTGCTAACACTCCTGCTAAACCATCGGAATTGGAAGAGATTAAGCAAATGCTCTCTGCTCTTACTTCCAACATGGCCTCCTTGAAGAAGGACACTTACGAGCGCTTCTCAGCGCTAGAGACTTCTAGGGCTAACCCCGCGGCCGTGGGCTGCACGGGTGACCCGTCCTCTAACTCTTCGAACCGTATGCAGCCTGTCTCCCCGGCGCCCGTGCTGAGGGAGGGGGCGGTCGGTTCAGCTCCTCTGACTGGCCAAGGAGACACGGGACACGGCTTTCCCAGTGATCTCCGCGGCAAGCATGAGCAATCTGAGCAAGCCAGCTCTGTTACCCGTGGCAAGCTGTCGAATACCACGGCGCCCAGCGGCGCACGGGATTCACAGGGAGCCAGGGGCAAGCAGACGGATTCCGTTAAGCCTACCGTTAGCACGGGCGGCTCGGGTCTGACGGCTTCAGGGAAGAGTGAGGCGAGTTCCCGCGTGCCCGCACGTGCGGCTGGGGACGCCCAAGCCAAATTCATTAGCATTGACAATCCACCGTTGATTCCCGTGCTTCACGACCCAAGCACATTGCCTACATTGTGTTCTTCAGCCACGGACACGGACTCCTTGGACTTTTCTATTTCCGAATGTCAGGGACAATTGGTGATTTTACCGGATGAGTCTTCACGGCCGATGGACCCCGAGTGGACTTTGTCAGACAAACTGGAGTATCTGCATCGTCTGAAACCGTGTACAGCTCCTCTACCATCAGATGAGCCATCCTCTCCTAGGCCTCAGGAGTTAGGAGATTCGGGGTTGCTTCCCCCTTCCCGTCCTTCCAAGCTCTCTCTGCCTCACTCCTCGGTCATTAAGTCATCATGTAATGACATTAATACTAAACTTGCCAATCAGACGGGACAGCTTTTCGTTCCCAAGCTTAGGACTGGTGCGACTTATGTGATTCACAACAGATTTATTTCTCCGGAGTTACCTTCCTTGGATAAGGATTTTTCTAGACTTAATCCTCGGGCCGGTTCAGCAAATCAAGTCAACATTTCCAGATCGTATTTACTTGAAATGGATCACAATGCACGGCTTTCTCAGGACATTCTATCCTACATTAACTGGTTTTGTGCTGGGATTAGGGAGATGCTTCCTCCCAAGTTCGACTCCTATGACAACATTGATCCAGGTACGCTCCAAACCATGAGGGCTGATGACGTGGCCATGGCACATGGTTTTCTGAATTCCATTTTCATGGCCTCTCAGGAATTGGCTAACGCTTCATCGAATACATCGGCCCGCGTCTTACTTGCGGAAAGACAGCAGTACGTGTCGAGGATCAGTGATCTGCCGTTGGATGTTAAGGACTCTCTGCTTACTCAACCCGTCCAAGCTCCAACTCTTTTCAATGGGAAATGCACGCAAGCTAGTGAATCGCAGAATGCAATGACTAGCAAATCTCTCAACCTCAAACTTACGCAAGCCTTGTTGTCAAGAGGATCATTCCAAGGAAATCGCCGTAGCAATGCTAATCCTAGACCAACCCCACAGAACAAGCAATCCAACCAGTTGCCTCCGCCCCACTCGTTTACTCGGGGTGCCCCCCGCGGGCGCAGGGACTTTCACCCCCCTCAATCCAAGGATCATTCCAGACCCTCAGGGAAAGACCAGGGCAAGTCTTTTCGTGGATCGAGAGGAGGTTTTAAACGATGACTGCCACATTCCTCCGTCTCCTCATCCTCAAACCTGTCGACCGCTTCCGCCCCCCGACTTGGATTTGATGACGCCCTTTCCCCAGTCGACTTCCCCCTCTCCCGTGGGGGGTCGTCTGGGGAGATATCTTTTAAACTGGAAGGTAGTGACCAGCGATACCTGGATTCTAGCCATTATAGCCGCGGGATACAGACTTCAGTGGGATCACATTCCGCCATTGGCAGTCCATCCTCAGGGAAAAAGATTTTTTCTGCAAGGCCCCAAGCTCCAAGCAGCGCTCACCGCCATCGAGCAACTGTTAGCCAAAGACGCCGTTTCGGAGTTAGACCCCACAGACGTCTCCCTAGGTTTTTATTTACCCGTGTTCCTTGTGCCGAAGAAGGATACACCAGAAATGAGGATGATAATAGATCTGAAAATCCTCAACAAATCCTTCCTGTGCAGACCGCCAAAGTTCACAATGGAATCACTAAACAAGATCCGCAAGCTGATTCTTCCTCTATCAGTCTTTGCCAGTCTGGACTTGAAGGATGCCTACCTGCATGTTCCCATCCATGTCAAATCTCGCAAGTTCCTCCGGTTTGCAGTCAACGGTCGCCGATTCGAGTTCAAGGTGCTTCCCTTCGGCATCTCCATCGCCCCTTGGCTCTTCACCATGATCACGGCTCCCATGCTTCATTTTCTTCATCTCCATCAAGTGTTTATCCATGGTTACCTGGACGATTTTTTGCTACGTCATCAGAGCCGCACCCTCTTACTCCATCATCTAAAGCTTGTCGACCATGTGTTCACTCACCTGGGTTGGATAGTGCACCCGGAAAAATCAGAATTTACCCCGTCTCCACGGATCAAGTTCTTGGGAGCCATGTTGGATGCGACCACCTCCACCATCGCCCCGTCAGAGAGCCGTTGGGCTTCCATCCAATCCGCCATCCAATTGATGTTGGACAACAGCAGACCTCAACCTCTCAGGGCATGGATGTCCCTTCTAGGGTCGCTTACCTCAATTCAAGCCTTTACTACTCGCGGCCGTCTGAATCTGCGCCACGTCCAGGCATGGGTCAACAGCTGCCGCCACCTTCCGTTAGATTGCAAGATCTTACCAACAGGCGTGGTTTGCCGAGAGCTCCGATGGTGGACCTTACGCGCGCATGTCATGGAAGGTTGTCCGTTCACTCTGCCAACCCCCCAACATACGATCTACACAGATGCTTCAAATGCGGGCTGGGAAGCTCATTGGAATCATCACATGTTGAGCGAGACCTGGAGTCATGCGGAATCCAGTCTTCACATCAACCTGTTAGAATTGAAGGCAGTTCTCCTAGCCATATCAAACTGGAAGTCCCTTCTACAAGCATCAAGCATAATGATTGCAACGGACAACTCCACAGTAGTTGCCTACATCAACAAGCTAGGAGGCACCAGATCAGCTCCTCTAATGCAACTGATAAGAGACCTGTTCTCCCTAGCAGACCTTTGGTCGATAACCCTGCAGGCCAGGCACATTCCGGGGAAACTAAACTTTCTAGCGGACTCGCTATCCAGAAGGAAGCTGATTGTCTCATCGGAGTGGACGATTCATCCCCAAGTGATGGATCTCATCGCCGAGAAATGGGAAAGACCTCAAGTGGATCTGTTTGCTACGGCACTAAACCACAGACTCCCGTGTTATGTCAGTCCAGTCCCGGATCCTCAAGCCCTAGCGGTCGATGCTCTGTCAATCTCCTGGGAGAATCTGATAGCATACGCATTTCCTCCCTTCAAGTTAATCCCAGATGTGCTCAACAAAGTCAGACAACACAAGTGCGTAGTGTATCTACTAGCCCCGGCGTGGCCCACGAGGGCGTGGTTTCCATCGTTACTGAGCCTGCTCAAGGAACCTCCGTTGAAACTTCCCCAGTGGTGGAACCTACTGCAACAGCCATCCTGGCAGCCGGACAATCTGAATCTCCAGACCTTCAACCTTCACGTCTGGAAAATATCCAGAGAACACTCCGAGAACGAGGTTATGCACAAGAGACTTCAGACGCTATTGCAAGATCCATTAGACCTAGCACCTCTGCTCTCTACGATAACAAGTGGATCAGGTTCCAGCAGTGGAGGACAGACAGAGGATTAGACAAGCGCCCTTTGTCTATGGCTGTTATTGCAGATTTTTTGAATCACCTTCGTCTGGATCGCAAGCTGAAGGCGGGAACGATTGAAGGCTACAGGTCTGCGATAGCTTCAGTGGCTGAGCTACAGGGCCTAAATGTTGGTTCGGATGTGACCCTCACAAGACTCATAAAATCCTTCAAACTGCAAGATATTAAGTCTCCAAATACTTTTCCAAAATGGGATCTCTTACTTGTGCTGCAATCTCTACAACGAGCTCCCTACGAACACTTGAGTGAAACTTCTCTAAAATTCCTTGCTTGGAAGACAGCTTTTCTGATAGCGTTCGCATCAGCTGCCAGAGTGTCGGAGATTCATGCTATTGATGTCTCTTCTATTAACTTTGCTCATAACTATACATCAGTGTCATTCAGAGCTATCCCTGAATTTCTGGCAAAAAATCAATCTACTGCCTCTGGCCCTTTGGGAACTAGGGTTTACTCCTTCCCGGCACTGCCTACGCCCAAGGACTCTAAGGATCAAGCTCGCTCTCTATGTCCGATTAGAGCTCTTCGTTGGTACCTGGTCAGAACACATTCTACCAGACAAGGTAGAAGACGACTGTTTATCCCATGCAAGCCGGGTCTGTCATCAGAGATATCAAAAAACACTATTGCTTCATGGCTCCGTAAGACCATCACCTTCGCCTATTCTACAGCCGATCAGGATACAGTTAATGCCAAGTTCTCACCTCATGAGATTCGTGCCTTATCCACTTCTTTAGCTGCCTGGAAGTCGGTCTCCATTGACCAGATAGTAGCCTCTTGTCAGTGGAAATCTTCGAGTGCTTTTACCAGAGCCTATCTCCGAGACATCGCGCCAATTCTGGAAGGCCTATCGTCACTAGGTCCCCTGGTGGCGGCTCAACATCTCTCTGCCTGACCCACCCCCTTTGGGGAAAAAAGGGGGGGGGGGGGGGGGGGGGGGGGGGGGGGAGTCCGAGGTCTATGTGAGTTCCAGTCTCGTCCTATCAACGTAGATGGTGGACTTCAACCACGAGTTAAGGTGGGCATTATCCCCTATTACTTCCCGCACAATACTAACGGCTGAGGAAGTTTATGTTCACCCCAAAGTTTCGTGTTTTATTATTTGAGGATTGGCGTGACGTGGTATAATCGCGCTTTGATCCCCAACAGTTATTCGAGTTTCAACACTAATCTTCCCCAGCACATCCCCACCTGAAAATAGTACGGAGTGCAGAAGATGAATTGCGTATTTTATCATTTATAGTGTCAACTCCATTTTAGACCTCTCTATTTACGTCCCGAATTTATCGCGAATTACGTTCGTTTTGCGTAATTTTCGAATGATAGCGGCAATTTCCTTGTTTTTTCACCATTACTTAAGGAAAAATTGGCCGATAATACGATATTTTGGGAAATTAAATGAATAATATTCCCGAAAATTCAAGTTTTCCCTATAGAATTGTGGAAAATTTACCGTTATTCGGATAAGTTTGGGACGAGATTTTGAAATTTTAACGTTATTCTTACGATTATCTCCCTTGATGTCGTGGGTTTTGATATTGAAATTCATGATTTTCTAGAGATTAAATTTCTCTATATTAAGAATCTTAAAAGGTCTGGATACCCTCCTCCTTATGTGGGATTCTGTCAATGTTGGTTTAGAGGTAACCGTTTTCGCAATAATTATGAAACAATCACAATTATTGTTAGTAATTATAAGAAAACTTACCTCTAAACCAACGAATTACTCCCACCCTCCTCCCCGTTATCCAACCATCTCTACTTCGAAAAGAATGACAGCTTGGTTTGAATTTCAAGGGGAGACAATTCAAAGGGAGATAATCAAGGAAGAACAAGAATACCACTAAAAAATTTCTTTATTCTCTCACTCTGTACGATCTCTCTGAAAGAGAGAAATAAGTCAATGTTGGTTTAGAGGTAAGTTTTCTTATAATTACTAACAATAATTGTGATTGTTTCATTTTTAGTTAACATGCTTTTGTCATACATAAAACCTGAAAACAGATGTAATTTGATAACAAAACTTATTTTCTTAGCACTTAGCAGTTAGCACAAAGGTTTTCTTGATGAAATTATAAAGCCTTGATTTAGCGTGGATACTTAAAACATAACCTACCCTTGCTTTAGACAAATATGCTAACGATCTTATTGTCAGGTCACTGCATATTTCTTTCACTATGCATTACAACTGAAAAATACTTTTATGTAATTCTCGCTATACCTTTTGTTGATATTCAATGAATATTCTTTTAAAGGTTATGCTTATTACATAATTTTCACAATTAAAGTTTCAATTCTATATTTCTGAAACATTTGTATCACAATTTCTTCTCCAAGGATCATTTGGTAGGGACAATTTTCATAGAAGTTCTGTTTTTGATGTTATTTTGTTATTTTTCACTTAAAGGGTTGGAATATTAACTTTTTAAAACATTTGTAACCAATATACCTGTTTGAAGAAAGTTGATCTCAACACTATCGAATAATTTTTTCTTCTGTTACATTCAGTTACATTTTCTGTTGCTAATAACCTTACATCCTACTAACCTGGCACTTTATCTTTCAATTTCTTATCTTTTACTCATCGTATAACATAAATACTCTTACATTATTCAATCAATTGCTTGCTTTTGGTATACAAATTCACTGATATCAGTAAATTATTATTTCAAGGTTCATCAACATTAATTTTTTCGGCAATATTTTAACTTTAGCTACGAACTGTAACAGATAAAATCAAGAATTGAATTACATTCTAGAAAATAATTTCACCTTCAATACGCAATACAAACATTAAAGAGGCACTTTGTGAGTAGTTGGAATCGTATTCTATTTTTAGTGGTGGTTTTGTGTAGTGAATATGAAGTTGTGATTATAATTGAAAACTGGCAAATGATGTGCAGCAATAAGTTAAAACGAAATTTTGGAAACATTTCTTAAATAACCAGAAGGGTAGGAGATGATAGTATCTTATAGGTTTTATAACTGTTATCCTTTGAAATTGGATGTGTGATATAGGCTTCTGCACATATAAAGGGCATGCTGTCTCAGGGTATGAACGTTACACTAACTCCACAAATTTGTACCCTGGGCTCAGAAGCTAGAATCGCTTGCCCGGGCCTACTTAGGATAAAGTCAATCAAATCATTTTTTCGTCGAAATTTTATCGAGAAGGTGGCGACAAAATATTTTTGATTGGCTACTTCCCAAGTCGGGCCGCGAGAGCTAATCTAGCTTCTGAGCCCAGGGTACAGATTAATGGAGTTAGCATAACGTTCGTACCCTGAGACAGGATGATATAAAGGGATTTGTTTGCATTTTCAATTGAAAACACATATTCAAAATCAATTTGTCCTTTAAGGATGAGTAATTAAGATCTTTTGAAATTCTATCACCATTTGTGACATTTTGATTAAAACAAAGTCAAACAATACGTCCTGAGAATCACAGAGTGGCTCTATACAATGCAGTGTATCTATTCTAACCTCTCTAAACCTTGAGTTAACAAACTTTCAGAGCTGGCCTCCAATGCTCTGTGGGCTTATAGACATGCTCTGTATCCCAATGGACCGAAAGGTTAGCAAATACTTCTTGAAAGTTATGGGAAGTCAATTTTAAGGTCATAAGATATTCAAAGGGAAAGGTCAAGGCCATTTCATTAAAAGTAATGACTGGAAACATTAAAAATTGGGTTTTGATTTTTTTTTAATGCATGTCTGCCTTTTTCTTCACTTTTTCAATATTAATTTCTTTTTGGTCTGGGTTTACTTTTCAATTTCTTTTTAACTGTTCACAGTCTTTTTCCTGATTTCACTTTTCACCCTGCATGCAAAATATATACTCCCAATAGAAAACTGTATATATATATATATGAATATAGTAAACTCTATATATAAATACATGTTTTAAATTTATCACTTTTAAATTAATTTAGTTTGAGTAAAATTTAATTTTCAACCAAACTGTGAAGCATAGTATCAAGGAATTATTTTCTTAAACACTGAGAGAGAATGAGTATATTTTTTAGTTGCAAATCTCACTTATCCACTGACATCCGATCCTGCAATTTTACCATCAAACCGCTACTCCAATCCTATTAAATGATTCAGATAAATGAATCAGAGGAAAATGTCTTATTCTCATACACACTCTGTTAGTCGTTTAGTATACCAAAGTTATTGTATTGTAATGTTACCCTATTTTAATGGCAATGACTGTTACTACTACATAAATGCACAGGCTTAAATTCAATAACATCAACCAGATATTTTAATATTTGGGAAAACTTTGTTCACTGTGTATTTTTCAATACCCATGCCTATTCATTTATTTTAATTTTTTTTAAACTTTATTCATTTTTGGTCATGTAAATACAAATTCCTATTCATTTATGATGCTTTTGGTTAATAGGTGTACCTTCACTATGAAAATTCAGAGAAGACCCAGATTTATTTAAAATTAAGATTCATGTGTTTCATGGCTCAAATCTTTTGAATCAATTTCTTCTACAAAGGAAGCTTACTGTTAGTGTCTGAATCCCTTTCTAGGACAATTATAGGGTATAATACTCTGTTGACTCCAAACTGAGAAAATATCAGATGTACACTTCTGACGACCCCTTAATGGTGCTCCTTAATCCTTTCAGACCCTAAAGGCCCAAAATTGCAGTTTCCATTACCAGATCTATCCCAAATATTTAAATCATTCCAATGTATCAACCCCTATTACAGGATATGAGTGCATGACCCTAAGACCAAACATCCCGATGACGGTGCCCCTCCCTCTGGTATACTACACGTTAAAGGCACGCCCCTCTGAGTGGCCTGTTGAGTATTGTGATCGCCCCCTGCACTGGACGCAAGTTCTCAAACCAGGGGAGGTAAGCGACGGGATCCGCGAGTGTCAAGGACTGCCCTCTGCTAGTGGAGAGATATACAGGTAGGTGCAAATATGATACTTTCTCAAATTATGTCAAAATTTATGTTAAATTTTGGTCCTAGTTTTGTCTTTATTATTTTGACTAATCATTACCAAATATATATGAAATAAGTAAGTTATTGTTGTTGATAACTCCTGTTGGGTATGAGTGTATGATCATCACATTGAAATGAAACTTTTTTAGTGGTATGTCACTTCCTTGAACTTTTTTTGAGAAGTCATTTTGTTAAATTCCACTTGCTTCTACTGCTGATTCTTTGTCTACTCTAGAATCAGAAAGCAGGTGCTATTGTCTCACTGTATTATACACAACCAACTTTTGAGTTAAGAGATTCAAACTCTTTTAGGTTCTTTGTGCCTGTCTGGCACGAGCATGTTCTATTCTCTTGTCCCTCCAATACACAATAAAACTATTCCAACTATTCCAAAGGTGTGTCCACTTGCTTTTACAATAAGCTCTATGAAAGCAGGTGCTATTATCTCACTGCAACAAAACACAACCAACTCTGTTTTTAAGTACTCCAACTATTGCAGGTTCTGTGTGTCTGTGCGGCGAGAGCTGTACCCCGAGGACCCCCAGAAGGGGAACATCCCGACCCTCCCCGGCCACACCATCACCCTAGTGCCTCCCGTCACCATCACCAACCTGCTGCCTCTAGAGCTCCACTACTACCTCAAGAAGACTGACATCTCCGGCAACCTCAAGCCGGGCAAGTCTGCAGCTCTACATGGGGTAAGTAGTTCGAAATTTGACTTCAGAATCGAGAGGTCTGTGGTTCAAATCGTGTCAGGGGCTCAGCAACTTTGTCTGCAGTAGAGAGCTGTTCTATATACAGTAAATTTTGGATGTAATGCTAAACTGATTTCCGCACAGTACCACCCATGGTTTGATAGTTCCAACCAATGCTTGCAGGTTTCACCACAATGCATAAGTACAATAGTGTTGAGGGCCTTCTCCCTGCAATAATACTAGCAGCCTGGATGTTAGTGTAATACTCTTGAAAGCTGCGTTAAACCCCACCTCACCTCACCTCAATAAGATATCTCCTGTAGGCTGACCTGAGGCAAAACTTGCTACTAGGGGTACACCTAGAGAACCTGCTTAGGCTTCTTTCTTAACAAAACCCACAGAAATCTCCTCAAATCCCTGATATTCCCTGTAGGCTGACCTGAGACGAGACCTGCTGCTCGGGGTACACCTAGAGAACCTGCCCCACTGCAAGGAGCTGACCATCCCTCCCAGCACCACCAAGTACAAGGTCAAACTCAGGGTCTACGATGACAAGAACCGACTGCTCGAACTCATCCTCAGGATCAAGGCCTCTAAAGGAGGATCTCTAAAGGTAGGACGAAGCTGGAGACATTCTTGGAAACTTATGTCAACCATGGTGTTGCAGTGAGACTTAGTTTGTTATCCTTCTTCAACGTCTAAAGAAGTAGAAGTATTATTTTTGGAAATTTTATGTCAAGCAATCCTTGCAGCCATTTCATTACAAACACATTTAATTTTTCAAGGTGATGAACTTTACTGAATATGAGAGGTTCATTTCTTTTGATTTAAGGCACTGTCTTGAAATTGGTAATATTTTATTTTTGTTGTCATGAGATGAATTTATCTGATTTTTGTGGGCTGTCTACCACCTATTGAACAACTAATGTTGATAACACCTGCGATCTTTGCCTCCTGTTCACCCAGCTGACACTACAGTCACCTTACTGGCTGGTGAACAAGTGTGGACTGCCCCTGATATTCCGCCAGGACGGATCTAGACTGGAGGCAGCGGGACAGTTGGAGGAACACGAGATAGCTCGTAGTGTCACCCCACTCCTCTTCAGTTTCTCGGAGAAGGAGGCACCGAACCTGTAAGTACCAGTTTGATATTCTCCATCAGTGTGCTCCATCTTCCTCCTCAAGGCATAACTCACCAGTCTCCTCAACTGACCTATTTAAGCCTTGCTGCCATAATCTGTGTGAAGAAGTTTGATTAAAGTCGACCTTGCTCCAAGGAATAGATTTGTAAAATTATTAACTTGATTGGGCTTTAAACTGAATTCAACTGAATATCCTCTTCACAAGGTCTGAATGCAGTCCAGCTATTCCCATATTGCTGAAACCAGTTAGACAGACAAAACCCAGTCATCAGCAATCCAGTAGCATTGCATGATTCTGTTTCTGATTTTCTTGCACTATATCTCCCCAGGTGCACAATGAGAGTAGGGAAGTCTGTCCATGGAGAGAACTCCCATCCTCAGTGGTAAGTGTATTAATACCATATCATAAACAGTTGGGTATTTTTCATTTGAGGGATATTTTTAAGACCAAAATTAGATATATAAGTACTATAAAGTATTCATTCAAAGCTGTTTACATTTGAGCTGTTGAATAAAGGGCCATTTTTAGCACAGGAATGAAAAAATGGTATTTGAAATTGGTGACCCGGATTTTTAATCTGAATTATTCAATAACTTGCAGCTAAAGGGTAGTGTATTTTGATGATACGTTAATTAAATGATATGACATAAGTGTGACATTTAAAAATATGAAAAGGCATCTAACTGATGGCAATCTTTCTGGTTTTTTTCAAGAAACTGCAGCTAATAGGTCAACTCCATCTATTGATATCTAAAGACAGTAAGATGATAATATACAAATGGCAAAAGGCTAAGGAAAGTCTTTTTTCAAGAACCATCACCTCAGATGTCAAGTCAATCTAAATTTGAAATAGCTTTGCAGTTACTTGTCCAACCTCTGACATATCCTATCTATTGCACACGACGATAATTGCTGAAGATGCCTAATCAACACTAAGCAACAACTCACTCAATTGCTCTTCTATTGCAGGTGCAAGCGGTTCTCCCTAGAGCGAGGTATTGGAATGCGTCAGTTGTACGTGATCCCGCGCCACACGAACAAGCCTAATTGGTTAGTAGAGATGCAAACTGAGGTTCGACAGAGGTTCTTATTAGCCATACCTAATATCGTGCAGTAAGTGTGGTCCACTAACATGCTTCTCTCGCTCTCCTGGCTCGGCTTGGGATGTCCTCTCGTTCTCTACCTTCGTTAGGGGAAACGGGTAGTATTTGGTGGCATTTTGAGAATTATCATATCTCTTGTTGAACTTTGTACAAATATTTCGAAAATTTCAGTCTGGAGAGTGGTCATCTGTAATTTTGTTACTGACCCTTCCAAATTATATTAATTTGTGTAATGTTGCCAAGATTTTTTCATTACATTTTTGTAAGCTTCATGCCAAAGCACTGTATAAGATGTAAAACAAATTTTCTTTGGGATAATAAAGCCATTATCTTATTTTAAAATTCACTTCTAGAATTCCTGATATCTCCAAAAAAGCTTATAAAAAACCTTAACTAACATTTTGGATGAGGTTAATTCAGTGAATAAGTTTATCAAATTTTTGATAAATTAGCTAGGGTTATCAATCTGCATGATATTGGGTTGAATTTTGAAATATTCTTATTATATCTGCTTGTTTAATAATTGCATAGGAGAAAGTTTGACATGGCTATAGATTTAGACACACTAGTACTGGTGAATGTTTTTAACCAAAGCTTCTGAAGGGCTATGGTTGCATAATGTTTGCTTGCATAGTGAAAACTGGAAGTTATGGTTAATGATAAATGTCATAAACAATGAAAAGATGCTGATGTTGTTAATAAAGGCAAACTTCAGGTTGAATATAAATCTCATCATGTAATATTTGATTAAATAAACTTTTTTTCTGGTTAACTCATGGTATCATCCAAAGTTTTATAAATGAGTTAACTCTTTAAAATAATACATATTTCTTTATCACATCATATCAGGTTAATGTGAGGTCTAAGACTGCATCATGTGCTGTTGCATCGTGCTGTATCATGTGTTGTATTATGTGCTGATGCATCATGTGATGCATGTTCTGATGCATCATGTGCCTTTTCTTTGTTGTGTCTATACCATTGTCCCCTCCATTGATTGGCAGATATAATTCCCGAAATTTGCTGAACTGCTTTCTTTTTAGACTTTGTTATGTACGTATTATAGTAAGCCTTTGCAATTTATTAGCTCATCAGGACTGAAAGTCCAGATGGGCTTATGGCATGGCCCGTCGTCCGGCGTCCGTCTGTCGTCCGTCGTCCGTCGTCCGTCCGTCGTCCGTCCGTCCGTAAACTTTTGACACTTTCGACTTCTCCTCATGAACCATACACATTAGAGAGCTGAAATTTTGTGTACAAGTACCTTAGCATATGGAGATTCTAATTTATAACTTTGGTGACCCTGTGACCCCAAATAGGGTCACAGGGGTCACAACTTTAAAAACCTATTTTCATCTTCTTCTCCAGTTCCAAAAGGAGTAGAGAGTTAAAAATGATATGTGCAGACTCCTTGGCCAATGGGGATTCTAATTTGTAACTTTGGTGACCCTGTGACCCCAAATAGGGTCACAGGGGTCACAACCTTAAATACCTATTTTCATCTTCTTCTCCAGTTCCAAAAGGAGTAGAGAGTTAAAAATTATATGTGCAGACTCCTTGGACAATGGAGATTCCAATTTGTAACTTTGGTGACCCTGTGACCCCAAATAGGGTCACAGGGGTCACAACCTTAAAAACCTATTTTCATCTTCTTCTCCAGTTCTAAAAGGACTAGAGAGTTAAAAACGATATGTGCAGAGTCCTTGGCCAATGGGGATTCTAAATTGTAGATTTCGTGACCCCATGACCCCAAATAGGGTCACAGGGTTCACAACCTTAAAACCCTATTTTCATCTTCTTCTCCAGTTCTAAAAGGACTAGAGAGTTGAAAGTGATATGTGCAGACTCCTTGGACAATGGGGATTCTAATTTGTAACTTTGGTGAACCTGTGACCCCAAATAGGGTCACAGGGGTCACAACCTTAAAAACCTATTTTCATCTTCTTCTCCAGTACTAAAATGACTATAGAGTTGAAAATGATATGTGCAGACTCCTTGGCCAATGGGGATTCTAATTTGTAACTTTAGTGACCCTGTGACCCCAAATAGGGTCACAGGGGTCACAACTTTAAAAACCTATTTTCATCTTCTTCTCCAGTTCCAAAAGGAGTAGAGAGTTAAAAATTATATGTGCAGACTCCTTGGACAATGGAGATTTTAATTTGTAACTTTGGTGACCCTGTGACCCCAAATAGGGTCACAGGGGTCACAACCTTAAAAACCTATTTTCATCTTCTTCTCCAGTTCTAAAAGGACTAGAGAGTTAAAAACGATATGTGCAGAGTCCTTGGCCAATGGGGATTCTAAACTGTAGATTTCGTGACCCCATGACCCCAAATAGGGTCACAGGGTTCACAACCTTAAAACCCTATTTTCATCTTCTTCTCCAGTTCTAAAAGGACTAGAGAGTTGAAAGTGATATGTGCAGACTCCTTGGACAATGGGGATTCTAATTTGTAACTTTGGTGAACCTGTGACCCCAAATAGGGTCACAGGGGTCACAACCTTAAAAACCTATTTTCATCTTCTTCTCCAGTACTAAAATGACTATAGAGTTGAAAATGATATGTGCAGACTCCTTGGCCAATCGGGATTCTTAATTGTAGATTTCGTGACCCCATGACCCAAAATAGGGTCACAGGGGTCACAACCTTAAAAACCAATTCTCATCTTCTTCTCCAGTTCCAAAAGGTCTAGAGAGTTAATATTGATATGTGCAGACTCCTTGGACAATGGGGATTCTAATTTGTAACTTTGTTGACCCTGTGACCCCAAATAGGGTCACAGGGGTCACAACCTTAAAAAACTATTTTCATCTTCTTCTCAAGTTCCAAAAGGTCTAGAGAGCTGAAATTATATGTGCAGACTCCTTGGCCAATGGGGATTCTAAATTGTAGATTTTGTGACCCCATGACCCCAAATAGGGTCACAGGGGTCACAACCTTAAAAAACTTATTTTCATCACCTTTAGCTCCCAGAGGTCTATTGAGCTGAAAGACTGCATGTAGACTCCTTGGTCAATTGGGATTCTAAACTGTAGGTTTTGTGACCCCATGACCCCAAATAGGGTCACAGGGGTCACAATCTTAAAAACCTATTTTTCTCCATTAGATGACAGTCTATGACAAATTTATTTCTCCTTGGATATTTTAGTGTGGACTTCTTTCACTGTCTGATACTGGGGATCTAGAAAGTGTTGAATAATAATACATTTGTTTTGTAATTTTTTTATAGGTTTTCTTGTAATAGGTAACATCAGTTTCATTTTTAGCTCATCTTGCCTGTATAAAGCAAACTTGATATGATGCCTGATGAGCTACAGAGCCAATGGCTCTATTTTTTTTTCATGTTATATCCTTTTTGTCTAAACAGTAGAGTTGGGTGAATTTGGATGTCAGATTTGCTTTATGCCTGGTTGGTGCTTTAGACGTTGCTATTCCATGTAATGAACTATCACATAAATCATAAAAAATACGGAAATCTATACCTGATAAAAAGCTAGGTAAAAAGTGAAATTTTGAAAAAAAGTGATTAATGAAATTATATATAGACTTGTGCTTAATAATTTATTCGGATTGTCAACAGGATTCGTTTGCTAATATACAACATTGAATTAAAGAATAGATAACACATATCCTTTATATTCTATCCTATTAATATCTAATTCTATGATTATATGGCCTTTCAAGTATAAGTCACACAATCATTTATAGGGAAATACAAAAATAGTTATCTTAGTGGAAACGAGTTCCAGCAGAGACTCTTAATTAAGTCAATAATCTCAACAACAAAAACAACAGCCAATGTATAATGACAATAACCTGATAAAGGAGTGAACATAATATGACCATTAAAATAACTTTTCATATCAATATTTTACATCATAAAGGTACATACACAAATAGTAATCTCTACTCAAATTTTGTTTTGAAAATAGGCCTGCTCATATTAAAGGCAGTAGCACGTTTTTATGGAAAAAGTTGTCTTCTTGAAACAAAAATTATAGTAAGAATTTGCAAGACAATGTTTTGAATATAAAAAAGCAGTCCAAAACAATACCATGTATTATGTTTGGCAATTCATATTCACTACTTAAATGATTTTAAGGCATTCACACTCAAATGGTTGCCAGTAGTTTTTGCTTTGTACTTGATAACTTCTATGACTGTGGATAATCAGGTTTAGTGTTAAAGTGTTTGACCCTCTGAAAATGAATTTTGCAAAGTGATTTTGGAAAAAAGAAGAAATAAAATTTCAAAAAAACGTGCTACTGGGCTGTAATGATTTACTCTTTTCTCTCCCTTCTCAACTAACAGTGAACCTCTCTGCCTTTCTAGCTCCCCAACTTCGTCTCCAAGGTACTTGATCTTTGGAACTCACTCAGTCACTTCCTTCAGGGATTCCTTTTATTCTTGTTTATTTCTGTTTTTAGAAATCTTATTCATCTTAATCATTACTATTTTGTAGAATTAGTTTCACATTTCTTTTTGTCTTCAACACTGTTGTTTTTATTCCTTATAAAATTTGTTTCAAGTCAGTTTGAACATTTCATTCATTATGAACTTGAATTTGGAACTAATTCCCAAATGGCATTCATGCATGGTCATCAAAAATTCATATTTGTTTTGTGTATTTGGTAAAATTCATTCGCTGTTTATTTCTATATTGTCATCCATGTTTCATGTAATTCGAAACAATTGTGAGTTTGATGCTATCTCCACTCTATGTAGCAATCTATGATTTCATGTGTCAAGATTTGTGTTAATTTCGAACAAACACATAATATGAAATGAGGTTAAACATTATCCAGTATCCAGTCTGGTTTGCAATGGTTAACTAAAGACAGAAGATAGGCACAAAGAAGATTAATAATTGACAGGGAATAAAAATCTGAGGTACAAGCTGCTTACAGATCCAGAGAGGTAACCATTAGTCACATTCTCTCCCCTCGAAGGTAGCAAGTCAGATCTGACCTCTGTTCTAATTCCATCACTTTCTGGGCTAGAAATGAAGAGTCCTGATTAGATCAAAGTTTTGTGTCAATCAGCAACACTGCTTCAAAAGTATTTGTTCACGAAACATCTATTTGTTTGGTATGCTTGTGGGAAAGAAGAATTAATTTGAGTGTGAACTGCACACTTGAGTCTAATGACATAAAATTTTCACTTTATTTGGCCACAGAATCAATGCAAATTGTGTAAGAACTTAGCTTTCCATTCAGAAAGAGATTTGACTATCTGAAATCGAAAGATAGTTTGTTTTGTGATTTTTGTTGCCAGGAGAATATAACAGAACTTCTCAATCCTTCCACCCCTATAAGCAAGAAATCAGGTTCAAAATTGTATTTGATACTAGTTTCTTAGAGGTGAAATGATATGTGCTGGACTTTAACAGAGATTGATACAGTAGGATACAGCTGGAGCAGCATCTATTGGGAGAGAATGTGATAAAAATTCTCCAATTTCTAATGCTATGCCTGTACTAAGTTTTGTTTTAACCTTTCTTCAGGGTGTACAATATTGGTATAGAGGTCAGCAGAGGAAAGGGGAAGTACCGCGACACCATTATCGTCACCTTCGCTCCCAGGAACATCATTGATAATCAGTCTCAACGCACTCTTGCCATTGCACAGAAATATTACACTGAAAACAAGGTAACTAATAGTGTTGTGAAACATTTAAAAAATTACTGATTGAAGATTGTTTTTGGTCCATAACAATGAAAACACATTTATTTTCAAAAATAACAATTGAATTCTAACATGTAACATTCATAATAATAGAGCTGTTCAATTGAGCTTTGGTTTGGTAATTAATATTGAGGTAAACAACATTTTGGTTTGGTACAGAACTCATTTTATTTTATCCAAATCAATGAAATATCCAGGAAATTGGTGCCTACCTTTTGTTATGTTTGTATATCGATCTCACTTCCTCAAAATTGTTTATCATTCCCTCTAGCCGGACTCCGAAGACAACCTGACAGCCCTCCCTAACTGCAAGCTTCCCTTCCACTGGCCGAGGCAGGACCTTGACCAGCTCCTGTGTGTAAAGATGCTTGACCAGAAGGGCTGTAACTGGTCAGGGGGATTCAGGATTGACCGGGCCAACTCCTTCCACATCAACATGAGGTAGGCTTCTGACCTCAATCTGTTTGTGACTCCAAGTTGAAGTTGAATTAAAAACAAGTAAATTATGGTTGCTGAATGATGGAATGGAATGGTTGAGCATGACAACTGTCAGATATTGTTTTATTTTCATGTTAATCATATTTACCCAGAGACGACCAAGGCAACTGCCAGCTAATTCAGGTAACCCCTAACATTATTCTATTGGACATTGTTAAATTGTATGATATTATTCCCCCAGAGACGACCAAGGCAACTGCCAGCTACTCATGGTAACCTCTAACAGAATACTATCGGACATTGTTTAAATTGTATGATATTATTCCCTCAGAGACGACCATGGCAACTGCCTGCTACTCAAGGTGGAGGTTGTGCTCCAGGGACCCACGTTCTTCATCATGTTCGCTGATGCTGATATCATGCCTCCTCCGTTCAGGCTGGACAACCTCTCAGAGGTTTGTATACTTGTCCAGTTATCAACTGTACTTCTAAACTCATCATGACCTAAAATCTATGGCAGAACACATTGTAATAAGTTGATGAAGTCAATGACAACATGACAGCCATCACCTTTTATCAAATTGCTTCCAATTGAAATTTGCTATTTATGCTCTGACAAATTCCATTATATCCAATGTTTCTTGTAGGTTGCTGTGTTCTTCTATCAGTCCAACACAGATAGAGAGAAGTTCAGGAAGGTGCTTCATCCACATTCTAGAGGTAGGTTAGACCACATTCTAGAGGTAGGTTAGACCACATTCTAGATATATGTTAAACCACATTCTAGAGATATGTTAAACCACATTCTAGAGGTAGGTTAAACCACATTCTAGAGGTAGGTTAAATCACATCCTCGAGATATGTTAAACCACATTCTAGAGGTAGGTTAAACCATATTCTAGAGGTAGGTTAAACCATATTCTAGAGGCATGTTAAACCACATCCTAGAGATATGTTAAACCACATTCTAGAGATATGTTAAACCACATTCTAGAGGTAGGTTAAACCACATTCTAGAGATATGTTAAACCACATTCTAGAGATATGTTAAACCACATTCTAGAGGTAGGTTAAACCACATTCTAGAGATATGTTAAACCACATTCTAGAGATATGTTAAACCACATTCTAGAGGTAGGTTAAACCACATTCTAGAGGCATGTTAAACCACATCCTAGAGATAGGTTAAACCACATTATAGAGATATGTTAAACCACATTCTAGAGGTAGGTTAAACCTCATTCTAGAGGTAGGTTAGACCACATTCTAGAGGTAGGCTAGACCACATTCTAGAGGTAGGTTAAACCACATTCTAGAGGTAGGTTAGACCACATTCTAGAGGTAGGTTAGACCACATTCTAGAGGTAGGTTAAACCACATTCTAGAGATATGTTAAACCACATTCTAGAGGTAGGTTAAACCACATTCTAGAGGTAGTTTAGATCACATTCTATAGATATGTTAAAAACTATTCTAGAGGCATGTTAACCACATTATCGATGTAGGTTAAACCACACTCTAGAGGTAGTTTTTACCATATGCTAGAGAAATGTTGAACCATATTTTAGAGGCAACATTCTAGAGGAATTTTAACCACATTCTGGAGATATGTCAAACCACATTTTCTTAAGTAATGCAAGTTTGGAAATGTTTTAGGTGTTTAGACACCTTGCAGAAAAAAAATATATGTGATGATCACTAAAACTACAATTGATGGTAAAAAAAATTAAATTATGGATGCCCAATAGGAACATCCCTTTAATGGTACTGTAGTTGACAGACTGGCAGGTGTATTCTTCTCAGGGGTTGTTCTGTACCTGTTGACCAGGGGTTAACTCTTTCCATACGAGGGACGAGATATTACGTCAGAAGGGTCACAACCCTTCGATACAAGGCTATTTTTAGTAACATGACACCCATATACGAGGGACGTGACATCACGTCTCCATTGCTGCATTGGTTAACATTTCTTGAATGCAAGGGTTGTTGATGTCAGGACGAGATATCACGTCCCTCGGATATATGTGCAGCTAAGAACATTTTGCTTCGTATGGAAAGAGTTAATGTGATATATATTAAAGTGATTATCCACGACATTGTATTGTGAAGTAACATGAGGAATACCCATGTGATGACATTATCAATAATGTCTATAATTTCTCTATTAAATCGACATCTCCAATAATTCGACCATATACTATTATTCTGATGTCACAAATTCAAATCACATCTAAAAATTCAACCAACTACCAAAAGTTTATGCTCCTGTGATTCAACCACTGCTAAAAATAATGGTTTAATTTGCACAAATAAAATTAATAATTGCAATGGGTAACTTTCTCTGCTGCAGTAATCAGGTAATAGTATATCCATTATGATAACTATGGCATTTTCATGTGGTCATCTATGGAAACTATGTATTAATTGTATATAATATAACTTCCTGATAACTATCTAATATTTCAACCATAGTACCAAATGAGCCACCAAAAGTGAAATTAGTTCAACCATAGACATTTTCTGAAAATCTTTTGAAAATTTTAGGGTTACGGTACCTATGTATATATATATATATTATTGTTATAACTGAAAACAATGCAGGAGACTGTACGTAAAGATAGCCAAAAAGTGATAATTTATGGCGTTGTGTTGTTCAGTTGCGTATGCGTGGGACGAGCCGACCCTTGACCCGGTGCTGACCCTGCAGATCAAGGGAGGTCAGTCTGGGGAGTGCAACATGAACAAGCTGGAGGAGGAACATCAGCTGTGCTACGAGAACTTCATCTACCTCGCCGTCACTCACAGCTTCAACAGGTGCGTCATTGTGTCCTGCCTCGTTTATATGCGTTAGTAATGGTCTGTGCTCTTTGTGACTGGTGCATGTTCATGTTATCATAGTCTCATCTTGGCAGGCAATACTTGATTCTTTGATGCTGATCGAAAAGTCCTATTGGAATAGTTAGAAGGTTGGGGAAATATTAATAATAATAACACTTTATTGTCCTAAGTACAAGGAAATTCGGATTGTGCCGAAGCACCCGGCAGTCACTGTGCAGGCCAGTTATTGCGCTGTTCTGCCTTTTCAATGCTGAGTGTCAAGCAAGACAGCAACAACTCCCACCTTTTAACGTCTTTTGGTATGACGCGACCGGGAATCAAACCCTGGTCTTCCGGGTGACAAGCGGATACTCTACCACTGAGCTACGTCCCCCGTGTTTGAATGTGATTTACAGTTTTTGGAACATTACTTTACTCAAAGTAGCAGTTATGAGATAAGGTCTGGTCATACCGTAACCCTCAGTAGAATATAATTGAAGAGTTGGAATAAGTCTGACCAATGTAAAGATAGAATGTAAATATCAGTTGTCTTTTGTAGTCGGTTGTCAATATTGCATATGTACGAAGCTGTAACTTAGGATCACATCTTGTGGAATTCCACATGACCTAAGCAAAATGACATAGTAGGCATTGTTTTGAGACAACGGGGGCATGGACACAATGGTTTGAAAGTCAAGAACAAAATCTATAAAGGTGTTGCAAGTGGCAGGGGAGTTATTGATATACCGTAAGTGATTACGTTTTTGCCCCAGGTACATAAACAATATAACAAGATAAGTTAAATTACTTACGTTATAATCAATCTATGATTATTTTCAATTATAATGAGTTCTTGTCTCAATTTCTTATAAGAAATATTTGTTTGTTCATTTTCAGTGATTGGGATGGACCTTGTCAAAATCTTGTCATCGACTCAAGCCACAACAACCAACTTGTCTTCAAAAAAATGGTAAGCGCAATTTGACAATAATCAATATCAAAAGCAAACCATTTAGGGCCTTTCTATCAATAACTATTACGACTAAGAAGACCTCTGCTTGGATTCAACAAATCTGAATGAAATCTTTTCGTTTGGTGAGTTTGAAGGGTCAATTCCCTGCCCTACACTGAGACATGAGTTGTGATGCTTGTGGTGTCATCCTGGGTAAGTGACTCAGTTTGAATCGTGATCCTGTTCAACCAGCAGTACAAGTGGAAACCTGGTTTGGAAGGGAATTAAGGCAATGCGACAAATAATACAGCGTGATAATTGACATCTAGGTTGCATTCTCTGACAGAGTGGAGAAGTGAAAAAAATATATATATAAGCACCAGGGTATTGTGTATTGCAAGCATATGCATGGAATTTAGCACATTATGAGTATCAGCGTTATTTCTTTGATATATCAACTCCCCTTTACGGTGTAACCTTGGTAGACTGGATCACTATAGCTAATCTATGCTTTGCTTCACTTTGTCCAAACTTTTGGCTTTATTTTTCCTCATTTGTAACCTCCCTTCCTCAGGGTAGTCAGCTGCACTTTATTTTCATAAATATTGAAATGGCTGTGTCCACAAAACAAAATCCCAGTGACTACAGCATTGATGATGCACCTTGTTGGTTTGGGCAAGGAGGTAGTTATGTGGAAATATTTCTGATTGGACGATCAAGATATTTTAAAGATGCTTTGATCAGAAGAGCTGGCACCAGAATGAAAACAAACTGCAGCAAGGCTTTAGATAAACCACTGATGGAGTCTCACTTGGGTTATGATTGCTTCGAAACTTGATACTATTATCATGTAGTGAGTATTTATAAGTATTGTTTCCCTCTGTTAATCTTCAATATTATGCCTTATCTTTTATGGCTTAGTGTGGTGCAATAGTTACTAAACATTTACCACTGACTTGCTTTATGATGATTCACAGGAAGACGGGAAGAGGACTCAATTATGGCGGATGACCAGCTCAGGAATGTTGGAACACGAGGGTTCAAAACCTCCGAGGGACCCTCACAAGAAGAACTCTACACCGACAACGGGTCTGGTGCTTGACATCGGAGACATCGCACCCCAGCCTGGTCGCAGTGTTCCTCTGGTACTGAAGAAAGCAGACGAGAGGAGGAAGTCCACACAGACTTGGAAGTTTACTGAGGTGAGGCTATCTTAAAGGGGCAGTTGTGTGGGGTTTTCTTTAACCTTAGTTCATTTTTATGTGAGAATCTTTAAATTATTTGAGAAAGTTAAACAGATTTGATTTGCTGAACTGAACATACTTTTAGAACTGCCAGTGTTGATTTAGGAGATGAATCTAATGTGATTTTTTTGTGATTGGAAAGTAGATTTTTATAAATGCTGATGTTATCTGGAGCTGAACGTGTTAAAGTGTTGCTTCCAAATTGAATTTAAAATGCTGATATTGACATCATGAGGAACAAAAACAATGTATTTCTCAAAAGCTTTTTGAATCAAGTAAAAATGGATATTGAGATGGTCAGATTGACTATACTTGTGAAATTCTAATACCGGTATGCTTACCCGGTATATCTGTTAACTGTGATTTATTGAATCAATGATATAGAATTTTCAAATGGTTCTTAACCTGCATGCTTTTTAACCCTTTCAGTTCTACAAATAGTGTAAAGTTTTAATTTGCCTATCTGTGTCGGCAGGATGGTCGCCTGTGTTGTCAGGCCGGCACTCTGTGTGTCCAGTCGGTCAAGGAGAAGGAGGGGCTGCAGGACAGTACGTACAACATTGTTTCTCTTTACTTCACTAGTTAGCTTGTTATTGCTCATTGTAGAGGTCACAGCCAGGACATTTATTTCATATTGACATGGCACTTAACGGCACTTGTTAATCCACCAGTATGTAATATTGTGACAAATACTCATCGCTCTGGGTGTCCATAATCATTGCGTTCTGGAACAAAACTTAAAACCTGTAAGATATAGATCAATGAATCTTGGTATGTGGATAAGTCAGCATATGTAGATGTGACTTTTGGTAGTTACAAAATCTGGGTATTAAATTTAAAAAAAAAGTTCCTCTGTATGTAGAATTCTTTTTCCTGAGCTGAGTTCAAAAACTGTAAGACTTACCTCAATGAAACTTGATATTTGGATCAATTAAATGTGTAAATATGCATTGAGATTTTTCACCTTCTTTCACCTTCTATATCTACGGCTATTTTATTGAATTTTTTATTTATTGGGGATTTATTCTTGTAACTCTAATAGCTCATTAAATCTGCTACCAACGGTTGAGGGTATAAAGTAATACCAACGATTCCATCCGTGTGTAAAAATTTTTGGTTCGACTGTTTCTAGGAAAACTATTCACTAGATTTTTTCTAATGTTGCATTTCCTATATCATGCTATGCCAGAATGAAATAAAAGGCTTTCCTAGTTGTTCAAGTCTCTGTTCACAAGTGTCACTCCAACCTCTACCTACAATAATTAAGGGCTTTTATGAGATATATTCACTTCCACAATCTATCCGTGAAAATGTATTTGTTGTTCAATATCATAATTTAAAAAAAATTAATTGAGATATCAAACATATACAAAGTCCAGATTGTTAGTACTGAATAAAGATAACACCTTATACATGTATTTCCAGGCAAAAATATGAAAAACGTACTTGAGTGTGAGCTATTTTCTGAGGAAGGTAAATGACTCTGCAATCACAAGAGTCTCAAAATTTGCAATTTATTATCATTTATGTATTTTATTTTTATTCATTTCTAATACCTTGAGGGCTTTCGGTATTAACCTTGTTTTGGCCATTCAGCTATTCTTTACAAATATATTCTTTCCCCTAAGGCACATGCCTATATCACATATCTACAGGTTCTTCCACCCCAAGGACTTCACCAAGTCCTGCTTCTGAAATTTTTCATCCCAGTCAGTCCCAAAAATATATTTGTTCATATGTATTTATCCAAACATGTATTAAATCTCTTTCTATATATACTTCATGCCTCACATTATTTGTTGTTGCACAAATGTATATTAAAGTTTTCATTAAAAAATAAACTGTTATTGACAATGGCTAGGCAATATTATGACATTGCAACAGCGAGGTAACTTATTCTGGTTTTATGTAATATCAGTTTTGCTGTGATTTTATAAAATATGATAGCAATTTATATTTTGTGATCACCTTCTACATGTTTACAAAGTATTTTATGCAGGTTCCTCTTTTTGGGTTATGTTCTATAGAATACTTTACATTTTTGTAGTGACATTATTTGGATCACTTTTGCTTTCAAAGTTCATCTTCCTTTTCTGTTATCAACCCATTTGGGTTTTGTTGTCATAAGATTTGATTAAATGATAAAGTAATCCCAGTTTTGAAATTATTCTTCTCACGTAAATTTTGTTTCTAAGAGCATACTCATAAAAATATGTTTAAAAGGTATCATAGATAACAAAACATTTCAAATCTTGTAATTGTTTATGAATTGAGTATCTCCTTTGAAGACTAACTAGAAACTAGAAAAATCAAACCTATGTACAAAATCAACACTGCTTTTCATCAATTCATTATTTATATTCTTCTTTCTGTTCAGTGTAATTCCAATTAAGGCATTTTAAGCTTAACATTATCATAATCAATGGTTTAGACAAACATAGGGGACCAGAGCGAAAAAGGACAAGAATTTGTACAATTACAGTTAGTGTAATCCCAGATATAACCATGTTACATTATCACTGTGTATACAGATGCAATAGCAGTGCTGGGTCCCTGGCAGCCCAAGAGTAAAGAGGAAAAGCCTCCAGTTCATATGCTCATCTCCCGGACAAAACTGAGACAGGGCTCGGGTGTTCTCGTTGTCAGGGTTACCATGGAAGGACCAATCAGAGTCCTGCAACTTAGTGACAGAGCTAACTCAGTGAGTATGAAACAAATGATGAATAAATTCTCATATCAAGCTTATCAAAATGACCAGATAGGCTAATTGCATAGACGCTTGTCTGTCATCCCTTGAGTTTGTAGGTTGATCTGGACTCTTCTTCTTATAAGGCATTTCCAGGGTGTCTTTATGTGATAAGATGGGATTTTATGGGCCTTTACTCACTCCTGTGTATAGGGAAGTAACTTTTGATAAAAAGATCTTTTCTTTGGCTTGGTATTCTTTTCCTGTTTTGTTTGATAATTTCAGGTATGTTTGGTATACCTGTTGAATTGAATAGGTCATATGTTGAATTGGATGGTGTCACCTTCAACATTGTTACAATATCCTTAATGAATTGATATAATTAGATCCTTTATATATATATTCACTGACTCTGGACAATTTTGAGCTTGGAAATGGTTGTGCTTGGACCTATAAACATTAGTCAAGTAAGAAAACACGCTTGTCTTTCTCCGATCAATCTACCAGGTCCATTTATCTGCTGTAACGTCTTGAGTAGCAGACCTCTAAGTATGTTCTTTGTAAAGGAATGTTCATCCTGTCTCAGGGTACGAACGATACGCTAACTCCACTAATTTGTACCCAGGGCTCAGAAGCTAGATTCGCTCACACGGGCCGACTTGGGATATAACCAATCAAATCATTTTCTCGTTGAAATTTTGTCGAGAAGGTGGCGAGAAAATGATTTGATTGGTTATATCCCAAGTCGGCCCGCGCGAGCGAATCTAGCTTCTGAGCCCAGGGTACAGATAAGTGGAGTTAGCCTAACGTTCGTACCCAGAGACAGGATGAGGAATGTTAGATGTAATATAAATGTGCTCTAACAACATAAAAAACATTATATCTGCAATTGTGAATGTTCTTCATTTCAACTACAACATAGATTCTGATACATGTACAACCTCTGCCACACAGCAATCATTGACGAAGAGATCTTATAGAGACTGAGTATCTATGACAAGAAATAGGTGATTGAATGTCAATGATGACTCTCTTCTTACTTTACAACCTCTGCCACACAGCAATCACTGACGAAGAGATCGTACGAAGACTGGGAGGTTTATGACAAGCCACAGAAGAGTCCGAGCAAAGAGAAACAGGCTGCTAACACTGCCAAGAACTTTGAAGTGGTTCTCAACCTGAAGGGAGGGATCGGGATATCGCTCGTAAACTCCTACCCTGAAGAGCTTGTCTACGTTTCCATGACGAATATCACCGTGGAGATGACCTCCAAGTCTGATCTCATGACACTTGACGTCAGTGTGGCAGAAGTACAGGTAAATATAAAAACCATTGTTTACACATCTTATTGATAAGAAATGTGGAAAGATGTCAAACAATTATGTTTTTTTGCAGAACTCAAAAATTGCAGCCGCAACAAGAGTAACTGGTTTACTCTTGTCAAGAAAATTTCACTCAAGCTCTTTATATTCTACAAATAAAAGTTCCTAAGATGAAACAGGACCCTTGGATATTGGTGCCCATTGTCATTGCTTCCAGCTTGTTTTACTTGATTCTTGTTATATGGTTCTATTTCCATTCCTCAGATTGACAATCAGTTCCTGGGAGCACAGAGACGAGTGATGCTATATGTGACGCCGATGTCTCGTAAAGACGTCCCGGACAACACCCCGGCTCTACACATCACAGCACACAAGGTGCCCAGCGGACAGTGGAATGCTGATATATTCAAGGTTGGTGCAAGTGGAAATGTTTAAAAATTCTGCTTAATTTTACCTTGAGGTTTATTATTGTGTCTAATTTGTGTAAACTTTTCTGAAAATTGGAAATATTTTGAGCAGAATGTTAAGTTAATTGCCTGTTTTGATCCATTTCAATTCAGTTTGGTTATAAATTGTCTTCTAACCCCCTCACCGGCCCCATTTTGCCGTCAGTAAAAAACCAGGCAAGAACTTTATGAACCCGATTTCTGACTTTTAGGTGTGAAAGGGTTAAAAAGTTTGAAGTGCTAGAATTTGGTAGAACCCATTAGAGATTTTTAGTTTCAACACTGTGACATGTTACTTATAGCAAAACTTTCAGTTATCTAATTCTGTCAGTTCAAGACATGCAAACTGAAAAATCAAAGATCACACTTTTCAAAATAGTTACAGACATGGGGTTTTGTTTACATGATTGTTCTTTCAGTAGAATCTGCAACTTATCAATCTCTTCTTTCAGCACCTGTACGTCTCAACAAAGCGGATGACGGTACACTTGGAGGAGCGATTACTATGGAAACTCATCCAGTTCTTCGGGTACAACAAGGCAGATGATGATATCCAGAGAGTGGAGGAGAACTATGATACACACAGGTACAGCAAAATATGGGATTAGCAGGTTGTCACTCTGGATACATTCATTGTAACTTATGCTGTAAATATTCAATTTTAGTGGAGATGTAGGAAAAGATATGCAACATAAAAAAATAGAAAGGTAGCAACTACATTGTGTGTTGACCAGCATAAGCTGATTTTATTCTTCCCTTTCTAAATAAATACATATCACAAAATCATATTTTTAGTTGATAATTAACCAAAATTATTGAGCAACAAGTTTGCATAAGATTTTTACAACAAAATATGTATATCTCTCCCCAGAGTTGAAACTGTGTTTATTTCCGTATTTCTCCCCAGAGTACTATGTGCAGGGTCATCTATCCAGGCCAGACGGTACTACTTCGCCGCCCTGAAGCTGAACGTGAGTCGTATCACACTGAGTATGGTCACCAGCAACAAACTCAACCCAGAGTTGAAAGCTATCAAACATGCTCAGTCTATGACCCTCATCGCATTCGAAGACGCCAAGGTTGACCTCGGTGAGTCAAAAGAAGGACAATTATCTTATTCTTGTCATTCATCAAGCCATTGTTATTCTTCACCGTTCATCAGCATTAATTCTTATTGATCAATTTATTTGGGAGGCATCTAAGAAGTTGGAATGAGGAAAGTGAAGAGAAATATGTGAAAAAACTACTTTAGTCATGATATGTGATGTTTTGGCACATATTTGTTTCCGTAATGAATAAAGATGTTGTTATCCAAAATTCTCTTCATTTTCACTTTTAACACAGGTGCCACTTTGCATATAATGAAAAATGAAGTAGAAATCCATATGTATCTCATCATGTTCTCTTCGAAAAGGATTCTTGTCTTATATCATGAATAGTGAAATTGTCATCCATATATTTCTTTTCATTATCTTTGACCGAAATTAAGACCATTGTGATCTTATTATCTTTTTTCAATTTCAGACCCTTTTGTAAGGAACCATCCATTTGAAACAAGTGCTTTCCTTTTAAATGAGATTATGAATCATTACACTGAGGTATGTATAATTCAAGTACACTCCCAACTTGTTACATAAAGACTGGATACATTCAAAATCTGGAACTGTTAAAAGCTCTTGTGTAATTACTTTTGTGACAGTGTTAGTGTAGAAAGTTAGAATATCATCAATTTGGATGATCCCATAGGATATTTCTTAACTAAACCCCTTTTATTTCAGCCTTGCTTAATGGTTACCGCACTGATTTTTATTCACCTTTGTCAAAAGAGACACTAAGGGAAGAAATTAATATAACTTTACCTAGATTTACCCTAAATGATTCATCTAACTGAACTAAGTACAAATTCATTAATCCTAGACCTAACATGTTTCTTTATTTAATCATTGATATTTTCATGCAATGATACATATGTTACAATTCAATCAATGATGGAGGTGGGGATATTGAACTCATGTCTTGCCACAAACAATTGAAGTTAAACAAAAGGCCCAGTCTCAAATGTTGGCCAATTAAACCCTCCCCTGCATTTGTAAACTTTTCTGTGCTAGGTTTTCAGTGTACTGCACCTGAACTTCATTAGTCATTGTACAATGAGAGAATGTTGCAATTTAATGAAAAAGATGAGAATCTCCATCTTTATTAAACTGGGATAATATCTTGCAGGAATTAAAAAGTCAGGCTGCGAAGATCTTGGGATCTGTGGACTTCCTGGGCAACCCTCTTGGACTCTTCAACGATGTAACGGAAGGGATCTCTGGTCTCATAAAGGATGGCAATGTCGGAGGTCTTTTCAAGAATGTTGCCCATGGAGTATCTAACTCAGCTGCCAAGGTAGGAAGGACCGACAAAGTTATTCAGTAAAAGACCAAAGACCTAATTCTTCGCTGGTCGACTTGCTGAACAGAATCATTTCTTATTCATTTCTTATATTAATTGTATAGAAATTCATCCATCATTTGACATTGCAAATATTACCATGACCACTACCATTCCAAGGTTGCCGGATCCCTGTCAGACGGATTTGCAACGGCGTCAATGGACGAGCACCACAATGAGACGCGTGACTTGATCCGTCAGCAAACTGTCTCCTCCAGCGACCACCTCATCGCTGGGGTCAAAGGTCTCGGCTACGGCATTCTGGGAGGTCTAACCAGCGTCATCACTCAGCCTATTGATGGAGCCCGTGCACAGGGTGTAGAGGTATGGGTAGAATCTAGTCGTAAGGATTAATGGAAAAATAGAATCTGTAGTTCTCTCAAAATATAATGTAGTTTCGGTCCCATGTTACTGTTTTGATATTTGGAGCATTTTCACTCAAATCTCAGTGTTTTAATCCAGAGTATCATAGCAATATATATATCTCTTAAGCAATTAAATATTTATAAATGCATAAAGCAAACTTGTAAAAAAGTCACAAACGACTTTATTAATCTTGCATATACAAGTTTGCAAGATTGGTTTCAAATTAAATTTAGGGTTAAAACCCAAAACGCACAAACAGAAGGGATATATACATGTATATATATTCTTATTTTCACACGTTATTGAGTGAAGGCTTGAATGAGGATGTGACACTGGTATATGTATATGGAATAAGTTCATGACTTCAAAGCCAAACTTACATACATCATCATTAGAATCATATCTAAACAAATCTAGCTCTATCAGATATTCTCTAAGAGAGTAGGTAGAGACAGGTAATGGAGCCTAATATGAGTTCAGCTTTGTCGTGGAACTTTACATATCCACAGAAATGTTTACATTCATACACACATCCATCCATCTACTTTCAGGGATTCTTCAAGGGAGTAGGAAAGGGCGTCCTGGGTACGGTGACTAAGCCAGTAGCAGGGGTGTTTGACCTGACCACCGGTGTGGCCAATGCAGTGCGAGACACCAGCAGAAGCTCCTCCCGCCAGCTCCCCCCCAGACTGCGCGAGCCTCGGTGCTGTCACGGCCCTGGGGGTCTCCTGCCTCCATACTCCAGCCAGCAGGCCCAGGCATCACGCCTGTTGTATATACTCAACGATAACGACTTCACAGAGTTGTGAGTACTCCTCTCCATGTGCATTCTTATAAAGGAAGAAATGATGAAATTTGGCCTTGATTCTATCAAGTAAACAATGAGAATTTACCTTTCTGAGTACTGTTTCAAATTTCTCATCTTTATCTCTGGGCTAATAAGTTGTGATTCCTGGTGATTGTCCATTAAGATAAAGCACTGATTTATACAATTGTTGTGGAGCATTTCTTCATCTGCCCATAGCCCCATAGCCCTGGAGCAGATGCGGACCCAGCACAAGGACACTCTGCACTCCCTGATCACCTCACAGCAGGTCTACTTGATGAGGAAACCCAGCGGTGTCGAGTCCGACGTCGTTCTCAACTTCCCGCACAGAGATCTCTACAGATGCTCAGTCATAGAGGAGCGTAAGTAATAATAATAATAGTCCATTTATTTAATCCATATATCCATGCATATTGCATGCTCAAAGCTTAAGTGACATCTTTTGACTAATTGTAGGTTCATGGAGTTTCATGTTAGAATTCTATTGGTTCTCGTAAGGAGAGGGATAAGGTTAGCTAGGCGGGCTCGGAGTTATTATTATGTATTAAAATCCTGACTCATGTTACAAGTGTTGAATAGATTGTAATAGGAGGGTGTGTTGAGTATATTCTGTTGTGATTAATGGTCTCCATATATATACATTGATAAATGTACTTGATAGATCTTTAATTTGGAGAACTATAAAACGGTTAGCCTTGTTGTCTCTTAAATCTTGTTCAAATCCTGACTCATCTTGTTTCATTTGTGACGATTGACTGTCCTCATAACATAATTTAGATCCACACTCTGTACCTCATCAATGTCAATTTTCCCCTGCAGCCATCCATGACCTTCAGTCTGGTCGTCAGACAGGTAAGAAGTTCTACCTGGAGTTGAAGATGAAGGGGGACGACGGGGAGGGCACGGACAGCATCAAGAGTCCCCATGTCAGGTGTGAGCGCCTCGGCATTGCTCAGAAGGTGGGTATAGGATCTGCGGTGTTCATATTCAAGGGTTCCCCTTTTGTAAGATTTAGAAATTGGTAACCCCCAAGGGAGACACCCTCTCACCTTTGTCAATAAATAACCCGAACTCTTTCAAAATATCATGCATTCACCACTGTAACCTACATACCAGGTTAGTTCTTCTCACCTTTTTCAATAAATAAACCGAACTCTTTCAAAATATCATGCATTTGCCACTGAGACCTACATACTGGGTAAGTTCTTTTTAACTAATAATGTTTGAGCTCCTCTGCATTGCTTATAAGGTTGGTAAACCAAAATTATGAGACTATTAATGTGAGATTGGTGTGATGAGAATGGAAGTGATGAATAATGACTATGAACTCACGGATATACAACTTTTTTTTATAAAGAGTAGAATCAATGACATACATTCTAATGTTATTTTTAATATTAAACATCCACTAACCTCGACTATATCACTTCTCGATTGTCGTTCAGAGATTTTTCAACAAAATAAAAACGGGGCTTGATTTTTGTTAACTTATCCAATAAACACCTTTAATTAGTCTTTCATTAATTATCGGCTGTGAAAAACCCACCTGGGTTAGGGGCCATAAAACCCGCGCGGATGTGACGTAATAAACAGACTATAAAGATTAACGTATCATTATTTCAACTGAAATACTGCCTAAATAGTTGTTTAATTACCATTGATTTGGATATCTTTTTTACATCAAAAACTTAGTAGTGTTACATCGTCAAATGATTTATCTGAGTGGAAAACATTTATAGATAATGAGGCTGATTCTGTTTATGACGTCACAAACCAGTAACGGGCAGTCATGCATTCACTGGTTTGTGGCCAGATAGGTCTAAGCAGTCCATCAAAAGTGGCATTCAAAATGGGCTTTCATTACCAAACTGAACATATCTGAGTAGCGACCTTTGACACACTATACAATATTGTCATCAGACTTTCATATATTCCAAAGAAAATAGTAAAATATGTTTGTGGTTATGTGAACTTTAAAGTTAAAAATCATCAACAAATGTGGTATTTTTCTTTTCTATATTATATAGATGTGCCTTTAGTGGGTTTCACTATCCCCCATTTCTGTAATACAATGTCAATGGCATCAAATTGGTCTTTTTCTAATAAGACACTTTATATTTTGAGGGGAGAGGAATGTATCTTGTTTTACAAGTAAAAACATTGTCTATATTAGTTGCCCAAATAACCTATTAAGTAATACAGTAGAACACGGATATAGCGAACTCTGATATAGTGAACAATCGGATATAGCGAACAATTTTCAAGTCCCGTCCCTATATAATATTATTTAACTTATATGCGTATAGTAAACATCGGATTTAGCGAACTAAATTCTTTGGTCCCTTGGAGTTCATTATATCCAAGTTCTACTGTAGTTCAGGTAAAGCTTACAAGAAAATGGTTCATAAGTGATTCTGTTACCTGTTCAACAAGGTGTTTCTTGTGCTGCAGGTGAGACACGAGATCTGCTACGCCAAGGGTCTATATGAAGAGGTGATCCACACGCTGCAACCGCTCAACACACCCGAGGAGGAGGATCCATGAATACACATGAAACTTCTTCATGAACTTTCACAACAGGATCTAGTTACAAATACGTTTTTGAGCCTCATTTTAGGTTTCAAGGGATGACATTTTTATCAAAATAAATAGTTTTGTAATAAAAAGATTAGAAGCTGAAGTGTGACTTACAGACATGTGTTATGGTCTTGCAAGACCTGGACATTTAACCCTTGAAGTAATGGATATAATCCTTTTGCATTTAACCCTTGAAGTACAGGATATAATCCTTTTGATATCTTAAAGGGCCAGCAGGCTGTGTATTTTAGGGAAATAAGGGTATCTCATGAAAATTTAAACAAATGTTACCAAATGTAATTCACTCTATTTTGACCAATAAGTCTTTTAATAAACATAAAGATTTGATTTGGCTATGTGAATTCATTTCCCTGATGTAAATGATTAAAAGATGTTCACACTTAAATGGCTGTCAGCAGTTTACCTTGATACCTGATAATTCCCTCCACAATACCAATAATAGAGCTATGAGATGTTTCCCTCTGAAATAATACATATGGACTTCGCGTTGATTGTAGAAGTGACGTCAAACCATTGTACACATGATGTCATTCCCCTTGTGATATTTTCACTGACTTGAAAAGGTGATATCACACTCAGTGGCGGGAACACTTTTCTAGAACTGAGAAAACTCAGTCTCTCACTGCTTGGCATAAAATAAAAACTGATATTGATTGGGGAAGATTGAAGACATAAACTTGCTACTGTTATACTAATGAAAAGAAGGAAATGGTACTCAAAGAAGGAAAAATTACTAAAAGACGACCAATTACCGGGTATATGATTTCAGTATTCAGTCCTTCACTACTTAGAAGTAGATAGGCATTTCTTTCTTAGGAGAAGGGATGTTGAATGTTTTTGATAGTGCTTTTGTGATGAGTATGTTTAACACTAAAACTTTTTAGCAACAATGTATTTTTTTAAATGTATATGTAGCTGCGACAAGGGATGTGATAACAGGTCACAATAATAACTAGTTCACGTTTAAAGCATATTTATAATTGATATGCATGTGTTGTACATTTTGTTCTGAGAGTGTTAAACATTATTCCTTTCCTTTGCAAATACTGTCGTTGTACATTTGTATATTTGCCTGAAAAATTATTCTTTTGTCATCAGTAGTCTAATTTAATTCCATTTTCAAAGATTTATGATAGTTTGAGAGGATTATCACTTGTTTAGGGTTGGTGCGAGGATGAAATTATGTGACATATATACATTTTGATTTTCTTTTAGTTTTAATGTTTGTATAATACTGAAAATTAAGACTGTTATAGATAACCAAATAAGATGTGAATAAATTCCTACTACATTGTGTATCCCTTGCATTGTGATAGATTAAACAGTTTACAGTCGTTGATTTATGTTGATGTTGACTCAATACATCATTAAGTATTTGCAAGGAAAATTCTGTGAACAGCTTAAAATGTATTTTCAGTGTAATTAACTTCAAGGTCTGAAACATTGATAAAGGACCTACAAAAAATGTTATCATGGCCACACAAAATATTTCAAGACTATTCGAGCATTGTTGAATGTAAAGATTAAAACTAAGTCAACTTTAGAAAAAGTTCTTGATGCATTGATTCCCATATCAAATCATGTTGAAAGTTAATTCATTCTTTATTTGGACTTTCAACTTTTATGTTTTTGAATTGTAGTTAATTTCCCATGGTAGTGCATTAATCAACCTCCTTGCTTTCAAGTTTTATCTTTCATTTAGGAAATTGTCACTTAATTATTTTGGATATCATTTTGTTTAATTTTTCTTTTTCATTTTTCAAATTAAAAATTAATTCTGTTATGTTTATGAAATTGGAAAATGCCAAATTTACCAAATTGTATATGTAAGATTTGTAGCCAAATATTTTTTTTTTTGCTTGAACTATTAAAACTGCAACATATTGTGATTCAATTGTGATGATAATGTTGGATGTATGTATTCTTGTTTGTATAGTGTATATAATGGTTGTGTAAATATAGTATGTACATATAGCCTAAAATGGAACAACCTGTTTTGGTAGTATTTATTTTGTACAATATTGTTTATGTAGATTAACAATAGAAACCACATTTAACTCGTTCATATTGTAAGGTTGAAATGTTTTTTTTAAAACCAAAGTCAAACTGTTTGTAACTTTAACAGTGGATTTCTTGAAATGAAATAACATAATTGTATATTTCAGCAATTTTCCATAGACAATGTTGCTTCATCATTTTACAAATGGTCAATTGAATATGACTTTGTGTTAATATTGAATATTGATTTCCACAATAAGAACCTCATTTTGAAGCAATTATTGAGAAGGATTTTATGACACTTCATTATGAATTTGTTTAAATATCATAATACTGAAGTGAATAAAGTAACATTTATAGATAAAATTTCAAAATGTATATGATGAAAATTGATAAAACCATTATCCGGAGATTTAAATAGATGTGTTTTTTTCTTCACACTAAACATTCGTATAAGAGTTACCTCCCTTCAGTTATCTCTGCCTTGATAATATTTTCATCTATGACTGATAAATCTTTCACAGTCAATCAAACCTGATCTCTGAAATTTTATTTCAATAAGAAATATTTGATGTATGTGTGCCTTTTTGGAGTAACATGACATTTTCAGTGATTACAGTTTTACATTTGTCAAATAGGTTTTAATATTTTTCTTTTTGCACTATATTTAACAAATATCTTTTGCCCTTTTGATGATTAATGCAATTAACCCCTAATGAGCTTAAAGAGTTTCTCAAAAAGTAGTTATTACTCTACCCCATTATAAATCTTTTTAAATTCATTTTAAAGTGATCTCATGGAAAAAAACATGCACAAGGATTTCATAATTGAATATACCAATTTCAGTTGGTATTCAAATCCATTTCCCTAATCAAAGGTGTTCACACTAAAATTGTTGCATGAAGCTTTGCTTACACCTTATTCTACAATTACTGATGTTTGAGTTAAGTTAGGAAATATTTCACCCTCTAAAAAAATACTTATATTTCATTCGGAATATTTCGAGGATGAAATATCCAAGAAATGTGTTACAGAACTTTTAAGCAAGTGATTTAGAAACAGAAATTAAGTTTGTCAATTTCTTACCTGTTTTGGCAAGATCAGGATTTTGTGCTATGTGTGTGATGCATATTTATAAAACTTTAAATATTTGTATGAACTTTATATCTGCATATAAATATGCATGTCCGTACATGTGATTTCAGGAAACCGCCTTATGAAAACTATAAAAGCTATTTACGAAAAACCTCTATCACCTCAATGGGAAACTTCTTTGCAACAAACTTGTTTTGACATAATTGTTTACGTTATTATTGTCATAATAACATTTTTTGTGCCTCTTTTATAATCTTGAAACAAAATGACTATCATATTTTACTTTTTTTGTAAATAGTATGTTTATTTTGTTTTGGGGTTTTGCAATTTGTTGTTAGTTTAGTTATGTTTTTGTTTTTGTCTTTAAAATACCAATTATCATTCCATATACAAACTTTTTGAATTTCATGTAAAATTAATTATGAACTTTTTAAATTGAGTTTTCAGAGAAAAAGTATCGTTAATGCTAAAATATTTTTCTAAGAAATGATGATATCAGTTTTTTCTTGAAATAAATGATAATAAACAAATTATTAATGAATATGTAATTGTATTGTTTTAATTTGAAAAAGTAAAAACTATTTTATTTAACATTCTATATAAAACTGTTACTGTTTAGATGTAAAAATTATTGCCAAATATTTATGTTTTTTCAGTAGTTAAAGATAGGTAGCATGAATATTGCTGTAAAGATTGTTAAATGAGATATGAGATATTTGACAGATTTAACATGATCATGTGATGATTGTCTTGATGTTTATTTAATGTTGATTCGTAATAGGGCTGTGATTGTTTCGTCAAAGTGAATCCTAAGCAGTCAGAAGATAAAACTTCTAGATATTGTCAACTCTGAACCAAATGTGTTGACATAGATTTAACTAAAAAGGGATTTCTGACTAAGTCTATTTAAATATGGTAAAAGTCACTTTTTTATTTTGTTTGAAAATTTAGAAATTCTATTTCTCTTCTATCTGAATACATGATTTCATTCCGGTAACCTCAGTCTCAATAACATTTCTATTTACTGTCACAGCCCTATATATATATAATACCTAAATATTTTGCCCTAAGCTCTATATGCAAAAGTGAGTGATAAAAAAATAAAGTTGTTGAATGTTGTTGTTGATGATGAATATTCAAGGCCACATAGAAACAGAAGACAGGTGAAATATTGTGTCAAATAAAAATAAACAGCATTTGGGTGTATAATTGTGTCTTGTTTTTTATGTTGAATTGTTTATCCATATTGATCTTTGTTGATCAACTTTTTGTCACATTGATCAATTTAAGATCAAATTGATGAACATTGTTTTATATTGATCAATGTTGAATAAATGTTAAATCATATTGATCAATGTTGAATATTGTTCATCAATGATGAATCATATTGTTCATCAATGATGAATCATATTGATCAAAGTTAAATCACGTTTATCAATCTGTGACCAATTTAGAAATATAAAGTATACATACTTATTCAGGGATAGGAATTATCAGCTGTTTTTGGATTGTTTTGTCCTGACTAGTTTTTTTCATTGATTGATGAGTTGAAACATGATAGGTGATATCTTCCTACACAAAGCCTAAAACGCTAGTTTCCAGACTGTCAGTTTATGCCTAGCTACATATATACCCTTGGGTTTTCTGTGCTGATAGAAGCGATAGTTACTTTCCTCCAGTTACTTTCTGATTGGACTATTGCTTTCTCTCATAGTAAGCAAAAGAGCAAGCACAGAAACTTTAAGGGTATGCACCAAGGCAATAAACTGACAGTTCGGAAACTGGCCTTTTAGGTTTTCCATAGGAAGATGGATAGATGAGGGATGCACAGAAACAGTTGGAAGATACTTGACCTATGCTTGACAAGAAGAACAGTTTAGGATGGATAAGAATCAAATATAGAAGCAAAGACACCTGCTCTGGACAGAAAGTAGGCCAAACACACATGCGCAAGAAACACTGCTGATGACACTCGACTCCACTCGACTCCACCAAGAAGACACCAAGGAAGTTGACAGGGTTGTCTACCTGCATCGGGCCTCCTTTCACAAAACAACCATGACTAAGGTTACTTACGATCACCTTATTGCTTTGTGAAACAGACCCTGGGTAGCTCGGTCAGTAAAGATGCGGAGACAGCCAAACATATTTAACTATTTTCTTTGGAATATAAAAATCTATTACAATATTATATAGTGCGTAAAGGTCACTACTCAAATATGGTTAGTTTGGTAATGAAAGTCGTTTTTGAAAGCCGTTTTTGATGGGCCGCTTTTCAGAAATTTTCAGATTTTCAGAAAATGTTTTCCACTCAGTTACATAAATCATTTGACGATGTAACACTACTAAGCATTTGATGTAAAAAAGATATCCACATCAATGGTAATTAAACAATTATTTAGGCGGTATTTCAGTTGAACACCCGCGCGAGTTTTATGGCCCCTAACCCAGGTGGGTTTTCACAGCCGATAATTACGCTGTCTAAAGAAAGAAGGAAGAATATCCCAATGGAGATAGTTATTGATAATGGAGAGGTATGTAGAGATACTGATGTGGTCTTAGACAGGTGGACGTCAGATTATCAGTCTCTATTAAACGGTGAATGTGACAGTTGTGATCCCGATGTAATGCATATGGATGTAGAGCATGACACAGAGTCTACACTCTCCGACGATATATCTTTAAGTGAAGTTAAAGCGGCTCTGCGTAAAACAAGGAAACATAAGGCTCCTGGAATAGACAACATCCCTGTAGATCTACTTCAAGGAGATGCCATACCTAATATACTACAAAGACTCTTTAACGTGTGTTTCAACACCTCACGTATCCCGAAAATGTGGAGTCGAGGAATCATCTGTCCTATTCCAAAGTCTACGACTGCAGATCCAAGAGACCCACTGAGCTACAGGGGACTGACATTAGCTCCAGCAATCTACAAACTTTACTGCAGCGTTCTAAATGAGAGACTATACACGTGGGCCGAAAGGAACGACATTATATGTGACAACCAGAATGGTTTCCGTCGTGGTCGATCCACAATAGATCACATCAGTTCCTTGACAAGCATTATTGAGACAAGGAAACTTATGAGGAAGTCAACGTATACAGCCTTTATAGACTTTAAAAAAGCATATGATGGCATTAATAGAGGGAAGTTATGGGAACGACTGTATGATTCTGGCATTGGTGGAAGGATGTTTAAGGCGCTACAGTCTCTGTACCACAGTGTTGAGTGTTCAGTGCGTGTAAATCAACAATATACTCCATGGTTTAGTGTTAACAGAGGACTCAAACAAGGATGTATTCTGTCTCCTTTACTGTTTAACATTTACATTAACGACCTAGTGGAGAAGATTAATGCTATTGGAAAAGGAGTTATTTGTGGTGACATCAATATAAGTGTACTTGCATACGCAGATGATCTCGTTCTCCTAGCAGAAAACGAAGAGGATCTTAATATACTTTTAGCTGTTCTTGACGAGTGGTGTACATCAAACTTTATGCGTGTAAATCAAGACAAGTCAAAAGTCATCCACTTCAGAACCCAGTCTGTTGAGAGAACGTCTGTGTCTTTTAAATGCGGCGACAAATTGTTAACTGTGGTGGACAACTATCAATATCTAGGACTGCTTCTAACAGAACATCTCAGCTACAACGACATGGCTAAAGCTGCTTCCAAATCTGCGAGCAGAGCGCTTGGGCTCCTTATCGCAAAAGCTAAGAGTGTAGGGGGTCTTCCTTTTAATGTATTCACCAAACTTTATGATTCCATGGTCTGGCCTGTTATGGAATACGGAGCGCCAATATGGGGAACAAGGCAACATTCATGCATAAACGCTGTTCACCACCGGGCCATTCGATATTATCTCGGAATTGGAAAATACACCCCGAACTTAGCTGTGAATGGTGAATCTGGATGGACACCACCTGTGGTCAGACAATGGACAAGTGTTGCAAGACTATGGGCAAGATACAAGAACATGAGACCACAGCGGCTGAACAGGAAAATCTTTGATTGGGCCGAAACCACAAAAAGAAAGAACTGGAATCACAGAATGTTGGAATTTTTAAAAAGACACAATTTGGATCACCTAACTACTTTAAGCCATGTGGAATGCCGCCTTTTTGTCAACGCAGTGAAGACTATTACTATGGACGAATACATTACTTCCTGGGAGAATCAGATACAATCAGATACTGGAAGAAACGGCAGGAACAAATTACGGACATATAAAACGTTCAAGACAATATACTCTCCTGAACCATACCTAAAGTGCCCTATCCCAAGATATCACCGAAGCGCACTTGCAAAATTTAGATGCGGCGTCGCACCCCTACGCATTGAAACTGGCCGATATGAAAACCTGCCCTTGGATGATAGGAACTGTTTTAATTGCACAAACCAAATTGAAGATGAACTGCACACTCTTTTAATATGCCCCGTGTTTGCTGCAGAGCGTGAGCGCCTTTTAGATACCTGCCGATATATGTGGGAAGATTTTAACTTTTTACCAGACTGTGATAAGTTTATTCGAATTTTAAGCACACCAAACATTATACCTTTTACTGCCAGCACCTGTCATTCTATCTTATCGAAGCGAAGAGAGCTTTTATATAGCTAATTTTTGTATATACACATTTAACTTGATGTATTTTAATAATCATGAAGTTTTATCCTTTAATCTTGAGATAGATTTTTGCTTGTTTAGTATCGTCTCTCATAAATCGCTGGGCGATTGGTTGTGTACGTTTTAAATCATTTTAAATGTTTATATTGTTCTATTTATATATGTATGTACACAAGTGAGACGGAAATAAACTTTTGATTGATTGATTGTCTAAATGAAAGGCTAATTAAAGGTGTTTATTGGACAAATTAACCAAAATTAAGTCCAGCTTTTTTTTTTTTTTTAAATCTTTGAACGAAAATCGAGAAGTGGTAAGGTCGATGTTAGTTGATGTTTAACAACCTGCTAAGAATCTGGAGCACACCAGCCTTCTCAGTCTTCTCAAGATCCGTATATTCAACATCAACTTTAAGTCTACCCAATTGGGCCTACTTTCATAAAGTGATCGTGAGTCTTGGTGCAGTGTAAAAATATGGGAGATAAGGTCAATCTTAGTAAATATTGCTTTGTGAAAGTCGGTCATGTACGGTTCAGAAAAACATGACGAGATACAAAAAGCAACGTCACCATTCTCACCAAGCTACGAAATTCACCAACACATGTATCAGAAACATCATCAATATGAGATAGCCAGATGTCGTATCCAACAAACAACTCGACACTATCAATTGCCTTGCTGTGGAGAGGGAAAACCTATAAAAACATAATTCATTAAAGATGATTATTTCACACTTCATTTCCAGCATTGAATTGAGTGAAATAATTTGGCTCTTTAGAATGAGTAGTTAAGATGTTTTCTGAAGGTTAAAATGCACCTTCAATGCGTGTCACCAATAACACCGATTTTCATGTTGTTTTCTGAGATTTTCTGTTGTATTTTTAAATTGTTTATGATGGATATGTGTTAATACTGGCGTATATCACGCCACGTTAGTTATTGGAACTTCTTTATGCGTCATTCTACTAATGAGTTAAATAATGCGAAAGTTGCGCAAAACAATAACTAACTTGTGTGTCATGAACGTCTATCACATATTAACGAAGGTAAGTACATGTACTTAATAGCATTTCAGAAATCCTAAAGGATTTTTAGTTTGATAATTAAAAGAAAAAGTATTTTCAGGGTACTAGGTGAAACGAGATGGACGTTCTTACATAAGCAGCAATTTTGTACGTTGTTCTAAACAGTAGCTAGAATAACCAATGCAAGGCAACGTAACAATCTTATTAAGATATGATCTATATAACTTCACTGCGCTTCGCATGTATTTTCTGCATATCGTAATGAATTAATTAGATATAAAAATGAATCAAACACTACATAATTTTGTCTATATAAAAATGTATAACCTATTTATAACGGATAACAAAATGTGGTGGCACAAGGACATCTGCCATGCTCGGTCAGTGAAGTTCAGCAACATCAGGTGTAGCTTACTGGATGGATGGGTGACCCACTAATTGCTTGATACTCATAGACTGTGAAGCGTGATTGCTTGTCCCACACTAAGGCTCGAGTTGAGAGACTTTAGTGTTACCTTGCGTGAAGTGATACCATAGTTGTTCGAATTTTAACCATGGCTGCTTTGTGTACTCGTTGACTATTTGTTAATTGTCGCCCAGCGCATGAGCTAATTGCATTTCATAAATGGACAGTAATAAAACTCACTCACTCGACGAAAAATCACTGTTGTACACTGAAGAAAGAGCCATTTTGTATGATTTAGTTTCAGTGTCATTTCCAACTTTAAGAGACGGTCTAATGTCTAAGAAATTGTATAGGGATGCTGCTAGCGGTCGATTCATTTGTTTCTCATTTGTCCCGTAAGTCCCATAATCCCATAAGAAATGGAATTTTTCCATATAGAAAAATCTAGAACAATATAAGTATTTTACTTCTAACATTTATACAATAGCCTAATTGACATGGTACATGCAAAATTGGTAATGTCGCCCACAAGAGATATTACGTTGACAAATCAGCTGAAATGCAAGTATACGGCTTTGAACAGTTTTCAAGATATACAATAACCTGTTCTCGTGCATTTTTAAGTGATAATATAAGAAAACTTTTACTAAACTTTTGGTAAATGTCGCTGATTATCAGTTTTTGTGAAGTTTCCATCGCCGCCGCGCTCGTACTACTAGCTAACTTTTTTCCACTAAGCTTTCCAGAACTCTTATTCATACCTTACTACTCATACCTCGGGGGAACGATTTTGAGACGTTCACTTTCAAGGTCAAAGGTCAAGGTCACGAGCTATGTATTCACTCTAAGAATTCCTTGTAAACGCGATAACTTGTCTAAATGTTAATACTTCCAGGGAATCATTATGACATGTTCACTTTCAAGTTCAAAGGTCAAGGTCACGAGTTATAAAATCACCACAAAATTCTTTGTAAACACGGTAACTTGAAAAGTTTTTGTGCTATGAAGCTCTAACTTGGTATATATCATCCTTGGAAAAGTAAAACATTTTGAAAAGGTTTCGGCTACAATCTGTCAAAGGTCAAGGTCACAGCAAGGTTATGACGTAAGCATGGTTTAGCGAAAATGCTTAATTTTAACTATGATCACTTTTAATCAATACATGATTGTTATACTCAATAAAAAGTGTTCAATTATTGTGTGACCTTGAAGGTTAAAGGTCAAGGTCACGAGATATGAGTTATTGCAATTCCTTGTAAACACAATAACTTGAAAAGTTTTTGTGCTATGAAGTTTAGATTTTGTATATATTATATCTTGAGAAATACAACAAAGTTCAAAAAGTTTTTGGTACTAACTGTCGAAGGTCAAGGTCACAGCAAGGTCAACATATATGGAGAAAATGGATTAATTTAATTTTTAACACTTTATTTCATTACAATAATGTTATACTCAATGAAATGTGTTCATTGATTGTGTGACCTTGAGTGACAAAGGTCAAGGTCACGAGAAAATTCCCAATTTGGTGAGGCCTGTAAAAGGCGGAACAGGGTAAGGCGAAACACAAAGTTCCGGGGCTGCTCTGCTTTTGCGGTATCCCGCAAACGCTAACCTAGATTTTATGTTATTTTCGTGATGGAATTTAAATCAGCTTTTAGACAAGTTTATGCGCAGTTTACATGAGTAAATTTCCCCACGTAAGTGGAATAATAATTTAAAAGAAAATCGCTGTTAACATAGTTGCTGGTGTCATTTATATGCCCTATGGAGCTGCGAATGGTTAAGGCTGTAATCTTCGTTATGGGTTTCTTGGAAATGGTTATGTCCTTGAAAATAATTCTTAAGATGTAAAAAGTTCGAAAGTTTCCTTGTAAGTATAAAAAAATCGTCCCAACGCAGCCATAACATGTAAGAATGTCCGCTTTGTACTTTACGTCATGGATGCATACGGTATCTGTACCAAATTACCAAATATGGAGGGGTATTGCAGAGAACGTGTGTAAGGCCAGAAATGTAAGAAAGGACACATTTTTTAAATGAAAGTCATTTATTCCTTAATAAAATGCATTATGAAATTCTGCGGTTTTAATCTACACTTCAGGTCTTCTTTATGATGAAAATTGGCCCAGAAATGTCTAAAAACTGGAAGCTACTCGATATAGGACAATATGTAAAGGTCTGTCTTTTTCTCAAGATTGATTGTAAATTTTTAAATTGACAAACACAAACTAACCTGAACTACATACCACTCTATTTATTTTAAGCTAAAACGGTTTAAATTTGTATTTTACATTATGCGACGGTCAAGCTCTTAAATCTTGGGGTCCGATCAAAACAACAGTTCATCAAATTCAAACTAAAAAGTTCTAATCGAAACAAGAGAGAGAGGTTATCTTTTTGGTTTGAAAGGGTCATAAACTCTTCAGCTTACAATGTAGATAGAAACTAAATATATCGTTTCAAAGTTACTTTGTTTTGGTAATGTAATTTACGTTATGGTCAGATGCATTGGAACTTATGGCTATTGAGTATTGTACATAGATATTGGTAGTTTTCAGGAGTAAACTATCATTTTGTTTCAAATGATAAGCCTTTCTTGTTGACACATTTTCGAGATTTTGTTTATTTTTCACAGATTTCTTCATTAGAAAAGCGGGAAATTTATACATACACTTACATAGTTACATTTGCCAAACTATGTTGTCGTTTTAACACTAAAACGGGTTAATTTGATAGCAACAGTATTAACTCACTGTTCTAATTTAATCGAAACTAATGACATTCGAACAGTTTGGTAGTATGATTGATTGATATGGTTTCATGGTCCTTTACAAACAGCATTCTACAGCGTTAAATTCTGAGACATTTACATGTCATGTTTGGATAGCGATAACAGAAAAGCTGGTTGAAATTATTTGATAAAACTTCATATTCTATGATACATAGAAGTTAAAATAACATCAATGACACATTCTGATATTGACTTTCGACTTTTGTGAAAAACACATATTCGATTGTGCACATTCATTGAGAATGAGTGCGTCATTAATTTTTCTTACAAGGATAGTCAATCTAAATCAATTTAGAATATTTAGATTGAAGGATAGTCAAACCAATATCACGATATTGGAAATTACTATTTTAGTGACAATTACTTATAGACAACATAGGTTAGTAAAAGTATGTCTCAAATATAAGTTGAAGAAATAATAGTTCAATGCAGTAAAGGAAATGCTTGCATATTGTTTTATTTACATCAACATTTCGTATTTAATATTTTTCTATAATCCCAGTGTGATTAAACTCTTAGGATTTTACAAGTTGTAATTTTCCTAACATTTATGGCATTAATCATCCAATTTTCTCAATATCCGCTGAGTTTGATCAAAGGCAGAACAATTTTAGTTGGCAATATTATTTATAAAAAAAAAAAATTTAATAATTTAATAAAAACTTAATAATTCAATAATTTATTCATACGAAATCTCGTTGTTTAAACAACATTTAGGTTTAACAATTTTAACGGACAGTTTTCATGAAATATATCTCAATGTTGAGCACATGCGTAATTAAAATTTTGTGATCGCTCTTCAGACATGTAACAAAGCAAAGGAAAAAATGTCCCAACTGCCGATTTTAAAGGTTCATTTAGCTTATTATATGAGATATTCGGGAACATTTGGCATGCAGTGTATTGCATATCGCCCAAACTGCAGTGTTAATTTAATATCGACAGCTGTGGCTACAGCGCGCTTATTACTTCCGTAATATGGCATTATATAAGTTAATTCGCTCCCTCGCATGGTATTATAATCACAGCCGCCCTAAGCGAAGTCAGGAAATGCTATAAATTGTGTGAAATAATACAGATTTTCCTCCGTCAGATTAACCTAAACAGAGACGCTTGGGGGGAAACGGTGAAAACTATAAATTGTGTTAAATAATATATTTGTTTCCATTTCAAATTTTCAAATAAAAGTGAAAAACACATGATTGAACGAGCAAATTGATAACTGTTACAATGACAAACTGTAAAATTGCAAGAAACATGTGATTTGGCGTAACGCCTCTCGCCCCTCAAATAGAACCCTGGCGCCTTTCGCTCGGGGCCTGAACTCGTACACAATACACATGCAGATATGCACGTGTCCAAATTGGCTTCCTCTGAGTTTACGAAACCGGCTTTTTCCCATGCCTCTGTCTGAACATCTCTTGATAATTTTCAAATTTTATTCTTCAAATAAAAATGCCGTTTCAGTCAAAAGATGTTAAACACTTGTAATAATTACCTCAAATTTTGGCCTGAAATCGAAATTTTGCCTAAAATCAAACGTGTCCCATTGAAGCCTTTCAAAAACCATATTGTCTAAAGTAGTAAAATTGAGGGAAGGCTTTTCTTAAATACAGTAACGGCGGGGCTGTAAAACAATGCCATTGCGTTTGATCTCTGATTGTTGTATGAAGTACCGCTATTAGCGAAGCAACTTCCAAAGACACTTTTTGCGAGCGCAAACGAAAGGCGCGTGCATGCAAGAAAATGCCCGTTTTGACAGCACGTGCTAGTTTTTTCGACAGGCGGTTCTTTATGAGTTGGTGGTGCTTTTACCGAATTGTGCAGCTGAAGCACTCCACCAGCTACCCCAAGAAAATAATTACCCCAATTAGAATTAACATTCCCGAAAAAATACATGCGTATATTTTGCATGTGTCAAACCGAGGTTGTATATTTTGACTAAACGAGCTCGGGAAAACCATTGTCACATAACTAGCATGTATCAAAGCTTTTTGAATTTCCCGAACTCCAAACACATCTGCGATTTTAGGATTTTTACTTGCAGTTAAATGCGCCAGTTGTGGTTATATTTATATCAACGTTCCACACACCCCCAAAAAAATAAAAAATAAAACAATGCCGTTTTGAACAGCCCGTGCAACTGTTTGCAGGAGCAAATTATTAATGCTGACTTTTACGACTATTGTGTTCTTTTAATAGATTTTTTATCTATTTTTAAAAGAATTTGCTTTTTAAGCCTTAACACAAAAGTAGGGGAGACCAGGGCAAAGCGCGCCCCCGGGGCAAAGTGACCACGCGTTATTTCTCTAAACCTATCGACAAATGGAGTAATTTGTCATTACCAACGAATGAAAGTAACCGTAATGAAGCTTTGTGACCAACGCTGGAATCATTTGCCTGAGTTGTGGACGCAGAATTTCAAATATTCGAAAAATCGCGATTTTACTATATGGAACGGATATGTCTCAAATTCAAATATTTAATAATAATACAAAACGGAACATTGAACTCTCGTGCACATGTAACATGAATAGGTATCATTAATTCATTGAATAATGAAATTTGTAATTACTTGCTTTAATGACTTTCTGTGGTGTACTTAAAAAATGCTACCCTTGATGGGGCAAAACGTGCCGGGGGGAGCGCTTTGCCCCGTGTGTTATAAAATATATCATTTTGGTTAACATATTGGTGTTAAAGTTATTATTTTGCATTTCTTAAGCAAATAGTGTCAAGGTAAACTATCATTTTCATATCAGCATTCTGCTTTTTTTATATTAAAATGAAATATACCATTTTACTTAAAGGGTTTTGTTTTGTTGAAGAATCACGACAAGAAACAGTTACCGAAGCATATTTTTCTGTTGTTTTTTAAATCATGAATATATAATTCATTGTATATTACTGTTCAACCCTAAACGATAAGCAATTTATGCCGTTCTGCCAAGTCCGACACAAAATAGTTGTATGAATTCTTTAATTCGTCCATATAACCAATTCAATTCATTTTATATTCTATTCTATACTGGTTTTGATATTCAATAACCTACATTATCAACACATTCGTAGTTGAAAGAAATGTACATGTACCAACCATAACGATATTTGGTCATTGAGAATGTTGAACATGTAGGTCCATGACATGTTAAGGTTTATTTTGCGCATTCTTGCATATATTGTCAACTTTTATGTTAATTCTATCCTTCATATGGGTTCGATAGTTGCCTTGCATTATCAAGATGATAGCTTTTAATTTGTATTGGCTGATTATATGTGTGTAATATCTATCACATTCTGTGTTGTTTTTCGAATGGGGCAAAGCGCCCACGGATTGGGCACTTTGCCCCAAACTACAGGGCAAAGCGCGCATCCTTAGTCAAAATATTTTTACGTAAAAATATCCTTATGCCGAAATGGCAGATTAAAAAAGCATGTGCCATGTTACAGTCTATCTGATAAGTATTAGAGATAGTGTGCAAGTTGCATTCTGTACATGTCGGGGTGCCCACTAGACGCACTTTTGTGTTAGGGGGCGCGCTTTGCCCTGGTCTCCCCTAATTGTTATTAACAAGATAGTGTTTATCAGCGGTGAAAATTGAACTCGAAAATGCCTTTTGAAATTAAAAATCTACGGTCGTCTAAAAAATGTATTATGGTCAATGCTGATTTTTCAGTGAAAATCGTCCGACTGTTTTATTAACTAATCACCATTGTCCCCCTTTTCAAAATCTCTGTAAACCTCTGCTACTATCACTTTGTTCTAACTGTAAAAACTAAAACATGGAATGCGACAAATGAGACACACACCTGACTGCATCTTCATCACACATGTAGAGCAGTACACACTGTTTATTATAGTGAAGTGTAGAAAACTAATATGCCAAATAGAGACGATTACCCTAGAAAGCGTGCCACATGACTTTTACAAAACGGGGGTAAAGTTTTCTACTATCTTAGAGCGATAATAATAAAAGTTTTAAAATTCATTCTTAAGTTTTAAGTTTTATTGTCTATTTTATTCAAACTGAATCGCATAGATATACCCGGGAAACGGCAAGCTCCTCTGTTTTATTGACGTCACGAAGGTCACTGAAGACTTATGTTGCAATGTGGTTTTGAACATGTCGAAAGTATGTCAAATGAGTTTTACGAAATCAATGTAGATTTATGTACCGTATTACCCGAGCAAGAGCGAGGGGTAAACACAAGTTCACACGAGTTTCTTAACAGTCATATGGCACATTTCCGAGTGTAATAATTTTTGACCGTCGATTTTATTTATTTTGACTCGCAAAGACATAGCCTGGTCAATGGTCATGACTTGCCTCAGTGATTTCGACGAATCACAAAAACACGCGCTAAAACAATTGTTTCTAGGTTATATGTGCACATGTGCTCATATTGAAAATAAGTCGCCACTTATGTTTCACTACATGTATAACTATTTAACGAAATCCCACATGCAGAGATTAGTTAGTTGACGTTATCCATCGTGTGCATTAACAATATAGCAGGTGTTTCAGACATATGGGAGCGGTAAGTCAGTGAATGTGTAAATGAGCAAGCCTAGCCCCCTTGGTCGATCTCATGAAACGTATTGGTTTAAGGGTGCCGGGGTCTCTGCCAACTTTTATTAATTTTGGACCCTGCAAAGTTTTTTGTCGTAGGAGAAACATCCCTATCGAAGCTTTATCTCAAACTGTCGTGATGATTCATATGAGGGGGGTCATATCAAAAGTTCTCATCCCCATCGAGACAATGCGATTTGATAGGCCAAAGATATATATATATATATCATTATTGTTGTGTCCATGGCATTCGGAAGCCACAGTGCAGCGCCAGTTCAAGCGATGCTATGTCCTAATAATGGTAATAGTACTGTGAGCGCCAAGGAAGAAACACCTCCCATATCTTAAAGGGGCAGTAGCACGTTTTTTTATACTTTTATATTTTAAAAATTTCACTGATAATTGTAAGTAAATGCCAAATGTATTACTTTGACAGTGTCAAAAATCATATTATTACATACCCATGTAATCTTACGATAGTAATACGTAATGAAATACAACGAATTCCGTATTGCACTCCTCATTCCGTATTGCACTCCGTATTGCACTTCTCACGGAACTACTTTCTTAGCGAGGTAGGTGTCACGTCAGCTATTTATAGAAATTTACGGCAGGAAAAAACCCATATCAATAATGTAAACAAACGCACAAATTTTGATTCAGACATTCCTGAGTGTTTATATCATGATAAATTTACATTGTTCACATTTATAGATAAAAATATTAACAAATTAATTTATATTAGGCTACACTTCGCCGATCGCAACGAAAATATCGATCTCAAAAACTACATCGACAAAACCGACAAGAAAACAACAAGTGTAATCACGAAGTTTGCAAATTACCTGAGGGAAAACAATGAAGGGCGAAGAGTTTAGGTATCCCGGTTCCGGATCTTGTGATTCTCATCGCACAAAACCGCTGTCATTTTCAGTGACAACTTTTCAATGGGGTCAAATTATGACTTCCGGTCTACTTGTGATCGTTTCATATTACGGTAACTTCAACTTTACCTCACAAACAAATTCAACGAATGTCCCTCGGTCCTGTCCTTCCAAAACGTAGACGTGCCATCATTGATAGTGATTCAGATTCATTTCATCTCGTTGAACTGTTCTGTAACGTCATCTCTCCATGTTCACACGTTCACGTTTGAATACGTTGTGACCGAACTTTGCCAAATGTCAATGTTAAAAGTTATGAATGTTTATATTGTATTCGAATGAAATGTTGGTATACGTGCAAGTGATATGCAAGTGTCATGAAAGAAGTTTTAAGCATCTTGCGTCTGTTTTTTTCCAAATATTCATAACAGTTTTGTGTGCACTCTATTTCCATGTGACGTCATAGGTGGAGGAATGTGATGACGTAATATTTCGTAAAAGGGTTGGCGGAGTAGTTAATTAGGTCAAGACAACATGTACACATTCTTCCGTGTACGGATTTATTTGAAGTAAATTAAACGAAAAAAGGGTATGTAATAAATATAGAACGTCATTCTAGTGCATTTTTCGTTTGTATTGAACTCGTAGATGTCACAAAGAGCAAAGAAACAACTCGTTCTGCGAACTCGTTGTTTCTTTGCTCTTTGTGACATCTACTCGTTCAATACAAACGAAAAAATGCACTAGAATGACGTTCTATATATTTACACATGCCAATCATCCATAGTCGAGGACAAAGTATGGATATTCCCATAAAATCCTTTGGCGGCCATTTTGTGTGAACACATTTAATTCAATTTGGGTAAGAAAAAGGAATCGCATGGCCAAACTTTACGTTATATATTTGAATTAGTACTGTTCATTGTCTTTCAATTGGAAACGTTAATTTACATTTTCCTGACATCACCTTATATTTCCCCTAAAAACGTGCTACTGCCCCTTTAACGTCTTCCGGGTGACGCTTTACAAACTTAGCTACGTCCCCTTTAGAAACAGAACTGAATTCAAATTTTAAAAAGCAAAGCATTGGCTTGTAACATATAATGCTGAAAAAAATGAGGCCATTATATTTTCTTTGCAAACGAATAATGACCCTCTTTTAGGGGCAGTATCACATTTTGTAGGAAAATATTGATATTTCACGACACATTTTATCCATGTATTGCACACAGTTTGGTTTACCTACACGAATCTATTTCATTAACACAAAGGTTTTCACGCAAAATTGGCGTCATGCATCATCTTTGACATGATACTTGATAATTTCTTTCTACGACTACTTATCATAGTTGTGGTTGAATACACATTTCCTCTGTGGCCCAGCCTCCCGTAATTTCAATAGCAAATAAGTCCATATAGGTTTTCCCCTCATCTTGATTGTAAAAAGACGATATCTCAAGAATTTTTTTTTTTTTTTTAGTATTCTTTTTTGTGGTACATATGGTTACATGCGATTTTCGTTAACATACAACATGATAGTATTAACAGGATACAGTATACATTTTGATATGGACAACTTGATAGTTTGATATGGACAACTTGATAGAATTGGTAACATAGGAAAAGGTATGAACTTCCAACCTTTTTTTTCATAATCATATCTCAAGAAATGCTTATGTCATTTATCTTCATCTTTAAAATACCGAATATATCATACTTTTTCTCCAAAACTCAATCTTTTAAAATGATTTGATTACAAAACCATGCACGTGTTTCATAAAAAAACACTGATTTTTCTCTAGACCAACATATCAACAAGGTTATAACCCGATAACCTTTAACAGCTTTGTTTGAAAACGTATGAGGTAAGTAAAGGGAATGTGTTGATAGACCAAAGCGGTGCAGGTGAATTGAGTCACATGCACATGACGCATGTTCAACAGCAAAGGAGGACAGGATAGCGTAAATGATATACGAAAGAATGTAAATCAAACCAACAAAGTATATGAATTTTAAGAAGGTGGAGAAAATGTGCATGGTAGATATAACGACGTTGATGATGATGGTGCTGACGACGATGATTGTTTTTATACTGCTTTTGTTAATGATGATGATGATGATGATGATGATGATGATGATGAAGATTATGAAAAGATGAAAACGATAATGACATTTACAATGATATTATCATACCATTGTTGAAAGTAAGTAACACAATAGGGACAAAATCTTATTTAGATCAAGTGATGTTATGTAATATCCAATAGTTACATGAGACAAACGGAAACTATTATTGATGTTGGCAATGACAATAATGTTGAAATATTTCATATAATTTCAGAAATTATCAAGATGTTGAAGCTTTATTGCTTTATCATGAATAGTTGAAGTGAGGTGAGAAGGTGATCCAGGAATTACTTTATTGTCCTTAGTACTCGTGAACTAGAAGAAATGTACATGCAAGATGGAGATGATAAAAGAGATGCAGACGAAGATCGCGATGATGAGGTGCATCATATCCTTTGATTCGCACCGTTGCACTCGATGCTACGGAAGGCATTTGCTCTACGGATTGCAAAATGTCAGCCGATGTGCAGACAACATTTTCTAGTATATTTTACTTAGAAGATAAATAGTTGCGTTTGTAAAATTTCCGGGATTCATTGTTATTCAACACCCGCAAATTTAGTTTAAAATCGACGACGCCAATTTGCGGGTGTTCATTGCCATTTAATACTGGGAAATCCTTCAAATCAACTAATCAGAATCGAGTATTTATCGAAGTCATGTTACAATATAGTCATTGTTACCATGTATCTATATTTGCTCATTCCTTACTATTGTGTTACCTCTGCTTGAGAATGACACAAGATACCGGCGTCGAAACGTCGCATGCCATGAATAAAGAAGTTGTCTTCCTTATGTTCCTTCTGTCTAATACATTCAACCTTTACTGTTCATGTTACTAGTATCTTCGCCAAACTTGATATACATGTGAACCATGACCCAAAGTTGTGCTGTTTGTGACTTCTCTGATTGCCGACATTCCTATGTGGGTTCTGTATTTCATGTTAACGTTTCATTAACATGACTTAAAGGGGCAGTAGCACGTTTTTTGATAATTTTATATTTTAAATTTTTCACTAATAATTGTAAGTTAATGTTTAATGTACTATATTGACAGTGTCAAAAATCTCATTACACAAGCCAATGCGGATCCATAGTCAGAGGACAAAGTATGAAGATTCATTGGCGGCCATTTTTTTGTGAACACCTTTAATTCATTTTGTGTAAGAAAAGGGAATCGCATGGCTAAACTTTACGTTATATATTTGAATTATTCATGCTCCATTTAGTTTAAATACATTGTCTTTCGATTTGAACCATTAATTTTCATTTTCCTGACATCACCTTATATTCCCCCTAAAAACGTGCTACTGCCCCTTTAAACCTTGACTGAATCAGATAGTCATTTCAGCCTAAAAGATAGAATAGACTTTATGAACTGTGTAAGGGAATCAGAGTTCTATGAGATGTGTTTTAAGGTTACGAATAATTAATGCGTACGATTGATTGTATTGCTGGTTTAAATGAACTTTGACTTATGCATGCAGATTCTATCTATGGGACTTATGTACTAACAATCAGATCAGGGTTTACAGTATACTGTGTGCTCACTTATGCTTTTGTTAATGAATTCATTGAAATTAAAATCTATCAGGTGCAACATTTTTGACAAGAAGGATATTGTGATTGTATTTTATTTTCATCAATAAGAACAGTTTATCGCTTCGTTATAAAGAATGACAAAGTACACATTACAGCATCAAGTGTTGAATTTAATTTTCCATTATTAGTGACTTGAATTTTGACAACAAAATGTAAATACACTTTCCATAACGATTCTGCTTTTAAAAATCTTTGGGAATGATTAGTTAAGCTATATTTATTTTAGGTTAATCAGTCGATATTTAAACAAGCCTTTTGTATGACTTTTACATGGATGATTGATGATGACTTTGAATTCATAAAATTATAACAACTAATGTTTATATGCAAATAATTATGGTATATAGCAACTGGTTTTGAACCATTTTTATTACCTTACGTGAAATGATGTATTGTTGAACTACCTGCCTATCCGAATTTAGAAGGAAAATTGTAACTTCCGTTTAAAAGACAATTTTTTGCAGGTAGTCCAATAACGTTCTGGATACAGCTCATTGGGGTTAGAAAATCATATTTTTGTAACGCAAAGTTTTCAAGAATATGGTTTAAACATATTTTATTCCCGAAGAAATCTGGTTTGCCAGACAAGCAAAAGTCTGCTTATATGCTTATGCCTCACCGGTACAAACAGAATAAATCACAATAACTGAACAGACAAAACTTAATGACGAACCAATTCATACTAAGTGCATTCTATATTCATGTTTGATTAAACACCTAATATTTCGAAATTATGTTTTAAAAAACCCAACATCCATCATATGATTTTAAGATAAAAACTTGAAAAACTTTGTTTTAACAGTTTTCTGCATTTTGCCATGACATTTGACATGTCAAAAACCGATGATGTTGAAAATTTCAAATTAACAATACATACTTACAGACTTGCATCTAATGTTATTGTCATATGCATCATGATTAATACATGAACCTCCATCACTGAGCGCACCAACGCTTTCTACGCTAGCTACGAGTGCCTTCATTTCTCAGTGGTGCGTATTATAAATTATAGATAAACTGCTTTTGCTGCAAATAATGACACGGTTCAAAGTAGACAGAACCCCGCAAGCTAGTTCTTATTTACTGATCCTGAACAATTGTTTCATAATAGTAGAACCAATTGGGAAAATGATTCGGTTTACTGGATGGCTTAACCAAGGAGTTTCATAGCACTCCAGTTTCATAGTGAGCTATGCACATCCTTGGCTTAACGAAGAAATATGACGATATTATCACTCCCTAACGTAAAATATGTTACAGTCATCACAAGATGGCGGCAACCGATCTCGATGGGACTTTTCCAGTTTAAGTAAACCTACCCTCAATATTACCCGTTTCACTCCGATATTGAGTCTAGAAAGGTCTAGTAGAGGGTCGCGCCAGTCGACCTTTCTGACCTATGGCCCTCCAACGTTATACGTGCGAAGGCAGAATATTGTTGCTTGGTAAGATGAGTTCTGATTGGTCGATTCGATACGTGGGCTGACGCGACCCTCTACTAGACCTTTCTAGACTCAATATCAGAATGAAACGGGTAATATTGAGGCTAGGTTTACTTAGACTGGGACTTTTCAAGTCTCGTTTTCAGCCCAACACCTATCTGTATGAGTTCTGATCTATTGAACATATTTAGATAATAATATGTTTGTGTCACCTGTCTCAAATTATCAGTACGATGTCATTGAATTATTTCGTATCAGGCGTTGTAATAATTTAGTGTTTAAAGGGACAGTCCTATCGGGATATTGATTGTGAAAACGAAATTCTAGGCGACATTTCAGTATATAAATATAACGCTATTGGTACATGATTATAACACAGTCAGGCTGAAACATGTGACTGGGGATATTATTTTTGTTGATTTCTATCTGACAACTTGATAAAGAAAAGTAGAATTTCGTTTCCACATGAAAAAAACCCGACACAACTGTCCCTTTAAGTAATGGGAGTTTTTCAATGGGTGTCTCAAAAATTGTAGATCCAAGAACCGAATAAATGTCACAACTTCTTCTATTCGATATAAGCATAAGATAATGGTTAACATAACGTTAAGGAGGGGTGGAAGCGTAACGCATACCACAAAGAAGGATCGGACCTATGCAGTAATGGGCTTATTAGCACGTGTTTTTATTTTTTTCAATTTCTTCAGATTTTTCTAATATACTGGTAATGTTACGAAAGGCATGCGTGACGTGATATGTGTACGTCCGGGGTAGGGTGACGGGGGTCTATTTCATTTTGTAATCACTTGAGAAATATATTTTGTAACAGTCACAAAACTTAAAAGTAATCAATCAACAATGCATCTTATATATATATAACCTAAATATCAACAAATTTAAGAACCACACCATTATTCAATATAATAACAACAAAATGGTCAAAGTATTTTTTAAAGTTTGAAAATTTGGCTGGTCCTTATCTCAGTTGTTGAATATGTAACAGTTACAAAGTCGTGATATTCAATGTAAGAAAGCTTTTCTTTTACACTCTCTTAGTATTAATCATCTTTAGAGTTTTAAACACAAAAAGGTGTTAAGCAGAAACGGCACCCGATGACATAAAAGGTGTCAGGGATGTCGTGTGTCACCCTTTGCTGCGAGGATCTTGCACCTAGTCCGCTTGGAGTTCGATGGCTGTTATAATTGGGCCAACGTCGGTATAATAATCATATTACGTAAATGAATACTAATCAAGGGAGGCTTCAATTAGTTTGAAACCCTAGTCGAGGGGCAGATGGGAAGAGCTGGTTTCTGGGCGGGGGTAGATTGAACCGCTGTCACGTCACTCTACAACCGCACGGGGCTGCGACGTCGGACACAAAGAAGTGCGGTAAAACGCGGCAGCTGATCTCTGTAATCAGCGGTGATCAGGTTCCAGACAAATCAGCCGAGATTCATCCACGCGCGTCGCTGATTGGTCGGCTTAATAAGCTTGAAGACTGGGTTCCTTCTCTGCCGCCCTACCACACCACCGCCCCTACAGTGCCACGCCCACTACGATTGATGAAGTGACTAAACGGATGAGAGATGGGGGAGAGATTTGTTATGTACAATTGTCATATACTTGCAGCAAGAACCGGGATTTGGTTATAATTTGATGCTTACCATTTGGCCTTTCTAACGCACATTTCTGGCTGTAATAAGGGTATATGCCCACTTTTACTTAATGACAGAATGATAATAAGCGGTAATTTAAAGGTTTTTGAATGCAAAACATTCAAATACATTGAAATTTGATGTTGCTATTTCTAATGTTTACTTATGTATCATATATAACATGGAAGTCATATACCTAGGTTTGATAATTCCAATATCTTTCACTGAAAAGAAGCCCGAAGGTTCTTTATTGGAACCAATTATATCTCAGTATAGATTTTGATGAAATGTTAGTTTATGCATTCCGAACTTTAAAACAATAAGTGCAGAAATAAAAGGTAACATTCTATTTATTATTTTTTAGGTAGTTCACAAACTTCCATATACTGCACTAATAAAATCAGTCTTAAGTTTTCATTTTGAATTAAATTTGTGAAATTGCAATTAACAAGCAATGTTTGAAAAGCTTAAATCTTGGCAAGCAAGTAAAAAATGCGAAACGGCGAGAACAGGTTAATTTTTTCTGTGATGACTACTAATAAGTTTGGACTGAGTACACAACCTTGCCATACTCCATCACAAATGATAAATTTACACGTGCGCCCTACCGGTGTTGTATGATAATGATACCCATTGAATAAGACCCCCGATTCCAAGCACCCCCGTCACCAGATTACTTCAACGAGGGGTTAGCGCGTGTCATGCACGTGCGGATGAGACGTTAGATCCTGATACTGTTAGGTAAACTTTCTCTTTAGAAACCGCTATTGTAGAAAAGTTTTCCTAATTACGTCTGATGGCTGTCAATTGGGTAAGGTGTCTTTCTTCGGTATTTTTGTACCACGGGGTGTTAGGCAATGAGCAAACCGGGGAGCGGTATAGAAGGTGTATCTAACGTTTAAATCAGGAACGTTTAGTCGCACTAATGACCACGCTTTGATAATACCGATAATTTCCGATGTGATTTTCAGGAACACAAGGCCAATTTCAATAAAGTTTGCTGTAGGCTTAGACGTTTTGTTATCGTTCGCTGATGGTTGTTTTTAATACAAAATAGGCGTTTCTACTCTAAATATGAATTATCAAAGTGCGAAAAGGTTGTAATCACAAACTAATAGTAATTTTCGTGTCATCCAAATTTTCAGAAGTTGTCCTCATGAATATGTGCGTTGATAGAAAAACTCTGCGTCTATTCATTTATATATATTTTTCTTGTCTAGCAAAACGCTTTTTTCACTAGACAATACTATACAACATAATTCTGGAATTAAATTAAACAAAATGATAAAAATGAAAATATTTATGTGACTGCATGTATGAAGTTGTTGAAATGAATAAGTTATTTTTACAACGATTTTTTAATTCAAATATTATCTTCTAATGTTTATTAAAAAAATCAATTGTCAAACTTTTAGGTTTTGAATGATCAGCACTTATGAAATGTAAATTATTATCTCTGACACAAACAGTTTGTTGATATATGATACATGAAGTGAATTTCTATTATGTATAGCTAACAAATAGTTGTAAAAGTTAGATAAAGGTTGAATTGATAAAACCGACGCTGACATTTGTTATCTGAAAGCAATCATGTCTTAAGTAAAGTTAACAGAACTTTTATTGGGTTCTAGTCATAAGCTTTGTCTAGGTCATCTTGATATATACTTCGAATATACTTTACATAATAACTCTTATCCTACCTCATTTAAGAAGCAGACGTTTTTAGGAGGAATATAAGGTGATGTCAGGAAAATGAAAATAGATGGTTCCAATTGAAAGTCAAATTGTATTTGAATTAAATGAAGCAGTAATAAATCAAATATATGATGTAAAGTTTAGCCACGCGATTCCTTCTCTTACACAAAATGAAATGAAGGTGTTCACACAAAAATGGCCGCCATTGAACTTTATGTTAATATGTATATACTTTGTCCTCTGACTATGGATGATCGGCTTGTGTAATGCGACTTTTGACACTATCAAAATAGTACATAGAGCATTAACGTTCAATTATCAGTGAAAATATTGAAATCTAAAATTTAAAAAAAAAACCGTGCTACTGCCCCTTTGAAATGTAGGTTACGACTGCAATGAGGTTACCTTCGATCAAATGAACCGAAATTTTACTAACTATAGTGAAAGTAATTGCAAACTATAAAGATGCATGGATATACAACGTACATGTATATATAACCCTATTTACTTTAGTTCTCCTCGGTTGTGTTTTTGGCATAAATATTATTTCACTATAGCGGAGATATTGAACAAGGCATTTGTCAATTATTTGACATTTTAGATTTCACTTGCTGTTTTCTTTGTACGTCTTGTACGGGGAGTTTAAAATCTTTGCCGGTCAGAATATGTGTTCGTTGAACGAGATTACTTAGGTTAGGAAAGGTGAACTGACACGACTGAAGATGCATATTTTCAAAACAACATTACCGTCTTGTGTTCTTGACCACTGACCTTTGAAGGATGGCTGCCCTCTGCCTGTTGATCGGTTTGTTAGAGCTTTTGCCCAGTTTTTGTAATCTTCATATTCCATGCATAGTATTCAAACATTTGCTAAGATAAATTCGTTATAACATTCCGTTGGGGCGCCATAAGCATACATCACTAGCTTGTTTTTTTGCAACTCGCTCGTTGGTTAACATGTCATTAAATGCATGAATTTAAAATATCTTATTAAAGTTTTTACACAAAATTACCTTCATAGCAAAATCCCTTTAGTGTGCAATTGTTTGAAAACACGAAGCAATTCATTCTTTTAGTCCATATCATCAAATTTATGCATTCAAAACTCAGATAATTCTTATTAAATATATTATAATAACTGAAACCATTTAAACAAGAATAAGCAAAAACGGCATTTCAAAAAACCTTAATCCCCTATAGCTTTGATACCTTTATATTCTTTATAACCTAATCTTTAGCATGGAAATTAGTTCGGGATAAGGTCATCACTTTTGCTACACAATGAAACCCTTGACATTGCATTATATCCATTTCTGATCAGCTAAACATCCGTACTGATATCTGAAGGCACGAAAAGACAAATTTGTATGGCACTTAAATAGGGATTTAGTATCAAAGCTTCACTTTCACTTGAATTAATTTGAATGCATGGTGTCAAAACGCACAAGTGTATATTAACATCATCTATCTGATAGCTATCTTTGACTTGACAAGAATCGCCTTTGTCCGGGTATTTTCCAGCCAATCAGCCAATGGACATATGGGAGGGTGCCATCTATATTTTCCTCATCAAATTAACCGTCTTCACAAGCTGTAATTTTACAGCGATTCGTCATTTTTCGACCAAAATAATATTCCTCTATTGTTGGACGCGGTGCCTCGTTGAAGTTTGGGTAATTAATCCCCCTTGACTATTCCCTTCATCTCCCCCACCCCCTCGAAAACGCCAAAATTGATCCCAGAAACGACGACCTGTCATAATGGTGATGTCCCCACAATGGGACCAACGTTTGGGAGGAACGGGTTGACCCCCAATATTGTCCAGTCTTGATCACTCTGCCACGCCGGTCACTCCCTTTGTTGCTTGGTCAAGACTCTGTCAATTAAACCAGGAAGGACTTATCTGGACATTGGGACCTTTGTGGGCCAGGGCGGAGTGACCAATAGAAGTCTAGTATGGGTGGACATTGGGTTCTATAGGCTCGACGGCGAGGGCGGAGTTGGCTTGTATTTGATTGGGTGCAGTGATGGTTAGGGTTTGCTTTGTAACCTTATGATGGGCGAAGTTGTTGGGACACAGTAAGGAAGGGTATCTGGGAATGGGTATCGTTATGGTTGATAAGGGGCTAATTAAAGAAGATTTACATCTATGAGACTTGAAATCAAATAAAATATTAACTTGGTCGAGATGGTTGGGTTGAATAACAGGTACGGTTGTAATAGCACTTCACTAACAAAGATTATGCATCAGTAAGGTTAGTGGGTATTTAAAAAAAAGGGTAGACAATGTAAGTTTTAGTTGTACTTTTGGGTTATTGTCGTATAAAGATTGATTGCCGTTTCGGCAACGAGGGGACTTATGGGAGTTCAGTGATGATGATAAAGAAGGCTCCTCTTGTATAGGGCAGAAAATGACGGGTGCTAGGTTGGATATACGGGTGGGTGGGGGGAGGGGGGGTGTTTGGGGTGTTATGGTCCGAGTAATTTTGAGGGGGGGGGGGGGGGGTTATTGAAGGGGGATTGGGTGTTTGGAGTCGAAAAGATATTAGATTGAATTATGCTTCGCCATCATGCTGGACAGGAGATTTTTTAGGGGCGTGGTCAAATCGGACATTGATGACCAGTGTTTGTTCGTGCTATTTTTAATAAAGGACACTGGACGTCAAATCTGCGAGTGGACTTCGATTTGAGCTGGTTGGATTATGATGGATTAGTCCAACTCCCGGGTGTCCATCAGTTGACCTTTCTGTTGTTGACACCTCCGTGTTCCTTGTGTTGACACCTTCTTTCAAATCTGGTTGCAGAAATAGCCAAACCCAGCTGTTTTAGCTCTCCAAACTCTATAGAAGTAAACATGAACATATCAATGTTGAGATTGGTGTTAGATACACATATATCGACCATAGTGCATTAATGCTTAAAGGGACAGTGCTATCGGGGAAACAAAATTCAAGAGTACTTACCTGTTTAGACTCACACATGATTATTTCACACTTATTTTAACATGTTTGTGAGCGTGCCATTTTGATTTTTCTAGATTTAACAATTTTACAAAGAATATTGCCTCCCTTGTATTTTGTTTCCACAAAAATACCCCGATAGGGCGGTCCCTTTGAAAACAACTTGACCTCCGCTGTTCCAAAAACAGGTACGCGAGGTTTTGAACTAATCATATAAAACAATTAAAATGGAAAATTATTTCACGAGATGCAATTATCAAATATCTTATTTAGTGGAATGTCCATTTTAAAACGATTAGGATTTATGTATGAAAGCAGGGGTTATTATCATATGCATACATCAAAAACCGATAACAAGAGTTGTGACACCAACATATACAAATGAAATATTTAAAATAATAACAAACCTGAATTTAGTTTCGATATAAAATGAAAACACGGTTTTAACATTTATTTCAATATTGTTTTAATTTCGGATATACAATGTTATCTTCAATTCGCAATTTCATGTCTGGCATTAAATGGGAGAAGATAAAAAAACCATTAGGATGTATTTAATCATCTTCCTTTCATATATCATCGTCCATCCGTGAATACATACATAAATTATTCATTCATCATTGCATCAATTTTTCTTTCATCCATTCATCCATCCAGCTACGATCATCTGGTACCGCAGGGAGAATTTATGACGCTGTTCGGTTCATAAGCAATTCATAAAACACAATCGAATATGATGTTTGATAATGAAGTACAGAGGTCACAGATCTTGTCAATAAACATGTCGAAAACATAACTGCAAAGGACCCTTATTTTCACTGAGATCGCTTGCTTTCACAAACTCATTATTTATTGCACGACAGTTGGGGGTCTTTTAAATCTGTCAAAACCAGTAGCAAGACATCTCATTACAATAAACAAAAGTGTAACCAAAAATTAACAATCTCATTTTTTTTCATGGTCTTCAAAGAGATCCCAGATGTGTTAGGCAAGGCTGACGGCCTGTATTATCTAACAGTGACTTCATTAGGCAAGAACCCGTATAATTCGCCAACAAGGGGAGATAACCGCTGAAAGAAAACCAAAACAAGGCGATGAGAGCAATCGGACTGATCCTGGAAACATCAAGGCAAAGGTTAATCTCAGTGTCGAACTTTATTAAGCGTGAACAAACGTCAGCGACCCCGGACCATGACGAAAGCGAGAGGCCAGTGTCATAATCAACCCTCTAATATTCCCAATTCATAATAATTCATTTTCAAGTTTGGGGTCGACAGACGCAATTGGCGGGTGATTGCTGCTCAGAGGCTTTGAGCCGCAGGAAGATCGCGTCGGAGCAGAGCCCTGGAGCTCCGCACACTGATCTCTGACTCACAGTGCTCCGGAGCTCTCAAGCTCGACAATGAGGGCATGTGATTCTTACAGCTCATTTCACTGTTCATCTCGCAGGCGCGTTTAATATCTGTGTTTTTGACGTGGCGGAGAAATATTCAGGATTGAAGAGGCGCGTGTTTCTTGTTCCATGTTGGTGTCACCCGGGTAAACATGCGCTCATCTTGTCGGAGTAAAACCCGAGGACAAAGCTGCACATGCACAAATGTTTCGAGTTAATTCACTTAATGCAGTACTGTCGTCAAAGATGTGATAACTCGTTGCTTTATTTCCACATGCATCAATCTTTTCTTTTCTGTTTTCTATTTTCTACCCCCTATCTGTTTGTTAAAGCGATATGACAACGTCCCTGTCATTGACAAATGTGTTAACGATAAGTTTCACACACGTTGAAAAAAATTTAATGCACAAAAACTTGAATTTCTTAAATAAACTGTAAATCATGAAGAAATGAGAGGTAATTTATTGTCTTTCAAGAAAATCTAAACTTTATTGTTTAGCTGAAGAAATGGGGGATTACGGAAGTAACAGGATCCACATAATTTTAAACAGTTTACACACAACTTACACTCGTTATCCGATTTCGGAATCGTAATTATTTAAGTAAGTGACATTGAAAAAATAGAAGTGGGAATATATATGTTTAGGGTACTGGTCTCTGTAAGGTGTCTTCGACAAGGCTTGTCTTTTCCCCCTATTCTTTTCAACTGATTTCCAGATAAATTTGAAACAACAACGAAGTAGCAACTGGAAACTTAGTTTAGATAAACATTTAAATTTAACATTTAATCCAAAAGTATAATTTTGGTTATTATTCATTAGTTTATTTTAGAATCCTTAAGGTTTGACTATCTCTACTGATAAAAAAATGTTGCTTGTTGATCATTTGGTACAATCGATCGATGTCTGAATCATCCAAAATAAAAATTATGAAAATGGATTGTAACAATGCCATTATGTTAACCAGACATCATAAATTATTCATGGGGTGATTTGTATGTTCAAATGACAATCGGAAGCTTAATAAATATTATCAGATATGATAAGATATTAAATATTGACAACCGTTGTTTTGACTTCGTTATGGAAAATACCATAATTCAAAATGGCATAACGTTTGCAAAATGTGGATATTAATAGTAATATAATTAACTAATTTATTATAATAAGCTAATAAAAAAAGAAATTTGTTTGATGAAATATTTTTGAATCAAATCCCCTATTAACATAAAACATAAAAACATAATATGACATCTGTGTGGCCTTCTTTGAGGACGTAGTAAGTATCCGTTCACAAATCATTTTGTCGTTTCTCGTCAATTCTTTTATAACAAACGTTCCCTCGAAATATTTCTGTGAAATATGTAGAAGCTTTTCGTGGTTTTATTATCTTAATATCCCATAAGGAAAAACTTATTATGTTATACACAAAAGCAAACGTGAAGTACGATTACTACAAACAGGTTTATGTCGACTCTTCCACATTTGTTATGTCTCTCGCCGGATTATTCATAAAGTATGTTTTCTCTGTTTGCATTATTTTTAAGTTCCACTACGACACAATAAATTTCATTTTCACACTTTTAAAATAACACTGAAGTAGTTTTTATGAGTTGACAGAATTTTGGAGTAGGACGTATATCCACTTTTACATCACAAGAGCAAACAAAGTACCAATGGGGGCTGTCGTCGTTTGGGGATTTAGAAATGTACTTTATATGGATCGAATACATAATTTGAACTGAAAGTGCCAAATGATTTTGATCTCGACTTAATGGCTCTGCCTCACAAAACCATAACGCTGGCCATATCGGTATAAGGGGCTCTAATTGGTGGTGACATATGCGATACCCGTATGAAATACAACCTTCGATTCCTTTCTTCCTTTATGTGAATGTTGCAATCAACCGCAGCCTTCAATTCAAACTTTCATCATTGATGGACGCATTGTTTGCATGTTATTACTCACAGCAGTTGGTCAGGATTTTAAAGTTTATACGTTTATATTTTCGTTTTATAATTTATGTCATTATGTCAAAATTGTTTTATTCCTTTCAGGCGCACACGCAGTTGCAAGGAAATGATACGGTTGCAATGCAACCACAATGCACCAACTGCAACATCAGTTCAAGCCCGCATTGCCTTTTTGCGACTTCTCGTCAAGAGAGTATTCAAATAAAGGGAGATAATTAGATAGGACTGTGGCTCACCGCCAAACAAAGACGATGTACATCTGTGGCAAATTTGACTTGCATTGAAAGGATCATAATGAAATTTGAAAATGATACCGGTTCATTGTGATGTTGGAAAGCAACGTTACATCTAAAACTCATTCATATCAAGAATACCAATTGCTGTTTGAAATGGCTGAAATACATGTTATGTTTTTAGTTGTCATTAACGACCTCAATAATATCAGCCGTCTTTTGATCATGAGAATTTTTAAATAATCGTGATTCTTTTAAAAAAAATTTACATGCATTGTTTTGTCCTTCAAAAAGCAGAGTACGTCTCTTGGTAATAGGGTCTTAGATATTATTTGTTAAAATTGTCATTGAACTGAAGTTTTTTTCAAACACTTTATTCAAATAACAAAATGGGGACTTTTACACACAAGATATTTTGCACATTTTCAAAATCACTGATTTTAGAAAAGAATGAAATGATAAAACAATTGAGTAAATCTTCAATTTTAAGAATAATCACAATTTTTTTCGCGTATCTTTAAAGTGGAGCATAATTAACCCTTACAGTTTTACCTTAATTTTAGCATAATTTATGTATGTTTCACAAATCTGATATAGCCCATCTTAAAATCATTGCCTCAGCAAATAAAGTAACAAAATGTAAAGTTTGTTAAATATATGTGATAACTTGTTATATTCTTATTTACAAAGAGATTGATTATATGTTTCATTATTCTACCATTTCAATCCCTCGACACATGGCTCGGGTAACATATTACACATATGTACAACCTATTGTTAATATCCAACTTATGATTAGAATCTCAAAGTAACACACCTGCTCGGGTAGTAATCGTCAAATAAATGTTTTTCATGCGACAATGTGTAAAATACATGGTGTCTATCGATGAATGACGTTATAAAGTTTGGATGTCACCCCCTGTGAGTTAGATAACTGTAAATATATTAGACGATGCCCTGGCAACGGCCCAATTTCCCACGTAGCCGTACCATGGCTTCTAAACCTTTGACATAAAACGTTAACCTTTTGCACATACGCTATACAGTTTCAATATCGACAAAAAAATTCAATAACAATGATAATAGAAATACCATCGGTCTCGTGCTGTAAAAAGGGTATTTAATAAATAAAGTAGCCCTAACTATCATGTGTTTTGCAAAAAAGTATAGTTTTACCCTGAACTATTATAGTTAAAGCACGAGGCCGAAGAATTGTATATGATACTATAGGTGGTAGATTAGACTAACTTATGTAACTGAAGCAAATAATATTATATTTCTCAAAGGTTCCAATGTAGTAATACAAGTATCAAAAACTTAATGAAATCTGTAACGTTTAAAAATATTGATTTTATCAAATGACGAAACTCATTTCGTGCATTATTGTAACCAATTCTTTATAACCAAACCAAAGCTCTTCACAAGTACGAAAATACACCTAACATCAGTAATATGACTGTGTATATTCATGCAACCCATCCTTTTAACGTTTGTAGTTGCTTCATCTTATACATCTTCCCACGGCAAGGTGAAAACGTATCGAGCAATTCTCCTCGCTTTAGACCTTGCCTTCACAAGGTAGAAAACTGGTGATCCGGAGCAGCGACACCTATCGTGATCACGAGTTACGCCCCTTATCAGCTCTTACGAAATAGCCAATGAAATTTCGGAACAAATTCAAAATACTAACAGACGATCTTTTTGAAAACTATCCGAGTGAAATTTAATTTCAAACTTCAGTCCGCATGGTTGTTTTCACGTTTTTGATGAGCACCGAGAATGCAGAGAAGACAAACATTTATGTATCACTCAAATTAATTGTTTCTCGCCCTTGTAAAACACATACAAAAGTATTTTTTTCAAATCGGTTCAGTTAACATGCTGTCTTCTGATTGGACTATTCTACTTCCGTGCAGCGGGTTGAAATGCTAGCACAGAAATCACGGCCACTGATGTCAAGGGAGGAATGGGAAAGTTTAGAAACTTTTTCGTTTCGCCCGTGACGTTGTGAAGATGCATCTTATATTGTTTAGAATATTTCCTGTGTTCTAAGCTTGGGAAGGAACGTAAATGGATTTATTGATACAAGTGAGTCTTTTGACGGGTGGTATATATTGGTATGCTTAAAAGATAAATCACTAATAATAATTCATCAATGTGCCCTCTTTCAACCGTTGTTATCCCTCGCCTTCTGGCTCTGGTAACATTTTCGGAGTAAACATCGATAGCACACCTGTGAATGTCTCTTATTTGTATATGGAGGTAGTGGAGGATCCTTGGATTTTTCTCTCTTGAACTTTTCAGGTTAAATAAAAACGTAGGCGTCCACATTTTAAGATTTGTGAGTTAGAACGGGTTTAACATTAGAAGCAAATACAACAAAACTGTAAATTTAAATTTTCTGTGTTGTAAAAGATTTTTATTCATTCATTCACCTCATGTATTTTCATTCAGATTGATGTCTTTTAAGATACATTAATTCTTATTTGGAAATGACTGTCATATTAGACCCACAAATAAAACAGGACAACGGGACAAAATGCACGCAAAACATTTAAAGATTGGTAAGAGAACATCCAAACAAATCGCATCGAATTTGTTTTCTGTGGAGCTGGAGCGGAAACCGAGTCGATAAGGCGCACATCAATCAAGTTAACACAGGCATCAAGGCGACATGCCTGTTAATTGTCGCTTTTCACCTCATTACCAGCAACTAGTGATGAAGTTTTAATAGGTCGACGCAGAATCCCCCCTCAACAACTATAAAGCCATAATTAAACATCGGAGCAGATTAACTACAAACAGATTAATAGGCTCGATAAGACCCGCGATCGCCCGACCCTGATTGGTCTAAATGTAAAGGTCATCGCTCGCTGACCTCAAGCCTGCCAAAGGTCACTTCCGTCGAGCCAGGTCGGTACTCTTTGGCCTACCAAAAATGTAACATATGTTTCTATTGGAGATTGCCTAGAAAGGTTTGACTGTTGTTTTATCTTCACGAGTCGGTGAACAACTGATAATTGTGGAACAGATTTCTGTTCTTGGCGGCCCAAAGCCTCAAAAGGCCAGGAGTCTAACGAAGACGGCTGGCAAGATTTTATGGACCTTACAGGTTACAGTGTTGATTTGTGTCGTAGATTTATAAAATTAAATCGTTTTGAAACTTTTCTTGAGAATTTTTTTTCGTTATTTACTGATTGAGGGTTTTCGAAAAAGTTTTCTTTTTATGAATTAACAATTTGGAAATAACAATAAATGCCTATGTACTGAAAAACATGTTAATATCGATAGTATATATATATATGTGTTTTGTCAACTAATGGGTAATTAATTGTTTTATCATTGGTTGTGTGAATTTCATATACATGCTATTCAGAAAGTGAGAAATAAAATCACAATCACGGTATCGTTGTTTTTTCATCACGCTATCTGTTAAATACAAATTCTTGTACTCTCTTTTGGTCGAGAATTCAAACGCACAATTTCAGAGTCGTGATTACTCATATGATGCTCGTGATAACTTATGTGATGTCCATCATTACTTATGTGATTGCTGTGATAATTTATATGATGTCCATGATATCGTATGTGATGCTCGCGATAACTCATGGGATTATGTGATGTCCGTGATTACTCATATGATGCCCGTGATAACTTATATGATGTCCGTGATAACTCATGTGATGCCCGTGATAACCCATAATATGCCCTTGATAACATATGTGATGCTCGTTATAGCTTATTTGATGTCCATGATAACGTATGTGATGCCCGTTATAACTCATGTGATTATGTGATGTCCGTGATAACTTATGTGATGTCCGTGATAACTCATCTGATGTTCTTGATAACTTATATGTCTGTGATAACTTCTGTGATGTCCGTGATAACTCATGTGATTATGTGATGTCCGTGATAACTTATGTGATGTTCGTGATAACTCATGTGATGTCCGTGTTAATTCATGTGATATCCGTGATAACTTATGTTACGCGCGTGATAACCTACATGTATGTGATGTCCGTGATAACTCATGTATTGTCCATAATAATGTCCGTGATAACTTCTGTGATGTCAGTGTTAACTTATGCTGTTCGTGTTATCGTCATTGATGCACGTCCGGGTTTATTCATATGATGCATATGCCCGTGGAACTTGCATGATGCCTGTGTTTTCTTGTTTGATGTTTGTGATAACTTGCTCGATGCCCTTATAAACTAGTTTCATAGCCGTGTTAACTAATTTGATGCCCATAAGTTATTTGGTGTCCGTTCTACCTTATGTGACGGCTGTGATAACTTATGTAATGCCAGTGTTAACGTATGCCATGTCCGTGTAATGTCATTGATGCACGTCCGTTTTTATTTATGTAATGCCCGTGTTAACGATTTTTTTGCCTGTGGTAACTTGTTTGATGACTATGTTAACTTGCCTGATATTCGAAGTAACATTTTTATATTCCCGTGGAACCTTGTTTGTTGCCTGCGATAACTTGCTTGATGCTTGTGTTACTTGCTTGTTTCCCTTTCACTAATGTAATGCTCGTGTTAATTAATGTAATGCTCGTGTTAACTAATGTGATACTCGTGTTAACTAATGTGATGCCCGTGTTAACTAATGTGATGCCCGTGTTAACTATTGTGATGTCCGTGTTAATTAATGTGATGCCCGTGTTAACTATTGTGATGCCCGTGTTAATTAATGTGATGCCCGTGTTAACTATTGTGATGCCCGTGTTAACTATTGTGATGCCCATGTTAACTAATGTAATGCCCGTGTTAACTAATGTGATGCCCGTGTTAACAATTGTGATGCCCGTGTTAAGTTAATGTAATGCCCGTGTTAACTAATGTGATGCCCGTGTTAACTATTGTGATGCCCGTGTTAAGTAAATGTAATGCCCGTGTTAACTAATGTGATGCCCGTGTTAACTATTGTGATGCCCGTGTTAAGTTAATGTAATGCCCGTGTTAACTAATGTGATGCCCGTGTTAACTATTGTGATGCCCGTGTTAAGTTAACACGGGCATCACATTAGTTAACACGGTCACATTAGTTAACATGGGCATCACATTAGTTAATACGGTCATCACATAAGTTAACACGGGCATCACAATAGTTAACACGGGCATCACATTAGTTAACACAGGCATCACATTAGTTAACACGGGCATCACAATAGTTAACACGGGCATCACATTAGTTAACACGGGCATCACATTAGTTAACACGGGCATCACATTAGTTAACACGGGCATAACAAAAGTTAATACGGTCATCACATAAGTTAACACGGGCATCACAATAGTTAACACGGGCATCACATTAGTTAACACAGGCATCACATTAGTTAACACGGGCATAACAAAAGTTAATACGGTCATCACATTAGTTAATACGGTCATCACATAAGTTAACACGGGCATCACATTAGTTAACACGGGCATCACAATAGTTAACACGGGCATCACATTAGTTAACACAGGCATCACATTAGTTAACACGGGCATCACATTAGTTAACACGGGCATCACATTAGTTAACACGGGCATAACAAAAGTTAATACGGTCATCACATAAGTTAACACGGGCATCACAATAGTTAACACGGGCATCACATTAGTTAACACAGGCATCACATTAGTTAACACGGGCATAACAAAAGTTAATACGGTCATCACATTAGTTAATACGGTCATCACATAAGTTAACACGGGCATCACATAAGTTAACACAGGCATCACATTAGTTAACACGGACATCAAAATAGTTAACACGAGCATCACATTAGTTAACATGAGCAGCACACAAGTTAATATGGTCAAAACATTAGTTAATACGGGCATCACATTAGTTAACACGGGCATCACAATAGTTAACACGGGCAGCACACAAGTTAATACAGTCAAAACATTAGTTAACACGGGCATCACAATAGTTAACACGGGCATCACATTAGTTAACACTGGCATCGTAATAGTTAACACGGGCATCACATTAGTTAACACGGGCATCACATTAGTTAACACGGGCATCACAATAGTTAACACGGGCATCACATTAGTTAACACAGGCATCACATTAGTTAACACGGGCATCACATTAGTTAACACGAGCATCACATAAATAGTGTTAACTAATGTGATGCCCGTGTTAACTTTTGTGCTGCGTACGTATATTTGTATACGTATGTTTGTTACCGGTGGTTACCTACAAATTGATTTCTGTTCCCTCTCAAAACATAAACAAAAACTCAAAATGAATCTTCATTTAACTTTCATTTAATCGCTTAACCTAGTATAGATAATATGTTAAGTTAAATGGCCTAAGGATCTAAATGCGTTAAGGTGGTAAGTATTAAGAACCTCGCTTAATCTTACAGTGAGCGTTCTTACAGAGGCTCAAATTTGAACATATTTGTATTCAGAGGACGTCACAGTCACTTATTTGCATGAAATATTAAAACGAATCTTTCAAATGAAAACGCCTTTTGAAATTGAATTTTCAAAATTTCCTAGGGGTACAGAAAAGAGTTGAAAATTAGATTAAGTTGAACAATAGGACCAGCTAACCGGGGAAAATAGTGCTAAAGTCACGTGCCAGATCGGCACGCTTTGTAGCTTGCGGATTAAAATGATCTTGCGTAAAATAATTCCTTTCCTTGGACTAGAAGCATAATCTATTTATCAACAAACAGACGGACAGCGACATTCGTTAGGACCTAATTACCGCCGTAAATCGACGTCACGTTAGCACGTGTCCAGGCGAATGTATACCCAAAAGTAGTTCGCGCACATGCGCAAGACGCAATAACGAGTCGGCTTTCTTTGAAGCGCTAAACAATGGCGAAAGAAAAAATCTAGACTAGGCTCTATATCTTGCCACTGAAGCCCAAACCGGTTTTGTGTCTCCCCACAACTCCATTGATTGATCGCGCAAACGCAATGGCCTACCCCGCCCGGTTGAAGCTGAGAGCGCGTGCCGTTCATGCTGCGCAAAACAGGCCACAAACAACTAAAAAACCATTCCGATTGTTTGCGGTAATTTTGCCGACACATCTTTATTAGGGCATAACCGAAATTTATTGTTTCATGGACAGTCGTGATCAGCGGCTTGAAAACGTCTCGATCATGAAATGTTATGGACGTTATCTTCCAGACGATGTTGAATAACGGTGTTAACCATGCAAGGCGTGAAACTTACGTCAAACTAAGTGAGTTATTTCCCTTGGGTCACGGTCGTCTTTCAAACGAATGCGTGCATACAATTCAAAGGCCGACACGCTCTATGGAAGGGTTAATACATAGTGTTTTTCATATGCATGGTTAGATGTTATTAATTATTGAATATGACCAATTAGAAGCTTTACCATCGGATAATAAAGTGTGTTCGAATAATTTCAAGACGACATTGAGTTAAAACAACATTATAATGTTCTTTTTGTCTTTATGGTCGATTGCACGGTGTCACAGCAGCGTTGAATATGCAATTGCCTACCGAAAATATGTTTATTTACTCTCTTATATTCTTAGTCTCCTTCATTTCTAGTCCCCTTAATTAATTACAAGATTAATGGTTTTCTTAATTCATCGAATCCTAGTCATCTACATTCCTTGATTCCTAGCCTTCTTGGTTCCTAGTCTCCTTGATTCCTAGCCTACTTCATTCCTAGTCTCCTTGATTCCTAGTCTCCTTGATTCCTAGCCTCCTTGATTCCTAGTCTCTTTGATTCCTAGTCTCCTTGATTCCTAGTCTCTTTGATTCCTAGCCTTCTTGATTCCTAGTCTCTTTGATTCCTAGCCTCCTTGATTCCTAGTCTCCTTGATTCCTAGTCTCTTTGATTCCTAGTCTCCTTGATTCCTAGCCTCCTGATTCCTAGTCTCTTTGATTCCTAGTCTCCTTGATTCCTAGCCTCCTTGATTCCTAGTCTCTTTGATTCCTAGCCTCCTTGATTCCTAGTCTCCTTGATTCCTAGTCTCTTTGATTCCTAGTCTCCTTGATTCCTAGTCTCTTTGATTCCTAGTCTCCTTGATTCCTAGCCTCCTTGATTCCTAGTCTCTTTGATTCCTAGCCTCCTTGATTCCTAGTCTCTTTGATTCCTGGTCTCCTTGATTCCTAGTTTCCTTGATTCCTAGTCTCTTTGATTCCTAGCCTCCTTGATCCCTAGTTTCCTTGATTCCTAGTCTCTTTGATTCCTAGTCTCCTTGATTCCTAGTCTCTTTGATTCCTAGCCTCCTTGATTCCTAGTCTCCTTGATTCCTAGCCTCCTTGATTCCTAGTCTCTTTGATTCCTAGCCTCCTTGATTCCTAGTCTCCTTGATTCCTAGCCTCCTTGATTCCTAGTCTCTTTGATTCCTAGTCTCCTTGATTCCTAGTCTCTTTGATTCCTAGCCTCCTTGATTCCTAGTCTCTTTGATTCCTAGCCTCCTTGATTCCTAGTCTCTTTGATTCCTAGTCTCTTTGATTCCTAGCCTCCTTGATTCCTAGTCTCTTTGATTCCTAGTCTCTTTGATTCCTAGCCTCCTTGATTCCTAGTCTCCTTGATTCCTAGCCTCCTTGATTCCTCGATTTCTAGTCTACTTAATTCCTCGATTCCTGGTCCCCTAGATTCCTAGTCTCCTAGATGCCTAGTCTCCTAAATTCATCGATTAGTAGTCTTCTAAATTCTTCAATTCCTAATTCCTTGTCTCCTAATTTCTGCGATTCCTAGTCTCTTTGATTCCTAGCCTCCTTCATTCCTAGTCTACTTTATTCCTAGTCTCCTTGATTCCTAGTCTCTGACATTCCTTCATTCCTTTTCCTAGATTCCTTTTCTCTTTAAAACATTCCTAATCTCCTTGATTCCTAGTCTCCATGATTTATAGTTTCATTTATTGCTAGGTTCTTGGATTTCTAAATTCATATCTTTATAGACTCCTATATTCCTGAAAAAAACAACGTATGCTATATTTTGAAAAAAAAATTTAATTTTATCCAAAATGGTTACTGAAAGAGACAGTAGTACGGTTTTAAATATTCTTCAAATGAATCCTAAGGAATATAAGTTTATTACATATGTAACAACATCTCATTACTTCACCCTAAAAGAGTCCAAGTATCATGGAAAAACTGGTGGTGGTTTGTGTGAGCACATATAAGAGTATGACGTAAGGAAAGGATTTTATGTAGCTTAGGGAGTAATACTTTAGACTAGAAATTATTTTTCTTGCAATTGGTAGCCTTTATTTTCGTTTTCGTGAGATCCAAATTTCTGCCTTTGATGATGATGTTTAACCCTCTAACCTTGCCTACCCAGTGCCCGACCCACCCTCACGTTGGTCAGTTATCCTCAAATGACCTCACCTAGGGCCATGCTGCCCGCCCCTCCCCGATCAAAAGTCAACGAGTCGAGGGCAATGTAAAGTCGTCTCAAATAATCATCAATTAACCCCAGCCGCGCCAGGGGCGAGTCTTAGAGCCCTGTTGGGCGACCACTCGCCGCTAATGAGACGTCGATGACCATGGGCAGGTGCGCGGTGGTGGACATTTGGTGACCATTCTGGTCATTGCTACTATCAGGTGTCCTTGTGGTGATAAAAACATATAATGACCCTTGGCTTATTATAGCCATCATTAAAGGGAAAATGGATTATGGTTGTCAACTTCTTTATTGTTATGGATGATATGTTCTCAAGTGTATACTTACTTCCATCTCACGCTGTGTTGGAGCTTTATACGACGTCGGTAATCTTCATAGTTGGGAACAATGCCTGTTTTAAGTCTATGGTCCTTATAACTACCAATAATGGCGATCTGACTTGCAATGGCCGTTCAATGCAGCGTTTGCAAAATGACTTTTCATTATCACACCTTTAACCGCCACAACGGTTCGAATTACATACCAGCTGTGAAGAAAATACATATATGATTTTTACATAACCATGCTTTCATTTTAATCGTGGTCGTAAATAGAAAGTCGATTGACAATGGTACAACTTGATATATAACTTCTGGTTTAAACGCAGAAGATGCAAGGTCAAATTTGACAACCTTGTCTTAACAGCAACTTGAAATTTGGAAGGATTTTGCAGAGGAAAACCACTTTTTGTATTTATATACGTTGTTCATGAAAAGAAAACGTGTTAAGATACATTTAGATCTTTGAATATTGAAAGAAAATACTGATTCAGAGTTTGGGACATTCTACTTGATAAAATCACAGAGGAGTTGAGGTGAGGTTATTTTGAGGCCCTTCAAGAGAATTTCAGCTGGTGCTAGTATTATTACAGGGAATAAACCAGCATCACTGTTGTGGCTAATCGTTGCAGTGAAACATGAAAGCTTGGCTGGAACTACCAATGGTAGTATTACGCTGAAATTCAGTTAAGCATTGCAGTCAACCCATACTACGTGTCGAACAGCCCTCTACTGCAGACTATGTTGTCGAGCCCCTAGCGGGATTCGAACCACGGACCTCTTGATCACACAGAGGATGACTTCTTCGAACTCATTGGGGAAATACGCCACTCGGATCTGAACATTTTTTTATTAAAAAACTTGTATAGATATTGCTTTGATAATGACAGCGATCAAATTTGAAATTTAAAAATACTGTCGATTGTTCCCAAAAATATATTCTAAAAATAGTATATGAAATTAGTTTTCATTGAAAATTCTGAGTTTAGTTTTACCTGGATAGCTGTTTAGATAAAAGCTTTTTATCCGATGATTCGTTAATGCGTATATCCTGTCACTGTTCATGTGAACTAGGGTATCTACTGTGAAAGGCCTGGTACAATCCTAAGTGACAGTTTACCTGGCGTTTAGATGCGATATAATCTCTCAAATTGCCTGTAATGATATGGATCTTCTTCAGCAGGTATGGATATTTAAAGCATTTCTTTCTTTTCTTTCTTCTTCTTCTTCTCGGTCTATAGACTTTTGAAGAAATTATTATGATTTTTGGCTAACAAACTTGATGACATGACAAATGTCCAGCTAGTTGAAAATATCTCAATTTTTTTTCTTTCCCAAACAAGTCAATATGTGGATATATATGTTATAAACATATTCTAATTTCATTAAATGAAATTAGCATTGGTGAACAGGCCTTAAAAGTTATCAGAGCATCGCTCCTAAATATGGACACAAAAATATGCAATAAAATATGATAAAATGTTTGGTAAATATGCTTAGATTTAGGCATCAATGTTACATTCAAGAATATCAACTTATACTTGTTGTTTGTTTGGTCTTCACAGAGTTTTGTTTTATCTGAGAAACAACATGAGTAGTTCTATTTTCATTTTAATCGCATTATCTCTTACTAGTCCAAGTGAAGTACATAGTCAAAGACGATGAATGTTCACGTGTAATTTCTTTTCCGAATAAGCTTATTTCACACGTCTTTCAACCTCATTCAAACTGGTATTTTATTGTATTCTTGATAACTAACTCACCATTATTCACTCCCCAGAGATAAACTGCTAAACATTCAACGTATGAACTGTACAAGTAGGCCATTTTCCTCACTTCTTTCAAAATCCTTGTCAATGAAAATTCAAAACACTTTTACATCGTCTCAATATGTAACAAATCAATGTCACGTCAGATCTTTTGTCTTGTAATGCAAGTGCACATCGCAAATGTGAAGGAACGTAGTCTTCTCAACGTTTATAGAAAAAATCCTACTTAACAATACATCGTGTACTGCACGGCTTAATATCATTCCAACCAATCAGGATTCGGTATTCTAGCCCAGGATGTGCTTAACTCGTAACAGAGGCTACTTGGGAAGCACTGACTAGAATGACCTCAATGGGGAGAGAATGGCTAATCAATGGTCCTTCTTCCTCAAGAAAAAAAACACATCCATATCTAAAACGCTCGAAGACAGCTCCGGTCAGCTGATACCATGTAAGGTTTGGTAATGAGACAATTAGAGACTGACCCCAGGTCAAGACTACGCCTCTTCGCCACCGGTCAAGCTCGTTGAAGGAAAAAAAACTAATTAATTAGCCAGGGACTTAAGAGACAGGGAAACAAATATCTTGAAGTGCTGTTGTGTCCCCTTGGAGTTTTCAGATTCGTCAAACCCGGCTTCTTTCAAGCAACTGGTTTTAACCGATATATCAGCACTGGTCTTCTTTAGTGGTCAAGGTCAAATAAATCTTTGTTTAGATTTATATATTTTAGTCTCGAAAATTAAGGAAATAAATGGCATATGGAAACTTTTCTTAATAATAGTCCACTTATATAGCGCATATATCCATGCACATTGCATGCTCAAAGCGCTGAGTGACATATTACCCCTGGTCAACGAGTACAGAACACTCCCTAAGGAGAATACAACCGTTCGCCTGTCAGGCGCTCGTGGTTCAAATTCAGGAACTACCATCGTATCATACCAGGTACCCAATTACTGCTGGGTGGACAGATGCACGCTTCGAACTAAATCACTTACCCAGGGTGACACCACAAGTTTCTCAACTCATGTCTCAGTGTGGGGTAGGAAATCAACCCTTCAAACTCTCAGATTATCCAGCAATGGGTTACCCACCCATCCAGCGAGCTACGCCCGATGTTGCTGAATTATTCTGATAGCTGTCAACCACACTCTTCAGAGTCAAAGACTATTCTGTCTTCTACTCGAGCATTGAAGGTCCTGGAAAAAATGTCTAAAGTATCATTTAGGTAATAACAGTGCCTATTTCTCAAAATAAGAGCCAATACTCGGAAAACACAAAAAGAACAAACAGAATTTCTGCAATCCAACACTATTTGCTAATTGTGAAAAACGAGGGATTTTGTTTCTGTAACAACCATTACAGTCATAATAATAGATGTTTTACAGTAAATATAGATTCTTAAGTCATTTTGGATAATGATACAAAGGCTTAACTACTATATGCATCTAGATAGGCTGTACAATGTTCTTAAACCATGCAACATTAGCCAAAATATCTGATATTGAAATTATCAAAAATATTTCGAAATCATTGGTCATAAAGGGAATATTTATTTGAATGGAGAGTTATGAAAAAAATCTATAATAACAAACAATGTCAAAAGGAAAAAAATCGGTTTTTCTTCATGATCCGTTGACAAAGCCTTTGGCTCATTAGGAACGTCACGGGAGAGACAATTAATGGATGTTAGAGTTTCCATTGTCATTATCTCGTAATGGCTGTAACCGTGACCGACATTGAACCACAACCGACCAACTTGAGTAACCGCGAGCAATGAAACAGCAGAATACAGAACCGAATAATTCCGAATGAATCGGCCCTTGTTGAGAACGCCCGCGTGAGATAGACGAATGGTTCCGAATGACTCGGACATTATCGGCAACGCCCGACTGACCAGGTCGATCCTGCTGCGATGCACGTGTACGGACAAACGACTCTTACGGAAATTCAAGGGATCAGTTTCCTTATTAAAACAAATACATTTGATTCTCATATGGGAGAATAAAGAACATAATAATCCGTAAATGACTATGAACTTAATTTTCAAATGCTACAATCTAAAAAAACGCACTGATTATTAATACATGCACTTTTAAGAATGCATACACATATCAAAGAAATGCTTGTCACTATCTAAATATTTCGAAAGATTTTCAGTGTGTCTTAAAGGGACAGTAGCCCCTTTTTAAGAAGATGATAATTTGAAAATGAAAATAAATGGTTCGAACTGAAAGACAATGTATTTTAACTAAATGAAGCAGTAATAAATCAATTGTATAACGTAAAGTTCAGCCATGCGATTTCTTTTTCTCGCACAAAATGAATAAAAGGTGTTCACACATAAATGGCTGCCGATGGACTTATGTGAATCTGCTCTCTGACTATGGGTGATTTGTTTGTGTAATGAGATTTTTGATACTATAACTCCCCCTATCAAAATAATACATTTAGCATTGAGTAAAATGTATTAAAGGGTCAAACATCTAATTTCTCAACTCAACTGTCCGTTATGAAATTATCAAGTTTCATACAACAAACTCTTTTCGACCATTTTGACACTTTTAAGCATTTGAAAAGGAATCGCGTAGCTTTACCAGATTATGATACCTTCGTTTTACAATTGATAAAAAAAATCTTACAATTGTTATAATTTATTTTCCTTTTTGTTTTCGCGAGAGCCATTTACATACAGATACATGTAAACGTATAACTTCCCCTTTAAATGCTAAATGTACCCCAAACTCGTGTTTGTTTTTAAATTCAATATTATTTTAGGTTAAGAATTTAACCACCGCTGTGATACACGTTTCTTTTTAATAAAATACCCATATAGTGAAAAATATATATTATTAAAAAGCTACATATTAACTATAAATATCTTTATCATTATCTACCAGCTGCATTTGTTTTGCTTCTCAATCTGGTATACTAAAAGATGAAGGTATTTTGTGTCTGTCTGTCTGTCTGTCCGTCTGTCTGTCTGTCAGTCTATGTGTATCCCTCTCCCTCTCATCTCCTGTGTCTGTCTGTCCGTTTGCCCGATTTCATCATTAGTTAATCATCTCTTTTGAAACAAATAGAATTACAATGAAAGAATAGTCATTTATAAACTATAGAAAAAGGAGTCGTGGTATTTTAGGCTAGACTCTTTGAACTCCATGCATTTATTATTCATCGAGATTATCTGATTATCTACTATGCTAGAGGAAATTGCATATAATCAATAACAGAGTTTGGTTATAAATATAAATAGTAAATACAATATTTACAGAAACAGATAATGTAAAAGCAAAACGAAATTTCGATAATTTCTCACATATTAATCAAATTATCGAAACACGAATAGAGCGTTGTGTAGCCTTTGTACCCACGTACGTCCCTTAAAAAGAAATGATGTCTACCAAACGAATAGAAGTAAGTTAACATATGAAAGATAAATACAGATATATAGAATTGATAATAAGTTTGAAATTTAAAAGATGTATATCTTTAATCAAGCCTTCATTTATTCATCGATCAATTCAATATTATCACAATTTCATTCATTCATTCTCTTGTTTATTCATTCATTCAATTAACTTTCCATTCATTTATTCATCCATCCATGTCTACTATTCAGTTATGTATAGATTTTACTATGGATATTAACTTACTTATTATATATGTTGTATAATATTATATTTTATAGTTTAAATTGTAATAGTGTCTCATAAGCCAATGATATGGCTGGGTGATATGTTATATTTTATGTTTTTACAAATGTCATTTTACTTGTAACATATCATGTGACACTTTAATAAAATATTTCTGTCTGTCTTCTGTCTGTCTTCAAATTAAAAGCCACATATTTTTCTCGGAGACGAAATTAATTCAGCTGAATTATTACGTGAGAACATGTGGTAACCGACACACCTGTAGAAACCAATTAACAGGTGATACTCACCTGGGGGTTTTCATTGCATGTATACAGGTGGTGCGTCGATAAAAAGTCATCTAAAATTGATATAAAATTTCAGTTTCAATCTCAATTTGAGCTTCACGGAGTTTTTGAGAATCTAATTTTACCTTCCTTATAACAGCTATATCTATTTAGATACAAGGAAATACATTTTACAAGGAAACATATTCTCATTATCATAATTATATTTATACTGTGATCTATATGTGTACAGCATGTGACTAATGAAGTAAATATTATTATTATTATTCTTTTTCTGCTTCTTCTCCTCTTTCTTCTTCAGTTTGGAATCATTTCCGATGTTCCAGAGGAATTTACGAATTGTCAACGGATGATAAAAAATCTACACAATTTCAATTTCTTGATGTTTCGGGATAAATCGGGGTGTATTTCGCAAACATATTTTCATGATTATACTCTCCGAGGCTGATTCAAAGGGAGATAATCGGTTTACTTCTCTGAACCCTAACCCTGGTTATTCAAAAACGTTCAAGCTGCTCACACAGGCTGACCTCACCCATTGAAATCAGGCATAGTTGTTAATTACGAAGTTGATCAAATTAATTCGGTTCATGCTCTCGAGACCCCGTATTGTTCAATTTTCGTTCAATCCGGCGAGCCAGGACGGCCATCTTTGTTTTTCTGTCATCGAGAAATGATTATAGTCGCAGCAACTCGGTCAAACTGTTTGTCACTTAACGATGATGAGACTGCATCTGCCGACTTTGCCTGTTAGACGATTTTAACTTATTAATTGCTCGTATCAGTAGCATGACTTTCGTATACGGCCTGAGATTTGATAACTGGGCCAATACGACTAAACAGGGCCAATAGGCTTCGCCACAGGCCAATACAGCAGATCTGTAAATGGGCCAATACGGAAAACTTTGATATCAACCTTATATGATAATTAGACTGTATTAGTTCTTATAGATACTTGGGATTGCTTTTTAGTAACTCTTTATCTTGGTCAATGCATATCGAATATACGCTTGTCTGCAAGAACAACATTTAATGATCGGTATCTATAAACAATTAAATGTACTAGGAGGACATAAATAAGAAATCATTTTTCAAAATCTTTGATGGCAAAATTCAACCAATTTTTAATGTATGGAGCTGAAATCTGGGATTTGACAAATTACATTGACATCGAAAGAGTTCATCTAAAAGCATGTAAACAATTCTAGGGGTTAAAATTAGTACAACGAATACAATGGTGTATGGAGAATGTGGTAGATGTCCGATACAACTATTTACAAATATCAAAGTTACCAAGTATTGGTTAAAATATTGACGATGCCTCAACATAGACTTCCGATTTTTTTTTACAATATGATGATGTTATATGATAAGGATGGTCACAACAATATGGTCAAATCTGTCAGAAAGTTCCTGTTTTCAAAGGGTTTTGGTATTGTTTGGTTCGATCAGCACGTTGACTCGAATGATAAATGTATTTGTCAACTAACAATGAGACTATATACATTTGCAAGAATGGCTCGAGAAGGTAACACTTTCTAGGAAATGCTTGTATTATAAAATGTTTAAATCTACACTAGAATCTGAAATCTATCTCTCATGTGTAAAAGTTTAGGATAGCATTAAGTAGACTAAATGTTCTTCACATGATCTATTCATCGAAAGTGGAAGATCAACTGTAAGCTGTATAATCTGAGAGAAATAGAAGATGAATATGATTTCGTTTTAAACTGTCCGGTTTATGATTCTCTGAGAAAGTTGTATATAAAGAGCAATATTATTTTGTCTATCCAAACAAGTTTAAATTTGCAGAATTGTTAATTACCAAAATTCACAAAGTTCTTAAAAATCTGTCCATGTTTGTATACTATGTCATGTTGTTCAGATCAGAATATATCTCAAAACATAATGTAAATGAAACTTAATTATTGTTATATTCATGTGAATTATATATGCGTGTACCGGTACATGTTATTATGTAAACTTAAATGTATTGTACTTCAGGCCTGTAACCTTTCAAAATTCCTGGATCAGAAAGAAAGGTTTAATCCATAAATATATGTCATATAAATGCCTCTGCAATATTCTGTACATATATGATATCCCTCCCCTATTCGTTTTGAAAAAATACTGTAGATTGCACGAAATGGTTACCCCTTAAGCGATCCCCTATCTCCATACGTACAAAAACAAATTCCCTTAGCATTCGTGACGAGCATCCGTGGCTTCCGCCATTTGTCGAAGAACCTTGTGACGTCACAAATCCATCGACATTGACGTAACTTGTAGAAGTAATTAGTAATCCCTTTCTCTTAATTATCTGTCCTTTTTATGGAGAATTTTGCCTTTTCAGAACACAAAGATAAAGTCAATTTTGTACCATCAATTAAAGCTAATTTCTGTCATTAATAAAACAAGCTATCTGACGGAAGATTCTTGTTATCAATGTATGCTTGACGAAACAATTTTGCATTCTCTGTTATTATACTTTTAAAAGGCCTCTACGCAGGAAGAGGTCTGTCACTTTCCTGAAACATCTCAAAGATGCTTAATGGCGTTGTAATCAAGCACAATTTTGACTCTAACACTGTTCAAAACCACACACAAAATTATTTCCCTGGATCAAACATCATTCTGTTTAAAAAAACACTTTAATCCTTATATCAATCTGGTTGAAATTTCTGTATTTACAACACTCGTGCTGACATCTATGGAAATTTGCATTTTGACTAACTACCTCTAATTTAGGTGTGGGGTGGCTCCGGGTTGAGACCATCTTCCTACGCAGAGCCTAAAAGGCCAGTTTCCAAACTGTCAGTTTTATGCCTTGCTGCATAGCCTTGAGTTTTCTGTGCTTGCTCTCTAGTCTGTAGGGGCACTATAGCAGCACAGAAAAGTAGAGTCTCTGCAGCAAGGCATAAAATGACAGTTTGGAAACTGGCCTTTTAGGCTCTGCGTAGGAAGATGGGCTGAGACTGGTCGATTCCAAAATGTGCCATTTTCTGAAAGATACTGTTTTAACTGCTCAGATGTTGTTGAAGATGAAATGCATGTTTTAATTTTTTGCCCCATTTACAAGGATATTTGATCTGAATTTTATTAAGTATGTTCCAGGAAGTTTGTTCATTTTAATCATTTATCCCCTTTACTGCAGAAGTTTTTCACAATTTTAAGTGACCCCAAGTTTACCTTTGACAGTGCCAGAACCTGCCATGATATTCTAACTTTTAAGAAGAAATATTTTATATAATTAGTATGCGTTTATTGTATATAAGTTTTATTGATCTTTTATATCCCTGCATGTTTTAGTATCATTTTATTGTAATATTGTCTCTCATAAATCGCTGAGCGATTGGATGTATTACAAATGTGAGACGTAAATAAACTTTTCTGTCTGTCTGTCTAAGGAAATTTGCATTTTGACTGACTACCTCTTGATAACATGCACACATGTTTCAGATATCAAGAAAAAAGTGGTGTTCAATTGATCACAATTGCAACAATAAAATATCTTGCCACAACGTCTTTACATTACAAATGTAACACTTTAGTACTTAACATATCTAACGATGGCAAGAAAGTAAAACCGAGACAACTTTAACCCACTATGTACAAAGGTCGGTATGACATCTGTATAACCATGTATGTACCCACGAAAAAAAGTGATAAGAAGGTTTAATTCAGAGAGATCCAAATTAACAGTTATAGATATCGATGGAAGGATAGATGGGTAGTTTTATAACCGTAGGTATATATATACATATATACATAGTATGATAGATAGGGAGGTATATACCTAGAGATAGATGTACAGCGATAGAGCGAGAGATACACATATAGAGTTCCTCAAAAAAGGTTACATTGTCCGAATATAAAGTTTCAATACGTCAGTCTATATCAAACGTAGATGCTATAAAAAGGTATCTATGAGCCCTAAGATGTTATTAATAACAAAAACTGTTTAAACAATATCTTATTAATTATTTTTTTTTGGTTATTTTAGTCTGTTTATCTGTATTTGAATATGTTTATCTCTAAAATGATGTACCCATATCCTCTGTAACACCATGCACCTAAAAACAATCAACAACAAACAGGTTGTTTATCCCAGATATTAAAACACCTTATTTAAAGCTGTGAAAGATTATACGTGATAGTGGAAGAAACAAACGTCATGAGCTATATTCCTGTATTTACCCAATTATGAAATATAAATCACAAAAAAACATCTCTAACCTTTTTTGGCCAGTATAAAACCGTTATTGAATGTACCTATAACAGTGCAAACGACCTGTAAAAGGACAAGAAACTTTCTTGTTTTAATATGTTGCATTTGGCAATTAGACATGGCATCAAAAGTAATAATTTAATAAATTCATCACCTGCATGAATGTTATGTATATAAAGGGATCCGTCGAAACGGGAAATACATAGGTTCTTGTGATATATCAATTTTGAGACAAAGAGATTCTTGTGATATTTAAATTTTGAGACAAAGAGATTCTTTTGATATATCATTTGTATTCTTTGTCTGTACTTTAACTTCCTATCCGGTTAATCTTCTGTCATTAGTTCGAGCCCGCAATAAGACTGGAAAAACTGTGTTTATTTGTAAAGGTACGCATTATAAACTTCGAAGACGGATCCCAGTTTCACTTCCGGTCGCCTTACATAGCCGACTTTGCCGAACCTTATGGAACCGTGGACTCTGGTGCCTGTGGATGTTGGTTGGAATCCTGCAAGAGACTCCCCCCCCCCCCCCCCCCCCCCCCCCAAAAAAAAATACAAAAACTCTTAGTTTTTAAGGTTGAATCGGCCAAAGGAGGAGACGGGCGAGTTAACAACATTATGACGTCTCAAAAGTGGCAATGCATAGGCTACACGAGCTTATGGTACTAATCATGAAAATGATCGTTACTCAATAACGTACATTTAACGCGATCGAGTCAATCGGGTTTAACGTATTGTCAGCAATATATCAACTCTAAGTCTCTTTAACACGTGGGTGCTGTAATCGAAAAGAGGATTTATTCACCAAGGGGAAAAAAAGTCGAAAGGAGAAAGAAAGGTGAAATGAGAGATAATCAGCACGTTTTATAACAACTCGAATTTGGTCTTCCTTTTCTTGCTTCGACCTATCCATCTACGACCCTATCAGACTGACCCTACCAAGAGCTCTGTCTTTCATAGCACCCAGCAACCAATGAAGAACACAAACCACCACACCACGTAAAGGTAAGCAACGGTTTCTCAGAGCCATGATCGTTTAATTATGAAGTTGACAAGAAAATTCTAAAAAATCACGGGTATTTGTCAAAAATGCAGTTTATTGTAATTCAAAATTATTTCAACCGATCGACTTTTTTATACGAATCCACCTAGGCATATGAAATTTACCTGTGTCATCCACGTGGTCTAATCATGGAATCGCTCAGGTGTAAATTATTCAATAAATATCTGTTTTGACACATGCATGCTACGTCTATGTAAATTCGGTCGCGTGAATGAAACCATAATCCTATAGGCGGTTTGTTCCACAGCGAATTGAAACTTAAAATCATAACTTTATTCAGGGTGATATTAAAAGCGTGTGTGATTTGCACGTTCCGAAGGCGTGTGAATATAGGGACATTTCTAGGTCCGCAATGCCATGGCATATGGCCTAACGGGTGTTTTCTTAATTCATCAGACTGCTTGCTACTGACATATGTTTCGCGAGAAAAAAAAGAGATGCGATTTCCCGTGTGGAATGAAGAAGACAATATCGCGGCAGACGACACAGTGTGCAGCGTTGACACCCAAGCGTTATTTTCGCAGATTGAAGCGAGAGAGCGCGGGAAACTGGGTCCAGACCGACTGGAGCAGACGACAATTTCTCCATCTGTCGCTAAACTGGTTATTTCTCACGGTAGCGCCACACGACGTTACGACACCACACAACGTTAAGTTTGGCGCCTCAGCGTTTACCGTATAACATCAAAAGGATGTTTTACCAATGATCCCTTCAATAGCCGCTGTAGTATCACATTGAACCTGTTGTCGATGTCGGGTGATAAACACATGGTCAATTATGATTATACGCTTTGGTAAAACAAAAGCGGTATATGCACATATCCAGTATCACCTTTGTCAAGCAACCATCATTTCAGCAAGAATTCTCTCATGTTTTCGTCTGTGACGTTTGATGAATCTTGTCCATGATTATAATGGAGTAGACCATTGTTAAAAAATCATATCCAATCCAAATGTTTTTAACTTCTTCAAATGGTAAAAATTTAAATAATCAATAATTAAAGCAGTTATTTTAAAATCCGTTGCAATGAATCTTTTTACGGAATATTGCAGCTTTTTCATATCCCTCGCTTTCGCTCGGGTAATTCCAAACTTCTCCGTCATATCATACCCCGGCGTTTCTTAGCGATAAGCAGCAAATAAGCTTGGCGCAGAAGTGTATATAAATAGATATACATTCTTGATCGATATGAATATCGTATACCATGTGTTTGAAAGAACCGCGGTCTATAACCTTGCTATCGCTATATAAAAGACCAGCGTCTATTTGCCCACTCGTACGGTATTCACACTCCGCTGAACCGTCAGTCATGATGCTATGAAATTGTCGTTAAAAGCTTTTCCCTCCACATTTTAGATACATTTTCCTAAACAAATTTGTGGCATGTGTAAGATATTATAAAGATTATTCTAATACCTTGCTGACACAAAGCCCGTGTTGATTTTTTTCTGAAAATCGATTAAAAGCTTTGCATAGTCCTTGGCTGAGACTTCCCTTGTTCTACAGCGCGGGTAACCTACTCTGTTCTTGAGGTCGAGGCAAGACAAAAATATGATTCGATCAAAAAGTCTCAAAGGGAATGTCCCTACTTCTACAATTGGTGGTATGGGCCTGTCAAAAACACACACATTTTACAATTTGTTAATGAAAGGATATATGTATTGATATTATACCTCGAACTTGCAAAAAAATTATCATTACATTGATGAACAATTCATCTATACTTTTTTGTCACAATGTCAATTTTTTAAAAATATATTTTATATAGGAACATTTTTGTCCTGGTTTTTGTCTTAAAAATAGACCGCAATTTACCTTAAAAGATTATGATAATTTGTCCTCACTTATTTTTTCGAAATTGCATACGTAGGCCTAATCGTTACTTATCTAACTCTAATTGCAATTATATGATCGTTTTTCAACATTCGTTTCCACATGTATGTACAAACATCAATATGGACAAAGGAACAACCTCTATTACGTGTTGTATACATTGTGTACGTAATTCACACATTGCAAAAGTTCCTATCTTGGTGGCACGTGGTTCTGTGCAATGCTCAGTCGACCGCTGTCAGAGTAGTTCAGCAACAACGGGCGCAGCTCGCTGGATGGGTGGGTAACCCCTTGCTGGATAATCTGAGAGTTTGAAGGGTTGATTCTCTGCCCCACACTGAGACATGAGTTGAGAAACTTGTGGTGTCACCCTGGGTATGTGACTTAGTTCGAAGCGTGCCTCTGTCCACCCAGCAGTAATTGGGTACCTGGTATGATACGATGAACCTCGAGCGCATGACAGGCGACCGGTTGTATTCTCCTTAGGGAGTGTGCTGTACTCGTTGACCAGGGGTAATATGTCACTCAGCGATTTGAGCATGCAATGTGCATGGATATATGCGCTATATAAATGGACTATTATTATTATTATCTTGTTAAAATCAACCGTTCTCCGAGGAATAGAAAAAAATCAAATATTGACGCAAATGGGATACGAACTTGTTCGAACAGACAGTTTCCTCTCCAAACGGATCCCACTTAATGACGTTATTTCAGCTAGCCAATGATTAGACCCCTTCAGTAGCTAGAAAAGATAGTAGTAGTCTATATGAAAGTGAATCATATTACAGGAAACTAGAACCATATACTTTACTTTGCATTGATTGAACACAAGCCTATTGATGTTCATACATACATTTCTTCGTGTTATCAAAATAAAAACAAGACAAAAATACATTATGTTCTAAAGACATGAACAAAAATAAAACTTATCTGGGATGAATATTTCATAGCAAAATAATATCTTATTGCGACTTCCATCGTTTTACTTACTTTCTGTATCTGAAACAAAATTTAAGAGAGCTACTTCCGTTGCTAGTGAGATTGTATGTGCCTAATGTTACCACTTTTACAAATGATGTCGTCAGCCTTGTCTTGGGCCAATAGGACGAAGGAAGTAAAATGCTTAGGCGCTTGCCTTGGAATATTGGGACTGATTTCAACAGTCATTCAAACAGCATCAACGACACATAACATGACCACAACGTCCTCGAATAAGTACCAAAGAAATGATTTTACTTTTGGCTTCGATTTTCTATTTGACGAATTCTTTTACGCAATTATCTATTGAAAGGGGCAGTAGTAGCACGTTTTAGGGGGAATATAAGGGGATGTGAGGAAAATGAAAATAAATTGTTCCAGTTGAAAGACTATGTATTGAAACTAAATTGAGCAGTAATAATTCAAACATATAACATAAAGTTTAGTCATGCGATTCATTTTTCTTACACAAAATGAATTAAAGGTGTTCACAAAAAATGGCCGCCAATAGATTTTATGTGAATCTTCATACTTTGTCCTCTGACTATGGATGATTGGCTTGTGTAATGAGATTGTTGATACTGTTAATATAATACATTTAGCAGTAACTTACATTTATCATTAACTTACATTTATCAGTGAAATATTTGAAATATAAAATTATCAAAAAACGTGCTACTGCCTCTTTAAGACAATGTCGTATTCTAACTATGAAACAAGTCATGACACAATACTATGTCACAATGCAACGGAAGCACGCCAATTTCACGATCGTTCATATCAACTGTTGCTAAACAGAGCACACAATATGTCTTTGTTAACACAGGCAGTCAAACGTAACGGTTAAGACAATAGATAGGCTGTCTTAATTTCTTTCGTCATCTTTGGACTTCGGATCGGAGCTATATCAGGAATTGCGTTTGTCTTGACACGTTTAAATTTTTAATTTCACTTGAATATTTATCCGTATTTACAGCTTAAGTACTGTATTTTCTTGAGGCCTTTCTTGGCGTTGTGTCTTTTGGTTTGTTTTTCGTTTGACATGAACAGTTTTGCTGTTGCAAGCAATATTTTGTTTAATGGATCTTGTTCATTGATTTTGCAAAATGTGCTTATCATTTTGTAGTTATATGCGTGTTCACCAAAAAAGAAAAATGCAGCTACAATATAGGGTTAATATAACTTTTGCATATAAACTCATATTTTGGCAGTTATTGTGTAATTGTAGTGTCTCTGGGAATAATGATTGTTATTTGCAGAAAGTTCATTTTAATCGTTAACATAAACCTTATTATACTTTTATTTCAAATAATATTTTAGTATGAGTTTATATTGAATTTTAGAATGACGTAAAGTAAATTTATGAATGGATAATTCACTGACACGATAATGAGCAGAAAAATAAACGTATTGCCTTATAAATTCAATTCTTCAATGACAAACTGGACAAAAGAAACAATACGATTCACTCAAGAAATCACAATATTCACTTAATATCCCATGTAGCACTGATATAACCGCCCTTGATCTAAAAGTTTGAATTGCAGAAAAAAAGAAATGTTAGCGAATTGCTAGATATCATTTCAATGAGATCGCTAAAGAACAAACCCATTTGAAACAAACACCGCCAAACCAAGCAAACATTCAAAAACCTAAAATTTAGAAAAATGGAACAAAACCGCTCATTCCAGCTCTTAATCTAATGAACGCTCGAATAATGAGCTTCCTTTTATGTCCGATACCGTAAACACGCAAAATAATTACAAGAATCGATATGAATTTCCTGAGGATGAAGCCACTATCAAATCTTCCCAGCGCCCTGTCATAACCATACAAAACACAAACCCTCTGTCTTGGACCAACCCCGGTTCCTGAAAACCGGATATTTGAGGCTTTCTAGTCTTTTCCCCTCCCCCTAAGATCCCCCGGCGTTCTGGCACACGCCTCACTCCCCATCAAACGCAGCGTCTTTCATCCCCTTACCCTCCCCGAGTACCCCCCGGGCATATCCCCCTCTGATTCATACCACAGACCTCCCGATCCTACCACTAGGGGTGGTAACATTCTGGTCATGGGAGCTCTGTTTTGGTGCCAAAAGAGGCAGTTTTGTTGTCTTCAAGCTGATGTGCATAGCTTTTGGCATATATGCAAACATATCTCAGCTTTGATTCAGTTGATGTGTTTAACATTATGTTGAGTTACAGAGTAACACATTTTCTTGTTATGACAAATGAATCCATAAGTAATGGTAGCATGTGGCCATTAAACATCTTTATAAGTTACGATATCTCTATATTCCTCATGTACTTGAGAGTGATGATGTTGGTATGAAGAAAACTGCAAGTATATGTAAATGTAAATATCCTAGTGCAGAAGACGTTTTGCTTATTGGTACATACATTTTAGTATGGAAAAGAACTAACAAAATGTCTAATGTTCCATCTTAAAGCTACGTGATTATATTCGCCGCTTTCTATCAGAATTGCGAAATGATCCTTAATATTTCGAATGGCCTACTTTCTGGTCTGGGTCATTCAACCTCGTGTTTCACTAGTGTCTAAGAACTATTTCAAAGAAAAGGTCGACTTCTTCAATTATTTTTTATCGAGTGCAACACAGACACATAAATTGAGTGACCCCTTTTATGCATAGGCTATTTATTTATTTATTTATTTATTTATTTATTTTGTCATTTGTAGAAATATATACCTTTTGGGATTGTCTCTGGTTTATGCCATTCTCTCCCCACAGAGGCAGATCAAGTCATGTTCATACAGCCTCTGTTCTATTACGCCGGCTTTGTGGGGTAGAATGGGAGATGCCTGATTGGAGGCAATCAAAGTTAGTTGTGCAATCAGCGACGCTGTTCTAAAATCATCATTTTGGCTACTATATCACGGCAAAAGCATTGTGATATGAACCACCCTTTCCATGCGCGAAGAATTGTCATTTGCTAAAGAAATTCAGATGAATTGTGGTGCAATTTTTGTTCGCCAGGGGAAACTGCCGGAACCCACAGATTTCGGCGTAATATAACAGAGGCTGTATCAACATTTCATGACTTGATCTGCCTCTATGGGGAGAGAATGCATAGTCATGCATGCGTCAAGGGATATTTTTCTGTGTGAGATATTTTAATGACGAAAGTTCTATTTCGTTTCTATCTCACTACTTATGTTATGATAATACCATTATTGTATTTTGTACATGACACGATGGCCTACAAAAGAGAAATAAACATATTTACACTTTTGAGCTTTGGGACTTTGAACAAAGTTTAAAATTACATAAATGTAGGTGACAGTTATTCTACATCAAGTTCACGTTTGTAGGCTTTTGTTTGATGTTATGTAAGTATGGACGACCTATATTCGAAGTATTGCAATGACGTTCAGAAAGATCAAAGATAATGGGAGTCATCTCGTTAAGGTCGATGACGTAAAGAAGGTTTTAACCCGAATGCCAATACCAAATTGTTTACTACGCAAGCGTCCAAATGTCGGTATATTCTGAGCAAGAGCGAAGTGGTTATCAAAATTAAGTCACGATTACAATAAACAACTTTTACTTTTACCATTATTTTCCATTATCATCAAATCTGGAACATATTAAACCAATAAGTTATAGTGAGACATATATACTTACAGTTGCGTTCCTTAAGTTTGGTTATTAACCTGTGTATATACATATTAAACCAAGGAGTTATAGTGAGACATATATACTTACAGTTGCGTTCCTTAAGTTTGGTCATTAACCTGTGTATATACATATTAAACCAAGGAGTTATAGTGAGACATATATACTTACAGTTGCGTTCCTTAAGTTCGGTCAATAACCTGTGTATATACATATTAAACCAAGGAGTTATAGTGAGACATATATACTTACAGTTGCGTTCCTTAAGTTCGGTCAATAACCTGTGTATATACATATTAAACCAAGGAGTTATAGTGAGACATATATACTTACAGTTGCGTTCCTTAAGTTTGGTCATTAACCTGTGTATATACATATTAAACCAAGGAGTTATAGTGAGACATATATACTTACAGTTGCGTTCCTTAAGTTCGGTCAATAACCTGTGTATATACATATTAAACCAAGGAGTTATAGTGAGACATATATACTTACAGTTGCGTTCCTTAAGTTTGGTTATTAACCTGTGTATATACATATTAAACCAAGGAGTTATAGTGAGACATATATACTTACAGTTGCGTTCCTTAAGTTTGGTCATTAACCTGTGTATATACATATTAAACCAAGGAGTTATAGTGAGACATATATACTTACAGTTGCGTTCCTTAAGTTTGGTCATTAACCTGTGTATATACATATTAAACCAAGGAGTTATAGTGAGACATATATACTTACAGTTGCGTACCTTAAGTTCGGTCATTAACCTGTGTATTCAGTGCAATATCACTTAATGTTGAACGAAAAAGATCATCTTGAGATTTCACTACATCAATTACAATTCATTTTGCGTTTACATATTCGTATGTCGTATCAAACAGTTAACACTAACATTTTAACAAGTTACAAGAAGATTTAGGCCTAAGTCATATTTGTTCTTTTGAAATAATTCTAATTAATGAAACTAAATTTTCTCTCAGGGAGTCCATATGAAATCGTAAGTTTAGAAAATCGAAATTTCAAAAATATGATCCAATCTGTCTTTTTTCCAGTTAAGGTTGTAAATACAATGTCCTCATGCTTGTGGCCCTTGTTCATGGGCAATGGCTATTTGACTTCGTCTGTTAAACAACTTGAAATATTGTATTGTTTATTCGAACAGTGCTGTGAAATATTTCGAATTTGTTTTTGATAGAAATTAAGAATACATTTAATACTATCTTCAAATGGATATTGTTTCGTAATCTTTCAGCCTTAAAAAATAGGATGCATAAGTTTGCTTTTATATCTGACACCACCAACACCCTGCCACACTAGACGGAAGTTCTCAGGCGTATGTCGTGCGTTTAAAAGATTACAACAAATCAAAAAGCTGCGTGAACCCCGAACAAGATCTTTTATCACAACAAGTAGCTTTTAACTCGTTCGGGGGCGGGATAGCGCAGTGGTTAGCGCGTTCGGCTTCGGATCAGGAGGTCCGTGGTTCGAATCCCGCCAGGAGCTTGGAAACTTTGTCTGCAGTAGAGAACTGTTCTACACGCAGTCAGGTTTGGGTGCAATGCTACACTGAACTTCAGTGGAGTACCACCCATGGTTGCTAGTTCCAGCCGATACTCTCAGGTTTCACCGCAACGCATAACCACAATAGTGTTGCGGGCTTTCAATAATACTAGCAGCCGCGATATAAGTGAAACACTCTTGAAAGCGGTCATAAACCCCATTTCACCTTACCTCACCTTCAACTCGTTTCTGCTCTGTTCTAAGCAGAACTTATTCTCTCTCGATACATCCAAGTTCGTTTCTTGTAGGTTTCCCGTGTATTCTTGCAATGTCGCTGTCGCATTGTGTGCCTTCCCAAGTCGCCAACTTAAAGGGACAGTCATATGGGGGGTATTTTTGTGGAAAAAAATTCAAGAGTACGTCCCTGTTTATATTATATATGATTATTTCACACTTATTTTCATATATCTTAATCAGGGGAACATTTTACTTGTTCTAGATTGAACAATATGACAAAGACTAGAATGTATCACTACGTCCTCTTGAATTTTATTCAAAAAAACTTCCCCATTAAAGGGGCAGTAGCACGTTTTTTGATAGTTTTATATTTTAAAAATGTTTACTGGTTATTGTATGTTAATGTGGAATGTATTAATTTGATAGTGTCATAAATCTCATTACACAAGCCAATCATCCATAGTCAGAGGACAATATGTGAAGATTCACATAAAATCTATTGGCGGCCATTTTTTGTGAACCCCTTTTATTTATTTTCTGTAAGTAAAAGGAATCGCATGGCTGAACTTTACATTATATATTTGAATTATTACTGCTCCATTTAGTTTAAATACATTGTCTTTCAATTGGAACCATTTATTTTCATTTTCCTGACATCACCTTATATTCCCACTAAAAACGTGCTACTGCCCTTTAACGTTTCTCCGGCTTTCTTACTGCGTTCTACCAAAACTGCACCATTGTGCAGGCGTTGATATATTGACGCTCTAAATGCTCATTTGCCTGAATTGTAAGCATTGTAACCTGTCATTAATTCGTTTTTTTTTTCAAAAAGTGATATTTCATTGACTTATTAATGAGGAACATTACCGTAACCGTTTACCCGTGTTAAATCGTGCTTTTGAAATACTTCCCAAATGTGTAGTAATGTGTATCATCTATCATTTCTTATCTACAAGTTACATTCGTATGGTAATCACATTCGACATACGACATCGGAGGTTTCACGTTTCAGTGATATTAATAGTGTCGATGTTATCATTGACAAATGGAAGATCCAATTGAGAATTCTCCACTTTTTTTAGACATGTTTATGATGCTAAAACCATTACAGGAAAGAAGTAACTATGCGTTATGGAGATGGTATACGTATTAATTTCAATAGAGTGGTGTTAGAAGAAGTGAAAGTATAAGTGACAATGATAATGGTAGTAACAGTAGTAGTAGAGGCAAATAGAAGTGGTAACAACTACAGTAGTAGTAGCAGCAGTAGTAGTAGAACTATAAGTAGTATCAGTAGAAGCAGTAGTAGTAGTACAAGTAGTAGTAGTAGAACTATAAGTAGTAGAAGTAGCAGTAGTAGTAGTACAAGTAGTAGCAGTAGAACTATAAGTAGTAGCAGTAGAAGCAGCAACAATAGTAGTAGTAGGGGTTGTTGTAGTAATAGTTGTTACCGTAGTATTCGGTAGCAGCTGCATGGTGGTAGTAGTAGTAGTAGTAGTAGAATGGTTTTCGTAGTTGCAGCAGCATCAGCAGTAGTAGTAGCAGTAGCAGAAGCAGCAGTAGTAGTAGTAGTAGCAGCAGTAGCAGAAGCAGCAGCAGCAGTAGTAGTAGCAGTAGCAGAAGCAGCAGTAGTAGTAGTAGTAGCAGCAGTAGCAGAAGCAGCAGCAGCAGTAGTAGTAGTAGTAGTAGTAGTAGTAGTGGTGGTAGTGGTAGTGGTAGTGGTAGTGGTAGTGGTAGTGGTAGTGGTAGTGGTAGTGGTAGTAGTAGTAGTAGTAGTAGTAGTAGTGGTGGTGGTGATGGTAGTAGTAGTAGTAGTAGTAGTAGTAGTAGTAGTAGTAGTAATAGTAAGAGAAGTAGTTGTAGTAGTAGTAGTAGTAGTAGTAGTAGTAGTAGTAGTAGTAGTAGTAGTAGTAGTAGTAAGAGAAGTAGTTGTAGTAGTAGTAGTAGTAGTAGTAGTAGTAGTAGAAGTAGTAGTAGTAGTAGTAGTAGTGGCATTAAAGTAGCAGGGTCACTGTTAGCAATATAGCATTAGTTTTAATGGTAACTTTTTGTATTTCAGACCTTCCATACGTGTAATTAACATACTGTTGTTCTTTGTGCAGTTAAAACACACACACACAAGTTTCTTTCCGACTAAGCTTCCCTTGTCCCTACAAGGAACAAAACTGACACTTCCAAATTGCGCAACGGAATTGCGAAGGCGAAGGCGAAGGGAAATGTCAAAGCTTATTGTAGAACAAAATGTCACGATGAATCGTCGCATCGTGATCAACTTGCAGTCATATATCGGCTTCGTGCAGCCGAACGGGCTTAATTAAATTAAACGGATTTCGAAATATCCCGTCGGCGGCCTTGGACTACTGTGAGACGTGGGCCCGATACACCTACGCCGGGACGTGTTGATTGATGGTGTAAATATCATCACGAAAACACCCTTTGTCATCTTGCGTGATAAACAAGCTAATATTGTTAACCGGTAAAGGAGATTCGATAGTGAAATTAACGTTTGGTTGATCATAAAATACGATTGAAAATATGATCTTAAACATGTGTGGTTTAATCTAGCATTTTCTTTCTCATAATGCATATTAAACAAGCAATTCTTTGTAAACAATTGAAAATAATAAATTTAAAAGTGGTATGAGGTATGAGATATAGTCTGTAGAACGTTTTTAAAATCAGTTTTTCACTGAGCAAATGTATTATTTTGAAAGTGTCAAAAATCTCATTACACAAACCAAACTTCCATGGTCAGAGAACAATGGGCTCTGTAGCTCATCAGGCTTTACATTTGATTTCGCTATAGGGTGTAGCCAACGTGGTGCCCCCTTAGTAGGGGCCATGGGGCAACCAAAGCTACAATTTATAATCCTCACTAGATAAGGAGTTTGTACACAAAGTTTCAGCTTTCTAGGCCTTCTGCTTCTGGAGAAGAAGATGAAAATAGGTTTTTAGGGCATGGTCCCTTAGGCCCTTATTAGGGGCCACAGGGCCACAAAAGCTACAATTTATAATCCTCACTAGTCAAGGAGTCTGTAACCAAAGTTTTAGCTTTCTAGGCCAATTGCTTCTGGAGAAAAAGATAAAAATTTCAGCTCTCTTGGGCTTCTGCTTCTGGAGAAGAAGATGAAAATAAGTTTTAAGGGCGTGGCCCCTGTGGCCCTAAATTGGGGTCACAGGGTCACCGAAGTTACAAATCAGAATCCCCACATGCCAAGGTACCTGTACACACAAGTTCAGCTCTCTAGTGTATATGGTTTATGAGGAGAAGTCGAAAGTGTCAAAAGTTTACGGACGACGGACGGACGCCGGACGACGGGCCATGCCATAAGCCAATCTGGCCTTTCAGTCCTGATGAGCTAAAAATTCACATGAAGTCCATTGGCGACCATTTTTGTGTGAACACCTTTAATTCATTTTGTGTAAGAAAAGGGAATCGCATGGCTGAACGTTACATTATAAAGTTGATATATTACTGCTTCATTTAGTATAAATACATTGGAACTATTTATTTTCATTTTCCTGACATCAGCTTATAAATATTCCCCCTTAAATATTCTACTGCCATTTTCATAGTTTCATTGATCTTTTCCATATAGAGGATGATGAACATGCTTTTTTTCATAACAGCACTATCTCCGATTCACCAATGCAACAACTTGAAAAACTTTGGTATGGTTTGAGGAGATACTGGTTATTATGGTGAAAGATTCTTTTATTTGTTTTTTTTTCAAACAATCTTTGACAAAATTGTAAATTGTTGGATATAGATGTATTTGAACATTTGACGAGAAACAGAGTAACGGTAAGTCAATACAACGAACGGACCAATTGAATGTTTCCTCCGTGCACATAAAGTGACATTCTCTCCCCATTCCTATTCATAGGAAAGAAGCGTCTTAGTATTTCGGGGTTTTTTTTCGAAAGAAACCATGTCTTTTTTTCATTACAATATTCATCATGAGAGATAGCTCTTGTATAACCAGTTCCTCAAATAAATCTCAATTGGAATACGTCTTGCCCGTAAGGTATTTCAAATAGGTCATATTATCTTATTTCATATCAATAAAAGTTCAGAGATAATTGTAACTGTTCACATTCACGAAGATCTTTTTGAAAACGTGTCATTTTGTAGTAATGTTAGATAGGGTTTCAGATATTGTAGGCAGAAAACTACCTGAACTTTCTTTAGTACATCCAAAAGGTCAACCAACAGTAAGTGGCCAATTTCTACAGTCTGATTAAAATTGACCGTGCTCCGAGGAATAAAACATAAAAAATATTGTCTCTATCGGGGCTCGAACTATTCGGGATATCCTCTCCGTCTCGAAAGCCGGGCTGGGTGAGGTTCGAACCCCGCTAGAGATAATATGTTTACACTTTTCTTCCTCGAATCACAGTCGATTTCTAAAACTTCCTCTTCTATAAAGATTATTCAAGACATATTAATCGTACTTATGTTAAGTTGGACGTTTTTGCTGGTAAAAGAAGCATCCTTATTGGTTGCAAGAAAAAGAAATCAGTGACCTTAACGATCGACGTATCCACATAACCATTTGATTTTCTTTACATGTGCGGTGCTCGCTATCGTTATCAACGTTGATTCTTTAAATGCTGAGGTATATGGTCGAAACGAGTACCAGGTGTAACAGAAGTTACGTCAGGAGAAATAACTTGAGGAGACTTTGCCCATCCTCTCCCCCACTGAGGTTGATCACGTTATAAAAGGTTGATCCAACCTCTGTTCGATAAGGTCAAATCTCTTGTTTCCGACTGTTTCACCTAGAGGGTCAACCTGGTTCCCTGGCCTCGTTCCGCATGCGCTAGCGCACGTGGAACGACGGCAGGGAACCAGGTTGCTGGGGGTAAACATTGCACCACAATTTGTGACAAATCGTTTGACAAATTTCAGCCAATGAAAACACTTCTCGCATTGAAAGAGTAGTTCTCGCAACAAGGCCTTTTCCACAATTCAGAAGCCGAAAAGATTACTTTTAACAGCGTAGCTGATTGCACAACTTACTTTGATTGCACCCAATGAGGCTTCTTCCTTTCTAGTCCAGAACAGAGGTTAGATAAACACTTTATGGCCAGTTCAGTCTAGATCTACGTCTACGTGGAGAAAAATAATAATAATAATGACAAGTTTAAAGCTTTATATCCAGTGCATGCACTGCTCGTTGGCTGTAAATTATTATCCTGAAGGAATTTTACTTTCAGAGCAGCTACAAAGCGCTTCGCGCTACCATATAGGTCCGTACTATATTCATGTACCCACTTGTACAGCTGGGTGGACTGATTGCAATGTGGATGAAGTGCCTTGACAAAGGACACAACGCAGTGTAAAGTCCAGGTCACATATGTTTGATGTCTACATTTGGATTCGAACATGGGTCTTCGGGACAAGCCAGCAAGCTTACCACTACACCACCGTGCTCCACAAAGAATATCGGGGTATGATAAGCGACACCATCAATATTTGGATTCATCTGATAGGAGGCTGTGGCTGGAAGAATAACAATATCACAAAGAGTTTGTATAGAATTTCATTTATTCATGAAAGATATGTCAGTATGAAGAATGACGGTGATTATCACAATTCGATATAAAAATAGTCTGACTCTGCTAAAGTATCGTTCACAAAAGTGCAACACTCCCGGCCTCGTTCTTATATAAATAATACTTACATCGGAACAGTTCTCCCTCCCCACATAAATAACACAACACTCCAATATAACTATACCTTCCTTGACCCTCAAGACTTCATTTCAGTATACAGTGGAATGCATGGTCATACCATATCTACCATATTGAAACTAACATTTCTATTACGCGACCCTCAAAACTATTTTTATCTTTTGATTTTGAAATGTGCTTTTTAACATTAACAATCAAAGTCGATACTTTATCATATCTTACAATATCTCAGATATCAGAAATTTCGTTTCATACACATTTGCATCAAAACATTTCTTCGGCGCCATTCGCTACTCTCCGTAAAGTTTTTTTTATATTACGGATATACCAAACAGCAACGAATACTCAGTACAATGGTTAATGTCATCTTTGGTAAAAGCGTTTTGAGAAATGCACACAACGGACAGATCATAGAAAAATGTACCAAATACAAGATACAAATATGAATAGAAACACCTTGCACGTGTCGATGTGATGAATTTGTGAAAAGTACGTAAATATCAAATATGTATGATTTTATGTCATTGTGACATGTATGGAACTTTACTAAAATTGAAGTATATATTCATACACTCGTAAAAAAAGAATCATCCACTCGTGAAGCGCCAAAATATGTCTTTTTCAACATTGGAACTTTCTGGAAACATAATGTACATCTGTTCTCATATTCAAGACATTACAAATGACAAAACATGGATTACATGAACTTTTATGGTTGAATTGCCGTTCCTTTTTTTTTCAATGATTAACTATGTTTGTATTTTCTTTAAAAGCTGAAAATTAGTATGATATCGTTAACAATTAATTAATGATATTGTTACCAAACTTTCTTGATGTAGTTTTACTCAAATGATATTGTTACCAAACTTTCTTGATGTCTTGTAGTTTTACTCAAATTGTTCCGTATTGAAAATATAGAGGATGAGATGATAAGCCGTAACTAATTACTTACACTCCTTAAACTTTTGTCCTGTGTTTCAATATTGCGGATGAAATAATGCATGAAAATATGTTACATTACATTCCTGTTCTTAAGTACTTCTATATCATAAGATCACTGTTAATAAATATGTCAGTGTGTTTGGATTCCCTTTCACTGAAAACAGCGTTGTTAATACAAGTACAAATTAAAAAGGCTGGTTTGTGACCACACAAAAAACAATCCATTTTGGGTGACAAAACACTGATTTACGTTAACTGTTCACATACATACTTATCATCAAACTCAGATAATTCCGTTTAGACACCACGTGTGTTACGATAAAATTGATAATGTATGTATTAATAGAGCTTCGCTTCCCGTCCCGATTCTAGAAGTTAATTGCGAAACGAGTTCAATGATAAAGCAATCAATTTGTATAAGAAGTTTCCTTGCAAGTGACGGTCAGAAACACTGTGTGTAAACTTGATCATTGAGTTTGATGATTAAAAAATCATTGAAAAATATATAAAAACGTCATCAAATACTGATCTCAAAAGCGCTATGTCCCGTGACCTCACTAATACTGCGCTTTGACACACATAATTTGAGCATTCGCCAACCCTCGATCTTGAACTTCCTATTAACAAATATGGGCAATTGTGTCATATTGAAAAGACATATCATAACGGACTAAAGACATTAAGTATTCAGAAACAATATATTTGTAAATATGTATATATATTTATATAGAGCACTGGCAGGACTTGACGGATTTCGTCGCCGGAAACCGGAAGTGGCAGCCCGGTCTGAGCATAACTATCACAACGGGTTCTTTCAAGGTTGGACAAACATGATAATCGTTCTAATTAAGTACTTTGGTCCGAATAATTCGTCTTAGAAAACCAGATTAAATCATAACGGCGAAATGAATGATGACCATACCGGAAGTGAGTGATCGTAATACCACCGGTAAACCTTATCTCACTGAAGTGACGAATCATCCATACGGATATAATGAAATGTTGATTACGATTGTATGAGTTTCATCTAAGGATGAACTTTTTATGCAGATTTCCTTTTGATCGCATTATATGTTGATATCTTCTCACAGATGCAGCCTTGAAAAGGCACAGTTTATGTACAATCTGAATCAAAGTCCTTGCAACAAGATGCAAATTCAGTTTCAATATGGCCGCCAGACCGGTGCTGGCTCGTCATGTGTTCGTCTTGGGGGAGACTTTGAGGATTCTGAATCCTCATGTCTGGAGGGGGGTAGGTCACGTGACGACTCCGAGGACCCCGTACCCTCTTCAACCATCTCGATATCCCGCACAGGTCGAGCACTGGGTCCCTCAAGCGCCAAACGGGCGGAGGGAGAGAGAGGGGTCGGTTTCTCGACCTTGTTAGGAATGTCTGCTGGTCTCTGTCCAAGCACCTCATAAGTGCGCACTTCACCAGAAGGAAGGTAGAGTCTTGTCTGATACTGCTGGGGGGAGGGTCCGTACAGGTGGGGATACAGGAAGGTAGGAGGCAGCACCCGGGGAGGACTGCCAGCTAGGTAGGATGCGGCAGGGTTCATTGAGCTGAAGAACTCGTGTGGGGCGATATGAGGGTAGCTATGGGTGACGGGGAGGGGCAGGGTGGATATGGCTCTGCTTTCTTCTAGGATTGACAGATTAGAGCTGCTTGCAGTATAGGGAAGGGTCTGGGGAGGGACGAACAATGACCTGGTCTCGGGGTAAAGAGAGTCTGTGAGTCTTGGGTCCGTTAGGCGCACTTCTGCCGATGTTACATACGGTGGTAACACAAGGGGTAGTCGAGATTCGATGGTGATACGGCGTTCGACAGGAATTCTTGGTTCAAGCCCTGGGAACTCTGGTCTCTGTGCTTCTGGCACGAGGGGTAGGTGGCGCTCATGAGGAACGAGATTGTGCGTGGTAACGACTGGATGTTCCGGAACCGGAAGTGCTGGTAGACGAGATTCTCGTTCACACAAACGAGCTTCCCTTTCTCGAGATTCAACTGCTGTGGCATGGGCAGCTGAAATGAGAAAGAAGTATGTTATAACTTGGATTACTCCTTTGATGGAATAGACAACTCTAGACAGACAAGCAATTTGTGGCTACATTAAATCCAAAGAAACTTCATCTACTCAACGTATCAATAAAGTGATATTCCAAGACATTACTTTACCAAAAAGACACAGAAATCACGGACCAGGCATGCATCACACAACAGTAGTGCCATAAGTCAACTTAAGTTATGGATAATGTGGAGAGATGTTAACACGATATGAATATATACTAACTAACGAATATATACTAACTAACGTTAATGATAAGATATGTTTATGTGGAGAAAGATCATAAATTTTTTTTATTAGAGTGGAGAGATTATAATAAGATAGACGTTGATGTTAATGTGGAAAGATGTTACCGGTACATCAAATTTGAAAAAATATTCAGGTAATCGGTATCATCCTGTCTCACGGTAGGAACGTTACGATATCTCCACTAATCTGCATAGTGGAGTTAGCGTAACGTTCTTACCCTGAGACAGGATGAATCGGTATGTTAAAGTCAATGTGAAGAGATGTAAAGGCTAATGTTGAGTGACGTCAAGGTTACTCACCTGCTAGTTGTGAGACAATGACTGACTGAGACTGAGACAGGGGGGTGGTGTGGGTGGTGATGGTGGGGTAGATGACGTCCTTAGTGTAGGGAACCGCGTCATACCCTCCCCAACCCGACCGAACACTCTCCAGCTTCGACAGGGCGTCTGCAAAATATGGAACTTGTTATAGCGAGGTACTACCATATACCATAACCGATAGTCTAAAAACTAAGTTCAGTCCATAACCGATAGTCTAAAAACTAAGTTCAGTACTAAAATACAACATGATAGATGGTCTAAAACGAACTTTGTATAGAAAGGTACTGGAAGCATGATCGAACCTCTAAGAACGAACTTAGTGTGCTAAGATAAAACGCATACAGCATGGTGAATAAACATATTTGGTATAACGCATACATCATCATAGATAGTTTTAAAAACGAAGTTGATATAGCGAGGTACTACAATACATGAACATAGAAAATCTAAATTGAACTTTGTTAAAAAAGGCACAAGGCATACAGCGTGTAGTGGTCAAATTCTGGGTTCATTGCCCGTAGTAATGACCCTGATTTTACCTCCTGTCATGTCTTACAAATATCAATCAGATTAAAACTTATTGGTGAATCACGTATTTAATATTTTACTAGAGTGTAAGTCGGGAATCATCTATGGTAAGGAATTGTGGACAACGACGTGTCTGTTATGGAAGGAACATTACCTTCTAACACATGAACTGGTATTGCCTATAATAAAATCTCCTAGAGTCAAAACTAGGATTTTTTATCATTGGCAATACCAGTTTCTGAGATTTCTGATGTATTTCTTTCTAAATCACGTCTCCTGAACAGTGTAACATTTCATTTATGTTAGAAACGTACCTGTGGATGGTCGCATGCCATTAGAGTCGGTGCTATGATGTGTCCTGATGTCAGCTGGCCCGGATGAGACCCGTCTTAGCCTGTCCAGCTCCGCCAGGTGCGCGAACCGTCTTTCCACCAAGGGGTCAGCAAGGTGACCATGCTCCAGTTGAAGGTCCAGAGGTCCAACTCGGTGGTGGATCCGTCGGTCATCTGTGTGCAGCTCTAGAGAGAAGAAAGATATTGTAGAATATGTGTCCGAATACGTCTTAGATGGGAATTTATTGGGGACATAAATACCTGTAATAATATGTTCTTGAAGCAAACTATATGTGAACTATAGGAAACTTCACTGAAAGTCGCTGTTAGATATATAGGTAATCTTACCCGACGCCCATTAAAAAACTTATTAATTTTAATTTTGTTGCTAAAAACTAATTGATTAAAATTCTCCTTCCTTTAAAAAAAGGAATATTCTTGTGTTTTAAAAGAAATACAAAACGTACATTATTCTTTGAACAGAGAATGTCTTTCATATTATGCAAATTATTTATCAATAACGGAGTTTTGTTAAATAATGTTAAATCGATGGTTCTTGGTGTAAATTATGTAGAAAGACCTTGTGAACGTTTTCAATACACCTATGCTTTAACCCCATGTCTTCCACCGGACCATTATACGTTCATTCTGCGTGATCGCCCGGCAACGAAATGGTTCATGGACTATCAATGCTACAAGTCTTCTATTGTTGCCAAAATCAACATGTGCATAAAATATGCCCGTTGTATCGTTAGCAGTGATGAATTACAAATAATGGCACACTCGGCTACTTAACGACATAGGGCGATTGTAGGCTTGTATTTAACTGCTGAAAGGGGTGTAGAAATCATGTGCAGGTGGGATTGCAGTTTACAACACTCGAGTTTTTTCCAACAATACGGACAGCTGATGGAGTTTGTTCACTTCAAGTTTCTACCTCAAGTACTGTCCATTTAATGTTTTTCAAAATGACCATAGCGGATGTACGCATGTTAGTGAAAGGCCATTCAAATCAAGCGTATCCATTTTCCACTTGGCCAGCTGTGACCGATACTTGAATGAGAAGACATTACACTCCCCAATCCTTGAATGAAGGGCATTATCCCACCCCGTAGGCTCTCCATGGTAGGTTAACCAAAAAGTGCGATCTTTTTCTATCTCGTGGCCTCTTCCCAATCCGTTCTTTGTGTGAGTGCAGTTTTGAGAACATCCCGATTAAAATGCACGTGCTCAGATGTGTGTGTTTGATTTGTCGCGTTAGACAGACGGCTTACACTACAGCTTTCTAAACGGCCTTAGTCGGCGTTTAACAAGCCATGATTTCCTTCGCCAAACACTTTCAGCTCTGATAAAGCCAACACTTCAAACTACAGCTTTTTCTTTCAAATGACCTTAATGAACCAATTTGCAAAATGTTCCCACTTTTTGAAAAGCTTGTTCATGAATAAATGGAACTTTGGTTTATTTTAATATTGATGTAGCTAAATAACCCTGGCGATCTTTCTGACTCATCGAAGTAATTCATTTAAAAGCTGTCATGATACTTCTTGTAAAAAATGCGACTGATTTAACAAAAAGGTTCCTGTGTCGATAGTTACAAAGTAGAACAATGCTTGAAAACTTTTCTTTTTTTCGTCTACACGCTTGAAAAATACTACCTTAAAAATAAAACAGACACCCTTTTTGTAAAACATTTTTAAAAGTACATTTGGATTTTTGAATATTTAGTTATAAAAATGTCATCACTTTTTTAAGCACTCGTCAGTGTACAAGTTATCGAATATAATAATATTTATGATAACTGTATCATTTTCATTAAAACAAGTGCGCGTTCATATATTTGACATAATTTCTGTCCTTGGTACTATACCTATAACCGACAGACCACGTGGAAACATTAAAACCATTGGGTAATAGTTATAGAATGCCTTTTGTAACCGTACATCTCCAAAGAATGGATGTGTTGCAAATCATCGGACATTTCCAAATGACTTGTGCAAGCATATAAGTGCCGAATTTCTCCTCTGATGAAAAGGAATTAACTAGTAATAATTACTCTTTAATTAATTAAAATCTTGGTTCCTTGTCCTAGTATATCAATATAGGATACCTAGGTATACAAAAACTTTGAAAATTAGTGTTCAAATGTCTTGCCTTAGAATTTGTATACCGAAATTCATCTCTAAATAAATCGCACATGTTTTACTTCTTAAGTGTGTGTCTTAGTAGGAAATTATGGAATCTCTATATATATAAACAAAACATAGAAGATTAGTCTCCAAATGACGTGTACTGAAATTCGTCTCTAAAGAAAAGTCATAAATATAACCCTCTTGGTTCTCTGTACTGATATAAAATATAGAGATCTCAATACAAGAGATGCCTTGCATTAATTACCGAAATTCCTCTTTAAAGACAAGGAATTGATAACTCCTTGTTGGTTGCCTGTCCTGATATAAAATATAGAGATCTCAATACAAGAGATGCCTTGCATTAATTACCGAAATTCCTCTTTAAAGACAAGGAATTGATAACTCCTTGTTGGTTGCCTGTCCTGGGATCCAAATACAAACCATTGATATGTCTTTCCTTTGAATCTAACTACCGAAATTCCTCTCTAAAGACAAGGAATTAATTAACCCTTACTTGTCTTACTTCTCGGTTCCCTAGGTCCATCAACGGTCACTTTGATGGCCTTCTGGTAGCTGGCGATCTCCGGTGGGTTGGTCGACACGGTGATGGTCAGGGAGAAGCTCTTGCCTGCAGATAAAGAAAAAGATATAAAATATTGATGCAACTTCCCCTGTAAGGCATAACTCGGGCCAGTATCATTCATCTGCTCATGTAATCCTTGCTGAGACTCCTTGGCTATTTCCCGAAAGGCATAATTCACACCATAATTAATCATTGGAAAATTTAAGCCTTGTCGAACTCCACGACCCTCAACCAGACCTTTCTAGACTCAGTATAGCAGTGTAACAGATAATAGTGAGGCTAGGTTTACTTAGACTGGTAAGAAAAAGGAGTCGCATGGCTAAACTTCACGTTATATAGCTGAATTATTACTGCTTCATTCAGTTTAAATACACTGTCTTTCAATTGGAACCATTTATTTTCATTTTCCTGACATCACCTTATATTCCCCATAAAAACGTGCTACTGCCCCTTTAACTCGAGCTATTATCAATCGTTGGCTAACTTCATCCATTTGAGCTAATTAGTACATAAGAAATGTGCACGGTGGTTGTTTGGTAGGGTCCTACAAAATGCAATGCCAATGAGAGTCTATAAGAAAACGTGAAAGCTTGATTTCAAGAAAATGTTTCTTAAACTTAAGATATTGAAACAACAAGTTAGACAAGTATGTTGTTTCTTATCATATTTTCTGATGAGGGAGCTGGTCTAAAGTCACAAATTTCGGTACAATATAGCAAGGCTAAAACTAGTCGGCAATGGATAGTTGACAGCCTCAGAAGCTTAGTTTACATATGATATGTAAAACTTATCTGTCTTAAAGTCCTGCGTTTAACTAAAATATTGTTCAACTTACTTATTGTTCAATCTTCTTATTGTATATAAAAAGCAAATAAATATTCACACATGCTTATTTTCAATACTCCAAAATTGTTTTTTGAAATAATGTTTTATAGACCTGTGCATAGGCAGTGCGATTGCTATATCCCACGTGTAACGCTTTTAAAGTTTGTGTTTACATAAATTATAGTTCAATAAAATAAATGTGAAACCCATGGGATGTGATATAATGAAACTTACTAAAAATAATTATATTTATTGGTTACATAACAAAATAAAAATTTCTTTGATTCCGCAAAAAAAGAGAGACGAAATAACCTCTCACAATGACGCGTTGACTTGAGTGTTAATAATGTGAATTTTGAATATCGACCATTAAACCATTTGTCAATGCTGAAGATAAAATCACATTAATGGCTTCATTTCACATGATATTTAACAAATGTGGCGAATATTTGACCAGGGTTTTTTAAGGTCAATTTCAATTAAGGCTGAGCCACAAAAACCGACATGAAAGTCAAAGGTAGTGTGATTGGCATCTTTTGTTTACAGACCATATGCATAATGCATTTGCCGATGAACATGATAGTTGGGATGTTGGGTCGTGATCGGAGTTATTGTTCTTGCCAAACAATGCCCCAAGGAACGACAGAGGGCGCTGATTAAAACACCATATTGTTTATCGTACTCATCAATACTTTAATATCGGACGTCGGCGAGTGGCGTTCTATTAGTTTCAAAGGCGCACTATTTTTTCTCGCTCTATGCTAAATAGTGAAGACTGAAAAACCCACTGAGTGGCTGCACTGGGAAAACCGGTCACAGTCGAATGGTGCTGATAATTATGACTTAACGAAGAGACTCAGCGAACCGAGACGGCGGCACGTGGATGACAAGTTTCTGTGGCCTAAAAGCCATAATTCCTCGCATAAACGCTGTCATTCTTTGATGGTTGTCAAATGATCTTCGCAATGAAATTAAAAATGTTGTGAACTTTACTGGAGGCATCGTTTCTACGGAAATTCTTATAGTGAAAAATATAAATTGTTTTTATCTTTCTAATACATTGATATGGAGAATACTAAACGAAGTCCCATTTTTATGAAACGAGTGAATGGTTTGGTATTTAACGAGCGAAAGCGAGTTTGCGAATTACCTCTTTTTCGTAGGCAGGTCTACTCCATGTCCAAACGTTGTTGTTTTCTGTTGCCAGTAAAGATAGTACAAGTACAATAGCGGAGCAATGGGAGGTATATATCCATTTACCACGGACCATTTCGTGAGTGAGTTATTGTTTAGCGCCGCTTGGGCACGGACCATTTCATATCAGTTATCTTCACTGACTGGAAATCTAGCCTCTACTACAACAAAACCTGCTTAGCTGGTGTCCAAATAACATTAGATATCCACAGTTATTAAATATGCATTATGACTCGAGTCATTCAGATTTGTCCTGATATTACGGATCATAAAATAAATTGGATTTTTGTCTGATATGTCAAATTATTTCCCTCGGTTGAACAAATGTCTTCAGCTTATAAATGAAATCGACAATGCCAAAAATCATGAAACATGGTTTAATAAATGACAGATGTTGGACCCGCCGATGAACGTTATCAAACGCAATAATCGCATCAAAATCGCGTTTATGCCACTCGAAATTTCGAGAACATTTTTAAAGGCCCACATTCGTCATCGACCGTTTTCAGAAAATCAGAGTAAAAGTTTGAGAAATGTCTTTACGATTTCGTTTCTGATAAGAAAATGTGATTTATTGTTCAACAGAGATTTTAATTTCGATTATTTTGAAATGTCGATTGATAGAAATCATGCTACGTAAATTATGCAGTTTTAAAACTTCAACCTGAAATAACCCTGTAAGCAGGCGAATAAAGAATTCAAAACGATTTACACCTATTGGCATGTATTTAAAAAATCAGGCCGAACAAATAAACATAGAATATATGGAATTACCGAGACAAAAATCTTTACCCGATAATCCCTTTGTTTTCAAAAGGATATTAAGTACAGCAGTCATGTGAGGGTTATAAATAAGCATGTGACTTGTTTGTAAGCACAATTGAGGGTCACACGTGGGTGTAGCGAGAATTCTGTCAACGCGTCGACAGTCACTCTCATAATCTAAAGTGATATCACCCTCAAACCGCATTCACCTATCGCTAAATCATTCCTGGTAACATGTACGTTTTCAATCGTTCACAATATTACGACCTTGTGTCAAAGGTCGCGACCTTACAAGAGGTCAATCTGGTAAGGTCCCGGCTGTTTTCCCGACGGCCCATTGACAACAGTCGTGTTGTGTCTGTTCATTTGCTCGCTATTCAAATTACGTGCTCGGTACGGCTACATCGGAGTAATTGTATCAGGAGTATTATTTTGCTTCAAGTTATAGGAACACAACGAATAAACATCAATCACTTTTATTTCTACGGATATGCATTCAGTGATTTTCTAACAAAAAATATTGCAGTTTCGCAAATCATATAATCAATAAAAACCTGAACCATAACACTAACGACGCGGTGATTATATTTGCAAATACAAATCGTTGAAGATATGAATTAAAACTTAATTGAATAAATAATTTGGTTGACAATAATGACCCAAACAGACAATCTTAACGCACGAGTCATGCATAATTCGGCTAGCCGGGTCAGACGGTGGTATTTTAACTTAAAATCGATACATATGATGACATTTGTGGTTGAAATATTAGCGGCGGTCGTCCTCCGCAAATCGTGTACTCCGATAAGTCAATCCTACACGAGGATGTTGTATAAAGGTTATGAGAAGGAATCACATAGATAATAACACGCCTTCTCATAGCGCTACATTGCGCAAGAACCAGTTCACTGTTATTCTGGTTTCGCGACAAGCCTACGCTCTCTCGTGAAGAAAACGATTATATACTTCATTGTTTGGAGACAAAAGGTCAGAAAAACGTGTATGTAGGCAGGTGGAAAAACATGCAGTGAGAAAAATTATTAACAAAACATTTGACCAGCGTATGCATGCATTTACCCGGAGGAAGAAATTTTTGTCTGCCAAATGCTGAGTGTAAACATCTTTAGAAGAGCTCTGATTCATTTCGAAGGAACATTATTTATTTTAATTATACATCTTTTTGTTAGATGTTCATATGGCTTGTAGTATGAATTATGAAAATAATACAACACGATGTCGCTTTTGAAAGCTATTCTGCAAAGGCAAGTCGGTAGGCACATCTGCCATTAAGAGTCGTCTTTGTTAAGGGGCTGCGAGCCCAAGTCCACCCCTCTTTCCTCTGGAAGCTAGTATTGTGATGCAAGACAATGCAATCTGGAGTTTTCTGTTAACACATGGGTTGCCTGCCCCAGAAGCTCTACTGCTTTCTTTAATCAATCAAAACCAAAGAGAAAACCTTGAGTGCCTTTGTCCCAAATAACTTCCCTTGGACCGGCTCGTATACCAAACCAAGGGAGTTGTTCCGTATGAAAGACTAATTCACGCCCATCTCCTTCTACCATACGGTTCACCACATAACAATCAATTTCCCGTTATGTATCTTGAAAGGCTAACGTTTGACCATAACGTAACGTTTTTGTTAACGTTGGTCTTAAAGGGGCGGTTTCAACGACACGCTTGTGTGTCGCCTATGGGAGCAAAGAATGTTGTCATTTTCATCAGACGCAAGTGCTTTTCCGTGTGAGAAGGTTTTAAACAACAAAACCGCTTTGGCTATTGTCATGGTGACGAGCGTTTCAATTCCAACCAAAAAAGGAGTCAATTTACTGAATCAAACTTCAAATCAATTTTTCAACTTTTTCCCCTCCTGATTTATTTCAAAATCATCGATGACAAACGACCCCTACAATGCATCCAACGGATTTTGGGCGTGGTCATAAACGAAGGGTTGCAACTCTCAAAGATTAACTCCTAAAATATCTTTTTTGTTTGATAGGGCGCTTTCTTCATAGGGAAATAATAAATGAGCGTTATATATTGATATTGTTCGGTTACCATGACGTTTGGACAGACGGGATATTAAGTTTTGAATTATTGCGTCAAAATATCGGAGCGTGAAATCGAGTTTTATTGTTGTTAAATAAACACTATAACGATGAACATGCTGCATAATGGGCGCCATTTTAACTCAAAATCCATTTGTTGATGTTGTTGTTTACATAACAAAGCTTTCAGAAGCAAAACTTTCAAAACTTGGGTCAAAACTTTTAAAATTGTCGATAAATCGCCCCTCGTATTTTAGTTTCTTTACATTCAACATAAAATCCCAAGTGAGGTCTTTTCAAAGATGGCGCATAACACAATCTGAAGCGAATCCCAATTTCTCAGTACAGCGATTGAAACATCAAAGCGGGTTTCTGGTTCATTTTACTCCAAAAAAAATCTCTTGATTTAATTTCACATCATCTGAAACATCATTAGTTGAAATTTCAATAAACCGATTAAAATAATTTTCCCTTGCTATCTATAAAACTTCAAATCAAACTAGTACAGAAATACACCGAATCGGCAACATCATTGTTAATTACAGAAACTGAATCAAACGCTCTGAGTTATCAATCTGCGTCCGAAAATATTAACTTTCTTGAATCAATCCGAAATTTGATTTTCAAATACAAGAGTCCCTATTGACTGTAATAAATCTTAATTTCCGAAAATTCGTCAGATTTTTTTTCGATTTCAAATTAGAACTGGGTGCTGTCTTGAATGCGCGGCTATATGGTACGGCGGTTGACCACAGACGCCGCAAAGCGCCCTAAGCATGCACCATCTGAAGATGTGGTCGAAGTGGAATCTCTTTGGCAAGCGAACAGCCTCTGCGGCGTTGCACCTGAACTCTGTGTAAGGCACTATCAAACGAGGTCGGCGGGTCATATGATACTATAATAATATGGTTGTTGCTTTTCATTTTTTGCCATGTCCTTTTAAAACAATGATGAAGATTGCGTGTCCCGGCTGCCCCAGCTAATTAGTGGAAGAACTAGAAATGGAAGACCTTAGTATGGAACCGGCTTGGCGCTTTGTTCGATTCTAAGACTGAGGGCGACACCCAAGACGCCTCATCTCACGTCGCATTTCTTCTTAATTTGCATAAACGGCCTCAAGTCTTTGTTTCCATGTGTCTTTGACATGTCATAACACCGTGTAAACGTTACGCCGATTATGGGTATTATCTTGTATATTGCACGATTCGCCTTGTATATTTCATGCCTTGATATTGACATCCAGTGATGTCTGCTATTGACATTTGTTCGCTTGTCTTTTGGGAGGAAATACGGGTGAAATATACACCGGTGATGAGTGATGGTAATTATTGGTTGTGTCTGACACGCCGCCAATCTGCAGGTGATGACTGTCTGCCGTGTATATTTCACTGTCCAGTGTCTCTTTCAATCCTAATGAAAACGTGTGCTACATTGTATCTTTCAGTGATCTTTATTTTATGATATCCTATGTATGCTTTTGAATACAGTGTATCTTCATGATTAACAATTTCAAAAGGTTGATATACAACATGTTATACTTCCTTATACAAGTTGACATTCATTGTATCAAATTTGCTGGTATCACATTTCAATTTCAGGCACCAAATGTAAATGTTTCGTTACAATGTATCTTTCTCCGGTACATATTTCACGACATCGAATATCTCTTTGTCAGCTTTAACACATTGTATCTTTTATCAAAAGAATAATTTCGAATTCTTTCAATGTCCTTTTCACTCTTAAATTTTCTTACAATGATTGATGCACATTTCACGCTATATATGATTATATTTCACGTCTCGTGCACACAAAGAAATCATTAACTGGTCTCTTTTTTCACGTTATATCCCAGATATCATCTCTCCTTAAACGATTTCTTATAAAATAGTAACAATATTTCTTTGAGGGGCATTTTGGAAGTTGGAATGACAATAAGGTAGAGGATATAGAGTTGTGATATTCTTTCTTCCTGGTATGCATGGTAATATTTCTTGAAAGCGATGTTTCACCAAGAAATTTGATATTCAATATTTGCCTAGATTGTCCCACGATTAAGCGATGCTTTTTTCTTCGCTGTCGTTTATCATCGAAGAGACATGACGTTATGTTTTTCGTGTATATAATTATTATATTAATTTTGATTCTCCTGTTTGTGCTATTTCTCTCAAAGTAGGAAAGTATATGAAGTATCATCCATATTAAACCTAGAGATTGACATATGTAGATAAACTGTATAGTATATGCTCTCTGCACTTTAGATGACAAGGCTCATCCATCCGTGCATACAATGATTGTTCTTTTCTACGTATCATAATTCAGAAACATTATAGACACATTAATAATTCATATATGAAACGTCCTTGGCACATATTGGATGGCCAGGTTTTTCAAGGCTGTAGTTATATTAAGGGACTATGTGACATTATATTTTACTTTTTGATAAAAATAATTTTATGTTCTATTCTATCAAAATAGAACTGTGTCTATTATGAAATATTTTAGTTTTCAGAAAACCGTTTTTCCTTTAAAACCCTGATCTAAGTGAAAACATATTGTATATCAGTCTAAGTCAGAGCTCCTATATCTTCAGGCATAAAGGGAGAACAACTATAGATTAATATTCATAGGTTAGAAGCATCGGATTGATCGAATTTAATCGATTTAAATGCCTTATTGATAACGTTTTGGAGTATATTGCTAAACCTATAAAGCCGAGCATCTAAATCCCACCGTCCACATTGGCAAGGCTTTCTACTGTCACTGTGTAATAATGCCAAATATGCCAAAACAATAATTCCATTGATTAAATTAGTTATATATCAGCGAAGTACCGTTTTAACTTAAGGCTTTAACGACTTACTCATATTTCTAACCATTGTCATAGAACATGACTATGTAAAATATACATTCATTACATTGTGCCAGTGTAATATATGACAATATATTATGTTTATGTATTTCACTAAATAATTACATGGAGAAAGCCCGCCTTGCCATTGAGACAATTCATTGCAGTAAAACCTCTCAAAGACATAAACCATACAAGACCAGCACTGCATTCAAGCTACCGCTGCAACCACAGTTTAAAACATAGAGCCTCTCTGCTGTAGATAAAATTGCTAAATCAGGGGAAGGCATAAGTTTTACAGTGATGGAGCGAATACAGTGGGGCCCAGGGGGTTCACCTTCCTCAACTTTTAGAATTAACCAAAAATCGTTGAAAGGTGACCAACCCCTTTCTACCCCTTACATATCCGCCTTTCAAGTTCCTCAATCCGTCAGCAGAGTCAAGTCACTTCATGGAACCTAAAAATACCCTATATAAGGATGACGTAGAGTTTATGTTCGTACATACTTGTCAGGGGTAGCTTGACCTAGCTGAGCGAGAAGGAAGTGGATGTTTATACGCTGGCAAATCTCTAAAACTAAAAAAATAGTACACGATTCCGTCATTCTGATTACATCTCTGCTTCGTCAAGCATCGTTGTGACTTTTCACTCGGAAGAATATTTTGGGGTTTGGTTTGCTTATACACTCTTGAAAGTTTTTTTTAATCGGTATTCGTATATCAAGAAATATAAGTCATATATTGCATTTCTTCTCCGCCAAGCATCATTGTGACGTTTCGCTTGAAAGAATATCTTGGGGTTCTTTTTTTTGCTTATACACTCTTGAGAGCTATTTTAATCAACTTCTTAGGTAATTTTATATCGAGGAATAATAGTTGTATATTTCATGGTTGTAACCATGCACTCAGATCATTAATATTTTCCATAGCTAACAAAACGTTCGTTGATCAATATAAGCAATTGACAAACAATCATCATGGTATTATTCCATTAGACATGGATAGATACGCTCACTACGGATCCTTACAGTGCTATTTCATCGTTCATTGAACACAAACAATGTTTTAAAGCAACTGTTTGTATAAAGATGTAAAAAGACATTATAATTTATTTTACCACATTTAAACATTGGCAATCGTACTTATGAAAAGTATAAAGCCTTGTTAAAAGCTAAGACATTTTTGGGGTTGTCCAAACAGAAAGAAAAACAGATTTAGATAAAAGAAACGTCAAAAGCTAGGCAACAATAGTTTTGCTGAATTTTACTGAATATTTTTGTTCACCAACATGTGGTCATTAGGTATATATCTATTGCGTATATAGTTACGAGGCAGCTTTGACTCACTGTTACACTATGTGCTAAAACTTCACCCGTTAACGTCTAACTTCCGTAAGTATTAATCACTGAGGTTTATTGAGTGCAAGCAAGCAGACCCATACAGCACGGGGCAGTGTGTATATATGCATGACATAAAACATGTAAGACAACTCACCTCGTCCGCTTCGCCCTACGAAACGTAGATCATTGAACTTGGCTACTTGGTTCTTCATATACGAGGTACCATTCCTTAATTCGGCACAGTAGTTTTCGTCATTCCCAGCCATAATGCTCACTTTCGTCCCATCCTTAACTTCGCCAAGTGCGACCACTTTGAATGACACGGGCAGTGTTTTGTTGGACCTCCAATGTGACGGCAACACAGAACACACGAAGTTAGGACTGCCTGTCCTCACGAGTTCCCCGGGGTGGTCCCCCAGTACGGCGGTGTATGTCCTGTCCCCTCCCGCCTGACCCCCGGGTAATACCTCTCCTGCCATGGTATGGGGGGAGTCGGGGAACGGCGACACACCGTTCAGATCTGTAGGTAAATGCATGTGGTTAAATATTAGTCAACTAAACTCTATGAGACCGGTTGACACAATGTCTCCGTCGAGACTGCGGTTTCATGAATGGGAGGAAATGTTCAGTGGTTAACTTTATATTGGCCGCTCCTACTCGCTCTGAGTCAACCCCCGACCTACACATTGTATTACTACGCCGCCCGACCCCATCACTCCTTCAGTAGAGAGAGCGTCTAACTACGCTAGAACTGTCAAACTTTCTATGTATGGTTTGTTGTCAACATTGGTTTAATGTGTTTTTGTTTTAAAGATTTATTATAAGTTATTGTTGGCACGATCTATGAGGCTTTTGTTTTTGGTCGGAGTAACAAAAGAAAATCACTCAGCCTTGACGGGCAATCAGCTGATCTCATACTGTAAACAAATAACATGTGGATATTCCGTGTTTGAAATTGATAACAGCCAGTTTTAAAGACACACGATTTTTCATTTAAGGCTTTCCAAATTAATGATAAATTAAAACAATTAACATTTTCTTCAATACTTTTGATAAAATATTTGTATAAATAGTGGGATTTCCCGGGTCAGTGTAAACTTCGCATTAACTTTTAATATTTTATGTTCTACAAAAGCTATAATAATATAATAAATAAAAAAGTTCAAACTATTTTGAAAGTTGCCGATGGCATTTTGTTTGAAAGTTTCACTGTTAATCAAGCTAACGGTTCGTTATGGGGCTAAACAAACATTGCGTAATAGACCCAGACTTGGGGCTTTTCTCGACGGAAACAGTCAATATAGCTTCCAAACAAAGCAACGAAATGAAATTATGCTTCATGCTTGCCAATGTCCAAGGCGTAAACAATCCTACCTGTTATTTACTACTAATCGACATTTTTGCGGTTAAACTGGACGCTCTTTGATCTAACCGCAAGCTTGAACAACGGCATACCTGAGTGACAGGTAAAACCCACGTGACGTGTGTACATTTCACTACGCATGCGCGGTAGTAAATGTTCGTACAAAATGGCGGCACACTGTTACAGCATGTGATCGTCAAGTGACAACTTCAATCGTAATTCCTGTTACAATAACGCCAAAATAACTAACCTTAGCATACCAGTCGTCGGCCGAAATGCACATTTGAAGCCTGGAAGCAGTTTTAAGGCCTGGAAACATAACAGGTACGGCGACTGCAGTGAAAAATGACCCGGTAACCGTGATGTTCGGTCACATGTCAAAACTACAGTGTATTTCCAAACCACCCCCGCACCCATTTGGTATGTGATACGTGTGGGTGTACTAACCGCATATCTTTCGGGTCCTGTCATGTGCCGGGTCAGGGCGAACCTAGCTTTGATCCTTCACCATTGACATAGCTTTTGAGGAGAGATAGTGTTATTCATTGTGCTTTGTTTACCTTGATCAAGTCTTGTGAGATTTGGGTTAGGTACGTCCAAGTTTATTCACGCACTGGTCAAGGTCTCCTCGTGCTTGCTTCAATTAATGACAATCTTTTGACAATGACAGCCCGTTTTATGAATAATATTTCATCTATGTATTTGGTATATTCCATTTATATTTGAGGCATCTTTAAACTGCAGTTTAAAAGGTAAACGACAATTGAGTGACTAAAATGTTCTTATCAACAACTTATTGGACCACTGTATCAATCTGAATAGAAACCCAATTACAAACAGATGAATCATTTAAAGCCTAGGCCTACTTTATTTAACAATCCACAAATAATGTGAAAGGTATTTGATTAACAAAATGTCACTCATATTTTTTTTTTGTCATCTCGTTTCTCATCAAACCATCATGTAGAGTTCTGTATCAATCTGAATAATAACTTACATACTCACAGATTACACAGATTAATCATATAAGGCATTACTATATTAAACAAATTGCACAAATAATGTGAAAAGGATTTTATAAACAAAATGTCGCTCATAACTTTTTTACCTCATAACTTTCAATAACAAATTTGGTCTTTTTCAAGAAAATGAAGTTGTCATACACAGAATACACCATTATATAGTTGTTTATTAAACTCACAAAAACCAAGCACAACTTATGTGAGTCCTAACATTTATCTTTGGATCATAAGACAAAATATCCCTTTGTATTACATGGAAGAGTGTAAATATTTAAGGAAAATAGTTTTCCATAGTACTGTGCATGTTTAAAATGCTTATAATGGAATAAGTTTAAGCTAAATTATCAATTAATGCTCCCCTTTTTGCTTGATTTAACATTCAGCTTATGTGAATATTTCTATTTATAACTCAGGAAATATGCTTATTGCACAATCCAGAAATAAGAACCATATATCACTGATCTGATGGTGAGTTACTCTGGGAGAATCCCTACCAGGCCTACCAAAGAAAATATTGAAAGCTACCAAAAGCAGCGAAACATGCACATAAATAGAAGAAAAAAAAAGGTATTACTTAGGAAATAGCATCACTAAAGCTTTGATGAACAATTTAAACAAGCAACAGTGCAAAGTGAAACACTCGATACCCAACACTCTTACTGCACATTTAATTTTTTGTTTGGCCTTGAGGAGCTTCAATACAAGTATACCTCTTGCGCGTAGACAAAAGTCTTTTTAATCCATGTCCTGCTAAGAAATTACTGTTAATGCTAATTGATTTAAATATACAATGTATTGACATTGCAGAATATTTTTTACAACAGTTAAAAAATTAAAACTGAATCAAACATTATTTCAAATACATACGTTTATAGGTTCTTTTCATTTATCTAAGTATCAAGGCAGTCTACATAACTCCAGAAATACACACAATTTTTTGACAAACAAAACATATCCTTGTAGCATTTCTAATTTATGGTACAAAAAATTATTAATATTGTAAATATGTTTTTATTGGAAAGTCCTAATTGTCCAGAATGAAATTAACTTTATTCCTTTTTCACTAGAAAGCCAAACTGTCCATCCTATATTCAGTTGCAGAAAAAATTACGGAAAAGATGGTTATAGAACAACGGAAAAACCACCTTTTAATTAAAAGATAATGTAGTCTTTCTATAAACAAACTTAGACCAGATCGTAAGGTATGTTTTTCACAACAAAAGACATTTCCATTCACAAAGCAAAGACAGTAGTTTCAACTCTAAAATAATTTTAAAAAATGAAATAGAAATTGACCAGTTAACAGGTATTTTTCAATGGATACAGTTGCAAAATTGTTTGCAGAATTTAGAAAAATGGAATGCAAAATTATCTTTTTCCTGCGAAATTCTTAAAAACTCTGATTTTGCTGCAAAAGATCTTGAAAATCTCCTCGACATTGTTTGAAATAAGCATATGCCCGTAGGTCAAATGCTGACTGCTTAGTAAGAAATATCTCATAGCCAAACCTTTATTACCATCACTCAAAACTGACAACAGTATTGTATGACACACTGATACCAAGAATGTTGTTATGATTTTAGAATAGGTTAAATCATTTCTCATTCATAATAGCACTGTTGTGTTTCTTTTTTCCATTGTAATAATTATAAAAAAATTTCAATGCTAAATATTAAAATGACATAGTGGAGATGGAACAGCAGTCTCCAGTTTCCATGATCAGACACTGGGGGATCCACAGGTACTTGAGTGGTAGCCCTACCAGACACTCTACCAGCTATGCTACATGACATTTTCAAGTCTATATTTCAGAAGAAAAATTATGATGAACTTACAGAATATTTTTTCTTAAATCATACCATATTCTTTGACAAAAAATTGTAATGTATTATTTTCATCGCTTTAAATGGAAATATTGTTTTTCCAATTGTAAGAATTTCATATTTTCTATTTTACTTCTAAAAAGATATATTTTTAACAACTAATAATAATCACAAAACTAAATTGTATAATCTTTCTCATGGTTATCCAACAGCAACTTAAAATCAATGCTACTTTTGGCAATTTTGAAAAGAAAAACTATTTCAATATCATAGAACTTAAACCATTGTAAACATCTTAAGTGATTATTCTAAGATGAATATGTAGCCTCAAGAGTATGACCTACCTAGTTTGAAACTATTGAAAACATCTACATGATTATTCTAAGATGAATATGAAGCCTCAAGAGTATGACCTACCTAGTTTGAAACTATTGAAAACATCTACATGATTATTCTAAGATGAATATGAAGCCTCAAGAGTATGACCTACCTAGTTTGAAACTATTGAAAACATCTACATGATTATTCTAAGATGAATATGAAGCCTCAAGAGTATGACCTACCTAGTTTGAAACTATTGAAAACATCTACATGATTATTCTAAGATGAATATGAAGCCTCAAGAGTATGACCTACCTAGTTTGAAACTATTGAAAACATCTACATGATTATTCTAAGATGAATATGAAGCCTCAAGAGTATGACCTACCTAGTTTGAAACTATTGAAAACATCTACATGATTATTCTAAGATGAATATGAAGCCTCAAGAGTATGACCTACCTAGTTTAAACTATTGAAAACATCTACATGATTATTCTGATGAATAAGAAACGTCAATAGCGTGACCTACCTAGTTTTGTAAACCATTGGTACTGGGGCAGGTGCCAACATGGGAACGCTTGATGAAGTGTCATCGAAGTCATTTTCTCGTGGATAGCTTTCAACACTTATGATCGTACATGCATCGCGTTGTCTCTTTATAGAGAAGTTGATTACAAATGCCAGGTCACATGAACAAACACAGGTGGACAGTGATTCGCTGAAACTGTTATGACGATTTTTGATTGTTGTCTTTCTCAAACTGTGACAAACTTCTTGCAAAACACGCAAATTGACTGTATAGCACCTGTTTTCTTTATTATTATATTGGAGTAATATATACTATACTTATATGATGAGTGTTTTTTTAGTTATTAATATACTGTCTTTATTGATCTCTACACTTGCGTCAGTAAAGCCGTATGGCCTACTTTTAGGTGTTTTATTTTCAAATATACATCAAAATATTTTTCAGAATTTTTCATAAATACTGGTGTTATCATTGTTTACAACAACATTGTTATTCAGTGGCTAGTAAGTGTTGTTTATCTTCAACACTATTTTTAAAAATGTTTTTGAATGAATGTTTTATGGTGACGTTTGTGTTATTTTGATTCCCTGTGTATACTTTATGAAGCAAGAAAAAAATGTCTCTCAATTTAACTTAGACTTTAGAAATGTATGTGTTTGGCAACTCGTTTCGGTACATGTGGACATCTGATTTAATGTTGTTCGTATGTAATATATGGTAAGTGATGTCATATGGTCAACTGTTAAGACATTGCAATGACAAGATGCATTGTTCAGAACACGTGATAGATCCCCATATCAATCTTACAGACACATGAAAACTTATAATGTTTAATGTTTAACTGTTTTTGAGTATAAAAGTTCATTAGTCCTGAGAAAGCTCAGGCCTAAACTGTTGTCTGTCCCTTTCAGCATACTTACAGTGAAGTGTAGGAATACCCTTTATACACTTAATGTGGTCTAGGAAGCAGTGACCAGCCAGTACCATGCAGAGTTCACCAAGCCTATACTGTTGTCTATCTCTTTCAGCATACTTACAGTGAGGTGTAGGAATACCCTTTATACACTTAATGTGGTCTAGGAAGCAGTGACCAGCCAGTACCATGCAGACTTCACCAAGCCTATACTGTTGTCTTTCTCTTTCAGCATACTTACAGTGAAGTGTATGAATACCCTTTATATCCTTAATGTGGTCTAGGAAGCAGTGACCAGCCAGTACCATGCAGACTTCACCAAGCCTATACTGTTGTCTATCTCTTTCAGCATACTTACAGTGAGGTGTAGGAATACCCTTTATACACTTAATGTGGTCTAGGAAGCAGTGACCAGCCAGTACCATGCAGACTTCACCAAGCCTATACTGTTGTCTATCTCTTTCAGCATACTTACAGTGAAGTGTAGGAATACCCTTTATACCCTTAATGTGGTCTAGGAAGCAGTGACCAGCCAGTACCATGCAGACTTCACCAAGCCTATACTGTTGTCTATCTCTTTCAGCCGACTGACAGTGAGGTGTAGGAATACCCTTTATACCCTTAATGTGGTCTAGGAAGCAGTGACCAGCCAGTACCATGCAGACTTCACCAAGCCTATACTGTTGTCTATCTCTTTCAGCCGACTGACAGTGAGGTGTAGGAATACCCTTTATACCCTTAATGTGGTCTAGGAAGCAGTGACCAGCCAGTACCATGCAGACTTCACCAAGCCTATACTGTTGTCTTTCTCTTTCAGCATACTTACAGTGAAGTGTATGAATACCCTTTATATCCTTAATGTGGTCTAGGAAGCAGTGACCAGCCAGTACCATGCAGACTTCACCAAGCCTATACTGTTGTCTTTCTCTTTCAGCATACTTACAGTGAAGTGTAGGAATACCCTTTATACCCTTAATGTGGTCTAGGAAGCAGTGACCAGCAAGTACCATGCAGACTTCACCAAGCCTATACTGTTGTCTTTCTCTTTCAGCATACTTACAGTGAAGTGTAGGAATACCCTTTATACCCTTAATGTGGTCTAGGAAGCAGTGACCAGCAAGTACCATGCAGAGTTCAACAAAACTATACTGTTGTCTTTCTCTTTCAGCCGACTGACAGCGAGGTGTAGGAATACCCTTTATACCCTTAATGTGGTCTAGGAAGCAGTGACCAGCCAGTACCATGCAGAGTTCACCAAGCCTATACTGTTGTCTATCTCTTTCAGCATACTGACAGCGAGGTGTAGGAATACCCTTTATACCCTTAATGTGGTCTAGGAAGCAGTGACCAGCCAGTACCATGCAGACTTCACCAAGCCTATACTGTTGTCTTTCTCTTTCAGCATACTTACAGTGAAGTGTAGGAATACCCTTTATACCCTTAATGTGGTCTAGGAAGCAGTGACCAGCAAGTACCATGCAGAGTTCAACAAAACTATACTGTTGTCTATCTCTTTCAGCATACTTACAGCGAGGTGTATGAATACCCTTTATACCCTTAATGTGGTCTAGGAAGCAGTGACCAGCAAGTACCATGCAGAGTTCACCAAGCCTATACTGTTGTCTATCTCTTTCAGCAGACTGACAGTGAAGTGTAGGAATACCCTTTATACCCTTAATGTGGTCTAGGAAGCAGTGACCAGCCAGTACCATGCAGAGTTCACCAAGCCTATACTGTTGTCTATCCCTTTCAGCCGACTGACAGCGAGGTGTAGGAATACCCTTTATACCCTTAATGTGGTCAAGGAAGCAGTGACCAGCCAGTACCATGCAAAGTTCAACAAAACTATACTGTTGTCTATCTCTTTCAGCCGACTGACAGTGAGGTGTAGGAATACCCTTTATACCCTTAATGTGGCCTAGGAAGCAGTGACCAGCCAGTACCATGCAGAGTTCACCAAGCCTATACTGTTGTCTATCTCTTTCAGCATACTTACAGTGAAGTGTATGAATACCCTTTATACACTTAATGTGGTCTAGGAAGCAGTGACCAGCCAGTACCATGCAGAGTTCACCAAGCCTATACTGTTGTCTATCTCTTTCAGCATACTTACAGTGAAGTGTATGAATACCCTTTATACCCTTAATGTGGTCTAGGAAGCAGTGACCAGCCAGTACCATGCAGAGTTCACCAAGCCTATACTGTTGTCTTTCTCTTTCAGCAGACTAACAGTGAAGTGTAGGAATACCCTTTATACCCTTAATGTGGTCTAGGAAGCAGTGACCAGCCAGTACCATGCAGACTTCACCAGGGGGAAGCAAGGTCTCCTCCAACACCAACTGGTTCACCTCCGAGATCCAACAGATGATGTAAGTGCTTTTGTCGATTAAATCAATGAAATATATCTCTTATTAACCAGAGCCAAGTAGTTTTGTTTTCAGAAAAGGGGGAGGGAGAGGTGTTCTGGGGTTTCTTATTTTTCATTTTTGTAGCTCTATGATGTGTTTAGGAGATTCTTCTTTACAGATGACATAGCTTTGGAATGGAAGAGGGAAATATTCTGAAGGAGGAAAGGGGCATTTTCATTTTATTAGCTCATTTGGAGAGGGAATGATTATTTTGACATGGCAGTATTATGTTTATAATTTATCCTTACTTTATGTATTAATTTTGAGCCTGAGGATCTACAGAGTCAAAGATTTCTTTTGTTTTTATAGAAGAAAATATGATGGAAAAAAAGGTGATCACTGCTTGCACACATTCTGCCTTCAAAACTGTCCACAGGAAATTACTATCCAGTTTACTTGAAAAAAGTATTGTTTTGGTGTGAGATTGATGAAGGCCTAGATTTTAGATTTGCATTGTAAAGAAGACCCTTGCTTTTAAATAAAACAGATATTTCATGGAATTGGGAAGACCTATCTTGCCATACCGGTACAAATACACACAAAGAGCCCAAAATAATATCTAAAATTAAGTTACGAGTATTTTTAAAGCTTTTTTCATTTTAGTATAGTTAAATTTGTGGAAATGGTGACAATCAGTGACAGTGGTAGCTATGAATGATGCGTGCACTGTTAGGAGTTTTGACCTCCACTGAAAAGATGGTTGTTGCTTGGCTCCACACAGGGTTCAAGTACTCATCCGAGCGCTTCAAGAGCCTCTATCACCGCTGTTTGCCGCATTTTCAAAACACTTCTCTATTGGTCTGTTGGGCTAACCATCTGCCTAGCAATTTCACTGTAGCTTTGCGCAGGACATTTTTTTCATCACAGGTTTTTGTCATGCGTATTGCCTATTTACATTTGTATGCCCTCGCCTCATTCACAAAAGGCAATCCCTGTCCCATAGGGCGTACAAATCATTGTTAATTTGATAGAAATGCTGCTAATTCTTTAGCCAGCCACATAGTTAGATACTTGACCAGTGATTAAAAGGATCGGAGGAAATGAGAGGGGTTGAAATTGGTCAGAGTGGTCAGTCTGAAGACCACACTGGACAGCCCTTACGTCCTCCTTGAAATGTCCACTATGTAATGAGGTTTAAGTTTTGCTCTTTTTGTGACTTAGGTTTTAAACTAAAATGTTGCAAGGTCAAATTTGATACATTTTGTCAGTTTATGTTATAAACAGTTCTATAATTCTTTTCATCATGTGAACAATTAAATATCCTATTATTGCATTCTCAAATTCTTTATTTTGAAAACTTTTCTATCTTGATCAATATTAAAAATTGTATTTACAAAAATCAACAAAGCAGATGTAATGTCACCTAGCATTAATGATTTTAAACAAATCATCATAATCAGCTTGAATTTCATCAGCTTCAGCTACATTTTTTGTTTGTTTTCATCATCATCATCATCATCATCATCATTATCATCATCATCATCATCATCATCAATATTGTCATCATCGTCACCGTTACGCACCAAACCAACCAATCCCTCTAAGTTTGTATCAACTCTGCATGTGTTTACAGATGCTCTCCCATGTAGTAATATTTGCAATCAGGCGCATCACTACCGTATCCTTGCACTGTGGATCACACAAAGGTGTTCCTGGGGTGTTATACACCATGCAATATTCCTCTCCCCAGATTTCCTCCGCTTTGAAAACATTTTCGCAGGTGTTTAGCACAGATTTACGCAATCAACAAACTCACGTTTTTAGCACCGTAACTGATGAATGCCATTATGAGTATTACCTGGAATAAACCATTTTAATTACTTAAACAAAGCGCTTTTATAAGCATATGCTTTAGCATCTCGTGCTCCCCCTTAAAGTCTATTAATTCTTTTAAAGTGGTGAATTCACAGGGTTTTGTGATCTCGCCCCCCACGGCTGCCATTTGTTCTAGGCTGGATGGAGGTCACGGGTGACTGCACACAGAGCATGTCTGTTTGTGCGACTGACGACCGCCTCTCAGCTGCCGTTAGACGTGAATGTCGCAGTCGCAGCTGTTTTGCGCCTTTACACACCGTTGCCTCATGAATCCATGCACCTCATTAGCGACCAATAGTAATAAATTTGCAGCCATTTGAAACACGCTATTGATATTTGCAAATTTTCAAAACCATGCCGCATTTGCAAAGAAATAGTATTTCTAACCATGATGTTTAATTTATTCTCTTTATACACTTTTGGTTCCATGGAAGGAATTATAAGGAATTAATGGTTGAGTTTTAACTAACAAATGGGCAATTGGGGCTCTCTTGTGGGCAGTCAACTGTATTGGAATACATCATTGCGTTCTGTATTTTCATAAAGTTCAAAGCTTTAAAATACTATTAGTGCTAGCCTAAGATAAAGCGACCCAGAGTTCTGGTAGAAATTTAAAAGTGAATTATTAATTTTTCTTGTTAATTTGGATAAAAAGATTTGAATTTGAGTTACATGATAATGAAAGATTTGCAGAATATGAAGTTCTTTAGGCAGAAAGAAAGATTTATTTTTATATGATAATACTCAATAACTGTTTGTGATATCAATATAAATTCATTTTGAATTGGTTTTTAAATTGCTTAAATTCATGACTAAGTGTTAAAGGAAAGTTGTTTGTCTCCTTAAATTTTAAACAAATTATAAAACATGTATCATAGAAAAAAAATTGAAGGAAAATATCCCATATACTTCAATTGTTAAAATCTAAAATTTCAAGATTTGAACGATTTATGAATAGATTATCATGAGTAATGACTCAATCTTTAAAAACTACATTTTTTTCTAAACTAAAAACATAAAATATCACAATTACCTGAAAATGAGCATATTAAAAATAGACTACAACAAAGGAACTACGTGACATTTTGTGACAAGTATTATCAAACTGCTTCGTAATGCCTGTCCAAAGTCCATGGTCATTTTAATACTTGAGTCGCAGTATACATGACAAGCTTGTAAATGTCGGAAGTTCCAACAATAAAGTCGACAATGATTTTCGTACTCAAGCGACCTTTGACCTGAGGTGCATTGTGGGAACCAGTATGGGGTGGGTGACAGGGCGAGATGTACCTGAATTTACACCTGCAAGTAAACGAGCTCACCTTCGTAGTAAGGGCGTGGGAGGACATGTGAATGGTCCCGTAGTATTTCAAGGCCTTGGGTCTATAAATGTAAACTGCTTTTGTGCTTGTTATTATATTGAGATAACTGGGGGTGTATTTATAGTCCCACGAGAACCATTGAGGAAGATGCTTACCCTTTGTACTCTTAAAAAAGTGACGGAGTGCAACGATGATGTTAGCAAATTTTCAGCTTCATTTTTTAGATGCCAGATTACCTGGGAAAATATTTTCTTATATACCTACAGATGGCTTGAAATGAACTTTGAGGACATTTTTTGTAAAAATTACTAACAGAGTTACCACATGCTCTTCATAGGAATAAAGAGTTGTAAGAAATTACGGTATAAAATTATAAAATGAAAAGAAATTTAATTTAAAGTTTATGGAAAGTTAGAGTCAATATTTCACATTTGTGGCGCACATGACTTTCTGGCTATCAATGATGGTGCAGACATTGATGAATTCATTTGAATTTTGACATAAATGAATTAATGATGATTAAATTAATGTACATATGTCAAATTTCCAATATTAGAGATAATAAAAATGTTGTTGCTGATGATTGTTAAGAAGATGATGATGATGATGATGATGATGATGATGATGATGATGATGATGATGATGATGATGATGATGATGATGATGATGATGAAATAAGATATTACTATGATGATGATGAAATAAGATATTACAATGATGATGATGATGAAATAAAATATTACGATGATGATGATGATGATGATGATGAAATAAAATATTACGATGATGATGATGAGAAGAAATAAAAAATTAAGATGATGATGATTAGGATAATCAATTAATCATAATAATGATGATGAAATTATAGATGACCTTGATGTTGGTGATGATGATCACGATGAAGACAATGCAGCTCAAATTACCTATCCTATCAGACATTGAAAAGGATGTTGAACATATTCAAACTGATTACATTGACAGATTCTCTGTAGTATGAGTTGTAGCCATAGATTACATCAACAGGAAGTTTTTTTTATCTAAAAGGTGAGAGAGTTATAAAATACACGGATGTTGTTGTGAATATATCAAGTCAGTTGACAGGATTATATAAGGCAATAAAGTGAAGTCCTTGACACTGAAGAATGGGAGACGGGGAAAGTGGGGGGGGGGGGGGAGAGATTTTGGGGCCTAAGGAAATCAGGAGTAGAGGGTGCATGTCGTGATTAGTTAAAGTGAGGTGAGGTGATTCAGGATTCGACACTTTTAAGGTTGCTATCTTTTAACATCTCCTGATGTGTCACACCCGAAGGGTTGTCTTTTGGGTGTAAGCAGACACTTTACCAACTGGGCTATGTTTTTATTTGACTTGGGAAGGATTCAATGTTTATCTTCGCATTATAAGTATTTGTATGAGTATGATAATAAGCTGTTGATATAGCAATGTTTCAGAAAGAGAATCTGCAACTGTTTTTGCTATGAAGTGTGGTCAAACCGTGTAAACTGTAACCAGCGAACCATGACTTTTCATGCACTGATTTAAAATCACATCCAAACCTAAATGCGCAGTTATGAACAGCAGATAAAATCTCAACTGGATTGAATCATGGATCTGAGACTGGTACCAATTGCACTACAATTTATCATTATACTCTACCAGGTTAACTATGAACTTCCTCCATAGGTTTTCCCTCCACAATGTCTGATAGCAGGTCAGGTGGTGGCATGTTCTGTTTTCTTGTCATTAGCAGTCATTCGCTTTGTTCTGGATGCAGGTGATCATGTGTAACGTATTGTGAACAAGAGTTACCTGCTCCTACCTACTGACACTTGCAATAATCGTTATGTGAAACCCAAATTGCTTCAGTACAACTACAGTAAAACATGGATATAGCGAACTCGGATATAGCGAACAATCGGATATAGCAAACCAATTTTCAAGTTCCGTCCCTTTATAATACCGTTTAAATTATATGTGTATAGTGAACACCGGATATAGCGAACTAAATTCTTAGGTCCCTTGGAGTTCGTTATATCTGAGTTCTACTGTATTAAACAACCTCTTTAATGTTTGTTGCAACTATAGACTCTTTTTTGTTTTACCGACACATATGAGATATGAAGATGTATCTTTTCATTCAACATTTCCTATCTATTGCCTAATTCTGAAAGAAATGTAGCCAATTCCACTTTTATACACAAAAGCCGCACACATAATCTTGCAAAGATTTATCACTTTCTATTGTCCTTTCTCAGCAAACCGAAGATTTAATATGTGCCCTTTCCTATACAAATACTGTCTTCGCCACTTTTTATTGATGAAAACTTAAATCAATCAGCTATAAGACATTCTACTGACAAGGGTGTTGTATTAGGGGCAAAGTTAAAGATCTTTTCTTATAGGGTTGAAAATTATTTGGCACGAAGATGTTAAAGGGGCAGTAGCACGTTTTTGATAATTTTATATTTTAATGTTTTCACTGGTAATTGTAAGTTAATGGTAAATATATTATTTTGACAGTGTCGGAAATCTTATTACACAAGCCAATCATCCATAGTCAGAGGACAAAGTATGAAGATTCACATAAAATCTATTGGCGGCCAATTTGTGTGAACACCTTTAATTCATTTTGTGTAAGAAAAAGGAATCGCATGGCTAAACTTTACCTTATTTATTTGAATTATTACTGCTCCATTTAGTTAAAATACATTGGCTTTCAATAGGAACCATTAATTTTCATTTTCCTGACATCACCTTATATTCCCCCTAAAAAAGTGCTACTGCCCCTTTAAAGTGGAGATTATTTGTAGAGTAGTGACAACATATATTGATACATTGAGAATCTTGATACATAATCTGACAATATACATATCGAGATGCAATGTCTTTATCATGATATATATCGTTGACCTTAAAATTGCTATTCAACCTAAAATCAAGATGTTTGTCAAAATATTTGGGGATATTTTTTTATCAAATCGCCTGAAAATAGTGTATCGTGACATGTATTCCTATCATGTCGTTCTTTGATATCTTAATTTGTATCGTTTTGGGATATGTCTGTATCGTCACAATTCTAATTTTTGGTATAAGTTTCTTAAACTGTTTATATAATATTTGATCATTTGGTTTCTCGGAGAAATTATTTTTATCGAGACAAGATCTTTGCATATAGCATACTGAGAACAAATAAATTTTACCAAAGATATATAAAGGAGAAGATCTCTTTGAATATGATTCTAAGAAAAGATTTTTGTCAAGGCTTTTTGCCAGAAGTTCTTAGAAGAAATGATTATTGTCAAGATTATGTGAAAGTGAAGATAGTTTGGTAAAAGTTCTTGAAGAAATTATTTTTTAATAAGTATGTTTTAGTCAATATCATTTGGTAGAAGTTTCCTATAAGACATGATATCGACTAAATGAGTTTTGTCATAAATTCATAAAAGTTGACATGAGTGGGTTTAAATTCTGCAAGCACCTTATTTTTGTCAAGAATGTGTGAGAGCCAATATTATGGCGCATCAAGTTCTTGGATGTAATGTTTTGTCAAATATTTGTTAAAACAATTTGGTATAAGTAAGCTAGGCTCTTAGAAAAAGTGAATTCTTTTCAAGACCTTCCTAAAGATCACTTTGTTTATATTTCTAAGACGACTTTTGTTTAGAATATATTAAATTAAGATCATTTTGTATAAGGTTATTCTAAGAAATAAGAATATGTGGAAGTTGAGATATTTCAGTTTAAAGGTCTCGGAAGAAATGATTTGTGTCTAAAGTATATGAGAGTCAAGATCACCGAGTATAAGAAGAAGAGATACTGACAGCAGATGAATTACTTTGTGGCAGGGTCCCAAACCCGCGACCTCGCGTAAATTAATTGACTCGGTCACAGCGGCAAACCAATGTCCACTATTGGTCAATCTGACAGAGGTCCAGGGATGAGAAAGAGGTCATGTGACCTCAAAGAGAACAGTTATTGATAAGGCGAGGGTAAATTAGACTTTGCCCTCTTCGTCAAAGAGTTGTCATTTGGAAAGCTGTCTGTGGATTTACATGAAAAAGTAGAAAATATGATTGGAAAAGGTCTTGAACTCTTTGTTTGACCTTATCACACCGTATCATTCACATAACTGAGATGAAATTTGATGAACAAAGTGGATATTATTATTAAAAAAAGTTTTTAGAAATAGGAGTTGAGTACTGGAATTATTGAATAATGTTGCATTTATTCATGGGTAAACTCTATCGGGAAAGTCAGAACTATTAAAAATGAATTAAGTTTGTTGTCTAATGAATAATTGTATGTAAACATTAAAATGAAGTTTTTCTTAAAACAGTTTAATTTTATTATTTTTCAATCATTAAAACAACTTTTGTTTTAAACTATTTCTTCTTACAAAATTTGTTAGAAATGAAAATGATTTTAAAAATATAATTTTTATTCATCTTAGTTTCTTAAGATTATTTCTTTTAACATTATTTTGAATTATATTTCCATGTTTTTGGATAACCAGCATCACAATGATTTTCTGTAAAACATGGTTTGCAATATTTACCAAAAAATTGATTTTTTTAATACAATTTTTGTTCAGAATTGATTCATAGCAGTATGGAGTGGAAATAACCAATAGCATTTCAGAAATTAGGTGTCATATGCAACAATAACATTTAAACGCTTTTGATTTGCGAGAATACATAACTTTTTTTAGAAAATGCCTTATCCGCCATAAAGGTTAACAGTATCACCCCCAGCAGTGGTTCGGAAGCAAACCTTTTGTACATTTCTCAATGCTGCCAAATTTATTCATATTTTTTGTCAGAAAGCCCATAAGCCTTTTCAATTCAATGTTTGTAACTTATTAAAAATTCTTGAAAAGTTTAAATGCAAGATATTGTAAGAATTTGAAGAGAAAAGTTTGTGTATTGATTTAACCTGCATTTTATTTCCAGGGCCTTTTCTCAATTATATTTAATATTGATTTTTATTCCTACAACTGTTTATTTTTTGGGCTATTATTCATGTGAAACGCCTGTCGTTTTCGAAAATAGTAAAAAAGGAATTCTGATCAACGCACAGATTGCTGTGGGGATGTAACCCCCGAGACTATAGGTCAGATGGATTATGGGAAGACTTGATATAACATCGCAGATTATATTTGCTTAATTTCTAATGATGAATAATTAAAGCAGCAAATTAATTGCATAACTGTCAAATGTTCCAAAAGCTCAGCACATAAAATGGATTTGACTTTTATTGCCCAACTATTTTAAGCGCAGTTCGTAGAAAGCATACAGCTTTGTTTAATCTTCTAAGTCTTAAACCTCGACTTCTTTAAGCGATGAATGCACTCGCAGATTAATTCCTAATAAATCCAATCAGTTTTTTGTGATCTCAAAGTTTCCTCGTTGTAAAAGCAACGTTTCAAATGAATCATCTTATGGGACTGATATTTCGTACCCGCTTCCTACATGTTTACAATCTCTACGCATCGTTTAATTTGGACGCCCCGCTTTCAATTTCATAAATCACACGAAGGAAGTGAAGATTAAATTCTGCGTCAATTCCAGATCTCTCAGAGATTCTAATTCCTCCTCTTCCAGAATCTTTGTCATAAATGATGGAGCGTCAAATTGTCAGCTCAATTTCTCGCCGAGTTGATTCGCCCAAGCGATTGAGAGACCTAGCCCCCCAGGGATTCTGGGCCCCTACAAATACAGGCTTGTTATTCTTATGATAATACAGTCTTTGTGTGATTATTCAATCAGTTGTATTGCTACCCACTGACTAATTGCTGGCTCTGGGGGTGATTTGTCACTTTGGTCCTGACTCTCGTCCACGGTCGTCTGTCCCGCCTGATTTAACCCTCTCCTTTAACCCTTTACCTGCCTAATTGATTAATTCCAGACTTTTCAGAGTATGTGACTTTCAGGAATTTTAACTTATAGGGAAACAGAATCTTGATACTTTCATCTGTGATTTACACCTCCTGATTGAACCTCCTCTATAGATAGATAGATAGATAGATAGATAGATAGATAGATAGATAGATAGATAGATAGATAGATAGATACCGGTAGATAAGAGACAGACAGATAGACATTGGTACTTTTACAAACCACAACTTCACACTTTGAATACAGGTTTCTTTCAAACCACTGATGGAAATGGTGAATATAAAATTTTTGAATTATTTAATTTTGCTAGAAATATGTACTCATATTTAACAGGTTGTTTCTGTATGGCCATATACCAATATATCAATTAAACCGTATGTCCTTTCTCAAAATCCTCCCTACCGTGGTGAGATGTTATGGACAACACTGGGTAAAATAAAGGGCTTGCAGCCATTTTAAGTAGCGAGTGTCCATGTCAGGCCAAGAGACATTAGCAGGAAGCCCTGGGAATTATGGGAAAAATCTTGTGGTTAACGGACCATCGGACCATCGTGGTTATACTGATGTTTTGTTGCTCTTAGAAGTGCTGACCAACGGCCCTTCTCATAAAAAGAACAAATTATTCATATTTTATATTTATGGTTTGAAAGACTTTCTTGGTTAGCTCCTTAATTGACCTTGACTGGTTTTGGTTTATGAATTCTTTTTTCTTGATGACATTTAACTCTATACTTACTATTTTTTTTTATCAATTTATTATTATATATATATTTATATACATTATATTAATATTTATCATAAAGATTTTTTTTCTTTCAGGTTTCGATGTGGTCCTTTGAAATTTTAATGTATGAAAATTATTATTACTTGAAAATAACCTAACTTTTTTTTAATCAATTTCTTATGAAACATAATTATTTGACTTTATGTAAATAAAAAAAAACTGGTTCAGGTTCAGATTCAGGTAAAAAGTAAGTAGTGCAACCATTGAGAACTTTAACATTCGGCAGCTATCATTTTAATGAATCAAAGTATCGAAAGCTGCTTATTTACAGCAAGATATAAAAGTAATCAAATTATGTTAATATCAAAAATATTCACAGAGGGGGGCAATTATCATAAATAAATTAAATATGAAAATATGGTAAAAAGGTCGAATATGCAGAGTTGAGAAGGTAAAGATAAACAGATGGCATAGCCAGGGGGTATTTGTACAATGTTTGATAATGACATCTAATAGTTTCAGCCTCACCTCCGTGATGGCCCTTAACACTATCTACACATAGGGGGCAGCACTTGCTGATTTTCGGAACCATGACTAAAAAATTGACACTAGTACTCACTGGTTGAGGGAGGGAAATTGGGGATTGAGTTTGTGTAGGTGGGGTTTTTTTGGGGGGGGGGATGTCATTCTGGGATGATTATATTCCATATTGGACTCATGTTTTTTATGATCATTTTAGAAAACAGTAGAACACGGATGTAGCGAACTCGGATATAGCTAACAATCGGATATATTGAACAAATTTTTAAGTCCTGTCAAAAGCCCTATGAATGGTGGCCAAACTTGAGTAGCAAACACCGGATATAGCGAACTAAATTCTTTGGTCCCTTGGAGTTTGTTATATCCGTGTTCCACTGTTCTTCTGCCACTTCAACAACATTTTGATCATTTTTGGATTATGTGTATACAGAGGCATTGATTCCTTTCTTGTTTTTTGCTGTTGTTCGGTCATCATTGATACTTGAGCTAAATCCTATTGGTTGACAGTACTCTTGGAAAAAAATGTTTTTTTTAAGACATCTTTTTGAACATGATGAAATTCTTGAAATATTATTCACAATTCAAAAAAACTGGAAATGTTTTTAATATCTGCCGTTGTTTAATTACATCATTCAGAAGTATAACTAGTGATCTTATGACCGAACGACCCCTGATCCCTAATAACAAGTGCAATAAGGGTCGCGTAAATCCGCCATAAAGAATCTGCTTAGGTAAACATGACCCTTTGAGTTTTTCAGGCATAAATCTTGGTAGCCCGACTTCATTATCATAATTAGCTTTCCGTGGACTTAGGTTTTGTTGCCTCTTTCCGCTCCGATGAAGTCTTTTGTTCGGGAAGAAACAGTTCAACACTCTCGAGTTTGTAGGACGTCTGATTTAGACAGACGCACAGACAGACAGATGGGGTGATAGTTCACAAACAGATTCGCTGATCGCTGTTTTTTGCGATGGCCCCCTTTTAGTTGATAATTAGCAGATCATGGCCTAAATCTTTAATCCTAAGAATAATTCGTCAGGCAGAAGGTTAATGGTTTCTGTATAGCTGATAATCATGGATTAAGACCTTAGTCTTGGAATAATCAAGCTGACTAAAGGTTAAATGCTTTTTGCCTTTATTATTATTATTATTTGGAAAATGTTTTTATTTTCATATTCAGGTATTAATAGAATCATCAATATGTCAACATTGTAAACATTTTGGTTTTAATATGCAAATCTAGCACTTGACTTCAAGCGTATGGTGTAGCATTTTCTTCTCTAAGTTCAGAATCTGAAAGGGAATCAATGTTAGATGAACAGAAACAGAGAACAGGAACAGATGGGTATATTGGTGATGAGACACCATCCGTTCTTCTCTCTTACATTCAAACCCAGACTAATCTTTAATGAACTGGCTAACATGAATAATTAATATTGGCTGTTATGAAAAGAACTTTGTGATCCCTGTGGAATATGTTGGACGAGCTTGGCCAAAAAAAGTGTAAAGGCTTTTAAACATTTATCCAAGTTTAATTACCTTATGCAGGTGTGCTTGTAATAATACTGTGAACGTAAAGATCATGTTGCCTTAATGTTGGTCGGTTTCAGGGAGGCGTATGTTGCATTTAACAAGTTTGATTTCTCTGCTTTGACATGCAAATTGTCAATTGATAAGCAGTGTAGCTCTGAGAATGATTACATAGATTATCAGTGTAGGCAAGGTCCTGACTGAAGATTTAGATTATGAAATCAAATTTAAATTTAGGAAATAATTTGTTATATATATATTATTATGGTGAGGATCTTTTTTTCATATTTACTCTTGAAAATCATTGCACGTAAATGAAAATATATTTTGAAGCTTCATTAAAATAGTTGATTTAAAAAAAATTGAATTTAAATTGCAAATTATATATGTATAGGTTAGCTTGTTTTCAATTAGTTTACTTTTGATAACGATTGCATATGTAATAAATGTAGATTAACTTCCTTGATATAAAGGCTCCTTTGAATTGTCATTAAAACTAAATTCAGATCTTGGTACATCTTTAATAACAATTCGTGACATGGTGTCACTTCAATAATTAAGTTCATCAAGCGTTCTATTTGGGTCCTGAAAGAGTTAAACTTTTTGTCAATGATCACAAAGATTCTTGGTGAAATTAAGTATTTTTGATCCACAAGATTCAGTTGTGAAAATGTTTTGCTAATTGATGTAGACAAGGTGTTAGAATGTCACAGATTATTTTTACAATCTGTTTCATAGTTTAAGATTTCAATTGTGAAACAAGGTGTTACAAGTTTAAGTGAATCTTGATTTAACAGATTAATTCAGTGAATTTGAGAGATTAATTATTTTGAATCATTAGATACCTAATCAATTTAGACAAAGTGTCATGATTTGAAAGATTGTTTTTGCAGCTGTTTTTTAAAGGGGCAGTAGCACGTTTTTTGATAATTTTATGTTTTAAATATTTCACTTATACCTGTAAGTTTATGCTAAATTCATCATTTTGACAGTGTCAGAAATCTCATTACACAAGCCAATCATCCATAGTCAGAAGACAAAGTATGAAGATACACATAAAATCCATTGGCGACCATTTTTTGTGAACACCTTTAATTCATTTTGTGTAAGAAAAAGGAATCGCATGGCTAAACTTAACGTTATATATTTGAATTATTACTGCTTATTATTGTCTTTCAATTGGAACCATTAATTTTAATTTTCCTGACTTCACCTAATATTTCCCTATAAACGTGCTACTGCCCCTTTAAAGGTTGTATCCATTGAATGTGATATTCAAAGATTAAGTGAGCAAAGTTCAATATAAACGTTAATTTTGATGAAAATTAGTTCTATTAGTTTAAAACATAAAAAATTTCATGAAAATGCAGATATAGTTTTCAATGAGGTTAATTTTTTTGAACAGATGATATCAATAGGCATATTATTACTAATATTTTATTCATAAAAGTGAAAATGATAAAATATTCATGAGCATTCAGTGCCTCTTAACAAATTGTCACGATTTGTTTTTTTATTTATTAATTAATTTGTATTCATCAGCTCGTTTAGTTTGTTAAGTGTTATTTATCACTGTCATTTGTTAGTAATATGATCCTAATTGCATGTACAACCAAATCTTGGTGTGGTGTATGAATAATTAAATCTGGCAACCAATTCAACTAACCATGATATATGATACTTATGTGCCAACTCCAGACTTTCTCAAGTCCGATATGGGATTGGCAGCAAACTTGAACAACACCTTTAAAGGTTTGATAATTAGAAAAAGATTGAAAATTCTAGCCTAGTTTTTGCCTCCTAGTACATTGCCTATTTTAAAAAAATATTTGATTATATACCGGACAAAGTAATAAATGGATATTTGTATTTTTAGGCCCAAAAAATAATGAATTGATTTGCAGAATCTCCTCACATGACTAATTTTGAAAAAAATCTACACAGCTTCTTCTGCCAAATTTGTCCATACAACTGTTAAATAAGGGAGGAAAAATCAGGTGTTTTTATCCACTTTCTACCTATTTGGCATACCTGATTTCATCTATATTAGTGCAAATTTGCTTTTATTTTTTTTAGACACAACTTTGTCTGGCTGAATGATTCATAACTTACCGGTAGTATATTCTGAGATTCAATCGATAAACGGATGAAAATATGTACTGATGAGTGATGACAATATATATATTATTATAATGTATATATGTTTTCTTATGTGGAAACAATCCGTTTTTTTGTCAATTACTTTTTTTTTCCAAATCTTTACTTGGATTTATATTTTTAATAATTTAAAATTAAGTCAATTTTTTCCATATTCATTTATGACTAGTACAGGGAATATTTATGAAAAGTCGAGTATCTAAATATCATATTTTGATTAAGAATTAGAAAAATAAAACATTTGTGTTATGAACAGTTTTTAAGTATATTCCAAGATTTCTATGATACTGGTTTGTGAATTGCACTATAACTTTGTGATAATTGAAATAAACAGCTGGCTAGTGCATTGTTAAATTATTTTCATTTTGTTGTTGTTGAAATAGTTGATAGCAAGATTTTTCTGTCGATAAGTGTGTAACATATGTTGTTCTTATTGCATATATTTTTTCTTTTCTAAAATCAAGAAAATATTCATAAATATTTGTTGTTTATTATGTAGATTATAAAAATTAATCTCTTGTTTTTCAACTTCTTTTATACTTCGAATCTCATAAATTTCATCGCAGGAATCATGTTAATACACAGAAATATTTTTAATTTGTAATAACAATGGTTTTTCTCAGCATCCCTCCACGTTTGGTTAGCCAGGCTTAACTAATGAAATCTCTGTTTGTAGCCCGTCAGGCCATGAAATTACACAGCTAATATTAATCATAATTCATAATTCTATTCCCGCCATGCTTCGTAGCTTGCTATCTGTCACCTGGTCCTGAAAGTTAATTTGATTATTTAAGCATGGGTCATAGGTCACCTGAGGCACATATGGTAATTAGTTCCCCTTACCAAAGCTCTGCAGGGGTTCAAATCCCCGCAAGGACCAACGGTGAACGTTTACAGTTAATCGAGAGGGGTTCAGGTCAAAGGTCGTGGCAGATCAGCTCCAATTGGGAACCTTCCAGGAGCTTGAATAAACATTGTGAATGAATTTTTATGAATGCTATAAATAATGAATGATGAAAAAAGTCTAATTGAAACGGAATTTGATTATTTTTTTGTTTGAAAAAAAATGTTGTAAAATATAGTTTTGATTCATGATTTTTGCAAACAAACTTGTTTCTGTGATAAGATCTTTGCTTTCATAAAAGTAATAATTCAAGCCTTTTTGGTAACATTAAACAAATTTTGTGTGTGTTTATATACATTCAATTGATGATTGATTTGCAATATACCGGTACATCTAAATATGAATAAAATAAAATTGCAATTACAAAATTGGACCATGACTGCTTTGAGAGGCAATTGGAAGTTGGTGAGATGAAATAGATGGATTCAATGGATTTACAACTTCTGTGTTGTAAGGTTGCAACATTTCGTTCTAGAAGCATGCTTATCAAGAATTGGAATATAATATTTTTTTCTTTACATAATGAAAAAGTTTGCCTCATTTCTAAAGAAAAGATGCGCTGGACTACAATGAAAAAATTGTCTCCTTTGTAAAAAGCAATTTTTGCTATTATGCTGCCTTGTTTTTTTACTGTCAATATCGTGAAGTCATCCACGCACGTCATCATCTGGCGATGACAACCCCGGTAACACTCTTGCCGTGTGGGAAATCTTGTTGATTGGTGTCGATTATCTTCCAAAGTGATTATTTAATTAAGTAGCTTTCTCAAACTCTTGACTGGTGACCCAATAAGGTCCATCCCAAGTTGTAGTTAATGTGTCGGAAGACTTAACGAGCAGACCGCTAACCAAGGTCACCGCTTTTGGGATTTAAGCTTCAAAAGTTAATTTTTTGAGGATTTTTTTTCTAAAAATTGGATTACATCTTTAGAAGTGGCAGGTTGTAGTTAAATAGAAGGTTATGAAAATTAGTTTAAGGTTGTAAGCGTTACAATATTTTTAGTTGTTTCGGATATTGTTTGAAAAATTTATTGGGAATGATTTTTCATGTTGATCATTTTATGTTTATTTTACCTCTTATTACTTTTGTGTATCCTTTGAACTATCATAATAATCATCATCATCATCATCAGCATCATCATCTTGTGACATTACTTCTTCATCATGATCATCATTACTACATAATGATCATCATCATTTTGTTACCTTATTTCATCATCAATTCTACATCATCATCATCATCATCATATAAATCATTATAATCATCTAAATCATAATCATCATCATCATCATCATCATCATCATCATCATCATCATTACTAAATCATCATCATCATCATCATCATCATCATCATCTTGTTACATTTCTTCTTCAATATGATCATCATTACTACATTATGATCATCATTTTGTTACTTTATTTCATCATCAAATCTACATGCTCATCATCATCATTATCATCATCATCATCATCATATTCACACTCAAGGAATATATTTGATATACAAATACCGGAAGTTTGACATTTGAGTTTGTTCACAAGGACTATTTATCTAGCAATTATTGAGTAAAAAGTTAAAGCCATGTTAGATACTTTAAGTCTACAAGCCGTAGTCAGTTGCGAGTAACTTATGAAAGATTGCACAAATAAACCTTTGTCTAGAATCTGAAAGCTTATTATGCTAGGCCAGTGTGACAACAGTAAGGTTACAAATATTACATACGTAACAACAAGAGGCTTATGGTTACATCGCCTGTTAACAAACGCAATCCTTGTGACCTGTCACGTCTTTCAAAGTTACGATGAATTATCACAAATGTATTAATCCAATTTCCACAAATCATCCTATTATGAAATGTGTCACAACAACGAAATAGGGAATTAGGTCTCTCCTAATGATCTTCAAGGTCAAGGTCAGTTTAATCACCTCCTACACCAGTCACATGACTAGGTCACATGACCAACCTTAATGTCTACAATATAAATGCTGAGTTTCAGTCTCCTTTTGAGTTAAATTCTGCCTTTAATAGATAGAAAATGCATAAAAACAAGTCACAATTTTTTCGTTGAAAATACTAACCAACAGTCGACTTAAACGTTTGTATTTTTCAAGAAGACATACAAAAGACAGCATAAGAAATTATAATTAGTTTATGGGGCATACCTGCAATCACACTTAAATAATTTTTTTTATTAAAGATTTATTTTCAAGCAAATTCATGAAATATAAATGGTGAACGGCTGTTTGGATTGGATTGATACAACCTTAGCATTCAGGATCTGAATATGAAATTACATTAGTTTTAAGTTTTAGTGCCTTTTAGACCAGGATTGCCATCATGTTATGTGTCTCTAAACCTACTTGTATGTCCATATCTTGGTAGTGGTAATATCTGTGACAATTAGTTCTAAACAATTCTGAGCGGATTATTTACAAGTTAATTGACTCCTTTAATAACAACAAAAACAGGGATTGGTCATTTGCTATTCTAGAATTAGTATTTGAACCTCATATGCCGAGGATATCGGCCTGAGCGCAATAAAGTTCTGTTCTGGAGAATGACAAAGTTTAGTACTCATAGGCACTATCAACCGATGCCTATTATTCACATTTAATACTAGATTGAACATATAATCTTCAATAGAGAGTAAAACATCCAATAACCCAATTAAATTGTTTTTGGCAAAATAAGGTATGGAGTATCAAGCAAAAACCTTAATGAGCCATTTTAGTGTGAACACTTTTCTTCCAATACAAGACCCGGGTTCTCTAAGTAGAACGTAATTGAGTTAATTTGTTAATTTGAAGGAAATGGATTTATGTTTCTTTACTGAACTAGGTAGCTGTTTTAGAACTCATATTATTGATACATAAAGATTGTTGTTCATTAGAAACATCTGTTGAAAGATCCCTTTATGTCCATTTAAAAATGTTCTACATTGGCGTTAATGCTATCTGATGAATTTCCACTATCATAGTAATTTGTGACATGATAAAAGACTTTCTAAACAGTTTTTATCTTCGTCAAATGTCACATTTATTGCAATACAAAGGTCATCTTTCCGTTGATATTGTCTTTAAAATACCAGTCTGTATATTATACATATGCCTCTCAAAAACTTCAAATTGAATATACATGATGATAATTATAATAATATTAACAATGTTTTAGCCTTATATCAAGTGAGAGGACTTGCTGTTAATTATTCCCCTGAAGGAATTAAATGTTCAAAGCAGCTACCTACCGTAACTCTTCACACTACCATATAGGATTGTACTTCTTGTGTTCATGTACCCATCTCATGGGGCAGTATCCTTTTTTCAGAAAAATTAATAGATCTCACAAAAATAGAAACATTTCCAATCGCAAAACACTGATTTTAGTCAAAGGAAGCCGTTCTAAACTTATGTGCCATATCGAGTAAAGCTAAGCAAATCCATTTCTCAATCTCAAATGCATGAAAGGTGTTCACACAGAAATGGCAGCCAACAGTTTTTGCATGTTACAAAAATAGAAACATTTCCAATCGCAAGACAATGATTTTAGTCAAAGGAAGCAGTTCTAAACTTATGTGCCATATCGAGTAAAGCTATGCAAATCCATTTCTCAATATCAATGCATGAAAAGGTGTTCACACAAAAATGGCAGCCAACAGTTTTTGCATGTATCTTCATAATTTCTTTTGTTACTAAATTGAGAAATTAGATGTTTGATCCTCTGAAAATTATAATTTGTCTTCAACTGATAATATATTAATTAGGAAAGATTTGAAGAAATAAGATTAAACAAAAACCCTTCTAGCTCTTTTTTGTCCATTTGTCTCAAGTCAATAATATGATTTCATGCTTATCTTTGATCTTGCATATTTTGTATCTTTTCTATTTTCTGAGACTAAAATAAAGGCTAGTATGACATAATTGTGACAAGAACTGTCGAAACTGAACAAGGAAAACATGCTTTTTAAATTTTAGCAGGTGAAACAAATTTATGACATGGACGTGCCACTTGAGTTTTTTAAAACTAATTTTTTTACTCCTTTGGTTTTAACTAAATTTATGTCTTTTGTGTGTTTAGGGGTGACTTGAAACTGTCAAATGTTGCTTTTGTAAAGTGAATTCATTTTAAGGTTTAACATTTATTTTCTATAAAGATTCATAGATTCAATTTGTTTTAGAAAAGAAGATCTTCCATTAATTTGACATAATATGTATTATAATATATTATATATAGTATAATAATTTGATATAAGTTTATATAATGTCATTTAAAAAAATTAAAATCACAAAAATATTACACAAAAAGAATGAAAACCAATAGATGATATATCCAGTTATAGAGCTCACTTATCCATTCAGTAAGAGCTAGATGCTCAGGGTACTTATTGATTCCATATCTGTTTAAATCTGATCAGGAACTTCACATTTCAAGACCTGAGAAAAAATCCTGTATATATGATGTTTGATACTTTTCCACATTGTTAATATTTTTAATTTAAGAAGTGTTTCATGTAATCCATTTGAGAGATTTAGAAAAATTCATCACAAACTCAAGACATGAAGTAAAATATGATTAATAAAATTATTTGATACTTTTCCACATTGTTAATATTGTAAATTTAAGAAGTGTTTCATGTAATCCATTTGAGAGATTTAGAAAAATTTATCACAAACTCAAGACATGAAGTAAAATATGATTAATACAATTATTTGTTTGCTTTGGCTTAGATTTCATATTGTGAATTACAGTTTTTATGTTATTCATTTAAGAGTTTAGTTGACTCTCTAATTTCAATTGTTTTCTGAGTCACACTTCCTAATCAAACTGAACCAGGAAATAAAGGTTGGATTAGTCGTCGGCTAATCCTGGTGTAGATTTCATTCATCTTAAAAACTGAAGATGTTTCTTCTTTCATATATTTCTTTATAATTACTTGATGAGAATATGAAAAATATAATAATTCATTCCTAGAAAAATGTTAGGGATGTTTGAATGATAGAGATAACTTGAATTAGGAAAATGATTTTTCCATAAGTATTAGTTCCGCCTATTATTCATTTTTAGAGGAAGAGAGTTTGAAAAATATATTTTAATTAATTCCTATAAGAAAGACAGGGATGACATTAATGTTTAAAGGGAAAGATTTGTTAAATGAGGAGGAAATAATTTCACTAAAACTAAATATTTTTCTTGCATTTATTTCTTAAAACTTTAAGGAAGAGAAATTTAATAATATATCTTATTTACTGTCAGTAAGCAAGTGGTTACAACTTGGTTTTGGAAGATGTTTTGATTTGAGAGAAATAAAGTTGAGAATGTATTTTGTTCCCTCTTTTTATTGTTTAGCCTGTTGTCTGCTGGATTCTTTTGAATTTTTTGCTTGGAGCCTCAAAATTGAATTTTTTTATCAATGACCTCACATTGGTATATCTTAGGGATGACATTAATAGTAAAAGGGTAAGATTTGTTGAATGTGTAGGAAATAATTTTACTTAAACTAACTATTCTTTTTTCATTTGTTTCTTAAAACTTTAAGGAAGAGAATTTTGTACATGCATATCTTATTCACTGTGGGGAAAAAGTAAGGGTTACAACATGATTTTGGTAGATTTGTTGAGTTTAAAGAAAAATAAAGTTGGAAATGTATTTTGTTTCCTCTTTTATGGTTAAAATGCAAGATTTGACCCCAAAAAATTGTTTTACTTGCTAAAAAGAGTGTGAGTGAAAAGCTTTTTTTAACTGCTTTCAATCTATTTATGTTTTTGTCTGAGATGCCATTGTTTATATTTTTATACTCAGTTTTATTGTTTAAGTAAATGTAATTTCCATATTAGATTTGAAAAACATATTGCATAATTAGGCGTATCTGTATTATCGACAGTTATGTGCATTATATTTCAGCCTATCAGGATAATTATTGATAGCTTGAGAGCGCATGCACCCCCAAGAAAAATGCACAATAGAAGTACATTAAACCCAGTGATCTATTTCTTAAATAAAAGATGTACCAATCAGAATCAAGCGAGCCCAAACCATCCAATCATCTGTGACCATAGCTGTCCATTGCCTAACCACTATGGAATTATCACAAAGTGATGTCTAAATGCTTGGCTTAATGCATAAATAATTTGCGTGTTTATTTTTCATCTTTGTATATTAGCGGTCATAAGGGGCTGGTGTTAATATTTACAACCATGCCACGAGCACATCTAATCCTTAAGGTAATTACAGAGATTAATTAACAAAACGCATGTCTGGCTTTTAAGAGAGCAATTTATTGTAGCATAGGCTAGGGTTATTCTTGTGTAAACTCGCACAATAGGAGACACGAACAGGAGAAAATATACAATAACCATCAAAAGGTGTTATTTTCATAATAAATGAATTGTAACATTGTTTTTTATGGAATATTATCGCTAGGTTTATACGCTCATACTGCGATAAATTCTAAATGAATGTCTCTCTATGAACTCAAGTTGCATAAGAATTTATGTATCCTTTATGTATATCTCGGGCTATGACTGATAAATAATAGATAACTTGATAGTTTTGGATCATGTGAAGCCACATTTGTACTTCTGAGTATTTCCTTATAGTAGAGGCGTGATGGTATATTGTATTTATGAATCATGATACTTAATCTGATACACATCATGATAGATTCTCTGTTTTGTAATGCGTATCGTTGACTTAAAGGGGCAGTAGCACGTTTTTTGATAATTCTATATTTTACATTTTTCACTGATAATTGTAAGTTAATGTTAAATGTATTATTTTGACAGTGTCAAAAATCTCATTACACAAGCCAATCATCCATAGTCACAGAACAAAGTATGAAGATTCATGTAAAATCCACTGGCGGCCATTTTTTGTGAACCCCTTTAATTAATTTTATGTAAGAAAAAGGAATCGCATGGCTAAACTTTACGTTATATATTTGAATTATTACTGCACCATTTAGTTTAAATACATTGTCTTTCAATCGGACCCATTAATTTTCATTTTCCTGACATCACCTTATATTCCCCCTAAAAACGGTCTACTGCCCCTTTAAAAATGGCTTATTGCTGAAAGATTAGAGTATTTATCAAAAGTTTGTTTTATTTTGTCAAAAAATTTGAAATAGGATAACATGATGTGTGTCATATTGATTTGTACAGCTATGAGATATCGAAATTGTGAAAAATCTGTATCGTCTCACCTCTACTGAATAGGTATACAAATGATGATTCATTAACTAAATTGTTTATTTTGTTTATCTGTTTTTACATAATTTATTTCATTAAAATTTGTAATGACTTTATATCATTAAAATTGGATTATGATTATTTCTCTTTCTTTATTCTGAGTGCTCAAATTTTATTTTGATATTTTATTTCCTGATTGAATGATCAATGAAATTAATGTATTATTTCAACAATTAATTAACTGTAGGTAATATCAATCACTAAGCAAATATGAGCTTATGATTTGATAATTGAACCAACAATGATTACTATAGGTGAAATTCCCTTCTACACTTTTGTCTGTAAAAAGACAGCCAAGAATAACCGAAGTGCATTTCCTCCCACTTATCATCAATAAATATGTTTGATGATGTTGAAATAAAAATTTATTTCAGAAAAAAGGATTCATTATTGAGTTATTATCTTTGATACTGTAATGATATTTCTGAAAATGATTATCATTATCATTAATAATGATAATCATCATTGCTATTATGATAATCCTCATGTCTAATTTTATCAATAGTGATAATCATCAGTCTTTTGATGTTAAGATGATGTTACTTGTGTTATCATTAATATAATTCATGCCTTTAATCGCAGCCTATATCTAGTTAATGATAATCATATTGTAATAGATAATAAAACAATATGATACAATTAATACAATAATATTCCACTTACCTATTTCTTCAGCAATTTTGACGGTTGGGTGGATCACGGACAAATCAAAATCACTCATCCGTGACCATATTGATTAAGCCGATGTCTTCATCAGCGTTACGGTAAATCCAAACAGCTGGTGACCCCCAAGAGGTCAAATTGTCGCCAAAATGTGCTGAAATTTAACGAAAAAAGTTGTTCACTAAAAGTGTCTCTTTTAAAGCTATTCGTGATGAATTTGTGAAACTGCGAATAGTGAGCAAAACGGTGGTGTTTCCTCTGCCGATTTTAAAAATTTAATCACATTTTAAAATCTAATCGACAGCAGCGTCACCTAAGAGAGGACAGTCTTCACAGAAAGTTGAGCGTCAAGTTTTCCAGTTGTCAAGGAGTTCTCTCAGCCGGCCCTTCTCATGCCCCTGATAACATTTTTGTGGTTTTCCTGTTTTTTTTACTCCTTCATTGACAAAAGAGTTTGCTCATCTGTGCATGTTTTTCTTTAAGAATTGTCAATGGTGATTGGTCTGAGGACCATAAATCATGGATATAATCTGATAGATAGATCCAAAAGCTCTGCAGACTAGTCATTCCATGTTATATCCCATCCTTCCAAGCATATCCACATGCTTAGAAAGTTTCAACAAACAAAAGGGTAGGTGTTGATAGTTGGAGGCACATGTAGACCTGCTTTTGTTGCTTAGCCCAACTTGTGGTATAAAGGAGTGGTAACATACCATCCCAACAGCATAGGATCTCTGATTGGTCAGTTTGACTGCCCAAATGGGTCATGTGACCTGGTGGCGGGATGGTGCTCTTGATGTGGTCAGATGTATAAGCTTCGGTGGATGGCTGTCTCTTTGGTGCCATGAGTCTTTGCTCGATATTGAATCATGGCTGCACTGCTCTTGTAAAGATTGTGGTTTCTGAATCTGTTTGGCAAATGAAGTTTCCTCTGTTTCTATGCTTTGCCACTCCTTGTGGTTTTTGCCTCGACTGATCTATCATACCGGTGAATAAGTTTATAGTTTGCCACACAATCCGAGGTACTTGCCGCAAACTTTCTGCCCATGGCTAAAGGAGGGGAGTTTATTATGGTTAAAGTAACTTATTTGTAGATATATGATGAGTGGTGTGAATATACATAGAGTTTTTCATTCACGTGATACATGAATTAAGTGATACTTAAATTAAGTCTACATTCAATCATATTTCAAATTTTCTTTCTGATCTGAGAAAATTAAACCCTTCATATGCTAAAACTTTTCGGATAGCTTATCATGAAACAGATGCTATTTAGTGAATTTTCTGACGCTTGAGTTGTGAGACAGTAAAATTGCCACTACTGAGCAACATAATGAAAAAAACTAAAATTCAAAGCACTGAATAAAAAATAAATTCTTTTAATTCAGACATTTTAGTGGACTTAAACATTGTGTCATAGTAAAGGAATTAATTTAACCCTTTCATCCCTACTAGGCCATTTTTTTTCAGACTAAAAAAATTTGTTATTGTTTTCTTAGGGGAGAAAGGGTTAAGTATGTTATAAAAAGGTAAATGGGTTAAACACAAATATAAAGAAACTAACTGATTGCTTTTTCAAAATTGTAGGTTATCAAACCTTGGTAATGCTATGTTTGTATGCATTTTGTTTTCTTTGTAAAACAAATTTACAGGAAAAATATAAGGCTTTATGTACAAGTGTTGTTGCACATGCAAAGAAAATGTAGTTTCCCCATGTGCTGCATATATGTTTTAAAATTTTATGTTTGAAATCATTTCGGTTAAATCTAAGGCTTTTAATGGTTAACATACATATTTTGGTATTTTCAAGACGAAATAGAAGTGAAAACATGCATGCACTGCTTTATGTTTTTTTTAAATTAAGATTTTGGTATGAACAATAGATTTTGATTTTACTTCCCTCAGAAAATTAAATGGTTTCAGGATGTATGAGAATGCAATTTCATCAATAAGGTTATGTATATTAAAGGGGCAGTAGCATGTTTTTTGATAACTTTATATTTATTTTTTTTCACTGATAATTGTAAGTTAATGCTAAATGTATTATGTTGATAGTGTCAACATCTTATTACAGAAACCAATCACCCATAGTCAGATGACAGTATGAAGATTCACATAAAATCCATTGGCGGCCATTTTGTGTGAACACCTTTAATTCATTTTGTGTAAGAAAAAGAAATCGCATAGCTAAACTTTATGTTATATATTTGAATTATTACTGCTCCATTGGGTTTTAGTACATTGTCTTTCAATTGGAACAATTAATTTTCATCTTCCTGACATCTCCCTATAATTTCCCCCTAAAAACGTGCTACTGCCCCTTTAATATTAATTTCCGTTTTATATATTTTCTTTGTAACTGACAGATATGATGGGATTGTAAATGAGCATGTAAATGATTAAGTGTACTGTTGATATGCATATGACGTCTTTCTTTGCATTTTCTTTGTTCTCAAAATGAAAGTAGTAAACCTAGTTTATATGTTTTAACTTTGGTTTTTATGAGTGACACTTTCAATATAGATGGGAGTTAAGAATGAATAAGCATTTTTTCTGTTAAAAAAAGTTAATGTTATATAGTTTTTGGGAAGGTTATGAAATATATCATTATTAAAACTGTTTTTATATATATAATGTGTTATAGTTTCTATTGTAGATACTATTAGGTGTATGAGTTGATACCATTTATTATGGAGCATGTATGACTGATGAATGTGTATTTTGAAGTGATTAATTTATTTGTAAAGTCATAATTAATATACAGCAGTTCCATAAGTATGAGTCTGTCAGCTAGGGTTTTCTCATATAATTAAAGGTATAAAATCTCTCATTTTATAATTTCCTAAAATTTTCATGAATGTTTAAAAATCTTTAAAAAAAAAATCAAAATGTTCAAATTTAATTCCAAAAGTAGAATAATATTTTTTGTTGATTGATGAATGATGAGGTTTAGTGACATAAAAGTCCCCATAATGATAGCTACGTAGATAATGGTTAAAATCAAAACATTAGATGTTTTATTTACAAGTTTATGATTTAACATGATTCAGAAATTCTTAGAGTTTTTATGAATTGTAAATTGTGATGTCTTTTCATGTGTTTACCTGATATTGAACCAATTAAAATGTTTTTGCAAATGTTCATGTTTTTTCTTGAAATTATGATTATTTTGAAAAAAACAAAAAAACTTTATTTATAGAAAGTGACTCATTAAGTTGCTGATGTGGCTTCTGTCACTAGTGGATCCAAGATGGTTAAGTTTTACCATGTGTTGTAGTAGTGTATATTACTTTGTCCAGATGAGTCACAAAAGTCTATTGCTAAATGGTTAAAACAGATTTCAGTAAATTGTGACTACTATGATTTTCCCTGATGGAGATTTTTGTCTGAGTTTTGGATAATTTATATGTAGATATTTTAGATATTTATGTAACGATATTTGAGATATTTAGGATATTTTATATTTAAATATTTGAGATATTTGAAATATTTGAGATATTTGAAATATTTGAGATATTTGAAATATTTGAGATAATTTCTATTTAGATATTTTAGATAATTTCTATTTAGATATTTTAGATAATTTAAAATTTTTTTTATTATTAAAGTTAGATATTTTCTTTGAAAACAAGGAGAAAGATGTCATGAACAACACTTTCTTGCTGTGGCGACTAGATTTTGTTAACATTTTATACCGGTACTTTATTTTCAAGAAAACTCCTTGTTTTTATGCTCTATGTTCTGAATAACAGATTTTGGTTGCAGTGATCTGTAGATTCAAAGACAAGCAGACAGACGATGATTTTAACACTTTTGAATTAATGAATGTAAGACTATTCCTACTGGCCAGGAATCTCATACAGAAACACATAATCAAAGACTGAAAAGAGGTTCCACAAGGATAAGCCACCGGTGATATCAATCAATAGTTTATTTCCGTCTCACTTGTGTACATGCTTATGTGATAAAGCCCTCATTGGATTCTGTGATTCAGCAATTGCAGATTGAATTATTGAAATAGACTCAATGCAGATAAAGGTCTGACTGCAAAAATGCATTTCATGTCTAATACAATCCACAGAATTTTCTGTTTAAGTTTGATTTGAAGAGAAAACAAGAAATTTGCATTTAATGACAAGATTATGTATTGACTCCTCAAAAGAAACTAAAAACTTGTCATAAAATAATTTTTTCACAACGTATTTTAATAATTTCACAAATCTATTTATAAAAAGAGTTTATAGTAGAAAATAGTGGAAGTGGAAAACAATCGAATTTACCTGTTATGAGGTACCTTTTACCTCCTAAATTTGCAGGATAATATGAAGAATGTAGACAAATTTATGCAGAATTGGGTAAAATAAAAATGCTGCAGAACTGTTTAGAGTTCTCCACAGTACCCAGGAAGGAGTGATTATAAAAAGAGGAGCCTGGTTTTCCTGTCGATGAAAGTTTAATAAGTTTATTTCAATTCAACATGTAAAAGAAAATGGTATGTAACTGTGGAGTCACCAGGGATTGGATCTTTTGGATGGGCAAGAGAGGGTTAGTAAGAGAGTTTTTTTAGGGGTTGGGATTGATGTTTTCAACTGAAAGGACTCTTCCTACGGATGCAATAGCTGAGTAAGTCATTATGCAAAGGGCAGGGGTTCACCTATTTCACTCGATAAAAAAGAAGGGAGGGGGGGGCACTCTTGGGGGTCAACTTTTGAAATAAGAAAAAATTCTTCCATCTGAAGGGGGTTGTTGGGGTTTGAAAAGAGGGGCCCCTATAGCTTGAGAGTGGAGACAGTGTGACGAGTGACACTTATTTCACCTAATATAAAGGGTGTGGGGGTGGGGGGAGCACTCTTACTTTAATAAACTATTATTTATGTAGCGCCAATATCCAGCTAAAAAAACACTGCTCATAGGCGCTTTGGGTTTTCCCTTGATCATTGGTTAGCGTTTCTTCATGAAACATTTTTTTTCCATCTCAACTCCGGGGGGATCATACAACACTTGCAGTCATGTAACGCACAGAGTTAATATCACTCTCAATCCTTACGAGGTACCAATTTACAGCTTGGGTCAACTGTTGAAATAAAAAAAGTGTTCCTTCTAAAGGGGGTTGTTTGGAATTAAAACCCCTAAAAATCTGACACTGGAGTCACCACATAGGGGGAGGAGGGGTTTAGGGAGGGGTAAGTAATACCACAAAGGTTACAGGGGGGAGGGAATGAGCGAAGGGTCCCCCTATCGCTGGAGAGTGGAGACAGTGTGACGAGTGACAAGTTACCGTTACAAGTTTGTGTGCAGCTTCCTTCTTGCCAGAGAGGCTCATTGCAAGTTATGGCATGTCCTGTATGCTGCATGGGGAATTTATCTAGTTGTATGTGCACAGACTACACAGACTTTTGTTTTGGGTTTTTTGTTTGTTTTTGTTTTTTTGCAATTTTGATTTTGTTTATTATTAGAAACAACACTCAAGAATTTAACATTATAGTCTGTTGAAGAATAATTTAAATTAATGTTTATATTGAAAACCTTAAATTCTGTTGTGTTTTGCAAACGACAGGGTTCGAATAATTTGCGTTTATGACTTTCATTTTAATCTTATCTGTGTTTTGATTTGGTTTTACTATGAAAGGAATGTAGAAACATGAGGGCATTCCAAAAACATAATGTCCTTTAGCAGAATAAAATTTAAAAAAGAAAACCCCTAGCAGAATAAAATTTAGAAAAAGAATACCCTTATCGTACTAATTTGTTTTGCTATGTTATTCAACTCTATTGCAACGTTCCGAATAATTATTTGAAAAAGTTGAAAAATTAAGCTTAATTGAAAATATTATTTATAATATTATGTTGTACAAATAAAACTAAATGATTTAAAATGAAATGTCAGAACTTATGAAAATAAGATGTCTATTCAAACCTAAAAAAATAATAAATTTATTATACAATTAAAAATTACCAAAATCCAATAATTTTTTTTATTCATAAACAATTATCAAAATTTAGAGTCATAATTAAAAAATGATTATAAAACCACAAAAACTCACCTTCCGCAGGCCAGTAATTGTCCCAGGTGATGAGTTTTGCTATATGAATGTAATGTCGGACGACCAAAACCAAAATGATTTAATCCTATTCATACGACCTTGTTGTTTCTCATTAAGACCATCTCTCGGTAGTTATTGCATGTTCAGCCTGTTAACAAACAAGCCTTATTCCTACATCCCCTATGGAATGTGAGACCATGTAATGGCTAGCCTATTGTCATTAAATTAAAAAAAACTTTACCAACTTCCTCCTATTCCTAACCTTTCCTGTTGGTTTTTATGTCTTTTCAGAAGGCTGCTGTTTGATTTGATAAAGATGTGATAAGAATTTTATTAAAAGGTTTTCCAAAATTATTGCCTGTTCTCATGCTTATTGTTTCAGAAAGTCTATTTGAAGAAAATATTTCTTTATATCATTTAATTTATCTATTTGATTAAAATGATTCTTTATGTTGTTTTATCATATAATTCATTTAAGGTGTAAAGTTTTAAATGTTTTATTTGTTAAGTTGATTATTTATGATGCCATGACTGTTCCAAAGGTTTCAGGTTAACGTGTAAAATGTAATATTTTGGTATTTTAAGAAGTTAAACAAATAAGAGAAAAATGGTGCATAATTTTTTTCTCATGGTTTATAAAGTTAATGGATTTATTGAGAGATATTTCATATTCAACTAGAACATTACAATTACTTTTTTACCTTCAAACAGTTCGAAATGATTATTAATTAAGTATTATAAGAGTATTGTATAAAGTATGTAGTTTTGAGGAATTGTTTTATTCCTTTTAAAGTGATTAAAAAATTATTGAAACAATTAAAATACAATTTGTTGATAAATTGTACATTTACATTGTATACAGAAATAAGTTCAATCACAAATAGATAATCAAATATTTAAAATACATGATGAATTCAACACACTAAATTTTCAAGTGATGAATGAAAATTCACAATGGAAGGAATTTAAGAAATCGCACACAGGAAATTCCATTTCTTTGAAAGCTATCGATAGCAAGCAATAACACAGGTGCACTTGCAAGAAAAATATTTTCCAATCTTTTGTTTGTTGACTTATTTCACATCTATACAGCCTGATGTGGCTTCTAAATATGTTAAGTGTTTGCAGAGCTCCGAGTCACTTGCTATAGGGGTCATGACCCTAAACCCGTAACCATCAAGATATTCGGGAGTGGCGAGCAGTAGTAGCTGAAAGAGTTACCTCCCTTTGTGAAAATTTTATCAATGGATGCTGTGGGAAGAAGGATGTGCATGGGCTGTATTCAGAGGATTTAGCAGCGGAAAAAAGTTTAACTTCATGGGATCATACTATGACGATATCTTTACGTTCAATTTTAATTCCAATCCCCTCTGTTTAATCAGGCTGCCAATAACCCGGCAAACTTGAAAGTAATTAGTCTACATTTCCTTTTGTATCAACTCAGACATGAGGCTTGCACAGTGTATGGGTTTTAATTTAAGTGGCTTGGTGTGCACATGTTGTGAAATGGTATCCCTATTGTGATCTTGCTAATTATCTTTCTTGAAAAAAATATACTGTACTTAATTGTTCTTCAAAGGAAATATTCATATTTAAGAATTGGCGTTTTTGATGTTTTTAAATTTAATTCTTAATTTCTTTAAATATATTCATGAAATCATTATTTTTAAGTAAAATGTATATGACTTTTAATGATCAGATATATTGACTCTAAAATTTATACATTGACACTGGAGCACTAATAATATTTTAAGAAATATTTTTCATCGTTTTATTTCCAAAAGTGAAAAAATATTAAGGAATTAGTGCTAAAAAATCTTTCATTTATTTTATGAACCAAAAAATCTTGAAAGAAACGGGTGCAAATATCTATGAATTTATTCTCCCTTTATTAAAAAGCAATCTGTCAAAACCAAGGTCCTTAATATTTTATTACAATTTTTTGATCAGCAAAACGCTGATTAGAATAAAAGCCACTTCTGCTTATTTTCTTTCCTCGGCAACAAAACGGACAAAAGATGCTCGACTCCTGGCTTTGTGTGATAAGTTAACCACTACAACAATAGCTAATGTTATCTGAGTAGAAGGGAGGATGGACACAGCGGTCAGTATCAAAGGACAGTGGTCATCCAGTGCTTCTCTTCTTTGTCTACTGCTGTTGGTCGGGTCGAGCCATTCACGAGAAATCTGTCGCGCTTACTATGTGCTTTACTACGCATCATTATGTGAAAAGTGGGTCATGCATATTTTGATAAGCTTGAAAGATCCTCAGATATTTTTCTTTTTATTGTTAATGTATAGAGAGCTTTTTAAATTTTATTTCTCTTTAATTTTGATATTCTGCTCATGAAGCTTGACTCCCCTTTTAAGTATATTTTATTCATATATGTAATGATGTATATCATCTGTCAAATGTACTGGAAAGTTTATCTCTTATTGAAGACCAAATTTGAAAAAAAATAATTAAAATCTTTAATTGAAAAATACTTATCTGAAATGTAATTATATGAAATGTCAAAGCAAATATATCAGAGATGTGTAGGCAGGCCTGGCAGCTGCATCTTATTATTGAAAAAGCATTGCCTGATTTTTAGAGATTCTTGTTTATAAGGTTCAGTTTATAACAACAAATTTGAGTTAATAAGAAATAATGTATGAAAGACAAATATTTATCATCAGTATATTTTTAATTCCATCCCTATTCACTATATTATTAAAGATCCAAGCACTGACCATACTGACAACTTACCCACTCAACTACTTGGTCTTAATTGACAAGGCCTGATAGCCAAGTGGTAAAGCTGTCTTAACTCTCAGTGCAGGTGATACTTTCTTGGCACTAACAGTATTGGTTAGAATTATATAAGTGACTAATGCACACAAAAAAAAAAGTCAAATGCAGTCACCCCAAATTGTTGAAATAATGCCCAAGCGGCGTAAAACTCTTTCACTACCTTGCTCACTCTTTCTCCCTTCCCCCTCCCTCCCTCACTAACTCACTCAATCAATCCTGCCCTCCCTCCCCCTCCCCCTCCCCCTCCCTCACTCACTCCCTCACTCACTCACTCACTCACTCACTCACTCACTCACTCACTCACTCACTCACTCACTCACTCACTCACTCACTCACTCACTCACTCACTCACTCACTCACTCACTCACTCACTCACTCACTCACTCACTCACTCACTCACTCACTCACTCACTCACTCACTCACTCACTTACTCACCCACTCACTCTCGCCCTCCCTCCCCCTCTCCCTCCCTCACTCTCCTCCCTCCCTCCCTCCCTCCCTCCCTCACTCACTCACTCACTCAGGCATTCAAAGATTTCAAATGATTACTACTTATTTCCTGTAGGTCTGGAATTGATGCTAAAGATACACAGGCAGGTTTTGAATACACCTAACATTTTCAGTTTAATGATTCTAAGATTTCAAAACTGTTTTAAGAAATCCAGGGAAGGTCAAACTGATTGTAGGATCCATGTTATGGTTTCCATTGACATTTGGTATGTGAGAAAATATTTGATGAAGTTTAATGTACTAGAAATTTTGTCGGGTTGTACTAACTAGTCACTGTTTTGTGCTGCTGTTCACCATATTAATCATTTTAAATGTGTCTCATGTCTTCTAAATTTCATAAAGATGTAAAGACAAAATATTACAAGGTAAGACTTATAATTATTACTAGCCCGTGTAAGATATCGCAGTGTAATATTTATATGGCAATATTAAACAAGTGTAATAACACAATTGAAGTATGACATCACAGTAGTGTGTGCTTGTGACGTCATTGTGGAAGCGCGCCGTTTCAATGGCTGCCGAGTTGAGGAAAAGTTCGTTTCAGCAAACTGTCGCTGTTTTTGCTTGATTTTGAGGGCAAGTAATAAACAGAATACTAAACTCTCTTCCATTTAATACTATTTTTATTAAACTCGTGAATGATTTGGTATCAAACTCGCTTTCGCTCGTTTTATACACAATCATTAACTCGTTTAATAAAAATAGTATTAAATGGAAGGTCGTTTAGTATCCTCTATACCGTATATGTTATTACTATGTTAAATTTTGTAAAAGTGTGTATCTTTACCCTCCTCATATCTTAACCCGATACGGTTGTTCCTTTCTACCGCTAATATTTGATTGGGATCTTCAAAATGAAAGATAAAATCAAGAAAATTGTGAAATACAAATCTGCCGTGGTTCAATGACACAAAGCTAATACCCCAAAGAGTCCTGCTGTTCAATAGCTTTCTTGAATGTCAGAGTTAATCCTGTTACCATACCATATTGCTGGAATGTATTTTATTAACAGATTTCCACCCACAAAAATGTGCATAATGTCTACTTATGCCTGATTTGGATTATGATGAAGGAATGTTCGAGTGGTTTTGTGTTGAGAATTTTAGATTTGTTCAAAAGGATATCGACATGAATGTATAGAGTTTATAAAGAATGACAAAAGATAACAGTACCAAAATTTTACCTTGAATTATATCAATTTGGCAAAAAAAAGTGATATTGTTAATTTGGCTCAATGTTCAATTATATCAAAAATATACAATCCTCCCTTTTACTTTTTAAGATCCTGAAGATTTTATCATGGTGTATTTACAATGTGTCGGTATCTAATTTTTTTTATTAGGAATAAATTATTTTCATGCTTGAGTGGTTTACCAAGTAATTGACAGTAAACATTTCATGTGTCCTCCCAGAAATAAAAGTTTTTTAATAACTACAGTTTAATCAGTGTTTTCCTTTATGATGGTCTGTAATGAGAAATCCTCTGTTATGTTAACTCTTTCATCTATTGTCGTCAGTGATAGCAGTTTTATTGTTCTGTTTACCTGATATGTATATTGCGGTAGTTTTATGAGGTTGTGAATTGCAATATCTGTTATTGACACTGAATGTTGGTATTTGTCAATGTCAAAATTCCTCAATGGATTTATTTGAGGCATTAGCGACTTTGTGACATTATGGTAGATTATTACCTGGCTGCAAGCATAAATGGTTTTGAATTAATTAATGTCAATTTAGGATACTTTTTTAATATGGTAGGAGCCAAATGTCTTTGTCTATATAACCAATATCTTTTAAGGATCTTCCTTTGTTGTTTTGGTATTGGCCAAGCGGTGTTAAACGCCGACTCACTTGATGTTTTGTAGAAAATCATTTTAAATTATAGAATATCCAGTCTAAATTACAAATTTTTATAATGACTGATGGTTGATTTATTTCAAAAGAATTTGCTTTGTGCTGTATTCATTTCTTGTAAATATATTTGTCATACCTTCTTTGAAGAAGTAAATTTTCAATTTGTCACATAATCTTTCATGTACATTGTTGTCAAAAGAATGTAGCTTACTCATGGGAAATACTGGAGTTGGTTTGTTAAGTATATATTTCTGTACTGAATCAGTTGTAAAGAACATTTGTTGGATTAAATTTACTTTAGGTTTGTGATGTTGCATCACTGCAATCAAATCACCCATCAAGTAAACCTCAATTCTTACTGAAAGTGTGTTTGTTACAAAGGCAGACTCTGATGAAGTTGTAAAATACAACCCAATATTGGCAAGATGGATAGAGGAAAGGGAAAGCAGGAAATAATTCTTATTTTACTTATTCTTATCTCAAGAGACGTTTATATCAACATCACACTTTTTCATCCTGTCTCAGGGTACGAACGTTACGTTAACTCCATTATCTGTACCCTGGGCTCAGAAGCTAGGCTCGCACGGCCCGACTTGGGATATAGCCAATCAAATCATTTTCTCGTTGAAATTTTATCAAGAAGGTTGTGAGAAAATGATTTGACTGGCTATATCCCAAGTCTGGCCGCACGAGCAAATCTAGCTTCTGAGCTCAGGGTACAAATTAGTGGAGTAAGCGTAACGTTCTTACCATGAGACAGGATGACACTTTTTTGCATGTTTGTTAATGATAATTATTATGATAAGCTTTATTATGATAATTACATTCAATCATATATATCATACATTCAGAGGCGGGGTACACGGGGAGATATCCGCCTCGAGCGAGCTTGGTGTTATGCGACTAGCCGAAGTGTTGCATAACACTAACCGGAAGTCCCATCAGACCGGTGGCGGCGGCTACCAGTTCCTTAAAGTCACGTGACATACCAATAGAGTATAAAAGGAGAGACAGAATCATTGCTTCTTCAGTCTGACGAGTCCAGATCAATGGACGAAACTAGTAACTCTAAGCAATAACCACTTGCCCCTTAGACGTTTACATATCGGTTGATCAAAAGTAACCAGCTTGATCATGTGTTCGAGGTAACATACATTGTACATTTCAAGACGCTCAATCTGCATGCTTTTTTCATGCTTTTTATATGCCGGGGTATAAATTATTTATTACCCTGCTCAAGAGGGTGATATCAGTATTTATTCAGGGTCACGTGGACCAATCAGAGATCGAGATTGTTACATGAGGTAGGATAAATATATTTATTACACGCCCGTGTAAGATACCATTGTTTAATATTTATACGGCAATATTAAACTAGTGTAATATCACAATGCAAGTATCACGTCACAGAAGTGAGCTGTTGTGACGTCACAATGTAAGCGCTTCGTCACAATGGGTGCTGAGTCGCGGAACTGTTAGTTTCAGCACATTTTCGGCAAGTTTGCATGATTTTTAGGGCAAGTAATAAACAGAATACTAAAGTTCCTTCCATTTAATACTATTTTTATTAAACTCATGAATGATTTCAAGGTATCAAACTTGCTTTCGCTCGTTTTATACAAAATCATTAACTTGTTTAATAAAAATAGTATTAAATGGAAGGTCGTTTAGTGTCCTCTATATATCATATGCATCAAAAGTGTTAAACCGAATTATCTGTTTGTCAACCAAAAAGTGTAAAATCCTCTCAGTACTGTTATTACATGGGCAATTACCCGGTACGATTGGAGACTCTTATAGTCATTTTAATTTCTTTTTCTTTTGTATTTAATTACATTTAGAACAAATATTTTGGTTTAGTTTCTCTTGCAATGTTCTTGTGTATTCTTTAATTTCTGATGACACAAATAAAATGTTTTCTTCTCGCATTACAAAAAATATGAAATAATGATGCTGCCCTCATCACCTTAAGATAATTTTAGCCTAAGAAACATTTATTTATCTTTATGCAGCCTTAGTATTTTGGCTTTTAAGTTGTTTTTAATTCCTTATTAGGAATTAATACTTAGAGTTAATTAAGTGACAATCAGTTATATTTAAATGATACCTTATGCAAACATATCTCATTACATCTAACAAGGATTGCATCTCAAAGAGTCATGACATGATGCCAAGAAAAGGTATATAGGTACAAAAAAGTTTTGCCAAAGGATCAACATTTTAAAAATATTGATCAAAATCATTCAAAAAAGGCATTGTTTCCCAAGAAATAGCATTCCAGAGAATGACGAGAGTGGCTTGTGATTTCGCAATTCTACAGACACACAAGAATAGCCTTCATATGGGCATGACAGCCATGTATGGACAACAAGCGATTTGTCTTACCTTGCAGAGATGAAACTATGGCGTAGAATCATGCATGCATGTGCATCATCCTCCGCATATGTGCATGCATGCAGATGCATGTGATTGCAGACAGTGTTGTGCACTTAAAGTGCTGATGTAGGTAGATAAGTATAAGATTATGCATCCGCTGATCAGCTGATTTCAGGTGCCGGTGGAATTAGCCGGTGTGATGGAAGTGGGTGGCAGCTGGTCTTTTAGTGCAGCTCTAGGTCAGTGTGTAACTAGGTGTAGAGATGCAATTGTCCTCAGAGGGTGTCCTGGCTTTGAGTGGGTGTCACAGGATTACTGGGTAGTGGTGTTAGAAATGGCGAGAGTTGGTGATGTCATAGGATGTGTTTTGAGTAGGTGTGACTTGATTACTAGGTAGTCGTCTTGGTGGTGAACAAAATGGCAATGTCAGAGGGTGTCCTAGGTTTGAGTGGGTGTCACTGAATTATAAGGTAGTGGTGCTAGAAGTGTCAAGAGTTGGCACTGTCAGTTAGTGTCCTAGGTTTGAGTGGGTGTCACTGGATTATAAGGTAGTGGTGCTAGAAGTGGCGAGAGTTGGCACTGTCAGAGGAGGTCCTAGGTTTGAGTGGGTGTCACTGGATTACTAGGTAGTTGTGTTAGTAGTGGCAGAAATTGGCAATGTCAGTTGGTGTCCTAGGTTTGAGTGGGTGTCACTGGATTACTAGGTAGTGGTGTTAGTAGTGGCAGAAATTGGCAATGTCAGAGGAGGTCCTAGGTTTGAGTGGGTGTCACTGGATTATTAGGTAGTGGTGCTAGAAGTGGCGAGAGTTGGCACTGTCAGTTGGTGTCCTAGGTTTGAGTGGGTGTCACTGGATTACTAGGTAGTGGTGTTAGAAATGGCGAGAGTTGGCACTGTCAGAGGGTGTCCTTGAGTTTGAGTGGGTGTCACTGTATTACTAGATAGTGGTGTTAGTTGTGGCAAAGACTGGCAATGTCAGAGGATGTCCTTGGGTTGAGTGGGTGTCACTGAATTATGAGGTAGTGGTGCTAGAAAAGGCATGAGTTGGCACTGTCAGTTGGTGTCCTAGGTTTGAGTGGGTGTCACTTGAACACAGGTAGTGGTGTTAGTAGTGACAAAGATTGGCAATATCAGAGGGTGCAAGAGTAGTGTCAGGGGGTGTCCTTGGATTTTAGAGCTGGGGTTCAGAGCTGTTGTCACTCGATTTCTTGACGTTGTAGAGTTGGAATTGTCGTCTGAGGGTGTCATTAGTTTGAAAGAGTGTCATTAGATTGCTTGGAGTTTCAAAGTTGGAATCCTTTTCCGAGGGTGTCCCCGGCTTTGAATGGGTGTCACTAGATTGCTTGGAGTTGCAAAGTTGGAATTGTCGTCCGAGGGTAACCCCCGCTATGAATGGGTGTCACTACATTGCTTGGAGTTGCAAAGTAGGGATTGTCGTCTGAGGGAGTCATTTAGTTTGAAAGAGTGTCACTAGATTGCTTGGAGTTTCAAAGTTGGAATCCTTTTCCGAGGGTGACGTGGGTTTGAATGGGTGTCATTATATTAATAGGCGTTGCTGAGTTGGAATCTTTGTGACAGAGTGTCCCAGGTTGACAGTGGGTGTCATTGGATTTCTAGGTGTTACAGAGTTTCAGATGTCTGAGGTGACCTGGGTCTATAGTGGGTGTTGCTGGTTTATTAGTTAGTAATGGGAATTTTGCATAGGTGCTTTGTCAGAGGGTGTCATGGGTTTTTAGTGGTTGTCACTGAGATATATATTTCTGAAGGTTTTGGGGGTTAGAGTTGGTGTCAACTTGATTGCATGATTTTGCTGAGTTGGAGGAGATATTTGAGGGTGTCCTTGTTTTTCGGTATCACTGGATCCCTTACTAGGTGCTGCAGAGTTGAGATCACTGAGGTGTCAGCTATCATGGTACTAAGATTATGTCCTATTGGGTTGCCTATAGGCTTATAGCTTTGTGGGATAAAGAATGGCAAAACGGGGTTGAGAATGCTAGGGCCAAGGATTGTATAAAGGGGTTAAGAATGGCATAAAGGGGTCTGATGTGCTTTGGTGCTATCAAGTTGAAAAATTTATGTTTGGGGTTGAATAGGAATTATCAGATGTAAAATAGGCAAATTGAGTGTAGATAGGGCAGCATGGATTTAGAGTGTTTAAACTTTGTAAGAATGCTTACTATCAGGTTACAGAGTAAGTTGCATTTTTATGGGGAATAGAAACTATGGGAGTTATTGAACTTTCCATATGTTCAAATGAAACTAGATTTATAAATTCTCTTTTTTACCTCTGAAAGAATCATAAACCTCAGTGAAGCAATTTAGTAAACTATGACATGATTCTAAAAATGTTACATCGATCGTGTCGGATTTCCCAGAATTGGCATCTTCACAACGTCACGGGCGAAACGAAAAAGTTTCTAAACTTTCCCATTCCTCCCTTGACATCATTGGCCGTGATTTCTGTGCTAGCATTTCAACCCGCTGCACGGAAGTAGAATAGTCCAATCAGAAGACAGCATGTTAACTGAACCGATTGAAAAAATACTTTTGTATGTGTTTTACAAGGGCGAGAAACAATTAATTTGAGTGATACATAAATGTTTTTCTTCTCTGCATTCTCGGTGCTCATCAAAAACGTGAAAACAACCATGCGGACTGAAATTTGAAATTAACTTTCACTCGGATAGTTTTCAAAAAGATCGTCTGTTAGTATTTTGAATTTGTTCCGAAATTTCATTGGCTATTTTGTAAGAGCTGATAAGGGGCGTAACTCGTGATCATGATAGGTGTCGCTGCTCCAGATCACCAGTTTTCTACCTTGTGAAGGCAAGGTCTAAAGCGAGGAGAGTTGCTCGATACGTTTTCACCTTGCCGTGGTAAGATGCAGAATTGGGGGGTGGGCTTTAAACCGAGAATGACCCCACCCTGCTCAACCCTGAAAAATGGGGGGTGGTCTTTTGTCCGAGGATGGTTTTATACCCGTGAGGATACGGTATATATGTTTTATTTTTCTTGAATTTAGTGAGTGAGTAATATGATGTCAGTAAAATTTAGCTATTACAGATAGTCCACCAATTGAGGCCTGGTCTCTTATAGACTTCAGGGCTGAAGTGTCCGAGATAATAGATGCCAGGGAAGTTCACTAGAGCTTGTCCTTCATGAAGCACACAGAGCTCAGTGACTGCATATGTCTTCACAATGTGCTTAACACCAACAAGCATGACAATGTTCAACTAACAGCGTGATGATTGCTGACAAAGGTATCTGCTGTCAATAATTGTAATAAGCAGAGTATCATTCAAGGCGCTATGTAGCCTGACGTGGGTAGATATAGCTCACCGTGGTTGCCCTCGGATCAAGTGAATTGTTTGAGTGGCTTTCTAGAAGTTGATGATAAAGGATATGCTATGGATAAACAACTTCTTTATTTTCACATTTCATGCAGTAAGAGGCTGACTATCCATAAGAACTTGTTCTTCTTCGTTGAACAACCTTTGACAATTCCTCTCCAAGAAGTTCTTTATTTCCACATTTCATGCAATAAGAGGCTGACTATTCATAAGAACTTGTTCTTCTTCATTGATCATGCTTCGACAATTCCTCTTCAAGAAGTTCTTTATTTTCACATTTCATGCAATAAGAGGCTGACTATCCAGATAAGAAATTCTTCTTCGTTGAACAACTTTCAACAATTCCTCTCAAAGAAGTTCTTTATTTTCACGTGAGCAGTGTCTCGGTATAGATTCTTACAGTTTCCAAGCTTGACATGCTTTCGCATGCTTGAAAACAAAATAGGATCTATACTGAAATGTTGCTCATGTGAAAATAAAGAAATTGTTCATCCATAGAAATATCTTTGTTTTCTAATTAAGTACATGGCAGATGAAAGGTCTTTGTTGAAATCTCAAAGATAGCTAGGAAGAATAGCTATATCAAGTGCATTAAGGTTTTGGTTAGATTAAAAAGGGTAATGAAATTGTTTTATGATGTTCTCTTCGTGAGTTTTCTATTGTATATCTGTATTTGTAAAGACATTTCTCTCTGAATGAGGACCTAGACTGCAGACATGCCTACCCTTACGATTTGGCCTAATGCTTACTATTTTTTGTGTCAAATTACGATATTACGATTGGGGTAATAAAAATACGATTAAAATAAAAATTTATGTATTTCCATGTTTTTTTCATGTATTTTCTGTATTTCGAAATAAAATCTGAAATATTGGTGTTGCAACATAACTGAGTATGTCGTTTATTGAGTGTTTTGATTGAAAATAAGTCTCGTAATAATAATTGTAAACAAAGATCGCTAAACCAGGAAGTAAGTGAAACGGTTGTAGGCAGTGAACATGACTGTTTAATTCAATTATCCAGCCAAAGTCAGACTGTAGCACTGAGTTTTTCTCGGAACGATCGTCTTTAGAAGTATTACAAATACCTTACTATAAATTTGCTCAAATTACTATTTTTTAAAGGCAGTACTACTATTTGTTCCAAAAAGGGGTAGGCATGTCTGTAGACTGTATCAAGCCAACCAATGCCGGTTTCACAAATAAACCAGTGTACAAAACATGCTAAAAAGTATTGCTGTCTATTGCCCTGATTTTTGTATTGCGATATATTGCAGTAGATTAGCACTGTATTGTGATATGTATTGCAATATTTCTTAAAGCAAAAGTAAACACGTTTAATTTAAATTAATTTAAAAAAAAAGATCATAAGACTTGTCATTTATCATCATTTATACCTGAATTATATTTTCTTTGTTGATTATGGCAAGATTAACAATTATTAGTTACATCTAATTGATAAGCACTACTGGCTGTGCTTGATGTTGATGACAAGTCCTGCTCCATGTTTGCTTGGTTTGATTTGTTTTGAAAAATGGGAACATTTATCTGATTATCTTTATATATTTTGGTATCCTTAATGATAGTTTGAGGTCTGAATCTTGACTTCTTTTGGATAATGAAAGTGAATCTTAACTTCTTATCAATATATTGGTTATTTGAAATTGTATTGGGATACGTATTGTTGTGTTCCCGTATCCCAATATATAGATACAACAATAATATTGCACAGCCTTACTAAAAATTTGTAAACACAGGTGGTTTTAGTATATTTAATTGTAGAATTGAAAAAACCCTCAAACAGTTTTACCATAGACCAAAAGTATAACCAGGTAGCAAGCTAGCAAATGGTCCTTATATTCATACATTGAGAATTTATAACCGAAGTTGTGTAACCTTTTGTTGGCATTCTTCATGACCAATAATAATTACCTGCTATTCAGCTATTGGCAGACTGAGATTTCTAACCTTTTATTTATTTTTATTTATTTATTTAACACAAGCTTTAACCATAACCCCTTGGAAAACAAGATTAGATTTAAGTTGTTCAAGAAATGCTTGAGGTTTCTATCATATATCAAGGGTAATAATTAAAAATTTAAAAATAAACCTTTCAGAGAGAAAGGTGAATGTCCTTAGCATTTAGGCTCAAGTTCAAGTATTATAAATTCAGGCCCTACAGGGTTAATAATTTTGATTACATTCTTCCTTGGATTTTACAGACTACAAACTCATATTCACACCTACACAATTCTATATGTTGCAGGCATGGGTTTGGAGATTGTCGACGGCCACTCCATGACACCGCAGTTCTTGTAGAGGAAATTGTACACACGCAGTTGGCCTCGATGGTACGTGATACAGAGGAAGTATATCAGATAAATTATCACATGTAAATTTTCCTCAATAAATACATATTTTATGGTAAAAAGCAAACTTTTTATTTACGAAGTATCAAACATATCATTCTCAACCTGATTATCCGTAGAATTAGAAGAAGTTATCAAGTATCACGCCAAAAAACTGGCAGCCAATTTTTGGTGAACAAATAAAACATAGAAAACAAATGCTGAATTGCCTTTAGCCTGACATGATGTACTAAAAAATTATACCAAATATGTTTGGAGTAAAAACAAAGACCCCAAGTTGTTAAAGCGCTTATTTGGCAAGTGATCCTCTCCTTTAAGAAATGGAGACTTAGAACGCAGGACTAAGGCTTTTTACCCTTAAACAAAGTTGAATAAGTATTTTGGGTCACAATTGACCCAGGCATATTTAATATAATTTTCTAACAACAATTATAGATTTATGATTAAGACCAAGCAAATTTGTTATGTAAAACAGTTGTTAGGAGTATCTAAAATATTTTCTTTCATTGGAGTTTTTAAGAGACCAAATACTTCATATATTAATGTTTAGAGGAATATGTTGACTGAAATAATTTTCATATGAATTTCTTATATATATATCTTTTCATTTTGGCAGGAATATTTTTCTAGAATAGATGATTAAGAAATCAACATCTTGTTTAAAATATGTCATTTGACTCCAAACATCACACAAGGGTTCACTTTCTCTGACTTGGGTTTGGATATGTATGGATAAATCAATCTGTTGGTGATGAATTTGCTTTTTTCCGTGTATTTAAAAACACATTGATAAATGAATTTAAAATTATTTTCTCAAAGTTGGAAGTCTTCTCTTTGTAACAGTTCAAGATATGTGATGTACAGAGAATATAAATTTAAATTAGAACCAGAAAGATACTTATATATTGTTGTTGATAATAAGGTGCGCTCAACTTACACAAAATTTAGCTGTAATGTCCTACCACTGAATTATGATAAGGGTAGATGGCAATCGATTGAATATGTTTTACGTATATATGTCCTATAAGTAAACTCGCGTTAGAAAGCGAATATCATTTCACCCTCGTTTGTCATTTTTACAAAGACTTGAGAAAAAAATTTCTTCCACAATACTTCTGGCAAGCGCCATCTATATATAAATATAAAACTCTGTTGTGTACATCTCAGGATAATCTTCTCAAATGTTTGCAATATTACATTTACCATGCCTTCACTAAAAGAACTCTGTATTTAGAAACACTATAGATGTCATTTCTATGTTTTATATATTTTGCATTGTACTTTTGTATATGGGCCTTTGGCCTCAGTACAAATAAACTCCTTTGACTTTGACTTTGACTTGTTTCAGTTAATGCAAGCCTCAGATATTGCTGCAACAAGAAGCAGTCGATTTATTGCAATGGAGGATTTTCTTTTCCTTCTGAGGAAAGATAAGGTTTGAATTTATATTTATTTTTGTTCGAGAGCAATTTAAAGGCACTTTATCAAGAAGTTATCTTTCAAGGGATATCAAAGGGAAACTTTACACAAATATGTTAAAATTAATTTTAAATTATCCTGAAATTATTGTTTTTATTTTGATGTGAAAAAGGATATGAATTTAGCAATTTTGCCAGGAATAAGGGATGCAATTTTGTAGAGATGCACCTCATGATAAGTTATGATACAATACTAGCATCACAATGCTACGTATATGTTTCATTATATTGTAAACATGGCATACTTGCGGAGAAATACCATTTCCCTGTTCTTAATTCAATATATCTGAAGAGAGCTGATGAGTAACTTATCGGTAAACACAAAAACAAGCCAATTTCTTTGTCACAATCTCATATTATCTTTCCAACTTGAACAATAACAGAAACATATCTTAAAAAGGATTTTAACTGACTCAGGATTTTTGGAGTCAATTTAAAGAGTTTAGACAGTAATTTTTGTGTCATGGGTTAGTTAACTGTATCGTTTATCATATCAGAAACTGTACAAAGATGATGCATGGATGTACCATTTTACAGATAAAACTTCGACGTCTACTGAGATACATGGAAGTTAAAGATATGAAGGCAAACCAGGGCACAGTGACCTTTGAGGAAGAGGAACCCTCGGATATGGGTAAGTTCTGGTACCGGTTTTAATTCTACCATGAATGTGATGAATACTAGATTCTGATTGGTTCTCCTGAAAAGTCAAACGTGATCAATTTTGGATTGAACGTCCTCTGATTTAGAGGCCGCTTCACCGCGGATTGATACACCCGATTGGCAATTTCAGATCTGGTTTTCTGCTGTTTACTGAGATTGAAACTTTTAAATAGTTTTTAAACATGTTTTATTTTCATGTTTTGGGTTTCAGTTTACAATTTAAACGCTGTCAATCCAGTATAACATGTCTCTGGTTTTCAAATACATTAGGTTTATCTCCTAACTCACGACCAAATTGATTTTCAGAGCTCTCTTAGTGCTAAGAAAGTTGGAAGCCAACTTTAATGTATGGTACTTGTGACTATCTAAGCAGTTAGAGAGGTTCTAAAATCTAGGGGTAGAGCCTCCATTTACTTGGCAAATTAAAGGGCAATTTGGAGAGTTATGTTTTTATAAATATTTTGTGAAAAATTAAGTTCGAGGAGACATTCCTGTGTTAACAATTTTTTCTTGTCAAAGGGAGATAACTCCAAAAACCAATTCGGCCAGATTGATGATGGTCTAGTCTGGTTTGTAAGACAGATTCTTAGAAAGCTAATCAGTTTCTAGCTTCATTCGTTACAAAACTGATTACCTTAAGGCCTATCTGAATATTTATAGACTTGGGGAGTACCGGTATGTGTAATTTGCAAGAAATTTAAATGTGTGTAGCTCTTTTAAGTGTTGAAAGTTTTTATTGTTGTGATTATGAAATTTCTTATGACATTTCGTCAGCGATATGTCTTTATTATACAATTCACTTCATTAAATACAATCACCCAAGAAAAGATTGTATTATTTTTATCCTTAACGATCTGACATGATGTGACTTTAATATTTGGCCTATGAAATCTGTCACAACAAACCTCAATAAAGAAAATGCGCTCTTTCATTATTTGGTTCCAACTTGTCCGTAAGATAATGTTTTTTGGATGAAATACATTGATGTAAGGATATCAATTTGATTTTTCTGTTTCTGTTTCAGCGGTTCAACCGGTAAAGAAAAGGAAGAAGATTTGTCAGGACTTTCTATCTTCCATTGATACAACAGGTCTGTCTGACTGTCTGATTGTCTGTCTGAAAAAGTAAATGATAATGATCAAATATAAGGAAATAAATAATGAATTGTATGCCCTGTATAGGGTTTTATTGTTAAAGCTATCAAAGATGTGATATTATACTAACATATAGTCCCTTAAAAAAAGTTGTTTTTTTTTAACTAAAATTATACTTTCAAATATTTGATATTAAAATAAAAAGGAGCCCTGAACAATTCTAGACTTGCCAACATTGTCTAGACTTAAGAAGGCTCGTTTAATTTTTTTGCTTTAGGGTCTGGATAACAGACTAATGTGATATTGAAATATTGAGATATTTCCTTACCCATGAATTGTGAAATGTTTACCTGTTTCAGGTGAATTGATGGCATTATTTGACGATGACAGCATAGATGATGTGAAATATGACAGATTATTGGTAAGATTTAGTCCCACCTGAGATTATTATCCTTCTTGTAATTGACCCAAAGAACATTTGAAATTTAAGTGTTTTGACTTTTTGTTTCTCAACACTCATTATAAGGCTTATTTAAGAAAAAAGGCAATGCTGTGATGCTGTCATGCAAACAATGAATGTGTCGTCGCATGTTTTTGATAATATCCAAAACAAATTAAAAAAATATTGTGTGGACTTCTTTTTCTCCCTTATAATGTCCCCCGCAAAGCTTTGCGGGAGACATAATGTTTCAGTCCCGTCCGTAATTCCGTGGTTCCGTGGTTCCGTAATTCCGTAACGCTTTCGTTTCCGGATCATATCTCCAAAACCGTTAAATATTTTTTCACAAAACTTTGTATGTGGTTAGATCTAGTACTGGAGTGGTGCCTTTTGCTATTTTGGTTATTCTGAATTTTTTATTTTTTCTTGTTCCCATGGAAACATTTTGAACTTAGTGCATATTGGGGGAGGCTTTCGTTTCCGGACCATATCTCCAAAACCGTTCAATATTTTTTCACAAAACTTTGTATGTTGTTAGATCTAGTACTGGAGTGGTGCCTTTTGCTATTTTGGTTATTCTAAATGTTTTATTTTTTTCTGGTTTCCATGGAAACATTTTGAACTTAGTGCATATTTGGGTAGGGACTGTTTCCCAGCCATATCTCAAAAAGTATTCAATATTTTTTTACGAAACTTGGTATGTGGTTAGACCTAGTGTTGGAGTGGTGCCTTTTGCTATTTAGGTCATTCTGAATTATATGATTTTCCTGGTTTCCATGGCAACAGTTTCAACTTAGAACATATGGTGTGAGGACCATTTCCGGGCCATATCGCAAAAAATATTTAATATGATTTTACGAAACTTGGTATGTGGTTAGACCTAGTGGTGGAGTGGTGCCTTTTTCTATTTTAGTTATTCTGAATTATTTTTCTGGTTTCTATAGAAACAAGTTGAACTAGGTGTATATGGGGGGTAGGGTCTGTTTCCCTACTTGAGCTTAAAAACTATTCAAAATATTTTTACTAGACTTGATATGTGGTTAGAACTACTGGGGGAGTGGTGCCTTTTGCTACTTTGGTTATTCTGAATTGTTATTTTGCTGGTTTCCATGGAAATTTGAAATTTGTACATAATGGGGGTAGGGTCACTTTCTGATTAAATGTTAGCTGGGGACATCACAGTGCATCACGTGCACATATTTCTAGTTAAGTGAAAGGCACCATTCAAATTTAGTTTCAAAACTAAAACACTAAACAAGTTGACAATATCATGATGAAATTTAATATGAATGTTAAAGCAAGAGTAGTTTTCTCTATTTTATTGTTAACATGGCTATTGAATATTTATAAAAATTGAGATTACTAATATGTAATCGAATTCTGCCAAATGTAAATGTTGCTATGATAAATACAAGTATGTAATTTGCAACTGCATGTACCAAACAAATATATAAAGAATAAATGTCCTGGTTTACTTTTAGCGAGCTGAGGCCCAAACTCGGAACATGACAAGCCAACAGTATACAGAGTACACTCAAGCTCGACAGGCAAGCTTTGGTGAGTTGTCTCCCTTTATCTGAAGATGTGTAAGTGCTCTTCAGCATGTTTTTGCCATCAAAAGTCATCAATCTGATACTAAATACATATGTCAGAAAGGAAATTCTACAATTTTAAGAGATACACTTGTTGGTTTCCATTACATCACTGTTCCTGCCCTGTCTGTCTGTCTGTCTGTCTGTCTGTCTGTCTGTCTGAACCTCATCATTTAACTTTTGTAGTATGACTCTTGGATTTTTATTATTGTCTGTTTCCCTGGATCTGCAACTATTACGCAATATACAATCTACAGCAAACATTTGCTCATGCTAATTTCCTCATATGAGTAGATCTACACACATTTAAAACAAATGTAAATTTGCTGTGCGTTTATGGTTCATTTCAAGAACCCTAACTATATCCGTAGCAAAAACACATAATTTGCCATGGAGGTGATAAGACTGAGAAGACATCAAAGATTCAGGAAATTCCAGTTTTTCTTTAGTTTGGGTGTTTATACTCACTATTCGACAGATCTGCTTAGGGTAGCATAAAAGATGCTTTTACCTACCTGTAGCATCTTCTGATGATTGTTTATCAGTTGAAAGTTAAGAAATGTTTTTAATGTGGTCCATGTGCTCTTAATCATTTGTAAAACAACTACCGTATATTTCAATTCATAAGGTGACCTTGTGCATAAGGTGACCCCCTTTCTCAGCCCCCCAAAATGCTGCCAAAATCATTTTTGTCTCAGATATAAGGCGACGACATCTTTCTAGCAGGTCGTGGAAACTGTCAACATTACGGACAACTCGTTGATAAGATTTCGTAAGGGTAAATTTGGGCCGGTAATTTTTAAGTGAAATGACATGTGTAATTAAGAAATAAATAAGTAACTTTCGGTGTTTACCAGGTCGCAAGTACAAGAGTCAGCGGTTCAAGGACTGGGTTCTGGCAGGTGTCACCATCGACATCAAACCCAACCTTCAGGCCTGGGAGGTCATCAGCTACCTGGCCTACGAGACGGTCGCACAGGTAAGACAAAATGACTGTTACCTGAGGAAGTGTGTCAAATAAATTGCATGAGACATAGAGATTGTAACCAATTGTTTCAATTTGACTCAGGTGAGACAAAATGATTATTACCTGAGGAAGTTTGTCAAATGATTTCGATGAGACAGAGATTGTAACCAATTGTTTCAATTTGACTCGGGTAAGACATAAAGATTATTACCCAGTCTGATTAAAATTGACTGTGCTTTGAGGAAAAGAGTGTAAAAATATTATCTCAAGTGGGGTTCGAATCTCAACCAGCCAGGCTTTCCTTATATTCACAGTCTGAAGGCATCCAAATTACTGGCATGTTCTGATGTAAGCTCATCTAGCCAATCACAAGGACAGTGGCAAAAGCTTACCAGAAAAAATACCAGAGCTAGGGGCACGTAACTCCACGTTCTCATTTCCAACATATCCATATATCAATTATAAAAATTCACACATCTTTATTTCTCAATTTTCTTCATTTTTCAGATAGTAGATCTGGCGCTGATTGTCAAACAGGATATGAGGGCGATGACCTCGGACCCTGTTCTGAAGAACCACCCAAATATGTGTCTCAACTACTACGATGCTGTTCCCATGGCTACCATTATCGGCAGCAACAAGGGTAGTCTTGGAGGAATGGGATCACCATCAAGGGTAGGGGTCGAACATGTTGATATTGGCAGTTAAACCCCTATTTAGAACTAATTAAACAAACAAGCTTAGAGAGGATAATACCCCTTTGTGCCTTCTACAATTGGTGACCCCCTAGTTTAAACCAACAGTAAGCATGTGTAGATTTTGTTGTTGTTGTTATTCATGTGAAAGCAATGTGAAATGAATCTTCTGATTTATTCGGAATCTGTGAGAAATGTCATCTTATGATTAAAAAATTCATAATTCCTTTATCTGCACCTGATAATCGTTAAATCTGTGATGTACATGTATAATCATTTGACCAATATTTGAAATAAGGCCTGCATAATTTTTTATGCTTCCTTGAAACAAAACCCCTATATTTTGCTTTGCAGTATTGCAACAATATTACATACACTGCTTATCATCAAGATTGTAAATGTCATTTTATGAATGCTTCCGTTGTAGCCGAGCAGTCCCCCATCGACCCCGACCACCCCCTCAGTCCCGGGCGCCACCCCCACCCCGGCTCTCTCCCTCTCCCAGGGCTCCAGTGGTAGCTCATCTTCATCCAAGTCAAAGTCAAAAAAGAGAAAAAAAGTAAGTTGTGTTTTTCAGTTATCTTACTGCAAAGACATGTTTAAGCTTCTAGTTACATGGAAAATTAAATTTAAACTCCCTTCTCTGTTTATATGAATTACTGGATTCCCATCGTATGCACAAAGGGCATCCATTTCTTACATGACAGAAGTCAGTTTGAATGTCTAAAGATTTGTAATTAAACAAAAATAATGATGACTTAATTTTGCAAAGTTTAAGGAGACTTGGCCAGTTCCGTAATATATCAACCACCTGTAACTTATCTTATTTAGCAAATAAAGACTGGGTGATTAAACTGACTATTGTAGATAACCTTCAAATTTAACACAGGATGTAAGCATAGGGTACAAATTATGAAGGAAAGACATCATTGGCCTCTGTGGGGCGTGTATAGTTAACAAGTAAGGTTACCACAATACCCAGCCAGGTAAGAATACAGAAATATTTGTATGTTGTAGAGCGGCCCCGCTAACCTGATGGAGATGATGGGATCCCAGGCTATCCAGCCCACTGATGTACGAGAAGCTCTCCGCAGATACGGACAGAGCTACGGCTTCCTCACGTCTCAAACTGTGAGCTGCTTCTGTGTTTTTCATGCTTATCTATGTTAAGATAAAGAAACTGCTTGATGAATGCTATTGTGATTTTTTAAATTATCATTTCATGGGAGCAACTTTTTATACTTTTAACTAACTATAAGTTCAGCCAATCACTAGAATTTTAAAGGTCTAGATGGAAAAAACTTTAAGGGGCTAAATGACCAGGATTTATTTGTGATATTAAAATTTCAGTTTGTCTGAAATTTATTAAAAGGCTTATGGCTTAGCATGGAGTCTGTTCGTCTGTCTATATTTTTTTTATATTTGGGCCTAGAAAGCCTAGAGTTCTTAGCTTAGCTTTGGTGAGCCCTAACTAGTGCAACAGGGGCCACACCTTTCATTTCATATTCTTCTCATGAACCAAAAGGCCAAGAGAACTGAAACCGAGTGAACAGACTCTTTAGATGATGAGAATGATTTATACATTAGGTGATACTGTGACCACAAATAAAAGCCACAATTGCCACATCCTTTGAAACTATTTTCATGTTCTTGTCCAGAAGTCACAGGCCCAGAAAGCCTTGTATCTTTCTTTTCTGATAGGGGATACGTTTCTATAGATTTGGTGACCCTTTGACCTCAAAAAAGGGTCCAGCCACCATTTAAAAAAAACCTTTGTTCAGAAGCAAGAATCTGAAACTTGTAAATAGACTTGTAGGTGATGTGGATTATATATCATAGATTTGTTATAGTCTTGACTTACCATGAACCTTTAATGTGATTTGTTTGATGGCCAAAAGAGCTACAGAGCCAATATCTTCAGTTTGAGTTTTTATATCTATTTACTGATATGAAGAATTTGTAAATATGGAATATTACTTATCTATCTTTTGTTTCTCTTCCAGAAAGTCAACTCATGCTTCCCCCCGAAAATGCGTCTCTTCTGTGCTTGATTGGATTGTGCAATTGGACTATATCAGATTGTGTCAACAAACCCTTTAAAACACTATATTCTATGTTTAGCATTGAAATAAGTATTCTATCAGGGAATAGACCTGCTATCATTCCCCAGAAGTGATAATCAGCATTACATGTTATCACTTATTCAAAGGTTCAAGTTCTATAGTTTAGATATAAATATCAAGATGGACTAGGAGCACATTACATGGATGTTAATCTCCTTAAAACTTTCAATTGTTTGGTTTTTGTCCATCTATCTATTTAAATGTTTAAGAAACCATGTTTTAAATTTGTTTAAATCAATTGTTTGTCCAAATAAGAAATAATGCCAGTCTTATTTGTGTTTGGTTAAAAATCTTTAGGCTTAAATTTGTTTAAGATGTTTGAATGTGCGTCAAAATATAGACTGAGAATGGATTTGAGTTTTCATCAAAAGGAAACAAACAATCTCTTCGTAAAGTGAAGCATTCATAAAATAACGCATTTCTGTTCTATGTTATCTAAATGCATAGATGATTTTGATTGTTTTATGGCAATCAAACTGACCATTTCAACCTTCCACAGGAGGCTTAACTTATTTGTTTTGTTTCTGCATCAATAAAAAAAACTTATTTTCAATACTCAGAATAAAGAAGTTGTTATCCATAAAATATTCGTCCATATTTGACTTCCAACTTCTAAATGCCACTCAAAGAGAAGTAATTTTCAAGAATCTATTGCTTGGACTAAAAATCTGACAGCTTTGTGAAACTTTCATTTGACGTTGCTGTTTACAGGAAAAAGGACAAAAATAATAGTTGTGAATGTTGTATTTGCAATTCAAATATCTGACGATTGAAGTTATGTCCGTTTAAAAAAAATAAAACTATGCACAAAATCTATTGTTATTTTTATTCATGTGAAAATGGTACACAAGATGTGAGACTCCGGGCAGCTATATATTACATATTGTAAGAAAATTTGAAATGCTGATAAAAGATTTTAAGATTCAACAATAAACAGTTTATCAAAGTCATGTTGAACTTGTACATAAAAAGAACATTTTTGGTATAAACTGACTTTTAGAATCAAAGTCAAAGTTGTGAGACAATTTAGAAATGGTTTTTTTCCCAACAAAAACAGGAAACTACTTTAACCAATATTTATATCTTATTATGATAATTATCTTTATAAGAACTAGAGAATATCTTAATATTGACAATTGGGTGGTCCATCACTTATCACATTCCAAAATGTATAAGAGATACAATATGATGGAATACCAACATTAATTATGAACATCTACTTTATCCCTTAGTTTCTTTTAAAATTGAGAGAATTTCATTGCATGCACACAACATTGAAATGCTAACAAACGTAACCTCCCTTGGCTAATCAAAAATGATTTCAACACAAACTAAATTTATAAAGACATTCAGGTTGTTTGGTGACATTAAAACAAGTGCGGACACAAATCTGAATAGCAAAATATACTCTAAACACCGAGATACAGTGGGGAATGCAAACTTTACAATATACAAATATATCACAATATATTCGAAGTCTACGAAAATTGCCACCAAAGCTCATATGAAACTTTAATGCAAACTTGCATCAAAAATTGCAACATTGAGATTAAAGACAAAATTACCTTGTTGAAAAGCTTCCATTTATAAAAAGTCATAAAAACTGTATAAAACTCTTAACCAGTAATTCACTATCTTTTTTAAATTTAAAATCTTGAATATTCTGATATCTTCATCATAAAAAGCTATGCAAAAACAGACTTTAACAATAACCATAGAAATGCATTATGATATATAACCAACTTCTTCCATGGTAACACATGGTGGAATAACATTATATCATCCCTGGGACTTTTCTTCAGGAAAATTTGTACTGAAATTACCCGCCATTGATTTGGCTGGTTCAATGAAACTGCTACGTCAATGGATCTGCGAGCCCTTCAACACACGTTTCCTTCAAAATTTGAAATTAATATCCTGGGGCATGCACCAAAGAGAATGTTTTAAAAACAATTACATATATTGAGATATGTTTCTGTATCATCTATTGTCAAGTCTTTCAAAACAAAATTTAAGGGCGGGTAATTTCATTACAGATTTAGTGCAAAACATGGGAATATTTAACCCTGGGTTACTGTTGATGACCCGAAAGTTTGAACTCAATGGGTTAAATTCATCATAAACATTTTCTCCTCAAGCAGTCTAAGTAAACCTAGCCTCAATATTATCCGTTTCACTCCTATACTGAGTCTAGAAAAGGTCTAGTCGAGGGTCGCATCACCGACCTTTCTGCGACCTATGACCCTCCAACGCTATACGTGCAAAGGCAGACTATTGTGGCTTGGTAAGCTGAGTTCTGATTGGTCAATTGATATGTGGGCTGACGCGACTCTCAACCAAGCCTTTCTAGACTCAGTATAGGAGTGAAACGGATAATATTGAGGCTAGGTTTACTTAGACTGCTCCTCAAGTTGCATCTAAGGCCAAGATTGTATATGAGGTTTTACAGTTACTTGTCGACAGCAATGAAGATGATATAAAGATTTCTGATACATTGAACTAGAAAAAGGAAGTACCCGGTAAATGTGAGAAGTGAAAAGAAAAATTCATGAATTAATATGTTGAGATTCATTCCAATACATAAATACCATTTCATCTGAAAAAACTAAATTTTAGTCATGGTATACTCTTTTATGATGATAAAAAATATATTTACCTAAAAAAAATGTTGAAAAGCTAGAATACCGGTAGAAGTAACTAAACTAATTCAAAGTAATCTGTTTCGAAGAACTTGTATATATATAGGGTTGCTCAAGATTCATTACTTGATTACAATCATTATCTCCTTGGCTACAAAGGGGATAAAACAACACAAAACATGTCTTCTTATTGCAGCTGTAAACAATGATAAAACAAAAACTCATAAAAATGTTAAATGAGCTAAATAAATGTATAATAACTTAATGATATTAACAAATGATTTAACAAAGTTTCTGTGACTAGGATAAATAGACTTTCTGTACAATAAATCTCTACTGTACATACGTTACCATGACAACATCAGTGTGATTTAACAACAATTAACAACAATCTGAATAAAAATTTGAAAAAGTATTCTAAATATCATATATTGTACTCTAAAACACTGAAATATAATCAGCATCACAAAATGTGAAAAAGTGACAAACATTTCACATGTTAAGGGGTTAATGTTATTTAAAAATCATCTAGGTCAAACTTGCCTGGACAAAATCTACTAACACCTGTGTTTCAGCAGATATTGATGAGCACTAATTAAATGAACACCATATGTGGGTATTTATTAGTGCAAAAATGGTGCTATGGGTTGAGGGGGAATTAAAACTTATTAAAGAGAAGTGGTTGGAGATCGATGAAATCCGACCAGATATTACTGTACAGAAGGTTAGTGGTTAATTTATTTAGAACAAATGTGTTAGTAGTCATATAACTGTATTAACCTCTTCATGAGTAATTTTTAAGAATCTACACATATATAATCAGTTTCATAACATTTTATAAGCTCTTCAAACGATAAAAGACTGAAGGAATAAGAATGAAGGACACCTTTTCCATGGATAGTTTTCTATTTAGCTTTAGATTTGAGTTTTGAATATCACAAATAATGAAATGTCATGTTTTAAAGGTAACAACTGTCATGACAAAATGTGGTTTATTATTGGTTAATATTCCCCTGTAATTTCTTTCACTTAAATAAAAAATCTTTCTCCTCAGGATTTTATCAAAACAGGTTAAAATCTGTTATTATTTGAGAATGACATACTATAATTATTGTAACTGCTTAACTGAAAACATTTTCAAAACTGGAGGTCAGTAACAGTAAAGTATGACTCTATATAAAACCCATTTTTGACAGGAATGGTAAATATTTAACATAAATTCTATTTTTAAGATGAAAAATATAGATTTGGATTTGCACCAGGAAAAGGTTGATTTCATGCTCAGAAAGAACAAGTTTCATCATTCATAAGTACGGTAACATAATTGAGTTGTAGTTGTAACCAGTTTGGGCAGCCTTCACAAAATTTAGTTGACTAATGTCTGAATTATCAGTTGTAATCTTATCATTCAGTTAACACAAGTGAACTGAAGTGAACACGACAAGTTTTGACATCACAGGTATTTGATTTGTCACACTTATCATCAATTCAAGATTAAACCTGCTACATAGATAACAGATAATACCTTGTTTTTCATTTCAGGCGCTGGCAAATTATAGAAATTCAGATTTAGGGCTGGCTTTATTTATTGAGAATTCAGATTTAGGGCTGATGTTATTTCAAATTGCCACCAAATCTAAATATAGAATTTTGATCTTGTCTCCGGTGGTGGCACCTCTGTCACTGTCGGCGTGGCAACTGCAGACCCACCCTCCTCTTTGATTGGCTGAAGGTTCGAGGCGTTGCGACGGATCCCTGTGGCGCTAGCAACGCTGGGGATTGTGGGAGAAGGGCTTGCATCGCTGGTTGTGCTGCTGTAGTTCTCAGTGGGGTGGTACAGCTGTCGGTATTGCTGGTCCTCACTGAATACTGATGTGTACGTCTGCAATATTGGCAATTAGAACAAAATCATTTTTGGGTAGCTTAAAAATCAGGTGCCGATTTTCTTAAAGACAGATACAGTAATGCAAAGGAATTTATGGATGACAACTTCTTTATTCATGAGATGTGACGTTTCGACACAGATTCTTGTATTGTTCTCAAGCAGAGGACGACACAAGAATCTGTCGAAACGTTGTATACCATGAATAAAGAAGTTGTCATCCATATATTCCTCTGCATTATTGTATTCCAACTTCTAAAATGCCTCTCACAGAAGTTAAAGATACAGTAAATGAATTCTCAATTGCAGATGCAGGAATTTGGGATTTAGGGTTACTTGTTGAAAATTGGGGGTTAAACTTGGAGGAGTCAACCATTTTTCAAGCAATTTTCAAAAAATAATATAATCAGATTTGGGGTTTTGGGGATAAATTGCACCTCAGAAAGTGAACTCCCCCCCCCCTTGATATCCAATCTCTGTTCAACATTCCTGGAAGACTATGAGTTAGCGTACCCCATCATCACTGAAGGCAGGCAACAGATCCTCCCGGTCAGCAGCAGCAGGGGGAGCGGCTTGGAACACAAACAGCATCACCCAGATTGGTAGCAGCAGCTTCATCACCTGGCAGGGGGATTCATCAGTTGGTCAGACACATTTATATAGGGTAGGGAAGGTAACACATACCTCTTTGGGTAATGGATAATGAAATTATCAGACACTAGAAAGGTAAAACTGCTTCATTACCTCTTCAGATGATTTTGAATATGATTTGTAATATCAGCATAGCCTGTCATAGAAATTGATAATAAAATAAAAATACCATAAGACCCATCATGGAAATCGATAATAAAATAAAAACAGCATAATACCTGTCATGGTAATATATAATGAAATGATAACAGCTTTTTATCTGTCATGGTAATAGATACGAAAATGATGAAACCATTATACCTGTCATGAAAATTGATAATGAAAGTAAACAGTGTTATACCTGCCATGGTCATATATAATGAAATGATAACAGTATAATACCTGTCATGGTAATATATAATGAAACGATAACAGCATAATACCTGTCATGGTAAAATATAATGAAATAAAACAGCATAATACCTGTCATGGTAATATATAATGAAATGATAACAGCTTTTTATCTGTCATGGTAATAGATAGGAAAATGATGAAACCATTATACCTGTCATGAAAATTTATAATGAAATGATAACAGTGTTATACCTGCATGGTAATAGATAATGAAATGAAAACAGTGTTATACCTGCTTGGAATAGATAATGAAATGATAACAGCTTATTATCCATCATGGGAATTGATAATGAAATGATAACGATGTTTTGTCTCCGGAACGACATGGTAATGACTCGTCCCCACTTTCCGTTATTACATACTGGTAGAGTAAAATGCACCAGGTTACAATTTGAAACAAACCTTATTCATACACTACGCTTTATTTTATACTTATTTTTATACAAAACCTTCATAACATCATCACAACAAGTTCTTTGGATAATTCTAAACCTAGCATACAATTAATTTTGAAAGTCCTATACTTACTGTGAAGACAATGAAAATCGGCGAGTAGAGTTCCTGAGTGAAAAGCTGAAAAAACAAGACAAAGTTTTTCTATTTGGTGCCATTTCTTAAATATATTTCGAAACATTTAATTAAGAAACATTTGCTCAAAATGTACAATAAGCTTATAAGTAAAATACATGTAATTCATTTCATACAACCCAAGATTTGAAAATATTTAACCATTAAATTCAACTTACAAATATTGCACTGCATCCGGTACTTTCGTCTCCAACTGAAAATAAAATAAATTTATCATAAAGAACAAAATTTCAAATTGTCATTTCACAAAGACGTTAAATGTTTTGATATGCATATATAACAGACCTAAACAGTATTATTGTTTTATTTCTGAAACAACCAACTAAATATAATGTTCTGAACACATGAAGTACAATGAAATGACTTCCCTTTTAATGTAAATTGAATAATACAAGTGAAATAGAATATTTAAGATTTCAGACTAACATTTTCAATGAACTAAGATATCTGACATTTCGAGTAGCCAATAAATGATCTTGTGGTCACATTATGTTATAAAAAAAATTCTTTCGACTTTAAATTCAATAATATGACTATATTTGAGTCAGTCTAAGTAAACCTAGCCTCAATATTATCCATTTCACTCCTATACTGAGTCTAGAAAGGTCTAGTAGAGGGTTGAGTCAGCCCACTTATCAAATTGGCCAATCAGAACGCATCTTACCAAGTCTGCCTTCGCATGTATAACGTTGGGTCATAGGTCGCAGAAAGGTCGGCTGACGGGACCCTCTACTAGGCCTTTCTAGACTCAGTATAGGAGTGAAACAGATAATATTGAGGCTAGGTTCACTTGGACTGATATTTGAGTGCATTTGTGAATATAACTGTTCCAAAACTAGACTTGTATACTCACTTATCTGAAGGGTGATGTCATACAGGAACCCCACGAGGGCGGAGATCTCAAACACAACGATGATACTGAAAACAGGTGAAAATCATTTACAAAATGTAATGGTCAACTCGTATGCAACGAAATTTCATAAATAAATAAATAAAAGTACCGAGGGTACAGAAGCTCACCTTAAAATGAATGATGTGGTAATATAGTTTAATTGTGTAACCATATTTTATATGATAATTGATTATGGCTGCCATCATGATTTTTGTATCTTTTAAAATGCTAGTCTTCTGTTGGAAAAAATTAGAGCACGAACAAACATTAATACAAGAATGTTAATAAATCATGATTTGTTAACAAGCAGTAGGTTTTTGTATAACTTTTTTGTATATCTATGGCTGAATTGGTGACCATCTTGTATTTTTTAATCTTCAAAATGTTACTTATATGTGGGCATCCATATTAATTTCATTATCTTTTTTGGTTTAGGAGTATTCATTTAAATGTCAATCAATAATAACAGGTTTTGTGACTCTTGAAGTCAAGAAATAGTCCCGAAAATCTCAAGAATTCTTTCTTAAAAGTACTTGTACAGTACTCGGACCAAAGTTTTCAAACACAATCACAACAGTCAACAAACTGGTTATTAGGTTAATCCAATGTTAGATTAGTCACACTCTCAACTTCCAAAGAACTAAAAAAAGATGCACATAAACATGTGGAATATATCCCTCTGACACAAATCACAAATTCAGCTAGTGATAAGTCCAATTGCCAAAGTAAACTGTCCAGGTCAATGTCTCATGTGATTCTAACTGAAGATTTCTGAATATCTTAAATCTTGACATATGTTAGTGCAATCTGATTGGTCAGAATAGGCTAGCCACATGGGGGTTTATGCTAATTACTAGATATGGATGACCTGTGATGACCTCTTGCACCTGCATGTAGCTTATGTAACTTATCCTCTTATGTAAGTTACTGTTATTCCATAATGTGAGTGTCTTCCCCTTAATTCAGTATGCAATACAGATATTAAGAGGGGAGTTGCAGGAGAGGGGCTGGAGGATAGGAGGGGAAAGGAGGGATAGAAGAGAGGTTTGCAATGGAAGGAAAGGGGAGGAGGGGAAGGGGGGATAGAAGGGGTGGGGGGTAGAAGAGAGGTTTGCAATGGAAGGAAAGGGGAGGAGGGGAAGGGAGGATAGAAGGGGTGGGGGTAGAAGAGAGGTTTGCTATAGAAATAATCTGGAGGTCAACTCAGTAATATGTTTATTGAAGTATTTTAATATTAATTGCATGGAAACAACAGTTAGTGTTGAGAGTGAACAAATTTAATCATTTTAAATGCTTTTGAAAAGGATTTGTTTGAATTGAATGATCATTATAATTATCTAGATAATCATCGTTCAGATCGTAATCAGATCCCTCACTGGCTATGTTATTTGGCCTTTTATGAAGTGTCAGGAATTATGTAACCCACTGATATCATTATATCTTTTATTTAAAAGGATTTATTAAAACACTCATGGTTCAGGCTGTTTTCGCAGATAAAGATGATTCATAAATTTTTTTGTAACTGTATTTATAGTGTTGATAAATATTACAACAAGTGCATCAATACAAATATTAACACATTCATTTGATTGACCAGGAAATGTATTCTTTTCAATGAATTTTATGAAATCTAATTGAAAATTCAATATAAATGACATATTGACCATCTTGGATTCTTGATAACAAAATGAATGCGTCTTTGTCAGGAATCACTATATAAAAAAATACTCACTTTTCAGAATGATATCTTAATTGATTTAGTAGGAGAAGTACTTGGCCTGAAATCTAATTGAAAAATAATGACTTCTATGTTGACATGTTGTTCCCAGAGCCCCTTCAGCATGATACAATTATCATTTAGTTTTACAGGTTTTCATAAAACATATGGTATTGGAACTGGAACCTGATACAAATTACCTCTTTCTACAATAACTTATGTAGATTACTGTACATAAAAGCAGATTCTTGACTTATTAATATTAACTCATCTTGCAGATTGTTGTACACAAAAGCTGATTCTTGACTTGTTTAAATTGTTATTTGTAAAAAGTATTATTATTAATAGAATACAAGTATACTTTTCATAAAGTCAATTTATATACTTTCCATAAAGTCCATTGCTTAGACATGATAATTGCCATACATCATTATGTTGTATTTATCAATTAAGTAAAGATAACTAAGCAACATACAAGCAGGCAGGGCTGCTAGCCCCAGATCCTTAAGGAGAGTGTAGCAATTTGTGGATTTGGCTTTGTGGATTTGGAGAAGAATAGTGTGCTGAGCATGTAAACCTGAACTCTGGCTAAGCCCTTATGTGTGGTATTTAAAAACTTGACGGGAGAGAACATGCATTGTTGTGAAAAATATATATAATTTCACAAAACATAGTTAGCTTATGTCCTAAATTGATTTTGTGTCAAGAAGAACTTCTGTTAGATATAGAAATGGTACAAATATGAGTTAACACAGGAAATGGAACCTGATACAAAATAACTCTTTCCACATCAACTTATCATGAAGATTTCTAAACACAAAACTTATTGATGACAACTTTTGTGTAAGTTGTTATTCTTAGAAAGAACATATCACTGTCATGAGATTACAAGTCTAATTTCCATAACTCTTATTGCATACACATGGCCATATAGCATAATGCTCTGCAATATCAATTGGGTCAGGTTGATTATGCAACAGACTAGCAGCTGACACTGTGATGCTAGCAGCCTGTATCAGGATGTGTATTAGAATAGCATTGTGGACTCTAGAGGCATATCTGAACTCTGGTTGACCCCTTATGTGTGGTATTTAAAGGAATATAAGGGAGATACCATTGTTTAAAATTTAACATGATGTTTAATGTGATTGGGTTTTTGCAGCTAGTTGCCATGAAGATTTTAAGCAAATTAATTAATTATGTTTGTCTTATATCTTAATTTTTTTTTAAAAACACTTAAAAATATAGAACAACTTGCATGACAATCTTAAATATTCCATATTCAAGATAATATTATGATTAGTAAGTTCAAATTAGAGAATTTATTTGATGCAAGTGATCACTTGATGAAAGCTTAAAATTTAATAATAATGATGTGTCATTGCAGCTGAAAAGTCAATATGGCTGCTTTTGCGGCCATCTTGGATTCTCAAAACTGAAACGTCTACCTTTCTGTGCGGAATCACTATAGGTATAACATACTACAATTTAGAAAGTATATCTAGATTGGTTTAGGAGAAGTAGTCTTTTTCATGAAATCAAAATGAAAATTCAATATGGCTCCCATGTCAGCCATCTTGGATTCTCAAAACTGAAACATCTACCTTTCTGTGAGGAATCACCTTGGGTATAACATACTACAATTTCAGAATGGTATCTGGATTTGTATAGGAGGAGTAGTCTTTTTCGTGAAATCTAATTGAAAATTCAATATGGCTGCCATGGCGGCCATCTTGGATTCTCAAAACTGAAACATCTACCTTTCTGTGAGGAATCACCATGGGTATAACATACTACAATTTCAGAATGATATCTGGATTCGTATAGGAGGAGTAGTCTTTTTCATGAAATCTAATTGAAAATTCAATATGGCTACCATGGCAGCCATCTTGGATTCTCAAAACTGAAACATCTACCTTTCTGTGAAGAATCACCATTGGTATAACATACTACAATTTCAGAATGATATCTGAATTCGTATAGGAGGAGTAGTCTTTTTCATGAAATCTAATTGAAAATTCAATATGGCTGCCATGACAGCCATCTTGGATTCTCAAAACCGAAACGTCTACCTTTCTGTGAGGAATCACCATGGGTATAACATACTACAATTTCGGAATGATATCTGGATTGGTAAAGGAGGAGTAGTCTTTTTCATGAAATCTAATTGAAAATTCAATATGGCTGCCATGGCGGCCATCTTGGATTCTCAAAACTGAAACATCTACCTTTCTGTGAGGAATCACCATGGGTATAACATACTACAATTTCAGAATGATATCTGGATTCGTTTAGGAGGAGTAGTCTTTTTCCTGAAAGTTTACGGACGGACGGACAGACAGACAGACGGACGGACGGACGGACAGACAGACGGACGACGGACGAAGCGCCATGACATAAGCTCACATTTACTTTGTAAAGGTGAGCTAAAAATCAGATTTACATTTCTAATAATATTTCTTGACTATCTCAATTTTTAACAAACTACAAATTCAGTTTGGTTCTTGCATCCAAATAATTGTGACAGTACTGCCACAAAATTTCACAAATTATATTCCTAGAAAAACTTTTCAATCAATTGAGTCTCAGTGGTATACATCAAGATATTTTCCTGTTTATTCACCTAAAAAAAATTCAATTTGCAACAAATATTTTCGTTTTTATGGGATCATACACCTTAAGAAAACATGTTATTTCTCCAACTTACCACCAGAGGTCTCTCTTCTGGGTCCATCGAACCGAGTCGAGGGTGCTGATTTCGTTGAGCCGTCGGGTGATGTAGAAACCCGCCACGGCAAATAGCTGCACAAAGGTAAACTCAGCCGCGGACAGTTCTAGCCAGTAGGGTTCTGAGGAGAGTGAGGGAGTTAGTTTTCAGTACCAATATTTAGCCATTAGTGGCGTCATCATATGAAGAGAGGTAGCTTTTAAATCGAGCACGGTCATATTGAAATAGAATTGTTTTCTGTCTGGTTATTATTGTGGAGGTCCAAAGAGATGAAGGTTTTGCTAATCTCTGATTATTACTTTAAAAATGTTGTTAAACCACAGTGATCAATGATTGGAAAGTCTGCCAATATGCCTATGTACTTCAAAACTCAAAGCATTAAGTGTGCCAAGTACAATGAGGAACACAAAACTTTCAGCTGACAAAGGGCAATAAGGAAGAAGATGAACACTCCTTAAGGCACTAGTCAATGATGAGTCCTTCATATACCAAGGTTCATTATGCTGGACGTTATAATTTCTGAGTTCTGGTCCAGAAACCAAATTGTAAGTCATGTTTCAATGTGACCAAAAACATGAATGAACACGCAAAAGGATCCACTTTACACAAAGATTGTTCCCTATACCAAGTTAATTTTGTTAAGCGTTATAGTTTTGGAGTATTGGTTCGCAAGAGAGAAAGGCTAGCTTGCTCACACAGACAGACAGAGGTCGTTTCTATATCAATGAAAGATTTGTTTGTATGGTGATGAGAGTGGTCTACTCACGCATGCACTCTAGGAAGGATGACTGGACGTTGATGATCCCAAGGACTGTGATGACCGTGAAGTATACACACGCTCCCATCAAGAATGGAGTCAGAAACCTGTAACAGTTTGTTATTTCATAAAATATTACTATCAATCAAATGTTTTTGAATAGAAATAATTCAAATTTTTTTCATAATGTCATAACGTTCCTGATGTCACAATACATGACCTCACTGATCAAGTTACCTCCTGGAGGTTTTATGGCCAGTGATTTACTGGAATTTGTTGAAAGAACAATATGGTTAATTACAAAAATCTCACCCTCTATCTTCTAATAAAATAGATTTCAACACACGTTTATAGAATTAAAAATATCCTCAGATTCTCATTTTATCCAAGCCATGGTAAACCTTCATCAAACATGAAAAGAGTCTCTTACCTCTTGGCAATCTTCTCACGGCGGAGAGCACGTGTGGCCAATGTCCAGTAGAAGTGACACATGACCAGGAACTGGACCAACTTGAGCCACTGAAGGACAAAGTCCAGCTGGGCGAATCCTCCAAGCACCCAGTGTACCCCCCTGACAATTAGACACAATTGTATTACTTTCCTTCAAAGAAATTAGACTGTGTCATACCTCTTGGCCTTGGTTTCGAATCCTGGTTGAAACACCACCCATTTATGACCTGGGCAAGGCAAATATTCCACATTGCACTCAGTTTACCCAGCTGTACAATGTGGAGATGAACATGGGAAGTATTTGAATTATATGACAGTAGCATTGAAGGTACCATTCAGGGTAATGATAGAGGTTCCTGCTTTGTGCATGCCTAGCATGGAAAGCGCAATAGAAATGGAATTTTTTTTTCTGAAATGGCATGTAGCCATTATGGCGAATGAACATACCCACGAAGACACTCACACCAGCATGGAAAGCACAATACAAATGGACAAATACAATTTTTTTCTGAAATGTGACATACCTATAATGGGGAAGGAAAATACCCAAGAAGACATTCACCCTAGCATGGAAAAGCAATTAGTGTGGACTATTACAATATTTTTCTGAAATGCCATGTAGGTATAAAGAAGAAGGAGAAAAGTACCCAAGAAGACACTCATACCAGCATGGAAAAGAGCTTTACATATGGACAATTACAATTTTTTTCTTGAATGCCAAGTAGCCATTAAAGGGAAAGAACATACCCAAGAAGACACTCACACCAGCATGGAAAGCGAAATACAAATAAACAGTTACAAATATTTTCTAAAATGCCACGTAGCTGCAAAGAAGAAGGAGGAACATACCCGAGAAGACACTCGAGGGAGGCGCAGTAGAAGATGAGGTACTGATGACAAGCCTGGTGGTGTACCATATGGAGCTTAGCCACCTTCAGAACGCACATCAGCGCCGTCACCGCCGCCAGCACCGTCAGAACACTGTTCCTGAAATATAGAATAAGGTATGTGTCAACGAAGAACCAAAAAAAGGTTTGAAAATCATGTTGTCTGCACTTTCCCTTCTCAACCAAAAGCAAACTAAAAAGATAAACAAATCAGGAAAACTTGATTCTAGGAACGGGGGTGACTTCCCATAAGGTGAGATTAATTTTCATGAAATGTTTGAATTTTATATCAAATATATGATTTTATTAACTTGATGGGGATTTTTTCTATTAAAATTATTGACAAATAATAGTATTTTATTTTACTATTTAGTTTATATTTTACATATTTTCAAGTCAGTGGTAAAAAAAGAAAATTTTCTTTTTTTGAACATTTCGATTAAAAAAGGTTTAGTCTTAAAGGGACCATTCGAGCGGGGTATTTTTTTTTGGAAACAAAATTCAGGAGGACAATTTGATTTTTACATAATAATTTCACTCTTAATTTCAAATATGTTTTTTTACATAAGGTTAGCATTTCAGTTGTTCAAGATTAAACAATTTGCCAAAGAATAAAGTGTATCGCTCAAAAAATAAAAACACCGAAGCTACGATCGTGGAATGCATTCCTACGACAAAATGCTGGCGTAACTGATAACTTTTATTATGAATTATTTGTAAATATACTCCTCTTCTATCAACCAAGAATTTATTTCTTTATTTTGTTAATGAATTAGCATAATACAGCACAGTTTTTTTTCTCTCGCAATGCCAACATTTCAAAATGGCGGCCAAAACGCGATCGAGTGGTACCTTTAACAAAGAAATTAAATCCTAAATTGAAGCTCTCATAAAATATCAAATATGGCGAGAACCAGTCTCTGATCATTTTGTGTCTCTATAAAAAGAATGTTTCTACACTTTCAAATAATGATAAACCTCAGACTAAAAACCAACGTAAACTAAATAAATTCTTAAAATAAAATCCTTCAATTATTTTCAGCAAAAGGCAAGGTGTGTTTAACAGGTTCAGTATGACATACATTTTCCTCAAGATTATTACACTTAACATTTTAGTCTGTCAGTCTGATATGTGTAAGGCAACGTAATAATACATACTCTCATAACTGCCATAACGCTGAAACCTTTTTTAATTTTACCTAGGACTAAAAGAAGTTATAAAGTTTTTGAAAAAGATAAGTCATAAGTTGTTTTTAAGTGCTCTTTTTAACAACCTTCCCATAGCCTAAAGGTTCATAAACAACATTTTTTTCCTTAAGAAATAATTCCACATAAATTTCAGTCTGAAGTGAATTATTCAGATCACCATGTCACTTAAATGTCAGAACACTCATGAAGGTTTTAACTAAATTACCACTCTAAAAAACTCACCTTATACAAGCAACGGTTTCAAAGTTGCCAAGGCAACCAACCACCATGATATCACTGGGTTTGGTACTGTTGCCAGAATGGTTGCCATGGCCACCAGACGTTGTGGTTTCAGTGAACATTGTAGTTGAAGGGAGCATGATTTGTGCCGTATCCTTTCTATCCTTTTGAGAGTTCACATTGTGCTTGGGTCACTGTAATGTAGAAAGACCTAGATATTAACCTCACATCAAAAGGTAAAAAGATAAAACATTATGAATAAATGGCAGCAGTAAAACAGAACTAGCCCTTACAACTTTGTGAAACTTTTATACTAAAAATGACAGATTGAAAATATTCTGTGATGCTCAGGTTTGAAACATATATTATGTAAAATATGTTTTTCTGTCCGAAAAATAATGTGTGACTTTGTATATACTCAAAACTCAATTTTAATCAAACTCAATTCAAACACATTTTGACAGGAAATCAAAAGTAGGATAATGATAACATGGTCATAAGGAAATTATTACTCATTATAAATGAATTGTCTAAATATCATAATGATAAGGAATAGCTATTATGGTAATTCATATGTACATAGGAAAATTATTCAGCTGAATTATAATGTAAGAAAATATATCCTATTCATCTGATTAACACATGACCTACTGAATAAATTGTAGCCAGCAAATAAGATTTCAATTACATTCACAACAGGAGTTGAAAACTATCATCATACTTAATAAGCTTGCAAAACTAAATTAGAAAAGATGTAAAATTATCATGAAATTATATAATCATTTAAAAAAAAATCTTATCATCACTCATGTATGGGACTTATATCATACTTTCACACAGGAATAAAAACAATGTTACTTTCTCCCTTTACCTCATAAACTTACAATTTTGTGAATCCAGTACACTCGTTATTTTAATTACGTTGAATTCACATTTAATGAAGATAGTAATACATGTAGGTCTCCTCCCTACAGACAGACAAAAGTGATGCAATGACATGGATTTGTTTATCATTTTTTTTCATAAATGAATGTACAAAGTTTCAACAAAAACTTTTTTATATCACTTTATCACTATGGAAATAACTAGGCCATTCAGAGGCGGGGTATATGGGGAGATATCCGCCTCATGCTTGGTGTTATGTGACGAGCCGAAGAGGGTGATAGCAGTATTTTTCAAGGTCACGTGGACCAATCAGAGATCAAGATTCTTACATGAGGTAGGATAAAGTTCTTTGTCAATATCTTGAAAATAGGCTTGATGCCTGGAGTTGAAACTGATGCGATCATAAACCAGAAAAATAGAGCCATTGGTTCTGTAGCTCATCAGGCTTCACATTTGATTTTGCTTTAGGTTGTGGCCAATGTGGTTCCCACCTTAGTAGGTGCCACAGGGCCACCAAATTATAATCCTCACTAGTCAAGGAGTCTGTACACAAAGTTTCAGCTTTCTAGGCCTTATGGTTCTGGAGGAGAAGATGAAAATAGGTGTTAAGGATGTGGTTCTGGATAAGAAGTCGGTTCTAGATAAGAAGTTGAAATTCCACAAAGTTTACGAACGGATGGACGGTCTGACGATGGACACCATGCTGGGCCACAAGCCCATCGAGCCCTAAAAGGCCAGATGAGCTAAAAAAGAATATATTAGGCCTAACAAAAAAGTCATGGTACCATTGATTTGATCAGCATTCAATTTCCATAAAATTGAGCCTATTCTATATATTGACATAGCATTACCAATCCATTTCGGATATATATTTGTTGGTTTATTATTCTGAACATAAATAATAATAACCATAGCCTATTTCATATTGCTAATTTTTTTCATATCATACTACATAATGAAATTTGTCATTTTTACGATTTTGTGTTCCTTTTCTAAGCAACATAATTGACCATTATTTAAAACATGCAAGCTTATATACATATCCTATAAGAAGTTCCAATGTATCAATTCAGAATATCAATTGATGAATTGTTTCACCTGTAATTGTTGTGGTATTTTGAATTTAATGTTTGCTCTTCTTTATCTAGTTGTCAAATACAAACAGGGGTGGAAATAACTTACAATAAAATACAAATCAACAAAAATGTTACACTGAAACATTCAACTGTTTTGGTTGTGATATAATGATGTACCGGTTATCGTAATATTATATGCATAAACCTTAATGTTCAGATAGGATTGTCCCTTTATTATATCTTAGGTAAGATTTTGTATATCAATTTAAAAAGAAAAAAGTATTGATGTCACTCTCAATAGACTCCCTTGATAAGTAATTTTCATGGGGAATTCTTATTGAATCTTTGTTGAACTTTGCATTTCGAGTTCAAATTATCTCACCTTGAATTAAGAATGTAAATGAATGTTTGGATAACATATTAACTTTTTGTCTTCAAGTTTGCATACATGTGTACATGAATAAAAACAATTTCCCATAGAGCGCCATGTTAAACATTTAACAAATTGAGCAAATTTTTGTCATTCCTGCAATACCACGTAAACCAAAGGAAATTAAAACTGATGTCATGAGGCTGTAGCCAATTAAGATGATTCGTAATATATAAGCAAAATGTAAGTATATGATGAGACATAATTAAATAAAGTTATTGATGCATCACCAAATTAACCTCAAGTGACGATACTCTTGGCCAATTGTATTGCAATGGTACATTATTATGTTAAAGAAATATAATGATGAACCTAAAGTAGACAATACTCTCTCTTTTAGCATACCGTATTTCCTCTAATAAGGGCCCGGGCGCTTATTTTTTCAGCACCCCTTAACCCCCCGGCGCTTTTTAGAGGCCCGGCGCTTGTTGGAGACCCGGCGCTTATTTCTTTCACAGACACTGAAGATTGTTTTAAGCCGTCTTTTCCATGAATACCTGTAAAATGTTTACTGAGGGAGCATTTATCTAATAGTTAGGACCCGTCGCTTATAAGAGTCCCTGCGCTTATAAGAGGCCTGGCGCTTATTTTCTCAACTACCATGCAATGACCCCCCGGCACTTATTAGAGGCCCGGCGCTTATTGGAGGAAATACGGTACTTGATACAGCAGAATTTGTTCAAACTAATGAAAATCACACAATCATCACATCACATGATCAAATTTGGTTATGATATTTAGTCTTCATATATGACTAATGATTTAACATATTAAAATTATAATCACTGATTCACCATTTTTTTCCAGAAAAAATAACCACGATAAAAAGTCGCAATTCCAAATACGATAATGTTGAGTCTTGCATATCAAGCAGTGAATAGATAAAGTGAAAGTGAAAGTGACAAGAAAACATGGAATAAACATGGTAATCGTAAATCCGAAAGAGTGATAATTTACACCATGACCCGAGTAGGTCAAGCAGTCAAACCAAAACATGCCATTATTTATTGATTATTTCTCACCTTATTCCGAACTATGAGAGTCAATCATCGTTGTTTTCGAAAATTTATGCCCGAAAAACATACTTTTTGTACCGCATGCAGGCAGATTCACACCCCGTGTATTTGTTGTGTTATGGCAGCAGGTGCTCTAAGGGAGATAACTCTAAATTATAATTAGGTCTTGGGTCCCGTTAAATAGTTTCTGTAGCATTCCTTTTTTAAACGTCTTCATAGTTTTTTTTCTTAAGATTTTAGCGTATGGATTATTGTTTTGTTTTGGTTACTCTTTGCAGTTTCGAATTTAGCCGCCATTATATATATATATATGTATATATACTCCCTGAAGATTACAATGAAACTAGTAGGAGTCTATTGGTGTTGTGTAATTTTTAACTTTTGAATATATTTGACTGTATACCAGACCAACTCAAATGTTTCTGATATATATATTTATATATATTTTAATTGTAGCCGACCTTTGATTTAATTTTGAATGAGTTTGAAACAGAATTAATCCACTTATCAATATTTAAAGTATATTAAACATAGAAAATAACATCCGCGACATCAATTGATAAAGGGAGGAGATATCAGTAGCATTAATTCCATATCGTATTCATATACTTATTTACTGTACTATTTCTTTTTTATTTCATTGTATTATGCTTAAAAGCTAATGTTTAAAATTGTAGGCCAACCTGTTCCTTTGCAAATCAATCTTAATAAATTAAGATCAAAAGGTTTTATATTAGGTCATACAACACTATGACAAAATATAAAATCTGTTGATCTAAATTTATTTAGATTGTTTGCAAATGAAAATGCAACCGTTTATATTTGTGTCAAAACTATATTAGAAAGGATTTTATGTTACACCGTTCATTATTAAATGTCATGCATATACGAAATAAATCTGTAAGAATAACACGTTTATCATAAATAAGGAACACAATTGATCAAAATATTTCTTGTATATATGTATATTAGGCATGGGCGTATATTAATTTTGATGTGCTTAATATTTCATCCGGGGTTTTTTTTCACATTGTTTTTTTTTTGTTGCATTAAATGAAAATGTTCTCATGCAACGTTCTTATAGAACTTCGCAACTTCTGAAAATGAATGCTTCAGTAAAATTTAGTACGTTTCATCGTCCCTGGGTAATCGAGGATGTACACATGTACAGGCTTCGTTTTCCCTGGATTATCGGAAGGATGACCCTTTACTATCTAGGATGGATATTAATATAATGTTATTAATCAAGTTTTTCCGTATCGGTCCAGTTACAGGTCCGAGGTCTGCTGTATTGGTCCGAGGCGAAGCCAAGGGCCAATACATCAGACCGAGGACCTGTAACTGGGCCAATACGAAAAACTTGATTAATGACGTTTTTATTAATTAACTTCTTTGTAATTTACTTGCACAACATAAGAGAGTTAATTTTTACCGAAATCAAAATTATCAATGAGATTGATGAACTGTCATATATGTTAAAAGTTTTGAATCGATAACTTCGGACTCTCGAGCGCCATTTGTGTGTCACGTATGCGCATGCTCAGACTTGTATTGGCCCAGTCTGCTCGTAGATCTATTGGCCCTGGTTTGCTCGTATTGGCCCAGTTTTCCTGTATTAGCCCAGTTGTGGATTCGTAAAGTGCAGGCCGTATAAATTGTATAAGTGCCATATCATTGATAGTTAATTAATAACTACTAACATGTGTGTGTGAACCTTGAAAACTTGTTGTTATTGTAGCTTCTACTATTGTCATTACAATATCAAGACAATTTGTTAATAAACCATTTGGACCAAATCGCCTCAGATAGAGCAACGCAAGGAACAATCGATTACTCATATCATTGTTAGCCACAAGAAGCAAAACCTCATATTTACTTTTCAGTAATTGCTATAAAACGCATAGAGCGATGCTGAGCAACATTTTCCCCAAAGAAAGATGAAATAAGTTTCATATTCTTTTTATCTAGCGTAAATTTAATACATGTACATTTGTCTAGAGTGGTTATGATAACATGGAATCATTAAAAAAAGAATGTTTTGACAACGACGATATTTATATTCATCACGAAGGTAACTCCTTTTGACATTTTGCATAAACCGTTAAACCAAGAATCATCGTCCATCATATTTCTTCTTCAATCAACTGTGTAGGGAACAATAAACTTCAAAGCGACTTGTTTTGACACAATGAATTTACAGTAGGACCAGTTTCTAATGTATTCAGATATTTGCATAATTCACAACTTTGAATGTCAACTAGTTTAACACAGGTTCTTCATATATTCTTGCTCATATACGTTTTCTCCGAGTAAATACTCAGTTCAAAATTAAAATGTAAATCGTTTGTATTTATAATCGTAGTTATTGTGTTACGTGGTCCACTACTTAAATTGTATACTCAAATTTTATGATCCTGTAAAATGTTATATGATGTCTCATTATTTAGAACCAAACCTGTGAAAGTTATAACGATCTGTATAGCATATAATGTACATGGGCCTGTGGCTTTCATTCTGAATAAAGTTCTTCTTCTAATGTAAGTGTTTGAAAAAATGTAACTCAGGCAAAATTGAAGATGAATTCCATGTATTATTTGCATCTACAATGTATTCTCATTTAAGAAGCAGATATTTATCATTTGTATCATTATCTGTAGGAGATGAACAAATTATGCATAATTTGCTAAATATTGATGCTAATTAATTCCTTGCAATTTATTCAAAACATGTATTCATTGTAAGAAATGTCACCGCCACATGTACCACATATTTAACTATACTTGTACTATAGGCCTTGAGGTTTGAACTACTGAATAAACGAATCTGAATCTGAATCTGAAAAGTTCTTCTAAATCCATTGTGACCATGGTGACTTAATCACCCCATACAGAAATAAAGTGAAAAGTCCGATTCTTTAAAATGATCCATCTTGTCATTTTAGATAAGATAATCTGGCAGTTGTTTACTCATAATATTTCGCAATTAATATGTTTGTTTTGGTTAACCTTGAACTGAATTACAGTTATGGAATTATCTATCACAAATTCTTGACACAATGAATGACATGTCTTCGGTCTCTGTCACTCAAATATATTAACCCATTCTTCCATATGTTAAATAACTGGTTCAATTGCACTCAAATCCTTCTGAAGATATCCCGTCATGCAAGTTACCCGTTCCAAATGATTGAAGTCCCTGTCGTTTAGATGTCATTACGCAACGTTGCTCTCTACAACGCATTCTAAGTGATTGAAGTATTAAAGTCGTTACTTGACGCATTTGAATGCTGGCATTGATGCCTTCTGTTATGTCGGTGATGTATGTATATGAACTTATGACTATAAATGTGAAAAGGTCGCGAAAAGCATTTTTCATTTTGCTTGTCATTTTGATGGATTCATTGTCTACTTATTAAATGTATATATGAAGATAATTATGCATCGCTTATCTGGAAAAAGACGCAAAAAATCCGAGTAGCACTGTTGAATGTAATTTTGATATGAAAATGTTTATCAATTAAGTGATACCTAAGACATAACATTTTTGGGGCTCTAGAAAATTTAAACTCTTAGAAAAAGCCTGTCCTATATGTATGTAATACAGCCCCTGAATTATTTTTGTTATACAGTTAATAATTTTCTATGTAAATTCATCATTTTGAAAATAATCAAATTGCCATCATTACGTCAAAACTACTTCACAGTGAAGTTTTTGATCCATATGAAAAGTGGTTACGTCTTCACTATATACATAAAGTATATATATATCAAAGTATATCCGAGTATATATCAAAGTATATATATATATGTGGTTTACATGAGACAATTCTGGCATATCTCAATTACTGGGGTACCTCCAAGAGGCATGTTGTTGAAATAAATCAGATATTCATGAAATAAAACAATAACAGGTTAATAAAAAAAAAATTCTCTCAAAATATTTGAAAAGAAAGTCACATCAATTAACGTTTTAATCACATATATAATGTTGTTTTTTTGTTGAGTTTTTTAATTTCCCGAGTGTTTCACAGATACCTGTCAAATGCGTTTTACTATGACTATGTGTTTCCTATTAAACTATTAGATGGGAATGTGATTTTACTACACCTCCATCACATTTCGTAATTTATGACAGAAAATGAAGTGTATAAGTCGAACTCAATTTAACACTTAGGCCCTTTCTCATGCAGGTATATAAGTAAATTCACTGTATGTGCATTTGGGGTATGTAAAAGTGTCATGAGAACGCAATTACATACATGTGTTTTATTGCACTAGGAGGTAATGTAAATGTGAATTTAAACATACGTATTTTCACACACTATGTAAATAGTGTCATGAGAAAACATTTTATTTTTACTCATGTATGCAAACGCATAATATCTATAAAAATGGTATTTGTTCATTTCTTAAATGAAAAATGGTTAAATAACAATCTCTGAAAGTAAGTTTTGAACTTTTCACAACTATTTAGATCAACGTTGTTATGTGCATGGATACATACTTATATATATGTTGCTCTTGTTTATTAGGTACGTGTATCTATGGAAACATGACTCAAGTGACTATGAAAACAATCAATATGGCAATATTCAACTGGACCATCCTTCATATATATTTTGTGAACTAAAAAACTAGTATTTCAGAGTATAGTTAGACATAAAAGGTATGAGGTCACAATATCAGGACAATTCGTATTTGTGTGAAAAATGTAATATTTTATTTTCCTATGATGATATGAACAATGTAAACATCAAGGGCATACATCTTCATAGAACTAGCATTCAAACTTCGACTGTTGATGATCCAACGTTATTCCAAAATATTTTCAAACCGTTCCATATTCTGCAGCCGTTACGTACAGTAAACTGTACTTGCAACTTTTCAATTCCAATGCGATTCCAATGTCTGATTCTAGATTTTCCATCCAGTATTCATCAGAAAAGTATCGTTGACAATAAACCCTTGTCCTCTCTTTTGACCGTACTCTATTCTAGAGCTAGACCCAAGACAAGGCCTCTACTTGTAAAACAACAATATCCATCCTCCCCTTGGAGTCAAAACGTCTAGTATCAGGAAATCTGGCACTAGAATCAAATATTTTTATCTTGTGGTATTATTTGCATATCATTGATGTATGCAATTGACAATTACTGCTTAAAAACCGAACATAAAGTATATTTACTATTACACATGCATGTATCTTTACATATATATATAGTGTGTAAATTTGCTCATGTATGTAAATTTATGCATGAGAGAGAAAAGCTATTTGCACTAATTTTGCATGTCATGTAACAAACCTCAGCAGCTCTAAATGTAAAAGTTGTTGATATGATTAGATGTTTAGTTCATTTTATCTTGTTCATTAGAACTGTTATGTCAAATATTATAATTGTATATTCGATAAACAACTAATTTACAATAATATCAACAGCCATGGCTGCCAATTGTAAATTTTATATTTCTCTGGAATTTGTATTTGAACAAGTACACTTTGGTATACAGAACTTAACAACTCTTACACATACAATGTTATAAAAACCTTGATAAAACATAATTATTGATAGATGTCGTTATGGGTGTTTTTTGTACCTCATCCTTATAAAAATCAAATCATTAAAATGTCAAAATTCGTCAATGTGAAACAAGTCCACGCAAGATTTAAGTTTCATTTCTTATGTTTAAACAAGAAAACGTGATTTTCTGTTGACAAATGTTTGCGGCATTTTCTCTACACATGAAACGACCTTTTGCGCTGAACAACAGCTACCTGCAAAAGACGTATTTATAAGCAATATTTAAAAAGAATACTTTAAACAGGCAAGTACGTCATAAATTCCTTTCTCAACCCTTCGAAATTTACGAGAAAAAAAGGTATGACGAATATAATAGTTTGATTAACATGGTTAGCAATTTTCGATAAATTTAATAAAGCATATTTAGTTATCTAAAATATGATTTTAAATTGAGAATACTTTTCTGACTATTAAACAGTGTTAGGGCGTTAGAGATATTACATGACTCAGAAATGCTTAAGTATTTAATTATCGTTTCGACTGCGATTTTTAAACAATACAGTCTTCTGTGTTGTGCCATTGAGTGCGAGTCGTGGCACCTGGATTTTATGCAAGTCAAGGTATCAGAGCGGGCTTGCTCTCGTATTTAACTATACAACCAATTATGACTTAAATAAATTCTTAAATTCATATCTCTTTAAGTTATTATATTTTCGAAAATATATTTATCGTATCACATCATATTAAATCATATGCTACTCAAAATAGGTATCGCTACAAGGTTGTTATACAGAGAAGTTTTTCACAATTTGACTGTAACCAAGTCAAAGTTGGATACTTGTACCCAATCCATTCTTTTGAATAGATATGTTTAAATCAAAATCAACCAAGTCTCTGTGCAGCATTCCTCTTCGTTGAACTATCCCGTTGAACCATCCTGCAACCACGCCGTTTATGTTATCGTATTAATGATCGTATGGTATATACTACTCAACATAAGTTTGGTTACAGGAGGTTCAACAGAGAGGTTTTTACTCCTTTGGATTAACAAAGTCTATGTGCGACATTCCTCTTTATACGGAACCATCCCGCAGCCACAGAAACTTCTAAGATTATGTTATCATATTATTATATATGATGTTATATGATGTACTTCTCAAAATAAGGTTGGTTACAGGCTGGTTCAACAGTGAAGTTTTCACTCCTTTGTCATGAGTAAGACGATACATGAAGATCCAGCATGTTTGTTCTTTTCATCAACAAAATAACACTTTCCTTTAAGTGTGTCATCAGCTGCCAAAAGTTAGTCCTAACAAACCTTCAAGCAGACCCGCATTGATCAAAATCATAATTATAAGTAAAACATTTAGAAAAGATCCAATATCAAAACAAAATAACACCATCAAAATTTTAGCTATGAACTTCCTGAACGAACTGAGTCTCCTGTGTAAGACGGAATATATTTAAACGACCTAAAAGGGTCATTTATTTTATCAACAAGACACCATAACCATGAATAACTCCTTCAGTTAATACATTTTAACCTTGAATTCCACCAAGCGCAAAACAAAATTCATAATTCAGCCTTCCCACCAACGTACGAACAGACCTCTTGGATCTTTAAGTAATACAAAACATCTATAGTAGGGCAAAACTTAATTCCTTTACCAACCACGCATCACAAACTCCAAGTATATATTTTAACCTTGAATTCCACAAAACAGAGCATATAATCAGCATTCTTAAAAACGCAAAAACAGGTGAATTGTATCTTGGTGATTATATACAGTGAACAGTAACATTTAGAAACCAAAAATTCCAACACAAATTAATTTCATCCATGAATTCTTTCCTTCATTTAATATATATTTAACCTTGAATTCCACAAAACAAAGCATATAATCAGCATAATCACCTGACAAGTGAATTGTATCTTGGTGATTATATGCAGTGAACATGCAGAGACCAAAAATCCCAAAAACATACTATATTTCAACCATGAATTCTTTCCTTCATTTAATATATATTTAACCTTGAATTCCGCCCAGCACAAAACAAAGTGTATAATTCAGCCGTCTGACAAACGGACGAACAGGTATGTTGGATCTTTACGAGTGGGACATGTAGAGCTTGATTTATCTCCGACATTGGGACGATCCTACCCCCTCGGGCTAACCTGTCTCTCTCACCTGTCCCCCTAGTCATAAACTGCCTGACTCTCACTGTGGTCGCACGTCCCAAAACAGGGGACATACATTTCGTCTTGGAGCTATCAATATGGGTGTTACAGGGGTCTTAACCCTCATGCTGCCAGTGGCAGTCCTGTGTATCCTCCCACCATCGCCCGTCTTCCCTGGGTGAGTACCTTAACCTACGTATATACCGATAATGCGGTTCTTAGTGGTTTAAGGGATAATTTTAATTATGTTGAATGTTATAATAGCTGTCATTTAAATTAATAAGTTAGCTGTCATTTAAATGAATATTGTTTTTGTTAATATTGAAGATGTGCAATTTTATTTGCAAAATGCTTTGTTTCGACTATTGTTACATATTCCTTGAGCTTTATGTTTTTTTGTATTCATATGCGAATTTACACCTTAAGTATATAATAAGTGTCTTGTTTTGACGTGACTGGTCTGTAAAATAGCCAGCTCGTGACTGTTCTCGAAGAGATATATCATGTACATCACGATGTCATGGCATTCGAAACTTTTCATTACTTTCTGTTTATTTCGGTACTTGGACAATAAGCATATTTCATCTTCATATATGTGCTAATGCAGTTATTCATCAACTTTGCCATTTTATGTTTTCAACAATTCAGGAAGTTTGCTAAAAATAACATGACATGTGTGAAATGACATTACAACAATAAGTGATATCTTTGTAAATCTTCTAGGTTAAATGATGATAAATCCACGTCGCCAGCAAGACTGAACTTAAACTGAACGTTAAAGACGCAAGAAAAATGTATATCTGCCTGTAAAAAGAGTTTCAGAGCCCTATCCCTGTTCCCACCAGCAATAACCTATTAACGGCTCCCATGCCCATGTACCTATGTTATGTTATATAATATAACCATGTATTTGTCATTAGTGACGTCATAAAGATTAATAGGTTTTGAAAGACTTTGAAACATGGAATTTTATATCTGATATTTTAAATCAAAAACCGGATATAGCAAACATGGCTGCCTTGATAACACATGTTCTCATAATAACCCCCGGGTTTATTTGATAGCGTTGCTATTTAGGGTTACAGGTCATCAGTTAAATGTTTAATTAGAAATTGATCGATGATTGAGGAAATATGTAATAGTATGTATAGTGTGATAAGTTATAGTAGGTATATCGAAGTCTTCAAAGAGTTGGTGTGATGATACCATCTTTCGCAATAAGATTTTTTTTAGCAAAAGACAACCCAATATAATGACAGTTAAGGACTTTGTGCTTATTTTTGAGGACGTTGAAATCACGGAGTTTAAATGCCATGAATTCAAATTCAATACAGTTTAACGAGTGCTGAAAAAATATAATGGTACTGTTTTGCTTTCTTTGTCCACGAGTACATGGCCATTTCAGGTGAAAAGCTATGTTAACGATTTGATGCTTCCTTTAGGAAACATGAAATCATGGAGCTAAAGTGACATAAATTCTAATTCAAAGCAGTTTTCAGAGTACAGAAAAGAATGCAGTGGGGTTTCACGAGTTTATTATGCATTTGATTTATTTAATCACCTAAGTTAAACATTTAAAGTTTTTTCTAAAGATGAAATCATGAAGTTTCAATGCCATGAATTGAAATTCAAAGCAATTTTTGGTACAAAAAGTGAAAGCAGTTTTACGAGTTCATCATACCTTTGATTCAGACACTTGACTTAGTTATGGGTTGGATGCTCATTGTTATAACAATAAAATCATGGAGTTCAAAATTTATATCAATTTTGAGTAAAGAAAAATAAGATCTTTTGCTCCCTAATCCAAAAGAATACTGTACATTCCTTTCAGACAGTAACCCAAGTTAAAATGTGATGCTCTTTCTGATAACGATGAAACCATGTAATTGAAATACCATGAATTCAAAATGGAGTTCAGTTTTTCAATATTTTGCTTTCTTTGTCAACAAATTTTAACAGACAGACAATGGTCTTTTAGGATTTTAGTTCAGGATTTGATTCTATATTAGGCTTATTCTCACCTCTTAACGAGACACATTACCCAGCAAGATAACCGGCTTATAATACTACAGGATCATCGTATAGATACTTAACTTCCCTCCAACAGCTCCCATAAACTGTTTAATACTTATATCACGGTAACCATGCCATCAAACACTGCACCACAACAAAGATAAACGTTTATGGAGGCAATATTGTTTGTTCGGTCTTCATGGTGATATTGTAACTGATTTTAATGAAGCACTTGTGTCAACAATTATTGTTTGGTAAACTATTTGATATTTGATGTTCGTTTCTGTTGATATTATGTACATTATTTGTAGCGAAACAGTTATGTTAACAATGATGGTTTAGTTAACTTTATGAAAGATTATCAGGTTCCCCTAAACAATTGAAGGAAATGCATCGAATTTGAAGGAAACTGCATAATTGAAGGAAATATTCATTAACGGAAAGAAATGCAATTTTTCCGAAACAAACACGTCAATATCGGTGATTATTAGATTGCTAGTAAATATGATAGTACTGTATCGACTATTTGAGCATTTTGACTTGTGATTGTTGGTTTTGATAACCATTTGAAACCCTATGAATTGCTCGTTAACATTTTCATGACATACCGAACACAGAAGTGTTTATTGAAATAGTTGTGTCAACGATAATAGCTTGGTAAACTGTATGAGAATAATTAAAATTCAAGTTATGTACATAAGTTGTATACTATAGAATCTTTGAAGTTGTGTCAGCCACGATGACAAATTGAATAACAAAATGAATTTGCTTGTAAGCATGGCAATGACATCATTATTCGACGGTTAGGTACAGTTCAATTTTGAAAATTCGACGGATTAGGCCGTAATCAATCCAACAGATATGACATGTATTTTAAAATAGTTGTGTTAACATGGATGGGTTGTTTAACGTTATGAAACGTTAAAAAGATGTATAAGTTGCTGGTAAAGGGCTAACGGTGCCTTGTGTATTAAAACACCTTTTTAGTGTCAACGATGGTTTTCAGTAAACTTTAGTAAAACATTAACATCCTTATAGGTAATAATGTGCTGACGTCATGTTGTATTAAAACATCTTTGTAGTGTCAACTTTGAGGCCAGATAACTTATAGAGATGTCTGGTTAACATAATATTGTTGTACATTTTGTATGTATATTCAAGCATCTTCTCTGTGTCAAGGATATAGTTTTTAAAACTTGAGCTATAAATCCATTGATTTACATTGTATCTATGTATTTATGTCATGTATACTATTAAAGGGGCAGTAGCACATTTTTAGGGGGAATATAAGGTGATGTCAAGAAAATGAAAATAAGTGGTTCCAATTGAAAGACAATGTATGTAGACTAAATGAAGCAGTAATAAATCAAATACATAATTTAAAGTTCAGCCGTGTGATTCCTTTTTTTACACTAAATGAATTAAAGGTGTTCACACAAAAATGGCCGCCAATGGACTTTAAGTGAATCTTTAAAATTTGTTCTCTTACTATGGATGTTTTGGATGTGTAATGACATTTTTGATACTATCAAAATAATACAATTAGCATTAACATACAATTTTCATTAAAAAAAATAAACATATAAAATATGAAAAAAACGTGCTAAGGCATCGTGTTGTCACAATGATGGATGCATGGTAAACAACGTAGATGAAACTGATAAACATACATTTTTAGATGGAAACCATGGCGGTAACTAAGGAATTTGTGTACATAATATGTTAGACATGTGAGACAAGAATTGGTTTCCATGGAATGAAATAAAACATTCTTCTATTCAAAATCTTTTAATAGTAAAATCGAAAATTTCGATAACATGTGGTATACGTTTACTGTCTATTAATGACATTTTGAAAGGAAATGCTATGATGTAATTATGGGTAGCCATGGAGACGGTTGTCAGGTCAGTTTAAGTCACGCATGACCTAATAAAAAGAAGAAAACTGTCAGACATACGACATTTTTTGGACATACCGGATAATGACTGTATTCTCTTAGCAACCGTCTGTTTCACTCGTTTTAGTGACGGTTCTACGACGCAGTTACGTCTTTAACAACCGGCGGATTTTTCCGATTATGAACATTGTATAAATATTTTGATTATGAGCTAAATTTCAGAGCATGAGTGAGAAGGGCTTAATCTAAAGATTTGTAAACAGGGTTATTTTCGGCGTTTACATTTAGACTTAAAGACACAATAGATAATGAAGCTTTTAAGTTTCAAAATAAGTTAGGGGTATTATAGCTTTCATAATAAATACTTCACATCGTAGTCAATTGCATGTATATATATATATAAATATCATACATTCGGAAATTCAAATCATTATCATTTTTTCCAGTATAATACAAATAAAATGATATTATGATATATATAGTATAATGCTAGTACAAGGTACGTCTCCAAGGGTACTATCAATTTGTGAAGAGCAAGATGTCATATGAAGTTTTAGAAGCATTTTGGAATTATGAGTTAAAAATGTATACGGCTGTTGAAACGGCAATCAATCAAAATTTTGCTCGATTTTCCGCTCTGCAACCAACTTCATGCATTGCACGTGATATAACATTTATAATATTTATTTCAGCTACAAGAATATCTATATTTATTTGTAGGGCTAGTTTGCATTTAAAGACGTTTATGGTCCCTTCCTGTCGGAACCTAGTTTATATGAATAAGCTTTGCTAAAAGGCTAAAAAAGCTTCAAGTTCATTAAACAAGATCAACCATATATACAGACAACCTTAAACCTTAGAAACTTCTACCAATGAACTGACTTCTTAAAGTCTCTCAAATGAAATAATAAAAGGAACTAAGGCTCAAACTTGTATCCCGTTTTCTTATTCTTGTTGTGGCACTCAAAATCATGCGGAAACTTCACTTACTGTTCCACAATGCTATTTGTCATAACAGACGTTAGATAAGAAGATAGATAGGTTTGTAAAGTTTAGGGGGTTCATTGTTACATTTACTTGATGAGGTTAGCTTAAACATTTTAATTTTTTTATCACATTTCTAAATCTTGTTTTGACAGTCAAATTAATGAGCACAGACTCGTCGATCATGATTCCACAATGGCATCAGACAGACGTATTTCTGCGACTTGTGACTGAAAGGTCGCCGTCAATCAAATTTAGCTTAATCACTGTCAGGTGTGACAATGCAATGACACATCTATCTTACCATCTATCATCGATGACACCTGTCATTCATATCTATCATTTATTACTTTGATATTTTTCATCACTCATAGAAGACTCTTTATTGTGTTATGATTGTTCTATTGTGCGTCTTAAGCCATTGTATACAGGGCGTTAACAAAAGCTTCAAATATACTTTAGAAGCTGTTTTAGGGATTTTAACATTTCTATTGATTAAGTTTCATCAGGAGGTCACAATATGTAAACATTAATAACTGAAAGTCTTCATTTATCTACAGTAATTTTGTCTAGTATATCATTGTCAAAATGCAAGATTTATCTTTCAGTATCTTTATTATCGTCCATGTAAATAGAGGCAATGGTCATGTTTATAACTCACTTGACTGCTAACAGTTATATTCAGCAACAACAACCGGCGCTTGTCGCTGGATGGGTTGCCTTCTTAATTAAATGATGATCTCAAACTGGGTTAGAAGGTATCTCCTGTTTAACGCTTTGATTGGAGCTGAGAGACTTTCGATGGTAACTTTGCAAGAAATGATTTAAATGAGGCTAATCAGTGTTAATGGGTACCTGGTAAAGGTTGTGTTGAAGGTGACCATCATATCATGCAATTTGCAGCTCAGTTTCGTTATGATGCAAAGACCAACTCAAGCATGCATTTATATTGTATTAATGCGTTTTGGCGTACGTTGTGTTGGAATATACCTACGTTCATCTTCCTACGCAGAGCCTAAAAGGCCAGTTTCCAAACTGTCATTTTATGCCTTGCTGCATAGCCTTGAGTTTTCTGTGCTTGCTCTCTACTCCGTAGGGGCACTATAGCAGCACAGAAAAGTAAAGTCTCTGCAGCAAGGCATAAAATGACAGTTTGGAAACTGGCCTTTTAGGCTCTGCGTAGGAAGATGACCTACGTTAAAGGCACGAACATATTGTTATTATAACTTCAATCATCACGACATCTATATCGTGCTATGCATCAGGACGCTCTATTAATAAATAGTCATGCTAAAAGTTCGCAAATGATATTTCTTTTGATGTTCAGTATATATCTGATATGATCAATTATTGTTTTAATAGCAACATAAACGAGGGTAGACATGAAATAAAGAAACACATCAAAGATAATACATAAATTGTGTTATAATACCATCTGTTTTGTTTATCGAAACTAGTTAATAAGATATCGTTATCTTTAATTCTTCCATAATCATGACATCAATATAAGGCACACTCTATTAATCAAAATTCGTCACAATAGTTTATCATATGCTGAAAGTACGCAAAAGATATTTCTTTTGATGCTCAGTATATATTATATATCAGATATGATCAATTGTCTTCTGAATGGAGACACAAGAGAGAGAAGACATTTTATGCACGATGGGTCCCGAAAGAAATACATAAAAAACAAAAGAACATGAAAATCGTGATTTAATGACAATTGTTTTGTTTAGCAAAACTAGTTAATAAACCGATGTTCAAGAAAAACGAGGGGCACTGAACTATCGTTATTATTACTTCAAAAATCACGACGTCAATATTGGACACATTCTATTAATCAAAATTCGTCACAATAATTTATCATAAGGTGAAAGTGCGCAAAAGACATTTCTTTTTCTGATCAGTATATGATCAATTGTCTTCTGAATGGGGACTCAAGAGAGGGAAGACATTTTATGGGTGCTGTAAGAAATACACCAAAGAACATACATGAAAATCGTGTTTTGATGCTGGGTTACGCCCTGTTACGTCAAGGGAAAACAAACGAGTTTATTTTATGACATTTTCGCCGAGTTGTAAAGAGGTGCTTTACAACTTAGATATCCTACAAAATGACCTTTAATCTACATATATATTTGCTTTATGCAGAGATTGTTAAATTTTTGGTAGTGTTTGAAACAAGCCTAAAATTGAACGATTTTTTTCAAATCTTTAAAAATAAATTTAATAGAAAATTAATAGATATTACATTTTTGCAAGAGACAGGATATTCTCACTATGCTTGGGACATGATATCCCCTCCATGCTTTGGACTGAACCTTCTGTATTTCTGTATGCTTTAGTATGATTCTAAACTAGTGTCCCAAAGAAACGCTACCATACAAATTGCAAGATCACTCAATTCGCTGGTATTTGATACGATTAAAACATATTTCTACCAGTTTTTAATAAGTCAGCTTACTTATGTGAATTTTTTTAAAACGTTACCTTTCCATGTTTGCGCTTTTTTTTTAATCATTGATTTGGAATCTCCTTAACTAGGCGAGATAGCAGGGAGAAATTGAACACCTTTGTTTGTTTTAAAACGTTCTAGACCAATGACGCGTCAACGAATTTACATGTACGTCGAATAAAGTGAATTATTTCGACAACATTGTTTTCTTACCTACATTTCATACTTTATCAATATTAAACTGAAATATTGAACATTCTGTGCAAAAGAACAATTGAAATTGCGATTTTTGCACCCCATGTGCGTTTGATGAGACACAAAATCAAAAGTATCTTTTACTGAAGAATGAAAATGTGCATACTTCTTCACAAGACATATATCTGTCAAACACACTCAAAACGGACTCTGTCAGGTAATAACATTTTGTTATAGACGCCGTTGAAAATCGGGTATCGGTTCTTTTTGACGCTATTTTATTTTTATTCTTGGGACTCATTGGATAGGACATTTCGGTTATGCTTGGACTAGGTAAATACTTATTCCCTCTTTGCTAAGAACAGGCTATGTTTTGGGCGGATTTTCTCCGTAAGTTTTATACAGGGAACGGCATTATCATAATGCCTGCGACGAGATATTCTCTCTATGATTATGACATAATGTTCTCTTGAGGCATTGATCAGAATATTCCCTATTGCGTTGGACAAAACATTCTCGTAAAACTTAGGGCAGGTTGCTTTTTACATTCTTGAGTTTGGATATTTAATTTTCAAGGAAGAAGTTTCTTCTTTATTCGTAAAACAACGTTTTCACTAAATGCACGATGCAGAGTGACCTGTATGCATAAAATCTTGGTGTACCTCATTTTTTGATGACAGGTTTTCTTTTTAATGGTCCAGGAAATGAGTTTATTTCATCTAGGTAGGTATTTTTTACTTGATGGATATTCTACAAGGTATCTTTATGTTTGCACACGAGTTATGCATGGGTGATATAGCTGCAAGAGGTAACGAAGATATTGTGACACTTATATATATATACGTGTATACGTGAAAATTCTTAGAAACATACCGGAAGTTACTTATGACACGGGCTTTTAAAACATCTTTGAAACTGTTTTTATATGTGAAAAGTTTTTTAGATAATATACACTACTATGGGACGTATTTAAGGAAAATGTCATTTTATTTTGCTAACTGAAGTTAAACTCAAGACACAGACTTAGAAAAAACTGTATTCATGTAAATAGATTAAATCTTTGAAAATGTTGGTTTTTTGGGCATTTTAGAAGAAAAGCCAAAATGACAATAATTAAGTTTACTTACCTGTAGTTGTGTTATAGACAAGGGCTTATGAATCTTAAGATTGACTTATGAATCTGTTTCACAAGTGAAATACATCTTTGAAAAACTGTTTTGAATATCAATGTTATAGGTCCCTAGTTCCGCCCAAAATATGCTGGGTCACTCATGTGACATCACTGAAATATTCAATATCATATTATGATAATGAATATTACTATTATGATATCTCTATTTTTCTTTAAACCAAATTTATGATATTTGATCATATCAAAGCAATTTGAAACTTATATTCATAATCACCGTGCATTGTCATAGTGAAAAATAAATTCTTAGGTTTACAATGTGTAAACTTCCGAATGAGGGTTGCTGTAGGTTTTAGAATAAACATAAACACATTTAAAACTACATAATATTTCACTAGCAACTAACATTAACTAAAAGCAACCACTAGTCAGTCTTACATTCCAAATTTTCAAAAACCTAATCAAGTCGATGAAAAAGAAATGGATAATTTAAAATTTATAGATCTCACGTTACGTTGTGACATATGCTATTGCTGTTGCTACTGCTACTGCTACTGCTGCTACTACCTCTACGACTAAAATATGAGAATACGGATTCAAAATCGGACACATTTTTCCTAAAATCCTTTACTACCGAAACATGATAACGTGGTAGTTGAATGCAATTGCCTAATGTACATTTATTTTTATCCAGATAATCAGCTTAAATTTTATGTTTCTTTTATATGTCATATATATACTTTTAGTGTCTCACATAATTCCATTGAAGTAGCAGATGTTTATATTTGTTTCTATGTACATTTTATATTTAATGCACATATGATGAGACGTAAATAATCAATCTGTCTGTCTGACTGTCTGCCTATCATATTTGGATGTAATTTTTGTTACGATGTCGCATACGAGACCTATGAAATAGCCCATACACAACTTTATTAATCGTTTTACAGTTTTATCATTTTATCACATGAAATACGTGGTCTTGTGAGGCATGTATGAATTAATAACTATAATGTCTAAAAATAGCCCACGTGTTTATACAAAAGTTGTTTTTGTGGTATAGGATGATCTATTGATTACCAGCTATCATTTTGTCAAAACTTCCAAAATAATGTCACGACTAGAAGACAGATCTTTGTTACTGCTCGTCAGGATTAAATCTAATTTCCTATTTGATGGATTGTTGTAGGGTAAGGCTAGTTTGGTGATATCTTATCATCAGCATTGTTCTTATTCTCATAATTTGTCAACCAAAAATCCCTGAGATTGTGAAAGAAAATATACATGTTGTAATCATTGAAATCAGTTTATATAATTTGTTAGTACTGAAAGTCTTAAATACGATCTTAATCGTAATGTATTTAAAGTGCTTACATGTTTTTAATTATAATCGAAATTAGGGCATCAAAATTTTGAAAAATTTATACCCATTTTTATCCTAAAACTAAGACATTTAGAAAGTTTTACTCTAATATACTACTGAATCATAAATCAATACATTATTCTTATTCAAAATGCATTGACACAGTTATGTGTAAATTTAGTTATAGTTTCAAATTTAATCAAACAAACTTGATAAATAGGATCATCAACAAATAAAATCTAAACATATTTGAGTGTTGTATTTTAGTGAACTTTAACTTTAAGGCATGATTTACACTCAAAGTGTTCCTTTCGGCTTCGAGTAATTGGATGCAATGATATCTGCACTTTGAATGCTTCATAAAATTATATATTCATTTATATATCCTCAAAAATGCAAAATTAAAACTGAAATCTGTATCTTCAAATTGATATCAAGAATAAAGCTTTTACTAAAGGGTTTATGGTTCATAATGGTAAACAAATATTCACTAATTAGCAATAATTAAAACTTCTCTAAAAATGATATCTATAATAACAAGAACCAGGATCATTTCATTGCATTTATGATGCTTCATATCTCAATACCTTAACACGTTTTTAATTTACAAGGTAAGATGTAGACTTTTGATCCTTACTGAAATATTAAGATTCACAACGATAAATAGTCCACCAAATACTTTGAAAAAATGTCATCACAATAGTTTCATTTCTTTTAGCCTCATTTTATTTTCTATCAAGCCACCCAGAAAAACACAACAAAGAATTATACAATTTGAAGACCCTTGTTTCAAATAATTCACAAACATTTACCAACAAATAAGTGCCTGATTTTCGGCTGGACATACATTTTGAGTTCATGGTAGTGTTATTTTAAGAACATACCTGAAAGTTCGTGACACCATTGAGATGTGGTATACATCAAAAGGACAATATAAATGTTTCTTCCTGTCCAAAACAAAACATGCTTCTCAGGGAAATCATTTTTCACGATTGTCCGAGGACAATGAAGTTTAAAGAGACAGTCATTGCACTGTTATCAAATATGGCTAACGGTATCAAAAATGTTATTTTATAAAAATTATAAATGAACTTATACCGAAATTTAACATAGCAGTGCTTATCAGTTCATTATAATATCATATATATATTTCAAAAAGTTTAAATGATTGTTGTCGAAATTGATCATTGCAAGGCTTTTATCAGATCAATATGATAAGGGTATTTACTTGACCTGTGCCACAGTTAAAACAATGTACAGCGGTTGTTATCTTATTTTAAGCAGTATGGGGTTAATATTCGTTTATATCATTTGAACAATATACATGTTATAGTGAGTGTGACTTTGGCTGCTGCACATATAAGGTTATACCTCAAATTGATTGATGTTAATCATAGCATAACTACAATTAAAAAAGTGAATATGGAAGACAAGATAACGATAACAAAAGAAGTTTAAATGTCCGGTAGTACAATCTATGTAAAAGTTATAATAGTATATGCTTGATGCTTTTTATGTCTGTACATTGTGTTTCTCGTTCAAATAAAAATTCAAAGAAGATGAAAACATTTCTTTTAAATTACATGAACATATATGTATGCATGTCATAACAGACGAGGACTCATATCATTTAACAATAACAGTAAAAAACAGCGAGATTACAAACAAATAAGACTTTCAACATGTACGCGTTTATGGGAATATAGGAGGATATACATGACCTGACCATGACCTCTAACTGCGGGGTCCGCGTAACCGTTGACCTTTCATTTTGACCAATGAGGAGGCTCAAATAATTTGACGTTTTGATGACCATTGTTTAGAGCGAATGTCTAAATTTTCCAAGAAAAACTGGTTTCATAACCAGCCATTTTACATACTCTGAACAATAGATTTAGGATCCCTTGATAAGACATGTAGATTTTTAGTCCGATGTTATTTGACTGGTCGCTTAAAGGTGCAGTGGCACGTTTTTTGAAAATCGTATATTTTCACTGATTATTGTAAGTTAATGCTAAATGCAATATTTTGATAATGTCAAAAATCTCAATACATAAACCAATCATTTATAGTCAGAGAACACATCATAAAGGTTCACATAAAGTCCAATGGGGGCCATTTTTGTGTGAACACCTTTAATTCATTTTGTGTAAGAAAAAGGAATCGCATGGCTGAACTTATATATTTGATGTTTTATTACTTCATTTAGTTTCAATACATCGTCTTTCAATTGGAACCTTTTATTTTCATTTTCCATACATCACCGTAAGTTCCCCCTTAAACGTGACTGACCCTTTAAATATATACTGGTCTCCGGTATCGTTGAAAACGATGATATCATTTTTTTGGTGAACTCAATGATGAAATACCAGTATACAAATGACCTTTTCGTGACAAGTCAACATACAATCTTTACCAAGCGCTTTAACGAATTTCGAAAAGTGAAATCAAAATGAAAAAAACTTGCACATTTGCCTTTTTCAGAGGAAGTATATCTAATATAACACATTTAGCACATTTAGCACATATAAAACAAGGATAAATTCGATTTTAAAAATGTAACAGAAGTTTTACATATCCAACAAACAAAAGTAAAGGTAATCTATGTCGTAACCCCTTTGTCATTATGTTAAATTGACACAAAGAAAATAAAAGCATATTCAAATCTCACATCTGATACAAAACAAGTCTAACATATTCAACATTTAAAAACAATTATAAGTAAAATATGTCAACATTTAAATAAACTACGTTGTAAATGTAAATTCAGATGTAACATCGATTTCGGATATAAAATCAGAATGATATATGGAACACAAAAAACACTCACAATTTCAGATAAAATACACACAAAAACATATGGTAGACATGTAGGTATGACACGTAATGTATGACATGTTCTACAAAGCCTAATGGAACATTTCCTCATGTGACTTGTCTAGAACAATGCTATTAACATACATCATAGGTAACATAGGTTAAAGTACCACAACCCTAGGTGGTTTCTACAATACGTACATAGGTATTTACGTGTGATGTTTATAATAACTTACATCCATATACATATGCTTAAATGGATGTAGCTGAGAGAAAAAGAAATGATTAATATGTTTGTTAAATCTTTGAATAAAAACAATTAATCAACATTGTTCCATTTTTTAAAATGCATATTTCTACGTCTATATAGGTAAACATGCTAACGATTAATGGATTTCTACAATACATACATGTAGGTATTTACGTGTGATGTACACAAGGTTAAATGGGTTTAGCTTAGATAACATAAGTGATTTATAAGGGGTATTTGTTTCTTTAAAAATATTTGAACTTTGTTCCAAATTTTGAAAATGCTTGCTTTATCGTATGTTTACGTTGAACCTGTTTACGGTCGAGTGAATTTGGTAGGATTTGGATAATTTTGTTGAAATCTTCTGTTAATGCATGACATAACATAAACACCTGTACGTGTAGGAATGTTTTATCATGGGACCTATTTGCAAGACGAATAATAAGCGTTTCAAGAATATTTTGTATAAGTTAAGAACTGTATAAGGTTTTATTATTTCTTTCTTTAAATGTCGTTCAGATTTCTATAATTCCCCTCTTATTGTGGTACGCATTTCATTTATCTAAACTCTAGTTATCAATATGAAATGTCATTAAAATACAGCACAATTGTCAATGACCCGAGGGCCTAAGGTAAGAGACACAAGTTTACTTAACGTTAAGCTTAAAGTAATACTAATCAATACTTTTCTTAAACTAATAATTCTAAGAACCAATTTTATGGTTAGGCGACTGTACTATACTCAATAATTCCCAACGATTCAAAGTGGTGACCATTCAATAAATGTATTAGATTAACATTTTGTGGATAATATTCAAACGTTTCGAAATGTTCCATGACTTGTGTCTATTTATCAAACATGACACATTAATATAACATATGTTCAAAGCCATTTTTACCATGTTGTCCATGTTAACCTTCGTTCTCTTACCTTGTGTCGGTCGATACAGTGGTACAATTGGGTTTAAATATGAACAATTCCTTAAATGAAATATCAAACCAATAATAGGTTGTTCACCCATTGATAGATACAAAAGATGATAAAAGTGATAATTTCGTTCTCACCTGATGCGATTGCAGAAATAACATACCTTTACTTAGTTTGTTTTGATAAAGATAAGATAAATGTGATAGGTTGGATCAAATAGGAAGATACAAAGGATATGTTAGAACATATTTCAACAAGATTGCACAAATGACTTATATTGATTCAATTTTATCTGCTTTTGTTTTAACGTTTCTGCAAGGTTATAAAAATAATATGTTCTTTCTGATTTCCATGAGATTATATACTGACGTATATTGAATCCATTTCTATAATGAGCTATATTGAATCCATTTGTAAAACGACCTATATTGAAGAAATTTTTATGATTAGCTATACTGAATCCATTTTTTTAATTAACTATATTGAATTCATTCTTATAATGGCCTATATTAAATCCATTTGCACAACGACGTATATTATATCCATTTTTATAATGATCTATATTGAATTCATGTTCATAATAAGCTATATTCAATCCATTTTATAATGACCTATATTGAATCCATTTCTATAATGACCTATATTGAATCCAATTTAAAATGACCTATATTGAATCCATTCGTATGATGACGTATAATGAATCAATTGAATAAGCGTGTTGGCAAAGATGTACTCATGAAAGGCTCGTTCTGATTCCAGGGACGACCAATGATTGGCTAATTTGTTCTGTAAGGAGGAACATGTGATAGGTTCGACCTGATTTAATGAGATTTAAAAATGACCTATATTGAATCCATTTTTATAATTAGCTGTATTGAATCCATTCGTATGATGACGTATATTGAATCAATTTGGCAAAGATGTACTCATTAAAGGGTCGTTCTTATTCCAGTGACATTTACAAATGACGTTATGATGATTGATTCATTTGTTCTGCAAGGAGGAACATATGATAGGTTCGACCTGATTTAATGAGATTTATAAATGATCTATTTCTTTCAGTCCCGGACCTAAAGGCGACCCTCCAGTCATTCCTATAGACCACCAGAGATGCATGGCGATGAAGAGGGAGACCCGGAGGACGGAGGTTCCCGTCCCCTACTTCTGTCACCCCCGGGACCCAACCGGCATCCCCATGCCCCAGCAACTTGACCAACAGGTCTTGTACATGATGATGAGGCTTCAATGGTAAGGATATTAAATGCTTTTACTTGTTATTTTTTTAAAGAGTCAGTGACTCATATTAATACAAATTTAAATTCATTTCTTCAAATTTCCCCCCCCTAAAATATTAGTGTGTCAAATGTATTATCACCAGAGGGTCAACAATCTCATTTGACTCTTTCATCCGAATTGTGGAGAAATCATCAAATATCTTGACAACGAAAACTGCTTGGGGTCATTTTATTGTGAACATCTTTTAATCATATTTAACCATTTTAATAACCTCAAAGTATTAGGTTATAAGGATGGGTATCGTTCCTCATTTCTGTATTGCAATATATTGCGATACAGAAAAGGGTATTGCAATATATTGGTACTTGTTTAATTCAAGAATTTGCATGTCATCTTGTCTAAATATGAGCGTTAAGAACGATCATCATTGCTCAGCTCTGGGTCATTTTTTAAAGGAATATCTTTTCGATCACTGTTTATGATCTATATACATATTTGAGATATTTTCACAGCACAACTTCACACTTTGTAAAGAACTGTCTGTCAATCAAATTTTTTTTGGTTGCGTTTTTTTTTGCAATTTTAGATGGAAAACGTACGATATATTGGATATTTTCAGAAGTGTGTATCGATTCGTATCACGTTGTTCCTGTATTGCAATATACCGATATATCGATAATACCGCGCATCCTTATTAGGTTAGTACAAGTGCGCATGTAGACGGAGCTATAGATCCTAATGTCGTTGTCAAGCTTATCAACAGATTGTTTTCCTTTTCAATCGCGTCTGATATCCATGATCAAACCACCAATGAGAACGACAACCCCTATTCTGCAGGTCTGGCTACAGGGTGTGCAGCAAGAAGATCACTGTACCTACCCATAGGTATGTTCCTGTTCCGGTTTGCTGCCGAGGATGGCAGAGAGGCCCAACAGGAAAATGTGATACACGTAAGTGCTGTGGTGGTATTCTTCTACATTTTTTTTATTCAAAAGCAGAATCCTCCTCTGTGTATTGTTCAGTTGTTCTTAGGAGGTCTTTGATTTGTTAACTGATACCAAACTGTAGGACAGTCGACAGCATTCTCTCCCCACAGAGGCAGATCAAGTCATGCTAATTTAGCCTCTGTTCTATTACGCCGAAATCCATGGGTTCCGGCAGTTTCCCCTGGCGGAAAAAAACTTTCATCTCAATACATTTGAATTTCTTTATCAAATGACAAGGCTTCTCTCGCATGGAAACAGTGGTTCATATCACAATGCCTTTGCCTTGTTTCAGTAGCAAAAATGATGATTTAAGAACAGCGTCGCTGATTGCACAACTAATTTTGATTGTCTCCAATCAGCCATCTTCCATTCTATCCCACAACTCGTCGTAATATAACAGAGGCTAAATCAATATGACTTGATCTGCCTCTGTGGGGAGAGAATGAGTCGACAGATATAATATGGAAACCGTTTGATGTATAAAAACAGAGCAACGTGTATTTACATCCGCTGTTACCCTAAGCTGAATGTTACGATGAATTACATTTTATCATCTGTAAAATCTGCACTGAAAAATAACGCTGCTGACTTGTGTACACCAATAAAATTGCTCCGTTGATTTGACTTACAACCCTCTCAAAGCACATGTTACGTCACGCTTCAGTAGTAAACTTAGCCTCAATATTATCCGTTTCACTCCTGTACTGAGTCTAGAAAGGCTTAGTAGAGGGTCGCGTCCGTCCACTTATCGAATTGACCAATCAGAACTCAGCTTACCAAGCCACTGCCTTAGCACGTTTAACCTTGGAAGGTCATAGATTGCAGAAAGGTCGGCTGATGAGACCCTCTACTAGACCTTTCTAGACTCAGTATAGGAGTGAAACGGATAATATTGAGGCTTGGTTTACTTAGACTGGTCACGCTTTAGACTTGCAATTCTATCGCTTAGCTCACACTTTGCGTTCTCAGCCTACAGAGCGGTTTCCTGTCAAATGTATAATCTAAGTCCCTGACTATGCGCCAAATAACACCGAGTAACCGAGACACGATTTGTCATCCTCATGCTATATCGCTACCATTGTTCAATACTAAGATTCAAGAGTGGGCAATATCAGTACAGATTTACTAGATGAAGAATCCCAGGGGTGATATTGTTTAAGGCAATGGACCTTTCGGCCGAGGATGAGTTTAATACTTATTCTATTCCCTTGTTCTGTACATGTTGTTGCAGAATTTCTGACATGCCCAAAGAGGAAACAAACTAAGAATATAGAAGTAAAAGATTTGAGAATTTACATTCATTCATCGCGATTTATACGAAGATAAAAATATGTCTATTTCAAATTTTAACGAAATAAATTAGGAAATAATGATTGTCAAGTATTTAATTAGAACTGCATTTTTATTGTTTAAGGTATTTCAAGGAGTCTTAGATTTGTTGAAAGTCGTGGACCCATGATAAAATCTAGCCGTATCTCTTTTGTTTCTCTGATCGTGCACAATGTTGTATTCTTTGTTGCATTAAGCCACCATTATCAATCGTTTCGTCACCAAAATCGCCAAGGGGAATCAACTCAAATTCTTTACATGGTGATGTTAGAGAATAAGAGTTACATATCATTTAAACAAGTTGCAATATTGTCGAACTTGGGATCACACTACCTTCAAAAGAAAACATTATTGCGCATTTTGGGGTTGAGTTCTAGTGGGATTTGCTGATATTGTGATTTAAGAATTTAGGATCACGTCCTCTTTAAACATGACACAATCTTTGGGGATTCGAATCTTGCCCACAGAACTATTTTAAACAGTTTGAGCCAATATTTATGATGTAAAGAGCGTGATCCAATATACATGACATAAACAACAATTCAGCACAAATGACCTTTCTGCTTTTACAGCTGCATTCATCCCACCCAGCGCATTGACAGGCCCCTGTCTCAACGGAGGGATTCTAAAGAAGAACGGCAAGTGCTGTTACTGTCCCCCCGGATTCTCAGGCCCTCTGTGTCAACACACCGCACCCCCGTCCCGACCAGGCACCCCCTTCCCCACGGGCGACCCCGTCAGACCACCCCCTATCAGACCAACCATGAGTGTCTTGCCCCCACAGATCAGGAACAGGGTACATCAATTGCTTCAATTGAGGCAGGGATCAAACAGAAAATCTACCAACAACAGACCAGTTCCAATCACTCCAACCCTGGTTAAAAAGCTCACAGGTAACAAAAGTCCAGTTCCTATCAATACAGCCTATCTTCCAAGGAGACCCCACAGACCTGTGACGCCTATTGTCAACACTGCCAGTATCAACAAGTTGGTTAGGAACCAACCTCCTCGTGTACCAACAAACACTGCCTACATCAACCAAATACCAACCAGAAACACACCTCCTCGCAGACTTCCTGTAAATACTGCCTATATCAACCAATTGCCAACTGGCCGTCCAACTCAACAAAGAATCCCAATAAATACTGCTTATATCAACCAACTTCCAAAGCAGAACCAAAACCTTCGCAGACTTCCCGTCAACACCGCATATATTAACCAACTGCCTAAGACAAACCCAACACCACAAAGAATACCTATAAACACTGCGTACATCAACCAACTCCCTAAAAGGAACCCTACACCAGTAAGACTTCCAACAAATACAGCATACATCAACCAACTCCCAAAGAAAACCCCGACTCCAAGACAACCAATCAACACCGCTTATATCAACCAACTGCCAAGAAACACTGCACCTCGCCGACTGCCAGCAAGTATTGCTTATATAAATCGTCGTCCACAGACGCCAGTTGCTAGGCCTCCTCTGAACACCGCCAACATCAACCCATACGTCAACCCCAGACCTTTGAGAATCACAGTCAACACTGCACATATCAACAAACTTCCAAAGATCGATCCACGAAGAAATAGGCCAGTTGTGAACACTGCCTATATCAACCAACTTACAGGACCTCGTCGACCCATTCCAAATCCACGCCAAACTGCCTACATCAACAGATTATTGCAAAGGATTCCACCAAACTCTCCCAGACCTGTCATTGCTCCTCCAGTTGTAGTGGCACCAGTCCTTGGCGTCAACCCCATGTTCAACCCAACTGCTATCAATGTTGTACCACCAATGCAAAGAATCAACCCTATTCAAGCACCAGTTATCAGGGCTAAGCCAGTACAAACTCCAGTAAACCCGACAGAAGAAGAGGAATCAGTTGAAGGTCCAGCAGAACCGGAACCAACAAAGGGAGATAACCCTGACATTGTTCCACCTCAAGAAGGTCCTAAAACTCAACCTCAAGGCCAGCTGCCAGGAATACCTCGCCTTAATACGCCAGCTATAAGTAAGTACTAAAATCTTCCAACTGAGCATGGTACGAATTATCATTTCACCTACAATTTACACTTTGGGGAGCTATCAATGATATACTTCTTTACCTCGAATACCAAGGGATCTTTTTATGTTAAGTACAGAAAAGAGGGTACGATGTTTTTTATTTTCAAAAAACCATTCATAATATCATAGCACCTGTCAAAATAATGGTTGTTAAAGAGAGTACAACCCCTTCAAAAAGTAAACCAAAATTAAAATCCTTCATCTGCAACTGAGCATTAGTACCTTCGTGCTACCGACTGTGCTCAATGTCAAGAATAATAATTACAGTGAAAACATATTTAATATGTTAATTTCGGTTTGCCTCAGTTGTAACAATGCGGCCTCTGTTTTGCCCTCAGGTCCCGAGGCTCAGTGCCAGAGAATCCTCGAGGTGGGCGTCACCCGCTGTTTCAGGGACGCCGGCATCCTCGCTGGACCCAGGGACATCTTCAACCCACAGAACCCGGAAGTAGCTAGAAACATTTGCAGGTCGGTGTCCAAGAATCATGTCATTTAAAGGCACTCTTGCGTGTTTTTGTGGCATAAAGTGATCTAACGAAAAGGAAAACAAATGTTTCTAATTACCAGACAATATCTTTAATAAATTAAATGAGTCCTTGATAGAACCCATCAAATTCGGGTAATCTCAAAAAATACATTTCCCTAACTCAAACGATTAAGAGAATATATGTTAAGATCTTCTAGGCTACGGATGTTCAAGTTGTGTTTGAGATGTTTGAAAATATGACAATAATGAATTTTGGATAAATTACTATTTGTTGGAGGAAATGTGAAGAAATATAATTTGTAGATACGTGCTAAGGTGCCTTTAAGCTATTTTTCTTCATCATGTTTTGTCGACTTCACCTCGGTAAGTTTAGCCACACGGTCACAATGCTGCTAAAGATTTGACTTTTATTGATTTGAGAATGAAGGTTTGTTTTCAGGCCTAAACCTTACCAAGACATTTTCCTCTGAATCTGTTCTGGTGTTAGAGAATGTATGTGTTGTTAACCTATATAAAAAAATATCAGTTCGAAACACATTCATATCTCTCTGTGTTTCTGATCTGAACAGTGCTCTACAGGGGTCATGTCCGGCGACCCTGTCCGTCACTTTGACCTTTCTAAAGCTATTGCCAACTACATGTCAAGCACCTTTGAGCAGCGCTCTCTGAGCTGGATATTGGCGCTATACAAATATTTAGTAGTAATAGTAGTAGTACATGCCGGCTTTGATATCAAATGAAATCGGTTATTATCTTGTGAAATGTTAGACTAAATCAATTTCAAATGAATCATGTTTCAGCCAAGGAAAACGTCTCCAACCTTGTATAATGGCCGGTGAAACAGCATGTGGACAAGGAATGAGAGTTATAATCACAAGAAGAATGCTCGCTTCTTTGCTCACCGCCATTGGACACTTGTGTACGTCTGTTCCCATGACAACACAGAACCGAAAGCTTTGCATCAATGGAGGGAAACCAGTCAACCAAGATGGCCGACAAGTCTGCGACTGCCCTCAAGGATTTGGTGGTGAACTTTGTGAAATACGTAAGTGTTAGTTAGTTAGTTTGTGACTGCATTAGATTGAAATATTGATTTATTGAGTTTCAAAGAGTAGGAAGCTCTAATATTGAGTTTAAGTGTCGCTTTATCAAATGTGTCTTTTATCAGAAATCAGATAACGTACAAAATCCTGTTTAATTCAATCTATTTCACACCCACATCGGTTGCTTGACCCGAATGATAAGTGTCAAGTACAAATATTGACTATTTTTTTGCTTTTAACTTTAACAGCTACCTTCTTCTCGAATATAACGATCTTCTTTAAAGGGGCAGTAGCACGTTTTTAGGGGGAATATAAGGTGATGTCATGAAAATGAAAATTAATGGTTCCAAATGAAAGACAATGTATTTAAACTAAATGGAGCAGTAATAATTCAAATATAAAATGTAAAGTTCAGCCATGCGATTCCTTTTTCTTACACAAAATAAATTAAAGGTGTTCACACAAAAATGGCCGCCAATGGATTTTGTGTAAATCTTCATACTTTGTCCTCTGACTATGGGTGATTGACTTGTGTGATGAGATTTTTTACACTGTCAAAATAATACATTTAACATTAACTTACAATTATCAGTGAAAATTTTAAAATATAAAATTATCAAAAAACGTGCTACTGCCCCTTTAAAGGGGCAGTAGCACGTTTTTAGGGGTATTATAAGGTGATGTAAGAAAAATGAAAATAAATGGTTCCAATCTACTGACAATGTATTAAAACTAAATGAAGCAGTAATAAATCAAATATATAATGTAAAGTTAAGCCATGGGATTCCTTTTCTTACACAAAATGAATTAAAGGTGTTCACACAAAAATGGCTGCCAATGGATTTTATGTGTATCTTCATAATTTGTTCTCTGACTATGGATGATCGGTTTGTGTAATGAGATTTTTGACACTATCAAAGTAATACATTTAGCATTAACTAACAATTATCAGTGAAAATTTTAAAATATAAAATTGTCGAAAAACGTGCTACTGCCCCTTTAAGGATAATCATGTAAAATTTCAGTTTTTAGTTCAAAAACTCTTCATGGACGCATAGACTTATTTTCAGCAATTTGCCTGTGTCTCGTTTCTTGCACTCTCTGACTGAAACATATATTCTTTTGTTCATATATTCTTATTGTCTTCGGTAAAGGTTTTGTTAACTAATCGTTCCTGTTTTCGGCAATGGATTTATTTCTAAAGTGATCCTTTTTAGGAATGGTTTTATTGACAAATTCTTACTGTTTACAGAAATGGTTTATTTACAAATCGGTCCTGTTTTTAACTTTTAACAATAGGTTTGTTTACAAAACTGTCCTGTTTTTACAATCGTCTTGACAAATTGTTACTTTATGGCTACAATGGTTTTATTGACACGATGTTCCTGTTTTCGGCAATGGTTTGATTGACAAAGTGTTCCTGTTTTCAGCAATGGTTTTATTGACAAAGTGTTCCTGTTTTCAGCAATGGTTTTATTGACAAAGTGTTCCTGTTTTCAGCAATGGTTTTATTGACAAAGTGTTCCTGTTTTCAGCAATGGTTTCATTGACAATAGTTTTATTGAAAAAGTGTTCCTGTTTTCAGCAATGGTTTTATTGACAATGGTTTTATTGACAAAGTGTTCCTGTTTTCAGCAATGGTTTCATTGACAATGGTTTTATTGACAAAGTGTTCCTGTTTTCAGAAATGGTTTCATTGACAATAGTTTTAATGACAAAGTGTTCCTGTTTTCAGCAATGGTTTTAATGACATGATGTTCCTGTTTCAGCAATCTGCGTGCCAGCCTGTGAGAACGATGGTTTGTGCGAGAACGTGGACGGGTCGGCCAAATGTGTGTGTACTAGTGGCTTCTATGGCGAGAGGTGTGAAAATGCTGGTAGGTGTTTACACTTTTAGAAAAGAAAACATTTTCTTAAATATTTATTTAAAAAACAGTTGCCTTTATCTTTAATAAATCAACACGTGAAATATGGAGTACGTTATTACATGTAACTTGTACTTGAGTTCGATAATCAAATTTAATAGCACCTTTTCTGTTGAAAATTTGAAATACGTTCATTTCTGTTTCAGTATTACCAGTAACCACAGTGACCGATCCAAAACCAGGTAGGGAGGCAACGGGTTTATACTATTCATATGAACAAATTTTAAAAATACAAACATATATTTGTATAAACTTAAAAATTTTATGTTCCGAAAATTTGATGCTTAATGATGAATATTGAAGAATGGATATATTTTGGTGTCGTTTCAGTTGATCCCCCAACGCATTCAGCAGAAACAAGTCCAAACCCAGGTACTTTATCAGTAAAATATGTATTCATCCATTTTGGATACCATTTAATTCCTAATGAACTAGATCTGATTTTCACAATAACAACCTACTGTAAACCTCCGTTCCTAATACTCTTAATCATCACTTGATTTTTAAGCGGAATTTAATATTTCCAATAAGTTTTTGTAATATTAAATAAGGTAATTATTTCAACCGAGTCACATACTTTCTCGTACATTAAAGTAGAAATTCTTCTTTCAAAGTTTTACAAACAATTAAGAAATGGCATACAAGATTAAAGGTACTATGGACATATGCAATAAAATTTTGGAAGAATCACTTTGGTTTAATCACTTTGGTTTAACATCGATCAAAATTTCATGACCACCATGAGAATACCAGCTCGAAATTCGCCGGATATTGGTGTAGATATCATTGAGTTACACTGTTATTGAAATACTTCCAAAAGATCTACAGTAGAAATAACAAGGTGGGCTGCACATCGGGTAACCGAATAACTTTACAAGTAATCACCGTCATTCCTTTGTCCTGTTGTGAATTAGGTAACCTACGGCCAATTTAAACAACTTTCCCTTTTTTAAACAAAATACAAATACGTTCCGTTTAACATGTAACCTTCCCCCTTAGAAAACCAATAACACGTTTTGGATTCTGGTCAATTGGATGAAATGGTTCAATAATTCAAATTGGAATCTTTTCATTTATATTTTTCTATTTGCTTCAGTGCCAGTGACAAAGGTTCCAGTCACAAAGATTGAGAACAATGCCCAAAAGATCACTCACGATGGCGAGAAAGAGAAAGTCAACCCAGAAACCAATGTGGCCAAAATGCAAATTTTCGGCTACCCTCTGTGGTTTGTCCTAGCCATTATTCTGGGTCTTTTTGGTTTCCTACTGGTTTCGCTTATTTCATGCTGCCTTTGTCTTAGATGCAAACGTCAAAAGAGAAATTTCGAAGTGACAAAAGAGGCGGTCAAAATGCCTGTGCTGGACAATGTTTACACTGTAGGGGTTGTCCCCCCTGTTTATGAAGCCAAGGGGATTCCCCCTCTTTCTTACGAAGAGGCCAAAGGGGAGACAATCCGGGGTCTTGCAAAGGATTTGGAGAAGGAAGTGACAGAGGAACAAAAAGAGGAGGAAAAATAAGATAGAAGGTACAGTAAGTTTTAAAATATTTAGGAAGAAATATTGACGTTATTGATGAACTATTTTTCAGGTGTTCTTATTTGCCTTATTTTTTTTAATGACTATAAGTAAAGTAAGCAATATAAACCTCGAACTATATTTATGAAAAATTGTGGTTAATCTTTGAGAGGGTTGTGGTTTAACTTCTATAACTTATAAAGCTATGATAAACCAGAAAACAAATAAGACCTATTATATTTGACTTTGATAGTATGACCAAATATAAAACCTGTTGATCTAAATTTATTTAGATTGATAGTATAGTTTATTTCATGTGTTAAATTTATGTTCAAATCATCTTACTAAACATGATTTTTCCAAAAGATGACCATAACTTGTTTTCAATAAAACACCAACTATATCCATGTTCAGGTTACTTGTCATTTTCGTATTTTCTATTTCATACATAAAACCAATACCTGTTTATTTCCATGCAAAAGATAAGTTTCCAAAATTACTTTTGCCTATTTGCCAAGCGACAGTTTTGGTATAATGTCTGATTTCACAAGTCACAACATAAATTTAATCATAATATTGTCCCAATACTGATCTCAAAAGCATTCAAAATGGGAAATAAAAAATTCACTATTTCAATTGAACAACACCATTTATTTACTGAGAAAAAAAGTTAAGGAGTTATAAGTTGAGAGGCGATGAGTTTATCTCGATACATCTTCATCTTGCCATGGGAAGATGAATGTGGTAATAAGGCCAAACAAAATAAAAACATGTTTCTGGTCTTTACATTCAGGTAAGAATTAAGCGATGACACAGATTTTTATTATTATTTCAATTTCTTTTTAAATTATTGAACATACAGAAAAAAAGAAAGAATAAAAACCTTTGGGCAACTTTTTCACTGCGTCTTTGAAGACACTTAAGGACAGAAACGAGCAACATTTTAAAAGCCATAGTTTCATTGTTTTTTCAGGCCACAGGACTTAATTTCCATTTTTCACTTGTCAGCATCTTTAAAAAAAAAGCTTGATGCAGGGGTTTGAAACTGACACGACCGGAAACCATAAACAAAGTACTTTTTTCAAGTCCTAACCTACTGTGTTTTCTTTGTTTCAGAGAAAGAAAGGAGGTGAACAATACACTTACATCTGTAGTCATCAGTGCCTTGATAATACTGGTTTCATGGGTTTGAATGGTAATGGAGACACTGCCTAGTGAGACACGAGACATATTCTTATAATCAGTCCATTAAACGAGATCTGTTTTATACAACGAACAAACGTGCTAGCGGAGATTTGTAACTGGTTACTTATATTGTATTTTACTGAATAATTCTAGGAAATAAAAAATGATTGTTTTTTGTGTGTTTTGTTATTGCATTGTTTTAAACAGTTGCGATGGAGTGGGAAAGAGTTGATAACCTGAACCACTTACAAAGAATCGCAATATGATGTATGCTTCTCAAAAGAAGCTTTGGGTGAAACCTTTTTCTGACATTTTTCTACGAATATAAAAGATATAATTATTTTTTCTCAGTAAAAATGCTGTTAAAAACGCTTTAGTGTATTCTGGTGACAAAAGAAACCGTTGGTCATATTCAAACACATGGAGTGCGACAGTCAAATAAATATTCAAGCTTGAAACAATACTGCTTGCATTGCCACTACCCAATGTGGTTGGATCTTATGAGTGTGGCATGTCCTTACACCTGCTAAATCATTCTCTCCCCACAGAGGCAGCTCAGTCATGTTACTTTGATCTACATATGACTGAGCTGTCTCTTTGAGGAGAGAATGGCTAAGCGATGCGTTTTACGTGAACAAATTTAGCACCAAAATCACTACCAAAACGGGAATTTCATCAGATGTCAACACTGTGATATGGTTAAAGGTGATTCAAAACAGAACAAATGGGTCACAGAGAATTGATTGTTGCCTAAGTTTGAAAAAATCTCTTGAACCACTCTGCCCACAACCAACCCACCTATGTATAGAAACTTGTCAGACAGAAAATGAGGTTGGACCCTTAAACGGAATCAACAACCTAGCTCGTGAAACCTAATTGACCATCGTAATGAGAGCATTCAGACGGGTAAGAGGGGTCACATGACACAAACTTGGTACTGGCTGTCTGCTGTAAGCGGTTAGTAACCAAACGATTTCTATCCTACCGAGCATTTTCGACTCTTTCGGGGCACTGCTAATAAAACTCTGGAAGTTAAAAATTTGGGTTGCAGACCCCCTTTAACTTCTTATACGCAATGAGAACTAAAGGGTCCTCCTTCTGATATTTGGTTTACATACTTCTGTCTTCAACTTCTCCTGCAAGGTATGGGTCATGCTAAATTCTACCACTGGCTAGTTGGTTTTTTTCCGAATGTTTTTATTCACTTCCGATGGCTAGTTAAAGCCTTACTGCATTCCTGTGTTGAGTTCAGCACCAACACTCATAAGGAGACACAGATGGGGAGACACTGTCAGGATATTTCCCATTGTTAGTTAAAATGCAATAGACTAAGCAGAAGACCCAGAAATTTTTACAAAATGCTGAGGACAGAATCAAGGGAAAGTTGTTCTTTCTTTTACATGTGGAAAAACAGTCATTAGTGCCCTTGGAACATTACCAAAATATTTACAATATGAACAATTTACAAATATTCAATGTGAATATTTCTTGGTTCTTTTCAATATTTGTGCAGGGCATTGCACACAAACACTCGTCCCTACAGGAATCACTTGATCCACATCTTCCTACACTTGTCTCTGTTTTAACATGAGCACTTCTTGCAGAGTGTCCTAGAGGCAAAACATCAAACACAAACTATCTTCCATTATCCTCCTTATCTTCCACTAAGAAGTGCTTGAATTAGAACAGAAGTTAGAGTAAGATTTTATTACTTGAGCTATCTCTGTAGAGACTATAACTAACACATGATATCTGATGGAAAAGCTTCCAATACACATAAGAAAAGCTGAAGCAGTTCAAGTGTTCAAGACTGCTGAAAACATATTTCTATGAGAAAGCCTATGCAAAATGAACATTCACACGATCTGGGCGCTTCGAGCATGCATCACGCATGGAGCTATGCGCACTACAAATGGACTATTATTATTTATTATTTTATTTATTTGTTTATATCAGTAAACCTATAACATGTGCTTACAACAACACATTGTCACAATCAGTGTTCGAAATTGTGCCTACCTTCCTGCCTATTGCTGGTTATTTTCAGATTTGCTTGTTGGAGACGAGGTCAGCAAGCCCATCGCCTTGTTGGATTTGGGAGATGCTAACTCACTTCACAATGCAGGGTTTATCAAATCTTAAAGAGTCCTTCAGACAACAAGCTCTGCTTGCTGGTAGGGAATAAAACCTAGTATGATAAACAGATTGTAGCAATCCTGAATCAACCTTGGATACTAGCCTTATTTTGACATGGTTAAGAAACAGTCAAAAAAAGAGCCTAAAGACTGTGTGATATAAGGAAATTGATCAGTGTTGGTTCCTGGACATAAAACGGTTCAAATAATGTACTGTGTCAAAAACAGTTAGTATTCATAGTTTATAAACATAATTCCACAGAAACACACCCTTTCTCATGTTTTAATTAATATAGATTAATGTTATTTCTCTTAGTATTAAGATCAGAGGTAGATCATAATTTACAATATGCTAAGCAGTGAGAGTTTTTACAGTTTGAGAAAATTGTAACTATTGATAAAGTTTTGCATTTGTGACATCCCAACAACTAATGGGGTGGCTCTTTGAGGGGGGCAGATCCTTATTTGAAAGGTACCTTCCTTCACAACTTCAGCTATTTTCTAGCTACAACCTTCTTCATCAGTCCCCTTCCATATTAAATCAAACATAGAAAAAGAGAAAAACAAAGTATGATGAGTTGGTTTATTCATATACATGAGCGATGAGTATAGACAATGGTTTATGTGACTGGGAGTGCCCACATGACGACAGGTAGATTATTCAACTAATCCGCCATCATCTCCGTCTATCTCTATCTCTGTCTCTCCGTGACTCCTGTCTATCGTCTCTCCGTGAATCATATTTATCTTCTCGGCGTCTCCTCGGGCTGACACTTCGACTTCTTCTGTCCCTTCTCCCTTCTTCTCTTTCTCGACTTCTCCTCTTTTCCTTCTTCTTCTTTGAGGGCGACCTTGACCTTCGTCTGTCAGGGCTGCGACTTCTCTCCCTTGATCTCTTTTTCTGTTTAACAGACAGTTTCTGTTGGATGGAAATAGAATATTGAGTGTCTGGTTTAAAACAGAATTTATTATTAATGATGTTGATGTGTAAAATTTGCCCTACTGAATAATCAAATGCCAAACCATTAGAGAATAGAGATACAGGAATTAAAGTTATCGTTTCTCAATATACATGTATATCCAGTCACTTGAACAATTGAAAGACATTTTGTGGGTAACAAGGAGATCAATAGCTTTTACATTCACTTATAGGTTGACAGACAGACAGACAGACAGACAGACAGATTTTATTGGTATATATGGCCCGGAGACCAAGAGTACAATGAAAAGTAATACGTTTCAAACAGTAACAGCGCTACCATGCAATATCACATCGTACAGAACGTTTAACATCAAAGGTTTACAAATATTGGCACTTTGATCTAGAACGATCAATATGATAAATCAATAAAGATAGTTTATATAACAGCTGCACATCGTCTGTTGTTAAGATTGCTTTAAATTTGTCTTTTGTTGGTTGTTTACAAAAATACAGAGGTAAATATTTAGATCTTAAACATGAATATTGAGGACATTCTAGAAGTACATGGTATTCATCCTCTGTGAGGTTACAATGGTTACAGTCAGTAATTTCGTTATTTGGTTGTTTGGAGAATCTTGCTTCTTTTATCTTAAAACTATGGCCATTACATCTGAACAAAGTAACAATTCTACGTAAATGAATTGAGGTTAAAGAAGACAGATACAATTCAGGTTTAATAAATGTTTTAAACTCGCCATAATAGCAAATACAGCTAGACGAACGAACATCATGGAACCATTCCTGCTGATATATGTCTTTACATCTTTGCTTAAACAACCTTAAAAATGAATCTTTGTCGCCAATATCCTGTGCGATCCATACGTGGCCAAAACCACATTGGAACAATAATTCACGAACAGATGAGGTCCAGTTTATATCGCCCGTGTCGTCTAATCTCTTTAAAAGTTCATAACTGTTTCTAGATATTCTATCACGAGATTGTCTGATTAATCTTATCCAGAATGCTATCGCTCGACAGCGAGCATTGATAACTAAAGGGAAACGTCCACATTCAGCAAGAATAATCTTATTAGAGGCTTTATATCCACATTTTAAAATAAATTTGCAGAATTTAGTATGTACTTTTTCTATGTTCTTGTTACTGTTAAACCCCCAAACTTCTGATCCATACAACAGAATTGGTTGGATTTTTCCATCAAACAATTTGAATGAAGACTCAATGGGCAGATTCTTATATTTACAAATAAAACGTTTTATAACGTGGAGTGCTCTTTCTGCCTGCATTGCAAGCGTCTCACATGCTTTTGAAAACATATTTCTACAAGAAAATACAAGTCCTAAGTATTTATAATAGGATACGACTTCTATTTGGCTATCGCCAATAAACCATTTTTCACATTTTGCAACTTTACCTCCATTCTTGAATACTATTATTTTCGTCTTTTTAATGTTAATTGCGAGTCCCCACTTCAAACAATATTCCTTTAAGACGTCAATCTTTCGCTGTAAATTAATAACTGAATCTGCAAATATCGCAACATCATCAGCGAATAATAGCATTGATAAATCGTGGATAGTTTCATTAATAAATATGCCCCTTGAATCATTGGCTATTATTTCTTTAACAAGTTCTTCTATATATAACAAAAATAGTATAGGAGACAGGACGCAGCCTTGTCGAACACCAGAATATGTATCGAAAATATCTGTCATCTCCCGTTTACTGGTTCTGACCGAAGACTTTACGTTATCATACATATTTCTTAAAAGACGTTGAAGTTTTCCATGGACACCAGATTGCATCATGACAAAGATAAGTTTTGATCTATTTACAGAGTCGAATGCTTTGTGGAAATCAACAAATAAACAATAAAACTTTCCTCCCTTCTTACGTAAATATTTATGTGCAAAGCTATTCAAAGTGAAGATGTGATCGAACGTAGAGTGTTCTTCTCTGAAACCTGCCTGATGTTCAGATAGAAGTTGCTGGCTGGAAATCCAAAACTTAATGCGGTTGTCTATAACAGTGGTAAATATCTTGTTTAGAGTATTCAGCAAGGCTATACCCCTATAGTTATTAGGATCCTTTTTATCACCTGATTTATGTAAGGGTACAATTAAGCCAATATTCCAAGATTCAGGGAACACCCCACTCTCTAAAACATGGTTAAACAAGCAACTTATATATGGCAGCAGTAATGAACTAATTTCTTTAAATACTTCCACGGGAATGCCGTCTTCACCGGGGGATTTCCCATTTTTTAAACTGTTAATAGCACATAAAATTTCACTATCATCAATATTACCACCCAAAAAATCGTCTGCAATGATACAATCTTCACATTCTTTGGCATTATGTGAGTTAAAATAATCTGCAACCTCTTCATCAAATTTGTCATTTCCATTCGCGGCCTTATCATCAAAGAGCTCTTTAAAATAATTATACCATTCATCAGCAGTTATGTTTTGGTCAACATTTTCCCTACTAAAACAATATCGTTTGATAGATTTCCAAAAATATCGACATTCTTTCTTTTTGGCAGCATCAATAATTTCATTTACAATACTTTCTTCATATTCATGTTTCTGTTTGCGGCACAACTCTCGAAAATCTTTTTTGGCTTGAAGGTATTGTTTACAGTGATTTTGTATATTTGTTTTCCTGTATTTGTTTAGTAGGTTATATTTGAGCCGTTTAGCTTGTTCACATTGCCGGTTGAACCAGGGTGGCTGAGTGCGTGCACGGGGTGGAGATGACCTACATGAACGTGTAGCATGTGAGTGCGTGTCTCCTTTCAATGCCTGTAGTCCCTGCTTTATAAGGTCACTTAAAATTTTAATTGCACCATCGACATTGGACTGTATACAGTTATGAAAGTTATGGCTAAACTGTTCAATATTATCGTTTATGAATTTAAAAAAAAGGTTGGTTCTCAATGGATTATACAAAGAAAGAGGTAAATCATCACTTCTAAAATTCAAATTGATCATTACAAATTAATTTACCAATAAAAACAAGATATCATTTAAGTTTACAAGCTAACAGACATGAAAATTTGACTCAAATTCCATTATTCGGCTGTTTGTCATCCTGTCTCACGGTACGAACGTTACGCTAACTCCACTAATCTGTACCCTGGGCTCAGAAGCTAGATTCCCTCGCGCGGCCCGCCTTTGGATGTAGCCAATCAAACATTTTCTCGTTGAAATTTTATCGAGAAGATGGCGTGAAAATGATTTGAATTGGCTACATCCCAAGTCTGGCCGCGCGAGCGAATCTAGCTTCTGAGCCCAGGGTACAGATTAGTGGACTTAGCGTAACGTTCGTACCGTGAGACAGGATGGCTGTTTGTAGGTACACCCCCTCCCTCCAGGTAGATAATACCAAGGGCCCAAAGGTTAAGGTTAAGGCTGCTTTGTGAAGGAACAACCATGCACCATTTAGTACAACAATTCATATTGAAACCAACCAGATCAGAGTGTGTTGATTCACTGCTGCTACTTCTGTGTTTTTTAGATTTCTTCTTCTTCTCTTTCTTCTTCTTCTTGGAGGAAGAACTGGGTTCATCATTGTGATCAAACACCAGGTCATATTTACTGACATACGTTCAGGAAAAACTATATTTTTCACTTGCTCATTTATTTGAAGGAATACAGAAAATTCATCTGGTGAGTTAGCAAGCCTTAAAGTATTACTTTTACTCTCAGCTCATATTGTCAGTCAGACCTACTTTGACAGCCTCGCAACTCCAAATAATCTCCAATCACTATTTATCTTCTCTATGTGCGCTTTGAGTTTGTGCTGAGAACTTTACAAGTGAACTTATATTGCTAATAAATTTTTAAGAACAAAATAAGGAAATAATTTGTTATTCAATAGACTTATACTTGATTTCATGTAAGAGTTGGTAATAGTATCAACTTAAGAAATGAAACATATGACTGTCCCTCATAAGGGCCACAGGGGCCAAGCCCTTAAAAGCTATTTTCATCTTCTACTCCAGAACCATAAGGCCTAGAAAGCTGAAACTTTGTGTACAGACTCATTGACTAGTGAAGATTATAAATTGTAGCTTTTGTGGCCCTGTGACCCCTAATAAGGGCTACGGGCCACGCCCTAAAAACCTATTACTTCTTCTCCAGAAGTATAAGGCCTAGAAAGCTGAAACTTTGTGTACAGACTCCTTGACTAGTGATGATTATATATTGTAGCTTTGGTGACCCTGTTGCCCCTAATAAAGGCAACAGGAACGTCCTTCAAATCTATTTTCATCTTCTTCATCAGAAGTAAAGGCCTAGAAAACTGAAACTTGTCGCCTATATACTGAATTTTATGAATGGTGACCCTGTGGCCTCTACAAAGGGGGAATCACATTGACCACACTCTACAGCATAATTGATGATGAAGCCTGATGAGCTACAGAGCCAATGGCTCTATTTTTTTATTTTAAAGTCAAGTTTTGACCTGCATACTTTAAATGCAAAGATTTCATTACGTTTTTATTCCTTTTGGATTGCATAAATTTAGCTGGAACTTGTTAACTTCCCTTGCAAAGTTTTTATTCAATGATGTCATTGTTGTATGACATTCAAACAGAAACAACATGGGGGTGCACTCATTAAAACATGAATCTGGGTTTGTTACAACAAAGGCTTATATTTTTATACAAAAAGGATACTCATTTTTCCTCGATGTATCCTTTATTGTGTATGCGGGAGCAGAACCTGTAAATCAGATCAAAAGTTTAAAGACCTTAGAAAACACCCAAGATATTAATGATGTGAAAGAATTTGAATGAGCCTTGAGACCAATATATTCCTTCACACTGCACTGAAAACATGCTACATACTTTTCACAATGGCAAGAAATACATATTCCTGCTTTTTGAATCGGATTTTTTTTTTCATTTCCACAAGTCACCAAATCATGCCTGTAAATGTATTTTTGTCTGGTTTCTTCAGCTGCAAATAATAGCTATAGGTTTTATCAAAGATTGTTTTATTTATTTTGACTTCCTGTCAGGTAACAAAGATAATTACACAGTATTGATCATTAATTTTATGGTCATTATAGTGTCAAACATGAATGTAAATTTCAATATTTTAATGTAAATGTCAATTTCATCTTTCCTTGTAGCCAAATCAAGGGTTAAGTTTATTGTTTGCAACGTTTAGTAGGGGGATGATGATATTCACAGACTAAATATCAACAGAGCAAAATATAATCAAAGAGCTCACCTCTCTTGTCTAACTTCATCTTTGATACAGACTGACTGAAATCAACATGGATTCTTCTGTCGTCAATCAACACATTGTCCATCTTGAAATAAGCATTTTCACAATCTGGCTCCTGTAACAAGGCGAATAGATGCAAATAATTTGATCATCTTTATCATTGAAATAAATCTCCATTTATTTGTTCACTACTTGAAACAACACTAGAATCTGTATCAAAATGTCACATAACATGAATATCACAGTTATCCATATATATCTTTTCATTCTAATCACCATTCAGGATTATAAAATGCCTCCCAAATCTAGCCTATTTAAACAAATATTCACAACTGATGTTCATGATATTTAAATTTTTAGACCTGTCACAAAGAAAACAAAATTCAACACTTAGAATCAGATTTACTTAATAGAAGATAAACTTACATTTTCAAACTCAATGAAGGCATATTGAAGTGATTCTCCAGTTTTTTGGTCTTTGATAACTTCACAGCTGAAAAAAAGAAAATTGTAAAACATTTAATCAGTTTATTATTTGTAACAAAGTATTCAAGGAAGGCATTATCATTAGCCACAGCCATGTTTTTATGTGTTAATTATTAAATCACACAGCTTGAATAATTGAATTAAAACATTTCTTGAATGGGTTATTATTTAGTACAGCTTAGGCAATATTTCAGCCGTAAGCAGTCTTACCAATTTTGGTGGGCAAACTCCAATACTGAAAATAATTTTTTAAAGGGAAAAGTTTTCTTGAGTAAAATTGATTTCATGTAACTGAAAATACATTTTACCAATTGCAAGACAATGTGTTCAATCAATAGTAACTGTTCTTAAAGGGGCAGTAGCACGTTTTTTGATAATTTTATATTTCAAATGTTTCACTGATAATAGTTAGTTAATTATAAATGTATTATTTTGAAAGTGTCAGAAATCTCATAACACAAGCCAATCACCCATAGTCAGAGGACAAAGTATGAAGATTCACATAAAATCCATAGGCGGCCATTTTTGTGTGAACACCTTTAATTCATTTTCTGTAGAAAAAGGACTCGCATGGTTAAACTTTACATTAAATATTTGAATTATTACTGCTCCATTTAGTTTGAATACATTGTCTTTCAATTGGAACCATTAATTTTCATTTTCCTGACATCACCTTATATTCCCCCTAAAAACGTGCTACTGCCCCTTTAAACGAACAAACCATTCAGTCAAGTTACATGAATTCATTTCTCTACCCAAACCATTAAAAGTTATTTTTACTAAAAATAAAATGGCCTCAAGCATTTTTTAATGACACTTTACAATTACTTTTATGACTATCAATAATTGGTTTAAGGTATGAGATTTTTAACTCTCTGAAGATGGTAAATTTGTCATAAACTTGTATCTATTTTGGTATATATGAATTCCAAAATATGTTTTTCTGCTCCTTAAAGGCATTTACCTTTTTATTTCACCGAATCTTGAGAATATCATCTCTAAATCCTCATCAGTTGTAACCGGGTTCAGCTTACAAACAAACAACACATTGTCTGGAGGTTTGACGTCTGCTTCAGGCAAATCTCCAACCTGTATAAAGGGAAGTAACTCTAGTTGTAGGTCAAAATTCAAACACATGTACGTAAACATTGTATAACGAAACTTAACCTGCACAGCAAGACCGGCTCAGTATGAAAGTTGACTGATTTAATCCTTGTGGGTGCTCCTTTATTGCAGCGAAACAAAATAGTGCTATCAGAAATATTTTGAAGTAAGCACCTTATAATCGCAGGGTTAACCTTAGCCAGTGGGACATGGGCAAGTTATCTTTGTAAGTTGAGTATTGCACGAGGGCAATCATATCTGAGCTCAAATATTTATGGCAATAATCACTTTTTCATTGTGAAGTAAAATCATATAGAAATGATTTCAAATAATCATAACTTAATTTTAGAAGTGAATGTATTATTCTCTTTGATTTCACAGCAATGGTGAAAAAATGAGAATCATATTCCAGTCAATTGATAATATTTCTACAACATGAGTGCCAAAATTCTAACCCTCACTCTCATTTAGGAATGCAAATATTAAAATGAAACTATTACTATAAGCAATTAACATCCAAACTAGCCCTAATTTCGAACCCTGCATCAACATCAACATCAATGTCCTATCCTCTATTAAATAGTATCTTCTCACCATCTCAAGAAGCTGAGCGTTGGCGTTTGCCTCCTTCTGCTGTAGAATCTCCTTAACTTTCTCGTCTGGCAAATCTTTCATGTCGTTGATCTCTTCGTCCGCCCGAATACGTCCACTCTGTAACATAGTCAAGCATACATCAGTAGTGTTATTGGGGCTGTGAATAAAACAGTTCTCAGACTCACTTGCAGTTAGACTGTGTTGGAGAGGTTCTGTAATGGGTTCGAAGCAGTTGTGATAGTCCAATATTTCAACATCCAGCAAGAATCAAACCCATTACCTCTGGGTTGAGAGTCGTACACTATACCATTTTGAAAATAATAATGTCTCACTTCGTAGAACATATTCAGTAGCATTTGACTAGTCCATCATTATGTATATGGGTGGCCGCTCAAATAATCACAAAATCAAGTGAATTGAACAATTGATGCATGTTTATTTATTTAACATGTAAAAATAAATATTTGCACAAAATATCTATAGTGAATGACATGTGATTTGGTTTTGAATTTACAGACGCTGAGTCAGCCATGATGGACAATAGACTTCTCCCCCTCGACCAACTGCCTCATTATTGAAACAAATCACAAATCAGTAGGATTTACAACTTAGAGATACCCAATGTCATGATTTGCATAAAGGGAATCAAAATCCTTATGTGAAATAAGTGCAAGCCTACTTACATCCAGCATCTCTTTAGTAGGTTCGGGCGATCTGTCTGGAATCTGGAGGTCAGGGGGGTCGTCGTAAGGGTCGTCAAGGATGACAGTGTGGTATATTCTGTAAAACAAAATACCGTATATAAACATTGAGCCAAAAGTGACATTATCTCTTCCATTATTTAATTTATTTTAAGAGTCTTATGCGGAACAAATAGTGTGATGTACCAACAGCAGGTCTAAGCAACGAACATATCCATGCAATCAAACACAATAAACAGTTGGTACAATTATGTTTAAGTCAAGTCTCTACAGGCAGTGATTTAAATTATCAAAGAGCTGTATCTAAAATTTGTCCTGCAATGTGTACACAATAAATCTTTTTGGATTGAAATTGAGCAGCGATGAGCAACTACAATGAGGGTAATTTTGATCTAGTGTTAAGATTTAACTGGACAATTGAAATAACCTTACATCAACTTAAAACCTGAATCGATCTAAATCAAGCAGCAATTAGATGTTTGAATTGATGGTAATCTCGAACACTGATATTTTTTCAGTTAAGATAAAAGTTTAATACAAAAGTTTTTAATTAGTCCATTTGAAAGTGGACAAGTGAACTGACCGGACATCAACGTAGGGCCTGTGCTCCTCATCACAGTAGGCCTCGTTGAGTTTGTCCAGAATCTCCTCCCCCTCCGCCACTTGACCAAACACTGTGTGCTGCTGACCGTCCAGGTAGTCCAAGTCCTCACCAAGTGTGATGAAGAACTACAAACAATGTAGAAATCATTCAAAACATCAGCTTTTCTTTAGCAAAAATGGTAAAAATAAGTTTAAAATTTGACATACCAGTGCATTAAAGGCTTCCGAATAATCATCAAATGAAACAGTTAATTTTTCCATTTGGCTGTCCATGGCTTTTCAATATTTATTACAGGTCAATTTGAAAGGATTATATTTCATTGCATCAAAAAAAAAAAAAGTTTTAGTAAGGGTGTTTTGACCTCATTAATGAGCCAATTTGATTACGAAACTCTGTGTATTGGTGCCGTTCAGATCATTTCTTACATCTGATGAAACTACTCCAACTCACCTGTGATCCATGCATACCACTCCCGTTGTTGACCATTGACACTGTGCCCTTTGCTTTGTGTTTTAGTCGTGGGTTTGTCTCCATGTCAAAGAATCGGGCTTGGTCACCATACAAACGCCTTTTAAATTCATGAAAATATTTCAAAATGACTTCCAAACGTTATTGTCAATGCTTCAAACATTACCTCACCTATTTATTCATAACAGTTGAAATATTAAGTATTAAAAAGTTTAATAGCAGAAAGTTTTAGATTTATTATCACAAATTTGGCAAAACACAGATCCTAGAACTGTTTTTAAAACAACTTTTAAATGTATATGACTAGAGAGGGTGAACTCACGAGAAGACAGATTCTCCACCTTTTCCATTGCCAGTTGGATCTCCTGTTTGGGCTACCAGATTTTTCTGTGAAAGATAGAAGTACATGTAATAGTAAAAAAACTTTAATTATTGAAATGAAATAGAGGCATTGCTTTTTTAACCTCTTTGTAACGAAATGGATGTTTATTTTTAGAAAATCTGCTTTTATTGTAACATGAATGTATGGACCTAGTTCAATGAAGATGATAATTGGCTAGGGGTGATTCATTATTTTTTTTATTGGTAATGTATAATGGAAAACTGTTTAATATCTAGATTAATGTTTAAAATTGTGATTAAGTACACGGTAAAATGTTTCAAAATGAATTATACAAACCTGAACTGAATGGAAGAGGCAAAAGTTGTAGTATTTCACTTTGCATAATTTCAGGAAGTTCAGACAACCTGCAATTGCAAAACAAAGCATTTAATACATTGAAAATAAACACATAAACACTTTCATCCAAACCAGAACGGCGACAAGTTGGTCGAAATGACGAGAAATGGTTATTTTATCGACACAACAGTCAACACATTAATCATATCAAATTTGCTGAACAAAACGGCAACAATTATTTTGGAAATACAATTCTTTCGTTTTAAAGACGTTTCTGAAATAGATGATTATTTCTCGTCATTTCGACCAACTTGTCGCCGTTCTTGTTAGCTGCCGTTTTGGTGTGTCGCCGTTTTAACCTAATACTCTATAATCAGGTGCGTTACCCACCTTTGCAGGAAACCGGAAGGAGTTTAGTTGGTGCAGGGGAGATATATCGAAAGTTTGGTGGGTGATACTTGTCGTTCTGTTAAAACTTGTATGAATATTGACTTTGATTGTGCTTTTGGAGACGATAATGTGCAAAAGTTAGGAACGGGGGCTTCTGTTTGGAGGGGGCAGCAACCAAATTGCGGCATCGTTTCGATGCGCACGTTATGCAGATAGCTGTAATGCTAACCTGATGGTTCATTCGTCATGATAAGAAAATTTAAGCAAGAAAAACACCACTTTTACCCTTATTTTTGATGATTTTATTATCCCGATCGGGGTGTGCAGAACCTGTTTAGTACAGTCTAAGTAAACCTAGCCTCAATATTATCTTTTTCACTTCTATACTGAGTCTAGAAAGGCTTGGTTGAGAGTCGCGTCAGCCCACGTGACCAAGTTGACCAATCAGAACTGAGTTTACCATGCCACAATAGTCGGCCTTCGCACGTATAACGTTGGAAGGTCATAGGTCGCAGAAAGGTCGGCTGACGCGACCCTCTATTAGACCTTTTTAGACTCAGTATAGAAGTGAAACGGATAATATTGAGGCTAGGTTTACTTAGACTGCTGTTTAGTAGTGACAGTAAATGAGCGAAAACCGAAGGTCTTACACTAGTGTTTAGATTACAACTAAGTTTATAACTGCTTATTATTTTACGTTTAAAAGAAGATCATATATCTGTTAATCTATCAATATCTATTATCAAAAAGTAACATACATCTAGGACGTTCGTCGGTAAACAAGTCAATAGTTAGATCACCAATCGACGTTTCCAAAACGACCGCCATTGCTGTACGATACCGGAAATACGTACATTTTGTGTTTTCTTTAGCTGAAGAGTTTCAGAAGGGAGATAAGAAATCTTCAACTGCTGACCACATAAAACAATTAAATGCATTAAATCAAAATGGTACTTTTCTACAATTTTTTTTTTTTTTTATTCTTCTATTTTCGCATATTATGAGAAGATGTGTAATTTCATAATTTCCCAAGCATTATCATTTTCAATAAATTATTGAGTTTACATTGACAGAGTAGAGGTCGACATATTATAAGTTTAGAATATTATAAATGTACCGCAAATTTGGTTTAGGATCTAAAGAGTTGATATCACACACATGGAATACTTTGTTGCCATGTTGCCAATTCATATTTATATCAATCAATCGCCGTAACTCGCTTCACTTTATGGTTCATCCAACAGAAATGGAATACAGTACCGTAATATATAAAAATTTAAACTTCTTTTTGGTTGTGTCTGAGAACGGCAATCCACAAATGATTTTTTTTAATGGATCTCAAAAGGTGCTGATTGCCAAGTTCATGTTTATTTTTTATATTAATTGCAAATTTGTTATCAGAAATGTTCAGCAACATGTTGGTGCAGTTTGCAGCTGTGTTTCCTGGATAAAAATGGTAGATTTTGTTGACTCCATCCAGACAGGCTTTCTCTCTCCTTCACATTGTGACCATGAAACCTCTGATATATAAGTGTGTATCCCAACAGAATGCATATGCTTTAAAATTCTATTCTTTGAAACACAATTGATTTTAATTAGACTGGTTAATAATGTCAAAACTAGACAACAGCCATCTTGAGAAGAAGATGAAAAGAGATTTTAAGGGTGTGGCCCCTGTGGCCCTTATCAGGGGCCACATGGCCACCAAAGCTACAATTTATATCGTAATCCTCACTAGTCAAAGAGTCTGTACACAAAATTTTCTAGGCCTTACGGTTCTGGAGAAGAAGATGAAAATAGGTTTTAAGGGTGCAGCCTCTGTGGCCCTTATCAGAGGTCACAGGGCCACCAAGGCTACAATGTTTAATCCTCACTAGTCAAGGAGTCTGTACACAAAGTTTCAGCTTTCTAGGCCTTATGGTTCTGGAGAAGAAGATTAAAATAGGTTTTTAGGGCGTGACCCCTGTGGCCCTTATTAGGGGTCATAGGGTCACCAAAGCTACAATTTATAATCCCACTTGTAAAGGAGTCTGTACACCAAGTTTCAGCTTTCTAGGTCTTATGCTTCTGGAGAAGAAGATTAAAATAGGTTTTTAGGGCGTGACCCCTGTGGCCCTTATTAGGGGTCATAGGGTCACCAAAGCTACAATTTATAATCCCACTTGTAAAGGAGTCTGTACACCAAGTTTCAGCTTTCTAGGTCTTATGCTTCTGGAGAAGAAGATGAAAATAGGTTTTTAGGGCGTGGCCCCTGTGGCCCTTATTAGGGGTCATAGGGTCACCAAAGCTACAATTTATAATCCCCACTAGTAAAGGAGTCTGTACACCAAGTTTCAGCTTTCTAGGTCTTATTCTTCTGGAGAAGAAGATGAAAATAGGTTTTTAGGGTGTGGCCCCTGTGACCCTTATTAGGGGTCACAGGGCCACCAAAGCTACAATGTTTAATCCTCACTAGTCAAGGAGTCTGTACACAAAGTTTCAGCTTTCTAGGCCTTATGGTTCTGGAGAAGAAGATTAAAATAGGTTTTTAGGGCGTGACCCCTGTGGCCCTCATTAGGGGTCATAGGGTCACCAAAGCTACAATTTATAATCCCACTTGTAAAGGAGTCTGTACACCAAGTTTCAGCTTTCTAGGTCTTATGCTTCTGGAGAAGAAGATTAAAATAGGTTTTTAGGGCGTGACCCCTGTGGCCCTTATTAGGGGTCATAGGGTCACCAAAGCTACAATTTATAATCCCACTTGTAAAGGAGTCTGTACACCAAGTTTCAGCTTTTTAGGTCTTATGCTTCTGGAGAAGAAGATTAAGATAGGTTTTTAGGGCGTGGCCCCTGTGGCCCTTATTAGGGGTCATAGGGTCACCAAAGCTACAATTTATAATCCCCACTAGTAAAGGAGTCTGTACACCAAGTTTCAGCTTTCTAGGTCTTATTCTTCTGGAGAAGAAGATGAAAATAGGTTTTTAGGGTGTGGCCCCTGTGGCCCTTATTAGGGGTCACAGGGCCACCAAAGCTACAATGTTTAATCCTCACTAGTCAAGGAGTCTGTACACAAAGTTTCAGCTTTCTAGGCCTTATGGTTCTGGAGAAGAAGTCGAAATTCCACAAAGTTTACGGATGGACAGATGGACGGACGGACGCCGGACACCATGCCATGCCATAAGCCCATCGGGACTTACAGGCCAGATGAGCTAAATATGCCAGAAAGTTGAATACCCCAAAGGCACAACTACATGCAATGATTAGTCACTATACCAAGTTTCATTGAGCTAGCTGTATTGGTTTTCAAATTATGCTCCGGAAACAATGTGATCACAGATAGACAGATGGACGGACAGACAGAAGGACAGACTATATCCCCCCGGCATATAATGGGCAGGAGACTTTATTCAAAATGTGCCTCTGTTCACCGAGCAGGAAATAAGTTCGTGGTAAAGGGATGTGTTGTTTATGATTTTCTAACATCAGATAGGTCAGCTAGAGTTAGACCAGAGTAATATCAGGTTTATAGTGTCTTGATCAACCACTGTGTGGATGGATATAAAGTGGGCTCCACAGGGATTGGTATTGCCGAAAATAAAATGTCCTACAAATTTTGTTAACTGACAAACTATCATCTTACTTATTTTTACTTTCATTATTTTGTACCTAGAACGTAAACAACTGGCAATCCCAGTCCCTGTGATGCGCCCTATGAATGGACAAATCATTATTATAATATTTTGTTTTCTCATTCTCAATTCATTATCTTTTGTTAATTAAAGCATTGCTGCATTTCTTCAACTTTCTGTGCCAGCTTTTCAATACCTAAATGTGACAGTTGAATCAAAATATTCTAATGATGGTTCAACACATTTTGATGTAATGCGGAAGGCTTGGATTAGCAAGTGAGTGTTGAGTTTTGCTGGGGAAGTTGTGACATGAATTGCGCTCCTTAGTTTAACCAAATGATGATCCAGGATAAGCAATTTCAGGTTGAACTAAACTGGAAAATTATATTCATCTCTTTATAGTCAATGTTAATGACATGAAATGCAAACTCTAAATAACACAATCATGATCCAGGAAAAACAATTTAAAGTTGCATTTTCAACAGCAAATTTATTTATTTTCAAGCCTTTACAGTCAATGTGAACGTGATGTTGATACCATTTACAAGTGCACTCTATCTCATCTCAGTATGTTCACAAAGCTTCCATCCCTGCAAGGCATAATTTAGGCAAGTTTTATTTCCTGGTTGATTTAAACCTCGCTGCAGTTTGTCATATTTTCCGTACCAGCATTTGATTATGCTTCACCTGAACTTGACGTTGAACAAACACCTCCTTGTAAAACTACATCCTGGGTTGAAAACAAACATGCAATACGATCGTATGATTTGCTCTCCAAAGGTAAAGCCATTTTGAAAACAAAGTTTACAGGATTTCTCTCTGACTGGGGCAGAAGATAAAGAACTCTCATAATCATGCCATGAAATTTGAGACACTTAAAGACAGTGTAAATTATTTTCTCACAGTAATATAGCAAGAACATCTCACGAAAAGGAAAACAAATGTGATCAATTGTAAGACAATTGTGATACAAGGATTTGTCAAAGTATGTATCAAGATCAGTTAGCTACAAAAAATTCTTTTAGAAGGTGTTTACACTAAAATGGCCACATGACACTTAATATACAACTATTAACAATCTGGTTTACATAGGTTCAAAAAGTTTTTTCATAAACTGTAATTAACTGAAATTTTAAAAAATCTTAATAATAAAAAGATACTACCATACCATTAACTTAGCAGAAAAGGGATTACAAGAGTGATGTCACACTAAGTTCACTTGAAGGGACATTTTGTCACAAGTGAGCGTTGTTCTGGGATCTTTGATGATGATACCCCATGTTACTATCATGAAATGTCCTGCAAGCCAAGATTGGTTTCCATTCTTTCCTTTAACTCTAAGATAAATAACAAGAACAAAATTGGTATATACAAATTTAATTAACAATTAAACTTCAAGAGCAGGTTTTTTCTTCTTCTTCTTCTTCTTTTTTTTTTTCTTCTGACCGGCTGCAGCCTCCATTTCCTTGACAGTTTCCTTCTCTTCCTCGCTGTCGTCTCCCATGGCAACCGTTTCCGTGGCTTCATCCTGAGGGTTCTCTGGGAGGTCATTATCATCCCCCTCGCATTCTGCCTTCAGTTTGGCAGACATTCGACTGTGGAAGTGTTTTCTCACTGAAAAGTTTTAATTACATACAATATCACTGTTTCATCAATTGTAATGGAAAGGGCTTCTACATAATAAGTTCAGGACCCAATGATTTTCATAATTTAGTTATGTTTTTTATATGATGACCCCTATGATTCATCAATAATGAATATTGGATTGTTCTTAAATCATATTTCCTATAATATTTCAAAGATTAACTCTCATTGGTTGAATGACCTACTTAGTTCATTTAAGGAAACTATGATTAGTTTCAGACTTTCAAGCCTTTTACTGATTGGCTTGATTGCATGACTGTCTGACATGGTCTGTAGTCAGATGGAGAAACAAGGGATAAGTGATAGTTTTTATCTGATTTCATTAAGAACTTCAAAAGACAGACCTGCTGCACTTTCACGGATGTCCCAAACTTTGATGTCCTTCTCTCCACCGAATCCGAACACAAACGGTGCATCTGGACACCCGTCAACACAATATACCTCGTTCTGAAAACAAACAGCAGAAGTTGTGTTATCTGTCAGTGCAAATTCTTGTGCTTTTTTGGGGAATGTAAAACACAACAACTTTACAAATATCAACCAGTGGTTTCACAGGGACTCTACAAATATCAGTTAAGCTACTTTACATTTTGTACACCTCTGCACAGTTATTTATGTTGTTTGCATAAGAAATTCATACAATTAAGATAATGAACAAAGTTAACATTTAATTATATGATTGGCGATGACTACAGAGATCTATCAATTGAAATAACCAACTTTTCAGTCAAGTATAATGTGACATGCTTGTCAAACATGCGTTTGATGCCTGAACATGCAAGGTTTTGCGTCGTCAAACCAACATTCGCTGCATTTAAAGCTGCCTCAAAGTAAAAGCATGACATGCACCAACCATTTTGAGGTTCCTGTTGAGGACGAGGGATGGTTTCCCCGACTCTGTATCCCAGACCTTCATGGACTTGTCTGAGGATGTTGTGACCAGCAGACCAGGAATGAAACTGCTCAGGGAAAGGCCTACAACACATCAACAGAAACCTAATAGTAAGTTATCTTAAGATTACTTAGTTAGTGGTTCATCATCAACAGCTTTCCATATGATTTCAGTAAAAGTATAAAACTTTAAAAGCGACAGTAAGATGTTTTTTGGAAAACTTTCCCAAACTTCATATTGGTTAAGGCCAAGTGTATCATCTTAAGATGGTAAAACACCTCATGACGCAATTTGATTATAAGTAATCGCAAAGTAAGATCAACTATCAAGCAAAAATAGCTGATGGCTATATTAGAGGTAAAGATACCGATTTGCATTGCGTCATAAAACATAGTATAGTACCTTCATTTTAGATTCTTTTGATTCAAAACACTGCAATTGGTATCATTTTTGTTTGTTTGTGAGATCTCCTTTTGTACTTGAAAAAAATGCTACTTAAAGACGTGAAGAACATAAATACTGACCTGTGACAGATTGTGAATGTGCTGACAAGGTGTACACTGGCTTGGAGTCCTGACGTATGTCCACGTAGAACACTGACCCTTGGTCAGTTCCAGCCTAGGAAGAGAAAACATCAGCCTTTATGTAAAATCATCCTACTATCTCAGCCTATTTCTTTCTGCAAGGGCTACAACTTAATCCTGATATCTATCAAACCAAAAGCCTTGTTTTCACATAACCAATCAGTGAAATGACTTGCATGGATGAATTCAAGGGCCCACAAGAATTTTCTAGTTTCATCTGATAGCAACATTTCATTGGGTGAAAGCAAGCAAATGCCACCTATTGTCAAGATAAACTGTGAAAGGCACTTGCCTTGTTGATATCAGGGTATTTGTAGGGTTAAAGCAGATTCAAATACGCTGCAGCAGGATTATAGGAAATGTCATTTAATACACTCAGTACTTACCGGTAGAGGTGTGATGATATATTGTGGTATTCGTGATCATGATACAAAATCTGACAATACACATATCGTGATACATTCTCTGAATCCTGATACATATTGTTGAGTTTGAAATGGCCTATTTTACCTAAAAATCAGATTATTTATCAAAAGTTAATAGTTTATTTTGTCAAAAACTTTGATATACCCTGTTGTGTATCATAGCAAATAGAATCGCTATGAGATATCAGGATACGTAATGTATCCTGTTAAATCGCCTTCTCCACACCTCTTCTTACCGGTGTACATTGTATTAAATGTTGAAGATTTCAAACGTTTTTTTATGCAAAATTAAAGAGGGCATTTGTAAAAAATATGTGAACAGACATTGTTAATTCAAGTGCTTATTTGCTCTAAGCCTAGGTCCTGGGGTAAGAGAAAGAAGATGGGCTGCAGGTATGTTACCTTATATCCTTGAAATGCTGTATGTAAGTTACTGGCGCTTTGAAATTGTTCAAAGGACCATATTTTTATGTTTTATAGATGTTTGGAATTACTCAAAGGAAACGATCATTACATTTTTTTGTATGCTTCAAAATGAAAGGACACAAAGAGTTAGAAACAATTGCATAGAACATTAGTTTGTTATTCATACTGTATTCAGGTTAAAGATATTTCCACATTGTAATTAATCAATTTATCTTAACTTGTAAAGTAGTAGTTTAAATCTTTACTTACAAAGAAGTTGACAGGAGAGTATTTATTCCAAAGAATGTTTTCCACTTCCCCATCTAACAACCACGTCCTGTTGTTTTCTTCTGGGCTTCGACAGTCATATACACACACATTCCTGCAATTAACACAAGATTTTAAAGTTTCTCCTCTGGAAAATGAAAACTATAGAAAATCAAGAAGTTGCTAAAGCAAGGGTTGCAATAAAAATGAAGATGATCTTCATATATTTTTTTAAATATTAAAAATGATTGCCAGTGTCAAATCAGTTCCTTACTGATAAAAAACACATTATGTTAATTCAAGATTTAAGTAAAAGCATGAATAAACAAAAACTATTCCTTCATTTGACAAAGGTAAAAACTACCAACCAAAAGCAGTAAGGGCATTAGAATCTCTGATTTCTTAGACTTCTTTACTTACTTATCAAAGCCCCCTGACAGAAGAGTCTGTGCTTCCAATGGATGCCACGCCACACTTTGAACCTGAGAGGAAATAAGTAGGATCATTATGTAAATCAAAAGAATGATTACGTAAATCAAAGTTAAATCAAAAGGATTATTGTGTATATCACAAAGCTTATATAAAGGGTAAATCAAAATGATGTAAAGGTAAATAAACATTTATATAAGGTTAATCAAAATGATCATAAGATAAATCAAAATGATCATAAAATAAATTAAAATGATCATAAGATAAATCAAAATGATCATAAGATAAATCAAAATGATCATAATGCAAATCAAAATGATCATAAGATAAATCAAAAGGAAAATACAGTAATCAAAGTATCAGAGGGTAATTCAAAGGATCCAAACATAACAAGGCAGTCACTGATCTTCTATATTATATGTGTCTGAGATTATTCCTATTCTATGGACTAACACTAAGGCAAATTTAGGGTTCTACTAAATGTGCATCATTATTAGAGTAAATCTTGGGTTCAATAGATATCTTGTTGAAAAGCTTTGCTAAAGGGCTCTTCCAATCAGAACTATTTTGGACTAAAAGTGCGTAGAAAAGATTTTTAAATTCAGGAGACAAAGCTATTTGTCAAGACAAATATCTTAACTCATCGAGTGAGGAAGAAAATCTATAATCCAAGAGTGGCGCAGCCACACGTGATACTAAAAACTTTTCTGCGTCACAAGATGAGATAAACATTGTATTTGTCAGGAAAAGGCAAATTTTCAATTTATTTTATGATTAAATCATTGTATTTGTATTGAAGCGCATTTTCGGCGAGTCAGCATCAAAGAGAACCCTCCGCCTAAGCAACAACTGACATCATGAGCGTGTCATTGCGTCCGAGTATTATTCGATGACGTCAGATCATTGTTGTTATCAGTCACTAGTGACTGATTAACAGGTTCCATTGATATTGTCACTAGTGACTAATAACAGGGTTTATTTTCATTGATAGATCTCTGTACTTCACGGCCAATCACATAATAAGTGTTGATATCTCCCTACACATTTTAGTTTACATCCACATTCAAAGATTAAAATCAATCTAGTTTCAAACAACACAAAAACTTCTTTAATTTCATTTTCTTGTTCGAATAATGGGCTCTGTAGCTTTTCAGGCTATGGATGGTACGATTATATAATTTGAATATCCTGCCTCATAGAAGTAGTGAAATTAAACTACTATGATTGTTTGTCCTACCTTGTCTTTATGGTGTCTGATTGACGTGACTATTTTCTGCTGAGCCAAATCCCACACACCAATCGATTCGTCCGCAGAGGCACTAGCTAGCACATTGCTGAAAATGTTGGAATAGGATAAGAAATTGAAGACTAAACAAAATGTAACTTGCATTTGATTGCTTTCTTTAGAACGCTTATGTGTGAGGTATTGTAAAGAAATTCAAGATCGGTTGTTTTATGAATATTTTTAAAATTCTTACTGAAAAGAATTACAAGATTAAAAAAAAGTCTATTGCGTTGATAGATACACACAACAATTTGTCGGGGTAGATAAATGTAGACATACTCTAGCAAGTAATTTTACTTTTCGATTTGTCACAGTAGCAAGTAAACTAGAAATCTGTGCATGTGATGCACTGTGATGTCCCCCGCTAACATTTAATCTGAAAGTGACCCTATCCTCATTATGTACAAATTTCATATTGTTTCCATGGAAACCAGAAAAATAACAATTGAGAATAACCAAAGTAGCAAAAGGCACCACTCCTCCAGTAGTTCTAACCACATATCAAGTCTAGTAAAAAAATTTTGAATAGTTATTAAGCTAAAACACGGAAACAGACCCTACCCCCCATATACACCTAGTTCAACTTGTTTCTTTAGAAACCAGAAAAAATAAAAAATTCAGAATAACCAAAATAGCAAAAGGCACCTCTCCAGTACTAGATCTAACCACATACCAAGTTTCATTAAAATATATTGAACAGTTTTGAAGATATGGTCCGGAAACGAAAGCATCCCCCAATATGCACTAAGTTCAAAATGTTTCCATGGAAACCATAGAAAATAAAAAATTCAGAATAACCAAAATAGCAAAAGGCACCACTCCAGTACTAGATCTAACCACATACCAAGTTTCTTTAAAAAATATTGAACGGCTTTGGAGATATGGTCCGGAAACGAAAGCATCCCTCAATATGCACTAAGTTCAAATTGTTTCCATGGAAACCAGAAAAAATAAAAAATTCAGGATAACCAAAATAGCAAAAGGCACCACTCCAGTACTAGATCTAACCAAATACCAAGTTTCGTTAACAAATATTGAACGGTTTTGGAGATATGGTCCGGAAACGAAAGCGTTACGGAACCACGGAACCACGGAACCACGGACGGGACTGAAAACATTATGTCTCCCGCAAAGCTTTGCGGGGGACATAATAAGTAATATTACTCAAAGATTTGCTACTGAAAATGCGCTTATTAGACTCACCCTGCTGTTTGGTTCCAAGACAAATCCAACACAGAGTCAGTGTGACCTTGACATGACCCCTGTGAAGATAAACAACATACTTTATTAACATCTTGTTTCATAAACTATAACAACTAAGTTATTTAGTATTAAACAGGTGAAAGTGTTTTAAATATTTGAGTCAAGTATGTCATGCAGAAATATTGAGGTAATTTCATAAGTCTTATGAAGAAAACACCTTTTTCTTCTTCTTTTTCTTGGATTTCTTGGTACCCAGTACAAAAGCAGGTTCAAGACAGTCAATAACATCCAGGTCCCATATCTCTATTTGAGGCTCCATAGTTCCAACTGCCGCGTAGTTACCTGGAAAACATAACAGGTAGTCTCTTTGGCTCTGAATACATACCAATATATTTTCAAAACTCATTAATCAGCTGAATTGACTGCACAAGAAACATCCTTACAAATTTTCGAAAAAACAACAGAAGTGACTCTCTTTTAATAATGATTAAAATGATTTAATAATCTGCTGACATCAAAAACTCAAAATGATCATAAAAGGCCTTCACGTTCAAAAACTCTTCACTCAAACTTCATAGGGAATATTCATCAGGAAAATCTGAATTGAGTTGTGTAAGCCATGAGCCATGGGACAGATGAACTACTCAAAATAGGTACTTTCATGCTATGATCTGGAAACTGGCTTGCACTATCACCTCTTAGCTCACACCTTGTGTTCATATTCAGTCAGAGGGACTTTTTTCAAAAAATTCAAATTCAATCTTCTGAGCAAAGTAAGAGATAAAAACTTTTTGGATCAAGGGGCTCAAAGGATCTATTTCCACCTCTCGCATCAAGCCGTTTCATTTGGCTTTTGTTTAGGAAAAAAAAAATCAAGGGCAGGAATTTGAGTTTAATAAATAATAGAGTGAAGAGCATTGAAACATTGAGTTCTGGTTAACCAAGGATTAGTTCCTTTTATAACATAGATGTATTTGTAAATAAAAATGCTATGAAAGGGAAACTTTAATCTCCAAACTTTCAGTCAAAGTATATACCTTTAGAGGAGCCAGAAGGGTTTCTATACAAAACGGGTATGAAGGGAATCTTTATTCTCCAACATTTCAGTCCAATCAAATACCTTTAGAGGAGCCAGAAGGGTTAAAGTTGAGCCACTCGACAGCCAGGGGGAAGGAGGGGAGGAGATAGTCGTGATGCACAAACAGGTTCGCTTGCTCCTCGTTGTAAACTGGGAGAGAAAGAGTTTATATGTTAAATATCTAAACATAGTTGTTCAAATCTTATATTAATTCAATCGATTAATATTTTGTTTATAAGGATTAAAATTCAGTTCAAAGATATTGTCAATGTTCTGATTCAGTCAGTAAAACAATATTGGTAATGTTCTGATTCAGTCAGTAAAACAATATTGGCAATGTTCTGATTCAGTCAGTAAAACAATATTGTCAATGTTCTGATTCAGTCAGTAAAACAATATTGTCAATGTTCTGATTCAGTCAGTAAAACAATATTGTCAATGTTCTGATTCAGTCAGTAAAACAATATTGTCAATGTTCTGATTCAGTCAAGTTCCTTAAGGACTTTCACAAATTATGTACAAAGTTAATGATCATCCTAATATTGAACATTCATAATCATGTGAATCATGAGATTAACAAATGAATACTTTAATCATGAACATTTGGGTAGTTGATTGTTATTTCTTTTTTTTTAGTATACTGTACCGATATATATATATATATAACTCATAATCTTGCTGACACATAATTATGTACAGTTTTGGATAAACCGTTAGAAATAAGCTCACCGTATACTTCAAGCACAGAGTGATCTTTTAAAGCTCTTGCTGCCAGCACCAAGTTGTCCATGGGTTTGATCTCGTAATCTTCCTCATCGCTGTCAACCTGTCAAAGGTCAAAGGTTAGAGTGCGTAACTTCCAGAAGAAATTTAATGACACAATCATGTTGCATTACTCCATATGTAAAAATTTAAACAATTCTAAGAGCATAAATTCCAAATCAACACATTCATCTTGAAAAGATAAGATTATTGACGAGAGAAAATTGCAGATATATCCTTACAGTTAGACAAAACTCTCCTGTTGGCTTAAAATCTTTATGCTATCCGTATCAAACATATGGGCAGACACATGGACAGCCCAAACCTTTATCCACCTCACACTTCTTGACGCAGATAACAAGTTAATACTTGTTGCTAACCAAATAAGTGGCAGATAAAGGAATAGGGGGTGGGGTGAGCGTTTTTAAAAACAAAAAACCAAAAAGAAGGGTTTTAACATTACCTCTGGATCTGAAACTGCAATAAAGTTCTATGCTAAACAAACCTCTTTCTCCATTGTAATATAAGGATCATCTTCCACATCCGCATAAAATGACAAGGATGAAATTCCACCAATTATTGCCTCTTCTGCAAAATAAAGATTTACATATTTTGTAAATAACTTCCTTATCAAACTAAATAGCTAAATACACATAAGGAGATAAGTTCATCCAGATGAAAAATCACTTTCAAGAAAACTATCAAGTTACATTTTCAACCGAAAATGATGTTATATCCACAAAGAAAATTGACAATTACGGACTGTTGATAACCTCTGATCAAAATGAGTTTGCAACACTGAAAGTTTGAAGTTCAAAAAGTGGTGAGAGTAGAGACCGATGCCAATGCTCAAAAACAGTTTGACAACTAAGAAACTGGATTTAGCGATGAGATAGACCGTACGCACATAAACCTGAAATGAACAACTTATTTCAGTTTGCTGTGAGAAGACAGCTTTACTTGCCTTGCATGTAACAGGTCATGTTATTTGTCACATGATAAACAAATTTGCTGAAAATATTCACCTCCATCATCATCATAATCATCAAGCCCATATTTGGAGACAATGTCATCATCCTCCGGGACCTCTGTAGTTTCATCGTGTTTGCGTTTCTTAGCCTTCTTCTCTGCCTTGTCCTTAGAGCCGTCCTCAGCTGCTGCTCCCTGGTCCTCTGGTCCTGAGTCTTGACCGTCCTCATCACAACCGTTCTCCAAATCATCGAGGTCTCTGTGACATTTGCAATATATTGATCATTCCATGATGATCAATAATTCTAATTTTTCAAAATTTATAGTCTTAGTTTGTATTATGCTTTAGGAAATTGTTTTTTCTGGGACTTCATTATTTAAATAAAGGTTGTGAATTAAAAGTTTGCAATTGAAATCTTGTTATGAAGCAGAACTCAAGTGTATTATCAACATACCCTTTTGTTGAATCTATCAGTTTCTTCAACTCATCTTTGTCAAGTTCAATCTGAAAATACAGAAAAGATATTCATTCAACAAAAAAATAAAAACAAATCTTCATTTTGAATTCATGACAGTACACTCATATTTATATATATATAATATATCTGCTTGATCACTCACTAATAACACAGATTTGACTCAAAATTAGATTATATCACAATTGGGTCCTCATTTTCAGAAAAATATGATAAAAACCAAAAGACATTAATTTTATTTTTTAAAGTCAAAATAGTGTTGGGTATCTTTACCAGGCAAGAACCAATATAACTGGATAACTTGGACTTACTTTCCAACTTGTCTTTGTTTCTATATTTACAAACCTTATGTGGAACTCTTTCAGCTACCCCTCTCTTGACCCACTTTAAACATGGCACGATATTCATGGCTGCCACACATGCACAAGATGAAATTTAGTTTGTAAACAGAAAATTCATGTGGCCATGTGGATGAACCGGATGTTGTCAAAGTTATCTCCCCTTGTCAAGTGTGGTCAAGATTTGAAGCGTTCGTAAAATCTTTGTAAGAGGCGTTCTCTTCTGTTTTAGGTAGGTTGATTTCGATAAATGCAGATGGGGAAATAATTTCACGACCTTATCATTTGTATTTGTAGTAAAAAAAATCGTAATTTGATACAAAGCCTGATATAGATGTTTCAAAATAAGTAAAACTGTTTTATAAAAGTAAATTTGGGTCTAAATGTTGTTCATGCTATTGAACAGAAATCATCTACAAATATTTTAAAATCAAGGCCAGGTGACACATACAATAATATGAAAAAGTAGTTTTTGTCATTTATATTGAAACGAAATTATCTTTGTTATTTCACTAAATTAGTCTTGTAAGATTTCCCTACATTTAAGTTTTGATTGTTTTATATAAATGGTTCCGTTATGTGTTTGAAAACAACCAGTTGCATTATCTGCGCAGTAATCGTCTCATTCAAAGAGTGTTATATTCGTATTGTTTCGTACTGTTAACTTTGAAACCTTTTTAAAATAAATCCTGATTTTGTAGAAATTACATAAAAACGGATTTGGTGACAACTTGAGCTTCCGTTTCCATCCATGTCTGTAGGGGGGGAAATCACAGAAAATGCTGAACTACTATAAATTTCACTTTGTATTGAAAATAAACTATTCTAAAATATAATATCCACACATTTACAAATGATTAATGATTAGACCAAACAACGAACTTGAATTGTATTAATTTAACATTAAAAACAAAACAAAAAACAAACTAAATGTTTTTAAAGAATCTTCACACTTTTCAAGTGACTAAATAATAAACGTCGAATATCGGTATCGGGATCGGGCTAAAGCCCTCCCTCTTAGCCGCGGGCTTTCTTTGACGGAAAGCCCTCGCAATAGGTAGTTCTCTCTTACATCAAGATAGTGCTTTGTCCTGTTACTAGTTTCTATGTAAATGTGATTTCAGCTAGGCTACAGCTCACCGTGACATAATGGCTATTGTTGAATTCATATTTGAAATCTTCTATCGTCAGTTTGGGATGATAAGGAGAGATATATTGAATGAACACCATCAGAATTGGAGTTTTCACACGCATGAATTGCGAGATATTTTGGATGAAGATGATCATAATTGGTGTTTCCAGAAGTATATAAGCCCCATGTGATGCCATGATTTCAAAAGCGTCAGTGACCACAGATTCTGTTCGCAAGAGCTAAATTGGCAATATATTTTAATGCCGTTTACTGTCGGAGTTTAGAAATTGAAAGTCAAGTTAATGTCCAAACCAATACCTTCTTTATGAATACCGAAAGTAGCGATATACCATTTCAGGCGTCCCGTACACCCTGTCAAAACGCCGTGTAACTAATAGTATTGCCCATTGTTTACGAATTTTAACTTTTGTTAGATAGATAGCCTAAATTAGGTTAATGGATAATTTCTTACAGGCTAATAAACACTACGCATGAAGGAGCAGCATTCCTCTATTGTCATAGAGCGGATACAGGATTTTCGTATATGATTATTGCATTTGTCAAATGGGAGGGCTGCGCATTCCTTTCAGAACGAAAATGAGTTTAAAACGATCTCTCTTCTTAACAGTAATCAAGTGCATACCAGATGCAATTCTTTATGCTTGTTTTTTTTAATGATCATTTTTTTTCAATCAGTAAAATGTGTCATAAACCTTTAGTTGCATCTCTTTTATATTTTAAAGTCATTATATAGCTTTATTTCCTTCTGTTTCACGGGACAATCTCATTATGCATGAGAAGTAGAGAAGCAATGAGTCAGTTTATAAGTCGCTCACTACTTCATGACATTATTTTGAAAAATCTCTTCAAATAATTATTCAATAGATTAACTTTCTGGTCAAATTGTTCTATAACTATCATTCAAACATTAAAGGTAACTAGCATTATAATTTTCAATTTAGAAATGTTTGGCGATATGCATTCTTGAACCTGCATGAATCATTTCGACAGTTCTGCTACTATACCATTGTACCACAGCGTCTGTGGTGAAAGAGCCGAATTCATAGGCCATTTATTACAAAGGCTTTATGTAAAGGTTAAGGTACTCAGACTCGGTCTTGGTGCCTGTAGATAGACCGCAGGGGGAGTCGGGTAGGACAGATAGACCTTGGCCTTTTTCGATATCAATTGTTGACAATTGCTTTGTAAGTCTGAAAAATTATTCTAAGTTCATTCAATCATCAGGAAAGTCTATCCGACTTGGAGACCGATTACGAGGTCTATCTGTGATAGAAAGACCTCAAATGGGGTCTTTCTATCACAGATAGACCTCAAATGAGGTCTTTCTATCAGAGATCAGAGATAGACCTAGCTTGATGTCGTCCGGGTCTTACATCCAGGTTATGGCATGCTGTTAAACAAAGGGATGACGTCACCAGAGGTTTATAATTTGGGTTGTGATATTTTAGCGTTCTTTCTTTATATGGTATCCATTTGTATTTATACTTTTGTCAATATCAAGTTGTTAGATGAAAAGGACTAGTTTTATTGTTTTTTAGACTTTTTAGTGTAGTTAGCAACCTATTAAATTGGTCATTTAGAATAAATCTTTAGCCCTTGGGCAAACTCCTGTGGGAATTTATCTTTAATTCTTACACCACTTGAAAAATTATTTCCTTGATTCAAGTTGAAGGTTATATGATGTAACTGCCGTCTGAGTAGGTTGCTGGTTGGTTATCTCATTACCACCTTTGTCGGTTATGACAGTCGACCAACATAAACAATTGAATTTGGACATTATCTTTAATGGTTATAAATGATTGTGGAGTTAATTTGATACATTGCAATTTGATTGAGCTACTCGGCCCTAGTGGCGACCATGTATTATGAATTTCGAACTCCTGGCTAATGAAGGTTTAAGTCTGATTAAAATGTACCTTGTTTCGAGGAATAAAATTTTCAAAATGTTAACTCTCTGTAGATACGAAATCCTCTACAGTAGGTCTGACCACACTCCCCTAACACAATGTTTTTTACCAGTTTAGTGCAGCCGAACGCCAATCGTGAGCAGACAAATCACATCATCTCACTTTTAAGACTACAAGAGGTGATCATGTTCAAAACATGATTCACATGAGTGACTTGCCCCTAGCTTGATATCGAAGGCTTTTGCCGGCGGTAAGCAGAGTTAACATCAGAAAATGTGATCTACAGTGTTGCGGTCGGACTGAGCCGAAAGGGAAACTATTAAAATACAAAGTTCAATTCTCGATAGTTATTATTTTAAAACTTTTATTCCTCAGAACTGGGCGGAATGTAATCAGATTGTTGAATCCTTCATCAGAACATGTGACTGAGTTGCTTGCAGACAGGATGGAGAGAAAACTCCTAATATAACAAGTTCATATCCCGGCATCGCAATATCTTGAAACCTTGAATCCCCAAAACACCATCCATTTTAATCAGACTGTCATAAACAAACATATAATCTTATGAGCACAAGCTTTAAAAGGCAAAAAAAAACAACACAAAACAAATACTTTTTTTGGATTTATTTCCAGTCTAGCATATGTACACAACAATCAATGTGGGAGTCAAGTACTGCACCGGTTTCACTGGTTTCACAATATTTTAACTGATAACATAGAATATGTAACTACCATTCGTTATGACAGACCTCTCTGGAATGAATAGTGCCTTGTTGTAAACCGACCTTCAAAGAATGATTATTTTTCAAAAAACATAAATAAAACAAATCTAACGGATAATTTTTTGGCAATTTGAAGATCAATTCTTTTAACTAGATTGAAAACTAAATCAATGTCAAATCATCTAAATGATTAAATAGGGTTTTCATAGTCATGAAGGTCAGACTCATCCATGTGCAGTTTACAATATCTTCAGTACTAACAACAGCAAAATCCTCAGGTCGACTCATTTTGTGATTCCGATGACCCCGCAGGCCAGACGACCTCCAGCGTGACCTGTAGTGAGACTGTCGTCGTGACCTCCCTTGCCCAGGTCATCCTCACCAGCGTGGACCTGAAGGGAGATAACTCTTGTCAGAACAGAGAAAACTACTTATAATCTTAAAAGCCATAAGAAAACCACAAGAATCTAGTTGGATAAAACTTGCCACTCAAAGCAAAACCAATATGTATGTACTGTATTCGACCTACCGTTAATAAGCGCCCAGGGCGCTAAAAAATTGAATTAGGTGGGAACTTACTAAAGTGGTTGGAATGACGACCAAAAACTAAAGACTACTCAAGTGGAACTGTCTTAAGATCGTCTTTGACAACTGGTGTAGGCGTTCAAAACTTACCAATTAATGAGTAGAAAATAACACATATTGCTAATGTACAGTGAAAGCGAATTTTCTTATTTTGTACTCCTGGTACAGGGATCATCCTGGTTCAAAGTATGAAAGGGAGAAAAATCTTACCTTGGCATAACATAATTGGATTTTTTACACTCATTATATAATTGGGTATCTTGATAAATCAATGGGTAAATATCCCAAAATCCATGTCCAAAGTAATCCCTGCGTGAGTGAGTTATTGTTTTACGCCGCTTGGGCAATATTTCAGTCATTAGTGGCGTGCATCCCTGCTGGAAGATGGGGAGTTATTAAACCTAATTACAATAAAAGTACCGAGGGTACAGAAGCTCACCTTAAAATGAATGATGTGGTAATATAGTTTAATTGTGTAACCATATTTTATATGATAATTGATTATGGCTGCCATCATGATTTTTGTATCTTTTAAAATGCTAGTCTTCTGTTGGAAAAAATTAGAGCACGAACAAACATTAATACAAGAATGTTAATAAATCATGATTTGTTAACAAGCAGTAGGTTTTTGTATAACTTTTTTGTATATCTATGGCTGAATTGGTGACCATCTTGTATTTTTTAATCTTCAAAATGTTACTTATATGTGGGCATCCATATTAATTTCATTATCTTGATTGGTTTAGGAGTATTCATTTAAATGTCAATCAATAATAACAGGTTTTGTGACTCTTGAAGTCAAGAAATAGTCCCGAAAATCTCAAGAATTCTTTCTTAAAAGTACTTGTACAGTACCAAAGTTTTCAAACACAATCACAAAAGTCAACAAACTGGTTAATCCAATGTTAGATTATTCACACTCTCAACTTCCAAAGAACTAAAAAAAGATGCACATAAACATTTGGAATATATCCCTCTGACACAAATCACAAATTCAACTAGTGATAAGTCCAATTGCCAAAGTAAACTGTCCAGGTCAATGTCTCATGTGATTCTAACTGAAGATTTCTGAATATCTTAAATCTTGACATATGTTAGTGCAATCTGATTGGTCAGAATAGGCTAGCCACATGGGGGTTTATGCTAATTACTAGATATGATGACCTGTGATGACCTCTTGCACCTGCATGTAGCTTATGTAACTTATCCTCTTATGTAAGTTACTGTTATTCCATAATGTGAGTGTCTTCCCCTTAATTCAGTATGCAATACAGATATTAGGAGGGGAGTTGCAGGAGAGGGGCTGGAGGATAGGAGGGGAAAGGAGGGATAGAAGAGAGGTTTGCAATGGAAGGACAGGAGAGGAAAGGGGAGGAGGGGAAGGGGGGATAGAAGGGGTGGGGGTAGAAGAGAGGTTTGCAATGGAAGGACAGGAGAGGAAAGGGGAGGAGGGGAAGGGAGGATAGAAGGGGTGGGGGTAGAAGAGAGGTTTGCTATAGAAATAATCTGGAGGTCAACTCAGTAATATGTTTATTGAAGTATTTTAATATTAATTGCATGGAAACAACAGTTAGTGTTGAGAGTGAACAAATTTAATCATTTTAAATGCTTTTGAAAAGGATTTGTTTGAATTGAATGATATTTATAATTGTCTAGATAATCATCGTTCAGATCGTAATCAGATCCCTCACTGGCTATGTTATTTGGCCTTTTATGAAGTGTCAGGAATTATGTAACCCACTGATATCATTAGATGTTTTATTTAAAAGGATTTATTAAAACACTCATGGTTCAGGCTGTTCGCAGATAAAGATGATTCATACAGTTTTTTGTAACTGTATTTATAGTATTGATAAATATTACAACAAGTGCATCAATACAAATATAAACACATTCATTTGATTGACCAGGAAATGTATTCTTTTCAATGAATTTTATGAAATCTAATTGAAAATTCAATATAAATGACATATTGACCATCTTGGATTCTTGATAATAAAATGAATGCGTCTTTGTCAGGAATCACTATATAAAAAAATACTCACTTTTCAGAATGATATCTTAATTGATTTAGTAGGAGAAGTACTTGGCCTGAAATCTAATTGAAAAATAATGACTTCTATGTTGACATGTTGTTCCCAGAGCCCCTTCAGCATGATACAATTATCATTTAGTTTTACAGGTTTTCATAAAACATATGGTATTGGAACTGGAACCTGATACAAATTACCTCTTTCTACAATAACTTATGTAGATTACTGTACATAAAAGCAGATTCTTGACTTATTAATATTAACTCATCTTGCAGATTGTTGTACACAAAAGCTGATTCTTGACTTGTTTAAATTGTTATTTGTAAAAAGTATTATTATTAATAGAATACAAGTATACTTTTCATAAAGTCAATTTATATACTTTCCATAAAGTCCATTGCTTAGACATGATAATTGCCATACATCATTATGTTGTATTTATCAATTACCCATAAGTAAAGATAACTAAGCAACATACAAGCAGGCAGGGCTGCTAGCCCCAGATCCTTAAGGAGAGTGTAGCAATTTGGGGATTTGGCTTTGTGTATTTGGAGAAGAATAGTGTGCTGAGCATGTAAACCTGAACTCTGGCTAAGCCCTTATGTGTGGTATTTAAAAACTTGACGGGAGAGAACATCCATTGTTGTGAAAAATATATATAATTTCACAAAACATAGTTAGCTTATGTCCTAAATTGATTTTGTGTCAAGAAGAACTTCTGTTAGATATAGAAATGGTATAAATATGAGTAAACACAGGAAATGGAACCTGATACAAAATAACTCTTTCCACATCAACTTATCATGAAGATTGCTAAACACAAAACTTATTGATGACAACTTTTGTGTAAGTTGTTATTCTTAGAAAGAACATATCACTGTCATGAGATTACAAGTCTAATTTCCATAACTCTTATTGTATACACATGGCCATATAGCATATTGCTCTGCAATATCAATTGGGTCAGATTATGCAACAGACTAGCAGCTGACACTGTGATGCTTGCAGCCTGTATCAGGATGTGTATTAGAATAAACACTGTGGACTCTAGAGGCATATCTGAACTCTGGTTGACCCCTTATGTGTGGTATTTAAAGGAATATAAGGGAGATACCATTGTTTAAAATTTAACATGATGTTTAATGTGATTGGGTTTTTGCAGCTAGTTGCCATGAAGATTTTAAGCAAATTAATTAATAATGTTTGTCTTATATATCTTAATTTTTTTTTAAAAACACTTAAAAATATAGAGCAACTTGCATGACAATCTTAAATATTCCATATTCAAGATAATATTATGATTAGTAAGTTCAAATTAGAGAATTTATTTGATGCAAGTGATCACTTGATGAAAGCTTAAAATTTAATAATAATGATGTGTCATTGCAGCTGAAAAGTCAATATGGCTGCTTTTGCGGCCATCTTGGATTCTCAAAACTGAAACGTCTACCTTTCTGTGCGGAATCACTATAGGTATAACATACTACAATTTAGAAAGTATATCTAGATTGGTTTAGGAGAAGTAGTCTTTTTCATGAAATCTAATTGAAAATTCAATATGGCTCCCATGGCAGCCATCTTGGATTCTCAAAACTGGAACATCTACCTTTCTGTGAGGAATCACCTTGGGTATAACATACTACAATTTCAGAATGGTATCTGGATTTGTATAGGAGGAGTAGTCTTTTTCGTGAAATCTAATTGAAAATTCAATATGGCTGCACTGGCGGCCATCTTGGATTCTCAAAACTGAAACATCTACCTTTCTGTGAGGAATCACCATGGGTATAATATACTACAATTTCAGAATGATATCTGGATTCGTATAGGAGGAGTAGTCTTTTTCATGAAATCTAATTGAAAATTCAATATGGCTGCACTGGCAGCCATCTTGGATTCTCAAAACTGAAACATCTACCTTTCTGTGAGGAATCACCATGGGTATAACATACTACAATTTCAGAATGGTATCTGGATTCGTATAGGAGGAGTAGTCTTTTTCATGAAATCTAATTGAAAATTCAATATAGCTGCCATGACGGCCATCTTGGATTCTCAAAACTGAAACATCTACCTTTCTGTGAGGAATCACCATGGGTATAACATACTACAATTTCAGAATGGTATCTGGATTTGTATAGGAGGAGTAGTCTTTTTCGTGAAATCTAATTGAAAATTCAATATGGCTGCACTGGCTGCCATCTTGGATTCTCAAAACTGAAACATCTACCTTTCTGTGAGGAATCACCATGGGTATAATATATTACAATTTCAGAATGATATCTGGATTCGTATAGGAGGAGTAGTCTTTTTCATGAAATCTAATTGAAAATTCAATATGGCTGCACTGGCAGCCATCTTGGATTCTCAAAACTGAAACATCTACCTTTCTGTGAGGAATCACCATGGGTATAACATACTACAATTTCAGAATGGTATCTGGATTTGTATAGGAGGAGTAGTCTTTTTCGTGAAATCTAATTGAAAATTCAATATGGCTGCACTGGCGGCCATCTTGGATTCTCAAAACTGAAACGTCTACCTTTCTGTGAGGAATCACCATGGGTATAACATACTACAATTTCAGAATGATATCTGGATTCGTATAGGAGGAGTAGTCTTTTTCATGAAATCTAATTGAAAATTCAATATGGCTGCACTGGCAGCCATCTTGGATTCTCAAAACTGAAACATCTACCTTTCTGTGAGGAATCACCATGGGTATAACATACTACAATTTCAGAATGGTATCTGGATTTGTATAGGAGGAGTAGTCTTTTTCGTGAAATCTAATTGAAAATTCAATATGGCTGCACTGGCGGCCATCTTGGATTCTCAAAACCGAAACGTCTACCTTTCTGTGAGGAATCACCATGGGTATAACATACTACAATTTCAGAATGGTATCTGGATTGGTAAAGGAGGAGTAGTCTTTTTCATGAAATCTAATTGAAAATTCAATATGGCTGCCATGACGGCCATCTTGGATTCTCAAAACCGAAACGTCTACCTTTCTGTGAGGAATCACCATGGGTATAACATACTACAATTTCAGAATGGTATCTGGATTGGTAAAGGAGGAGTAGTCTTTTTCATGAAATCTAATTGAAAATTCAATATGGCTGCCATGGCGGCCATCTTGGATTCTCAAAACTGAAACATCTACCTTTCTGTGAGGAATCACCATGGGTATAACATACTACAATTTCAGAATGATATCTGGATTCGTTTAGGAGGAGTAGTCTTTTTCCTGAAAGTTTACGGACGGACGGACGGACGGACGGACGGACAGACGGACGGACGGACGGACGGACAGACAGACGGACGACGGACGAAGCGCCATGACATAAGCTCACATTTACTTTGTAAAGGTGAGCTAAAAACCCTTAGTGGGTGCTTATTGAAGCAGGGCGCTTATTAGGTCCAATACGTTATGTCTATCATTGGCTTGGCTAATTCAAGCCTTGTCTCATTCAATACTTTTATGTGCAAGCCCTTCATTGACCTGCAGCAGTGCATGACAGTTCGATCTAGAATCTACAACCTCTGCTTTTGGCTAATTGAGGAAGCCACACTTGAATCAAGAATTGTAGCAGTGAATTGCAGTGAAGCCTGTCATTCTAAATTTTACTTTCAAATTGAAATAATTTGTTTATCTGAAAACTGTCAGAGAAAAAAATTTTCTTTTGTTTTACAGGATGACAGTAAAAAAATCTTGTGGAGTAGGAGCAAACTTGTGGAGTAGGATCATGAAAATTTTAATTTCTAAGTTGTATCAACATACAGGAAATAAAATTACCTTTCATGCATCATATTATATGTATATTTTTTGAATGAGGACAAATACATGTCATTTAGATGGTGAACAAAAGAAATATTCATGATCAGACAGTCTCAACAAATGAATTTTCATCATATTTGAGTCCAGCACTGCACACAACACTTTAAGACAGAAAAACACTTACCACGATGGTCCTACCAATGATGGAGTGGACGCCGGTCAGGGACAGTTTGGAGTCGGAGATATCAATCTTGGCTACTCCATCAGCCCCTGCCACAACATTTCCCAAGTCACCTACATGCCTGCAAAGATACATTGTCTAAAATGTACATATTCCATAATTTTTAATCATAACATTAGACCAAAAAAGATCAACAGAATCGTCTAGCATGACTTGGAATGTTACTCAGTATTCCCCTGATAAAGAAAATGTTGCCAAATTTTACACCCAGGACTAAGAGAACTTAAAAGACCCGAAATTTGAATATTTTTATCCATCCCTGTGACTTTTAACATACAAGATACAACTAATTAAGTTTGTCTACCCTCACTTATGAAATATTAAACGTGACAGTAACAAGTAATTAATGTACCCTCAAATAAAACCCTCTCCCTCTTCAATCATCCATGAATGATGGTTGCATTCCATCTATAGGAATTGCATTCACGCACAAATAGATGTTATTCATTCAAAACAATTCTAAAAAAAATAAAAATATATGCTGTCTTGAACACATGGGTTAGATTTGAGATATATTTATGGTACTGTTGTCACATTCAGTTAAGGATTAACACAATATCACAAGTTTATTCTCCGCAAATGGTTAGGCTTGTATGAATGTAACAGAAAATAACTTCCATCAATCAACCATCAAAGGCATTCCTCTTAAGATGATAATATGAACCAATCAAAGCCCAGTTTACAACAAAAAGTATCATTATCACTATCATGTACTAGAGGTGTAACGATACGTGAGGGTTGCGATACGATATGTATCCCGATATAGGGGTCACGATACAATATGTATCCCGATACATATTATCTCCTGACATTATGATCTTTTCACAAAATATTTGAGTCAGGTAATCTTCAGAAATAATTTCCTTGCAGCTTGTTTTATGTAATTGTAATATAATCAAACTTCCAAAGTTTAGGAGAGGTAATTGTGTGCATAATGAAGTATCTTTAATGTATATCTCATTTTTGAGACCTACATTGAGAGTTTATTACTATTTTATGTATGCCAATACGCATCCTGCGATACGATACGATATATTGTGGCCCATATATCACGATATGATAATGTATTGCCGTATCGTTACACCTCTATCATGTACAAGTGTAAATAAAATGACAACAGTAAACCATAAGTGACAACTACAACAATCACATAATCAAGTATACAGTTTTAAAATTGTGAATGCTAGTTATCAAGAAAGCATAATTTTAAAAATTTGGAACTCTTTGTAGAAGGACCTAGTGTGATGAAGTGATCACTGCCATTCTACAAAGATTCACTGGAGACATAGCTACCTGATATCATCCAAAGGGCCGCCATGAGTCTTGCTGTGAGGGTTGTAATGGCCTCCAGCGCTGGTGCATCCTGGGAAATACAACATAGCATGTGACAGTGAGATTGTTTACTTCCATTTTTATAAGTGACAAACCAATGAGAATGTCCAATTTACAGAAATGACATTCAGGCAAAAGAATCAATTTTTTATTTGTTCATCTTTAAGAAAATATATTTACTTACAACTATTTAACAGTTCTTTCATTACTTTTGTAATATAATTCATGTTTGATAAGAATTTTTTTTTGAAAAGTTATGATTTTGTCATGGTCCCATGGAATTTTACGTATTTGTATAAATTGACCTAATGACAATATAGTATAATAAATTATCATTACAATATTCATTTATTTTTAAAAGTAATTATTAAGTAGATATATGAATATTACATTGCTTTGCACAGAACTCTTTTAAACAATTACCATTTGTATTGTCACCAAATTCGTGGACGTGGAAGCCATGTTTTCCTTCTGCCAGACCTTTTATTTCACCGCTGACTTTAACCGGAGTATCAGAGGTCTGCAACCAAAATAGATATTGTTGGTTTTCTCTATAAAATAGCAAAAAAGACCCTGGTAAATTGTGTATAGTGATATGCATTGTATCAAATGATATAATTCTTTTATTATATCTTGATACATATTGTATGGGGACATATGTCTGTATCGTCACAACTCTGTTGACCCTGTTACATGTACAAAATAATGCATTAACTAAGGCTTCCACGGATAAAAAAAAAATTGGACTTGAGTACTCAAAGGGGTCCGACTCGACTCGGACCAGAGTACCCGGCATTATATCATAACCCAAGGATTTTCAGATTTTCTAACCTCAAAGTCTTTGCTTTACCCAAAGAACCTTGAATTGATGGATTGTCTCGACATTGTAACATATATTTCGCATTTTAACTGGTCGTATATAGAATAAATTTGACATCAATGTCTTGAAATGATAATGTTAATTATCTACCTTCACACAATACAGACAAACAACCTAATATCTTAAATTATTAACAGTGTTATCTACTTTTAAAGTCGTGGACCCAGTCTGATTAAAATCGACCGTGCTCCGAGGAATAAAATATCAAAAATATTGTCTCTATCGGGGCTCGAACCATTCGGGATATCCTCTCCGTCTCGGTCTGAATGCACCCACCTCTATCGCGTGTTGCTATTACCAGTTTAGCGCAGACAGACCCAGTCGTAAGCTATCCAATCACATCCTCATTTTTCAATAGCATTTAGCGGCGATTATGTATAACGAATGGTACACTGGAGTTACCTGCCCCTGAGGGATACCGAAGCTTTCACTGGGCTCCTTTCGATTGGCTAGATGAGCTTGTGTCAGAACATGCGGGTAATAAGGGTGCCTTCAGACTGTGAATGAGAGGAAAGCCGGGCTGGGTAAGGTTCGAATCCCGCTAGAGATAATATTTTTACACTTTTTTCCTCAAAGCTGGACCCGTCTCTGGTCAAGTACTCGAGTACAGCCTTAGCATTACCAACACTGTGTCTGCAGGTTGGCAAGGGCACATCATTAATTCTTATTCAAGTACAAATAAAGGGCTGGCGGCGCCTTTGTTTTTTGTGCAAACATTTACTTGCATTAACATAAACATAATTTTATTCTCTGAAAATTGGTTTTCAGAACCTGAATAATTTTATGTACCAATTGACTATGGATTAACAAATCAGTATGGTATACTTTGCTAAACCCCTGGAAAACAATCTTATATTTGCTTGCAATAGGTCAAAGGGGAAGTACAGTCATGGTACTTTTTGTGGAATGTAAATTCAGGAGGACTTTCCTGTTTACTAAATGTATAAATATAAAAGGAATCTACTAACAGCATCTTTTGCTGGGATGCAGCAAATTGAATTTTACAACGATCCATCCAATATATATTTTAACATAACCTTTAAAGTATGATAGATTCAAAATTGATGTAAATGATGTAAAAACTTCATTAATATTCTAGAGTAAAATGAGGTCTGCACATGTTGTCAAACTAATTGTTATTCTACCAACATCTGAATCTAATTGTCAGTCCCTTCATGAATCATCACAGCTTTCATGACACAGCATAAATTCAATGGATATCATTCATTTCATGGTGTAGATGAGTTAGGATATAGAGAATACTTAACTACGTCCCGTTTCATAACATATTTATGAAACGAGTGAATGGGTGTGTATTTAACGAGCAAAAGCAAGTTAAATACCTATACCATTCACGAGTTTCATAAAAATGTTATGAAACGGGACCGAGTTTAGTATTTTATTTATTACTTGCTTAATAACATCGTAAAAATACAAAGAAAGTCGCCAATATGACTGTCGCGGCCGGCCCGCTGACATTAAGACGTCATACTTAACAATTGTGACGTCATCATTACGTCACGTCATTTGGTCAGCGCGCGATGTTATGACACATAGTGTCATAACATGGTTGATTTATTAAACAGCAATATCTTCAACGGGAGAGTAATAAACTTTATTATTGCCTTCATTGCATTGAAAAGAAAGGGTGAAGTAATATAGGCCTATACTAGATCATTGTACAGAGTCGTACAATGTGTATTCGGACAGTGGCGTTATTTCCATAGACTTGCATGTTAAATTAGTGTTACTTAGATAATTTTCATGAAAAAAGTTTGTGTTCAATCAATGTAAAATTTTGCAGGATGAATTGAAATAATCTCAGCTTGAAGTTCATAATAACAGTTTGATTATCTAATGAATGTGTATGTAATGTTGCCAGATTTACTGATGTATGTACAAATTTGGAAACATATCTCATATATCACTATTATATAAACTTGTTCACAACTACGAACATAATTTGATTTTAACAGAAATTATGAGGTTGTAGCTGAGATGATTTCTTACCAAAAAATACAGGATCCGAAGGAAAGTAAATACATGAAAATATTTGAAGCTACACTAATTTAACATGCAAGTTTATGAAAAAAAACGTCACAGCACGGTTTTAGCAAGGTAAATATCCTGGAATAAATACTGTATATTGTATGACTGTATGTATGTCACGAAGGATATGTAACATTTCCACAAACAATCTGAAACAAAGTGTAGGTAATATGTGAGCTCTATTGTAGAATCTCCCTTTTTAAAGGATTTTTGGGGGAATTTTTTATACAAAATTCAGAGCAAATGTTTCTCCAAAGTCTGACAAGTTATTATTGAAAAGTTACTTCAAGAAAATGTCCACCCTTGATAGCAATGTCATGAGGCATTTAGGCCAATAACAAATTAAATCTAATGGATATGGGATTGTCTTAGATCTAGGCCAAATCAAAAACATGCTTAAAACGAAAAATGCATGCAGAAGAATTGACCAAACAATTTGACCATTATCTGATTTGAACATAATCATTTGCATATATTAGGACAGGCATGTTCATTGTGTTATCACGGTTAATTATTAAAGATTCCAATTAACAAATTAATCCGACATCTAAACGAATTTCCGAACATTGGCCTACATTCAGCTTGGTCAAGTACAAGTAGGCTACCAGTGACGCTAAAAACGAGTATTTCGCTTAGCAAATTTAACCTAGGACAATTAATAAATTTAATACAAATGGACTCTGCCACACCCCAGTTTTAGGCAATTCTAGACAATAGCCAATTAGATATATAGAAAAGGTTGAAAATTTGCAATTCCAGAGCGTCGGTGAGTGATTGAGTTTGAATAGGTCAAATCATGTGAACACGAAGACATGTTTTACAACAATGCGTTTCCGAAATGATGCAAACGCGAATTATGGTTAATGACACACTAAACCAATGACATACGTCCTGTGTGAAATGCACGGTCCCATCAACTCCTTCATTCTTAAACACGCAGACTGCCTTAATGGACATTTTGTTAGAGTTTTGCCGGCGAACTGGTTCCTCGGTGACTGGAAAACAAGCTTCGTAATGGTAGCCTTGAGCCGTGTGCAAACCGTGCAAATCTATATATTCCATTCACGTTATTTTAGAGTCAGCTCCCCTTGACCTAGACCGAAACTTCTGTCGCCGAATGCTGTATCCTCGCATATCGAGCCGCATACTAGTGGGGTTGCAGGTAGAGCTTCTCGACCTACCCTTGACCGCGTTCATACGTAAGGCCAAGAACAATATTTCGCTTTTCAAAGTTTTTCACAATACATTTTAATAAAAATAGTTCAAACCACAACGTTTTTGAAATGGCCAATTTATACAAAATAGGATTTTTTAAAACAATAATAATCCTAATTTTGATATCATTTCAATTTAGAATTAATTAAAGATCGTAAAAATATTTACATATAAAATTAAAAATAAATTAAAACAAATACAATTAAGTTCGCCAATGTAAGTATTGAGTTATAAAATCTTCATAGATCAGAAATATAAATTTAAAATGTTTTTTTTTTTTAAAGAAAGATTCTTGGTAGACAGTCTAGTCTAAGTGTCTAGATTCTAGTACAAAAATGAATGACGTCACAATGGTACAAACATGACGTCATTCCTATTATGACAAAATATATGTAGTTGACTTTGACTTCCGGTTTCCTGGTACCTTTTATTCTAAATGATAAGTTTTTCTTACAAAGATGAGATGAGTATAGTTTTCCCCTACAAACGTAAAGATTTCTTGGCACCATCGAAAGCTCTCCAAGATCTGAAAAAGAAGCTCGGACCAGTTTATTTTGATGCAAAACTTATCGAATGCCCACAGAATGCCGTCGAACTTGGAAAACTGTTGCAAAAATGGGAAGAACTCGACAAACAGAAGTTCAAGAAAATATCGGAAGCCTCTCGGGAGCAGAGAATTTTACAAAATTCACTTTCGTCAAGGTTTGTATTTGGTTATTGGTTGCTGGGAAATCAATGGCTATATTATACAGCGAAATGTGAGACAGTATTTAGAAAAGATACAGCGATATATAATTTTCATAAATCAATTTTACTTGAATCGTTTTCAAACTTTGCACCATAGTAAGGAATCATCCTGAACTTCTGTTACATACTTTCCGTTAAATCACACTGTGTTTCTCTATGGGACACCTGTTTTGCAGCAGAGATATGTAAATAAATTGGATTTCATTTGATAAATAATTGTCATAATATTTATCAAAAATTATGTACACTACTGTAGTGTCCAAAAGAAACGCTACCAAACAAATTGCAAGGTTGGACTCATTTCATTTGATACCTCGTACTTTCCACAATATACAAATTTGAAAAATTCATCTGGATTGCCGCACTACACTCAGAGCCTTTAGATATGTTCGTTGATATGTTAATTGACACTTTTAACATCAAATTATCATTTAACATTAATACATTTACAGAACAGCAACACCAGAACATTTTAACTGAACACTAAAACCCCATATTTTTACTCAGCATCCTCAGGTTTAATTTTATACATGCAAATTCTACGCATTTACTTGGGACGTCATCGCAATATTGGCTCACCCGATCCCCTGATATTCTAAAATGTCAAAAACGTAAACCTAAATATGTGATAAAGTATTGCACGTGTCTCGAGCAAAAACTTCACCCCGTGTGAACGTGTACGTCTTAGCCAGCTTGTGAGAGCGGAAGTGTACGCTTGTCAATGGCAGAGGTGAGTTTTGTTTACGTTTCAGTGTAGCTGTTTTGCAAAGATCTCAAGAAATATGAAGAGTCGGTGATAACTGTTCTATACTGTAAAAGAACAAATCATAAGGCATATGTCAGCCAAAAATGAGCTTTGTAGTGTCATGTTAACCGTGTGCAAAAACATATGATTGAAATAAAAATTTCCCGACAATTCAGTATTCATTTATCATTTTTTCCACACAAAAAAAAGAAAAAGAAAAAAAAAACCCCCGAAAATATGTAACAATCATATATACATGAATGGTTACTATAGTCAGTGTCGCACGTGTTGTTGGTGTACGCTTGTACACTTCGCACAATGCGTTGGCTCTTACAAGCAGAATTTAACTTTTTCATGTTGATATACTAGCTTGCATGCATTGTAACTTGACATCTTTTTGACAAAATTGAATGAAATTTGGCAATTAGGATGTCCTAAAATACGAACTTATTTCTAGGTTTTTTTTAATGAAAACAAACATTTTGAACAGATTTGTGATATTTATCACCACTAGTAACGATCATCACTCAACTGAACAGCTATAAAAACATATTTATCGCCATTACTTGGCCTGTGCATCGAGAAAGGTTTATACTTTTACTAAATAAAAATTTATTTCTCAGATTGAAGATAGCAAATTATAAAAACTTGTTGAACAAATGGCCTCTGACATAGCACTCTGCCATTGACAAGCGTTCACTTCAGCTCTTACATGCAGGCTGAGGCGTACACGTTCATACGGGTTAACTTGCCCCGTTCATCCCTCTCACTACCAAATACACCCGTGTCGTTTGATAAAAAAGGTGATGACAGCGTAAAGGTATACTTCTGATTTGTCATCAATTTTAAACAAACGGAAAATGCATCGCAGGTAGCCTTCGCCATTTGGTCAAACATTCAGAGAGAATCTAGAAAATGTGTGTCCATGGGACACAGATGCCCCCGCTAATAAAAAGCCCTTAACGTTTTCAATCATAGAATTTAAACAAAATTAGAGATGCACACCTTTAGCTTCATTTAAGTTCAATCTTCCATAAAATGTAAAAAAATAAAAATTCCCAAATCATGATTTAAGATGAACAACTTTAGGATACCTATAAAGCATGTTTGGAAGATTAGCGCAGTCTAATAAGGCATGGCATAACAATATATAAAACATTATCTTACCCATCTTCACAACGTCACGAGCGAAATGAGCTGCTCGATACGTGTTCACCTTGCCGTGGGAAGATGTATCTTACCTTACAGTAAAATACTCGTTTTTAAATTGGCTGACGATCGACTCGTTTTATCTTTTTTATCCCGGGAGTCACACCTCTCACGGTGTACAAATCCCATGTACTGCCATAGCAAGAGCTCCTCTCCGAGAAGAGGTGTCACATAGCGTTTAGATGACGTTACCAAATGACGTTTACATAAGTTCGATAAGCTGTTTTCGTGATTCTTAATTATAAATTTGTTCTCTCATCTGTGTATGTTTTATTTGGAAACAAATTCCGCATTGCTTTACTTGCACATGCTATACAATTAAAATCAAGCGGTGATAGCTCATTCGTTAACGACAGTCAAAGTAGAATTGCTATATTGAGCCCAAGTTTCTTATGACGTAAGATAACTACGTTGTATGCTTCTCCCTCGGGTAATACGGACTGATGTACCATCTTTGTATAAAACTAAATAATCACTTAGCGTGTCTTTGTAATTCATCAATTGTGTGGCCATAGCATTGACGATAATTTGGTCGTTGTATGAAATTTGCTTTTGTTTAATCTGACCAATTAGAAATACTCGAATGTGTATTTTCACCAGGCAAATCCGGGACGTTTCGTCTGTCTCCCTTTTGTCTCGTCCCTCATCAACAAGCACCTTTGTCGAGATTACACACAAGAACACTCCCCCTCCCGGCTTCCGTTTCCATGCCAACGGAGACCCAAAGGCAGATATTCTTCAGACAAGGGAGGAATCGAACCAGGACTCTAACACGACAATCGCCTCTCGAATCTCCAACTACGACGGGACCTTCTCCCCTCTCGGAAACGAGGCGAGATTGAGCAGATCCGAGGACGAAACGTCTCGTCATGACGCTACTACAAAGAAAGAGACCGAACTTGAATACGAAGAGGTAGAGTATGAGTGTTGTTCAAATCATCAGACTCACTGAGAGTAGAAGTTGAGTAGCACAACAACTTCTTCCGTATGGCATTACAAGCGCCACTCTAAATCACTGGCTGATGCCTTGCTGCATTTCATCACCCTTTTTTGTGCCATCTTTTCAGCTGACTCCCGTTGACCTTCATATCAAAATCAGAAATATCCAAAGGTTACTTATAACTGCTAAATGCCATCTTGTCAACGGAATAGTTGACAAGGTAACAATTTTGGGGAGTGTCTAATTCCGGTGCCATTGTAATTCTCTGTTAGATGTAGGCCTAATCATGGTTGGATAGGTTAAGCGGGAACTGCCCCCTTTGTCGTATTAATGCAGAACTCTATCTTGAGGTTTGGTTTTAAGAGATGAAACTTAGCTTCCAAAGCAAATTATTACTCGTCTTCATCGGCTGATTGAAACTTTACTGCATTGCGCCAAAACAATCGGCCAGTGCAGCACACTCATCGACGATTAAAACATCCTCCAGAAGCTTTCTGAATGAACTACCAAGTGCAGTGAGCTGAAGAGTTGGCACTTAATAAAACAAAACACGACAAGGCAAGGCAGCTAGTGATTCAGAGGGGTTAGTTTGAGAATATGCCGAGGTTAGCTGTTTTTTGCCGAGGTTTGTTGTGTGGAGCGCGGTGGTGTAGTGGTTAGCGTGCTGGCCTATCACGCCAGAGACCCGGGTTCGAATCCAGGTGGAGACACCAACGATTTGTGACCTGGGCTTTACACCGTGTTGTGTCCTTGGGCAAGGCACTTCATCCACATTGCACTCAGTCTACCCAGCTGTACAATTGGGTACCTGAATACGGGAAGTACGGACCTACGGAAGTAGGGTGATAATGTACAGCCAATGAGCAGTGCTTGCACTGGATATTAGGCTTAAAAATGTTCATTATTATTATTAATTTGCAATGATGCCCAAACCCTTTCAAGGCTGAACAATTATATCCAAAAATTAAATGAAGCCTTTGTTCATGTCTTTCAGATCGACTACAGCAAAGAGATCGAGAACCTAGAGTCTATTATCCTAGAACTCGAGGCGCAGTTAGCGATCAGGACTGAGAAGGAGGACGACCAGACGGTCACTAAACACAACTATCTCAGAGCTCACTCGCACGCAGACGATCTCGAGTCATGTTTGAACAGACCCGCAGCAAACTACGCTTACGACCCGGAAGTAAAGTACAAGCGCGACAGATATCACCTTGAAACCGCGGCGGTAGGACCGAACTTTACCACTGTGGTAAAGAAAACTTCAAAATGTCTCGCCTGTCAGTTCAAACTAAAGCACGTCGGGAACGAATTTACTAAACCAATCAAAAAGAAGGACGTGTTGAAGGAGAGATGGAACATCCCGCCAACAGGAACGTTTCTGTCCTCTCCGAATCTTGCCCTTTCTTCGTCGCCATCTTTGGCATCCAACAGATTTGGGTCAAGGTCATCAGTGGGCGACAAATCGTTACACGAATTTCCCTCTATCACTGGTCAGCCAAGCAAGACCTCGTCTAGGCGGTCAGCCGACTACACCTTCTCCCTGACCAATAGCCGAGCGTCCAGTAAGGACCTTTTTGGAAGAGTATCGTCTGTGTCCTGTGGTTCGTCTTTGAGACGGTTCGTTTCACCCACGCAGAGAGCATCAAATATGCAGATGTTGAAGTCCCAAGCGGTAGGTCGATCCATGGTTAAAGTCATACTCATCTTGGCAAGGCACTTATATGCAAAACACGATCTCGTGACTGGTCCTACCATTGTTCATAGTGTAGCTACTGCATTTTGCCAGCTTATAACCAAACTAATGTAAACTAAGTACATGGCAATTACTTTGAGATTATACATTGAGTGGTATAAGTGACATATTTAGTTCAACAGATCTTAATTCATGCAAATTACAAAGTAAATGTTTGACGAAGAGCGATGAAGTATTTTTATTTGTATTTATACGGTATACGGTTGTATGGTGTATAATCCGTTTGTTCGTGTTTGTGACCTGGCCCTAATTAACTCACTGTGCTCGAATCGAGCCAATAGCTCACTCAAAATAATAAAAAAAATAAAGCGTCATTTAAGTGTGACAATGTTGAAACGTGAATATCAAGTGTGTGAAGAGTGTTTTCAAGTGGAATACAGAACTTAATGAACAGCCAGATTTTCTGGACAATAATTGTACGTAAATGTATCTAAATGCAACCATTTCTGTTTTGTTTTCAGGAGAAAGACTGCAGGGACTGCCAAAACAAAGTTGATGCTTTCCTGGGCAAGTTAGACAAGAAGAGTTCATCGAAGACAAGAGTCAGATGGGATAATCATTAAGACATTTTGACGAAAACTGATTGATGATTTTACAATGATAAGCAAATATCAAGAGAGAATGGGTGATATGTGTGAGAGGACTATTGATTTGTGTTGAACAATGTGGATGTCAGCTTCATTTAGCTTAGTTTAAAGGGGCAGTAGCACGTTTTTTTTATATTTATAAAATTTCACTTATAATTTACGTTAATGCTAAATGTATTATTTTGCTAGTGTCAAAAATCTCATTACACAAGCCAATCTTCCATAGTCAGAGAACAAAGTATGTAGATTCACCTAAAATCCATTGACGGCCATTTTGTGTGAACACCTTTAATTCATTTTGTGTAAGAAAAAGGAATCGCATGGCTAAACTTTACATTATATATTTGAATTATTACTGCTTCATTTAGTTTAAATACATTGTCTTTCAATTGAAGCCATTAATTTTCATTTTCCTGACATCACCTTATATTCCCCCCAAAAACGTGCTACTGCCCCTTTAATATACAAGAACCGTATAACTATATCACAGTGTTATTCAATTTCAGTCCTAAGGAAAATATTCTGTTATATCTGTAAAAGCTTTCTTTAAAATCTCAATGCTTCACCGATAACAACAGTTGTATTTTTTGGCATTGTAACTATAACCATCTTTAGAAGTCTTGTTGCAGCAATATACTTTTTACTTCATGACGCCCTCTTCGGCTTAAAATATTTTCATAATATTTATGAATGAATGGACTAAAACGCTCCGTCGCAGTAGCTTGAAAGCAGGCCCATAGATTAGACAAATACCGCAAGGCTTAAATCAACCCATCATTTGATATGACTCAAGTTATGACGTGCGTGGTAGGTCTGGTTATTTCCTTGAGATTTATCAAAAGTCAACGAGCTGCATTTTGAGTCGGGAGAGCCAGTTGTGTCTAAGAACTACTACTTTTAACTCCTGAAAATTGTAGATGTGGCTCTTTGCACCTTTCAGTGATTTGAAATATATCGATTGATCTCGTTTGGGTTTCAAAACAATTGAATAAAGACTTAGTACATACGATTGACATGCATGTTAAATTTCTAGTGGTAATGGCTTTTTATGGCAACAATGTACCATTAACTACCTATTGTTAGAAATATTACAGATCGTTCAATTATGCTTTTTATGAATTTCAACTATTAAATTCATTTCTTTCTTACGAAAGAGTCATGCATGTTTTAAATGTGCATTTTATAACAAACAGATAATAAATTATCAGCACCAACTTCTCTTGTTTTCACCTGTCACTATAGCTTGAATCTCAATCAACGATGGAATTCAAGTTGTACAAAATGGTATTACACGGGAACTCGTTTATACCATTCTCTTTGTGATCAACATTATTAAAACAAACCAACCAGGATACTATAAATGGTTTTTGGTTGGAAGTAGTGCACCCGATAGCTGTTCAAACTACAGCCATTTATTTGGTCAGAGAATATTTTCAACAGACAAAGTGCTTAAATGAAAATATTGTAAACAAATAACTTTCGTGACGTATGAGAACTACGACAATCAACATTTATTATAGTTTCAACTCCCTTGGAGAGGGCAACTCCCGCGCACCCCCTTGATCCACCAATGGTCTTATGTATCCAAATTAAAGGGGCAGTAGCACGTTTTTAGGGGTAATATAAGGTGATGTCAGGAACATGAAAATAAATGGTTCCAATTGAAAGACTATGTATCTTAACTAAATGGAGCAGTACTGATTCAAATATATAACGTAAAGTTTAGTCATGCGATTCCTTTTTCTTATACAAAATGAATTAAAGGTGTTCACACAAAATGGCCGCCAATGGATTTTATGTGAATCTTCATACTTTGTCCTCTGACTATGGATGATTGTGTAATGAGATTTTTGACACTGTCAAATTAATACATTTAGCATTGACTTGCAATTATCAGTGAAAATTTTGAAATATAAAATTATCAAAAAACGTGCTACTGCCCTTTTAACATAGGCCTACAGTTATGACCGCAGACTCACCCCATTCAAGCCGTGCTTCTTATTTTTATAATAAAAAGTTAATGAAGTCATTTTAAATATATGAACTCAACAGCTGTTGATAACAGCCTAATTTGGCAAGCAATGTACACAATCAGATATTACCAATAACATGAATTGACAAGAACAGTCACTGGTAGAATTGAAGCGCGACGATTTATACTCTGTGAAGCGATGCAGAGAGATAACCGTGTTTTACAAACATTGAATTCTAAGGTGAAAACTGTTCTGGATATTCTGTTCAAACATATGTGCTAACGGATACAGTCTTTGAGAAGAGCGGACTTCATGGTACGTGAATTGTAACGATGAGAACACTGATGATCAGCAATCAAACCAGACGTTGACTCGCAATTAAATGTTCTGTCAACAGTCATAACCATCTGTTGCTTAACAAAAACAAAGTTTTCTACGTTATGAAATGAATTAGAAAACTATTTGACACTGGAATTAACAGCATGGTTGTGACTTATAGCCCTGACATTTGATTCCTTGTTGTAATTGCTGTGAACGTGTTGTGAAAAGATTGTTTTAAGTTGCTACAATAGAAACATATTACATTTGATTTTATACCCAAATCGGTCTTACTATATGTACCATCGGATTTAAATGTTTGCTCTGAAAGACTCATCAGCTGTATTTTACCAGTTATATTCATGCTTGACAGGGAAGTCACGTGATGATATTTCTAAATGGGAAATACATACAACAAACATTTATACGTTTTTCGGACAAGAATGATGGCAATCTCTAAGTTTTATGAATGATATTTAGGTGAGTGGACGGAATAAATACACAACCGAGGAATCTATTAACTTGTATTGAAATAACTGTACAAAGTTTTCACGACCACTACTTCTGTACGTGGAAAGATACATATCAGGGGTCCTGACGTGATTCATGATGTTACTTTCACTGATGACCGCCTATTCTAGGTAGACGAAATGACGAGACAGAATTTCACAAAGTCGCGAAATGGGCAAGATCAATCATGAGTACAATGAGGGTAACAAGGTGATAACAGGATGGTAACAAGGTACTTATAACGGTATAACGAGGGCTAAACTTGTTAACCTTCACGTACTTAAAGAAACATCATTTAAAGCTGGAAACTTTGACAAATAAATTGGAAAATATAATATACAATTTCTAATAGAAGATTCAAACCGCTAATTGGACTCAGTTGGAAATCATCATGTACAAGATAACTGTTACAGTAGGCGACTGCAAAGGGGAGATAACCGAAGGTCACAGTACTAATTTGAACGTTATTTTGCAAGACGCCAGACGTCATACGTCAGAGAAGATCACGCTGTACGACTTTCTCAAGGAAGATACCATTAGAAGCTACAGCATGGAACTGAATGTCCTGATTAAGAAGCAGCTCTGTGACGAACTGACCCGCCTGGAACTGTGGAGAGACGGGGACGCGGAAGCAATGGAGTGGTTCGTTGATCACGTGACCATTACCAAAATAGGTACAGACAACAACTTCCTGTTTCCTGTTTTAAAGTGGATAAAATCTAAATCTCACCATATGTTCAGGACATCCGGTTTTTGCTCTCTACCGCAAGATGACGACATTTTGGAATACAGGATGGAAAAGCTTGAATATAAAAGAAAGGAATATGATCTGGAGACTCGGGACACGACGCTGCCCTTGAAAGTGAGTTCATTTGAAACTAGTCTCATATGCTCCACCTAGAGAGTGGTAAATCATAACTAGAGACTGAGTTTTTATAACTAAAGAGTGAGATTTCATAACTAGAGAGAGATAACTAAACGGTGAGTTATCATAACTTGATAGCGCAATATCGTAACTAGAGAGTAAGTGTAACTAGAGAGTGAGTTATCATAACAAGATAGTATGTAAGCATAACTTGATAGTGACTTATCTTTACTGAAAGTGAATAAGCATAATTAGAGAGTGACTTATCATTACTGAAAGTGAGTAAGCATAACTAGAGAGTAAGTTAGCATAACTTAAAGTGAGTAAGCATAACTAGAGAGTGAGTTAGCATAACTTAAAGTGAGTAAGCATAATTAGAAGGTAAGTTATTATTACTGAAAGTGAGTAAGCATAACTAGAGAGTGAGTTATCATAACTTAAAGTGAAAAGTGAGTAAGCATAACTAGAGAGTGAGTTATCATAACGTAAAGTGAGTAAGCATAATTAGAGAGTAAGTTATCATTACTGCAAGTGAGTAAGCATAATTAGAGAGTAAATTATCATAACTAGAGAGTGAAATAACATGACTTTACCACTCTCAACAGAGGATACTGAAGTACAATTTTCTGACATAACCGCTGTTTCAGTGGGTCACATTTCGAAAACACAACATTACATAATTAGCCCGTGTCTAACTAAATATACTCCGAATGCAAAACAACGTGCTCATTGCTCAGTTTTCACTCCACACTTAAAATGCTAATTTGAAGCGAAGTCGCTGAGTGCACAACTTTTATTGCAACCTTTCAGGATTCGATAATTCAAGTCAAGCTAGCTAGAAAAGTGTACTAGGGATGCAGTGGCTAGAGAAACCTCAATGGAGGGAATGATACTTTTTGTGATTGTACCGGTGTTTTAACAGCTTATAAAAGATTAGATTATTATACAAAGAGAAATAGGTTGACGAAAAAAGGTACACCTTTTAGGACTACTTTAATTAATGTTTTGCGATGTTTGAAAAACATTTTTTATTACGCAGATATCGAATCTACCAAGTGATGAAAGGTATTCAGAACATTATAAGGTATGTTTATCAGGGTATTTTCCTGTTCATTTTCTGTCTTAGTTATCTGCCTTTGAACGTCAGTTCATAAAGCAATTAATTCATAAATGAATATCTTTGACGAGTTCGTAAAAAAATGCCAAATATGATAATCTAATTATTTAAAAAAAAAGAGAAGAATACTCAATAGTGCCTAGCAGAACATTCAGTGGTGTGTTTGATGGAATCATAAAATCAAAATGAAAAAGTGATTGCATTTTGTTAACTTGAAAAAAGTTTTTATACGTTTTTCAAAAGGTAATAGTGAAGGATTATTCAATCCTCCCGATCTCCTTGTTTTCAAGCTTTTTGATCATTATTAAGAGACAATAAAAATTACCATTGATTTCAACATACATAATCAATTCAGTTTTGGGTCAAATGATAAATGCTATATTAAACTATATTATTTCAATCTGCTAATATAAATATAAAGTTAACAAAGTTTAAGAATAAAAGTCAAGGGACACAGCAATATTCAAATTGTAAAGATGCAAATAATAGATCATTTATGAACAAAAACATCTCAATATGGGGGAGGGAGTGGGTGTCCCTAACTTACTATGTATGTTGAGTATTTATTAACTCGTAGTAAAACACCAATGATAAGTTTCATATGTATGGCCTCCTCTGAATAAACACTTTTTATTTCATAAGGATATAAATCAAAGTGTTTCACATTTCACATTTGTATTTAAAACTCAGTTCACAGTGAACTATCCAGACCTGTTTGATAAAGCAAGTATCCAAATGGGGTCCTGGAGTGCGGAATCCTGGAGCAGTTTTTCTGAAATTGACAGCCTGTTTCATGCACTCGAAATAAAGGAACCACAGGTTTTTATTCCCATTTCTCTCCACCGATCATTCAAGCAGTTAACTTAACTGATAATATATTTTAAAGCTATTTGTTATATACGGAGCGATTCATAAAATTCAATTGTTCAATAGCAAATCCGTAATCAATAAGTTACCTTGTGTTGGTGTTGGTGACCTTCTAGCGACAACTATGTAAGCTTTGGTTAGATCAGAGCAAAAGAATTGGTAGCGTCTTGAGCATGGAAATGTGCGCAAAATAAAATTCATTATTATCATCATGATAAGTAGGAATGACCTTACCCATAAATTAAGGATTATGGATATGAACACCTTTAAAATTATAGTTTCATTATGACCTATGCTAATCAAAATGAAATCAGCTCTAATCTAGCACTCGTACTTCGCTGGTTTTCTGTTCTGAGTTAGTGTTCTATAAGAGTCGTGTCAGTTGCCGACTGCGATACTCGTATAATAGACCAGCGATGTACAAATGGTAAGTTCCAGTCGTTTTCAATGATATTGAAATCTTTGTGGAATTTATCATGTTATTGTAAATCGATGCAATTTTTATTTGATCTATTGTTGAAAGACTGGTGTTTCTCATAGATGGCCTCTTTGTGGAAGCAAGACTGGTATTTCGGTCATCAACGACTAGCAGGATGCGACCCAACTCACATCAAATTGTGTACCCATATTCCGGAAAAGTCAGTTTATAATCGAATTCAAATGATCTTTGAAAAGTTGTGATTAAAACAATACATTAAGACGAAGGCTGTGTATTTAGAATGTTTATACTATATGTAGTTCGTCGGATTGTATATTTTCTGGTTTGTCACTTAAGAAAGTCATTGAATGTGATTTAAAAAATAGACATGAGTATCATTCATAACTTTTTATAAGGATTAAAATTAATGTGATAGGTGCTAAAATGATATGACAATTTGCTGACCATAGATCAAATTTTTCTTATTTATCAAGTTATCATCAACTTTTCATTATATGCCCGATGTTATATTATGAAAGTTTTATTATATCAAATAATTATGAAACAATATTTTGTTTGTGTCCTCCAATTGATAGTGAACTAATACAGCGTTTCAATGTACATTGCAGACTAGCGGTCACAGAGCAAATGTTACTACCGATGTTAGAGAGACTATCGTTACAGGAAGCTATCACTCAGAGAAGACTTTTCATTGTTGACCACGATATTCTACACCATCTGTACTGCAACAATGGACATGTTGTAAGTCAACTTCAACCGAAATTATAGGCATGAATAATGCCAGTCTCCATCATAGATCTATTTAAGCGTTGCGGCAATTCTTTAAATCTGTTAAAGTGCCAGATTCACATGTGCTTCTTTGGAGATTTGCACTACTCTTTGTTAAAAGGTTTGATATTATTATTTGTTTCAATACAAAGGTCAGTACAACGCTCGATGCAAGGTTAGCAGATACCCCAAAAGGGTTCGTTGAGAAAGATTTCTAATCCTCTTACACCAAACCACTTAAGGTTAATAAAGCCAATTTGTCATTAAAAATTCGTAAATTTTCAAAACGAAATATTATCGATATTTCGTAATTTCCGATGATACTTAAAAAATACAACCCAGGCTGCGTTGAATGGAACAGAAGTACGTAAAAAATAGACTCCGAAAACACGTCATCGACTTATGACGAGTTTGAGGAGTCTATTCTACTTAAACCTAAATTCGAAACCGGTTTGAGTTAAAGCACAACTTGCACGTGAACCTCGCCACACACGTCCCTATTTACTATTGACGAGTTTTTACCTAATGACGACTTATAAAAAGAAATCCCGTGAGCTCAATGTCATTTTCAACAGCTACGCTCAAGGAACAACACCGTAACTGAAAATGCCCCCAAGAAAAATCATGTTATGCCATAAATGTGACATAATATTATATAAGTTGATGTTGGTTTCATTTTACTAAAGTAGTTTGGTTGTTTCATTACTATTCACTACTAACAGAATCTATGAAATAGAGGACTCTATACGAACGTCTATAAAGTAGACGTGCAATTCACAATTTTCCTATTTTAGAAGAACAAATATGTCTTTTACTAATAAGAATTGTAAGTCATACATTAAATCGTTACGAAAGATAATCATGGATATAGATAAACATGGTTTTTGGCGTGCATTTTTATGTTACTCAACCAATAAGTTGCACGGCTACATGTGTTGAAATAACAAATTTTGTTCACAACAAGACCTAGTGATGCATAAAATATATAATAATTCTATTAGCATATTTGCCACACATTTATAGACATTATATAGCCCATGTCAATGCGAGATTAAACAAACCTTCAAAGCAATTTGCACGGGATGCACGTGCGTTGTCACAGCAACTGTGAAACGGACATCAAATTCAACAAACGAACTCGCCAGAAACAGCATTTTGTAACAGGCGCTAAATTTTAGGACTGAATAACAAACGTGATTTTTGAAAATCATTGTCTGTTTTAATGTCACTAGATGTATAACTATTAGGGAACAGATAATAAATAATTAGTGTACAGTTTCAGTGCCAGTATTGACATTAACAGCTAATTAACGTTATATTAAAAATTATAACAAGCTGTCAGAAAACGCGATTAACTCTCCTATTAATCTTTCAAAAACACCTTACTGAACAAAATGACGATTAAGCATTTAAAATTTTTACTCTGTACCATATAAAGAATATGTGTGTCAATGTATTTCAACATGTATTTTAGAGTTAATTCCCTTTTTCTATTGCTTTTTGCTATTTATTCCGTAATCCGGAAGGTTATGGGGGTAATGGACCCGGAGAAAGATTTGAGAGGCAGTGTTGAGCGATTAAAATGCTCAAGATAATATATGTTATGTGAATTATTGAAGTTGCTGAGGTGTTATCCTTTTGAAGACTTTAATATTTATTGCTCTTATGCATGCTTAATACTTAACAGGTTGCATTTCGAAAGCCATTAAACTCTTTATGAAACACCCCTATTTTATCTTTTTTATCGTATTGTGTTGTAGATTTAAAACAACCCTACTGAAGTAGGAGAAAAGAGCTGAAAAGCTCAGAGAGAAACCACAGCAACTTGCATGCCATATGTTAAAAAAATAAACATCAATCATCTTAAACATTAGATTTTAAGTTTTAGTGTATTTTAAAGATTGATACACTCGATACAAAAGCATGTTTTGTAAATACAGAAATACAGAGCTATAGTATTAACGGAAATAGAAAAAAATGCTTTTGCGATTGTTTCTTTAAAAACTTTCAACAAAGTTGAAATTTGAATTTTAAATTCTCACTCATAATAACATTTCCCAAATTTTGTAACGGTCAGTTTTTGTAAAATTCCCTCAAATATGTGAGTTTACAGGCAAGAAAAACTTTATATGATAACTGAAAGAAGTATATGGTTTACTTATGTTTACAGCATGTTATAAACTACTATTCAACAACTCATTGCTGATAGTGACATAATAAGCTAATATACGTGTTTTTCAAAAGCAATTTTGCCTCTAAGAAAGATATATAAATTATATTTTTGCAATGCAATCATAAGGCCTAGTTGAGAAAAATCTTTGTTTTTTCAACATAAGTAAGAACTACATTATCAATCCAGTAATGAATAAACGCCATATATCATTTCATTTCTATTTCCGTGAGTTAAAATTCAAAATTATAGCCGATGTAAGACAATCTGTATAACTAAACTATTTCAATGTATCAAAACGCTTTTATCATTTTATTTGAGGTTGCCAATTGCCATTAATAATATTACGTGGCCTATTTCCCAAGTTTTCTATCTATCATTGCTTCATTTATACCCACTTATACCCATTTATATCACTAATCTGAGAATACAACGATGACTATGTTTCAATTCTGATATGAAAAAAATTTTGAACAGAAAAAAATGCTTTTAGGTGAAATTTAAAAGAAAATTTGTTTTTTGAAAAAACATGAGATTTAAACAGAAATCTTCCTTTTATTTCCTCTAAAAGCAAGTTCTCTCCCGAGGTGTACCCATTCAACTACAGACAACCCGTGCCGCGTGCAGCACGTATTTAAGTTGAGGTGTAATTTGCACGTGCAACTCAAGGTGCGCGTGGTTCTGATGGCTGCTAAGTTATTGACTATTGACGGGTGACAACCAATATTAACGTTTTGTTATAGATATTGACGATTTTCCCTTGGATATTGACGAGTTCTTAGAGCCGAACATACGATTATTGACGATTAATTTAGGTTTAAATAGCCTTTACATCAGAATATTGATCATAGACCGTTCCGCCTTTTTCAAAATGAGATATTCTAAAGCTAATATGATTCATCTAAGGTTAATTTATAGCATGTCATTCATTTAAATAGGATTTTTCATTATTTTTCTGACTTCAGGTGTGTGCCCCCATTGCCTTATTCTTCCTGAACAGCCAGCAAGACCTTCTACCAATAGCTATTCAACTCTTTCAGGACCCAGCGCTGATAAATCCGGTACATCAATATAAATCTGTCTCATAATTCTTACAAGATAAAAGAGGGTAACTTCTTTAGACCAAACGGATAAGACGTTTTGCCATATAGTACCGTTATCAATGTTAGAATAGGTTTCCACAACGCATTCATTGATAAAAGGAAGACAATGGTTCAGTTTTGATCTAAGCTTAAATCTTCATTTTCTAAAATGCCTTTAACAGAAAACAAACCAAAAAGACCATTGAAAACTGTTAAAAGCAATTGCAAAAATTGTCAGTCCCACATTAAGGTGGTTTGTTTTCTATAAACTTAAATGTTGCTTCTTACCTGCAGAGATAACTCGATGGAAGAAAGATTTTTGATCTTTTGTGGCAAGATACTGAGATAAGATATGTTTCAGGTGTATTGTCCCACTGACTCTGAAGACGTGTGGACGCTTGTAAAGATGTGGTTTAACAACGCCGAGGCACAGATCCACCAGGGCCGAACTCATTACAGTGAGTACTATACTCTAGTTCATGTATCAACAACGTCATTTTTGCTTTTAACACTATGTAAAATCTGTGACTTGTTTTATATTTTCAGTGGTGGGACACTTCCTGATGGAAGGCATATCGATAATGATGCAGCGACACCTGTCGGACGATCATCCTATCTACAAGCTCCTTGCACCGCACTTTCACCTCCTACAGCAAAACAACGAGTAATACTTTACAATCTCAATAAAACAAGATCGAACCTATCAATCCGTAGTAGCTGCGTTTCCGATCCTGCTACTTCGCCTTGTGAATAGTTCATTGTTTATATTCCTCATTTATTCTACGTGTAATCTTGTTAATATGTTTCGTTTGATGCATCTATGAGCATATTGATAACATTTTCAATTAAAATAATGTTATAACATATAACTAGTGTTTTAACTTATGATGCAATATCAGATGAATGTTTTGCACTTTTTGCTATATAAAGATAAAAACAAAGGTTACAATTGAAACCGGTTAAAACGATTCAGGCAAATCCATTTCAATAGTTTGAAGTATTCATTTAATTTATTCGAAAACTGCAATAGACGTATATATAAGGACGTTTTCGATTTATAGTAATACCTTCCCCTACGACGTCGTATAATGCGGTTGTATGGTGACATGCTTTACCCTCTACAGTTTCTTTAACAATAATTTTGGAGGAAAATGGTATTCTAAATTGAATAAAAAACTTGACCCTAATCCCCCAAAGATCAGGATTGTTGTTACTAGAATTTCATGTTTCTTGCTAGTGAAAGGTTTAAGAAACGTGCAACAGTTTCTTATCTTAGGCCTATACATGTAATGTAAACTATGTTAGAGACTGAAGAAAATTAATTTGATAATAATAATAATAAGAAGAAGACGTATAACATAACATAAAAACATTGTAGAATGCCTTTAGCTGTACTCTTTATGACAGGTCAACCCGTGACCACCTCCTCGCTCCGGACTGTCCACTGGAGTCAGTGCTTAGTTGTGGGTCAAGCGGCCTTTACGACATTGTCAGAAGAAGGTTGGTATTTCTATATTATCAGGCTTAACATAATTACATCTTAAGAGCATAGTTTAAGCTCTGATTTGTCTCGTTATATTTTTTCATATTATTTAAAGGTACAAACATGAACATGAGATTGTAGTGATCTCAATAAAAGGGAAATCAGACATAATCAATAGCATAGGGTTATAAAATAGTGTTTGGTTGGAAAATCTGAATGAATGAAACTTTAACGAAACGTGAGAAAGTGCCTTAAAGATAATCATTCATTTAGATAGTCAAAATAATGACCTTTCAATTTCCTCCTTTCTAAAGTAGTTATTATAGTAGTAATTATCAGTCTTACCCATACGACATTTGGTTAAATTCATCAACTTATCTTTGAGGTTATGTAGTATATGCCGTCTAACAGCTGATGCATGTTTCAGTTTGCGTTTTTGGAGAATGGACGTCGAGGGTACACTTCCGGCAGATCTAACCGCCAGAGGGGTAAATATGATTGTTCCGGAGGGTTGGTTTCAATTCCGAGATTATCTTGCAACTAAGAAACTCTTGAAACCTTTTTATGATTAAGTTGTATACACAGTAATGCAAACAATGCTTATACACAAAGCTCATTGCAAATTTAAACCCTCCCTAAGTTCTTAAGGAAATAGTTCAAAAGATTCCAAAGTACCAACATCATCCTTTTAACGGTTAAATTATCATCTACGAACCCCATTTTATTTAATAAAAAAGAACGAGGTTCAATGATGTAATCAGATGATTGTTTTCATAATATGCGTTGATGAAATAATTTGAATAGTTTAAGGTTTGACTACATTAAATACTTTTAAAGTTTGAGCTTATGTCCTATGGGCCTGTGGCCTCTTTGACAGAAATAAACTATCTATCTATCAAAAGTTTGAGCTTTGATTTGATCCTTATTTATCCAGACAGACAGATTATTTATTATTTATCCATTTTTGTATTTATAAGGTATATGCCGGGATACCATTACCGTGACGACGGGTTACTAGTGTACAGTGCAGTTGAGACGTATGTAACCAGCTATATCAAACTCTACTATGGTAAGTCAAGGTAGAGTATGTGACAATACTGGCCATCCAAACAAAGGTGCCTTTCTCTACAGAAAAATACTCTGAGCGATACAAGAGTGATAGTCCCTAGTAGGGACATTTTTATAATATGAATATTTGTTGTCAATAATGGTTCCATATATACTGTAAACAATCTAAGGAACACTTTACCTCATCTCATATTGCAGTCTAAGTAAACCTAGCCTCAATATTATCCGTTTCACTCCTATACTGAAGCTAGAAAGGCCTAGTAGAGCCGACGCGACCCTCTACTAGGCCTTTCTAGACTCAGTATAGAAGTGAAACTGATAATTTTGAGGCTAGGTTTACTTAGACTGCTCATATTGAATCCACCGATGAGGTATACACATAGTTTTGAATCTATCAGTTTCATTTCAATATGTTTTACTAGATAATTTAACGGTTTGGCAACAAATCTTAAGTATTTTAAATGGCGCTATTTTCGTTTTATCTAGTCGATGATACAAATTACTCCAAATTCCAACTTAGTAACAGAAAATTAGCAATTACAACGCCAATTTTGTTGTCCATTTCACAACACTGATATACCTATTTAAGGTCTCTATGATATATACTTATTTATTTTTTTGTGTGTGAAATTCCTTCAATAATTTAAGACTTTCTCTCGTTACTTTTGCCGAAAAATACTTGGTGATGAATAGATTGATTTTAAATATTAGTCACCTTCACCGTTAACTTTTGGCCTTCGCCAATTTTAAAGTATCCAAAGAGGTTTCTAAAGGGCAGAACCCTACGTTATGTTTTTTAAAACAACCCATGGAGCATTTTGAAGCTTAGTTCTTAATTCTGTTCACATACCAAGAAAAAAGTCAAAGTCAAATTACAAAAAAAATCAATTTCATAAATATTCTAATTCTTTGCTGTAGATAACGACGAAACAGTCCAGGAAGATTTTGAACTACAAGCCTGGGGTCGCAGATTGGCACAGTGCAGAGTTGACGGTGGATTAGGAATAAATGTTGGTAGTTGTTTTTTTCAAGAACTGAAGGCATTCTTATTTTCAATGATACACAATGACAATATCAGTCAACCGTGACAACGGTGACATATCCAACATTGGTAGACATCAATATTTCATATCATTCTCAACCATTGAAATGATAAACACGCTTTGTTAGTAGCATGACAGGTATTTTTTTCCGATCTCAAGATATAACAACAATGAACTACAATTTTAAATGAGACACAAAGTCTTATCGTTTAGGATTCAGTCCATTGTTCAGATCCATTTTTTTCCATTTTTAAGCAAGTGTAATGTTTTATATTTACTTTATTATCAGAACAAATTCATCATACTGTATTACGTAAGGATAAACAGTTGAAATGCATTTCTTAATTTTCTCAAGGGAGTGCCAAATGATGGTCACCTACGCACGTGCGAAGATCTCGTGCTTGTCATCACTTGCATTGTTTTCACGTGCACGGCGGGCCACGCTGCCGTTGGCGGGAAAAGCATGTTTGAATTTTACACATTCCCCCCTGCCTATCCTCTGTCTTTGCGAGGAGCGCCACCGTCACGAAAGGTATATACTGAACGCAAAACTCAGTCATTATATTTGTGTATTTCCCTTTCTGCATATCAAGTGTACATTAATGATCAGCACAGGCTTTGCATTCTGTTCTGGTAATTATCAAATTAATCATGCTTTGGTTGACAAAAATCTAAAAAATGTCAACGCACAGTACAGTTCCTCTTTTGTCCCCCTGATTATTTCCTAGAACGCATTTCTGTTCTTTCCCAGTCTGATCAATATCAACTGTGTTCCGGGGAACAAAATACTGATAACACCGACTCCTCCCAACCACTCCTTGAAAATTAAAAATAAACAGAAACCTTTTACTCGTACCTCGATACCTTTCTGATCTGAGTACCGTTAACATGGGTCATGTCAGATGATCCCCCTCAAGCCAATCTGCGACAAGCTAGAAGCTCATGACACGATTGAAGACACATTTGAACTTGAAGGTGAAAGATCACAGGCTAAGCCAGCTTACAGGATCCAGTTGGAGCAGTACTCAAACCAGAAAAGTAGAGAGGTACGAGTGTTAGATTTCCGTTTGATTTCAGTAGGATTGTCCTTTCAGACGAGAAAACGGCGCCCTAGTATCGTCAAGGAACTTGGAGGTGGACCGAATGCAGACGTCCTTAGTGCGTTACCATGCAAGTTCCAGTCTGCGGTGGGGGCAGTGCTGGGAACCTTCATGTGCGGGGAGCCCCTGTCTCGTATTGGTCAGTCTGGTGTCCAGTACATCACTGACCCAGAGGCGCTTCAAGAAGTCAAGAAGTGAGTACGGTAGTGAATGCCGGGTCTTATGGTAATCAGATACTTTTGTAGTAATGTTTTCGCTGCTTTGTATAAATGTTCATATCCAAATCATGTTGCTATTTCCTGCATCTAATTTAACAGGGGTCGAAATTAGTCCTTTTGGGGTTATAGCCATTTGGACTAGTGCGTTCCTGAGTGCACTAACCCAAAGGCGTTCTGACAAGCCACACAATTTTCTTTAAATTCAACTGGTCCTTCGGACTACCAGTCATTGCACTTTACAAGCCCAGCATCGTTTTAACAAGCCATGGGCTACCGGGCTAGAGCTAATTTCTAACCCTGCAATATATGCTTATGACATTATATACTTTTATTTATATGGCGAAGGGGTATATATCAAACAAACTTCGCTCACTTTATTAATAAATCGCTTTTTCTACAGTTCGCTATTCGCCTTGACCTAAATTTTGCATTGTATGAAAAATTAAATGTGATCTCATATAAATTTGATTGGTGTAAACATACATTCCGGACGTCGTGAAAATATAGGGAGAAGCCGTTTTCGTGAAAAGTTTGCTCTTCTTACTTCATAATTACTTACAGACGTTAAAAATGCTTTCTATTTGTAGGTTCCGTGTCGAGTTAGAGGAGGTCAGTCAACTGATCAAGTGGAGAAACATGAAGCGCCATCTACCTTACACGTGCTTTGATCCCGCCAACATTCCTAATACCCCCTTCATTTGACGTCACTAGAGTTTAGAATTATCATTAAAATATTGCCTGTGAAGATAAATTGTAACTTTCTCAGGATTGAAGATCTGTAATGCTTCACTATACGTTAGCGTATATATCTCTCCGTTAATCGGGACTTCAGACTAACCTCTCGCGAGACTCAAATCAACCAATCAGCAAGTTCGCACTGTAAGCTGTAGGCCTACAGGTAATAGATGGTGACAGGACAACTGCCAACTTGTCAAAACATAGACCGATAGAATAGAATAGTATAGAGAATAGATAGTATAGAAATATACTTCCACATCTTTCATGATCTTTGATTGGTCTTCTAGAAGTTGGAAGCGACGAAGAATGACGATGTTTAAGTGACACAGAGTATCTTTCTTAAAATTTTATTTTGTTTTGATAAGTTCATATCTCATCACTAGACTTGCAAATATATCCATTTATGCATAGTATCTCTAAAATGCTTGATTTTATGGAAAATCAAGAAAACATCTCAAATACGTACGTTTAATATTCGAAATTATGCATCCAATTAATCTACCTATTAGTTACAATACCTTATAAACACTATCGAATCGAATATATCTTCCTGTCAGCTTATGACAAAGTTTCGAAATTACGTTTGGCGAATTTGCGCGCGCCACTTGAGCCACATTGTCCGGTTTTCGATCAAAATCCCGACTTTGAATGGCCGTATTTTCGCTCTAGTGTACTGATTGATCTTAAAGTTGTTATTTTCAGTAACAGTTAGTGGTTCCCGATGTAATAACATTGATTTCAAAATTTGACATATGTGATCCTATCAACATACTCTGTGGCTCTTTAATGAATAATTATGCAACTTTTTTGTTTAGTAAGGCGAAGATACATGTATTTTTCTTATCGGATAATCAAGCGAATCCACTGGCTTGTTAAACGACATAAAGCATAAATCATCTTAATTTGCTATTTTAATCTATCCAACAAATGTTGGCATTTTGTTGTAACTTCGATACAGTATTGGGGGAATTGAAGATTTCCGAGTTCACTGCAAGTGTCTACCAATCTTCACATGGCATAGGTCATCTATGAGTATTGTTTTTTTTTACTTAAATTTAATGTTAACAAGATCCTCTCTGCTTATAGTTATATTTTTACATCATTTATTTTGTGAGAATTCATTGTGAAAACAACATTGACACAATTATGTTACAAAAATGTTTGTTTAAATTTTCTGCCAACAGCAAAACTGAACAAACGTTAATGATATTGTATTTCGCTTTGAGTTGCAGATGTCGCAGAATTGTTTTTTTTTAGTTATTTATGATTTTGTAACATTATGTACTTTTATTTATTTCGTCTACCCTTCTCGAGTATTTCATTTTTTTCACCGTGTAATTATTTTGAGAATAAACAAATAACTAAAACGAAAACGTTTGTTATGAATTTCTAAAATTCTAGATAATTTCCTTTGTCCCAACCATACAATTCGAGTTCCTTCTTTCACTTTCTTTCAGTTGACTTCTTTTAGTGTATTGGTATTCGAAATTTAATTTACCCTTTTATGACAATCGAAGTGATTTTTCAAGAAATTTGAAAAATAACTAAAAAATACACCTCTAAATACAACGTGATAAAGAAATAAATAATACAAGAAAATCGATGTTTATTTTTTAAATTAATGTGGTAAAGTATGAAGAAGTTCACATTTCAACAAAACCTAGAGTAATAATGGAAAATATTGTACAATCTTTAGTAGAAATTAAACATCTAGTGTAAATAATCCGACTTAATAAGATTACAAGATTTTTTTAAAATGCGGGTATTTTGGGTAGAAAAGATGATTTAATCTTTTCTTTTATTGAACATAGTTACAATACATAAGTATATTCTGATACTTCAGTATATATGTATGAAGAAGAAAAAGAAGAATTTATTTTTAATTTGTAGAGTATGATATTGTCATAAAGATGAACAAGTAAAATATTCAACAATAGATGTATAAGTTTCATGATTTCTTAACGAACTTATCACTGTTTATCCCTGCTTAACATTTAACTGATCATGGAGTGTGCCCGTTTGCGGGGCAGTAGCACGTTTTTATGGGGAATATAAGGTGGTGTCAGGAAAACATAAATAAATGGTTCCAACTGAAAGACAATGTATTTATACGAAAGGAAGCAGTAATAAATCAAATATGTAATGTAAAGTTCAGCCATGCCATTCCGTTTTCTTACACGAAATTAATTAAAGGTGTTCACACAAAATGGCCGTCATTGGACTTTATGTTAACCGTAATGAGTTGTTCTCTGACACTTGATAATTGGTTTGTGTAATGAGAGTTTTGACACTATCAAAATGATACATTTTGCATTAACGTACAATTATCAGTGAAAATTTAGAAATATAGAATTTTCAAAAAAACGTGCAACTGCCCCTTAAGGTATATCTGAATTTTCTGATTACACAATATTCGCACTGCCGTTGCAATAAACAAAGTGACTGCCCTTTCTGTTGTTTCAATGGTCAAGCAGATAAAATGCAAAGTTACATCAATTTCTTCAGGTCGTTTTTGAATTACCTTTATAACTGTGATTTTCCAAATAACTCATTGTTTATATAACTTCAGCTCGTTAGTTTTATCGAGAGATCAACATCTGTGCTATTTTTATATTGAAGAAATATATGGGTTTTTTAAAGATAAATATTGTTTAGCAACTTGTCCATAACAACTTATATGATGACAGCGCGATAAGTATTAGTTCCCTCAAGCATACAATCAATCATCTATCAATGACTGACCTTATGATATGCACAGAGACGCCATCATTTGTAATTGTATGATAATTCGACCGAATGTTATTGATGACAATTTCTTACTATTCAATTCTAAGAGCTATGCAACAAATATCATGTGTCGCTGTTAAATCTCGTACAGATTATAACTCGTTATTATTTCCTTTCTATCTTAGATAATTCTACTCATCGTATTATGATAATTCGATGCGAGTTGATAAAACATATTTTTTTAAAACAGCTTTATATAATGCTATATTTTGATTACGGAGCACTGGATTAGCTATAGATCGTTACCATTATAATCAACGTCAACCAATAAAGTCGGTTGAATTGCATTGTGAGATGTGTAGATTCAACCATAGAGAATTCTCTATACAATTAAAAATAATTTAGAAAATATTTGCGATATGCATAATTGTATTGTTTTTATAGTCATCATAAATATTTCAAATCCCGAAATGACTGTTTTGAAAATTATCAGATTAAACCATCAACAACTGAAACTTTCCTTCGACTGATGTCATCAGACAACATTAATGTGCTTAAATCAATGTGCAGATTTACTCACACAAGTTCCATCCGGAATTTAAAAGTATAGACGTTAAATGAATACTGCATGTACATTTTTACTTTCTCAAATTTTCTTTGTATTATGGGCCTGAGGCCTTAACTATTGAATAAATATGTCTGTCTGTAAAGTCATCATAAGCCTTTACAGCAATATTTTCTACATTCCAAGATGTATTTATCAAGCTAGAAATATGATTGCTTTTGTGAATTTAAGGTCACCGAGCGGTAAACATGAGCATGTCCTGGGATTGACTTATGACCTTGAAATATGTTTTCGGAGTAACATGAAATATGTAGATGGAAATACCTTCTATTGAAATGTTTATTTATAATTTTAAGCGTCTTTTGGGTTCATATCAGGACGACGGTATTTAAGCAAGCGTGATTTCTAATCGCATTTATTATTTTGGATTTATCATATTTGATTGAAATATGGATGTGATAGGACGTTGTATCTGTCTTCTTGTAAGTATATTTTGCTTATATAAAAGTGTTTGGCTTTGTGACAAACGTGTGGAAGTGGACTTTAAAACTCATTTAACGTTAAGGATGGACATACAGCTGTCCGTACAGTTTGTTCACTTCCTTGTGTATATTAGTGCAAAAATCATGTAATTTGGGGTTCGTTTGGACTTCAATTAAATAATACCAGCAGCATTGACAAAGGATTATCAATTGTCCGTCTAGACAATAACCTGTTTCAAACCGGATTCAGATTCTATTTGTCACTGTTGCAACCTTTTTGACATGGTTAGATATAAAGATGGGGTCATATTTTTGAAATTCCGATGTTCATATATTTTAATTAACATATTCGATATAGACTCTCTGAGAGAAATTTCAGCACAATAACATGACCAAGTAAAGGGAAATAAACATATCTTACATCTAAAACTGTTTATCACAATTTTGTGCAGAAAAAAAAGTGTCTTCGAAAGTTTGATCCCTGTCCATTTCAATGGCCTGCCAGAATGGGCACGGTTAAGCTTTGGTTATGACAAACTAATATGTTATCGTAAAATGGGTGTTAACTTATGTAGTGAAATTTCAACATTATCCGTTTCGTTTTCGTACCAGTAGGATGTCTCATAGACAATGTAAAGTATATGCTATTTTCACTAGAATACGCAGGTAACACCAAATGCCCATTTGAAAGTTTGTCCACTGAACCTTCAGAAGGAAGAGTTTGATTCCCAGTCGCGTCATTAAAATCACCATGAAAGTATCGTATTATTTCATGAAAATATAAAAGAAAGATATTATTTTAATTGTAAGTTATTACTAAATGTATTATTTTTACAGTGTCAAAAATATCATAACACAAGCCAATCATCCATAGTCAGAGGAGAAAGTATGAAGATTCATATAAAATCAATTGGCGGCCATTTTGTGTGAACACTCTTAATTCATTTTGTGTAAGAAAAAGTAATCGCATGGCTAAAATTTACGTTATATATTTGAATAAGTACTGCTCCATTTATTTTAAATACATTGTCTTTCAATTAGAGACACTAATTTTCATTTTCCTGACATCATCTTATATTCTTCTTAAAAACGTGCTCCTGCCCCTTTAAATTGAAGTTAAAAATATTGAATTCTAATGGACCATTATTTTCCGTATAATGAAACAAGACCTGTCTTATTACCATGTGTACACAAATGCAAATATCCCCTTTTACCTATTCAGCAATTGTTTTTCCCTATTTACGCTCCTGGGACCTTTTCAATCATCGCGTGAGAAGCCATTTCTTTCTATTGTTAGTCAGTTCAAACGAAAAGAACGGATAAAAACAATCAAGATACCACAGACTTTGTCTTACGCCTCTAAAGAAACAGTACAAATTAATGTAAATTCCTCGCTGTCGCTCGGTAAATAGGATCACATTTACATCAGTTGATGGAGTCGTATTGCAGAAATTGCTCGGATAAAGCATAACATTATGTGAATCTCTGAATTCCAATTTGAAATCAAATATGTTCTTTACCTTTTGTTGCGTATAGACTTACATTAGAATTTACATGTCAAGGTAACCATGGTAACCGTGACACAAGGTTTTCGTATGGTACCGGATCAAAGTGGAGCAGATGAATTCCAACAACCTGGTACATACAGGAACTGTGACCTGTGCAGTGTGAGTAGCTTCATCAAATATAAGTCATAAAGTTGTTACAAATATTCAAAATATTAAAAAGCATCGACAAGTCGTATTAATAAGAAGCAAGAGTTGCTGGATAGCAATGTCTTCACAGTGAACATCAAGACCTTCAGAAGTTAGTGCTTGCTACTGATGAGGTAGGAAAATCTCACGCATCATGGAGTAAGCATAAACTCCGAAACGTCGTCATTTTCACAAAAATTCTTTTATCGAAATATCGTGCTGTTTTGGAATCATTAAAAGTATAAAGATGATCATTGATCACCCTCTGTTTCGAAAAGATTTGTTATGAATAAGTAATTAAGCATGATCAGAATTTGAATACTGTTTGATAAGAAAATGGCTCAAATAGGTTGTATAATTTTTGTAGACTGACCATAATTTCATTTCCGGTTTCAAATAACAATCAAACGTTTCCTCATTATAAAAGTGTAATAACACTGTATTACATTTTTACCTCTGGAGGTTTAACCTTAGCAATACTTGTATTGTGAAAAAATATCCATATGTACAATTTTAGAACAAATAATTTGCAACACTGTTATATTTGTGACAACATCATCTGCAATGGTACAAATTCTTGTAATTTTTCGGAATGCGGACCAATACTATCAGAGTCAGACAACACCGCAATAAATGACCGTTTCTGCTTCTAAACAACTAGCATAGTCGTCGGGGAGAAACATAGATCTTCTATATAGACCAAATAGGCTAGTTGTTATGCTTTTAGTGCGGTCATTGCTGTATGTTTTACCTGACCCCGAGGGCGCAATCTAAATAAATTTAGATCAACAGATTTTTTACTTTGTCAACAGTATGACCTAATATAAAACCTGTTGATCTAAATGTATTTAGATTGCCCGAGGGCGTGGGTTCATATCCCCAAAGTCATAGAACTCGACCCAAAAATGTATAAGTATCTATACTATTGCAGATAATGTTATCCTAATTTAAGAATGTTACATTTGTTCCACTTATAAGACATTTATAAACCCGTTAGCATTTTCGTCCCAAGAGGAGCATCAACGCCTTGATACCAGACGGAGGGATGGGCGGAGGGAAGCTGAAGTGTCGACCTAACCAGCTGTGTCGAGCAGTGGGTTCGGCGGGGAAACGCGCTTACCCTATGTGTATTGATGCTTCAAGCTTATGTTAGTACATATATTATTCTTAAAATTTCTCAAGACACAAATCATACATGGCTTAAAATGACATAAATATATTTGTTAATTATCGTTATTGTTTTTGTGTGAATAGTGTTAATAATTTCGGTAAAACAATTAAATTAAACAGTTGGAAATTTATTGATGTATTCTTAATCAACTAGTTCAGTCAAACAAAGATAATCTGGATATTTCAAACATTTAATGTACATTATGCAATCAAATTTAACATGGACTGAATTACAAAGTTTGTCGGATATAAAACATGATATCAAATCTCTTTATCTAATGCAGCTAGGCTCGATTTAGTCAGTGATCGAAAAAGCACGGGTTATGCCGTACAGAGGACAAGTTGACATTAAATAATTTAATAATTTTTGAGACTTTAGACTTGTAGAAAATGTATTAATTTGCTAGATCTAGTAGTTTACAATACCTAAGTTAAAATAAGTTAAGGACATATCAGTTTAAACGTTCGTAAACAACATTTATCATCAATGGTTAATAACAAATATTTGGACACCATATCGTTAATATGTAAATGTTTCATATTTCAACCCTTACGATTCCTACACACTATCCATCGTTATACATTCATTGTATTTACGACAACTTACACACATGTTGCTATAGCTCCTGTTTTCCAAGCTCCAATCTGCCCAAGAGGAAGTGGAGACACAGCTGTGGCACCAGATGGCGCAATGATCACGTGCTCACGTGATTTAGAATGTCCAACCAGCTTCCTGTGTACATCCGGGGCATGTTGTCGTGACGTATCACAGTGCGGTATGTGTTAACAATGATGTGAGATAAAAATAGCAATATTTGCATTAATGATGATTAAGGTAGACAAGCTGAACACTTACATATAGTTAGTGAGTGACAGAGTAGAATCTAAGTAATAAAGGAATTTATCAAGAAACATATCACGTTAACGCAAAAGGTCACCATGGAAACTATTTTGAGTCAAATTTTGAATATCGACGAAAATGTATCATGCATGCATTCATGCTTTTTAAACGAGGAAAATTAAAAGCAGTATAAAAGCAACATCAATATGTTTCAATTTAACTGTATTTATCATGTATTCATAGTATCTAATGTAAACAAGTTTTTTATATTGCAAGGAAGGCAAAATGTAACTGAACTTTTTCAAAAATATAGTTAAAGACAGTATGAAGAACCACGAAGTATTAAACATGTAAATTTCACATAACAATGTGAATAATTACAATCTTAACATAAATAAAGAAGTTGTCATCCATATATTCCTCTTCCTAATTGCCATTCCAACTCCTGAAATGCCTCTCAAAGAAATTACAATATTGTATAGTGTAATGTGAGGTTGTCTTGAGTAACATTCCAACTATAACCAGGGTATTTTGTGTACGTTACAGAAAAGGTTGGTAACTGCCCATCCAGCGCATCATTTTGTGGTATGAACAACGAGTGTACGTCTGATAGCGACTGTCCGGGGGACGCCAAGTGCTGTGGTTACCCGACTTGCGAGGGAGGGCGTTGCATCTCGCCATTCTTTACAGGGAGATAACTCTCAAAGCTAAAACACTCAAATGAAACTACTTGAGGACTATTATTTGCATTATTCAAAGAACATTAATCCCACTTTTCAAAGAGTTATTGTTACAGATCCTCCAAAAAAATTGGTGACAATACTTACAAAGTTCGTGCAAATATCATGTAATCAGATGATTTTTACTTTCGACTTATTCAATAATAGTTTGACCATTACTTATCATTTTTAATTTTATATTCCTATCGTATACTGAAATATAATACACTTATTTATACTAGAACACACTTGATTTGACATGGATTTGAAGGTCAATGGGGTCAAATTCAAAAACTGAAAAAGAACCACTCTTTCATTTCAACATAATTTGTGTAATAACCTATTGTACGGTAAACAAATGTTCACTAAATCCGTTAATTGTTTTCGAAAAATGTTTCAATGATATTTTTTTGGAGAAGTATGAAAATCTTTTTTGTTCTTTTTGGTAATGTCTATAACCGACATGTCATTTATTAGGGGTGACTATTGAACCCCATGTGAGTAAATATTGCGATAGCGATAGTCTATTGTGAGTAACTATTGCGATAGCGATAGTCTATTGTGAGTAACTATTACGATAGCGATAGTCTTGCAATAGCAATAGGCTATTGCAGGGTACTATTGCGATAGTTTATCAATACAGTTAAGGCAGGTTTTGCTGTGATGCAAAATTGTTTGTGATGATTTCAAACTCTGCTGCACTTGTGGAAGTCGTAATTCTAAATAAGCAACAAAAAAGATTATCTTAGTTAGATAGTTGGACTTGCTATTGTGCTATTGGTCGTTTCTAAAATGACTATCGATAAGGTACTATCGACAGAGCAACAATCGCGATAAGTCGATAGTTTGATCTATCGTTATACTCCTATCATTTATGCACCACTTGTGAAAATAGTGTACATGTGAACAAATTGTTTCAAAATTATTTTATGTAAAGTGTTTTGTTCAGAATGATAACGACTGCAAAATCTAAAGACTTAGTTTACACAGGAGTTTATGAACAGTGAAACAAACTATTGTTCATCAGTTGTAATACGATCGAAGCTGTTAACTCTCGCATCCCATGTGGGGTGTATATAATGTTTTATGAGTGAGAAAAATAACTTTGATGAGAACTCTCACGATTCAATCGAAGTTACTCTACTAATTGGAAAATGCTCTTGACTCCATTCGATACGTTAAATTGTAACAGGGTTACAATATATTAACCTTTTTGGGAAACATATGATTGTTAAACATTATTCATAACACAATCAAAAGAATCATATGAGAAATATCTAAGGTTAAACAATAATAAGAATCTATTAACGTTGATACATTAATTGTGCATATCTTTATATTCAATAAATTTATACACCATACATATCTCTTGTTGATTGGTGTTATTTTTCATTATTTGGAGACGATTTTGTCGTCTTATAAATATATATAATTATATTGTAAAATATTTATGTCATAAAATTATTAAAAAAAAACCATACCTGCCTGAGCGGCTTTTTAAAGAAACTATTTTCAATGTTCACATAAGAAGAAGCCATTTGAACACTTACAAGTTATCAAAATCGTTTCATTTCAACAATCAACCGATCTTATCAGATGATCAAATCGGTATTCACCAAATTGATTGTCTTACCTGTAAGATCAAAGGCGGTTCGACTGAAGTAACAGGTGTACAATGCACAAATTGAATTTGAAAGTGTGATAACGAGACTCTCTGTTTGTATATAAAGTGACCAATACCTGGTCTCATCACTCAAGTCTTAACCTTGTAAACAAGCTTCTCCAGCCCTCTACAAGAAATATGTTTGCTTTCGTGGTGAGTATGAATTTTAATTTTAAATGAACATGTATATAGTTGACTTGTATCTTTCATAATTTCGAGCTGTAAGTTAAAGCCAAATTTTGCTGTATACCAACAGATTTCTTAAAGACACAGACGCATGCTTTTGGAGAAATGAAATGATCTCACAAAAACGAAAAAGGCAATGTTTTTTAAATAGAATACAGTTAATACACAGGTTCTCGTGTCGTTCTCAAGCAGAGGTGAACCTGTGTCTATAGGTCGCATATCATGAATAAAGAAGTTGTCATCCATATATTCCTCTGCCTTATTGTCATTCCAATATCTAAAATGCCTCTCAAAGAAGTAACATTTAGGATTTTATTCGCAAAAATATGTAACATGTAACTCTCGAACATTGAAGAATGCAATCTGAAGACTTTATTGCACATTCTGGTATTATTTAAATATTACAGATCCTCGCTGCCTGTCTTGTTGCCGTCACCTCCGAGACTGCCTACAGATGTCAGTGTGACCCTTGCTGTGTAAGTGTGATGACGTCAAACAATTGCATATATAAAACATTCCGGGTTATTGGGACATTTTTAAGGTTTCAATCAATCCGATTAGGAAGTTTGGTTTTAAACATGTAAATACATTTTAAAATATGTTAGTCTTATGTAAATGAGAAGGTTTAACAAATGCAAACATGAAATACAAATACTCAAGTTTGTTATTGTATATACGCTTCAGTTACTTTTTATCTTTGAAAAGTGTGGAATGTACCTTAAAGATCTTCTAAAGTGAATAAAAAGGAAAGGTTTATCGTACTGTAACTGTAATTATCTTTATTTGGATCTACGTTCATCAAATTGATATTGTAAAAAATGTTAATAAAACTAGCAACACTTGGATTTGTTTTAGGATGTGAACTGCACCGCCCCCCAGGTGTGTCGTGTTCGAGGCAAGGATCGAGGAAACACTGGTGTAGCAACATGCATCGATATCCCTCACTCCAGTAAGTGGTTATCTAAATATCAAGCCTGGTATTACCATAAATGATTTGTACGTGCATATTACTTGCATAATTCTATTGTTGGCATGATTCGATTAGGATTAAATAAAAACATTACTTTTGCATTTATTTGGGATCAAACGTAATCATGAATATGCGTAATATATCAAATCGTTATTTGCGGGATTCCAATCAGCCAACACAGTCACAATCGTCACCACTAACAATAACAACAGCTTATCTACTCGACCACCATGCCTTGACCAGTGTTGTCATTCTGAGCTGACCAAAGCTACATTTTTTTAACTTCTAAATGTTGCATGTTGACGATACAAACAACTTTTTCACTCAACCACCATGTCTTTATTATTATTGCCATTTTCCAGCTTACCCAAGCTCCACGTATCTAACTCCTAAATGTTGTATGTTTCCAGCTGACCCCAGCTCGTGGTTGACCGGTGGTAACCCCTGTGGAACTGGAACCCCGGCTGTTGACCTCAACAACAAACAGATCGACTGTACAGGCAACCTGTTCCTGTGTCCGCTCACAACAACCTGCACCCCAATCTCTGCCAACACCACCAAGTCTGTCTGCTGCCCGGAAACCACCAACTGTGGTAAGTACCGGAAGTGCCAAATGAGTTTTCTCTCTTGATGTGACTCTTCAATAGAAGATTTGCCTTGAGTTCCCCTCTTCGTCTGCTCTTCATCATAGTAAAGGCAGAAAGTTCGTTATGGATTGACTTCACGCAGGATGTTAAAATTTCCTTTTCATAAATGACGTGCACAGTTATCCCGCAAAGCATAACTTACGCCAATATCAATTACAGACTAGATTTAGCCTTCAAGAAGTTTGTCACCTTTTCCGTTTCACCTCTTTTGATTTGAAGCTCTTTATAGCTACTGATTATCATTAAAATCCTCAAGGATCTGTGAGTGTCAACCGTCTATCCTTAAAAAAACCCAGTAGTTTTGAACAAATATATAGAAAATGAGATATGAAGAAAAAAGGACTCGAAATATTTATAAATATTTTCAAATCTGATTCATGATTTAATGATGTTATTGAAAATAACAAACACTGTTATGAAACAATTAAAAACTTAATTCTGATATTTCCAGAGAAAGTTGGTTCCTGCCCTGATGTTTGCAACAGTCTCGACACATGCACCTTGGACAGCCAGTGTCCCAGAAATGATAAATGTTGTTCCGTCCCCGGATGTGAGGGAAACAGATGTCTCCGCGTTGTGCATGTCGGGAAATAAGTCTATCTAGTATGCACTAGACAGTTGAAATAAAGCATTTACCGAAAATCCTAGTATTTATTTTCATTTGTTTTTACGACGACGGTTGTATCTCCTTTGTAATAAGAATTTAAGAGTTCTGATCGAACACCAAAACGGTTTTATACTGCACCGGAACCCCGGCGGTTGACCAGATGTCAAAACAGATGTCTCCGCGTTGTGCATGTCGGGAAATAGTTAAATATATAACTTTGATTAAGATATCACTTTGAAATAAAGTTGACTAGTATTAAAATCATTTGTGTTCTTTGTTGAATTGTTTAATGCGATTATCAGCGATTCTCACTTTATTGGCATATCACGTGCTGGAAGTGTTAAAACAACTTATGTACGATTATTCATGACCGACTTCACTACATTGTTATAAATCTTTGCTGAATAAAAAGATGTCAATAGAAATCTCAATGAAATTAGATCGAATCTTTCATTCGGCTAGTCACATTCTAATACTACAAAAGAGCACACTGAGGTTATAAAAGACGTTTATGTTGTTTTTGATGAGATCGACCCATCTTAACATATATTTGAACCCTTTTGACATATTATATCTGTCATATAATTTGTGAATTTTAGATGTGGGCAACTCAAAACATTACGATCGTTCTGATTTTCAACATTGAGGTAACCTTTACATTCTTGATATTTGTTAATTTTTTTAAATGAATGGACTTAAATACTGTTCAATCTATTGTAGTTTTGTCTTCAATCTTACTGTGTTGCGATATTTTGTATCAAAAATAAGCAAACTAAATTACTTGATTTATACATAAGTTTGCCGACAGTATTAATGAATGACACAATTCATATATGATTTAAAGAATACGTTTTTGGTTAATCATAGTCGAATATATCATCAATACTGAAAATATCTGATGTATTGTATTTAATATGGTAGCTTTTTAATGCAGGTTATGATCAACATAATCGCCCTGCAAGGCAGTATTTTTATTATGATATATGCCTCTTCAAATAATTATTTCCGAACGAGTTAATTGATGATTTTTTGTTAAAGTCAAAGTGTCAACTGACTATCACGTTTGAAAATAATAGTTAAGAAGTTGAATTTTGGCACTGTAAATAGTTTTGACGAAATGCAATGTCGAACCCGCAAAGTTCACACTCCCGAACGCTGAACCCAACGCTCTTACTACTGAGCTCTGACGACAGCGCTGACAGAGCTCTTTTGTTAGGTCTTATTATACAAAGGTCTGAGTTTGGGTTGTTTGATATTTCACGGCCGCCTCTGTTCTTCCCCGTCCTTTCACGTTATCGGTCATATGAATGTTATTATAACTATTTGGTGGTTTATGAAATAGATAAGACATGGTCTGTGGGGATAATGATTAATAATGGATGTTTGCCCTTGTGATTTCCCCGCGGGATCGTGTCTTATCCATAATAAAGCAAGAAGTAGATGATGTAATGTCCTTTGGTTTATTTTCCGTATCGTAAATAATCATTTTCTTAATTTTGTTTGGTTAGTTGGAAATGTTTGCTTAGTTTACTAATACACTTGTAACCCTCCGATAATGTATATTTTACCAGTACAGCTGCGTATCTTAAGTTTGTTCACTGTCAACCTTCGTATTCTAGTGAAAATATCATGTAATTTGTAACGTCTTTGAGACATCATAACATTGTAAAATCGAAAGCGATAATGATGAAATTTCACTGCAAAAGTTAAGATTAAGTTTGCGTTGACATATTCGTATATCATACCTAGCAGACAGCTGTAACAAATTTGGCACGCCATTGAAGTGACCAAGGGTCAAAATTTCTAAAACACTGATTTCCATTTTGCTTTACAAAATCCTTCAAAGGTGATCAACGGCTTTAGATCATGTGTTCCTTTGCACTAATGCAACGTAACTGTGCTGATTTTTCCCCTACAAAGTTTACATGGATGATTTTAATCGAAATTTAGGAAAATCCGAATTTCACAAATATGACCCCATCTGTTTATGTAACAATGCCAAATAATGACATTCAGCACCAGTGACAAGACGATCCCGAAATACATGTATGGTTTGGGAATGGTTATTTTACACATGGACAATTGATGATCTTCTGTAAGTGGTCCTGGAGTTATTTTTCGAACGTCAAAACGAATCCCAAATTACATGATATTTGCAATAAGATCACAAGCATGTGAACAAACTTATGGTATGCAGCTGTGTATGTGTTGTGTACAAATATACTAGCTGCCAAAAGAAACCCGACCAATCCATTTTCAAGATAATTTAAAAAACCGATTATTGATACTTTCAATTCAAGTTATTTGGATTTGTATTTTTAAAAATGTACTTTTTTATATTTGCAAAAACACGCTTTTAAAAACCCCGTCGATTTGCAAATCTCTTATACTTAGGCGAGATTTAGGCGAGATAGCAGAGAGAATTTTAAACTTGAATCCTGGGCATGTCCAAAAAACACGTTGAAAATGCAAGTTACATGTATGCACACCTTATATGTTTGAACAGCCACTATATAATATCTGTTCCTTAAGTTTTTCACAAGACAAATGCTGAACAAATAAATTACAAAACCAACTTTATCTGGTAAAATAATTTTGTTTGATGTTGAAAATTTGATGACGTTTCTTTTCCTTTTATCCAAACATTTGACAAAGAAAACCGTGACATAATTAGGTCGACCTCATATGGGACAACCCTCTTTTTGTCGTAAATGTACTGAAAAAACAATTACAAGATAAATAAAACAATGGAACACATTTTCTTTATTGCATCGACACTGAATATACTAATGTGAAGCTACTGGTTTTAATAGCGATAACTTTTGGATGGCAAAATTGGAATGACTAAATTCATCATGTAAAAATTAACAAACAAAGAAAGTAATGGAGAGTTAAAACACTCTAATTTAAAGGTCATTATCAATATACATGTATATGAGTGTAATTGTAGTTTCTGGCGTCTATTCCTTTATAACCAGAATAATTAATATTATTCTTACAGATGTTAAAAATAAAATGAATATTTTTTTCCAAACTAGGTCTCATGAATGCATTTCAAAACATAATTCATATTGCCCTTGGGGAGGTACAAATGCCCAAATTTTGCATATTTGAAACACCTTAATTTTGGAACCATTTTATAGCTTATGTGTGAAATAAACCTGCAACGCTCTGACTGGAATTTGCAGTTGCACATGCATTATCATAGCAACCGCAATCGACAATAAAAGTGAAAACGTCAAAATAGTAGTGTGTAACACACGTTGAGGTCTGTAGATAGTAAGGAAAACCACGGACCGTTATCAAGTATTTACGAATTTAAATATCACATGAACTAACAATATAAGATGGGTAAAAATTTACATTAAACAACTCATTTGTAATCTAACTGTCACTTTTGAAAAATAACTCAATTCTTATATTCGAAACCACAAAGTTCACACTCCCGAACACTGAACCCAACGCTCCGACTCCTGAGTCACTGTGACAGCGCTTATGGAGCGCTTATGTTAGGTGCTCTTATGACAAAGAACTGAGTTTGAGTGGTTCTATATTTTATATCATCGTATTCATTTTAAGTAAACTAAGGCTATGCATATCTATTTATCATTCTTTAAAAATCACCCAAATCAACGTACAACTGTAGATACATTCTGGCTGCATGTGCAACACATCCAAAGGCTGACGCGGTTGCGTTCGCGCGATGCGTTTCACAACCAAAACAAATTGGATCGACTCTCAATGGCTCTTCATTACTGTGTCCACCAGTTTATACTTAAGTACAGAATTGTTTTACCTCGGTTTCTGTCGGTTTATAAGTTGGATAAAACAAGACACTTGTGTATTAGCATAAAGTATACCACCTCCCTCTTATCAATAATGACCGCGGGCCATGTTTTATCCTATACTTAATTTCCTTCTGCGTTACATGACAAGTGAATTGTCCGAATAATGTCCCTCGGATTCAGGTCGATATAAACATATTCGCTCTTCGCGGCAGGATATTTTTGAAACGTAATTATTTAAGAACTAAGGAAATGAATTGTTTGTAAACTATCGCGTTTGAAACATAACCCTAGTATAGAACTGGTCTCGAACCAGTAGAGTTCATACTCTCTAACCCTAGTATAGAACTAGTCTCGAACCAGTATAGTTCACACTCTCTAACCCTTGTATAGAACTGGTCTCGAACCAGTAGAGTTCACACTCTCTAACCCTAGTATAGAACTAGTCTCGAACCAGTAGAGTTCACACTCTCTAACCCTTGTATAGAACTAGTCTCGAACCAGTAGAGTTCACACTCTCTAACCCTTGTATAGAACTAGTCTCGAACCAGTATAGTTCACACTCTCTAACGGCCGACGCCGACATTAGATATTTTACGGCCGCTTCTGTTGTTGCATATCCTTTCACGTTATCAGTCAAGTCAATGTAGCCATAGCTAGTTGCGCTTCATAGATTACCAGGTAGATAGATGATATCAATTCGAAGGATTAGGTTCTGGTTTGTCTTTTTGAACATTTCCCCGTTAGATTAGACATTTGTATTAACAGAAAAAGTTAAGGATTCCTTTAGAAATGGCGTATGCATTACCTTTTCTTCATTACAGAAATAAAACTAATTCAGAGTCTTATGATTAATGTATCTAAATTTGTATCTGAATATTTCTATGGTGTTTTCTGTGCAGAAAGCATTCACATTTCTTAATATTCTTGCAACTTTGATTGTGCTCTTGATTTCCAACCCGAAGAACAGAAGATGGACTCTGGATATACTGATAAATAAAGATAAGGACCACCGCTTAAAAACTCTGGTTTGCTTAGCTACATTTGATGAAATGTTGATAAATCTTATTGTCAGGGAAAATAACAATCTAGCATAATCATGCAAATATATTATATCAGAAAGATGAGACTGTTAGGGTTACAGGTAACAGGAAAAAGCACATTATTGACACCTGAATCTGGCCCAATATGGTGTATACCAACCGTGTATCATCCTGTCTCAGAGTACGAACGTTACGCTAACTCCACTAATCTGTACCCTGGGCTCAGAAGCTAGATTTGCTCGCGCGGCGATATGGCCAATCAAATCATTTTCTCGCCACTTCCTCGATAAAATTTAAACGAGAAAATGATTTGACTGGCTTTATCCCAAGTCGGGCGGCGCGAGCAAATCTAGCTTCTGAGCCCAGGGTACAAGATTAGTGGAGTTAGCGAAACGTTCGTACCCTGAGACAGGATGACCAACCGTGTGTATCAATACCAGGTGGCGTTTTAAAAAGATCAGTAGATGTTTCAAACGGAAAAAATATAGAATGCATGAAAAACAACGTCTATCAGATCAGCTATTCTTTCATAATTTTTATATATTTCTTTATTTACAGTTTTATTTCAGAAATACATAGGTATCAATCACACAATGTATTTACACAAGCAATAAATGACAGGATGACCAGAATTTGAAGAAATTATCATTTCAGGTGCACATTTGGCATCCTTGTAAAAATCATAGATTTTATAGACTAGTGTTTGGAAGGTTGGCTGCTTATCCGTTCATAACTTCACAAAATCACAAGAAGAATGCAGAGAAATTGAGAATGATAGCTATGGTGATATAATCGGCCATAAGTAAAAATTAAAACTTCCAAAAATAATTTTGGAATTCAATATAAAATAAGTGGTCCTTAACTTTTTACGATCAATATAGTAAAAGGCATGGCCTATAAAACCTAATTATAACTGTATATCATTATCTGGATTTTTATTTTTGAGAAATTATTTAAACATTAAGAAATATCTAAATTACGTAATGTTAACACATAGTTCTCGTTATATAACGGCTGCAAGAGAAGACTTGAAGAGCTGATTGTGAAATTAGCATGCAACAATATTCATACCAACAGCCTTCTCTAAGATCACCACACTATTATTCTTTCTGTCTGAAAGTCCAAATGTGATTCCTAATAATAATTTTTATCTCAAAAACATTAAAAACTAAAAATACACCAGACTTTTCCCCGTACACCATCTGATAAACGTAGTTATCTTTTACAGAATGCGTTGCTGCCAGAATATTTTGCTTTTCTTAAAAAGGCAGTAGCACGTTTTTTGAAAATTGTATATTTCAAATTTTTCACTCATAATTGTACGTTAGTACTTAATGTAGTATTGTGATAATGTCCAAAATCTCATTACACAAACCAATCATCCATAGTTAGAGAACACAAAGATTCACATAAAGACCATTGGCAGCAATTATTGTGTTATTTTTGGTAAGAAAAACGAACCGCATAGCTGAACTTAAATTATATATTGATTAATTACTGCTTCATTTAGTTTAAATACATTAATTGTCTTTCAATAGGAGTCATTAATTTTCATATTCCTGACATCACTCTATTTCCCCCCTAAACGTGCTATTGCCCCTTAAAGCATGCCATTTCTAAACTCCCTTCAAAGATTTTACAAATTCATCATCAAATAGAAATAGGAATACTCTAATTCAAATGATCAGATAATTCAATTAAGGTTTCGAATTATCTTCCATATTATCAAGGTATCAACGCTTCAAAATGCACACTAATTGTCTTGTCTGTTGTTAATTTGAAGGATAAGTCTTTAACATGGCTAATCTTGTTAATCAATCAGATATGTTGTATCTAATCGGATGATATACCTGGATGATCAAAGGCGGTATCTCGAGAGTAACAGGTGCTCGAAGCGCCAGGTAAATCTGCCGATATCACCAAGACGGTATATATATAAGGCGTTCTCTGTTCAACCTTATCATTTCTTCTACTTCCTCCAGCATTTACAACTACCTTCAGAAAATGTTCACCGTCGTAGTAAGTTCTGATTTTCTTATCGTAAAGTACAAGTATACTTTACATTTTGTTGTTTTCATAAATCCGAACATTTTAAAAATAAACACGTACGTTGCCTCTCAGTTGGGATTGTGATTCACTCGTATTGTATATGATAATATACTGAAATATTTAAATATTTCAACACGACACCAGGTAAACAGTGACATTTGATAGAAGTTTCTAAACATTTGAATATTTTCGTCATTCAGAACATCTGATCGGGAACTTCTTTGATTGAACTTGTAAGAATGAAATCTGATGACTTTATTGTCCAATCTGGTATTCAATATTACAGATCCTCGCTGCCTGCCTTGTTGCCGTCACCTCCGAGACTGCCTACAGATGTCAGTGTGACCCTTGCTGTGTAAGTGTGATGACGTCATTCTCTATATACATTCATTGAAAACTATACTATACTCATTGATTTAATGGAAACGATTCCAAAATGATCCTTAAATCAAATGAACATGGCCATTTTTCCAGTAACGATATTCATTATATTGATATGCAGAGTGGAAGTTTTCAATATTCAGAATTTATTTCATTAAGTTGGGCATATGTAGTTACATATGAATGGGCATTGCATAAGTTCCTCAAATGGAATGAATTATTTATTGCTCACATATGCTGCTAGGGCTAAAACCCTATGCTTTCTAACCTTTTAAACTAATGATATTAAGTTATATGTACTATTTTTAATAATGCTTAAAATTATTGGATTAAAAAAACGTTATGCACATCACTGTTCACTACTTTAATTGATTATGAAATTGTTCACTTTCATCGTAATATTTGATAACATTGTCTCAAATCATGCCCAGACTATGAACTGTACTTGTAACTGTAATTATCTTAATTTGGATCTACGTTCATCAAATTGATATTGTAAAAAATGTTAATAAAACTAGCAACACTTGGATTTGTTTTAGGATGTGAACTGCACCGCCCCGCAGGTGTGTCGTGTCCGAGGCAAGGATCGAGGAAACACTGGTGTAGCAACATGCATCGATATCCCTCACTCCAGTAAGTGGTTAAATCCCCTTTATGCTCTATATGCTCCAGAAAGGAAGCAAGTTCTTTACTCGATCTTTATTTCACATTTGATATGTTTCTCTAGCCTCGCTTTTTCCTTACTGTTGACTTTATATCGAAATCATAAATTATATAAATTTTTACCATTACTATGAAATGAAGGAAAAGTTATTTGGCATTTTTCAATGGGTCAACCCTGTGCGACCTGGAAGTCAAATACTCCAGCGAAGAAAAGTGTACTACTTCATCACCGGCTAAATTACTGCATCCCCTTAATGTAATTGTCAGCTTTACCGTGCTGTTTGTTTACCGGATATATAATATAGTATCGCTTTATTATCCTAAGTACATACATACATTGTCGGAAATTCGGATTGTGCCTAAGCACCCGGCAACCACAGTGCAGCGCCAGTTAATGCGTTGTTCTGCCTTTACAATGCTGAGTGTCAAGCAAGACAGCAACAACTCCCACCTTTTAACGTCTTGTGGTATGACGCGACCAGGAATCGAACCCCGGTCTACCGGGTGACGAGCGGACACTCTACCACTGAGCTATTGTCATTTCACATTTCTCCTAAATGGATGGCAACGGTCCCCAGCACTGACGATACAAACAACTTTTTCACTCAACCACCATGTCTTTATTATTGTTGCCATTTTCACAGCTGACTCAAGCTCCACGTATCTAACTCCCAAATGTTGTATGTTTCCAGCTGACCCCAGCTCGTGGTTGACCGGTGGTAACCCCTGTGGAACTGGAACCCCAGCTGTTGACCTCAACAACAAACAGATCGACTGTACAGGCAACCTGTTCCTGTGTCCGCTCACAACAACCTGCACCCCAATCTCTGCCAACACTACCAAGTCTGTCTGCTGCCCGGAAACCACCAACTGTGGTAAGTATAGTATAACTTCACAGGAGTTGTCCTCCCTGATGCTACATAATCTATTTTCAATCCACATCCATTCTGCTCCAGTAGCGTATTTGTTTCCGCCTATAGGTCAAAATATTTGAGCCATTGCATTCGTTCATTCCGGAACCGCTGAGCTAATGCATGTTGGGTTCGAGTCATTTCATTGGCTGGCTATATATAGAATTTAAACGAGGCTTTTACCGTGATTGAAATCAGGGTTATGTCGGAGCAAGGCTAAAACATATACGCTGATGTAGTATACTGGTCCTTTTGAGACGGTTAATTTGAAGACATCAAGATCCATATGTATTTATACCTAAAGAGCATGGATTTGTTTATTTATATGTTTTTTGTCGATCATTGAAATTACAACTCGTGAAATGTCACATTCCATGGCAAAATATCATTGATTTTTTTCTCGCGTTTCACGAAATGAAGTAAGTTTGCTCAAGTGGACATGACGTTTCAGTATGCACAATAGGTAGAGAAATAGAAAAAATACCAATTTTATCACCCTTTTTAGTTTTGGGTTAAATTCCCAACATGTTTCTTCAGCAGCGGAGATTCTGTTTTGCTTGAAATTGATTTACGGTTTCATGTTACAATGACATTGTGAGATGATTCAAAATTAAATTCTGATATTTCCAGAGAAAGTTGGTTCCTGCCCTGATGTTTGCAACAGTCTCGGCACCTGCAACTTGGACAGCGAGTGTCCCAGAAATGATAAATGTTGTTCCGTCCCCGGATGTGAGGGAAACAGATGTCTCCGCGTTGTGCATGTCGGGAAATAGGTCTATCTAGTATGCACTAGACAGTTGAAATAAAGCATTTACCGAAAATCCTTGTATTTATTATCATTTGTTTTTACGACGATGGTTGTATCTCCTTAGAAGAATTTAAGAGTTCTGATCGAACACCAAAACGGTTTTACACTGCACCGGAACCCCGGCGGTTGACCTCAACAACACTGCACTGAATTATGTTTATAACCATAGCACCGCTTCATTGGAGGGGCCTTAATATAAGGACCTCGGTGCTTGTTTTGCCAATCCATTCATGTATTTTCATGAATAAAATATGTTTAAATCGTTTATAACCATATTCAACACAACTCATCTTTACATAATAAATTCACAACTCAATTTATCTAAACAAAATTACAGAGAGAGAGAATTGTTTATCAAAGTGTCAACAGTTATACAGACAGACATTCACATGAACATATTTAAAAGTATAACATACGGCCAAATGTGACCTATGAGACCCTGTAGTCAGACATTACATATCTCACACGATTCATTATCACAATTTTACAATCAGCTGTACATATACCATTCTCTCCCCACAGAGGCAACTCAGTCATACCTGAATTAGCTAACTGGGGTATGACTGAGTTGCCTCTGTGGGGAGAGAATGTACCTTTACATGTAGCATATAAAAAATAACAATTTACCATAATTCGATATATTGATATATTTCGTTTGATGAGCAGTATTTAAAGACATCTGTCCTTCTCAACCATTTTGTCGTGAGAACGTGGGGTATATCATCATATGCATGTTTCAATAATCAGATTTGATATGGAAACCTCAAACATTTTGAAATTAAATCATGTTTATTGGATAATAAGGCAATTTGCCTTTGTATTATTCATAGCAAGCAACATTTTGATATGATCTGTATGAATTGAATCTTTGAATGTTATTTCCTCTATAAAAGAGCTTTCTTTATCATCAAACAACCTCGAGCTCAATTCGTGATAGTGAATAAAACACATGAATAATTTGAATAAAAAGGTAAATTAGCCTAATCAATTTCATGAAGTAGAAGTTTTATTGGGAAACAACATACTTTGACTAGACCTATAGTCATTTTTACATTTAACCCATTTATAGAGTAACTTTTGTTGAGAACAAAACATAATGGTATAAGAATTTTGAAAAAATGGGAAGCAAAATGAAACTTTAAATCAATGAGATGTTATTTTTGCATTATCTCGATCCACTGTATGTATTAATGGATCCGGTTAATCTCTTACCTCAACAACGACTGGACGGTAATTTGTCAATTATGCCATATCATTTTTGTTCGAAAAGTAAGTTGTGCATACATTATGCGTTACAAATTGTTCCAAGGGAGGCAACCCCTGCGGTTTAGAGGTCCTCAATCCTGTATACAAACTTGGATTACCTCCCTTTAACCACCAACTACAGTGCATTATTTCAAATTTATGAACTCGAATACATGGCATGCTTTGGCGCTTCTAAAAACTTTTGTAAAGCAAAGAGAGACGGACTTATTCTTGAAAACTTAAGTTTTCTCAACTCCACATATTGTATAATAGATTCAGTGGTTGATGCACATTATGCAACGTTCATGTTTGATTATATCGGAATATTATTGGGAAAAACTTTTATTTTTATTTTTTAAAAACCTGTTTTAGGAAGTATGAATCCAGAGTCGAATCTTACGCAAATCCGACGTATATATAGATTAAATACAGACTTGAAATTATCTATATAAGTGATTCAACTCGAAAAAAATCCCCAATTTCCAAGGTTCCACCATTCCAAAAAAAGTTTGATTGTGTTAAATTTCAAATAGATATACTTTGACAGTATTAAAATTAAAGATGTGTCCTTCGAATTTCCAGTTTAAAAGGAGTTAATTGGCAGCATTACTTATTCTGCTTATACGTAACACCTTATTCTTATTTATCCAACTTAAGCCCTTTTTACATGTGCACGTTTACTCCTAGGAGTATATTTACTCCTAGGAGTAAATATACTTACAGGCAGTAAACGTGCCATGTAAACAGCCCAAAACAGATTTACTTACAGGAGTATATTTACTCCTAGGAGTTAAATACTCCACCCCTAGAGGTAAAGTAAAAGTATATTTACTTTTACTCCTGTGAGTATCCTGTCATTTTCTATAGTATTAGCATAGTTGAATGATTAGGTTGAGGTAAATGACTTGCATTTATATAGTTTTTAAACACTACTAGTGTGTTTTCATCAATAATAACTTGCATTCAAGAGTATTCTTTTTAACTTGTCGAGAGCATGTTTCCTAATGAAGGAAATGTGGTTTTATTTTTGTGTCATTCTTTTAAAACCGAAAACCAGCTGCGTTCACTCCTTTTACACTAGAAGTTGATTGACCAAACAAAATCTATGGTAAAATTGTGTTAAATTCATCTCTGCCTCAAGATTTGCATTTCACACATTGAGTTTTCTATGAAAAAATATATTTCTACTGTAAGCAAATCATGATATACTTAAGGGTCCTTAAATTCCAATGGAACGTAATAGCAATTTTCTCAACGAACAATGAAAATAATGTGCTTAAATTTCCCGGCATTGCCTTATAATAGAAGGTAAGAGGCAGTCGCTGGATTGGAAGATGTGGATTTGTTGTTGAAATGTGAGAATTTGCGCTCAGCATGGGTTGAACATATCTAATCCAAGTTAAAGTTTGATTAAAGGCGACAGTTTACAATTTGAAGGGGTAAATATATGGGGGAAACATTGCCCGTTGAGAATTAAAACCTCCCTGTTGACCAAAAGAACCCGTTTGTTTACATTGTATCGTGTTACCTACATAAGCGAGGGAAAGTGTTGGACCCTTTGTAATATTTACTAACCACAGGGAATTAGGGAATGGGAACTGGGAACTGGGGACCCTGAAGTATATAGCAGAAGGGGTGCTAGGGTTTGGGATTATCTTCTGACAATGCGAGTCGGAACAGACTTAACTTGCATACAGGGTGGGGTTTTCTCCTTATTTGACCCTTTTAAAAGAACCTCAACAAGGGCAGACTCGGACACTTCCAAAAAGGTTATTTATATATAGATACGAAGGGAGTTATGATTTTTACTAAACGCTTAGTGAAATGAGAATTTAGGAACTGAATGTTTGAGTTACATTTTCGTGATATAAAGAGGATGCATGTATGCCAAATTTGGTGAAGATCGGTAAGATAGTTTTAGAGTATTGCTCCGGAAACGAATGGGAACACAAACGCAGACGCTGTACGTCATCATTATGTGTGTGGGATTTACACCGCGTCTCAGTTACCGCAATTGCGGCGTATCAAATTGAGCGGCAACGCGTATCTAATTCGGAGAAAAGGAAATCAAAATTGTGGACGACCTTCATGTCGACATGCCGGTGTCATTTTGGTAAATTGTCTCCTTTTCAATGAATTTGGTCCGCTTAATCGCAAACTTTTGCTAAAACTACAACACATACAGTAAGAAAACCTTTTCTAAATATTGCAATTCACTACAGTTTAAATATGGATCTTTAAGAAGAAACATACATATGAAAAGACGTTTCTTCCAAAATCGTACGTTTTTGATGTCAGGAAAATGAAAATAAATGGTTTCAATAGAAAGACGATTATTAATCAAATGTATAATGTAAAGTTCAACCATGCGATTCCTTTTCCTTACTCAATTTAAATTAAAAGTGTGTTCACACAAAAATGGTCGCCAATGGACTTTATGTGAATATTTATAATTTGTTCTCTGACTATGAATGATTGGTTTGTGTACATGGATTTTTGACACTATCAAAATAATACATTTAGCATTAACGTACAATTATCAGTGAAAAGTTGAAAATATAACATTTTCAAAAAACGTGCTAACTGAAATAATTTTTCCTAAGCAATGCCTATAGACATAACACTATTGCAAAGGAAGTGTGCTTTGTGCGAACAGATTAAGTTATGAGCATTAATAACCTTGCTGGTGATGTACATTTACCCAAAAATATAAGCACATAATAACTATATGGTGCAGTTAAAGGAAGAACAAAATGAATGAATTTGACCTTATAAGAATATGGGCTTTGAAAACTACCACAAAGGAAGTGTGTATTGTTATTATGTTATAAGCATGAATTGCCTTACTGATGATGTATATTTACTATCCTAATATAGGCATATAATAATTCTATGGTGTCAGATTGTTAAAAGGAAGAACAAAAATGAGATTTATTTGCCTAAACATTGAATATGAACTTGGTAAGCCTCTACAAAGGATAAGTTCACAAAACTGACGAACACAAAGGCACGAGAAGCGGGCGAGAGCGTCAGTCGTGAGTCAGCAATGTTGATGACACCAGACACCCCGCGTTACACAATACATTACATCCTATAGGTCCATGGTGTTAATCTCCATTGACGGTTATTAATGAGTATCAAATGGTTAAAGGGGCAGTAGCAGGTTTTTAGGGGGAATATAAGGTGATGTCAGGAAAATGAAAATTAATGGTTCCAAATGAAAGACAATTTATTTACACTAAATAGAACAGTAATAATTCAAATATATAATGTAAAGTTTAGCCATGCGATTCCTTTTTCTTCTACAAAATGAATTAAAGGTGTTCACACAAAATGGCCGCCAATGGATTTTATGTGAATCTTCATGCTTTGTCCTCTGACAATGGATGATTGGCTTGTGTAATGAGATTTTTGACACTTTCAAAATAACATATTTAGCATTAACTTACAATTTTCAATGAAAAAATAAGGATAAGAAATTATCAAAAAACGTGCTACTGCCCCTTTAAAAGAAAATGATTGAAGGGATGGGGAACTTTCGTTATGGTTGAAAACATTCTACCTCAGGTAACGGAGGTTATTATAAGTTGTAAACCCAAGAATATTTATTATAATTTATCATAATATTATTAGATACAATAAAGTAGTAAGAAATAAAAATTAGATGAGAGGCAACAGTTTGTTATGGTTGATGAGATTTTACTCTAGGTAACGGGGTTAATTATGATATGTGATTTCATAAGTGTCTTTACTAAATAAGCATATCAAATAGAGGGGAGATCGGGGTCAATTGTAACACTTTATACTTAATTTGCCCGAATTTACTACATTTGTCTCGGTTAAGGAGAAAACTGGTACTGCAATTTTGATAAACATTTCGGCTTTTATCATTTTGATATGGGTACCCTGAATGTTACAATATACCCTTTTGGACAATTCATAAGTAGTTTTGTTAAAAGTGAACAAAACCTTAGACTGTTGATATATATCATCTTCATCAACTACGGTAGAGAAAATGTCATTAAAAAAACTGCAATTTCAACAATTATATTCATCAAGTTGAAAATTGTGCGAACAGATAATGTTAGGAGCATAGATTGCCTTGCTGATGTTATACAGTATATTTACCAAAATATTTACGAACATAATAATTCTATGGTGTCAAATTAAACACTTAAATTTTATACCAGTATAGCTCAGGGTAACGTATCAATATATCAATTGCAGGTTTTAAAACACACTCCCTAGACAAACGATTAATTGTTTAGGTTCTTTAGGGACTCTGTTTATCAATATCCTAACACTAAACAAGAGGAACGCAAGGGGAATAATTTCACAAAAGTTAGACTCTCCTTGAACGTAAAGTTTTGAAGTAATCGCCCCTGTTGCAATCGTCCCGCGTTACAATTGACATACAAGATTTAGGGTGGGTGGAATTGTGTTATAGTTGAGAATATTTTACTTTAAATATTTGAGTTAACTTTCAAATGATACAAATCCTTATGTTGATGTTTTTATATATGTTGAAAATAGATGAATATAAAAGGTAAAGGATTAAAGGGGTGGTGATGCTATAGTTATGGTTGAAAGACAAATTGAAACATGATCAAAGTCGACCTATCCCATCTTGCTAGATAATATACAAGCAACGAAAAGATAAGAAACACTTTATTAATAAAAATATACTCTTACATCAAAAAGATCTTCAAAATGTTAAATGTGAAAATATAATACAATTTTAACTTTTGACACCCATGGTTCCCTGGTTCCTGCCGATGCTCGCAAGTTTCACCGCAATATTTAGCCACAATAATGTTGAAGGTTTAGCCTGAAATAACACTAGCAGTCGTGATATCAGTGAAATACATATGAAATACAAACATCATTTCAAGTGGAAAATGTTCTGACAATTATTATCCTTATCACAAAACGCTTTTAAAGGGGTAGAAGCACGTTTTTAGGGGTAATATATAAGGTGATGTCAGGAAATTGAAAATAAATGGTTCCAATTTAAAGACAATGAATTTTAACTAAATTAGAGGTAATTAATCAAATATATAATGTTATTATTATTATAAATAATATAATAAGTTCAGCCATGCGATTCCTTTTTCTTACACAAAATGAATTAATGAATTGCTCACACAAAAACTGCCGCAAACCCTATGTGAAACTTTATAATTTGTTCTCTCATAATGGATGATTGGTTTGTGTAATAAGAGTTTTGACACTATCAAAATAATACATTAATCAATAACGTATAATTATCAGTGAAAAATTTAAAATATAAAAATTTCAAAAAACGTACTACTTCTCATTGCACTAATAAGATTCTATTCACATTGCACCTTGCAGTTTCGCTCTTCGCTTGAGTAGATATTAAGATCAAATATACAATGTCAGACGTCATCCAAAAAGGCTCTTAATTAAAGGGGCAGTAGCACGTTTTTTGATAATTTTATATTTTAAATATTTCACTGATAATTGTAAGTTAATGCTAAATGTATTAATTTGACAGTGTCAAAAATCTCATTACACAAGCCAATCATCCATAGTCAGAGAACAAAGTATGGAGATTCACATAAAATCCATTGGCGGCCATTTTGTGTGAATACCTTTAATTCATTTTGTGTAAGAAAAAGGAATCGCATGGCTAAACTCTACGTTATATATTTGAATTAGTACTATTTCATTTAGTTTATCTACATTGTCTTTCAATTGGAACCATAATTTTCATTTTCCTGACATCACCTTATATTACCTATAAAACGTGCTACTGCCCCTTTAAAGGATCGCGTATCCAACTTCCATAAAATGATATCTTTCTGTTGTATGATTTATTTTGTGAAAGTATACTTTCTCTGACTCTAATTAACTTTCCTTTGTATTCAAACTTGGTCATTTAAATAATTTTTGAAATATTCGAAGCAAGTAATCAATATTCGTTATTTACCAACATATTTGCCAACAGAGCCAAATCGCTTCCTGTAATAGGCAGGTGATATAAGTGAACTGATTTCATCACCCGCATCGCGAATACAAAAGTCGGTTATAAAGGCAAATTTAAACTGGCATCAGTTAATCAAAGATTAATCGAGATAAGGTAAATACACATAATTCTTTCTAAACATGTCGAGTTTATAGACGAGTAACTTCACATTACCCGTCGGGCCTTGCACGATACAGACCGGAAGTGGATACCTGTGAACGTTTCAGTTGGCCGCTAGTCCGTCCATTGCGCATGCGAGTTTGTTTGCCGACTCTAAAACATCATTTTTCACTTTCTCTGGAAAACAAACACATTGAACAGTGTTTGACAGTGTCATGTTGTCAGGCTTGGATCGATTGGCAACGTCAATCTTCTAATCATTTCATCTCGTCATTTGAAACCCTCGACGCTTTTTGATTGTCGTAAATCCAATAGACCTTTTCTTTAAAGGCTAGATCGTTCTGTTATTTCCACGACAAGAAAAGCACGCATTTTCCAGTCAAATCAAAACAAATAGAAAACAAAAGTGTCGTTTTGATTCATCAAGGTATGTTTCCGCTTTGCACTCTAACGTACAAGCTCACTCAATTTGTTTCTGCTAGTCCGATATCTGTAGGAAACTGGCGCTCACATGTCTGTGATACGCTGTCAAAAGTTCCAATAGACCTCTCCAGATTCTATAGACAATATCAATGGCTTTCCTGGCGTTGACTTTATGGCGGGGAAAATTCGATACGTGAATTAGAGGCCGCTGAGCGTAAAATTGTTGCATGGTGAACGATTATTTCAAAACTCACGTTTTGACATGACCGTTTGCAATTGAAATCAGTCCCATGTCTTTGACAGAACGAACGAATTACAGGATAACATGGAAACGCACTATTTCTTTCAACGACGTTCTCTGACTTAAGTACTTTTGAAAATGTAAATACATGTATGTCTTAAAGGGTTTTTGAAATTTGGGAAAAGGTAAATGATGGTTTTAGTAAACGTTTTTCTATTGACGAGGGAGACCTTTTTTATGGACGTGATTTCAATAAATGGTTGTTGCTAAAATGTATAACATTGATCTTGTGGTAAATGGTAACTGAAACTTTTAATTTGGCCAAGTCTTCATTTTTAAATGTAGTTTCCTTCTATTTTATAAATGTTGACCATTAGATTGAAGATTTAGGAAAATATAAATCTTAATTCATCTGATGAGCTGTAAGATTTAAAAAACTTTAAAATCCGTAGAACATTTTTTTTTGTAAAAATTAAAAAAAAAAAAAAAATTGTAAATGAATGTTTATCCAATTAGTCACCTTCCAGATTGTTGATAGTTTTGAATAAAGCTATTGTATTCTAAAAAATTGCCATCGAGACACCTAAGTGATCCAAGTTATTTAAACTTCCTGAGGTCAATATTTTTTCGCGTTTCCCGGCTTCCCATGGTTGATTACCATCCACATTTTACTTAATGACATTGTCTCTCTTAAATGTTTGTTTTGAATCATATACGCTTTTGCCTGCTTTTTACAAGTATCATTAAAAACATATTTCTTGATAAAGAGTAAATGTCATGTCATTTGAATTGGATTATCTGAAATATTGGACTTGTATATTGTTCCAACTACAAAATGGAATGGAACCAATGTTTTATTATTTCCGCAACTGCGTCTACCTCATTTATTTATTGCCATCAACTTTCAAAATTTAAAAGTAATTTCAATTGTATATAGCAAAGCACTTAACAGGGCCTAAGCTACACGTTGTGTTAATATCTATGACAGGGTAAGTTATTGTTACGTGCTTGGCAAATTAACGCTCGTGTAAGCTTAGAAAGAAGTTACGGGATTGAGGTTAAATGCTATAAAGATTACGATAACTCACTTCCTAGATACTGGAATGAGAATCGATAAATTTCAAGGAACAAAACTGCAATAGAGACACGGATAATGTTCCAACCTAGCAAAAAAAACCAACAACCTATCAAATTAGAAAATCAAGCACATCAATAAAAATGTTAAAATACCTGGACTAATATACAATGTCATGTATATGTATTCATAACAAATTTTTATAAAGGAACAAGTGCATGCCATAATCAATGATGACAACCTTGCGTATTAATCTTAGCGCCATTGTGTATAAAATGTATGCTAAATTTCCTAAAATCTTTACTTCCTAATAAAGAATGATAATGCCTTCAAGAAAACAAGTACATGTAAATATAGTTAGCGGTTGTTTCAAGCATGTTAACGCCTTGGTACCAAGTGTCCGCTTCAAAATATATATACTTGTCATATGTTATAATCTTTATTAAAAAAATACCCAACTAACTATGATAAACATGAATATGTGTTCTTATCAAATCAAAATCAAATTTCTTTTGAATAAGACGAACGGTATGTAAAATTTGAAATTGGTAGAACTTCGATATGTTATTTCGTTATGATCTCTTTTACTGAGTGTCTGTCTGCCTGTCTGTCTCTTTACAATGTATCTTTTCCCCCTAATTCTCTCTCTCACTAAATGCTTAGCACGTAAAACTTCCAAAGAATTCAATTCTCCATTGAATTACCCAGATATCTAAAATTCCTAGTGGTAATTTCCGGACTTGTCGCAGTCTGAAAAGACACTTGTTACAGTTTGTCATCGGGTCCGTTACAATCCTCACATTAAGCCCACATATCTTCCTAAGACTTAGTGACGATTCTTGCCGCTAGAGGGAGCCAGGGGGAATTCTTGCGTTACAAAGCCATCCTTGTGTGTAACGTGGGAAATCCGATTGCTTGGACATCAGCAAGCAATTATGATTGCATATCAAGCAGGTTTGTGTTTAAAGCACACATGGCAGACAAGGAGCGCTTTCTCGACCCTCGTTGTTAAACATTGGAACATGGATTCTTGTCGCTTCTCCGCCAGGCGTCTTATACATTTGTCTCTAGTAGGCTTCTCTGAACCGTTATGTTATACATTTTTATTTCTGGAGTGCTGTTTTATATTTCAAAATGTATCAAAATATTAGTACATCTTTCATTATTTTTTGTGTAGAAAATCAAATGCTCATGATAAGGGATAACTAATCATTTGTGAATAGATAGTTACACTCGAATTTTGTTCAATTAATAAATCATTTGGTATGAATTGCAAATAATACATTTCAGCTGAACCAAGTCGCTATTTTGACTGAATGTTACTAGACATCATACCTACTGTAACTGTTTCATGAATATATGAATTGGAAGGTTTACACGTAGTTTGTCATCGAAGTATTGGAAAACTTATTTATTTTGTAAAAGTTTTAAGAAAATACAACAATATAGTTGAATGAATATTCTAAAAGTTTGCCATGCATATGTAAGTAATGAATATTGAATATGGATATTTTGACAATAGAACAATCTTGAGGAGATTAAATTTATTGATCTGTGTCTTAGATGAATAATTGCATTTGATTATGTTGTAATAATTAGAAAAGAAATATGACTCTATGACATATTCCCGCTCGAAGCAATTCGAGACACTTTTGCGAGTTCTTTTGTGTTTCGTTCATATATATTTGATGAAAAGGCGTTTGATACTTTTCCAATGTTTTGTAACTCGAAAGACATTAAACGATTTTGAATGATTAATAGTTTTCTCGTAATGGGGAAAATTGCTCTTTTATGAAATATGTTTTACAAATACAGCCATGTTAATAGTTTCTTAAAAACATGTGTTTTCTTTGCGACTTACTTTTCCCTGATTTTTTAATGAGGTCATCATAATGCTTGACTTGCACAATGAACATTGACATTGTCAACGATAAGTCGTTAACTTTGAAGTATTTCAGGTAATTACTATTTTATTAATGACCATTATAACCATTCACTACGGAAAATGGATTTTTAAAAAACCAGTTGAAATTAATAATCTAAAACGATGTCATAAAATATTTTCAATTTTTTTCTGAAAGGGAAAATTAATTTACTTTCAAAATTTGAGAAATACGTGAGCCTTCTATTCGAAGTCCTTCTCTTTGTGTTTGTATCTATTAACTAATCAATATATGGCAATTATCAGCGCTTGGGTAACCAAGCAATAAGCAGAGGAAAATAATAGAGGAAAAGGTCTGCATCAACCCTGCTCTTAACACGAATAAAGAAACTTTCCTCCGAGACAAGAGAGGGATAAAGGGGAGGTAACTCTTCACAGGATGTGGCGCGAGAAATCAGCAGTTTGTTATAACATCAAAGGGCTCAGTAGTCAGCCCTGCATGATCCCTCTCGTCATTTCGCAACTTCTATTGCAGGGGCTGCAGCAATTGCAGCGAGCTAGATTATATCCTTAAATTCAAATTCATCCGAGTAATTTTCTCTCGTTTTTGACGGCAAATGATTCCTGCGAACAAGTCAGCCTTTTCCTTTAGGACCATTCATCCGTAGCGCTAATAACAGTTTCAAAACTGCCTCTACCCGAGCAGCCTGATAAGACCTTTTCACAAACGCGTCAGAGCAATTTTTCGCATGGGGAGACTCAAGGGTGGAGATAGTCCTTGCTTATTTCGCAGATCAAATAATGCACTCGAAGCCTGACTGAGCGACTAAACGGGAACATGGCGGAACAATCACTGCGAAATGGGGGACAAAAGTGTGGGGAAGAGGTGACAAACCGAGCCAGCCATCTGGAAGAGCCCAGAATTATAAGGGCAGGGCTAAAGGTCAAGAGATACCTGACCAATCGCTTTATTAAATTCCCAATTATATCATTGTATGCCTTGTTAAGATATTAGATATACTATTTGAACGACCTTAGTCACTAAACTGTCATATCTCCAATTTATGTTATTCACTCTTAGGTGGAATCCTCTTGCTTTATACATTGTCTATTGGCAATATTATTTAGAGATATAAGTATTTGATTCTGTATAGTGACAGTAAATGAATGAATCATTTGCCATAAATTCGAAACCAACATTAATCCAAACATTTGTAAATTGTGTATTAGTTGTTTAATTGCAACCTTAGTTTCTTTGATGTTTGAAGACGATATAAAATGAAGTTGACAATTTTTAAACGAAGCTTAATATCACCAACAGACAAGGTACAATGTACTTACAGAAACAAATAATTGACACATAAAAAATCATAAAACTGCCTGTATCGCAAAATGAAATAATCTACCCAGTGACGCCAACGTTGAAAGGTATGTTGCCTATTGACAAAGCAAGTGTTGTCAACCTCTCCTATTCAGGGCTGATTTGATTGGAAGCTATAGCTGGAGGGATGTAAACTCATCCATGCTCCGGTGTCATGTGTATTGCAGTGTTAAGGCAAGAAGTAGGTGAAACCAAATTTCCACAATCCAATGTTTCTTCAGCAATCCGAGATACAATAGGTGTGTTCATTCGGAAGTCTTCCCAGCAAATTTCTCCCTGAGGGAAAGAGTGTCAAAGCTTAACTAATTGAAAAAGGGACTACATTGCAATAAGGCCAGAATCTCTCCTGGCTGACAATCACTGACTTCTCAGGCCATGTCGAAATTATTATACCTAAAGAATGCAAAGGGCAAACAGTGATCCGGCTTGTAAAATGGAATCAACCAGGGACAAAGGTGACAAGGATTTGATTGGCCTACATTATAAGGTGTTCTAACTAGACACCAAGAACTCCAAACAAGACAGACTGTGCCACTCTGGCTTTTCAATTCCTCTTTCATTCCTAGAAGTAGTTTGACAATGTGAAACTAATCTTCTGGAGAGAAGTATTTCCATCGCTAGAGGCTGTTGCTTTCATTTAAGCAGTTGAAGCTGAGTCTGGTTGAAACACGCCTCCCAGGACTAACCTCTGACTTAAGGTGAATTGAATAAATAACTATTTGGAAATGTTATACACCTTAAGAAAATTATTAAATTTACATAATAAACTGGCAGAGGGCGTTTGTTTGCAGAAGACTATTCGAAATTGGCCAAAGGAAACATTTCTCTTTCTAAAGCAAACTTGCTTGTTAATGTACAATGCCGTCTTGTGAATCATCATTTCGTGTTGAAAATTGTACTTGACATAATTGTTATCCCACTTTCCATGAGAAGAAAAAGTCCCTGATCAATGACTTAACACCTGCAACTAGTTGATGTTATGCTTTGATGCTTTCTGGCAAAACTCTGCTGTGAATTGAAGATATTATTTCATTGAATAAATGTTATTTTAGCCATAAGGTAAGGCATTGTTAATGTGTTGTTCCTGGGGCAATATTTCAAGTCAACTGCAACTAATTGAATATATTCATATTTCCGTAACTAAATGTTATATTTAAAAGCATATCAGAGATTTCGCAGCAATGTTTTCTTTTGTATTGTGAATTTAGATAAATTCAGTCCAACAACATAAAGTTGAGTTTTCTTTGAATTAATGTTTTACTAACTTAAAGAAAACCGAACGTACACTCCATTCATGTTGTTCGATTGTAGAAGGTTTTGGAGTTTGTTACTATAACATGTTTGTAGATAACGCCAAATTACTATTGATGTTCCTGTGCAAGGGCAATGAGTTGAAAAGGAATTGGGAAATAAATGCTGTTTTTACATTTAATTCAAAAGTCTTTAAGAAATAATTTAAAAATAGTACTTACCTATCTATCACATTCTATATTAAGAAAAAAATATTACCGGTCGATAAAAACATTATTAACCAAAATAAGGTCTAAATAAATGAATTCAACAAAACACTTAAAATATCATTCTCATCACAATTTTATTAAATTTTAGCAGACACAGTACATAATGTGCCTCACAAATCCTAATTAGTTTTGATTAAAGCCATTCTGTATTTCCATTTAATATATTCTAAAGCCATGTAAGCTTAATATATTTTCGACAATATAATACCGCATGGACTAAGACATCTTGACGTGTAATCATTTGACAAGAATTCGATTATTTACCGTTATGCATAGTTGTACACATATTTGTAAATACTAATGTTTCAACAAGGTCGAATCATGTGTATACTAATGTAATAATTTCTTGTTGCAAATCATGTCAAGTCTGAAAGAAGTTCCCTTATCGTGTATGCTTAATTGCGCAATAGCTGTTACCAAAATTAAAACATGTATGGTTGTATGTCCGACTGATCACGGCCTGTCACTTCGGGTTTATGTACATCACACTTGGTTACATAAATATTGTTTTTGAAAAGTGTGTGTTACATTTTTTTCATGGGCAAACTACAGCTGATATCATTTAAATGTAAACCTCAAATAAAATATCTCGAATCCATATACACCAATTGTGTACCATTGGCAAAATACAGCTGATATCAGTTAAAATGACAACCTCAAATAAAAGATTTTGAATCCATATACACCAATTGTGTACCCTGGGAAAAATAGAACTGATCATGATATCATTTGAAATGTTAACCTCAAAAGATCTCGAATCCATATACACCAATTGTGTACCATTGGCAAAATACAGCTGATATCAGTTAAAATGACAACCTCAAATAAAAAATCTAGAATACATATACACCTATTGTGTTCATATTCACACTTTGTATAAGAGGGAATAAATCATAGAAAAAAATCTCGTAATTTTCGATCTTAAAACAATACAATGTATAAGCCTGTGTATGAATATCAAATACTTGCCGAAAACATGTTCGAACAGAATTTTGACGGGTTCAATATAACATATATATGTCAGTTAATACTTTTTCAAGGCTTGTTTGAGCTGCAGATTTGTCAAAGAGGCGAACCTATTGACATTTATAAACAGAAACGACTCATTTCTCTTACAACGTTGAAGTGAGAGACATTCCAACAACTTACTAGACTTTCTATACACAAGTTAATCTCCGATTATAGAGCGAAAATCAGGCTTAAAAGCCCTGGATTGGCCTGATCGGGTCACAGACGCCGAGGGGGTAATACTTACATATTTACAATCATACTTTCTTATTTACCATTATACTTACTTATTTGCCATTGGACTTAATATTACACCCCGTGTATATATTACTGTGACTCGTGTCATAAGCATGGTGTGTTAAAAATATAAATATATATATAATCGTGAAATATGTATTGCTTCGGTATAACTTACACCCTCACAATTTTACTTTTGATAAATCTCATGAAATAAATATACATATATGAGTTTGATAATTGCCTGTCCCAGCGTCATAATTACTAGCTGTTTATTTCCTTGTCTTTGTCTTCTAAGGAAGTAAGAGAGGTTAAACCCATTCCTTTTTAGATGGGTTCACCCTCGTTTTAATTGTACTCAACGCTTTCCATGGAACAATACTAAAATGACCACAAGTCAGATCAGAAGAAGCAGAAATGTGGCACCTTACATGCATGTTACCATATTCTCCATTTCAATGGCTACAATAATTCCAAGTACAGGAAAACAAAATACATTTCGCAAATTGTAAATATCATTACATTTTAAATGTTTTAATTAATATCTTATATCAGTTGTATCATACGTGTCAGTATTAACACAGAACGTCGCATTCTTTTCATGATTTTTGATTGAAATGTATTTCATTTATGAAGAAAAGCATGAGAAAGAATTTCCCCAACTAACAATACCTTATTCAATATAATGTCATTCATCCTTTTTGCTTAAACTGACAACCACAAACGCTTTTATTGATTAGATATCAAAAATGATAAAAAAGACAAATATGATTTTAATAACATGTTTATTGCATCATACGTCATATACCAATGTCACAGGTGGTCCCGTGTAAAGTAACGTGTTTATTTACAGCTGATTGTGGGCGCCATGTATTGCACTCGCGAAGTTGTCCATAACAAATTAACACACACAGACACATGTACATAACATAAACAGGTGAGATTCAGTACACACACAGGGAGTCGAGAATTGAACATCGCCATGTCGATTTCAGGGATTGTTAAATGCATTATTTTCAATTCTAATCATTTAAAAGAAGAATAGGATAAAAAGTAGAAACATATCAGTTTGATCAAATTATCATTTGAATTTAACAAAAATAGAATATCTTATCTAATATATTAGAACATAATAAACACTTGATGGAAAAGTTGGTAACGCTGTTAGGAGAATTTACAAATCATGATTCACCTATCAATGAAATATTGAAGAAATAAGACATTTTTCTAGTTGAGCATAAATAAGATAAATAAAGGTTTAACATTCTTGTTACGTGTACTTTACATTTTCAGCATGTGGTTTTGATAATGTATACAATGTTCCTTGTATACTAACAATATAAAACAAAATGAAAATGAGTCAAATGATAATATTTTTTACATATTTTGGTAGGATTTTGTTCTCTATGTATATCTTCAACATTCTTAGAACATAACCTCGTTTAATTCTCAAAAGTTAACTTACATAGTATATGGTGGAACGTCAAAAGGCTTTAAAGGTGCTTACCGTATCATTTCACATTTTACCTATTTTTCAATACAATCGGGAATTCAATAACGGCAAATAGTTTCTAAAAGTAAAACATTTTGTCAATTTATTCTTTATCTAGGCGGTGAATCCTAAGCACTCGTGAAATATTAACAACTAAAACAACAATAGGCCCTGGCAATCATAAACAATAAATAACAAATCATCAATCATCAAAATCGTTGAAGCATAAATCATAATAAAATAAGGAAATAAGCACTTTAATATTCTATCATAAGGTTGTTCTTGCACCAAGATAAATTGAATGTTACCGCTCTAAGCACAGAAAGATCGTGGTAACATAATGACAGTAAAGGGAACGTTTAAAATTATTATTTGAAATCATCTTAGATTGGCTAAACGTTTGGATAGGTATTTCGTTTGTGATTTCATTAAATTAACATTATGAAAGAACTGAATTTATCATGAAATAATAACATAAATGAGATTTTCCTTCGGATTAGGTTAAAAATACCCTGTTCATATTTTCCCTTAAATAGAATAAACATTAAATCATTTAAAGCCATATCACTTCAAATTACAATCGGTAGCACTAAAACCTGGGGCGTTGTTCATCTGGGCTCAATCAGACATGAATAGCAGAGATTAAGGATTTCATTTTATCAGAACGAATCTGCTTTTTTTCTGAGCAAATATTCTCAATATCATGCTCAACAGGTGAGCCAACAATTAAGCAATAATGACATGCGATAACGTTTGCATTTGAGTCGGTCTCAGGGTTGGCGTTCTTTTGTGGCTGTGTTTAAAACCCTCCTTAAACGGTTTCTATAACACAAGTCATCTGGTGGCTAAAGATGCCTTCACGTACCTCATTTTACCTGATAGCAATATCAAAGAAGAAATTGACTTTTTGTCATGGTCACGTAAATCTCAGGTTACCGGATAAGGATGAAATTTCTCCCGGGTGTTAGACAGTTACCCCGACCCCGGTCTAGGCACGAATAGGGGGTCAGGTACCCTCCCAATGCTGACATCCCTAACAACCAGCCAGGGCGGGGAGGAAACCCTACCCCCTCAAACCCCTTAGTGAAAGGTGTCGACAAGTTTTTCGCGCTGATAGGGTGTCAGAGGTGTTCTGAGGGCCGCCGTGGAAAACTAATCCATCTCCCATAACGCAACATAATATGACTATCAGTTATGGTACAACCTCTTCAAACAATCTCTGCTAAATTCAAGCGACAGCGGCCGACTGTTCTGTTAAACATGTGTACACGAAGAGGTAATTCTATATTGAACTATTGGTATAGACCAAGCCGCTAAGACGTAAGGGATAAATCACATGCGAGAGGGTTATGTGCGCTGAACCTTACGAATTTTGCAGGGCTGGATAGACATATCTGATTCACCAAATGTAATCATATAGTAAATCTAATGCATTATTTGAAATAAAAATGTCACTTTTTGTTTTCGGTTTTCTGTGCCTTATTTGATGATGTTTGGGACCGAGGCCCAAAGGTCATGGGTATTTTCTTACGAGGTAGCTCAAAACTTGATAAATTATAAGCAGTAATCACAGACGACTTGCACCTAAAGACCTGCCGATATATTGTGGTATGGAGTGACTTGGCAAAGTTTCCCATAGTGTCTTGGGCATGTGCCCTCAATCTAGACTACATGTACGACTTCTCTATTTGACACCTTCCAATACATGATTAACATAACATTTCATCTTAGCATGCAACAGTGTTGTGTCATCACAGACAGTAGCTGGGTCTTCGTCTTACATTCATCGTCTTTCAACTTCATGAATTTGTCAAAAGTCTGATGTCTTGACGTTCCAGGGCATGGTAAGTCACCCATCGACCTTGACCTTAAATAAGGTCACATGGTGTTTGGGATTGGTAATCTGATATGGTCCGACGCCCATGGACATCTTGGTTTTCTTTCTTCCCTTCTTGGTCTGAAGAGTCTGACCTTGACCTTGATGTTCTGAGGTATCTGATGCCAAATGTAAACCATGACATTACTTGATCTCACGTTGCCACGTCTTCAATCTGATCAAGATGCATTAGTCAACGATCAACATTTCCAAGTGACCTTGATACCTTGACCTTCAATCATAACAAGTCTTCCTACATCACAAACGATGTCTTGCATATCAGAAGTCACTAGATTTAAACATGTCCACAAGAAGACGCTCTATGGGAATCTGTCCTATTGTCTTTCGGAAGAAGATTTCTTCAATTGTTACTGAGGACACTGAACGGAGTGATGGAAGCAAGAGAAGAAGCTTGCCGAATCTGAAGGGTTGAGTGGGATACGCTGTCCTGATGTAGTGGTTGAGTGTAAGCTGTGCCTGGTCCTGCAGTGTAGCCACAGTGTGGAACTCCCGCAGAGTCTTCATCTCAGAGTTGTTGCTAGGGAATACTGCAAAATAAGCAAAATGTCTGAGTGTGCAAAGTTCATAGCCTCAAAAGAGTGATATTATATATAGAAGTTGATTAAGGGAAATATGGTATAGGATTGATTCATTATAAAAAAGGAGCGGATGGGCTGGAGCACCTGTTTTAAGCGAGTAGTTGATATCCTACTTTCGTCTGATGTATTCATCTTCCCGTTACTCCCTTCAATCTGCCTCAGGCTTTCATACAATGATTTATTTAAGCTATATTATACTTTTAATGGCTACACTTTATAGTTTTTGCAGATATGGGTTATATATTTCATGAAATTTTATTTTTCTAAAAACATGTAGTGGGAGGTTTTGATTTTTTTATATCTCTTTACAACAGGTTTTATTTGATAATATATTTTTATTTGACCTTATCACCAGAAACACTGAGTGAATGATTTTGATAATAAGCTGTCGTGTTTGTTTAAAGTCAAAAATTTGATTTTGGGTCTTGTCAACTAAAAACACTTCATGCACGAAACTTTGACGTAATGGAGTACAAAAATTAGCATAGATCAAAACACTTTCAATACACAGCATTTTCCTCATGTCGTTTTGATTGAGATAGCCATCATTTATCCTTCTATGAAAACGATGAAATGGAAATTTAAAAAATATATAATTGTTGTCAGGGAGACTCATGTATTTCCCCTTTTCAATAAAATAATTGCTTTAAGAAACAAGAACAGGCGTTAACATTCATTCTCAAATCATCCTCTTTACGTCAATTTTCCTTATGTGTAAAACAAATTTATCCTCCTCGTACCTGATTTGAATAGAACGATTCCTTTCAAGCAGGCATATTCAGTAGGATCAACTTGGATGGCCTTGAACTTGGCAATGACATCTTGAAGCCCCCGTAGTTCGGTCATCAAGGCAACAATCTTGTCAGGGGCGGTATTTTCTGCTGTGAAGCCTAGAATAAATAAATATATGATGATTATATGTTAACGTTATGTTTTCCGATATATTTTTTTTTCATTTTAAATGAAAAGACTTACAAACATATTGCAACAAGACATAAACAACTCACAAGTAAGTGCAAGAGTTCCATACTTCATCAATGCGATTCGATATTGATAAAATAAATGTTATTTAAAGTAGCATTCTTGAAGTGTTACACGTACGCTTATTCATATGTTTACTTTTGAAATGAGAGGGAATTGTCGTTCAATATGTTGCATACGTAGTATATCAATTCGCCTAAAACGTTCAGTTTCAAATGCGAAACATTGTAACCAGCCAATTCTTGGAAGTAGAATTTGATTATGTTCTTCGATTTCCCGACTTGTGTAATAAACAGGAACCAGAAACAGATAGAAATCAATGCCCTTGACATACTATGTTTACGACATCAGTTCCGAAATCAGAATATCGCTCGTTCTTGCTCGAGAGAAATATCAGAATATCGCTCATTTTTGCTCCGGGGAAATATCAGAATATCGCTCGCTCTTGCTCGGGGGAAATATCAGAATATCGCTCGCTCTTGCTCAGGAGAAATATCAGAATATCGCTCATTTTTGCTCCGGGGAAATATCAGAATATCGCTCGCTCTTGCTCGGGAGAAATATCAGAATATTGCTCGCTCTTGCTCGGGAGATACCAATATTTTTGCACTAACGTCGTAAAGATAGTATGAGAAATTTGTCTTTAATATATTTACCTGCAGCTGATATAAGAGGACCTGCATCCAGAGGAATCTGGAACTGAGCAGATCCAAGGACAAATAACTCTCTCCAGCTCTCCTCCAGGAGTAGGACTTGGTCCCGGAAGGGCAGACTGAGGAATGCTGGGACGGATTTGGCCCATTTGACTGCCATGAATAAGAGCCTGGCAGCAGCTTCACAGACTGCTTCAGGGTTGGAGAAATAAGCTTGCATCATCTCGTGGGGGTACTGTAGGGAAGCATTTGGGTTTGTTAGTTAATACAGATCGTCAGTTATCTGATATATATGCATAAACTATGAGAGGAGAGAGAGCCTTTATGCATATGCCCTACAATTTACATAACATCGCGTGTGAAATGAGTTGTAATGTTGGTTTACAGAGGTGTCGGATTAGAGGTATCTTGCGTTAGCGATGTCAATGATTAGAATCATTAACGACACTTCTTTATTTTTTCCCAATATGATTAATTCGGTTAAATTGTTGTAATTGCTTTTAAGAAAAAGACATTACTCAATGATAATCAAGTGTATGTAGGATAAGGAAATTCTATATTTTTACATCGGATATATTTGATCGAAACACATTTATCAAAAGCGTGACAGCTTGATGCTTTCTTAATAATGCAAAAACTAACCACCTATCTATCTATCTAAAGCCTAAGAATGTGTTTTAAAATAGCATGGGGTCCTTTTCTTAAAGTGTTCGTAACATTTTCACTTTTAATAGCCAGTTATAGACATTGGTTTTAGAATATCAGAGGGCCGAACATTTTAAGAATAGCAGACCAAGTCAATCAAAACAACGAAAGACTAATTTCCCCTGAAAGGTATAACTTGCGCCAGTCTCTATCACTCCCTGGTTGAAGCCTTGTTGCATTTCTTAACCTTTCTGTGTCAGCTCTTATGTTTACTGAAATGATTTTCATTCTATGCCGATTAGGCTAATCACAAATTTTGATGGAATGCAGCAAGGCGGATACGGAGACCGACGCGGACTGATCCTTTCAAGGGAAGTTGTTAACAGATAAAAAGTAAGAGAATTTTGTACAAAACTATAATCGCGCACCTGTGCCGGTTTGAAGGTTGATACCTCTGTACCCATCTTTGGGACAGGTTGCATGATCACCCCAGGGGTAACTGGACCGGAAGTGGGCGGGGGGTCAACGGCGGAAACCGTGATCCCGTCGTTTACGTGTTCGTAACCTACGTATGCAGGTAGAAAAGGTGACCGGTACGGATTAGCAGCCAGAACAGTTCCGAGTTCGCTTGTCTCCTTGAGGTACATCGCCACCTGGCGGCGGATTGTCGAGTTCCGGGGCCCTCGTTCGTGTTGGACAGCTGTAAAAAGGGAGAGAATTGTTATAAATATGATATTGTGAACCAAATTGTAATAATCATTGAGCCATTATTAAAATTGATAGTATGCATTGCATGATAATCAAAACAAATATTGTAATTTGGCATTTACATTTGGCATCAAATTTAGCGTTTTAATTTTAATCATGATTATAACTTCGTCTTGTATAATATCGTATCAATCGTTGAGCAATAATCATTATCAATAGTATGCATTGAGTAGTAATGAAAATAAATATTGTTTTGAATAATAATGATAACTGATTTTGTGTTAAAATATATATCTAATATTGTGTAAGAAATTATAAAAGATATTGAGTATTTAATGCTAATCATGATTTCGTCTCGTTATTTTTAGTTTAGAGTGGTGTTTATGATAAAGAACGTGTTATAAAGTTCTAAATATTTTACTGTAAATGCTTTTCATGTAATGCCCATTGTTTGATATTTGATGATGCCATGATACTGTATTGTCAATTTAGATAACATCATTATATCAATAAAAAAATTGTTTTTGCAAATGATGATGGAAACATATTGACCTTTGAACAATTAAAGAATAACACATTAATGTTGATTTTCTTACATATCAAGATGCTAAAATGTGTGATTCAATATTTCTAATAGGGACTTAATGTTCTTAAAATTCATGAAAATCCTGTAATTATAACAATTATACTTATGTAATTAACCCTGTCAACGAAACACCATACCAATTAATCTACAATAAAAAAAATACAAAACGTCGTTAAAAAGACAACAAATTCGAAATCAATGCCGTCAACATGTATTGTGCAATTCTATTATCTGATGCATCAACATGATATGTCATTTGATTTTTTTAAATTGCATATCAAGTTGTATTACTAAGCCTTTTCAATTTTTAAGATGCCTTTGTGAACACAGGGTACGTATTTACATATTTCACACCTCATGGGTGATCCTACATGAATAGACGGAAAAGTTGGAGATTAATTTGTTCAGACGCTGGTGGTATGTTGATGAATTCCCTCTATTGTATGTTTGACAGTATGTGTAATGTCAGTGAAGCATAAATATGACTCCTAGAGGGCACGCCTAGGATTCATTACTCAGAAAGTAAGTCAACACTTCACTATATCTACATTAGCCTTGGTCTTATGCCATTGCTTGAAAACGGTGTAGGAATCTATACCGAAACGTCTCTACTTTCTTCAATAAAGAAGTTGATCATCCATAAAATGCCTTCTCTTCTTATGCCAAGAGGCTTAAACATACGAATATAGTCAGTTAGTCGAATACGTAGTCAAATCTACATTAGCGTAGGTTTTATGCCATGTATAATATAAACTTTTCAAATATGCCAAATATGCATTTACCTAGGTTTCATACCAGGATATATTTGCACTATTGTATAACTTTATATATAAGTGAACATTTCGCTTTGAAATAATACTAGAGAACTTTCGTCATCAACGAAACCTGTAATTAAGTAGGGATTAACGAAATAGTAAGAATTTACTGAAAATGTCTTGAATTAAGACGTATTAAATCAAGAGAGGGCAAGAACTTGATGAAATGATACAGCATTTACTGAAAACGTCATCACCTAAACACGTATTTAATCACCAGGGGGCTAGGGCTTGATGTGTTGAAATGTGGACTCGTTCTATGTATCGAGCCAACACGACTTTCACAAGGTTCTATCCGTGTCAGTGTTAGAGGGGTATAACAAGCAATTAAAGGGATATAGGAAAAGATACTCATGTCTTAGGACAAACAACCAAGCACTGCACGACCCGAAAAAATTATTGACTCCAGTAGGTGTCAAGATGAAAACTGTGGATAAGTCTTTGAGTCAGAGACCTGAAGCAGGAGAGGCTGTGAAGGATTTGTAGCTTGGCAGACGTGTCCTTTCCTTCCATATTTACCTTGGTGGCCCTTATAGTCTTTCTCTACATCGCTCATTCAGTCACCGCAAATACCCTGTAAGGTGCTAACACCAGCCAAATCATACCCTATATCGTATTCAGAAAAATCAAAAGTTTTTCTGTTTGAAGAAGCATCCTCTATCCGTGCCCATGTGCTAATCAAACACACATCCTCTAAAGCTCGTCCTGCTGAAGCCGAATGACAATGTACAACTTTCAAAAGACTTCTTCACAATAGTACGGACTGTTTGATTGGCCGACGAGAAGGACCATTTTAGACTTCAACCGGGAAGAGTTCTAGAGGGAGATTTTGTGTGTGCCCACAAGAAAATTGGGGGATACAGGTATTTTGTTTATGCTATGTATTTATACAGGTGGGGTGAACAATGGCCGTCTGAAAACCCCCAATAGAAGCTTTGACACCCTTAACCCTTCCTTCAGATGCAGTGAGCGCTTTGACTTATAAGAAACCCACGTTAACATGCATAATAAAGTAGTCAGTTTTCTCTTACTTTTTGTATGTTGACATAAGCAAGATAGTCGTATATTGTAAACAAAGTGATTTCATTTGCGTTTCTTAGTATGTGTTTTATTTTAAAATATCAGTATGTTTAGAATTCGCATTGAAGGAGAATATATGAACGTTGGAAGTAGAAATAAGCTTTGGATAAATTTTCCTTTCGGTGTTGATATTTATTCAGCATGGATTTTGGTTTGTATTAATAAAACACTAAATTTTGTAAACTCGTTTACAAATGATTAATACATTTTGAAATAGAATTTTAACATGTATTTTCATTTGCTTTTCGTTGTTTCTTTATCAAAGATTTAAAAGATATTTCTTTGACTGCAAAATTAATAGGAATCAGGTTACGCTTAATGTGATCAAATCAAATCAAGTTAAGTTTGTGTATTTGAATGGGCAAACATACATTTTTCGCATATTCAGATGTCAAAATTTGGCGTGACAATTGCTAAGACATTTCCGTAATCCTTATATTGAGATTCGCATTACAGTCATTCTGTACCATAAACCGTAAAATTTGAAGAATGTAAGGGAGCTAATTGACAAGAGCCCCCTACTTCCGAAAACAACTCTGTTATCATAAGATAACATTTCATCCGTGTCAGAGAAAACGTCGATAATTCCAGCAATGTTAACACGAAATATTTCACTGACCGGGGGTAACAATGGTGCTAAGAGAGAGACAAATGTATCATAAAACTGGCAGATTTTACCCCATCCTGTCCCCACCCCCCGGATTTATCATCCCTGCCCCCTTGAGCATAATTGCGCTTCCACAGGTTAACTACGTGCTTTGCGATACACGGAAGCTCCCTCTACAATAGTCTGGTAATTGACTAATCAAATGGTTGAACGCAATTCCGATCAGGTTACAGCTTTAACATTTGGCCCTATCGTCTCTGTTTGGCCATTGCGGGCTTATTTGTCAGCCGGGCCCTTGCCGATTGCCGCGAGTCAATTAATGCTTCACGTACGACCGTGCAAACGGGCTCTCGTGGAAGTTCGTTTTACTCTTCTTACGACCAACCATTGACAAGGGTCTCATCAAATTTGAGAACCTCATTAAAAGTTGTTACTTCGTGATCGACGCATTATCAGCACATTAAAGGATCCCCGGCTTCGCCCCTCTAACCACAATGGGCGGGCGTCTGGCACATGATTGGGCTAAGAAGGTCTCCTTGCTGTATCACTTTCTTTAAAGCGTTGGTCAATCCCTTCAATTTGGGAGCTTTTTAATTCAATTTTGAATTTGCGAACGATATTTTATTGATAATAAAAATGACGCGTCGATTCTTAAGCCCTTTCTTCGATCATTTGACACCTTTAGAATTAAATTCTAATCGATGATTTTACTTTTTGTAATCTTTTATATTTTTGATTGTTATAATATAATCTCACCCACGAATTATTAAATAATTTTATTGTTTGAATTAGTCTTATTCATAGGTTTTGGACACTCATCTTTCTGTAAACACACCACCCAGCAAATAGCGAGTGAAGAGCACAATTAAAAAAAAGACTTTGACTGAATTCCATGCCATAATTTAACAAGAAGCCACATGACAAAACACTGTAGACGCTTTCCTTCAGTTCTAATGTGCGTGTCGTTCAAAGCCATTGCTATTTCAAAAGTTAAACTTTTACTGATCCAAATATCAATGTTGATAGCATACTTAACACAAGCTGATACTCTTTGAGAAACAAAAGATACAATTTTCATTTTCATGCGGGTCCATTTGATTAAAGGGGCGTAGAAAAATTATCCGCGTTATGTTATTTTGAGGAACAAAAAGAGTAATATTGATTGATGAATACTAAAGAATACATATTTGAAATGTTCTCATAAGTCCCGTCCCCATCCGTTGATGTATAGTATGATTTATAATTGATTCCTTTGGCAAGTCAGTTCAATTATCAACATTGATAAAACCATTACAAATAGATGAAAAAGTGCCATTAATCCATTGTCATGATTCCATCACAATGGTACTTGTTAAAAGTGTCAAATGTTTGTTTTGGCGAAACCATTTTCTGGAATCTAATTGTAATAGGTGTGATATACAAAAACGATTTCTTTGCTCAATTATGCTGGACGAAAAACATAACGCTGTAAATGCACTACAATTACTTAAATCAATTGAGCCAATGCCAAAACTTGGTCCAATCACTCATTATTGGAATAACCATGGAGCGTTTTATTTGACTGTAATGTCAAGCAGACGGGTAACTCGACCACAATCGATAACATATGAAAGGTCATAAACCCACTAATGCGTTAAAAAGCATCATTATCTGCGACAAAAATTGGGGAAAAGTCTGCAGGGGAAATGGGACGCTTGGGGAGTTGAAAGGGGGGATAAACAAACCACGCCTTCTCCTCGTCTCCAGAAAACTGATAGCTTTGAGAAGAAATAAAACGCATTATTCGCGCTTAAGTGCTTGTTTTGTGCTAGAGACAAAGCTCTTAGGCTAACTCACCATCTTTGTTCATGCCCGCTTCCACGCATTTCTTGAGGCGACAAGCTCTGCACTGATTGCGATGAGTCTTGTCCACTGGGCATGTCCCCTGTCCCCGGGACTTGCAGATGTACTGTCTGTTCCTCCGGATGGATCTCTGGAAGATAAAACCTGAATGATATACCAGGTAAAATGGTATGTAGGCAGGTAAAACGGCACGTTTGACTTATCGAGACAAGAGGGAGATCTTGTAAGGTGGAAACCAGCTATGATGAAGAGAGATCAGAAAGTATGGAAACTATGTTTGGTTGATGAAGAGTGAAGTTGGAAAGTGGTTTTGATAAAGGAGATGAGAAAGTTGGTTTGGTTAAAATAGACCAGTTAGCTGAATACATAAGAATTTATGGAAATTTTGTTTGGCTGAGTGATCGGGTTGAATGAAAGTGTGTTTGGTTTAGAAGGATATAATTGATTAGAAATTGCTTTTGACTACTAGGGATAAGAAAATATGGAAAGTGTGTTTGGTAAAAAGACATTGGATAGAATATAAAGTGTTTGTGGTAAAAAGAGATGAAGGATGCTAAAAGCACGTTTGGTGATCAGGTTCTATGGAAGGTTTGTTTGGCTAAAAGAGATGAGGTAACGTCAAAAGGGTGATTTGCTAAACGATAAGGCAGATGCAGGTCTGTTCGAATGCGAGGATTGGCACGAATTGAAAGTATGATTGTCGAAAAGTGTCAGTGAGAATAAGGAGTGCTTTTTGCTGAATTGTATAACATAGAATGGAAAATGTTTAACGTTCGCTAAATTAGATCAGGTATTATTCAAAGAAAATGATAAGGGATAAGGTTGAATGGAAAGTGGTTTTAATGGGAGTGATAAGATAAAATTAACCACAAGGGTTTTTGTACTTGATTTTCGCTAAAGAAATACCAATTACTGAAAGTAGCTATACAGGATCAGGTAAACTGGAAAATGTGTTAGGTTTAAAAAGAAGGAGGTATTGTAAGAATGTTTTCATAACAGAGATAAGCAAGAATAGAAAGTGTGATTTGTTTACAGAGATACGGTCAAATTGAAGGTGTGTCCGGTTAACTGTAATCAGGAAGAATGGTATGTGTGATCGGTTAAATGATATCAGGTAGAATGGAAAGTGTGTTTGGTTTATATATATCAGAAAGAATGGATATTGTGTTTGGTCAAAGGATATCCGGAAGAAATGAAAGTGTGTTAAGGTACATGGTATCAAGAATGAAAAGTGATTCTGGTTAAATGATATCAGGAAGAATGAAGGTATGTTTGGTTAATGATATCACGGAGAATGGAATGTGTGTTTTGAGAACGGAACGTGTGTTAGGTTAAAATATATCAGGAAGAATTGAATGTGTGTTTGGTTAAGTGATATCAGGTAAAATAGAAAATGTCTTTGGCTAAAAGAAATCATGAAGAAATGAAAGTCTGTCTTGTTAAATGATATCAGGAAGAATTGAACGTATGTTCGGTTAAATGATATCAGATACAAATTGGAAAGTGTGTTCGGTTAAATAATATCTGGTAAAAAGGAATGATATCAAGAAGAAATGAAAGTGTGTTTGGTTAAATGATATCTGGAATTATGGACAGTAGATTCGGTTTAATAGGACCGGGTAAAATGGTAAGTCTGTTCCGCTAAGAGTTTAGTGTCATGGAAAACGTTATGTTTGGAGAGTAACATGGAAAGTGTGAGGGTTTCGGCAGAATGGACCATATGCTTTAGTTAGCCGAATCATATAGACGTAAATACACCTATTGAAGCCTAGAGAGGTTAATTTGAATAAAATGTAACTGTACACGAATACATCATTTCAACATATATCAATAACGTAGCATCGATCTGCCAATCATTCCGTAGCAAGCACATCATTGTGTGAGAAAAAAGAAAGCTTATGAAAGGGAACTGTTATTTTGTAAGGAAATATTCTTTGACTGTGATACATGGAAAAATCATTGTTTACAAAGAAATAATTCCTTTGATAGGCATCGATTGTAAATCATGGACCATTTAGTCAGATAATTGACGACTTTATCTAGTTGACCGTTAAGAAATAGCGTCATTATTTATTCATTGTTTATTTCTTGCTAATCTTGATAAGCAGAACAGATAAGCTGTCACAAATTGGAGAATGATTAAACAATTTATTAGATTTAATAATAGATGGAATCTAATGAAACATATTGTTGAATATTGCCAGGGTTCAATCACGACTCTGATTGCGCGGAAACAAAGAGGAAAATTAAAAGATTTGTCGTGAATATCGGGTTTACGATTAACGATGGTTAACGTTTACATTTGTCATCTAAATGTTTATATGCAATTGTCATTCTATTAGGAATATGAATTTTTTGACGCGGCGAAGATTTGTTTTAAACCTTAGTGATCGATAAGGACTATGACTTTAGTCAGGTGTTCAATGTGGGAAAACGATAGTTTTTAATTTGAAAAATGATTTTTGTCATATTGAAATAAAATTATGATTAACATTGAAATACCTTTCCTCATGCAGAATGTTGAATAAAAATTTGATATGTTGAGGCTTAATTTCTAACAACATTTTTATAAGACTCATTTGAATGACATTTGTCTCGAAATTAACTATATGCATTTGAAGTTATAATTACTAACATATCTGTAGATGTTATTTAGAATGTAATGACTTAATGAAATAAATAAGCCATAATGTTAACAAAAATTGAATTTTTGAAAAAAATAGTCAATTTTGCAAATTCAAAACTTGGCCCAAAACTTTGATTTGATATCCACACTAAAATTTAAGCAATTCCATATTTTGTGAAAACAAATAGTAACGCCTTTCACCTTGAAGGAAATCTAACGTTAAATGCTGGGACATCTGAGGGTTAAGACAAGCATTTTTTCACACACACGTGGAGAGAGTCAAATATTCTTAGTTTATTCTTTTGCAGACGTTTGATAGCAGAAGAGAAACGGACGGAGCTTTGAGTATGCGGAGGCTTATTTTCTCTTCGGTGACGTAACAATGTCCTGTGAAGTGAAATCTCGTTTGTTCACGTCGTGATCTCGTGTCGTGCGGTCAAATCAATCGCCGGGGAGCAATCGCTAAAGTCACAACTCTTAAAGCTTTTGATCAACAAATCTTTGACAAGTTTTGATCTAACTGGCTTGGTTAAATACCCAAGTTTACAAATCATTGTAATCTTCCCTCTGTGCTGTGTGTGAAGTGTTTCAGAAATGTTGCGAGTTTTTGTCGCTGGTTTGAGTGTGTGTTTCCATGTTGTCCCACAATCTCAGAACAAACCTGACTTTAGAGGATCAGATTTTATCCCGTATCGGAAATCTATGAAATGTTGTGTTTCTGGGACTCCATGAATCCTTCGTGTCCCGCCAGGTCTTTTATTGACACTCTTCCCTTGCCTCCGCCGAGTTTATCGACAAATTGTAACAACGTTTGCGCTATGTTTTTACCTCTAGGTTTAATTCCGCGGTCCAGGGATAACCCAAAATCCTGTTCCAACCCCCATGAGCTGTGCCGTATAAACTAAATATTGTTCCAAACAGCAGTAACCACGGGCAGGTCTTTGAAGTTCGTGTACCTAGTCGCGTCGGGTGGGTTTGGGTAAGAAAATTCTAAACTTTCTAATCGGGAGACTTTTGTTCTAGTAAACACGAGGGTTAAACCCTGATCCGGATAGAAACGTTGCCAACACTGAAGGCAGAGTCAAAGGGCCAACTGGTTTTGGGGGAGATGGGGGAGGGAGCATTTTGCTTGATAACACTGCAATGTTCATGCATTTAACTTTATACCAAACAACACCCCACACCGTCCACTGTTCCCATAGGTCTCTACAGGAAGTGATACAACATTGAAAAAATTAAGGCTCTTTTAACTCTGATTCACAGCCAGACAGCTTTATATATTTAGAGACTCTAAGGAGGTAGATAGACATCAATTACTTACCTTAAAGAAACCAGCACAGCTGGAAAGGAAGAAAGGAACCGATTAGAGACATTAAATGATGACATCGAGATAAACCGTCACAAATTGGAAACCCAGCTAAATTCGTACTTGGTCTTCTTTGAAATTCACTAATCATTGCCTTGTTGCGAGATGGTACTAGAGAGCGTATTACAAATCTGCTTTACATGAAAAATGTTTTAATAAATTGGAGAAAATTTATAGATGTCTAAAAATAAATACTATGTATCTTTGCAACACAATATTCATTTATTACTTCGTTACGCATAAAGATATATTCATTTATTAAAAAAATGACCCCCGATTCAAACACCCTCAAGTTAATTATAATTGATAAGGAGTTTGTAAGTTTTGGTAAACCTTCGTGCAATTTCACCTTAAAAGGAGATTAAGTTAAGTGAAGTGTTAGTTAACTTATTTTATGTTGTTGTTAAGGTAAGCATAACATAATTTATAACATGATTTTGCGTTCTTCGAATCCTTCATGCATCGAAATTAATGCACTGCCTAGTTTTATTATCTATTTGCGAATGAAATAAGAAATTCATTTAAGGTCATTTGGACGTATCCGTACAGCGATCATAATGATTCAATCATAATGAAACTAACAATTCGTCAATCATAATAAGATAATCATTTGAGTAGATCTAGGCGAACAATAAGCTGATCTATTTAAACAGATTTCACTAATCACCTATTGACAATCAAGGTAACAGCAAGCTGTGACACCGGCCAATAAGTCTTTATAAAGCCAGGGCTGATAATGAATGTACGAAGTCTGAATAAATAGCCTTAATCAGATGTTTCCGATTTTCCATAAATTGCCTCTAGCTGCCAAATTGCCTTAGCCTTAATGAAACATCAGGACTTTTAATATTGTATGCGCAGAACATTTTCTAATTAATGATTTAATGCAGTTGTGATGAGTACCGCATGTTAATACTTTGACTTGATAAATACAAGTACTTTCATCACAGGGAAATGATTAAATTGGAATGCATGTTTGAAAACGTTGCTTCGTCGTTGTGTGAAAAGGTATCATAATGAACAAAGTAAAAAAAAATATTCAAACTCATAATGTTTTTATATAATTATTCATTTTCTGTTTTAAACTATATATCACTTTTTAAAATAAAATAATAAAGTCATTTTTTAAAATCAAAGATATTATTTCATTTATTCGCAATTGTAGATAAATCTTGTACACTTGCATTTTGTCTGTATATTACATTAAGCTATCCTTTGCGTATTGTACTTTGTAAAATTTGACATAATTATGACATTAATATGACCATGATGATGAATACATGTATATATTTATTTAAGAGATATTTTTGACAATAGAATTATTGAATATTATATCATTTTAATCTGACGTGCTTTGTTATTCCAGAGAACATGATAGTTGCATTACATGTAATCAATATTTTCTGGACTTATTTTATAGATATAATTATCGATAAGATTTAATGATTTTTTTATATTCATATCAAACACATATGTTTTTATTTAATTGTAACTTAGTGAATATACTTAGGAAATTATTTCCAACAATTTAAAAAAAATAAAATCTTACTTTAATATCTATGTTTATATCTGGATATAGAGTAGAATTTTGCTATTACTTCTTAACATCACTTACCCATCACACGCATAGATTCCATAATGTTTTCCTGACGAATGGTCTTGGCATACTTTACACGGAATGTCGACTAGAATCCGACCTGAAATAATTACATAAAAAATAATTAGAATATTTCGAAATTGTGGAAAATTTACAGTTTTACTTGTTTTTTTAATTCTTAGTGATAATACATTAATAAAATCTAAAAACAGTTCCATATTTGTTATGTATGTATACATTAAGACGAGCAGATATAAAAGACATATTGATATGAGATATTGAAATAACATATGTCCCAATGAACTTTAAGCCAAGTGCGTGCACTCGAAATTTTAAAAGTTCAACATTTCAACATGCATATCCACAAAGAAATAACTACCCCGGTCATACTATTTATTTCCAGTCACAGGTGTAATTCAATGTTCGTACTTCAAAACGAAAATTACAGATAAATATAACTTCAAGGTATTTCAAAGATAAACGCTTCAAAAGCATTGCTCAGAGCACAAGAAAGTTCTTTCAAAGTTTTAAGTTGCTACGTGTACACGTTTAAATGATTTTGAAAACAAATTGGCAGATTTCTGTATACCACAGTGCTTCCATGGGAATTTTATCGGAATGTTGCTTATGGCAAAACTCTGAATAGAGAGATTCTACCTTGAATATGTAAGCCTCACCAGGTAGTATATGGATAATTACAGGTGTAAACGAGCGTTCTTTACAGGTAGCCTCAGGTCCCCCTCCCTTTAAACCCCCATTGCCCTCCCCATTTGTTTTCCAAGGGTCAGGAGGGTTAGGGATGGGTCAACACTACAGCAAATAGTCTGGACAAAACAGACCCATCAATTTGCACTGTTCGACTGAAGAGGGGCGAACAGCGCTTAACAGAAGCTTAAAGATAGGGACAGATTTGCTTATGTAACCTTGTAATGGAGGCATCATGGTACCTAAGAAACCGGACACTCAACAAGGTGTTAATGTGCCTTTAAGACTCTCACAGCTAGGTCTTAACAGGTGCTCATATCTTTAATGATAATGATATTGTTTGATTGTCTAATCTTATAAGCTTTGTTGTTGACTTTGTCAACTTTGTTGATTATAATTGAACGGTTTTAGTGTTCATACATGAAGGTGGTGTAAAAATATTGTGAACTGATATGGACTATTTTAAAGAATATTCGCGATTTAATGAAACACGAATAGAAACAGGATGAAACAATTTTTTGGCTTGAATATTAACAACTTGTTTATATGAATTTTATTATTCATGTGTTCATAGAAGCACATAAAGGCTAACATCATGTAATGTAGGGGTATATGGATACAAGAATGAACTGAATGAATAAATACGAGATAAGAAATATAACCTAAAGGGATGAAACTCGCTAGAATGAAATGAATTGAATAACGAAGAGACATGAATGATTGAAGGAAATAAAACATATCAACAAAAAATTTCGCTTAAAAGGCAATATCAAGTAGAGCCACCCCCTCTTTCCCCTTTCATAATTTCCGTCCTCAACCCTTATCTCCAATTTCCTTATATATTATCTTCATCTTCTCCCTTCTTTCTTCTCTGATTCTAAGCCCAACATTCAACTGATGTAAGAGGGGTGGTCAGTGATGACTCAATAGTCCGAGACACCCCAATCTCTATTACGATCTCTTTGTGTAAATAAACGGTGCCCGACTACAAACTACCCCTATTAACTCGCAGCGCTTATACGTCCAGTAATAAGACTGGCAGATTAATGACGGTGATGTATTAATATCCCAGAGAGATAGGTCCCGAGCAGTAGCCACTAGGGCTATCAATGCGATATAAAACAGAAGAGGGGTTTGAGGGGGTGACAGTCCCCCTCCACCCTCACTAACAACGCTGGTATGACCCCCCTTCTGTGTCATCCCTCTTTGTAGTTTTAGTTTTATTCCGAGATGATAACTCCTCATATGAGGAATAGAGTGACGTTGGTTTGTGGATATGCGAGGGTATCGTTTATGAATATTTGCTTTTGGCATAATGGTAAAAATGTCAGTTTAAGAGATACTACTTATAATATTAGTTTCATGAACAAAGTTTTATTAAAATATGCTTATATTATGTGGGGAATATTGTAATGATGTTATTTGGATCACTTGTGCTGGAAATGTACAAACCAACATGAGGTCACTTATGATAGATATGTACAAACAAGCATGATTACATGAATACAGTTATGCAATTCGGCTATCGACATTTATGTTGAAATGTCCGTAAAAAACGTATTACTTATGTTCCTCTTATTGTATATTATGCTCGAGATGATCACTTATGACAGAAATGTACAAATCAGCATTGGTACTGTTTATGACTTATCCTATTGATAGTTTGTAACCTTTCTTGATCTGTAAATTATGTTGTTATTTGGTGACCAATGATATCTCTGTGCTAGGGTATCTTTGAGAGTTGTTTGTTTACATGTATATGATAAATATACTAGTAATCAGAGATATGGTTCACATGTATATTACTAATATATATTTTTTTGAAATATTTATGAAAAAATGAAAATGTCATAATTATTATGATTTAGACATTGTTTTCAGGGTTTTGTAATTTTGAAATCACAAAATACATTCAAAATAAAAATATAAAGGCGTTGACCGATGAATAATATATATGATTCTTTGCTTTTACCTGAATGCATTCAATAAGACTTAAATACTGAAACATTTAGTCATGAATTTGTTTGATTTTTCAGAAAATATCCAAATATTTTTTATGAACATAAGATAAAAACCTTAATACCGGTGGGAGCTGTTAAAAAGGAAATCAATGCTTTTTGTATAAATTGAAATTATGATAATGCCGTTATCATCAATTATATATGCTTTTTTTGTCCGAAATTGTTATGTCTCCTGTCTAACAGATAAAAAAGATAAAAAATGAAAAAGGGCATTTGGTGTGATTTCAAACGTACCATATGACTCAATGGAATCACAAAAAGAGTATGCCTAATGTAAATTAAGAGAAACAATTGTTATATTGAATCATTGTGGCCATCCTTAATATTTAACAATCAGACATACAGCAAATTGACATTTTCCCAGAAAATACACCCAATAAAGTGGATTCAATAACAATATTATACACGTTATACACAATATTATTCAAATTCTTTTATAATTTTGCCATGAATGGTAAACCATAATTCTTCAAAGATCAACAAATGAATGGACAAAAGTTTTATGATTATCCTTCAGTTTGAAAAATAATGTAAACTTCATTGCATATTCATGCATTCAGACAAATCTATTGACAATGTACATTTCAACCACATCTATGTATATTGCACCTTTGTGTTACATTCACTAATCGATACAACAGAAACAACAAGCTTGATTTCACTTTAGTGTCTGCGTATTGACTGTCCAGAACAATCACATCGAGATTCGCGAACATCCGAAATGAAATAAAAGACGCCTTGTGTATTTCGCTGGATACACTAATGCGCAAACAAGAAAATCAAAGATTCCGGCTCTTGCAAACGCTCCCAGCATTCACGTGTTAACTTGTCGCATCCAAGTCAACAGGGTAGCAATTAAAAATCGATACCATTACAAACAGAGCACTCTCATTGACGCGCTCCGGGCAATTATCCTTTAGCATTGTCTTTCCAACTCTCCTCTGGTAAAGATACGCCAATATCCGTCGTTTGCTGTGTTTATTGACGTTTTAGACAAACATGTATTAAGATAAAGTACGAAATGATAGAATATGGCTTTTTAAACAAGGTGTTATTGTTCCCAAGTCAGAATAGCGCTATTGTAGAAGTTGGGACTGTGCAAATGAATACAGCAAATAACTGCTGTGACTTAAGATTCGTTTCACTTATCTGTCAATAGAAGAGCTATTATACAGCCAGATGGGGCTCAAACAGTCATGGTGATAATTGTACAGTGTTTTATTGGCAAACTTTGAAAACGCTACACGAGATAAAAACATATATCTCAGGAAAAGACTTGTAGAAAAGTTTTAGAAAGGAATTATTTTAAGTTTTTAAATGTAGTTTTTAAAAATTCATAAGATGTATGTGTTAAGATTTCTTTTTAAATTGAAAAGATAACAATTTTTAAAGATTATTGTTTTTAAGTTTCGTGCTTCTTTTTTTTGGTGCTTTTTAAAATTTAATTCTTAGAGTACTTCATGTTTCAAATCTTACGAAACTCATAAAATTGTACTCAATGTGTGAACATCTTTTGTTTGAACAATCCCAAATTCGAATATTAATGATATTAACTAAGTTTTGCGTAGTTGTAGATCGTTTGTAGAAAGCTTTGAGAGATCTTATAGAAAGATTTTATCTTCATTTAATGTCCATATGAAATAAAAAAAAATATAATAAAGGAACTAGATTTTAGAAAATAATCATTGCATACCCCAAAAACCATGTTGTATGAATATCCATGTTAAGATGTATTTGCTTTTTCAAGACATAAATTCATTTACATAATAATGATTTGATTTGATTTGTATAAATAAAGCTTTATATAATAAGATGATGCAAAACATACATAATGCATAATATATTTGAACAATTAAATTGGTATAAAAATAAAGTTAAAGAAACATCATCTATGCCCAAAACACCCCAAAAATTACCAATTTCATTAGATATATATATACAACAAAACTGGCGTCGTTGCTAAGTTACACAAATATCTTATTTAATAACCGTGATATCAAGTATTCAGGAAATCATTTTATTAACACCTAAATGAGGAAACTTTTACCAAACTACCGACCATTATAAAGAGGCTAGTATTAATAACGTCATATCACGTACATGCATGTGCAATATCACTCATAATACCCCATCCTTTATCGGCTAATCCGGGCTGATCTGCTTCTAACGTGACGCTGCTAGGGTGTAAGTATCGTTGATGGTATGTTAGACAACAACACTCAGCAATCAACTTGTGTCATTGCGAATTTCCACCACGTGGGGATTGAGCATGAAATTAACTTGCTGAGGAATCAATTGAGAATGCTCTCGGAGAAAGAGTAAAGAGTTGATTACTAGATTATATGAATGCTGAAATGATTAAGTAAGTCAGTTCCCAACTGTGACACTTAGCAATCAATGGGGAGCCGAGGTAGACCTGTAAGCTTTAAATCCACCAGTTGCTTTAGATTTCTAAACACGATGGATGGTTTTCGTTTTTATGACCACTAATCTCACACACCCGTCTTGACTACGTGTACTCAACGCTAGTAATAAATGGAAATCCTTGCCTCTTTGGCTTCCATCCTGAAGTTTAATATATCTTGAACATGTAATAAATTGTTAACCTTTTCACAATGTTATTGAAGTTGTGTATCTAATTTGTTTTTAACGAAACCATAAAAGCCTTTAATGGTGTTTTAATGACATTGAAATATACATTTTATGAAATTATAATATGGGATTGGATTTAACTTTATCCATTATTCAATACATTGATTATGTTTATTTTCTAATTTTGTTTTTGATGTTTATATAACATAATTTATATAACAAGATATTAGAATCAATTGAATGGTTGTCTTATCTTTTGAATGGAACGAACAAAATAAGTTTTTTTGGGGATATATGACAAATTTGTTAAATGGTTTTGATTTGTCGGAACAATGTAAAGATGTTCCGTTATTTTACTAAAAAATACAGATAAAACTTTCCTAAACTAACAGTTTAAAAAACCTCAAACCAATCAGGTCGCGTTTCAATAATGTCAAATTGGTTTAAGTCAAAGAAGGTCATTACATGGCGCACCAATCTAAAATATCTTCATTTTACCATTAACTGACGATAGATCTATTTATACCAGTAAATCTCGTAATATAACATTAAAGAAGATAAGAAATTATTTTCAAATCCATGTCAGTCTATCTTCGTATACGGTAGCAAAGCAACAATATATATTTATTTCATTATGAAATAATAAACATATGTTTTAATAAATGTTCTACTAATATAAGAAATAAATAATAACAAGTGATCTTCAACGTATAGATAATTTCTCCTGGTTTCATCATTCATTTATCTTCTTTGTTTTTTCAATCTGCAAGATCATTATTATGATAATAATTATTTAATACATAGATTACCAACTATGCGAATATAGAGCCTTTTTATGTATCAAATGTTATTGAAAACATGCTAATTGAATTAAAGTAGAACTGACTGATTAAATCGTAATGATCTTTTAGCAATGCCATAATGTAGAAATAATATACGTAATTAAACAATAATAATGTTGTTTGGATTTAGAACAACCATAATAATGCATTTGAACCATAGTTTTTGTAAAATTAATAATAGTAATTCTCTGGTTTATTTATGTTTTGACTACATAAACTACATATTACACCAACACAAGTGTAATTACAATATTCAAAATAGAATATCCACTTTACATTTACATCGATATTTAGATACTTTTGATAACTTGTAATGACTCAGATCATTATCACATTAAGGATATAGGACTATAGCGAAATAATAGGATATGGACAGCAATAAGAATATGTATTAAATTATTTTCATAATATCATGTTAGCGTTCATTGTAAGCATTAAAATATATATCCGAACATTACATCGCAGATAATATTATTTCATTTTTCGTGTCCATTTTTAATATCTTATGAATTCATTAAAAATGAGTAAGATATTCAGTTAATATTTATTACATATCATTATCAATGATTGGTTTGATATATGCTTTATATGACGTCATTTGAAAAAGATTTGTAACATGACAATGCAGTTTGAATCCATATAATAGTTTATGTACAATAAATACGTTATCATGTTTTCAGTAGTTTGTATCGACAAGGTTACATATAAACGACAACAAATTGTTTTTATCATCGTCATTTCTTAAAACATAACATATCAGTATACATCATGCACAACATCACATGAAAACGACAATAAACGGAGTTTGATGTTTAGAACCTCTTAGAAATACATTTACGACTCCCCAAAACGATTCAATTTTATATTTTTGCTTGTGAAAAATTGTGACTTGACGTTTGTTTGGCATGCCTCGTGTAATACTAGAAAATCCCCTTTCGGATTCTAACCCGCCTGTATTTCGTCGTCTCAGCCCCATAAAGCCTAAACTGTGTGTTTAAGTATAAAGCTGCGTTGCTCCTGTCTTGTGATGTGTTTAGTCCAACTGTATGACAAGTCACTTGCAGGAATGCTCAGACCGTACCGCGTCAAGTGGGAAAAGGATGCCCCTTTCTGGCAGAAGTTCCCTAAAGGATGAACGATGTTTTTCTCCTAAAGTACTGTCAAATATTAGCCAGATCTTCAAGCGATCTTAAGCAAGTAAAGTTAGGGCTCGTTTGGCCAGAAGATCAAATCGGCTTTTCATTGAGACGAATTGACCACGCACCTAGACCTTACACACAACATTTGGCACTTGTATCAAAAGCTTTGGGACACTTGTAGCTGTGGATTTGGGGCCCAGTGCCCGCTAAGATTAAACCCCATTCTTTATTGTCGGTCACTTCAAGTTGCCGGATCGACAGCAAGGTTAAGAACGATTAACTTGGAGGTTAGGGTATTTCCTGTTATTAAAGTATTATTTTCGAAATCTTCGCAAAAAAATATTTCGATTATTCTGTCAAATCCCTCGCTGGTGCAAAATATTTCTGGATTAAACTGACCATATTTTTTTAATTTTGAAAATGCATCTCAAAATTAATAAAAATAATTTTTGTTGAAAAGTAAAAAAAGTAATGATGATATGACATATATTTCTGTTATTGATATTTTTTATCTTCAATAAGAATAGAATAATTAATTTTATCAGAAAACTTTTAACAGTAAGTGGTAAAAAATAGTATGTAAAATAGTATAAATTCATAACTTAAAATTGATAGAAATTAATAATATATATTTAATAAATTTCAAATGAATCATTAAAATGACATGTCTCTTAAATCGACAACTACAATAACTTGATATGAAGATCTTGAGAATCACCATATCACTTGAATCCCTTAGATTCCAATGAGTTATTTATCACGCTGGGCCCCCAAACCAGCGTCTGTCTGTCCCTGACCCCCGTCCCTCCTCCTCCAGGAACTTAGCGACAAGTCAACTCCTCCCATACATCAACGGAAATGTGCCTTTCGTGCATTTACCAAATAAGCGAGAGTCAATAATTACGTCTATACATTATTCAGGAGTCATTTTAGAGACAGCAGACAGAAGATTTGCAATAGATATAAACTAGCGACCAGCCCATATGATTACCCCTGTAACTAGAATATACCTACAACGGAGGAATCTTCAGTAGGCCCTGTCGTAAATATAAATACTAATACCAAAGCATAGACATAATGTGTTGGCTTCAGGAAGTAATTACCTAAGCACACTGAACATTATCCCTCCAAATATTAACTTAAGCACAGTTACACTGTTTATGAGGCTATGGTAAATTTAATCATGTTGTAATTTTACTTTATTTTCGATTAAAGGGTTAAAAGAATTTACGCTTGTCTCTACTAGGTTTTAAACACGTCTTGCTTTAATCTTTTAATTTATTGACTTTGAATAATATTGATTAACCTTAAATTTAAAGATTTTTAATGTAAAGATTTCATACTGAGTTATTTAGAGATAAATATACTCTAAAAATGTAAATTTCACATTTACTGAATTGACACTAGTAATAAGTTATTGAAAATGATATAGAAATGTGATAACATCCAAATTGAATGTTCGGAAAAGCAGAATTTGCACGACATGATAATCTAAAAAATATTATTTAAGGATTGAAATACTTATAAACTTGTAATATACCATTCCATTATACATTGACACCAGTCATTAGCTATTTGGAAAACAACATGATGAAAAACGTTGATAACAGCCAGGGATTGTACGCTATGATAAATATACGGAAGTGATTCATTACAAGGCTTATAACGCCTAGGCTGTGAATAAATCTGTTATCTCTACCCACAAGAATTAACACTCAACACTTACTCGATGTTCCCGAGGGTCGATTCATCTTAATCCACACTCCTCTATCACTCGATGCAGTCGCCTCAAAGGAACTAAGACTCTGAGAGATAAATCCAGTTCTGACCTCAAGTCGGCCAGCCAATGAACACACGACGTCACAGGAGAAGACCCATGCACCATTTGGCGCTTCCCTCACAAGGTTTCCTCTGCTGGTGACAAGTCAACCTATATGATCACTTACTCACGACTAGCCAACCTTCCCATCCACTGATTGGCTGCACCTAACAATGGGCTTCATGCTTAGAGCGTTGGGATAAAGCCGTGGCGTTTGGTAGGCAGGGACTTAGCTGTTTAGTTGAAAAGTGGAGAGAATCATGTCACTTGTATTGGAATTCGTCAAAAGGTTCCCCTCCCAGCTACCTAAGCACAATTAGTGCTACAGAAGTGATCTCAGTGAGCCTGATGATAATAGCAGTGGTAATGTAACGTCTCCTTGTCGTCCCCCAGTCTCCATCTCTTAAACTGATAGCGTTTCTCCACATGTGGTCCCCTACTGTTATGAAACTCGCCTAAACTCTAGAATAGGTGTATGTAGTTCAGATATTGTAAACTTTTTTATAAGCATTAAATAATAAAAATATCAATGATATTCAAGACATTTATACAGCTAAGCTATCTGATTGAGAACGGAATGGACAGCATTGCCTTAATGATATCAAAGAGATGTATACTTCAAAGTTATTATGTTAGATCCATAACAGAATGAACAGTAACTCAATTATGTTCAATAGATATACACTTCCACCTTATTTAAACAGATTGACGAAATTTAAACATAAATTCCCTTGACAGCATTTGGTAAAATTTAGTTCATTCTCCAAAGGGAACATAGATTAAAAGATATATTTTTGTAAATGTGTTTCAATCTTTGAGCCATTATAGCAATGATTTAAAATACTAACTTATGCAACGAAATTAAATGTCACAAAAATGCATTCTCAAAATAACTTTTATGTTTAAAAATCATGTGTAAGCATTGTTGACTGCCAAAAAGGATTCAATATGATACATTTACCATTAATGCTTAAAATGTTACCTGTTTTTACCTAATATGCAAAATACTTGCTGTTTTTAAAATGTGATTTAATTATAAACTTTTGAAACTATCAAGTCTTGTGCCGCATTTTTTTATGAAACATTTTACAAAATTAATGAAATATTGATAGTACTGAAAAGATGACGCATGGACTCTAGTTTGTAAAGCTTATTTTACTAACAATCTAAATTTTAGCGCTAAAAATGAAACATAATGTAGAGCTCATCACAACGTACACTTTCAAACCATTATCATTCCAATAGTTAACATTGCATATTTTTTGTTATACATATGACAAAATGAAACAAAAATGTCACTGACACAGATTATCTTAGCCTCGAAAATCTCACCAAATCAAGTTTGAAACAATTTCTAATCACAATGTAAAATTTCTGTTTTTGCAAAAAGGCAGTAATGAGAAAGATCAATTAATCAAAATGGAATACTTCAGTTTTATTGACACATATATGTGTAGTTACCAGACAAATAAATTGAAATATATCGGCCAGTAATGCTTGTTAATCTGCTCTTGACTAAGTATTGTATCTATTGTTTGTAATGACAACTGGTTGATATGCTTATGAAATACTTCTTAATGATAATCGAACTTGATGGCGTTTGTTGAATTGACAGTTCTATTAGCTATGGCTTAAGTGCAATCGATATCTGAACCTTTGTTAGTATATCGGTACAAAAATAAGTATACACAGATATCAATCAGTTCCATATGCATTATCTTAGTTCATCTCCGCGTCCAATAAAAGACATGTACTTGTCTCGTGATTACGTCTGTCTAATTTTAATGTTTAAACAAATTCTAATTCTTTACTTGAAACATAGAAATGGTTAATGAAAGTGTGATATATATTTATATATATATAGCTGTACGAATACTTGATATATGAATACATACTTGCCAAGGTTAACCAATCTCCTGAAAAAGGTGTGATAATGTTTAACCGAAATGCTTACTTAATTTAGTCACCTCTTTATACCACCAATTCTTCTGACCAAGCACATTGACAGATGTTATATATATGCCGCTAGTTATATATATGCCTTATTACTTAAAACAAATTCATTTTAAAATTATTAAAAAAAATGTATATCACTTTTCACAAAATCGCTTTTGAAAAATAAATGTAATAAAAAAATTCGTTGTGAATTTTGCAAAAACATAATGATAAACGAAAATCGATGTTTTTCACAGGTGCAAACCCAACCCATTGTACCAGGAGTTAAGCTCTACAAAAGCCCTCTAGTTCACAGGAGAGAAAATCACGGCAAGAACAATATGTAATAACATGACAACAAAGTAAGTCAATTTAATGCAAACAGAATGCCTACCTTTAGCGTGATACCTGAGAAGACTAGAATCGAAGGGGGACCTTTCTTCTTTAAGCAAAGGAGGCACATGGGTCTCCCAATGTTTGCTTACTGTTGCTTTGCGAGTTTCATTTCAAACGGATGGCACGATTCATGTACAGCGATATACCAAAACCAAACAAAACTATGCCTACCCCGGTGTCACTATGTGATGGTCCCGATTTGCCTTCTTTAATCAGATTTTCAAAGTTGACATTGATAGGGTGATTTTTAGCACATCTACAGCCACTCTATTCTAAAATGTTGTGAGTGGTATATGCCTTGTATTGACATACATTCACTTGGTCTACAGCGACCGGGTAGGATTTACGTATTAACACAAAACCCTAATACCTAAAGCCAAAAACAAAATATGAAATTTACTTTACTATTTGGACATGTTTGCGAAACGTATTTTCTCTGTCAAACTTCTAAAAGGATTTAAGAATAGTTTGCATTCCACTTGTAATACACAATTGATGCTGCTTTCAGAATAAAAAATCGAATGAAATGCATTGATATTACATTCTTCATGAATGGTACACTCTTTACGCACCTTCATGGCATTGGCTTTAATTTCAGAAGCTGCTGACGTTTTCGCGATGAATTTTAAAGTTTTGTTTACTTTTAATAGACTTTTATGTATACTTAAGACAACCCATAGCAGGGGCTTTAACTTCAGAGGTACATGTAGCTCGTATCTTCACGATAACTTTTTAAAATTTAAATTGCTCGTATCTTCACGATAACTTTTTAAAATTTAAAATGTAATTTCTGTAAAGTATTCCTTCGAATACATTTAGTTCAGACGCAGCCTATAGATACTTTTTATGAGTTTATATTACGAACAACGATATTTCATTTTAACCACTATTTTGTTCAAAAATCAAAATTAATCCGTCTTCGTTCATTAATGATAATTGGTATATACTCTTTAAAAAATATATTTAAATTTCGAAAAGTTCTGTTCAAAATGCAATAATAAGGTCTTTGTTTCATGCATATTTTATAAGAAACCTTACTACTGTTATAGCTATGATTTATAAAACAACAGTTCATGCTTATAGTGTACCAAGCAGTTATCGTTGAATGTTTGGATAATTAGGCTTCGCTCGTGAGTGACGGAAATCAATGAATGAATTATCATAACTAACTATACCTTAGCATTTTATTCACCTGTAATACATGCAACATATAAAATAGCTGAAACACGACATGAAAGTAATGACTACACCATGTGTTTTGCAAACAGTAATTATAGAATGAATTGAGTTTTGTTAGCAGGCATTTGTTTATTAAAGCTTGTTTAAACAGGACAGGAATTATCAAATAATTCAATACAAATATTGAGTTGTAATTTAACACTGAAATTTCAAAACACTTTTTTCTCAATCAATTTAGCTAATTGTCCTGAATTAATTACCGACCTGTTACATGATGTTGATTTTTATGAAGACAAATTTAAATAATTTTAATCTAACTGATGTTGGTATTTGTAAAAAGCCAGCCATGTCACGCCATGTTCTCGTTTCATAAAATTTCAATCAATAGTCAGGTTAAAGGATTTTCGTTGGATTATTGAATATCATTGCGTCAAGTAATTGAAATAAATATAATCGTGGATACTTTTTTCATCAAAGGGCATTTGTGATGGGTAGAATCTTTTGTTTTGAAATGCTTTTGAATGGAAATTTTAGAATACTAATTGTATGCATTTATAAGAAAATGTCTGAACATCGTGATAATACTTTTATTGACTTTAATTTAAGAGATTCATTTTTTATCACTATAATGATATTCTTAGCATATTATTTTTACATAATCATTGGACTCAGAAAGATAGATCTTCCATGTTTCTAAATCAGAATAAATGGTAAAGGACAGTCTGAACATAAATATTTAAAGAATAAAATTGATCTCAATCGAAACAATAGAGACTTCAAATTCAAAAATTTGTGTCGAGTATGTGAAGCAAAGGTAAGGAATTGTACATACCCATACCCTTATCTATACAAAGCCAAAAGAAAAGATAGACTTGCACAAGCTAAGCAGTATTCATATGATTGTATGCGATTTTGCTTGACTGGGAGAGCTCTTCACTTTTAAAGGGATTTCAAATCATTCAATGGCAGAAATTCTGCAAACATGTACAAACAGAAATATGTAAGAAATAATTAACTGTTATGGAAAATTCGACGTTTAGTTTTATTCAAATTGCATTTCTTGTTGTAAATCAAAGCTATTTGATTAAAAATGTGTTCTTCCTTGATCCAAAAATCCCCATAATTTGATTATTATGAGATGAATTGCTGAAATTTAATTTTTTGCTCATGGTTGGGCCTACTGACGTAAGTTTTTACTAAAAGAGTAATATACACTTTTGTCAAATTTCCCCTTAATTCGAAAAATGATTTTTTATCAATTGGGGCAGATCGGTACATACCTTTGAATTTCGTTTTGACTTTGTTTGAACGATAAACTTATAAAATATACATACTTTCTATTTCTTTTTGTTAGATGAACTTATCGCAAGTACAGAAAGCAGTAACAGGGGAACATTGCATTGATGTCCTGATAGATAAATCAATAAGCATTATTTTCAATCGTATAGACCCATCTTGCTTTGCGTACGTATATCCTTTGCACGTTCTGTACCAATTTGTTTATTTTAGGGACGTTTTGAATCACTAGTACTGACCATTAATATGCATGGTTTAGAAACCAAATGGTATAGAACCACTTTCATTCTGCGTCGTCATTTGCACTTCCAATCTGTTTACGAAATTAACTGTTACGAATCACTGACTAGTGATATGATATGCATGGCTTCAAGTCAAAAACGTGTGCTTGGTTAACTTTAATCAACTCTCGGGTGACATCTTAATGATATAGCTATTCTATCAGCTTAAAAATATTATTAACTTCCTCATCTGTACCATTCTCTCCCCACAGAGGCAGCTCAGTCATACGTCTATGGGCAGAGAATGCATCTGTACCTTATGAAGAGATATTAATTCAACTGGTTAAATCAATGCTCGATAGTCCATATTTATCAGATTTGATGATATCGTGGATATGGCTGTTTAATAGATTAAGCAAATAATTAATTTCTCACATTTAAATTGAGAAAGATCAACCAAATTTGTTATATCAACTCTCGATATGAGAGTTTTTCAGAACTAACTTTTATCACCGAATAAGTTAAAATATTGTAAGCAAAAGATTCTTTAAATTAACATTAGGTTTCTTTACTGCTAGCAAAAATTAAAAACCCATTGAATTTTATTCTGCGTCTTTTTCAAATGTTTTCATTCTTGATAATATATTGTAATCACAATCAATGTTCTACATTAAATTCTAAATATAAATCTAGACTTGTTATCATCAGGATGGGAGTAATTTTGATTTGAGTTGAAGTAAAGCTAAATTTGATTCATTCCTAAAATTCAACAGATTCAAAAGATAAACTAGCTTGCAACTATGAATCGAACTTAATTGTAAGTATATAAATTGTTGTCAGAAGTGAAAAGTTCTGTGACTTAAAATTGGCTCTTATCTAAATCATTGTTTAAAATGATATTTCCCCATCCCCTTCTAATTATCATTGTTTTAAAAACAAAGACCTGCTAATCTTGCTAATTATAATAACAGAAGAACTTCATTGAGTGTTTGTTAAAACTTTGTGAGTTATAAGTTCATGTTCACATCAAATATCAACATTTCTTAATCATCTAAAATTATTCTAACACAAGGATTTTATTTTCTTATCAAGTTATCCAAACTATAGAGATTCTAAAAAGATGTAGTTTAGTTAAACAGGACGAACCTGGCCAAAGTCAAAATATTGAATAAATTCTATGACATTGTCAAATAAATACTCGTCTTAAGATTCGGTGAATTACTTATCTAAAGCAACCAAGTTTACCTTGCCTGGAAATGGGTATTTTTAAGGGCACTATGAAAATAGGTTTAGTTAGTATTAATGGAAATTAAATTGTAAGTAGGTTTGGTGCGTGAGTTGACAGATTAGAGTCGGTTTCAATCAACATGCACTAAAATGATTAATTAACATTTTTTTCTTCAAAGTCCTATACTGTGAGGGACCGCAGTTCCCAACACAAAACGTTTATGAAATAGAATTTTTAAATAAACAAATTTTGAGAGAGCAAACAGAATGTTTAAAGGGGAAACGGGGAACTAATTACTGAATCGTGATCCGTAAAATTTGTGTAATAAACATGACACATCTGAAAGTACCCTAAAATTACAATCCCTCTTTAGGAACTTATGGCAGAGTTTCTCAACATATGTGGTCAAAGCTTTAAGTTGAAAATATTTAAAAGAAATAGAACAGTTTGAATTGCAATATATTTTTATTAAATATGCAATTGGTGAACCATTAATGGGTTTGTTTAAGATTGACGTCGATTTCACTAAAAGAAACATATTTGCCATTATTTCATACTTTTGATAATGTTTGCAAAAAAACTATAGTTTTAACAATTCCCAGATCTATAAAAGTCAATTTTTTAATGAAAATGTTTTAAGCAAATTATGATAATCCACGTATTCAGTTAACACACAACTGGACAGTTTCTTTCGATTTCAAGAACAATATTATCTGTAATTTAAAGAAAATGAAGGAAGATATTTAGATTTAAACAGACTTTTGTGCAAACATAAACACAATGTAATCATGCTGAATCCCAGTTATATCGAGATAGCAAGAGACAAGCAATTTGATTTAAACAGTATTTTATTTCCATAAAACATTATGCAACATACACAACATTCAAAATATATATACAATAAGGAAAAGGGATAAGCAAACAGGCAGCAAATGGTTATATAAATGCTTCTCCCGAAAAACATCAAACGATTAAGATATCAAATACATTGATGAAAATACAAACTTTTTCTCATAAAGTCAAATCAATATTAAACTTTGTCTACATTTGCATTTGGTACAGATTTAAGGAGAGAGCTATTAAAATCGGTCAGTATCATTTATGATACAGATGTTACTAGGGATTCATTAGCACTCTGTGACAAAGATTTGGAGAGCAATTTGGTCAGATCTGCTCATGCTAATGATGCAAGATACTTGATGTGTTGTACTTGATTCTATTACCCACTTGCAGAGTACGACAACTAGATATTTCATGAATGTTGGCAGATCTAAAAGTTATTTTTTGTCTCCAAGAATAAAATTCAAAATGTCACGAGAAGCAAATTGTGTGTCGTAAATTGACAAGTTGTCGAAGCCAGAGAGGTCAAGTTTGCCTTATATTCATCACATAAGACGGGGTTTCTAACGTTCTTTTGATGTTTGCCACAAATAAGTAAGTTTAATCGTACCAGTGAGAGTTATGCATCTCTTATTGTGTAAGAGAGCCAACACTCCTGTTATCTGATCGGCAGATCATTCAAACAAACATGTGGATTTTGAACAAAGTGGTGCAATAGGAAGGGCGAAGAGGGGTTTAAGGGTTCGGGTAGACTGTGATATGGGGTTGGGTTAGACAAGAGTAACATGGATTGAAAAGAGGGAAACAGTGAGGGGAGATATGAAAGGAGGTTGGCGAAGATAAATTTTTAAAGTAGTTTTTAACAAAATTGCTGCAATAGGAGTAAACGGTCATATTGGGAAGGGGTAGACGAAAGTTACATTATAGAGCATTGAAAAGAGTAAGATTGAGTAAAGAGAATAAGAGCTATTAAATGAAATTTGCCGAAGATTAATTTTTTAGAGAGGTAGATTTGGAACCAAGTTTCTGCAACAGGTAGGGCGATGCAAGAAAAATGATTTAATGGTTTGGTGGACTCTAATATTGGAATGGGGTAAGGCTAAAGTTACATCATAGGAGGGTTAGGGAATAGGGGATAGAAACATGCATCTCTTATTGTAATATTATAGGAGGCATAGGGGATAGGCGATAGGGGATATGGGGTTTGAGAGAGGTATGATAAGGAGAGAGAGAGGAGAGCTATAAAAGGTGATTTGCCGAAGTCTCATTTAAAAAAAGACAGATTTGGAACCAAGGTTCTGTATAGGAAGGATGTTGCAAGTAACATAATTTAAAAATTTGGTAGACTGTATTGTTGGACAGGGTTAAGGCGAGATGGGAGGACAGAACTATACATCCCTCATTGTTTAATCTGATCAGTAGCTAATGCAAACAAACATGTGGATTTCTACTGCAATATGTCAGATGCGAGTAGGAGGGTTTTAGGGTTGGGGTACAACATAGGGTAGACGAAAGTATCATAAAGTAAGAGATATGGACAAGGAAGGGGCAAGATACGAAAGAGTTTAAAAAGAATAGATAGGGGTAAGGTTAGAGGGAGAAGGGGGTAGTATCTTGGGTAGATGTAGGCACGGAACGACGGAAGAGATAGAGTTATGGGATAAAGGTAGATAGTTGATAGAGGGAGATATTGAAGAAAATGGAATTGGGTATATGAAAAGACGGGAATAGAGGCAGAGAAAGGTGATAGAGAGAAGATAAAGAATGTAGGATTGTAAATAGGGCGGCAGGGAGAGATGATATAGGAGATAGGGAGATAAGAATTGAGGGAAAAGGGGACAAGGATATAAAGGAAAAAGATGGAGAAATCAAAGGGATATAAGATATAGAGCAATGGGGATTGATATAGGGGAACGAAGGGGGAGGGGTAGATGTGGGATAGGGAATAGACAGGGGAGAGGTTATAGAGAGATTGAGAGAAACGAGCGACAGAGTGAGATGTTGCAGAGAAAGAGCTTTGGAATGGAGATAAATCGAGATGAGGAGTAAATTAAAAAGGGGTGTTGATAGACAGATTAATGAGGCAACGATGTATGTTTGAAATTCATCCACGTACAAATACACACATAATAGTTTAAAATCAATTTGTGTCTCGAAGGGAATCATAATCGGGATGGGTTATAAGAACGTGAGGGAGAGGAGGACGGGGGTCTAGGGGGTCTAGGGGGTCAGGGGGAGGGGTGGAAGATGAACATGGTAGTGGGTGGAGCTGCAGTCTATATATTATTAACATCGTCTAAAACCATGCATTGTCAAGCTGTATGTAACTGCAGACTGTGCTAGACGACGTAACAATTGAAATAGAAGGCAATGCTTTGCTGACAGCTTTTCTAGGTCCCCGTCCTTTGATCTTAGGTGGCTTTTTATCTCCGGGTGAGTTTGAGGAGCTTGCTAGTTGTTGCGAGCGTTGACTGGGACGAATGGTATGTGATGGGGTGGGGAAGAGAAGACGTATCGTGGTGGGCTATTGTCGAGTCAGACTGTTTGTATACGGGTGGCGAAAGTCATCTTCCTTGCCTGAGACCAACAAAGCCATTCGCCGGATAGCCCGAGTTGTCAACGGTAACTGTTTATTATCTAGCTTTCCAGCTCGGGTTTCACCATTGCCAGCGAGACCCTTTGGATTTTCCTTGAGCAGTATGTGAAATTGATGCATAGTAAGCGAGTAATAGAGTTGCATACCGATGTATTGTTGGAGAGTTTGCATTTGTTTCCGCTGATTTGTCGCAAACGGTGTAAAGTCACGGAAAGCAAATAGCGGCAAAGGCTTACGCCAGCTGTCTTGGAAGAGGAGTCCGTTTCGTACAATAGAAGCTTTGGGCTCGGGCGTTAGAAACTGTTGCCCAACAATGAGAGCGCCGGTACAAGGTACGCCAAAATATCGCCGTCTTCTCCATAACGCACAGGATCCCCTATCTCCCGGTCTTTGATGAGCGGTGAAATCCGAGCCTTAGCATCAGCAAGTCTTATTTTGCCTCAAAACACATTATAAATGTTTTGCGAGAACATTAAGCGAAAACGGCACGGAACTTCTCAGCCCAGACTATCATGTTTAATCATAACAAACTACATTTTGCATCTGTATTAGTACGAAATGTTCACCAACATGATGTTAGAATTTAAAAAGATTGTTTTTTTTGTGTAAAATGTCTGATATGACAAGAATATTTTTAACGCTGATTAAGGTGTTCAATTATGTGTACATATGTAATTGACGATGAAAATGATTATTTCTGTATACCGAGTGATAAGGTCTTCGTCCTATCATAGTTGCTTATTTATATTTATTTATTGATTTCCTTTAAATCGTTCGACTTGTGTTTAGAAAGACATCACTCATGTCATATTTTATCGTAAATATTTCACAAATGATTGATTGAAGCCAAGTTCATATGTTATACAAGGTAATATAACTATTTTCGAAGAATTTAAAAACATGACATCTCACTAAAACACAAATTGATTTGTTACGAAAGTAGAGTGAAATCAATATGCATAAAACATGAGAATGCTTGAAACTCTATAATAGAAAACGATGACTTTGATAGTTTTGAAATATGTTTAAAAATCTGACAAAAAATCAGATAACACATTTTTTTCAAAAAACACTCTGATAGGATCACAAGCAGGATGTTACCATTGAGAAACAGTATAACATCAAATTATGAAATCATTTTCAATCATCTAGTCATAGTCTAAAGTTTAAGTCATCGTTTCCACTTAAATGTATTTCCACATGACTAACTTACATTGGACACCTAATAGCGTTGGACACAGCTGGTGATTGGTAGAAATGACAGGAAAATGGCTGTATTAATTGATAACATTCAACATCCATTTACAACGGTCCTGTGAAGCGATACCATTGGGAGGATCTCGGAAGAAAGTATTTCAAAGCAAGCCAAAACCAGGGACATTGTGATATGAATCAAGAGGGAAAACGACTCTTGCACGTGTTACGTTATGCTAATTAATTACGATCGTAACGACTGGAGAGGAACGGTTCGCTCCAACCAAACGTCAAGGATGAGTTGTTTATTGATTATTTAACTCCGCCACCCATATTCCTTTCTATCATGAAATCTACCCAAACAATAAAATCCCATCATCAAATCCTTTAATCTCGTGATCAATGGCAAAATGTTGTACCAACCGCCCACTCTGTTCAATATTACCCAGCCCTTGTCATCTCCCTTCATTCTCCCTTCACAGAGGATGCATAAATATGTTTTTTCCATGCTAACTTCTGTGTTCGTTAGAGCACTTTCTTGGTTTTAAATGGAGACGAATAGAGATTTTGGGAAAGTACTTAGTCTACGTTCACATTTCACATGTCGTAGGTCTCTATGACAGGAAGCAAGCTCTGCAAGAAGTGTTTGTCTTTGGGCTGAATTTCGGCAATTCCTTGTGTTGCAATTTTGTGCGCTAGTGGAATCTGTTGGAAGCTTAGAAAGTGCCCCTAGGGATCAAACCAGAACTTTCCAAAGGAGGATTTGAGTTGATATACCTCTATCGGGGAAAAATCCCTCCTAACGTTGTACAAACACAACAGCTTAATAAATTTCTGTTTGTGTGTATTACTTGTGAATTGCTTGAGTCAGCTTTTCTTACCCTTTTCTGCTAACCATTGGTACAACGACGCTCCTACCACTCCCACCCACCCAGACCTATCCCAACCTTGCCTACAAATTAGAGGCACTGCCCAATAAGACATCCTTTAAAGCTCCAAGGCAAAATACTCACTTCTCTTGTTCATCCCTGATACCTAGCTTACATCCCTAAATATAAGAAAAAAACTTATAAAGGCGAAGTAGCACGTTGTTTTGTTTAAATAAATTGAAAATCAATCTCACCTATATTGAAAAATCCCTGTCTTTTACAAAGAGTAAAACTGTTTTGGTAAAGACATAGGGGTAGTGTTTGTTATTTGATAGTAGAATATGATCACACTAAAATATCGCCATTCTGTTTTCGATTTATAAGGGCCACAGTTTTAAAAACTAAGGCTTATCTAGTTGTGTTATGAAATGTTGTTACTTAATTAAAGATGAGTACGTAAGTTCTAGAGGTGTTTTTAACTGATGCAGACATGAAGTACCAATAGTTCACTCAACAATCGCTCATAATATAATTATTTCTATAAACAATCGCCGCTAATGGCTGCAATACTGCCCAAGCAGCGCTAAATAATAACTCACTTACTTCTATAGGCAACACCAATTACTTCTACCGGTTACAATATTCGAAGTACAAATATTCATAATTATATTATTAAATTATAATTCAAAATTTACAATTTGTCAAATCGTTATTAAATTACTTTTGTCCACCATTATTTTTTTCATCACTGAAAAATTGACAAAAGATACTCCTCAAATACATCTGTTTTCATTCAAGTAATGTGTTGTAACAGATAATTAGAATATGTATTTTTTACGTCAACGCACAATATTGTTTAATGTATTATCATCATTATATAAACGTTTTTACAATGTCTCTATAATACCAACAGCGGTGTACAACAGATGTATTGAATAATTGAATCAAAACATGTCACACGTACGTTCGAGCGTGCAACGTATTAACTTATCGCGTAATGACATGTAGTCAAATGATAGTTACATAGAAGTTTGAAATGACCCACAGATTAGGAGCATACTAGTCATGTACCGTGGAATGAACAAAGTCGGCAGACCGACTGAACATCTGTGTCCATACTGTAGTGTGATATTTAATAACAACTGATTTAATAATGAATACAGATTTTAAAACCGAGATAGCTGAACCATACCAATGAACTGATTATAGGAATACATCAGTTTCATATTGTAAGTGTACTATGATGCATAGATCTTCATTTTTGATGTAATTATTTGAGTACCAAAACCACTGAACACTTATGATGATATATTACATGTACCTCGAAGACGAAATTTAACTTACAAATTATGGTTGCATATAAACCTCAGGTGTCATAATCGTGTCATTTTGGAGGTAATTCTTTTCTCGGGTAAACCTGCTTTCAATGTCACATCGCTTCTCACCGGGACATTCTAGAATATCCCATGGACATTCTAGAATAATTTTTTAAATTATATTTTACATTTTATACAAGACCCAAAACTTGTAAACATTACGAAACAAACAAATGGATGTGTAAAATTTGAATTTTTAACAAATTCTGATTTAACGTTTCAAGCGGGATTCGAACCCACAACCTCTATGTTGTTAAACAACGCTCTTACCCACCTGAGCTACCGAGGCTTGTTGTCAGCAAATGTTCATTTTGTTGTGTCATCACTGACACTGTAATTTTTATATACATAATATTAATATATATTAAATTTGATCCTAAAATCGTATGCAAAGTGTATATTTAAAGTCTTTCGCGAAGAGCTGCTGTTAAACAGACAACTTGCAAGGATTGGCTGCGTTTGTGCGATACTTTCAGTATAATTATATATTTCAATATTTTCCCCGAGTTTTTTCGTCCTTTCCTTCGCTTTATATGACAGATATTAACCTGCCCTTCGGGGTCGGGGAAACCCTAGGGCCTACGGCCCACGGGTTTTCCCTCACCCTTCATGTTTACATTTCAATAAAACCCTAGGGACAGGTTAATATCCTTTACATATTGATTACTGTAAAAAATTTATGTGTCATTAAGTTGTATTTATTATTCATTTATATTAACTTGTGTTTTGTAATAATTTACACAAAACACTGTGCTATACACATGTGTAATATGTTACTGTTTTCCAAATAACGTCTGTAATGATAATTTTCTGGGTTTCGAAAATATCCTCCTTGTTTGCAATCACTGTTGGTTGTACAACCAGTGACGTTGTTTCACACGGTCCCACACAGTTCCTCAAACCAATGATAAAATACAAGTTCCTTCACCTGCGCGATGCGCACATGTTTCTCACAAGGCAGCCAGTTACAATGTTTAATTGGATAAAGTAAGGAAGGTATCCGTGTTTCATACATGACCCCTAAACTTTTCAAAAAAACGATGATCATAGTCATCTTGAAACAGAGTTAACGTGGGAAAATCAGCTGAGAGGATCTCTTACAGATATTCTATTACGCATGGGTCCAATTCAAATGTGAAACAAGGAAGATAAAAGATAAATTCCTCTAAATGTACGTCGTTCTCAAAATTCAAGGTCTTCTACTTGGTCTTTCTTTCTGTCTGTTCTCCCTTCGATCCCCTTTCTCCGACAGGCCCCCGGGTCATTGAGCAATCATCCCTTTTTAAATTTATAAAGATAAAAATAAAAAAATAAAATTTTGAGATGACCCCCAGATTTGACAGCCTTCGTAGAGATATGTATCTACGAAGGCTGTCAAATCTGGTGGTCATCTCAAATTTTTTATTTTTTTATTTTTATTTTAATAAATTTAAAAAGGGATGATTGCTCAATGACCCGGGCGCCTGTGCTTTCTCCCCCTCTTTTTCTACTCTTCTTTGGATGGCAACATCCGAGTGTCAATAGCTGCAATATTTCTGACAGCACGGTAAACTCTACTCACTCAATAAATGGTGCTGGTTAAGCTTAGCTTTAACAGTTACTTTTCTTTAATAAACGAATGAATATTATTGAAAATTAAAAGGTAATTGATGCTGCAAGTTCATATAACAAAGTTGCTTGTCTTGTTTTTTATATACCTTCGTCCTAATTATATAATCTTTCTTTCATGATATACTGTTCGGCTTTCATACGAATCTAAATACCATTTATGATATGAATTCCAAACATTTCAAATGTTTATCCAAAAATTACAATTACATGACATCTACTTGATTTTGATTAAAATAAAAAATGTCTTTCGTATATATTATAGAAGCTAAAATGTTTGACGTATTGACACACGCCAATGTCATTTTGTCATCATATCCATGACTTTATGCCTCTATTTGTCAGCAACAGTTCTTAACTCCTGGATCAACTGACACTGAGGGAGAATTGGGTATATGTGAGTCAAACAATTTCCTCTGGTGTCTCTTTAAGTATGGTTCTGTTTGCGCCTCCCCAATTACACGAAGCAATGACGCTGAGACAGCATTACGTCAGCATCATTGGGAAGAGAACAATCTCAGGGCTTGGAATAAGAGGAAGTATTCAGGAGGAATTCCTCGCTTCCAATCAGGTGGAATGACGAGGTGTTGATTTTAGGGGTTGCCAGTCTAAGGACTCTATGTCTGGTTGACTGTGATGAACAAAAAGAGCATTTTCTCCGAGCTGGTATTTGCATGTGTTGGGCGGATCCAAAAGTTATGCTTGAACACACGTGTCAATTACGAGACGGCGAAAGAAGGAATGAGGATTTTCATCAAAGCTCCCTTCCTTGCAGGTGTTTCGTCCAGTCTTTGTGCAACAAATCACCACATTTAGTTGACTGTATTCTACCCATTCATTCCCTAACTAAAGCCCAGAGTCCTGCAATGGAAAGTGAAAAGAGTCACGTTCGCCTACACACCGTCAGCAACCTAATCATGCCTAATCGTCATGTCACGCCGGATTACGCCGCATCCTACACCTGTAGCTGGGTCCCAGTGAATACGTAAATCAAGTTCTTCTTTATCGGTTAATGTAACGTTTACTTGTTACATAGCGGGGGAGGAACTTCGTCAAGAAACGTGATGTCTATTTCTCCTAAGCATAAGAAAAAAGAACATTTGATGTAGTGAAATAATCAATTAAGAAAGTATGCATAAAACTGTTGGTAAAAATACCTAGTCGAGAAACTTGAAGTCTTGGTAAATTAATTTCACCGGTGGAGAAAATATCTTTTTCACTTTAGCATTTGAAAGAACATTTTATGTAATGAAATAATCAAAGAATGCATAAAAAATTGGTTTATTAACAAAGTATGCTTCACAAAATTTCTGCAATAACGCCCATATACTGCGATTCTGAAGTGTGGAAATATTAGCTAATTACGTATATGCAATGTAAGGAATCGCGCAACTATATTATTCTAGTGCATTGGAATTTCTTTAACAATAAACAAAAAAAATCTCTTGCTTTCAATCTCTTTTGAGAACACCAATATACCGCATAAAAGTCTTTTAATATTTTTTCTTCAATATTGAAAAAAATGTTACGTAGAACATATACTTTTCAATTCGTCATATGGTCATTTTCAGACCCAAGACGGTTGCAGCCGGAAGTGACCTCACACGTGTCAAAGCAAGATATCATCATGTCTACAATTGAATTATGACGCTGTACGGTCTCCAATAGACTAAATATTTATCTACAAAGAAAAATAATGCCAAAACGATAATCGCCTGAGATTATAAAAGGTCACCGCATGGTTAACGAACTTTCTACCATTGAGTAGAAAGTATGTTTGTTTTGACCCCAATTCCACAAGCTGTCAAATATCAATATGATTATGAGATCATTTGATCAACAAGTCATGTGGATTTGAGCTAATCCCTAAGAAATATCATACGGTAATCCAGTTATGTCATATAGGTAATAATAAAACTCCCTTACCTGAGGTTCACCTTTTCACCTTTCCTTTAAGGCAAACGGCGGATTGACCTAATTGTTTGTACTTACCTGTTAAAGGTGTATACAAAGTTGTAACAGTAGGTAGTTGGCTAGGTAAGAAGATTGAACGTCAAAGGGAAATTGCCGATACATTAAACAGAATGGTATTTACTCGGGGCTTAGCTATGAAACGGTGATGATATTACGTGGGTTAAACTAAGAGTCAAATAGGTTATAAAACGACTTCATAACTTGTGTAAATACAACTCCGTAGTAATTTCTAAAACGTAGAAAGGTCTGCATAAACCTAGAATAAACCCCATAAATTCTGAAATTCTACGCATTATCATATGCTTTTATTCAAAAATGTCCTTTTTTGATAATTAAAAAATAATTCAGGGTAAATCGCTCAGTGTTGTTGAACGTTTAAAAGTAATCAGAGTTTTAAAAAATATATTGTCCAAATCATTAAGCACACACATATATATTATGCGTTATATATATATATATATGTTCAATGCGTTTACTGTTGTGTCAACTAGAAGAGCATTCAACATTTTATATCAAGGGGAAATATTTATGTTGAATTTAACATTAACTTACAGATTCAATCAAAACAAATATGAAATAATCAAATACCCAATAATCGGCTTTTACAAAAAGATGGTAAGCAGGATTTTACCCTTCAGGTAAACAATTCTCGAATATTATTGATTAATCTGTGCATTTGATTAATCTCTTGCACTAAATGAAAAATATGTAAGTGAAGTCATAAAGGTGAAGATAATTCAAAAATATAAACCCTTTCTATTCCGAAAAGTAAGCAAAGATTTGACGGTCACGTATGTAGGCCTATACTCCACCCAGTTATAAATGGCAGACACTCCTTTTTCATTTACCTGGTGTCTGCAAATTTTTATTTCTCTACCCGCCAACTGCATTTCAAAGTTAATACCACGTAAAGACAATAAGCATGGGGAAATAACAAGGTAGACGTATCTCTGTTGTGAATCTTGCAGAAAGGTCAAAGTATGAAGACTTCATACCTTCAGGATTAGATACCAGGCTTGGACAAATGGTACCTGTCATATTGTTGATTTGTAAATTAATGCTTATTTACTTGCTTGCTGACATTTTGTAGACTATTTGACAGGCTGTCATGTTAGAAAATGGTATTAGGTTTGAATGTCCAGAAGTCGGGGTGGACATCGGACAGTGTTGGTGTAGATGACCAATCAAGGTATGGATTGCAATCAACAGGTAAATGACAGGTGACTTGGAGACGTCTTCAGGTAAACTCGACATACCACGAGCCTCCCCCCTACCGGAGAGAATCACCTGAAAAATGCAAAGCCACACCCTTTTTAAAGGATTTTCTTACTGACCAGGTAAGGTGTTAATTCAAATGTCAACAGTCAGGTAGATCTTGAAATCGTCAGCCTAACATGGAATGTAGGTACAGCTGTCTATAGCTGCAGGTAAGTCAAGCAATTAAGGTAGCTCACACGGAGCACCTGAACAAGGTAGGTAATTTACTTAGCTGTGTTTGAAAAGTCAAACGTTAAGCATACATACATGTGTAAATTGTGTACGACTTTACGAGTTGCATTAATTGAGGAACAAACACATTTCAGTTCATTTAGAAGAGTTTGCTTATGTCAATCATACCAATTTCCTCTCGTCAATAGGTGTCGGACTGTTCAATCATTCAACCAAAAGTCTTGATTCTTAAGAAAGATTTCGATGGTTCAAACCTTTATTTAACTTTGTTAAATGAAGCTACACGGTTGTGAATTCACATAAGTGAAAATATCAAGAATAATTGTCTTGCCTAGCAAAATTAAAACCTTTTTTAAAAGTTCAATAGATACGATTTTCTGGAAAACAATAAGGAATTGTTATCAATAAATTCGACATTTTATCATCAAGCTAACAGAAGGAGGAGGAGGAGAGAAGAAGAAGAAGAAGTAGAAGAAGGAGAAGAAGAGCAAGAAGAAGAAATGAGGATCATTGAGACACTATCTTATAGATATCTAACAAACATCTTAAAGGATTAAAATCTTCATGATCAGGAGCATTATAGAATAGAAAAATACGTCTGCATTCCTTAAGATGCCTGTCAGAGTTGACAGTTCACAGACCAGTCTACTTCGATGTAGGTAGTGCTATGTCCAACCTAAGATCACTGCCCTAAGGGTCCTCATTCTTTGTGCTGGGTCTTTGAACCGACTTTGATCTTACAACTGTATAGCTGATTGGCGACTAATTGGCCGCACTGACCAAGGGTTAAATAAGGGTTAGCCGGCCACTGACCACTACCTTAGCCCGAGATACCCCCATCTTGTTTGTCCTCCGTCCAGCCTCAAAGAGGAGACATAGGGAGGTACCCTGAACGGCTATTTGTATGTTATGGTCATTGAGTATACGGATGCCCCTCAAGAAAGATTATACTCATTAAAGGAACACCTTTGTTATCTGGAGTGCTCTGACGCTTTTTGCACCTGTAACATATGCTTATCTTCCCATAGATTACCATTTTACCTATCTCATTTGACTAATGCTCTCTCACCTGTTAACCTTGTCTTTTGATGCAGTTTTTTTGCATTGTCGAGTCTATGGATATGCAGTCTTCATCATGTAGTTCAGTTTAAAGAATGTTGTTTTTAAGTAAATCGTTTCGTTATTTTCTCTTGATGTTATCTTAGACCCTCTCACATAGACAAGGTCATTCTTAATATGGAGTATTTTTTCTTTACAATAAGCTTATATACATTGTTTATGTATATAAATCATATAATTACGTTTTTGATTAATTTTCATAATTACAATTTGACAAACTTTTTATGCACCAGTGAACTTGATAAAATCAAGATACATCATTACAAAAATAACGTGTTGTTTCATACCTTCTTTATTTTATTATGATTTGAAATCCTTTTATATTATTACAAGGAAATATATGGACAACAATGTCTCGTCCCTTCTTCAGGTTGATAATGGGCACAGTGATGGGTACAGTATATATTCAAATACGTATCACACATATACTTGAGGATAAGATAGACATATGTACAAACAAGAAAATGGAAAAGGGATAAAAATAAACATTTGAGTATTTTTTTATTTATTTATTTACATTTTTAACATTTGTTTATGAATTTGTTTTATTTCAGGTGACATTATCTAGTCTGTATCGATTCATTTTTGTTTCTACATCATGATTTCGAAATTTCTAATTTTACAAATTTTTTGAAAATAAAAGGCAGTGTTATTATGAAATAGTCTATTAACTTGACATTTAAGCGAAAACGCGTTTATAAGAATCTTACATATGATAAATTGAACAGTGTGATTTTATCAAAACGAACAATGTATTAGCAATGCGACTATGATGAAAATTATTTACATTACTTGCTGTTAATGAATTCAATAAATTATTCAAGTTATGTCAATATGTTGTTAGAATAGTTAAATTGAACAGTAGAAGAAAGACACTTACTTAAATGTCAAAAGTATATAGAATTTTAAAATAAATTAATTCCATTATTCAAAAATCTTTTAGGCGTACCTAATCTGAATGAAAATTAAATCGAATGAAAAAAGATTTGCAGAAATATCACATATAAATTCCTAATACCTATTTATCCGAAGGTGTCTTTTAATGACACCTATATATCAATAAGATCAAAATATCAAATAATAAAACATCTGAACAAATCAATTTCATTTCTGGTATTTAAAGCCCTTATGCTGAAAACTTTGAGTTTCGGTTTCAGTAACATATGGCTTTTGTAGTTTGCTTACATTAGACGTAGCTTTGACATATACTTAAGTATCGTATTTCTTAATTTATTGTAAAGCTTTTGAGTTTTTATTTTGGACAATATCAATGCGAATAATCTGCAATAGGGGCATATAAAGTGGTAAGACTTTCATCTCTTTTTCACTGGTGGCCGAACCCGTATGTTATTTGATAACATCATTCATTTTGGTTATAAAGAAAGTTTGTTTCTAAATATGGAAATAAATAAATTTATCACATATTGAAAACAGAATACCACAATAGAAAACGTAGACTATACTATTATTGCATTCTCATATACCTTTTAAATTGAATTATGAGCAATCGATCGTATTTTGAAGCAACCATAGCCCGCACCTGCTTCTAGCAGCGAATGACATTTATTGAAATGGGATTTTTAATCCGCGAAATTAATGAAACAAATCATAAAACTTCAAAAAAAAATCGATAAAGGCAATCGATGAGATAAAACAAATCAATTCACTAACAATTTGGCCTTTTATGATTTCTCTCAAAAATGGTTGTTTGAATACACGTAACGACACATTAAGTTAAGATTTAATTCAGTGAAAATCGAAATAGATACGTTCTTTTTCCAAGCACATTATGAATTGATTTAACATGTCACTGATAATTTTATTGCATGTAAAAAGTCACGATGGTGATAGTCCCATAGCAAACCCACGGGTGACTCACAAGCCCTATCAATAACACGGACTGCCTCGTGGACTTCCAAAGGGGGAAATTGCCGCCCCTTTTCACCGCGGTGTGCCTTATCATTTTGAGAATTTAATCGATCCTAATTTGTTTGAGAGGAGATACGGCCAGACTGAGGGGGCATTGAGCCATACCCCTGACATGTACGCTATCCTTGCCATCTATAGACTGATTCTAAACCCTGGCACATAAGACGAAAATTACAGGTAGACTGTCTCCAACCCACAGGACAATTTGTCATCAGCTTTAACGGAAAGTGCTAATTGCGATCTGCGGACGTCAATCTGGCGATAATCTCGTCCAAGAACTCAGGGGTCACTTCGTGGTCAAGCCTTGAAAAACCTAAACAAGCCCCCGGGCCATGATCATTACGTTTCGTTGAACCTAGGGTCGTTTTAAAATTGTAAACAGAGCCTTGAATAGGTCTTAAGCGCTCAACAGCCCGTGTCCAAGCAGAACATGGGCTGAAGAAACTCCTGGAGGATAAACGTCCATAAATCACCCTAATCAACACGCTGCACGTCCTTCCTTCTATGGGCGGCTTGAGGTCCTTGTGATCAACCTTTAGCTACATGGGAAAGATGAAGTGGAAATGCTCACAGATACAATGCTTAAGCCGGAATTAACGATCTGGAACTGTAAATAAGTCTCACTACCCCTACCCACAAGCGGGAACCATGCGGTTTGGGGATAGGCAGGGCACATATACGATTACAGTATCGTTTTGATATCTGAATTCAGATTCGCGAATGAAAAATGGATGTATCATTTTCATTTGGTTTTGTAGTGACAAATTTAATATGACTTACATATTTAAACTCCATGTTCAATGGTTGTGGTTATATGACAAACAGACAAATGAAGATTAATTCTACCAGATGTATCTGATAACAACTCAAAACAAGACCACCAAGAAGTTCTATTTTCACTAATCACATGTTACAACACCCGTGCCGTTGACCATTGGTCATTCTGGACAAGACACAGCGAATAAAGTCTTAACTTCAGAGACATTTAATGCTTGGTCAGGTCCATTGTCTGAACCAAATCCTCGATTTTGCCTCAGTTACAGATATACCTATTATATTGTTTTCTTTCCATCAAGCCCGCTAAAGCCTATCTTGGTCCCATCTCTTTGCCTATCACATTTCCCCACCTCTCACGTCAAGCCAGACTGACAGAAGGAAAGCCAGGCATCACTAAGGCAGCGAAGGGATTACAACTTTGCAAAGTCTTGAAAAGCTAATAGATATTTTTAAAAGGTAGCTTCAAGTGACAGACATATAAGACCGCCCCCTGCCTGTGTGAAGGTCCCTCTGGCGATCCCCTGACATCTCTCTTCCTTACTGATGATAGACCACCCATAATGTGTTACCGAGCGGGCTTCATCCACCAACCAATATTTCCAAACAATATGCCACTAAATGTGACATCTCAGCTATTTCCAAATCTTTACAAATCGTAATTGGTTCTGCAATTAAGCACGAATCGTTTAGTGTTTTCACGCCTGAGAGACACTAAAGTAACAATTCATGTCACTGTTGCTCGTCGTTGGAAACAAATGAGCTGACTTAGTGAGCTTAGCAAAGTAATCATCTGACTTAGTAAAACGTTTCTATCTGGCACACCTTTACAAGATGGTATTTGTGTAAAATGGATTGTAATTATATATAAGGGTAGATGAACATGGGCTGTCGCTATTTGATTTTTATTCTCACGTTGTTGGTCTGTTCTTTTTGTTAAATTGTTCTATTTCCTGTTATGATTTGACATCCTGTGAACACGTGTCGACATCCTCCGAAGGTTATGTTATTTTTACTGGTTGCACTGCATAATATTGATAATTTATTTGAAATGATTAGCATTTGTTTAATCTATTTGTATCAAATGTTCAGAATGACATAACAACATTTAAATATGCAATAATTGAAACATGATATGAATTTAGAAATTGATCAGTATAAATTCAGTACAAGTTCACAATGCATTATCCGATAACAATTCATAAAATATTTTATTTAGTACAACTAACATCTGCTAAAACATATTCTGTACCTTTCTTTATTATACTGCAGCACATTTTAGAAATATGGTATAGAAGGCAATCAAAGGAAACACTCTGAAATATTTAGAGCATTTTAACCCTATTACCAATATTTAAATATAGATATTACATGTTTGACATAATTACATAATTTACAAAATTTGATTGCTGAAATTCTAAACATATCAAGCAATATTATATAATTCTTTTAAATACATCATTCTGGGTTGCATCTGTTAATTACTTTTTGATATATCGAATTGATTTATGCAAAAAAATATATAAAGAAATTGAAACTTAAAATTTCGAGCAATAGGTTATTCCATATATTGATGCTTATAGAACGTAAGAGTACTTAAACTACAAAACCTACGTCCTCAAGTAAAACCATCACGATAAAATATGGCAAATAGCACATTTAACATGCATGATTTCTTTTGTTTTCATGTAATTTCCTTCATAGTACACCCTGTGTATTTAATACATGTAAATAATATACATTGTAAGAAAGTGCATAGTATAAAAGTTACATTTACATCAATTATTATATCAGCTTAATCATTATATCATATACGGAGAATTAACATGTAAATATATCACGATTCCGTGAAATTCATATTCAGAAAAAAGTAAATTCTTACAACATTGCTAATTTATAATCGTAATTCCTTTAAAATATTATCATATACACTTAATACTACCATTCACCCGTGAAGGACTATTCAAATATCTCACACCACCGCCCCGTCTGTAATTATAACAATACGACAAAGCGTTAGTGACCGCGTGTGACCAAAGAATTATAACTCCACAGAAGGGTTTAAGCACACATGGTCTAGTGCTTCAATTCATGTGCCCCCACGCACGTGCTTTGCAGAACAAATAGGCTGCCATAGAACTCACGTGGCTGTAAAGGATCACATGACCATGATAACAGATGCATCTCAAATTGGCCAGTGAAAACAAATATCCATCAATATATAGCAAAGAGGTGTTAGCTGCAAGCTTCAAATATCAAATCAAAGAAGGATTCAAATTGATAATCGGTATATATTAAACTGCTTGTTTTGAAGGATGTTTTTATTTAATGGAAATGTGTTCGGAGTCATTTCATTATTAATGAAGTTTTAGAATAAATAATTTTTTAGAAATTTAAAATATTTGCAATTCAAAGTATTTTATTTTATTTGTTACAAACAATATTTGTGAACATATCATGTCAAAACTTAAAGAAATAGTATTACCAGTGATATTTTTTATGAGATTTTATAAGGCCATGACTTAAGATTCAATTCACAAAGGATGTGAGGATGATTAATGTGTATAACTCATTCTCCTGCACTTCCAATAATACACATGAAACTCATGTATATGATCTTATTATAAACTTCCCATGATAATAGAAATCTATTCCAGTAGGAAATAAGAAAGAAGTAAGAGGATTGATTACATTCTATGTTTTAATGAGTTGAATTTTTTGAAACACATGGTGCTTTTTAAACTAATTTCTTTGTTATTTGATTAACGACGAATAACAATTATTGTTGTTTTTTGATGGCAAGATACATTCAACACACAATTCAAAAAATATTCTCCTTCATTGACGAAATGTTGAAAGTATGATGAAAATTTATTGTTTCATGTTATACAGTATCTTCTAATATAACTGATCTAAGGCTCTTATATTTAGAACATTGTATTAGAGTAATATTCTATTCTATAAATTATCTAATATTTTATTCAATAGTTTTTATATCTATAATTTCACATCATTATCTTACAATATAACGTCTAAGCTATAGGTACACTTTCGACCGATCTTTAATATGTTTCTTTTCCAAAGTTCACGATTACTAATCACTAACTTCTTGAATAAAATTATAACAGCTACAAAAAAGTATATACAGATATACTTCATATAGACAATACACATTAATGCGCCATATTCATGTTAGTAGAACATACATCCAGTATGCGCTTCTATAAAACTACTGTTGAGGAAGAATGCGTTTTAATATGTTATCAGATTATCTAATGCACATATTTCTGATTTAAAATATTTTTCAGTTTCAGATATAAATAAAAGTTCACCACTAGAAAATGTGCCTTCTTATTTCAAACAGGTTCCAAGGTGGTCCAGGAGTCGTGGAAGCTGCAAGGATGATTCTCCTGTTGATACAGATCGATAACCAACATTGCTTTTCTGTTTAGGCCCATTATCTTCAGGCTTGTCAAATTTGAACGGTTTGCCCCTAAATATTTATCCCCGATATTATCAATCAAATGATAGGAGAGGAAATTAGAGGGTTTAAAGCTGAGAAAACCACACAAATCAGACCTTAGATAAACTGAAGATGATCCACTTCCTCGGCGAAGCAAGCTGGAGGACAATCTACCTATTGTGGGGATGCTATGCTAACCATGCTGGAAGGGGAGGGAAGTTTACACTGTCGCTAAGTCGTCATAGCCTGGCATTCTGATCAGTGGTGAACCCAGCTTCTGTGACTTGTGGTAAACGTTTCAGATAGCTGTGGTTGAGTTCTGGCTCGGACGCCAATGAAAGGTTACATTGATGAACACAGAGGAATACCTCAAATACACCCTCAAACAGGCTCGCGGGAGGGAGAATTTTCAAATTCCACACTTTCTTGAAATAATTTAACGGTTCACATACTGTGACCTTACAAATAGAATAGTTTGAACTCCGCCCACTCGTTTGACTGGATTAAATTTGAAACATTTAGTTTATTTTGGTAAAATGTGACCGTTTTAAAGGGGCAGTAGCACGTTTTTTGATAATTTTATATTTTAAAAATTTCACTGGTAATTCTATGTTAATGCTAAATGTATTATTTTGATAGTGTCATAAATCTCATTACAAAAGTCAATCAGCCATAGTCAGAGGACAAAGTATAAAGATTCACATAAAATCCATTGGCGGCCATTTTTTGTGAACACCTTTTATTCATTTTGTGTAAGAAAAAAGAATCGCAGGGCTAAACTTTACGTTATATATTTGAATTATTACTGCTCCATTTAGTTTAAAAACATTGTCTTTCAATTGGAACCATTTATTTTCATTTTCCTGACATCACCTTATATTCTCACTAAAAACGTGCTACTGCCCCTTTAATGTCGGCCATTTCTTATGTTCTACATTAGTTAATAAAAGAATGAATTAGGGGATGTAAGTGTTGCATGGAATTCAAAATACACCATACGTCGAATGAAGGCTTCATTGGTGGATACAGGACAGTGAAAATCATTATAACGAAATTTTATTCAGGAAATACGAAATGATGCCTCATGTAAATGTATGGTTTTATTTGACAATATGATATTCTTTGTAAAGTTCTTACTTGGATGAAAATGAAAATTTTGATTATTTACAGTAAGGTATTTTTCGATAACTATTCCAATTCACTTACATTCGCGTGTGGGTATACTTTTTGCAAAGCAAATAATTTATTGTAAGACAAAATACAGAAGAGACATCTTTTCTTATGATATATAGAATTAAAAATGTAGTTAGGTAACTTTGAAGAATAAGGTTGAATAACCGTGTTAATAAACATTGTGATTTGTTTGTTTTAGTTTAAAATTACCAACAAATAGTCGTGAAATATATTTGTTGCTTTATCAAATTCTAAAAAAACATATTTGTCAAATATAATAATATTACTGATGAAATGCACCACGAAAAGCGAAAAGAGTATATTAGGCAGTGTTTTAGTTTATTCATGAGTTATTTACTATTCAATTCTATTGAATAAATTATCATCATTTACTACCTGATATATGTTTTTAATGATATAAACAAATGTGTGTGTTATAAATATTTCACATAAACTTCACAATAATTTCAAAACATTGCATCGTGATTAGGACTCTCTGTGTTTAAAGTGATTTTAAAAAAGCTGGATTCAACTTGGTATTTACATGTGACTTAATTTTATTTGGAACACAAAAAAGCACAATTTTTTTGCACACAACGATTGTTCGACTCTTTCGTTTTCCCATTTGACAATAAAAATTGCCTTGTTCAGTTAAGCGAAGCATGTCTTCTTAGTTCTTACACGTAACTTTCCATCATCACGAAATACCTTTGTATTCCAAAGCCAACAACTTCTCTTCAAAAGAACAATCGTCTTTGGACATCACAATCATTACAGATTTGTTACTTTTTATGGTCGATTGAAGTATTTTCATGGGTGACTGCCTCCTTGATCGATCGGGTTTTATGCGAGTTAACCCGACGAGCAACGCTTGTACAAAGTCTGCAATTTGTTCGTTAAGTGATGTGATTATTTAATGATGAACATCCTGCAGCTCATTTGGTTTTATTTACTGATGTCGCAGGCAGGATTAATGGCACAATTAAACTGTGTGACAGCCTTTGCTAGCCGGATATTGGCCCCAGTCAATCACAAATAGTTAGCTCGGCTTCTAGTAAATAATTCAGATGTTCTTTAGGAACAAAAGGGTACATTGCTCGTATATGGATGCAGAACGACTTTCCAGATTATTCAAGCAAAGTCACCTGGTGCAATAGTGGATGACATTTTCAGTCTAGCTGACATGGAATGTTATATTGAAAATTTATAGAAGATTGCATGTTTCTGATTGGGTGATTAAACCAAGATTGGTGTATCTCGTGACTTGCTCCTTTAAGGAAGAAGTCAATACGTGCAGAAGAATATCAATATAAAAATGTAATAACAATAAAATGAATCTTTAGGTTGTCTTGGGATTAGAGACTGCTTAATGAGCTTAATTAAGTTGATTAGGACAAACCGTTTGTATTCCCATTTACTCCGTTTTATGTTCTTCTATTGTTAATGATATGCATTATCTTTTTCTGGACATACTTTGAGAAAGTTGCCATGTTATATCGAAAGGAAGCAATAATAATGAAATACCCATAACAAGTGTTTCATCCCCATTTGATCATTTGACTGTTTTGATGTTATTATTTTGAAGAATTTGTTAAATATCAATCGTGGGTTTAAAAACAAATTTATATATCAAATAGTAATAACACTTTTCTTTGTTTTTGAGATTGTCCAATATGAAATTTTTGCAAGCACTAGATAAAAGACATATCTACAGGCGATAATTGAAGATACTGTTTAGTGCGAGTACTATGTTATAAATTTTAAAGTGACGTTTGGGCTTAATTTTGTTTTGTAAAATACAAATTTTAAATAGATATTTAGTTTTTACGACATACAAAATTATCAACGATAAACCTGTAAAGATAAAGCTTACTAAATAGAAGTTAAGATCCCAAAGACATTAGGGTTTGAGTATGCAATTTCACAAACACAGACATGTGCCAAGTTAGAAAAGGAGCTTTTGTTAAAAAAATAACAGATTTGGATGAAGTAAATATAAATATGAATATAATTTTATCATAAGGAATTAAACTTCAAATAACCGAGTTTTGCTGTCACTTCAATGACCAGGTTCTAGAAAATAATTAACGCTTTAAAGAGAAATGAATTTCCATGGTTGTAGTAAGATATCAATAATAAATGTCTTAATTGTCAACCTTCTTGCTCAAGCTATGATTGATAAGAACTGACAGATGTTCAAATGTAAAATACCTGTAACTGTTGCAAATATAAGAACGGCATTCGAACTACATGTAGTAGTCAATTAGTTATAGAGAAATACAGTTGTGACACACAAGTTTCAAACTGAATGGATATACATTGCATTCGATCCAATATGATTATTCTTAATGAAAGAGGAGGTGTGAAGATTCATAAATGATCATATCATTTTCAATCAACGACATCCGCAATTTCATGGAATTATCAGGAGCACCATATTTTTCAAAACTCATTTACATATCATATTGAGATCACATTTATTGAGAATATGAAAGAATGTTTTGCGAGGTTTTAATCAATGTTTAAATTGCCGTTTTCATTCTGTTTCAATGAATGTATATGAAATAATCAGTTCGACGAAATGTCTTTTCAATATTCATGTACATAAGTATAATCATCACGGTGTTGTTAAAATTATGATAAGGAATAAATCAATAAGCAATGTAATCGTTGAAACCAATGAACTTGATATTACTTAAGCTCAACATTTTATTTAATTCGCACTTTTCATTTACTAAAATAACATCTTTTTTTCTAAGGTGAAAAAAATAATAAATTGAATCAAATTGTTTCTTTGTGAAATAATGGAAGCACCTGGTAACTTACTATTTCCAACAAATGGTATGAGGTAAACAAAGGACTGTTGTGACCCCAGAGAGCATATCATTTTGATACGGCTGTAATGTCATTATATCGGCCCTATAGTATTAAGATATCACGGCGTGGTATCAACATAAACCCCTTGTGTAACTAAAGTAATTGTAGTTAAGACAACAATTTCGGTGGCAGTAGAGGGGTCGAACGTGGGAAGTGCACTTTACGTTGGTATAAGTGTTACAGAGAGAGCCCTAGAGGTCAAAACACGTGACTGAGAACCTTTTTCTGATACAGTAACAATGACCAACACTCCAGGGGAGCGGCCAGTGTTTAGCGACAGTTCATCTTTCACTGTAATTAATAGAAACGGACCAATGACAGCGCCCTGCCACAGTGTCAACTTTCTGATATTACAAGCGTTCAACTGGCCCTGGGGTCGAACGGTGATCACGTATTCTACCCCTTTCTCATCATCAGACTTAAGATAACTTTAAACTCACAAAGAAACATCTTTCACCAATAGACTCGTGCATGTTCGGCTTGACCATCAGCTCATTAAAATTGTCACTTTAAATGGAAAGCTACTGTTGCCACTGGCACCTCTTCTTGTGCCAATTACCACCAGTCAGGGACTCTTCCCTCTAAGAATAAGAGCAAATATTGTTTCCCCCTAGCTTTAAGATGACCATTGTTCCCAGGACCGGATGGTCAGTAAGTCCAAACGTCCAGTCCATTGTCCGAAGTACCTGCCATATGGCCGGACTGGCCTTGTATTCCACACTTGTAACTCTAATTTGTTGACACCAATTTTACTATAGGGTTTTCAAAGATGAGCAAGGCATGTTTCCCATTCGTTGAACACCATGTCAAAGGTTAAGGGGTCCACGGTGATTAGAAAATGAAGCATGGATAGTGCCCTAAAGAACAATTCACACGCCTTTCTAAACATATTGTCGTGTTTTGTTTGAATAAGGAAATTCAAATTTCAAACATATGTCATCGTACTCTTCCAAATGTTACTCTCAAATTATTTAGGACTTTGGCTTTGAAAATAACGTTTGCAGTGTTGATCACATTGAGTTTGAAAACGTACCTGCCAATACTATGCTATTTGTGTACAACTGTAGACATAAGAAGTATATCGCTTATGACCCATATGTTACGTGAACTGTAATGATACATACATAAACAAAACATTTTTTTAATACTCCTGTGAACTCTCTATGCTTGTTTATTCATAAGAATAACGATTTGAAAACCTGGCCAACATGAATTCATTTTAACTCAATCCTCTTTTACAACTCATATAATATAATTTCTTAAAAAATAGTTTGGATACTTCACGTGATTTGAAGACTTCACAATTATAAAATAAAATTGAAAACTGAATTATGAGTTTTATGTCAACATTCAATATGAAATAAAAATTATCTCGACAGATATTGACAATTTACAACTGTATAAAAGAAGTATATACATGTACCATATGAATGTGGCATATGCCACTTCATATTGAAATCAAGTGTTCAGCGATACTCACATGTATATTTGCAATACAGAAAACCAATAACTACACATCAATTAATATTTTGGATAAACAATTTGATTGATTTAATACAAAACACTTTGAAAAATAACTCTAATTGATGACAATTTGTAATAATAAAAATAAGGGATGAGATGAAATAAATACATGAATGAATATCTATATATTTGATAGAATACAACGTGTTTGATATAATTTATAAAAAGTTTATATTATTTTTTATCTTTTACAGAGTGTTTACACACAAAAACTTTACAAGTATGTTATTGTTATGTTTAATTCAACCAATTGCTTGAAACAAAAAAGGTAAGACTACTAAAAATATTGCCATTTACCTGAAACGAAATTTCCCTGTATGAAAAATAACGTATCTCCGCTTGTACATGTGCAAAAAAATGTTTTATTGATTTATACTTTTGGTCATATGGCCACATATACTAAACAAAGCTCTTTTTCTACTTCTTCTTCCTTTTCTACTTCATCTTCATCTTCTTCTTCTTCTTTTATTGATCTATGTGCATTGTTTTCGACCCTTAACACTAAGGCTATTATACATGAAGACGTCATTTGTCAGTTTAAATATATCAAAAAAGTTTGGTACGTTATTGACGAACAATCTATGTTGTTACATTCTAGGTAATACAAATTGGATCGAACCCAATACTTGTCCGAGACAATATTGTAATTAGGTCTATCATTCATTATCTATTATTTAAACCGAAATGATATTGTTTGGTGGAGGAAATATTAATATAATTTTAATAACTAACATAGGTATTAATTAGTAAAAAAAAATGTTAAAACTGATTTTTAAACCACAAAAATCCAATCTTGCCTTTCACCAGTTTCAAAAATTGAAATATTTAGAACAAGCTTTCCTTGTATACAAGAATTCGTCATCATTAAATACGAGGAAGAACTTTGAAGTGTGGACACATCGTAGATCAATGTGGGTTTGTGAAGGCATCAACAGAGATACTATTATACTGTAGAAAGGAGGACGTCACGATTGGGAACACAAAACACAAGTGTTATAAAAGACTTGCATCAAAGGAGGTAGTCAGGCCCAGAAAACCAACACAGGGCAATAACTAATTGAATACACGACTAATCAGTGAGACTGGCTTGGGTTTGCTTATCTCCTTCAATAACAGATCACCTCAACTAACTTCCCCGTCAAGTTTTGTGTTAGCCGTCACTGCTTCTTGACAAAAACATTCCTCATCAATTGAATGTACGCTTGTAGGCTTGGCTTACTTACACAGAAGGGAAAGGCTTTAATAATGACTGCAACGTTGTTTCTTTGACTGTTTATGAAGTAAAATTGAGTTTGAAGAAATGTTGATTGTAAAAAATGCTTTCACTTATGCCATGTTCATAAATGCCGGTTGAACTAAAATGAATGCTTTTTTGTAATCTGTGGTGATTTTGGTCACATGACGTTTATAATATTATTATCAAATAAGGATTTACTTATTTTTGTAAAGGGGGAAGGCTTTAGTAATGACTGCTACATCATGTATTCGGCTGGTATGAAGTAAACTTGAGTTTGAAATCGTTGAAAGAATTTATGTAATTCGTAATTATTGTGCTCAAATCATCAATTTTATATATCAAATGATGATAAATGGATATAATTAATAATGATATATAATTAACATTTCATATATGGTTTATGATTCTTACAAAGAAAAGGGTTGGTTTTCTTACATAGAAGGGAAAGGAATTGATCGTTAGATCGTGTATTTGACTGTTACGAAGAAACATAGATTGTAAATATGTTTGACATACCTAAATGCCTAATTTAGTGTATTACTCGCCCGTGTAAGATACAGCAGTGCAATATTTATACGGCAATATTAACCTAGTGTTAACCGACAATGCAAGTATGTCGTCACATTTGGGTGTTGTTATGACGTCACAATGTACGCGCTCCGTCATAATGGTTGCCTAATCGCGGAAATGTAAATTTGAGCACTGTCGGTTTACTTGAATTTTGGGGCAAGTAATAAACAGAATACTAAACTTCCTTCCATTTAAAACTATTTGTATTAAACCCGTGAATGATTTAGTATCAAACTCGCTTCCCCTCGTCTTATACAAATAACTAAATCGTTAAAATAAAGATAGAATTAAATTGAAGGTCGTTTAGTATCCTCTATCTATTTGATTTATGGATATTTCTATGAGGTGAGGTTTATAATTTTATTACAAAATCAATGCATAGAACACAAATTCCTCTCCACAATTGCGAGAGAATTTAGTGATATCCGGAATGTATGTTGTTGAATGTTACTGCCTCATGTGTTGGCTTTGTTAACTTACGATTAGTGTTGGTACTGGAAAAGCAACGATTAAGTCTACCACTGTTTTATATATATCGTTCGTCAGTTTGAATAGATTTAATGATACAATGTGTTCAGGTTAAGCCTAATGAATTCAAATGAATTTCATATAGAACTTTGATATATATTATATATAAAGTGAGAAATGAAATGACGATGGGTGTAACATTTTTTGTTTTGTTAGCCTTTTTGCAATAATTTGATTCAAACAATTTCGATTTATGAAATGAAATTAAAGCAAAAATAAACAAATAATAAATATATGTTTTGACCCTATGAGTGTCTGTAGCAAGGTAACTATATGAAGCAGTGCAAGCACTAAGTTATATAAGGTTTGTCTTGATAAATCAAATAAGATTAATCCATTTATATTTGAAATGGTTTGGCTGGCATCCTACTATTATGAATAACATATTTTATTTCTCAATTTGTATACAATGTGCTAAAATCACAAGAGGTTTTTCACATACATCTTCAATTATTCGATGAGAAGGTTGTAAAATGTTGACCAGGATATGTAGAAATTGGCATTTGTGAAGTTTGATAAAGCTATAGTATAAACGATTACATGTAGTTTAAGAAAGAAATGTGAACCATTGTATTATATGCTAATATTCTTTGTCTATGTTTATTATTATATAATGTATATTTGAGAAGGAATTAATATTATTTCAATCCCTTAATTGAATGAGAGTTCACTTCAACTAACTCCTACCTACATTTTCTTTTGACATATTCTTCCCTTTGTTATGTACATTCCTTTTCTGTTAGATCAACATAAGTAAGCTGATATTCCCAATTACAAGGTTGTACATATGAAATGTCTGTTATTTATCTAAAGTGTTTAAAGGGTCAGTAGCACGTTTTTTTAATTTTTTTAATTTTAAATTTTCACTGATAACTGTACTTTAATGCTTATTGTATTATTTTGATAGTGTTAAAAATCTCATTACACAGACCAATCATCCATAGTTTCACAAGCTTCACATGCAGTCCATTGGTGACCATTTTTGTGTGAACACCTTTAATGCATTTTGTGTAAGAAAAAGGAATCGCATGGCTGAACTTTACATTAAATATTTGATTTATTACTGCTTCATTTAGTTTGAATGCATTATATTTCAATTGGAACCATTTATTTTCATTTTCCTTATATTCTTCCTAAACATGCTACTGTCCCTTTAAAATGAGACTGGATTTCAAATATTGGTAAACACACATAGATAGTGGCTGTTCATTTATGCTGGATGTAAAACTTACTTTGACTGCTTGAAGCCTATATATTTGAATATGAATGTTAAACAAATTTTGTTCGTGACGACTGCCATGCTTTCGTATGTATGTTATATTACAGTTTCTATTACAAAATGATGTACACTGACGATTTGATAGGGTTGAGATAACACTTGCGATTGTATTTCATTATTTTTATCTTGACTAGACTAATGCAAATCTAACTGATACTTCTTGTAATTTACAATTTGTGTAGGTTTTACAGTATTACTCTCCTTTTTCATATCTATCGATGCTATGGGTCGCTGAAGACCAGCCTGAGATCATTCCATATCGAATCAAGATTTCAAAGTTTGATTACAACAGTGAGGAAGACAGAATTGTAAAAAAAAAAGGAATTTCATTTGAATATCCTTCTTCTCACAAACCTTTTGAAATGATTCATTAGTTGATGAACAGTTGACAAGCCAAATTAAAAATAATATCTTTCTTTTAAATTTGATATATTCCATTGCATTTGCATTAACTCTATGGATCTTGAATTGACAAATGATAGCTAATGGGGTACTGCTCAACATGATAGCCTCTAACTACTAGAATTTAAAATTTGTCCAATATGTAAGGAAGGAATAGAAGACGACTTTTATTTCATTTCTGTATGTCCATATTATAATGATTTAAGAAAAATATGTCTGCCAAATATTAGAAATGGAAACATGTATACATTTAAACAAATTCTTACTACCAACGATAATTACATGTTGAAAAAAATTAAGCCACTATGTTTATGTTGCTATGAAAAACGACGTAAAAGGTTCCATATAATTTCTTGTGATTGATTATTATTTTCATGTTATCTACTTTTCGTAAGTTGTGCGATGTTATTACGTATTATTTTTGCATATGAAATATGTATTTGGCCCAGGGGCCTATATACTTGAATAAAGTTGATGGTGATGATGAACTAATCGTGCCTCATTGGAAACATCAGTCCAGCAAGAGTAAAGATTTGAATTATTCGATGACTTTTTTTGTATATGGATATGAGGTCAAGATTGAATAATCGACATGTAAGCTTAAAAAGTCATAAACTGTAAAAATGTAAAGTTTGAAATATTTATAGTCTGAAAGGGCGAATGTACAGTAAAGATATTACAATGTAAACTTGCTTACTTTTAAGTTTCGTTGAAGAAACAGCATGATGATATTTCAATCAGTCACTGGTATAAACCATGACTTTCACCATTTAAATTAAAAGATTGCCAACATGATTCAAAAGAGTTAAAGAGAATCTACGATGCGTCATGTGAAAACCTTGATCATGAACGCAAATTTACACAGAATACAGAACATGTTACACATTTAACTCTCCTCAAGGTCAAGTCTAGGAGATTATTATCATTTTGAATAGTTTATAGTTTTGAATACATATTTTTTTAAAACAAGAAGATTATGTCATTTACATGTTAATAGAAAGTCATAGCTGATATTTAATAAAATGTGCTAAATCAGTAACTTTAAAAAAGTAGAGGATGATGTCATTTGCTTTTCAAATAATTATATAGTTTTTTTCGTGATATCCATTTGAATTTTCTAATCATACATTCGTTTAAGTACTGGTTTAAAATAATTTTTAAATCGGATCATCATTGAGACATATTCCAGGCCGATAGTTTCGTCTGATAGACAGATGTCTGCGCTGTGTAACAATAGTTAATATTGACCGTGTTTAATCGCACGTCAAAGGTGTCTCTCTGTATTTTGGGCCGTATACGACGCTTCACTTACTTTCAAATGCCCACGTTTCGTTTTTGAGGATTGAAATGTAAATAAACGAATTTGTTTTTGCTTACCTCTAGATAAAAATGATACTAATAATACATATGAATACATCTCTTTTATAATTGTACAAAGGGAAATGATAAATGTGCAGGGAATGTCATTTAAATTTGCGTTATTTATTCGTACATTTCAGAAAAGCTTAAAACTATGTTTCTAACCTTAGAAAATGTATTTATAGTAAAATCATATGCTCAATATATGTTCTATTTCATAAATACAATAAAAATATATATGAATAATAAGTAACATGATTATTATAGTAATCTTCTTGGTCTCGATTTTGCTGCAAACATATTCATATTTTCAGAAACAAAATAAAAAATAAACTTTATTTATTTATATGTTATGAAATATTCAAATATAGTTTGTGATATTTGATACTTTCATTTTTATTAAAATGATAATGCAATCAGGATTAAATTGAAACTCGCGATTCATAGTAACAAAGCAATCATAAATGTTAAACATCCTAATTTCACTAAATATCACTTTATATAGATATTATAAAACAAATATGATACGCCCTACTTCTTTCTTTGAATCTGTTTGTTTTTTCATCTTTCGTTTTTTGTCACATATCAGGAAGTGTTCATTCGTGAAAGACTCTTCAACAAAAAATTCAACACTTTTCCTTTTTCAAAAGAAGTGTTATTTCCTGTTTACATTGTAAACTTCCTTTCATTACTTTCCCCGACACGCCATTACCTACATACATAGGTAGTGACATTTACCTACATTATAGATTTCAGACATGATTCACGTCCTGGCAAGGTAAGCAGTCGGCAACATGTCTTGCAAACAAAGATGACCAGCCGAGGATTAGCGGAGTTAATTTAATACTGCTGGCAGTTGTGCACGTGTGACCACAAAAATCTACATATATACATGTCACGACTATCGTCTAATTCACATTCAATCCCTGTAGAAATATTTCAGCTTTCGTGTATATGGTAAATCAACGTATTTCTTGAAGGCCCGCAGCTAGGGATCTGTGTCGGTTGGAGGCTGATCTGTACATAGGGTAGTCCATTCAACACCTGTTACTGGATTTGAACAAGCATGAGACATTCTTTTAACCAACTGGTCATTCAGAAGCCCTGGCAGCGTTTGGATAAATGTTTGCAATGTGACCGAGCGAGGTGTGTTGTAAATTAGTGGTAAGACACTCTTAATCAGTAAACAAACACGATTCGACGACTCAGGGAATCGGAGTTTTCCTTGGGTCTTAACAGGACCAAGTCACAAGTCGAGCAAAGAGGTTTTAACAATCTTAAGGAGGAAATTCTCGGGTAATTTAAAGCGGCTCGTTTGCTGGGCTGGAGTGTTGAACAGCGAGTCAAGTGATACCAACCTCTAAATCTAATGATCTCAGCGATTAACACTTTCACGATATTTTCTCAACTTGCCCGGACCATCAGCAATTACTTAAGTGTACGCTTGTCAGTCTCCCCGTCTCAAACCGTGTTAAGCTTGCCATTTCAAGGTTAGAGGGGGATATAAATAACTCAATAATCTCAGACAAACACAGACGCAGATTGTTACAGAGATTGACAGAAATCAAAATTTCAAATGGAATTAATAAGATTCAAATAAATAAATAGAATAGATGAAGATATTTAATAGTTTAATGGTGAAGCCATATTTAGATTTAAAACGATTTAAGACATGTGACGACAAAAAGAACCCAAGGTCCCTTATAGAGGGACCGGGTGAAAACAACAAGACAAATATACAGTGAGAGATACAGACATATATGCATATAGAGACAAAGGCAGACAGATGAATTTACACATAAAGAGACACGGACATATACATGGTCAGATATATAGATACAGAGAGACAGATGTGCAGACAGATTCATTGATAGAGACACCGAGACGTACATAGAAGATGGAGAAAGATGGAGACAAAAACAGAGACATATACATGTATACAGACAAACAGATTGGCAAAGGACTGTGTATACATACATGTATACAGTGATAGAGACACTGAGACACTTAAAGTCTCACCTCACATAAAATACATGATAAAAATTGGTTGTAAAAATCACATAAAAGTGAGCCACCCTTTAAGGGTTATGAGAGACTATCATCAAAAAGTAAATAAGAAGTACATTTGTATATATACATCCTAAGATATGATAAATATGATTTAAAATACATACAATCATATAATAATCATGTTACACATGTAATTTATCTATATAAGATATCCTTTCTTCTTTGTAATGTAAGAAAGCAGGTTTTGGTCGTAAAATACACGTTGTGTTTAAAAAGTATAATAAATTTGTCCTTGTGACACAGATCTAAGATGTTGAGATATCTAAAACAGACATTTTTATACAAACTCTCACGCAAATCCTCATACACGGGGCAATGCAAAATAGCATCATGTCTTTCGTCCTCAACACTCTTATTACAGTTAAAACATACTCTTTCATTCACATTCTTATTTGATATCTGCCGGTTTCCAAATGCAGAGGAGCAGTACCTGATCTGAATTTGGAAAAGGCAGCACAGATCGACAAGAAATCAACTTCACTGCCTTAAATGAATAGGAGGTCTTCGCTTATAAAAGTCAAACCGACGTTTTTGCTTGATGCTCGTTAAACTCATCTATGACTACGGATAATAGGGCTGAGTTATGAGATGTTTGACCTCTTAAATATAATAAAGGTGGCATTAAGTTTTAATATGAATTCGGGAAAATTGAAAGAAATAAAATTTTCAAAAGGACGTTCTACTCCCCCGTTAAGGACGTGTCGTATTTAATTATAACCAACTTAAATTCGGACTCGAATAAGCTTTCTCTATATTTTGATATAATTGCCCGCATCCATATCACTTTCATTGTAAAGTCTACACCTTGGAAATCAGAACATATTGAATTACATAGTATCAAAACATATTCGTATCAATAAACATGTCATATTTATTCTCATGCGGGTCTTAATATGAAACTAAGCTGACAGAATACACGCTACTTCTATATATGTATGTGATTATATTAACTACTGTACATATCTAACAATGGTCACGTGGTTAGTAGATCCGTTGATGAGTTGAAACGTTGAAGCAAACCATGACATTTTGTGAAAGGTTTGTGAAACGCTTTTACATTCTAAATCTAGTACTGCATCAAGAGCGTTTAAGTTAAACTTGATTATAACGATTATATATTACTTATGGCTTTCTTTAGACCTATATAGTACTCTTCAATAGTAGGCCTTTATGTTACAGGACCAACAGAACCTTTTCCACTCAATTTGTATTTTATATAGATCATAAATAAGCAAAGACATGTATACCTTTAACGTTGAAATCTAATCATATTAAATGAAATGAGGGGAAAAAGTTAAAGAAATTGAGAAATTCATTATAATGTCGATATCTATAAAATCGTTCGGTATTACTCATCATCAAATCTTATTTGAATACATGATGACGTTTTCAAACAGAAACTTTACAGAAGGAATTATCCACAATGAATTTATTTTAATTTCAATTGTAATTTTATTAATGGATAAACAACTTTTTTATTCTGAGTTCACGACATTTCGATACAGCTTGTATCGTGGAAGCAGTATCAAAACTTGAAAACGATGCAAGAAGCTGTATCGAAATGTCATATAATCAGAAGATTAAAGGGGCAGTAGCACGTTTTTCGATAATTTTATATGTTCAAATTTTCACTGATAATAGTAAGTTAAAACTAAATGTATCATTTTGACAGTGTCAGTAATCTTATTACACAAGCCAATCATCCATAGTCAGAGGACAAAGTATGACAATTCACATAATTTTTTGTGTGAACACCTTTAATTCATTTTGTGTAAAAAAAGGAATCGTATGGCTAAACTTTACGTTATATATTTGAATTATTACTGCCCCATTTAGTTTAAATACATTGTCTTTCAATTTGAACCATTTATTTTCATTTTCCTGACATCAACTTATATTCCCCCAAAAAACGTGCTACTGCCCCTTTAAGAGGTTGTTTTCCGTAAATAAGTGAAGGCCTGCGTAAGACATAACCATATTACATATATAAATTACTAGAATGTTTATCAAAGTGAAATGATTTTTCTGATCATGCGTTTTCCTGATTCAAGGTTTTTCTTCCCATTTTCGTCCGCATGGTAAAAATAATTCGTTTAACATTGAAATGAAGTATTCAAATCAATTTTCCATTTTCGGGATTTATTCCTTGAACCGAGCTGATCTTAAATACGTGAATTTGGGGGAAAATATAACCCTCGGTTATCCATGTTTGATTTTTAAACAAAAAGCTCATGCTAAGAACATCTCTTTCTTGGTTATGACAATATATTAAATATAAAAAAGAATATTAAATATCATAATCAAATATATTAAGTCTTTGTAAATTTTATAAGCAGAATTTCTGTGATGCTTAATGTTTAACACATATGTATGTTATATTATGTGTAAATATAAATATACTTGAAATCAAACTATTATCACCAGTATATTACATTTATCAAATGAGTACACATATCGCATGCATATATCAATTAATACCGTATTCATATAGATAAAGTCGCCACAAAGAGAGCTTACGAAAGAAGGACAGGGTCCCCATATTGATCAAAGTATAACAAGTTATAAACATTATCAATGATTGCTTACATAGGGAGATAAAATATATAACATTATAATTTGAAAAAAATATGATGTTTCATTTATTGAAGTTCGGTTTTCCTTTTCCTGCTTTTGCATCCAAAGAACCTTCTTCATTAAGAAAAGTAAATATAGACCGGAAAAATCTCTATCTCAGTTTCCTTCTTATTACTTTAGAAAATGAGATAAAAAAAGTTCGAATAGCATAGGAACAGTCACTTCTAGACTTTCGCTTTCATTTAACTGCATGAAAGATGTTTGAAAGAAATTACAGAAAGTAAAATATTTGCCATAGTCAAACATTGACAAATTTTAATTTCCCCGGTAAAGTACGTTGTATTAATGTTATTCCAAGTCTCTATCAAGTGTATGATATGAAGACTGTTACATATTTACTTAAGATGAGGAAAAAAGTACTTCTGACTTGAAAAGACCACCCGAAATTAAGTTGTCATCAATGACAAAAATATTCGAGTTCTCTATTTGTTATGAAAACCTATGCAAAGTTACTTTTCTTTGATAAGCAATGAATACGAGAAACGTTGCCTGGGACATATTTGCACGGTGTTCATTATTTTGTGAACCTAAGCCTCTTCCTTGCCCTTGTTATAGAAGAATTAAGCTGAACAAACTAAAAAGAGTTCCCAAACACAGTCACCGATACAGACTTCAGAAAAATAAAAACATCTCAAGTCTATCAGAGACGGGCTATGCTATTTGGATACTATATTTGCATTTAATTTCTGATATTAACTAAATGATTCATCTTGAGTCGGCCAAGGCGACGCCACGTGGCGGCAGTGACGTTAACAATGGATGCTGACGTTGACGTCGCAAAGCCTTTGAACGGTAGAAGGGTCAAAGGGTTCTCAACCAAAAGGTAAATTAGTAATCAATGAGGAGGGTATTAAGTCTTGTTTAATTATGGAAATGGAGCCGTGTGCTTCAACACAAAACTTAACTTCAACTCTATCTTAAAAGGCAGTTGGGCACATTAAATAACGACGTCGTTCAAACAGACGTTATTATCTCGGAGGCAAATTGGTTTGTAAATACTGATTAACTAGCCTTTTAAGACTTCTTGAGATTTGACGGCACACTATTGAAACATGAAACAAAATACACATTATAATACATTGTATAAATCTTCTAACGTATCATTATGTGAAGGAGTTAAACAAATTTCTTCCCAATAATTTGGATTTTTAAAGCAACCATCAGTGTCATTAATTTTAAACTGAAATTAATTTCAATCTATAAAATGAAGTATCTTTATTTGAAAGTATGACTTTATCAACAGAATTGATATGCAAAAAAATTGTAAACTAATCGGAAAATGAACTAATTATTATCAAAATATAATGCTTTGGTCTACAAACTTAATTCTAAGCAAGAAAATTACATTTTCTCGGTTATTACTAGAGCCATTTTAGCACAGATAAAGACGTACAATTAGCAATATAATTGATAGAAATACAAAGCTTGTTTTCCTCCCCATGAAGCTAGAAATCAAGGAAGGGTTGTTTACCAGCAGTTATACGGGTAAATGTGGGTGAGCTCCTATCAAAGGTCAGAAATAATGTCTGGAAGGGGCATTTAGCGAATTGACAGTTGTCATCCACGCTTGTCGCTTACATTGTAATGTAATAATTCAGGGCCGTCAACATCAAGTCGTCTACTAAAGAAAGGCCTACCCTAAACCATACACGGTGGCATTTTTGTTATTTTAACCATTGGTTGACATTGTAGAATCAGGAAAATAATATCCTGGCTGTATGAAAGGCCGGGGGCGAGTTGTATAGGAGCATGGGGCTCGTCAGTCATCAAGCCTTTTCGCGACTGGTACCAACGCCACCACGGCGAAAAATATGTTGGAATTTCTCAAGATTGAAAAATTAGCCGTAAGATGACGGTTTTCCCGTAACGACCACCCATGCAGTGGTAGCGATCAGCAACGATCGCCACATCACTTCAAGTCGGGATAATACAGACTAAAGCCAACAATGGTGTTACGAGATATCCCAAAACAGCGGGCATTACTCCTCGTACTTTCTCCTTTTTGTAGCCATGGTGTGATTTCACGCTTGGACGGGGTTGGTTTGTGATTGTCGTCTTAGACTGCCTGACACACACACAAAGTCAGGCGAGCTTCTACAAGGGTCAAGTGGCTCTACTCAGCAACCAGCACTTCCAAAAGACACAAAACAATACATTACACTATTACACCCCTATAGGGTACAGCCCGCGACCGAGGGAAAGAAAGGACATTAAATGCCTAGCTTCATCGTCATTATATCGCCCTTCTCTGAGGATTCCATTTCAAGGGGCCCTTATAGGAGCTTATCAACTCGCAGTATATTAAGCCAAAGGGCTAAGTGTGAGGCTTTCAGTTCTGTCTGTGGGAGCATTCCCAGGTGCGAGGCGATCCTATTGACACCCCAAGCTCTTGAATTAGTGAACATCTTCACTTAACAAATGGAGTTGTCCAGCAAATACAAGATGACTGGTGACATTGCCCCATACAGCCAATTGTAGCTGTGAATACACCACCAGCTATACCAATAGACTGTCCTTAACGCTTAGACCGACTAATTGTTGACACCATTTGAATTTTAGACGCTGTCCACTTAAGGAACATCATATAGACACATTGCCACCTGAAGCAATTGATTCCCATGAAAAGGCTATAACGACTCATTGTTGAATTTAGGGAACTGTCCACTTGAAGTTTATCATAAAGAATTGATTAGGATGAAACTTAATACTATCTGAGCGTTGCCATCGTTTTTATTCAAGATATTGTCTACTTGAGGTAAATCAAATCGACACCAAAGGCTTTTGATTCTGAGAAAAGGTACTCGAAGGTTGAGGTTATTCAAATTAGGGGAAATGTCCTTTCGCAGTAAAATCTTGAAAGGAATTGCTTCGGATGAAACTTCCCATGAACAAAATGGTGACACCATTTCAATTTAAGTACTTGTCTATTGAAGCTAAATCACTTCCGCCATGTAATTCTGATAAATGATCATTCGATTTATGTCTGAGGTTATTGAAATTAAGGTAACTGTCATTTTGATATTTTGAATTGATAAAGTGAAAATTTACACTAACTAAAAGTGACCGCCAATTGAATATAACATCTTGTCTACTAAGGTTATTTAATTACCACCTAAGGTAATTGATTCGTGAAAAAGTGTTCGACAAGTGGTTGCATTTGGGTGAATTAAAATTAAAGCAACTGTCCTTTTAAGTAACCATATATTCTAGTCTTAAATGAAATTTAAAAAAACACCTTTCTGCAAAAAGGTATATGTAAGTAATAATAATGTCACCACGGGTCTCAGTTTCTCCCACAGAGGCAGCTCAGTCGTATCAAAGCAAGCCTCTGTTCTTATTAGCCTAATACATTGGGTAGAAAGGTAGAAGTCTGATTGGAAGCAATCCGTGTTAGTTCTGCAATCAACGACAATGTTTCAAAAGTGATCTTCGTAAAGCCTCGGTTATTTCCGTATGCTTCGGCAAACGAATTTAACATTCAGGGGAATAACTCTTCCTTTTACTAAACATCGCTTTTAACCTTCTCATTAGTTTATGAGGTTGATTAGTTAATTCGAATTATCATAAAACGAATAATAATTCAGACAGTATTAAACAGTACTATCTTTATTAAAAATAACCAATTCATAATTAATGTTTCACATATCCTCCCGCACACTGTTAATAAAAAATAACATAAAGGCATGATATGATCAGTTTCACCATTCGGCCGTTAAGAATGCTCACATACATAGGTATCCAAGGCATAATATTTCCATTAGCTGCAATAAGGGATATATCTTGTGTTGCAACTTTTTGACGCTACCGCAATCTGCCGGAACCAAGGGATTTTGGCTAATAAGAACAGAGGCTTGCTCGGATACGACTGATCTGTTTCTGTTGAGAGAGGATGGCAATCTGACGGAAGCCCGGGATTTTGGCTAATTGGAACAGTGGCTTGCCTCTGTGGGAAGACAATACGCGGGTCTTGTCAACACGAACATAATTCACATTTGAGGAACTGTACATTTAAACTCCATCCAAGATCGCGGTGATAAGACAAAATATATTTAATGAAATTTGCCAATCACAGTGTCTGTGTAAATTTTCATTTCAGGGGTAACGACCAATATATTATCGGAACAGCGAATCACATTGAATTGAACGCATATAAAAATACCCAATTGCTCTTTGTCTTTCGGTAATACCAGATTTTTAACGCGTATCCTGGGCCATATATCATGTTTAGTCTGTCTTCCGGTCATTTATCAATTTTAACCGTCCTATCTTTACCCCGTATTACAATAATTCCACGTTACTCATGAACGTTTAGAGTTTTTAAACCGAGAGGTAAATTTTCAAGAGGATTCTGCTTTGATATGTTATCAAATCTTCGAATGATTTTTAAGAAAGATCTAAGGTTTCAGAAATTCAGAGCATATTGTATCTATTTCATCTTTCAGCAAACATCCTTTTACGCAATCATACTATCCGTAGTCGAAAAATAAATTGTTAAAGGAACAGTCCTATCAGGTATTAAAAGTACTTCCGTTTATGCTTATATACATATGATTATTTCACACTTGTTTTTAAATACGTTAGTGAGAGTAATATTTTAGTTGTTCTAGATTTTACAGTTTCACAAAGAATATAATGCATCACTGCGTCCTCTTGACGCAAAATACAATCTATTTCACTAATAAATCTTAAAAACAAACGAAAAGATTTAAAAAAGGGTCATATTGTGAATGAAGAGTTAGCTCCCCTGGTTGTCAATATCTCTATTATCCTTTGGTGACATATATTTTTTCTTTTTAATCTTTTTCAAGTGTGCATTAACTATAAAATATATATTTAACAAATATCTTAATACAAGAAACTGATTTCTTTCATAATTTTGTTAATAGTTTACACAAATCGTGATCGTTTTAAAAAGCTAATATGTATGGATTTACTTCATATAACTTTCAAGCTCCTTTTTCTGCATTAGTATAGTTCAATTCTGCTATGCTTTAATAGAAAAACAAAACATAAAAATAATCATATTCAAAAGTTAACTTTAAAAAGAGTTGTTTTAATGATTTGTTTACAGTGGTGGTTGCCCAAATGGGAAGGCTCTTCTTGAAGAAATACTGTGGTGACTTGGTATTATTACATGTATATGATAGTATTAGATTCCAAACATACTTTATAACAAAAAAAGACCAAACTCTGAATACCTCATAATTTTGTATCCACACTCCTTAACGTTTTTGGCATGGGTGGACCACTTTTTGTCATTTTTATTATGGAAAAATCAACGTAGCCTTTCCGGATTTCTGTACTTTAATTTGATTGTTTCAAATAAATTAGCTTGCATATGGTAACATTCTTGTTACATACCCAAATTTTATAAAAGATCGTACTACAGTCCATTAACTTCACAAAACCGCATATTTCAACGAAGGTAATCGAAGTCTGATAAATTCCTGCTTTCTCTTTCGTACGAAGTATGTGTTGACAGGGGGTCACAGACAAGGCAATACATTGACACCCAATCCGTCAATTATCTGCCTGCATTACGCCGTTTATCCCACTTGATTAACAAATCAAGCTCATCTATACGTACAATTAGTAGTAACAAACTTTCCATTGTCTGGGTGCCATCTAAGTAACGTTACTACGAGCCTCCTGACGTAGCAGCCTTAACGGATATTACATGAAATCTGTGTTCATGGGTAACTCTAGACGTAAGGTATTGTCCAGCCCTACAGAGGCAATGCTGGGCCTCTGAAAGCCTGCCTATCTCGTCTAGAAGACAACGTGTCCTTCCTCTGAAACCCTACCCAAAGCCTTGGGGCGCGCCGCGGGGAAGCTTTAACTTCTTAAAGTTTACACCGTAACCATTCAAGTTAACTGATTTATAATTTTCGTGTCCATTCAACAGACAGTCGCTGGCTGAAACAGAACCTCTGAGGTTGGCCCCGACTCCAACTTTTCTATTTCCTATCAATTAGTCGTCCAATATGTCTGGGCAATCGCGAAATGATCGTAGTATCAGTGTATTTGATCGGAACAGAGCATTCCTGAAACTTGATCCCTTGTTTCCCCCTCGAGCCAGAACGGTTGTGTGTTGGCGTTGAATGGTCCAACTGGACCCACCCCTCTCCATTCGCAACCGACTGTATCTCTCGACGTCATAGGCTCAGGCGACAATGGACGCCAATTATAAATCGTTGGCAAAAGCTTCGCCTTTTAAAATAATCGCAGGGCTACGGTTTAGGATTACAAGCAAAAAGACTACTTAATAACCAATTTGACTCCAAGGGCTGCCAGTCACATTGCTCCAAGAACGCCCAATAAAGGGCCCTGTCAGCTTTGACGGCCTTGCTACCTTTTTGAATTTCAGGTATCGTCATGGAGCCTTTCTAAGGTGTATTTTGCAAGTACTGGAGATAATCTCTGCTAATATAGACCACACATGTCTGATTAAGCAGGCCTCAAATAACACCGGATCAAGTCACGCTTTGATTCGACCAGGGTTTACCTCTGCTGTTCTTAAGGTAACAATTAACTGGAAGGAATCGCGGCCCCTGAATGACACTTTACTGGATGATAGACAGACCCTTATCCCAGTGATTTGTCAATGTTCAGCATTAAGATCTCCCTTGTTGGAAATATGGCTTTCCAAATAGATATCGTATTACAGTTCGATAAATTCATATTTCCATAAACATTGATAAGCTCTCTCATGACATGTATTATTTTTGGAAAATATTTTCTAAGCGTTTTCTCGGTGTGAAATATGTGGACCTTTATACCCAGGCATTTGTAAATATTTAATATGTCAATGAATAAAAAGTCTTAAACTATCAATATGTATCATATGTTAATTTTTAAAAAACTAAACGACAACAACCAATGTAAGTGATACACCAAATTAAGAAAAAGTATGCCTACATTGTAATGCAAGTGTATTTACCTTATTGCTACTTATAAAACATGTAAGTCTTTTTAATAACATTAAAATAATGGATTTAATCTTAAAGGGGTAGTAGCACGTTTTTTGATAATTTTATATTTTTAAATTTTCACTGATAATTGTACGTTAACACTAAATGTATTATTTTGATAGTGTCAAATATTTCATCACACAAGCCAATCTTCGAAAGTCAGAGAACAAAGTATGAAGATTCACCTAAAATCCATTGGCGGCCATTTGAACACCTTTAATTCATTGTGTGTAAGAAAAAGGAATCGCATGACTAAATTTTACATTATATATTTGAATTAGTACTGCTTCATTTAGTTTAAATGCATTGTCTTTCAGTTGGACCCATTAATTTTCATTTTCCTGACATCACCTTATATTCCCCCTAAAACGTGCTACTGCCCCTTTAAACTTTTCCTCCAGATTATAAAAACCCATCATTTTGGTCTGTTAACAGTTGATGCATGCAATGTTATCTTAACATATGACTTTAGACATTCATGTCAATTTCTAATTTGATCAAGAACTATGCAATGCAATTTATTTGGTTAATTTATTGATTACAGTGAAAGCAGCTTGAACTATCAAATTTTTTAACGCTTTGAATGTCCTGTACAACAGTAAAAAGATGTCGTTTTTCAAAAAATAATGTTTCATGTTAAAACGTCATATTCGAATCAAAGTAAACTTTAAGGATTTGGAAATGAATACATCGATTTACATACTAGAAGTTTAATTGATGACGAATGGGGATTTTTTTTATCGATACCCAACTTCTTTATTCTGAAAGACACGTTGTCCTATAGTCTGGTTAGTCTCTCCTGGGCTGGACCCCCATACCATCCGTTTATAATTACTTGCGTGACAACGAAATTAAAATCTATATCGAAACAAAGACTTTTTAGCATAAAGAAGTTGAATATCCCTTAAAAAAACTTTGGATAAATATTTAAAAGAAATATTCAACGATGTAAATATTAATATTTATAAAATTAATCTTCTTTTCATTCATAAACGCAACGTGGTATATAACAGCGTTAAGAAAGTAATTGATAATATTTGGTTTATTTGCGGATCAAAATAATATTCTTGAATGAGGTGTATTCATAAAGAGCACTGCATAAACAACATATTTAAACATTCCCAAAACGAAATTTGATTTGAAAACGTCGGAATTGTTATTCTTTCAAAATTGTTTTCAGTATATCAACATTTAAATAAATATGCTCTTCAATTCAAATTTCAAATTTTGAAAATAAAACTCTCACATGTTAACATTACTTTTTGCGCTGTTTGCACAGATGCATAACCAAAAGATCCCGATTGGTTAAAACGCCGACCCCAGTTTTGGTTCATCGACTGTGTAAAGCCTACGAAGCCGTGGCGTCACTTAAGTATAGAGTGTAGCCAATCATACACTGAAATAAATCTTCACAAAGCAAATTTAATAAGGTAACTCTTCTGTCAATGTTATTTTCGTCATTTGGGGAACACTTTACACGAAGACCTATTATCGACTCAATTTTTAGCTAACGCTATTGAAAGTTGTGTGCGGCATAGGTGATGTCTGAGGCCTGCGCTATTCGCTAGTCAGATTTAATCAAGTCGTGTTTGCTCAAAAAGCAAGGCAGCATGTTCAGAGTTGGATGTTGACATCTCGGTCCGGAGACAGACTTCCAACGTTACAGAATCGCTGGAAAGCGCCAAGTCTCCTGAACGCTGTGTGTCTCTATGTTTTTGAGGCTTGATGTTCTGCTCAGAATTTCAATGAGTTCGTAGTAGCAATTAGCAGCAAGCCGGCAACTTCTCTACATGACACTTGATTCAGGTCTATTGTACACCGATGAAGTGACTCCTTTCAGCTCTCAGTCAGATGGTGTGAGCTCCACATTCCTCTTTACTAGCCTGTTGACACAGGTGTAGTGCGCTGTGTGGAGCTTCCACTTCCCCCATCTCCCACCTCCCCGGGTGAGCTAATTGTCCGCCATTGCGGGTGGACAGTTGCCTTCGTGACATGGTGAGAAAGACGGTCTAGGAAACCCGATACCCCTATCATCCTCTGGGTAAACACGAACGACTTCTTCTAGCTTATGTTATGAACACAGAAGTAATTATTTTGTCATGAGGTAATTACGCGGTGTGTTTCAGTTGACATATCAATTACTTTCAATCTGTGTATCAGAATATTGAATTTTCAATAATAAAGAAAAAGGCATGTCATTATGTTTGATTTTTATTCGATGTGAGTCTTGCTAAAAGGTTTTGCTGGCCACTCAGGCATACTCAATCAGTTTTATATCTCCTCTCCCATGGAAATAAATGTCGGACCAACTTGCGTTTGTCTCCTGTTTGCTCTATGATATTAAAGAAATATTGTCCGGTGCAAATTGAAAAACTGCTTTTATCTAAAATTTACTTTATCTATTCATGATCAGTGAATTGTTATTATTCAATCGTCAGAGGTCCACAGCAACAAAGATTCGGATCTCTTAAAGAAAGATTGACACAATGCTCTCACATTATTACTAACATTTCATTTGTCTCCAGTGAACTTTAAAAACGTCTTTAACCTTACGTGATACAATGTTATGAACTAGTTATTATGCAAGGCCAACACTAGTGCCATGTTCGATGCACAGGGATGAACAAAGCCTAGGAGATCCACTTAAGAATAGTTTGGGTGAAAAACGGAAGCCCTACTTCACCATCCACATGCACTCGTTAGAAAAACATTTAAAATCGCATGAAAATTTGATGGTATAAATTAATTCATTATCAGTATTAATTCATATTTATATATTTGTGATCAGGATAACATTATCTATGAATTTGTTAAACTAAATCGGGACAATTCAATCTTTTCAAAGATGGAAAATTGTAGTCTTACTGTCATATTTCATATCTATCATCTCGAGAAGCCCATTCATCTTATATATACTGAGCAGCAAAAGTTCTCGTGACACCCAAATGGATAGTCTAGAAATATGTAACGACAACAAGTTGAGACAAATACAAGTATTTCGTAAAAAGACAATTACCCTGATAATGACGACATTAAGTTTGGAATATATTGAATTTTAAACACCAATCTGAAGGCACAAGGGCTGATACGGAAATTACATTTTGATACTGATTTGACCAAAACTAATTTGACACACACAACACCGATTGGAATATTCAGTCGTTTATGACATCGTTATTGGATGGTGTTCCAGATCTCACGAAGTTGTTGCTCCAGTGTTTGGTAAGTTATGCAACGTTTTTAGATTTCATCCCAAACGTGTTTAAAAAATCTTTTATTTATTTTTTTATTTACCTTTTTTGTGGTACATGGGCATTACAATGGCTGGTGTAATATATATGATATCAAAAAGATACAAGGAATGATATACAACACAGGAAGATGAATTATAACATGGCAAGAAGCAAGGATATACACATTTTGGCAGAGTAATGTCATCACAAGGCATAAAGATATTCAATGGTAGAGGAAAAATAAACATTTTATTTTTGACACATGAAGTCTCAACTAATCTTTAAATAGTAAGTGACAGATTGACCAAAATTTCATAAATTTTGAGTAGTTACAGTTTGAGTATGAGTTGTATTTGTCAATATTATATGTTTTCTCTAAGTCTTTTTTAATGTTAAGAAAATTTGGCTTGAGTCCAATTTGCTTTGTTTTAAATATGGTGTATTTTACGGTTATTATTATCATATTCAGTACTTTGTTTCTATGTTCAGGATATCCAAGGCAAATATTCCTTTTTGAAAAATTTAAGTTTGTTTGCGTAGTTGTCTCTATCCAGACATTAAGTTTATTCCAAATTTTTTTAACAAAAGGACATTCGAAAAAAAGGTGACTTATTGTCTCTTTGTCTTTCTCACAAAAGCTGCATTTGTTTTCATCTGTTATTTTCATCTTGTGTAGGAGGTCATTTGTCGGGATAATTCTATGTAGTATCGAGTATTGGAACCATTTTGTTTTTGAGTTTAGGTTAGACGTGAAGGGAATTTTGTTTATTTGATTCCATTCGCTTTCATTGATTGAGTGATCTAAATCATGTTCCCACTTTTGTTTATATTTGTACAAGGTTTAAAAAATCTTGTTTAGTGATTTTGCATCAGCTTCGTGAAGACAAAATATGGATTCATCTTTGAAAGGGACATTGGGACAATCATTTTCTCGCCATCTTTTCGATGAAATTTCAACGAGAAAATGGTTTGATTGGCTATATCCCAAGTCCGTCCGCGCAAGCGAATCTAGCTTCTGAGCCCAGGGTACAGATTAGTGGAGTTAGCGTAACGTTCGTACTCTTAAGACAGGATGGATATGTCTAAGAAATCCAGACGCCTTGATATTTCATCGTAAGTTACAAGGTCGGTGCCTGACAAAGAGGAATTATGAGTAATGATATATTACTACCAGTTGCCACCAAAAGTCTTACAATGTTATAATAAAATCCTCGTGCCAAGTAATGTTTTCATGATTTGCAAACGTTACCCCAAATGATCCGTCTGGATAGCAATGGGTACCCTGTCAAAGTGCTGTAAAATCGTGTTCATTGGTTAGCTTGTACACACAAATTATTTTGTATGAAAAGACATCCGTGGCATCTGCACATCAGTTTCTTTTCTATTTACAAGACCCTCTTGAAAGAATTATAATGTTAAAGATGAACTCGGTTCTTGAGGCGCCTCTGACATTTTTGATGATTCTTTTGATAATTTTATCACTTATTGATTAATCAACGTATTGAATATATAATGCTTTACGGTCTTTTGCGAAGTATATAAAACAATTCGACTCTAAAACATACATCTTCATTGACTTCATGACTAGAAGTTGAACAACTAATATGTAAATATAAAGCTAAATTGTTATGACCAATTTCAACCAGTTCGAACGAAACATGCTACCAACAATCGCAGTAATCAGAAAGTGTTAAGTACTTTCGATGAATAACATGTAGTAAAAAAATCTGTCGAACATCTTAAAACAACGTTTTATGTTTAAGTTGAACTTATTAACGACTATATTCACTGTAACGTTACTTTTAAATTAACTGGGTATTAAACTCGCTTTCGCTTGTAGTACTCATTTTCATTAATTCGTTTCATAAAAATGATACCAACTGAAAAAGTTTTAGTTTCCTCTTTACTCCTACGACATGTTCTTACGTTTATAATATGAACTTTAAAACTTTTCAATTCATGGTACGTTGATAATAATTTTAAATGATTTGGTATCAAATTCGCTTTCTATAGTTTATACTTAAGACATTACTCATTTGAATAAGTGGAAATACGAAAAGCATTTGATATCCCCTAGGTCTTATGAAGTTTCCTAAAATAATGATGAAATCAAGAGGACGACAAATGAATTTATACTGGATTAGTGATAAAAAGATATAATTATATTTGCTCGAACATTTTGGACAATAAATGTAGATTGCTTTTATATTTAAAGAATTAAACATTTCAATTTTGAGGCAGCAATATACTAACTACTGTAACATGATTCAACCAAAATATGTGGTATTCAATCCTTGTTTCGCGTCGTTATAATCTATAATTGGTTGTTTTAAATCTTTGGAATGCGTCATGAACCCCCTTTCGTTCCCCATCAAAGTTCGCTTAAACTTGTCAAATAACTTTACCATTATGATATGAACTATTGTATGATATGTATTACAATTCTTTTATTTGTCAGCTGTTTTTTTAAAAATCCTATAAAAAACCCAGAACATTGACATATAAATCTAAAGAACCAAACATCATCGTCACCTGTTTCTTTCAAACTTGATGAAGTAATGAAGAATCGAAATGATAATATAACACAACTAGTTTTACGAATCTGGATAAATGTATCTCTTCGAATAAAATGTTTTCCCTTGACGAAAAATCATCAAAGTCCCATCGTCATATTTGCATGTGGTTCGTGATGAAATGTAGCTATTGAGAAAGGAAATACATCATTCGGTAGATAAATAATTCGTCTAAACTCTAATGTTATATTCACATGTTGTAAATAACAATAATTACTTATTTCGACGTCTGAAGTGAAGTACCCTCTGCAAATTTTCATCCTTTGCACTTCTTGCAATCAATATAAAAAAGAATTAGACAGGAAAAGTCAATACGGTAAAATGAAAAGTATTAAACCGGATGCACAAGGAATGTACGCAATTATTTTTTATATACCCTCATTTTTAAACTCTCGATCATTTACAACTGCGTACCTTAAGTTTGTTCACTTGTCAGTGTATCTTTGTGCAAATATCATGTAATTTGGGTTTCGTTTGGATGTTATGAAATATAATCCAAAAGCAAAGACATGGGATCACCAATTATCAATGTGTTATAATTAAATAGCCATTCTAAATTCAATATCTTGGATTGGTGCACAAGTTTTGCATGAATAGATAGACAGATGGGTCATAGTTTTGAAATTTCGATTTTCTTAACTTTCGATTAAAATGTTCCATATTGACTCTTTGAGATTACATTGACATTGTGCACAGGAACAAATAAGACTTTTCGAATTTTCGATCCTTGGTCACTTTAATGTCCTGCCAAAATTCTTCGGTTAACTATTTGGTATAACATACGAATATGATAACACAAAATGAATATCAATTAGTGTAGATAAATTTCGATATGATTCATTTTGTATTTACAATGCTAGGATGCCTGGAAGACATTCCAAATTACATGACATTTGAACTAGGATACGCACGTAAGTGAAAAAATAATATACACAGCTGTAGAACTAAATTTATATTTACGGATATATTTTCAAAACATCTTCTATGGATTTCCTCATAATGGATCTTAATATATTCATATATATAGATATTTCATTTCTACTGAATTACTTATATTGGCGAAACATTGGTGTGGATGAGTGCCTCTAACAATATCGACATCAGAAGTTGGACGACGCGAGATTTGACTCCCTCGTGGCTAGAATGGTTGTCCTCGGCTTCATGACGGGGTCACAATGTGGGACCACGCCCTGTCCCGAGGGGGACAAGACCCCCCTTGTTCTCTCCCTGGGAACCTTCAATATTGTTCTAGCTTCCTAGCAGGGAAGTGGCAAGCCTATCAGAGCTCTCGTGTTATACACATCTCCCTAAACACCGGCTTGTAATGTTAATGTTTTCATCTGGCCAACAAGCGCTTGATTCTAAAACAGTGTAACGCTATACATTAACCTCTCAAAGAAATCAAATGGCTGCCTGGAAGGGTTGGAGTGTTTGGTTCAAATGTGTTACTGACGCCCAGGAGTTTACATTCTGCTAGACAAAAAGGAAAATGGTTGCTTTGTTTAAAGGTTTAAACGAACAGTTTGTTATATGAAGTTTACAAATATTATTTTGTAAATTTGAACTGCAGATAACCAAATTTGTCATTACGTAAACAATGATGAAATATCAGGATAAATCCAGTTTGGTTTTTATAGTATATCATATTTTGTCATGGTGTTCTCTTTTGCAGATAGGAGCTCAAAAGTTCTGATTTTGTTGACACTGGCATCCATAATATCATGTCGTAAACATTTTTTGAAGGATGATGACAGCATATACTTTGGCGATTACTAATATCTAAAAAATTATCAGAATATTATTGATACATTAATCGTGTTGATGTCACGGCTACGTAACGCAACACAACCTCTGTTATTGTAAACTACTGACAGGATGGTACAGTAACACCCATAATTTTTCGCCAGTATTTATTCAAAAGGTATAAGTTATTTTGTAAATGTATTCTTTTTTCGATACCTATGCTATGGCAATTAAATTATGATAATTCAAAAGTGATTCATTCCATCCAACAACCATGCAAACATTATTTAGCCTTTTCAAAGGCATATTTTAGGTCCTAGCTCTTTCATATCGTTTTCAATTTGCATATGTGGCATTCAAAGACCATTGTGCTCGTCTTAACATATGTAATGTAGCAAGTCAACTCTTGTAAGTTTCGTATCAATTTTTTTTTCAATTATGTGAATTACTTGATATTGTGAATCTCCCATCCATAACCATAACCAAGTTTGCCTTACTCTCATACATAAAGTTATAAGGCAGGTTACTTTTTGATGTTATATCCCTTCATTTATTATTCCATGTTAGTTCATCATAAATAAATTTCATAGACTCTTTTCATGCGTATCTTTACTATTTGACTATTAATGTAGTGATAATTTGACGTCTTACACAGTAATTATTTGACGTGACCGAGCAGTCAATGTTCTTTCCCGTCTACCTTTCAGCAAGCCAACCACACCTACCAAGAAATGAAAGACTCAAAACGGACTATTGTGCATGTCAATTTTGGCTTTTTGTCATTATCAGAAGAGTTCTACACATATGTATTACCTTTTCAACCAAGTCTATCAAATCGATGTTTACATTTCAAATTACTTTTATTGTAAAGGGAACAAAAAATTCATATTCATCCTGGCGAAGCTTTGAGAAGTGGACAAAGGCACAGTAGGTTCGTCACACTGAGAATGCCAGGACAGCAAATCTCTGTTGAGGAACACCACGCCGTATCAACGCCTTTACACACTTATTTCAACATGCCTATTGAAGGTTGACACTTCTGTTCAATAACATTGGCCACAAAAGATGTCCCTGCGGAACATCCCAGCCACCCACAGTCATCGAGAATCAACGGCTTGAGACCATCATGGCTAACCAGTGTCACATAGGTATAGAAGCCCACTGTCGACTGTGTATCTCTTTCTAGACTAACCAAGAGATGAGCAAATATTATCCCATCCTTGTAGCAGCTTCAGCTGGAGGCACATTTGTCAATTTTCTGTGGACTTGGCAAATAGGAAAATATCTTAAGTCTCAATTACTGGATTGTGTTGGCTAGGGCTCTCAAAAGGCGATTGTTGAGCCTTCAGGTGTTTCAAATAACTTCGCTTCTTCCCTTTGCTCAGATTGGAAGACTTGTCGGCTTTGTAAAGTTTTCCTCGACTTCGTTAGAGTGTCATTTTGTGAAGACAACAGACACAGGTATTCTATTCGCACCTGTGAGGGGTAAATAGTTGGGTGTCAATTCATCATCGGTCATCATAATTCTATTATTGAAATTTGTCAAAAGCCGTGGATATCTCTTCATCGAGAAAGTAAACAGTGTCAAACATTAAAGCCTTTATGATACCATCCTCAAGCCCATCGCGGAATTCGTGTTTGCCTCTGTTTGATATACTAACAAGGTTACCCTTTGACGAAAAATTCTATTTCAAATTGACGTTTTCCTCATTCTTCAAGGGACTCATTGCTTATTGAATGGTACATCCTTACTATTTCTGTCAAGTGTATTTACTTTTTAACTTGACAATATTTAATGGAAGTTGAATTTTACTCAGCATGTAAAATGGGGTCAAAGGGATTTTTTTTCGAGTTATGAATGTAAAGATTCATCCGATGTCAAGGTTATAAAATAAACCCTATGATAATATCATTTCACAATTGATTTCAGTTATGCCTAACAAAAATGCATAGTATGGTATAAAAATGTATATTATTTTTAAAAATCGCCTTCTTAATAACTGATATGGTTTCAATCACGATGTAAGATATCCGAAAAACTGTCATTTGTGATATCCACTACATAATAAATTCGTCTGTCTGTCTGTTGGGTATCAAGAGATGTAAAGAGTTGTAATCAAGTGCAAATCTTAAAGTGAATTATGAACATGTATTATTATAACCAATAAAGTTCGTATAACTTTAGTCGTAAAAACTATAAAAACTATAAGATTCTTTTTATAAATCAAGTATGCGCTACATGAATTATCTCGGACAATTTTTAAATCATGTATATGGGACATAGATTGTATCTTTTAAGATTTTTTATCAACGCATGCGCTGTATTCATTGTATCTTGAAGTGTTTTGATGCAAACATTATACTTTTATTCAGATCAGTTTCATGTTTTAAAGCATCCCAAACTATCCAATTCTTTGTAATGTTCAAATTGCGTAGGTATAATATTCTTCAAATCGTAAAGGACGTCACATTGAATTAATAATGTTATGTATGAAATCCATTTTATTTTACTTTCATCATTAGGTCCATTAGAGTTATCAAAGTACAATTTTATGCATAACTTATCGTTTTTTTCCATTAATTTAATAAACTATGAAATGTATGTCAGTAAGAAAATGGAAAGTTACCTCTTATGTGAATTTCTCTCTCTCTGCTCACCAAGAACTAATGCTATACAGCTGCTTACCAACAATTTGTTTTACTGTGAAAGATTCCCTATGTTATCATCCTATTTTTGTTATTTTGAACGTTGACCATTTCTCAACAAATTTTTTTTGAACCAATTTGTAAGTTTATCATATCTACACTACTGATAAAGAGAACAGATACTTAGCATGCCTGTACAATTCTTGCATTTTTCGAGGGAAACGTGGAGTCAAAAATTGAATTTCTTATTCTATTCTTTCTTATATGTTTTTTTTTCATCAAAAAATTTGACTTTTGGTTAAATTAAATTATTGGTACATTATAATACCACTTATGTTTTACAAGAAATATTACAATGTATTACATTTTACCAAAATGTTTCCTCTGGTCATATCAGTAAAACATTTCGGAGTGTGATTGGAACCAGATTTTATTCATCTGATCTAAAAATCCTAACCTTGGTATTTGCTCATTGAAAGAGCTGAACTAAAGCTAACACAATATCCCATGATATTTGCGATGAGTTCAAAGGTGGTGAAACACACTTTTGGTGAGTAACTGTATGTAGAATAAAAAACAAAATGATAATACTTTGAACTTGATTCACAAACAACGATGAAAAATACATGTAAAATGTATCTCTTATGTTTTATCTTGCAGTATAATGATAAAGTTGAATTAATAAGATTTTTTTTATCCAAATACATGTAATATGTTTTTGAGAGCGCTTTGCATTATTGTACAACAGAACAAATTTACAGAACTAATTCGTTGAGTGAGAAAACCCTAGATTGTAATTTTCTTGATGCAAGAGTGCTTTCAAACCACTGATCGCGAAAAACTGTGTAAGTTAACGTAGTTTTGCACCAAAATCAGAGCAATTCCAGGAAATCGGATTCGAACAGTAAAACAGTACATCGTCAAACCGACTCCATCCTCACTCGATTTATGACTTGCACAAAAGCACATATATTTTTCAAAGAAGAAAAACTCATTTGATAAACATACTTGAGTTTTCATATTTGACAAAGCTGAGAGTCTTTACATCGTTTTACTTAAAACAGTATGCTCTTCGTCTTAAACACATGATAATGCATTAAGGAATGCGAACCTGAATGATGTTAATGACAAGTGACTGAGATCAGTTTAAAAAAAATAATTATTTAAAATGAATTGTTGGTTAGTGTTATTTTTTCTCATGCCACGAAATAAGTATATATATATGTTTACTATAACCGAACGTTTACAATGACTTAACATTCTTGACATGTGTAACCTGATAAATTGTTCATTTAATTAACGAATTGCTAAGATTTTAATTCAAGTAGCTTATAAATATAGCCTAAATATTTGTGTCTTCCGAGCTTGAGCGTTTCGTCGAAAACCAATAACCAGGTTAACATAATCATTACAATGTAAACGTTAAAGGGGCAGTAGCACGTTTTTAGGTGGAATATAAGGTGATGTCAGGAAAATGAAAATTAATGGTTCCAATTGAAGACAATGTATTTAAACTAAATGGAGCAATAATCAAATATATAATGTAAAGTTTAGCAATGCGATTCCTTTTTCTTACAGAAGGTGTTCACAAAAAATGGCCGCCAATGGATAATATGTGAATCTTCATAATTTGTCCTCTGGCTATGGCTGATTTGCTTGTGTAATGAAATTTATTTCACAATCAACATAATATATTTAGCAATAACATACATGTACAATTATCAGTGAAAATTTTGAAATATGAAACTATGAAAAAACGTGATACTGCCCCTTTAAATCATTATATCACATGTTTAATCAAAGCGTGCGATAACAAATCTACCAATTTTACATCAAATGACATCATATGCATGACGTTATTTAAACTTCAAACCTAATATTGAAAAAATACGCTTTTAAAAAATGGATTTGTTCAAGTCTTAATTTAATATTTATTCAGATGATAAACCCCATAACGCGGACGGACGTTTGGAAAGACACTTGTCTCACTGAAATTCGAGGGGAAAGTTTTATTCATGTTTATGTTTATTCATACACTTCGCATGTAAGACAAAAATAAAATCTTCCCAAAACATTATCAGTTATCGAAAAGTTATTATATTCAGAAGGTAAGATACCTCATTTCTCAACCTTATTATATAATCGTAGACGTAGAAGGATTATCAAGTATCAATTGAAAACTGCATAATAATATTTTTGTGTATTTATTTTATCATTTTCGTTAAATAAATGGATTCTAGTAGCTTAAACGAACATTATACTTTTCGGAACTGCTCCTTTTGATTAAAAAGCATTTCCTTTAAAAAAGAAATAAAAAAAGCATTTCCTTGCAATCTGTAACTGATAATGTCGATTTTGTGAGATCCCTCTATTTCCCTTACACTTGCAAATCTCGCTTTACAATTATCTATGTGGCCTATAAATGTACAATGTAAAATAAATATCATTCTGTCAGTAATAACATGTTTTCCTTAACACTTGCTACACCCGCTTTACAGTTATCTATGTGGCCTATAAATGTACAATGTAAAATGAATATTATTCTATCAGTACAGTTATCTATCTAGAAATGTGGCCCATAATGTAAAGTATAAAATATATTTAATTACATCTTCCCCGCAAGGCCAAGCTAGCGCACGTTAGAGACGAGCTCATCTTAGGCTCGTTATAACTTAACGTTGGCTATCTGGGCCTTGCAGGGAAGATGATTTAATTATAATTATATCATTAATCAAATGTTCTGAACTCTGCTAATCTAGATGTGCACAATATGAAATCATATAATCTATTTAAAAAGTACATCACATCCTTTCATATGTATTTTAACCAAATGGTACTGTTTAGATTGCTTCTTTTGCTTATATAGTTCCTCTTACAGTTTAACATAATCTATACTTTCACAAAGAGCTGGGCAATTCTTTATTGAATATTGCATTATTAATTTCGTTTTCTTTTAGAATTTAAGAAATCATTTCCTATATTAATAAAGTTAAAACTTTCTTAAAAGAAAATCGATTTTTGTTTAACGGCTTGATAACAGCTTATTTAAGGGCCATTTTAGAAGTTGGAATGATGATAATGAGGAAACATATATGGATGACAACTTCTTTATATCATGAATAAAGAAGTTGTCATCCATATATGTTTCCTCATTATCGGCTTGATAACAGCTTAAAGCTGAAGGTCAAAATGTCATAAATACCTGAGCTTGTCGTCGATACACGTATTTATAGAAATATTTAACGTGAATAAGATACCTTATCTTCAAAATGTTCACTATCAAGATCCCTCTATTATGATATACATAAAAGAGAAACTCACATAGTTTTGTTTTTATCAAAGCAATATACACGTACTGTAGCTAAAGATACGTAATAATATCTTAGTTTTAAAAATAATCAACTAGCAATGATCATAGCACAACATTCTTTTGCGATGAATAAGTCCCGATAATTTTTATTTCCGAAACGAGACGTTTAAATTCTATAGAATTAGAATATATACTAAAATCCAAAAGAAATGTCCCCTCTATACATGTATTTGATTCTCGATTCTCGATAGAACAAAAAATATAACAAAACGATATGTTTGTACCTTAACCACTGCATTTTGTGCGTTTAAGCGATGTGTTTCTTCAGATAGTGCCTTGGCATATATAAGAATGGTGTCATTTTTAAATTATCTTTCGTGATTTCTGATGTGTGTGAAAAAACAAAAGGGGACGTTTCTTTTGGATTTTAGTTTATCTCGATCGAATTATCCTTTGTAAGCCAATTAATTGGACAGTAACACGTTTTTATGGGAATGTAAGGTGATGTCAGAAAACTTGTACCAATTGGAAGAAAATGTATTAAAACTAAATGAAGCAGTAATAAATCAAATATATAATGTAAAACTCAAACATGCGATTCCCTTTTTTTACACAACCTTAATTAACGGTGTTCACATATATATGGCAGCCAATAGACCTAATGTGAAGCCTCATAATTTGTTCTCTGAATATTGATGATTGGTTTGTGTAATGACATTTTTGACACTTTCAAAATGTTACATTTAGCATTAACGTACAATTATCTGTGGAAAATTGACAATATATAATTTTCCAAAAAATGTGCTAGTGTCCCTTAAGTGGAGCAGGAATTGCAGAGTTAAATTCAACCGAAATATTTTTTTATCAGCAGGTTCTTATATAAGGTTATATGTTATAAACAGGATTACCTCACTTTGAATAATATCTGTAAAGTAAGCGTGAAACTAATTATAATTTATCATTTGGGGACTTTTAAGTATTATCAAGCGATCATGTAAGATTTTACGACGCTTTAATATGTAACTTTAACTGGATGTACTTTTCCAATCACTCTCTTAAATATTTCGATGAAGGGGAGGGCACTCTCTATTTGACATAATCGTTGAAAGTCAGGGGCGTTATTAATTTTCTAATCCAGAAAATATTTAAAATGGAGGTGTGATTTCATTTCAAGGAACAACTGTCTATTTCAATACATCGTACCTTAAATAAAGGTGTTCGAACGCGAATAATTCCATATTCAAAACTCACAATATAATATGAACCTTGTTAAAAGAAGCGTAAATAAAATATCTCACGATTGCGATAAACCACATTCATATGAACAAAACCGTGAGGGTCATCAAATTAATTCTGTGGTCACGTACATGCATGAAAATTTAAGTTCATCATTATACTAACAGTGAGCACAATTTCACCAATAATTGAAATGGCTTGACTGTTAGATCCCAATTCTGAAGTTAGCGATATTCAAGGGATATTTTAAAGCTTAAGAAAATCAATTAGGAGTTTTCCAAACACTACACCACTATGGAGCACAGTAATGTAGTGGCAAGTATGCTGGTCTCTCACGCATGAGGCCCGGGTTCGAGTCCTGATGGAGACACCAAAATATTGTGACCTGGGTTTCATCCTTTGTTATGTCCCTAGGCAAGGCGATTCATCCACATTGCACTCGGCCCATCCAGCTGTTACAATGGTAATCTTAAATATAATGTATGAACGTACATGGTCACGGTTAGCATAAAGTCGCATCTGAGAAAGTACAATCCTTCACGATAATTCTGTTGGTAGCTCTTTTTAAATGTCTTTGTGAAAGGCGCCTTATGAACATCCACATTGTTCACATTTTTTAGTAACATCACATGATATTTGTCCTTTGACATGTTAAAACGCATTTGTTAAATGTCTCATATAAATAATATAACAAAGTTCAAATCATAGCGTAGTGTCAAAAGTTATCATTTGAACAATACATGTACTATTTACTTTTCAATGTCGTTATACGTTCACAGTAAATTTAATAATTAATGATTTATGTAATTAGAACGACAGCAAGAAATCAATTTTGATAATTCCTTTACATTTTAGAGCATTTATTAGAAGTATCATTGTAACACAAACCTTCATTTGTATATTTTGAATGTCATAAAGTTTTGAAATCTTCAGAATCAGTATCCCTCATCGCAATCTCTTTCTGTTACCACGGTAACATTCTTGAAAGAAAAGGGAAACAAGCCAAGACTACAGTTAATCAAATGCAACTACTCAACAGCTTCTTATACATGTACCTTACAAGTCATTAATGTATAGTAAGATTTTAAAGAATTTACCCTAGAATGTTTTACAGATTGAACAAAAATAAGGTAAATAAAGTAGGACCTTGGCTGTCACTAAACATTATTCAAAATCGAACTAGTGGCTAAACTATGGAAGTTAATTGAGCAAATTGAAGCAAATTTGCTAACTTTATAAAAGATAATACGTGCCCTAAATGATACATAATACTATTTACGATGCTATCAACAAACATATAAATTGTCGTAACTAAAAATGTTTAAAGCACAATAAAACTATAAATAATAATCATAAATTACAAAAATAATAAAAACAATAAAATGTTAAAGATTTAAAGCGTTGTTTAAGAATTTCGGCTGGATACATATTTAACCTGCTGCAAGCTGACACCTCCAATTAGTGGTGAAAGTATCATTTACAGTAGTCTTATCTCCAAAACAAAGAAACATTTTATGTACTAATGGGTTTATGTATGTCTGGACAAATCAGGGAGTACAAAACACTAATCTATTCTTAGGAGAATTCAAACAAAGAATTAAAGATGTGTTTATATCAGATTGGTTTAGTTCGACAGATCAAATATCTAAACTTCAAAATTATAAAACCTCATATTTGAAACTGAAGAGTATATAAATTCACTTCAAATAGATAAATTTAGAAGCACTTTGGCAAATTGTGGAACACTCCCTTTAGAAATAGAAACTGGTAGGAAAAATGGTAAAGAACGCAAAGATAGAACCTGTAGGCTATGTAAATCAGGAGAAATAGAGGACGAATATCATTTTCTACTTCATTGTGAGACACTTTCGGATATTAGAAAACAATACCTCAATGTTGTCACAGCATCAAAATACAATTTTGTTACATTAATGTCTGATAAGAATAAAGAGTGTTTAAAGAATGTTGCCATGTATATATACCATGCTATGAAACTACGAAGCACACTTATAACATAAAATTTTTTCCAAACTATGTTTCTTCTACAATGTAAACGCCTGTGCATTATGAGTATCCATTTTATATGTATTCTATGTTGTCATAGGCCGTTGGCCTAAATATCAACCGTTAATAAAGAATTGAATTGAATCGAAACATGTTTTATAAAAACGGCAAGGTATATATCATTTCAAATTTTCAATCCGTGCCTCCTTGAGCACTGCAAAGATGGCGTTTGGATTTTAAACATGTTTTATAAGTATTTTACTTACACATGTTTAAAAATGAAACTCAAACAGGTACATATGAGCTCGAGTTACATGTACTCTCTCTTTGTGCTAAAATTAATATTAATTTGTTCTTTATGCTTTAATATTCCTTTGTTTCAAAGATCTTATGTAAAAGTGCTCTGTTTTCATTGAATTTTAGCTTTCAAGATCGGTAAGAAAATTCATACTTAGAGGATGCCATTGTCTACATTTGCTTACATGTATGAGTCAAGACCCCCTTTTAACATATTTCAAGGTAAGAATCCGTTGAATCTGACATGTTTTTGCATCTGAACAACCAGGATAGATAAATACACGTTTACATAATATGAGATATACATTTTTTCAGTTGTGTATATACATATATGATATGAAAATGCTCTTAATTGTGCCTATTCACATTAATAATGTTATCTTTTGATTTAATGTAACGTTGTAAGATGTTGTTAATGTGATGTAAGATAATGATAGCTACTTTAAAGGGGCAGTAGCACGTTTTTTGACAATTTTATATTTAAAATATTTCACTGAAAATTGTAAGTTAATGTTAAAGGTATTATTTTGACAGTGTCAAAAATCTTATTACACAAGCCAATCATCCATAGTCATAGGAAAGAGTATGAAGATTCACATAAAATCCATTGGCAGCCATTTTTTGTGAACACCTTTTATTCATTTTATGTAAGAAAAAGGAATCGCATGGCTAAACTTTACAATATATATTTTAGTTTAAATCCATTGTCTTTCAATTTGAACCATTAATTTTATTTTTCCTGACATCACCTTATATTCCCCCTAAAAACGTGCTACTGCCCCTTTAAAATTTAGAAAAATCAATTGTTACTTGATGCTTAACAGTGTGATTGGGTCATTTGAACCATTTGGTAATATGCTGAACAAACAAGAGGTTGTTTGACTAATGCTATTCATTTTCTTTTATAGAATAAACATTTTGATGATGCAAGTAATGGAATACCATTGCGGATTTTTAAACATGAGTTACAATACATCTGTACAGCACGTGGCAAACTGATTCTGGTAATGACGTCACAAAAGGGACTTGTCATGCATTAACTGGTTTGTCGTCAGATGCGTCTATGCTGCCCCTCAAAAGTTGCATTCTAAAACGGCTATAAATACTAAACTAACCTTTGGCGCACTATGTAAGATCACAGTCAGATGTCAATATCTTCTAAAGTAAATGGTAATTATATTTAGGTTATGAAAATCTTTAGCATCTGTAGGCGCGAAACGCTGAGAAAATGTCGCGAAAAAAGAGGACATTTAACAAAGCGGCTTAGATAAGCAAGTGGGTCAGATTAGTACGAAAATGCGTTGCAGGAGAAGTTTGCAGATTGACAGAGAGTCGTCGTATATACCCATTGGTTCCCACTTTTGAGTGCTTGTGATTGATTTTCGGTTGGTTCAATGTAGATGATTTTTGTCTCATTATATATGAGGTATGTTATTTTTCAAAATGTAAATAAATGAATGAATAGTTTACATGATATATAAGATATGATAGCTTAATATGACTTTATAATCACCATTTCATACTTTGTATCGAAATTGTACAAATAGGCCAATTTACAAACTTGCTGTATAAATAATTACTGCCATCGACTTCATCCATTTCGCATAATTTGAATTCATTATAACAAAATGTAGAACATCTTTTGAGAATAATTTATTGTGAAATATTTGTAAATATGTTTATCAGTCTATTTCAGAGCATCAAGAATCGGGATTTGAATCAAGTGAAAGGTTGATTTGGCATTCATGGCCTGCAGAACCGGAAGTACCGGGACCAGCTTATTCACACTTATGTTCATTCCAGTTGGCTGTCAACGTTGGGTGCAACTCATATTCACTGAAATAGAATAACACATAAATGATACAACAACACAACAACTAACCTTAATTTTAAAGATTGACCATCATATACAGAATTCAAATAAGTTTATCAATTTAGTTAATGTTATCAAATAACTAAAGCACCTCCGCCTCTGCAAATCTTTCAATAATAAAACAATATTTCGGAATCCAATATAACTAGCTTAAAATAAATGTGAGAAATCTGAAACATACGAAGGCAATGAGTACGTAAAGGTGATTAAGTCCTTGTTTCATATAAAATATAATATGTGTATGGTTGAACTGCTGAAAACACCTGCTCCACACTATATGATAATTTTCCATAAATCAGTAGCATAGATGGTAAACTCGATTAAATCCCCCTTGTCAGGCTCGTAGCACCAGTTTCGGGAGTGGGCCCAACTTTTACTTGGGGAGGGTGTGGAGGGGGGGGGGATGAAGGGATGCCCCCCCCCCCCCCACCTCTCCCCCCCCCTCCCTCTACGCTACGGGGGTTAAAGAGATGCCCCCCTCTACGCTACGGACCTGCTTGTATCAATCTATCAACAGGCTAATTAAGTGTGTAAAACCTACCTGCAGTTGTCATCAGGGTTACAGTTGCTCGCATGTATATCTCCATCAATGTCACATACAGGATACAGAATGTAAGGGCAAATACACCCAGGCATAGGTTCTGAGTTTGCCTTCACCAAACCTTCAAACATGTCCATGTTATTAACACTAATGCAAACTTTTGAAATGAAAAAGACACGTATACATATCAGGATAGTAACCGTCTTTAAATGTTTGAGATTTTTTTCTCACAACGATATAGTTAACGTTAATATTCATGAATATCATCAAAAAGTATACAATATGCATGTGTGCATGTTAAAGTTTTATATAATGAAGTGGGCGTTTATGCCAAATACACATTACCCTAATTACTCCTAAGAGTGCTAAATGAATTCTCTCAAATGTGATGAAGTGTTGATACAGCCTCTGTTCTTTGCCGACTTTGTGGGATAGAATGAGAGATGCCTGATCAAAGTTAGTTGTGCAATCAGCGACGCTGTTTCCAAATCATCATGTTGCCTAGTGAATCATAACAAATCATTGAGATATGAACTACCATTTCCATGCGAGAAGTGTTGTCTTTTAAAAAAGAAATTCAAATGGATTGTGGTGCAATGTTTCCGCCAGGGGAGACTGCCAGAACCCACGGATTATGGCGAGTTAGAACAAAGGCTGTATCAACATTTCATGACTTGATTTGCCTGAGAGAATGGCTAAATGAGTGTGTTATAATCAAGGAGTACGTACCAAGGCAGGAAGTCAGAACGAGAAGAATGACAAGAGAGGTCTTCATATTGGCTTGATGTGTCTAGTGGTTGACAATATGAGGAGAAAGGTTTGAATCTCCGGTATATATAACTCCATGGCAATTTTGATGTCGAAATAATTGACAATTATCACAGTAGAAGCTTCGGATATCCAAATACACTTGATTTATCATTAACCTTTTAAAGAGTACTTTGTAGGTAGTTTAGGTCGATTATTGTTTTGCGACAGGTTGTCTGACACGATCGTTGTTTTGTCCCTGGGAAAATGTATTGTTCGTAAGTTTTAAATATAAGATGTTGAATATTAAGAAATGGCAACATAATCTTTGAAATGACATATTAAAAGTGAGAATCTTCCAATTTGTGTAGTTCTGTGGAATATATGTCCATTGAATTACTATAAAACTGGCGGCAAATAGCCTTTGCTTATATACTTAAGAGATTAACTAAAACATTGCTTCATCGCAAGAATGACATTCTTTTGATGCTGTTTCTAATGGAAAAGAAACTAATATATATTTTTGTTGGTGAATCGTGTATTATGTTTTGAAATCTGCAACATTTTGTAGACTCAATGGACAGGGAATTCCATGATTCAATTTGAAACATTTCACAGCTGTCAATAGGTTGACAAAGGAAACATAATTTTAAAACAGTTAAGAAGGCTAATATCAACCAGGTTTCAGATTTATTTATTCAGGCAATTTTTTATGTAATCAATAAAGGCGACAACAAAATATTTTACTTAAGTCAATTAATGGATATTCATTCTCTTTCTCTTTCATTTAACTCTGTACTTAATATAAAAGAAGTGACTACGTAGATGTTGATATCAAGATGGTTAATTAAATAAATGACATTAACATTAACATTAACATTAAGAAGATAAGTTCGAGGTTTATTCTTCTGAGAATTTTAATACACAGTATACCAGGATCACGCCAATAGTTTTAATTCTCATATATCTTGATAAAAACATTACCTGGATTTATTGATTAACTATCGCTGATATGGAACTAATACAATCTATACGGCCTACACTATACGATTCTCTACTGGACAGGTAAGCTGGGCCCATATGAGCATAACTGGATCAGTACGAGCAGACTGGGCCAATACGACTCTGAGCTGTAATGGCCCTCGAACATGTAACTTGACCGACAGGGAAAAAAATGTTTAATTATATTATAATAGTTAAGAGCATCATCATTTACAAAGTTCAGTTTTGAATTAAAGCAGCACATACAAACAATTTTTTAATACTTTTTCTATACAAGCATGGTGGTCAGTTAACAATGTCTGTATATAACCTTCATAATTGTGAAAATACAAGGCGTTTCTGAATACATAGCACCGCTGGTAACATTGATGCAAATCTAACTTTTAGTTCGACTTATCCATTAAGAAGAGGGTAAATGATATAAAAATAAATTTTTTCTCTTTTAAATTTTCAGTTCGACACTATGCCTTTTTTGAGAGACTACCAGCATTCCCTCGGGTAGAACACCGATTTGTTCCTTAAATTAGTAGTGTAGATATTTATCTGTAATGTATTGTGGTGAACATGGAAAATAATAATTGGACATAGAAATGTGTGATCAGTGTAACAAATTGTTCTTAAGCAGGTCAGGTCACGTTATATATATCATTATTTGGTACTACAAATATTGGGATGCATTCAAAAGTAAAAGAAATACAAATACAGAGTACAAACTGTAAACATGCTAAGAAGAAATGATGTATATACTTCCAATACATAAAATAAAGATACAGAATGCTTAACATCCTAGATATTTGATGACAACCTCTTTAAAAACACCAAAAGATCTGGTTTTGATTTCCGTTCTACTAAACCCTTCCTCTTTTTAATTGCAATATCAAACCAGATACCTATCGTAGGGTAAAGTTTAGGTTTAAGCCGAAAATCGCAGATCTCTGACCCTTTTTACAACATTTGGAATAATAGGATCTTTCTAGACTCTAGACTTTTTTTCCCATATCTGCAACTGTATGCCTGCAAAGGTAAACGTTTGCCTTTCTTTGTTAAACTCATCTTCATTGGCCATAAGAATAACCGATATTTGCTTAGATAGAGCGTCATTGGATTTTATTTTCATCGAGTATTCAAGAGTTCTTTAGCGCTCAGATCATCATGTACATTTAGAAAATCAGCTGTTTAGATCGTTTGGGGTTTTGTGCCCAAAGACAGCCACTGGACATCTACTTCTGGTCAGTACATTGAGTCCTCTCTTTCTTCACACGTCTCAGTTTCATAGTTGAAGATCAGCATAGGGTCCACCTCTACTGTACTGAAATTGGTAAATGTATATCGCTTCAAAACAGAACACGATTCAACTTCAATAACGCCATGAACTTAAACTTAACACATACATTTCGACAGATTATATTTATCTATAATTATCAAATTATCATTACAATAAGCATATATTCTTAAGCGCTTAATCTGTTTCTCATTTGGTCATTGTGAAATTTATAAACAATTAAAATATTGGTCGCATCAAAACGTGACAAACTTTGTACGTATCGAGAACAAATTATAACAATCTACACGTTTCGAGGAAAAGCTTAAATTATCAATTTTGAGTAAGAATAGTTTATCAAATTAACTATTAAACCTTTATACAATAATGATGGTGATGATATTACTATTACTTCTGTTCCTGCTGCTTCTTCTACTACTACTTCTACTTTTACTTCTACTACTACTTCTACTACTACTACTACTACTACTACTACTACTACTACTACTACTACTAATTCTTATAATTAAAATGTGTTTATTAGAGCTTAATATGGCGTATGAAACCCGACCCACCTGCAATCATCTACCTTACAGGTATTGTTATACACCTGTCCGTCTCTGCCACATACAGGTACGAATATATCAGAGCAGGTGCATACTATCTCAACTTCCTCCTTATCTTCGCCATCGTCCTTTCTTAAAACAGCTATAAAATAAATTAAATGAGCAATATATATTAAAAAGCAATCTCTCCCTACAGAGGTAGATCAACTCATAAAATGTTGATCCATCTTCTGTTCTTATTACTCCGTTTTGAAGGCTCGGAAAGGAGAAGCCTGATTAGATGTTAGTTTGTGCAATCAGCATCGATGTTTAAAAGAGCTTTTTTCGTTATTGAATAATAGCAAAGGTCTCCGTGACAACAACCACCTTTCCATGTTAGAAATGTTTTTATTGAATGGTCGTTTAAAGAGGTTCGTCGTAAAACGTTTTGCCGCTAGGGAACCTGTCAGAAACTAGAGAACTGGCCTAATTACAACAGAAGTTGGATCAGCATTTCATGACTTGAACTACCTTTGTTTGGTGAAAATGAATTTAATCTTGAGTTACTGAATTTACAACCACTGTTCACTTCAGTAGCTGCCAATGCTGTTTACAAAGAGAACAACATTTTAAAGGGGCAATAGGACGTATTCAGTGGGAATATTAAGTGATGTCAGTAAAATGAAAATAAATGGTTCCAATTGAAAGACAGTGTATTTAAACTTAATGAAGCAGTAATACATCTAATGTATGTACAATGTAAAGTTCAGTTATGCGATTCCTTTGTCTTACATAAATGAATTAAAGGTGTTCACACAAAAATGGCCGCCGATGGACTTTCTGTAAATCTTTATAATTTGTTCTATGACTATGGATGATTGGTTTGTGTGATGAGATTTTTACACTATGAAAACAATATATATAGCATTAACGTACAATAATCGGGGAAAAATTGAAAAATATAAAAAAAATTCAAAATTCGTGATACTACCCCTTCAAGACTTGCTGTACCTCTCTGGGCCTCAATTGGTTGATTTTTAAATTTTGAAATCGTCACTTTGAAACTAATTATCTATTGTCTGTATCAATTTTGTTAAATACTTTACTTTATATCACCTACCTTGCGTTCATATTATTTATTTCAATGGATAATGTTTTTATTTATTACAAACAAACCAGTAAACCTACACGCCATTGCAACACTGAACCCTACGAGAATAATAATAAACTTCATTCTTATCATCCTCAAGATTGATCGATCCGTATAATCGTTAATCAAGGTATGTTAAGATATTTGTCATACCATAATAAACCTTTGCTTTTTAATCAACCAATATTCTTATAATTTGGGTCACACTGGTCACATTACTGGGGATCTTCATATTTACGCCCTGCCGTTATAAAACCAATGGACTTATTTACGTTATTAACTTTTTCACTTTAAGCCCGTAGGTTTAACTTTGATACCACATGTTCTGCCTTATATTAAATACAAGTGTTTTTTATTGGATACCTTTAACTGTAGTAAAGCAATAAAGTGCTAGAGGAGGGTTTCAAATGTAAGCTTTGGCTTCAAAATGCTAATGACAGATAGATACTGTACACGAAAGTAATATTTGGCAAAACGCTTTAATAAATTATTTTCAGATTTAACGAAACAAAATGTGTTTCTTTTTTTCATTTAACGCTTCAGCATGGTGGAATCATTAACAAATACATCCTAAGCGTGTAATTTGCATAAATGTGGAGACACTAGAGAGAAGTAGTAATTTTTGTTAAATTTTACGTCCCCCGAAATAACGCCCGGGGCTTTTTTTATTTCAGAAAACATAGATTTCTCTTATGAAATGGTTGAAATTCGAAGCTGGACAGCATGTGGATTGGCCCGAAAAATAGAAGAATTTGTATTTCTAAATATAGTGTGACATATATATAACAATATTACATATGTTCTATATGAAATTTATCTCTTTTTCCGATTATTATTTTAAGATAAGCAAAGAATCATATTTTGGTCATAAAATGTAAATAACCTAAAGGATTTATATTTTTTAACATAAATGTTAGTAGCAGTGTTAATACCAGAAGTATCAAATAACTATTTTATTATCAAGTGGAAAGGTTATGCAAATAGTCAAATGACATAAACTATAAATATCAGAAATAACTGTCCATATTAATATGCACGTTTATGTACTTTTAATTGGTGTCTGCATGCTATAATACTCAATAAAATCCTTCATTATTGGGAGACCCACGATGTTAAACCGGTTTTATGACCCGTAACGTTTTACAACGTCATTAAAAAATGAAATATTACTTATAAAAAAATATTTACCCATCATAAGTGCATTAAAAAACTCTGGGTATTTTTGGCATTTCATTGTTTATTACGAAAAACACTAAAAATATCAACCATTAGAATCATAAAATTTTAAAAATAAAAAACCCCACTAGAATGAATTGTATAAAAGGAGAGTGTTTGTCATTACAAACCATCCTTTTGTTGGCGAAAAAAAGCATCAAATATGAAAACTATTTTATTGATTGTTGTGTTGGCTGCTTGCCTTAGTAAGTATCATCTGCTTCTGAAGTTCGTGAACATGTACAGCTGCGTACCTTAAGTTTGTTCACTTACCTACAATGTACGTAATCTAGTGCAAATATCATGTTATTTGGAACGTCTTTGATGCATCCTAGCATTTCGAAAACGAGACGGATAATGCTGAAAGTTTTAAACAAAGTAAAGATTCAATTTTCATTAACATATTCGCATGTCATACATATCAGATAATCGTATCAACCGCTATTTTTTTATTTTTATCTACAAAATCCTGTATAAGTCAACAGCTTCAGTCATATTTATCCCTTTGCACTAAGACAATGTAATTGTGCTGATTTCTTTATTACAAAGTTTATAGATTTAATTTAAATCGAAATTTAAAAAAATCTGATTTCCATCTGTCTATTTAACCATGCCAAATATTCAGCAGCAGTGACGAGACCATCCCGAAAAAATGATATAGGGATGGTTATTTTACTCATGGTCAGTTTGTGATGCTTTGAAGGTGCCCCTAAAGTTATTTTATGGACGTCAACACTAAACCCAAATTACATGATATTTGCACTTAGATACACGAGCAAGTGAACAAACTTATACGCAGCTGGTATGCATCGGAAATAGGACAGTTGACCCCACCCATGAAGAACTGGCGATAACTTATTTATCAATAAAGTTACAGGTCTGATATTTTAGGACAAAGCACTAAACTGATAGTGTTACAACACAACAAAGCAAATTTCTCTGAACACGTAACGTTTTATGATATTCAAATTCAAAGAGGTGTAACATTTCTTTTGGCGTTCAGTTTATTAGTTAATTGTGACTTGTAAAAGAACGTGATATGGTTATTCGCTGTCTTAACGTGGTCTTTAAGGTGCAAGTTCAGCTGAAGTCTGCCATCCAGACCCTAAAGCATGTAATTGATGACCAACACTGTCTAGACAAATATAGCAAGTCTAGATCGCTCAGCGTTTTTTGAAGTTTAAGCATCTTATGGGCTCCATTTTGTTATAATACATTATTTGTTTGAAAATATTGTCATATTGAAAAAAATACTTCTGAGACTAAATGTAAGTCTAGTTCAGCTAGAATAAATTTCGGAGCTTGTCGAGAACAGTAATACGTAAACTGTCAAACCCATTATAAGCCAATGCACAAAACATCTTATAAATTCAAAGATATAGAGGAAACTTGTGATTTCTTGAAAGCTATGTCCAACGTCACGTCTAGTATAATCATTATCCTTCTTAAGATTCTCTTATAAGATGTGATTGTAATGACAGTCTCTCATTTCTATACCGTATGTTCTAATTTACTAAACATGTTCCCCCTTATCTTAAGCAGAAATACTATTATCCTACCTCATGTAAGAATCTCGATCTCTGATTGGCCCAAGTGACAATGGATAAATGGGTACATGGGTATAACTTATATTATTCATATAATATCCTTGTAAATACACAACGGGTTTATTGTATAAAGAAGTTTCCAAAATAACATACATGTACATCAAGCTTAAGCATACTTACATGCACAACGGTGCAACAACAGAATAAAGAGTAGATCATACATACTTTGTATGATGGGACATTTGAAAGTAAATATGATATTGAATTTGTAAATAATCAATTTCTGCAATATCTACTTTGAAAAGAAACTCCCCAGGAACTCCAAGAGGAAATAGACAAATTCAAAACTGTTGTACAAGCTGCAAGTGATATTGGTACTTAAATGTTAAAACTTTTCTTGTCCCCATTGACAGATTGTCATATCTTCTTAAGTTAAGTACTTGCGTTACATGTATCTCATCATGCTACATGACTCGCCACAATAGTTATAAGAAGAAACCAATCACTATAGCTATGTTCTTATTTAACATGTGAAATTCATACTTTTGAGTTCCTATTTGTAATTTCCAAATTGGAGATGGTAAAACATTACCCAAGTGATGTATATTGCAAATTATCATCGCTAAAAAGAAAAGCAAAGTATAGACTAAAAGAGAAGAGATCTAGAGAATTCTGTGTTTGCACTTCAAATGCGAATTTTATGCACCATAATGAAATCAATTTCCATAGTTTTACTCACCTGATAAAGTAACCGGGGTAATATTTCGATACATTTTTTATGATAATTAAATACAGTTGGTGATGTGCGATTGATGAATTGAAATTGATATTACATGACATTTGCATTTGCATTTGGATACATACCTACGTCACTAACATTCGAGTTCACGATTCACTTTTGATTCCCTGTATAGGGTCAGGGACATTTTATGAGGTTTTTTTCGCAAATAATTACTGACTTGTTCCAAATGTATTATTTTCAGAGGGTCAAAATAATTTTGGAATTCATACTTATAATCAAAGTCAGGGCTGTACCAATTATCAAGCAAAAACTGCCAGGGGCAATTTTAGTGTAGAATAATTGAAAAAGGAAAATGCGTTCGCTTAGCAGAATCGGATATAGTAACATGGTCAGTTCATTTTGATCATAACAAGTGTAATACAATTGGTAACGATAATTTCCGTTTTGGCAAGATTCCTTTTTACGTGAAATCTTGCCATTTGCCCTTTAAAGGAGCAACAGATATTTCAATGAGTTTTGTTAACATTGACTCTTGTTTATGATAAAAAATCATCCAAACATCACACAATGGTAGAAAAATAACTTCTTGTTATGTATTTGCAAAAACAAAATAATTGAAACAGGTCATCAATCATAAATTATTCTTATAAAATTATAATCTTGTGGTAGAACTGTAGAATTATCTAAGACAACACAAATGATTTTTGTATAGAAGTTAAGATCACAGTAATTTTCATTTGTTGATATCATTATAATTTATATTAATCCATATATGCATGTAAGAGAGCCATTACCCAATGGTGAGGATAAAGGTTTGTCTAATAAGACTTCAATAACCAATTCAACTTACCCGCCATGGCGACATAGATCACAGCGAAAACGACAATACACTTCATTCTTATCATATATATACATAAATATATACATACGAATGAGAGCTAAATAAAATAGTTAATCAATGTGTGCACATACACTGGTTTACTTTATGAAAGCAATATACTTGTGAATTGATATGAATATTATATACGTACTTTAAACCAATATATCCTATCCAGTATATGTATGTTGTTTTCATGTTTATTTGTTTTGTCCTGCCAACACCGTTTACAGTAACTTCTATAAAACAGTTCTTTCAAATCGTGAGTTAAAATTCTTATAACCTACGGTCATGTTTAAAACTACATGTTTCATTGTTTATGAACACCTGCAATTTTCGTTTAAAGCCGACGACGATGAATCAATTATATGTTATCGTTTTTGAAGAACTTTTCTATCAAGAATTATAGATGATGTTTCGACTGATGTATCTAAGGTTATTGTTGCGATGTGAAATTGAACACAGGAAAATGTACCGTGTAGTAATTATTTCTCAAAAGTCGCGTCAATGGTAGATTAACATACAAAAACGGTAAGTCATTTTATAGGACATTTACATTGAATAAGCATACATATGCAACATGGTATTGGGGCTCCTTAAAGGGGCAGTAGCACGTTTTAGGGGGAATATAAGGTGATGTCAGGAAAATGAAAATAAATGGTTTCAATTGAAAGACAATGTATTTAAACTAAATGAAGCAGTTATAATTTGAATATATAACTTAAAGTTCAGCCATGCAATTCCTTTTTCTTACAAAAATGAATTAAAGGTGTTCACAAAAAAATGGCCGCCAATGGATTTTATGTGAACTTTGTCCTCTGACTATGGCTGATTGGTTTGTGTAATGAGATTGTTGACACTGACAATATCATACATTTAGCATTTACTTAAAATAACAAGTAAAATATTTAAAATATAGAATTACCAAAAAACGTGCTACTGCCCCTTTAAGAGGTACAGCTGCATACCAAAAGTTTGTTCATTTCCTGATGTATCTTTGTACCAGTTTCGTGTCTTTTTAGTTTAGTTAACATACTTTCGACTTTAAAACGTCAGCAGAGATGACATACAAATTTATATACAAATTTCACCTATTGTCTATATCTAAAATAATCATTCTGGGATTATTATTATTGGGTAGTCGGGTCTCGTTAACAAAGTTATCATTAACATTTAACATTTGGCATGATAAAGAAAGCGATGGGTCTTCAGTTGTGTAGTTCAATAATATCCGGCATGATACATGTACCTCAAGGCGTCCTAAGTTACCCTTTACTAAAATGTTTCCTTCTGTCGGTAAAATGAAGTTCACATATAGAATTCAATTTAATATCATACTGCTGATGCAAATGATTGAAAAAGCAGTGTTGTTAACATGCTTTATGATCATGTGAAAAGGTCAACAGAAAATTACTTTCGCTACAAATAATGAAATGAATATAAACTCTAAATATCAGAAATAATTGTCAACATAACACATGGTTTTAATATTTGTGTAATTATGATAATAATATGTTGCCTGTATTACCCAATAAAACAATGACACAGACCTCCCATTATGGTAAACCGACTTATTGACCAGTAGGTTAACGTTATTGTAACGTTCGAAAACTATAAAACGTACATTATCTCATTCTATGTTACCCTCTGTTTTCGTAAATCGTATTTATGGGTTTGCTATTTTAAAGTTTTTAAATGAAATGTACTGAAAATATCAAACACGGCAGGCAACATACAATAGATATAAAAAGGCCCCAAAAATATAACATTGTTGTATAAAAGAGGTGTTTTGTAATTCAACATCACCGTCGTGTAAGCAACACAAATAATAAGATATGAAGAGTGCTCTGTTTATTGTTCTTCTGGCTGTTTGCCTTGGTAAGTTTTATCTGCTTTTCTTCATATGCAGTTCAGTTCTTATATAAATGTGTGTATATATGTTAGCTTGTTTCAATCAATCATTTATTCAGTAGAAAGGCCTGCGGCCCACGTACAGAATTATACATAGTACATATATTCAGAGTTGCTATTTATTATATGAATTACGTAAAATTAAAGCATCTTTAACATAGTTTGAAATGGACATTAAATAGGTAGAATTATCATTTTGGAGGTTATGGATCATAATATCTTCATTAATATACACAGGTATATTTTCAAAGTATTTAAGACGTAGATTTTCATATACTGGACATTTATGAAGAAAATGGAATTCGTTCTCTACATAATTGGATTTACAGATTTTACAGTAGCGATTTTGGCGAGGAATACCATCACGTCTACCAACATTTTTATAAATGGCTAACTCTCCAATTCTTAATAACGTAATCCTGCGCCTTGCCTCCTTAGATTTAACGGTTATAAGATAATTATCCAAACAAAACTCAGTTTTGATTTTAGAATATAAATGTAATGTTGAATACTCATTTATCTCAGACATTATTGATTGAACAGCTTGTAGCTTGTTTGAAATAAAACGTTTGGCTGCCAGTCACAGGAATCAGGAATAATATTCACAGTAAAATATATTCTAACTTAGACATCTAGAAGTGTTTAAAAAAATAGGACAAACCATCACGGAAGTATTAATATATTTATTATCAAAGTGCCACTATTGAAAGACAAAGAATACCATATGTACGATTAAAGATCTTCAACCATCTTACATAAGCAGCAAGTATATTAATACTTAATGAAGATTATATGTGCTCATGGTCTTGTTTGGAATTGTTTGAAAAACGTGATGAATGTTCATGGCAAATACGTTTTCCTTAATAAGAAATGAATTTTGAAACATATGGTGTTAGGTTTACAGTTATCCTTTGTCAGTACTCCTAAAGAAAACGACAAAAGGAAAATGCATCAAGCCATCCCAAAAAGTCAATTTTTATATGAAACCAAATAATATAAAATTGTTTTAGCCCAATTTTGAATATTTGATACGGCAAACCTGAGATAGATTACCCGATGTAAGCTTACTTTTTTATGCTGCATTATCATGAATTATTGTACCACGAAATGTCAAGAATTCAAAAGATCCTTACAGTTAAGAATATCTATTATTCATGAAATTCAATTATGAAACATTTTCGAAACGTCTATATAGAACAATGTAGACTCATACATATGACGACGTTTATAAATGGTGTCATTTCATCGAGAAAGACCACTGTTCCTGAAAATCATCTATGCAAATGTAAATCTGAAAAGTTAAATAGGATAACGTTTTAGTTTCAAAGTGTGGAAGGTTCTATAAACAGTATTCATATAAATTTACATGTGATTTTGGCTGCGACAAACATTAAACGTGTTGTTGAATTCACATTGAAAGAAAATAATCTATAAATGTGTTGGATATTTTGAAGGAATATTATGAACAATTATGTCTCCCGAATGTTAACTATAACCACAATTCGCAGGCTACTGTGCATCAGACGGCTGCGCCTGTACAAGGGAGTATGCCCCGGTCTGTGGTGTTGACGACAATACATATCCAACTGCATGTGTTGCAGGTTGTCAGTAAGTTAAACAAATGACAAAGAAGATCTACGAAAAAGATAAATAGGAGATACTATTAAAGTGGGTCTGCAACCCGAACTTCCAGAGTTTTATAAGCAGGGCCCCGAAAGAGCCGTAAATGCTTTAAATCGACCATTTTTTAACAAATAACTTTTAATATACATTTTTGTGCAATTGTCAGTATTGAAGCTGTGTTGTTTTGAAGATCAAGTTTTAAATACTTCTCCACCTTACAGTTGGTGAACTTATCTAATACATAAATGAGAATTCAAGTTTATTCAAGTCAAGTCAAAGAGTTTATTTGATTTAAATTCATAACATGATAAACAATTCATTAGTTTTTAAATTGCAACGTAAGTGTTTATTTTACTGTTTACTTGACTGCTCAAATCAACTGTACGACAGCTCAAAACAGAGATTGTAATGTGGAAAACGTTATGTATACAATGTAAATGCTGTTCAAAGTCAAAGGATGTTTATTGTATGTGAGGCCTCAGGCCCATATACATTGGGTTACATGTTGTATAATTCCAACATTAAATTATAAAGTATTCAGGTTCATATTTGTTTTAACAGTTCATCTCTTAGAGACATGGCATAGGTTACATATTGTGAAAGCTTAACAATTATTGAATAATCATAAGTTGACAAAATTGTTCTAAACGCTACGATAGAAGTCGTAGAAAGATAATAAACAGGTATATACTGTTTACGCAAATCTTCAAGTTGTTGGCAAACAAATAAAAAGTGTAATTCGTTTTCGATGCCATTTTTACATAATGGGCATATTCTATTGTTTCTCTCAATCGACTTACGTCTACCTTCATTTATCATTAAGTTTGATAGTCCTAATCTAAATCGGATTAATGAACACCTCATCTTCTTAGAAGTTAAGTGCAGTAAATATTTTTCGGGTTGGAGAAGGGTTTTAAAAATCCGATATGAATCATATCGCGAGCTAGTGTCTAATGTCGACTGCCAATCTGTTCAAATGGCAAAGGTCAGTTGTTAAGAGAACTCTTTAAATCATTCAACATTTTGATGCAATACGTTAAAAGTTTATAACTAGCTACAAAACTCCTTTGTGAAAATTTATTTACTGTGTACAAAAACCAATAATATGATAAAAAAAAATTGAGGTTAACAACAAAAGAAAATATGTCAAAAACAAATATACTGTTAAAAGATTTAAGTTCTTAAACTGTTTGGATTTATGATCTACAAATATGCACAAATGGTCACAAATCTCCTTTAAGCAATAAATACTTTGTGCTCTTACATTGTAGGTCCACTAACTGTTTTGTAGAAGATATACAATGCTCAATAAATTGTCAATCTTATCTACAGCATTAATAATAAGTTTATTTTATTACATAGGAACTTCATGTAGCTATAATGTAGAATGGTGTTTTCTTTAGTTCGACTCGTTTATTCATCACCGTATCAAACGCAATAATTTTCTAATTCGATTAACTGTGCGCATACTGTGAAATGATATTTATCAGTACCGCAGTGGGTACACATTGCAAAAAAAACACATTTTTATTTCAAAATATGTCTAATAAGGTATATCAAATTGTTAAGCAGATATTTCGTGAAAAATGTGTTAGATAAGTTTATTATTGCAGAAGAAAGAAACTCTGAATTTTCTAAATTTGACCCTATAGAGGATGCTAGAATTGCCACAATATTAATCCCTTCTTTCTGTACTGTAAATATTACTAATCTATCAAAACGTCTTGACTATATTCTTAAAGCTATCAATTCAAAATTTCCCAAAATAATTATATTACATATGAATTCCTACACATATAAGCCAACATTTCAGCGACTGTAGAAGTGGACTAATAATTTTCATCATGGTTGTTTCAGAGGCGTAGCTGTAGCGTCAAATGGTACGTGTGAAGCAAGCAGAAAACGCTGAGTCGACATGTTTGACCACAAACGCTTGTAAAATCTAAGAAATAAACGTTCCATCCTGTATCCTGTATTTGACTTCATTTCTTTCAGTTTTATTTTTCAGCACGAGAAATATATATGCAGGAATTGTTTATATTTGTATTAACTCGCTCTTAATAAGGCAGAATTTTCATAATATGGTTGTTAATTGTCAGTTTTATGGCTTAAAACTGCAACTTTAACTGCTTTAGCTGCTGAGCTTGTCAACAACAGTTTCAAAGCATTTTAACAGCATTTATAACCAAATGAACAACATATTACATGTATGAAATCATGTATGAATTCAAAGGTTGAATATGAGGGAACAATAAAATTGTCTAGAGGATAGGCCTGCCGTGATTTTCAGTGCTCTACGTCATGTCAAGTATTTGTAATTACATGAGTAGACAGTATATCGTTCTGACAGACTCCTCTCTATAAATTTATTTAAATTATGTAATTCAACTTGCCTTCTCTCCTACCCTTGTGCTTTACAGAACCAAAATGATTTATGCTATTATTTATTCAACACATTATAGTGTTCGTGGTGTTGGTGCGAAAGATGAATACCTTTAAGAAGGCCATTCAAAACTCCAGAGCAAAGATTGTCGAAGCTGTCTTAAAGGGGCAGTAGCACGTTTTTAGGGGAAATATAAGGTGATGTCAGGAAAATGAAAATAAATGGTTCCAATCTAAAGATAATCTATTAAAACTAAATGAAGCAGTAATAAATCAAATATATAATGTAAAGTTAAACCATGAGATTCCTATTCTTACACAAAATGAATTAAAGGTGTTCACACAAAAATGGCTGCCAATGGATTTTATATGAATCTTTATAATTTGTTCTCTGACTATGGATGATTGGTTTGTGTAATGAGAGTTTTGACGGTATCGTGTCAAAACTTAGACAGCCATATCTTAGACAGCTTAAAACAACAACATTTATGGTCAAGTACACAACTAATCCTCAACCTGTTACCTACATTTGATAATTGAATAGTCCAAGAAAATCTATAAAAAATCCCCAAACTTAGACAGCCAGTTCGAAACAACAACAAATTGTAACATTGGTATGTTTTATTTTATTAACAAGTATAACTGATCATTGGTATGTTAAAGCAGATTATTAACAAGAATAAAACAATACATATAGTACCATTTCTTTCATTTCATAACTCATCAAGTTTTTACTTATATAAATACTAATAATTTAATACTCTCTGTTCACAAATCTTCAGAAGTTCATTCAAATGTTCACAAAGTGTCTATCCGAGATTGATCAAATGGCCGACTGCGTCCAGATACTCAATCTTGGTCTTGTAACCTTGTTGTAGCTGTTCCTTGAGTCTGACCAATCTGTTTTCTATCTCCCGGTAGACTCTCTTCCTGGGTGGAGGTGCAGCTCCAAAGTTGATCTGAGCCAGTTTCGCACGATCTGCATTTTCGATTTTCTTGATGATCCCTACAAAGCGGAAGATGTTGGGATGTCGGTGGGGGAGAGAGCGGTTCATACGGTTGTGAAATCCCTCTAGGTTGTTGTTGGTTCTTGGGCCTTGTGTGTTGCAAACTTGCATCAAAGACATGCATTTTTAAATGAAAACATCTCAAAAGTTTTGTTTTGATACTCAAACTTGCATCAAAGACATGCATTTTCAAATGAAAACATCTCAAAAGTTTTGTTTTGATAATCAAACTTGCATGCATCAAAGACATGCATTTTCAAATGAAAACATCTCAGCCCCACAAACCTAATCTCCCTATGGGTCAATTAAAACACTGATTAGGACTGTTCCATTGCAGCTATGGGTGTTGTGTTAATTAATCATCTACTCCACTGTCTAAGTTATGGCTGTCTAAGTTATGACTGTCTAAGTTTTGGGACATAATCGTTTTGACACTATCAAAGTAATACATTTAGCATTAACTTACAATTAACAGTGAAAAATTGAAAAAAAAAAATTGTCAAAAAACGTGCTACTGCCCCTTTAAGTGATACGATAGTCTTAGACCAAAGTAAAAAATATATACTAACATAAGGAGAATACGTCTATCTTAGTGCTTAGCAAGTTTTAGAAATTCAGTGTAAGATATGTAACTCTATCAGAAATGGCTATCAGAAATGTTCAATGTCACCTAACATACACCATTGTAGGGACCTATCTAGTCGATTATACACCTTAAGTTTGTTCACTTGCTTACTTATCTAAGTGCAAATATCATGTTATTTGGGTTTCGTTTTGACGTCCATAAATTAACCCAAGGAGCACTTACAAATGATCACCAATTCTCCAAGTATAAGATAACCATTCCAAAACTCTATTTCCCGATCGTCTCGCCATTGGTGCTGGATTGCGATATTTTGCATGGTTAATAGACTGATTGGACCATATTGGTGAAATTCAGATTGTATTTGTTTATATATAATATCGATTAAAATGATCCCTTATATCTTTGTAAGAAAACAACAGCACAATTACATTGCCTTAGTGCAAATGAACAAATATGACACAGATAAATATGAAAACAAATGTTTTCGAAATTTTGACCCCTGGTCACTTCAATGCTTAGCCAAATTTGTTGCGGTTACCTGTTAGGTATTATATACGGATATATTAACGTAAACTGAATCTTAAGTTACGTAGTGGAATTTCAACATTATCTGTTTCGTTTTCGCAAAACTAAATTGCTTCAAAGACATTCCAAATTACATGATATGTGCACTAGAATACGCAGGTAGGTGAATTGCTCCCCTACCACACATTGTCGTGTTGCTTTTACTTTTCAATTTCATTCAACATTAGGTAGCACTGACTTCCAAAAGAAACTTTGCACCATTTTGTAATGATTCTGATTGAAGAATGAAAAACGATAGAAATTTAAAACAAAGTATCTCTTATTAATCAATCATTTGTATAAACAACCAGCGAATCAAAATTAAAGGTGGGAAACCCAGTTTTGCACTTATTTGATCTGAAGTGGGCAGGGGTCAAAATTTTGGTTGTTCAGACGTTCGTTGAAATGATGTTTTCACAATGATTTCGTTAAAGTACTAAAATGTGCTTCTTTAGTACCAGGTTTGAGCAGCCCGAATGTTATAACTTCCAAATCTGCAATGAGTAACAAAAAAGGTCAAACGTTAAATTACGTCTTCTGTCAGCAGGTTCAACTTCACATTTCGTCTGCATCAAAGTCTTTCCATTAATGGGAATGTGTGGACACAAGCCTTACTTGTCATATTGACACATCTTTGAGTCGTACAAATGGTAACCAGCCTTAAAAGCTCAACAATCGCAATTAAATCTTGCTATTGCATGCCAATTCTGACGTTATAACTTCGAATGAAATTGTCACGTGTCGATGTTTAGTGACTAATAGCTATCAACTTAGCAGTCGATTAACTCTGATTAGATCTGTCCAAGTTCATAAAGTGCACGAGAACATATCAACATGAGGACCTTTGATGTTTGCTATCTCTGACGTCACTAAGACTCAACGTTGGCGGTCGTCTTACGTCACAGATATCGGCTCTCATGCAGTGAAAAAACAAGTGTTTTTTGTGTTTCAGGGTTGTCAGCAATCCTCACAACCTCTCTGTATAGCAGGATCATGTTACCATTAGAAATGAAGGAATACTACCGATTCTTGTGAAAAGGCCTTTTTTTGAACAATTTTGTCAATTTTCAGAGGGGATTCGCGACATTTTTGCTATACCGTTTAATGGTTTTAAGGTGTTTTTTTCGCTTTTTCAGTGACAAACATTCATTTTGGACAGTTATTAAACCTTTTCGTCACGTGACTTAGTTCCAGCGGAGACGTCACGTGATTATGACATTTTTGCCATTTCTGCAAAAATGCATTAATATTGTTCAATTAAAAGTTTTAAACTCGAAAGTGTGGGTTTCAACTATGCCATTGCCAACTTAAATGAAAATGTAAATATGAGATCGTTATCGAAATTTCAGTTTTAAAATTGCAAAGTTTCTTTTGGAATTCAGTGTACTTGTCTTCATATACACCTTCTGTAGCCATTGTTTTCATCTTTACACTTTATCACTACCTACGTGGTACTTCGTAAAGGGGTTTCATAACCATTTGTTATAACACATATGGGTCATAACACCTTTAAGTGATTTGATCGGCCAGCGGTGAACTTTGACATTGTCAGGACTACTTTATTCATTCAAAACCGAACGTGTTTTCATTCACAAATTTCGAATGGCACTGAGTGAATCGGAGTCTTTCTTCAAACTTTTAGTTTATCAAATGAATATTACCTACCTAAGGAACAAACCCAAGGACAAAAGATATACAATAAAACAGTTTGCTTATATTATTTATCAAAACAAAGGGTTTAAATTCATTTAAAATATAATTTGCTCACTGAATGTCATGAATTTGATCAGTGTCTCTCCAAAATGACACAGAAATGCATTACTTGTTATCTTAAGGAATTAAAAACCACTAAATATTCTTTAGACAACATTTCATCAAAACGAAGCGCGTTTCAACAATGATGATCATCTTAAACTTACTTTAAAGGCGGTTGTTTACACATTTTGACGAAAGGATACAGGCAAATGGCGGCCGCCGTGACATGCCGTTGATCAAAGATGGATAACTCTAACCTGTTCTCGCGCAGAGATTTTACTTTCATGTACGCTTCGTTCGTGCCTATTACTTACATTTTACTACAAATTATGAATTAATGCAGGATAGAATTTAGAAATGTGAATATCTAACGTTGTAATATTATAATCTTTGAAGCTGTGAAGTGGTTGGATATTCAACCGCCGTTTCGTCTCTTTATAGGTACAATTAAAAATTGTTTAGCAATAAATCGTCTCAAATGCAAGATGGTAATACATGTAGTCAGGCCAAGGCTCGTGACAAAGAACAATTATTTCACTTGACATAAACTTGAAATGAATGAGGAAGCTCGTTAGATATCCTATAAACATGTCATGATTGACCTTTAAAGTATGGATGCGCGATATTATCGATATATCGGTATATTGCAATACAGGAAGATGGTGATATGAATCGGTACACATGTACACTTTTGAAATTTTCCAATATATCGAACATTTTAAAAAGAGCTATTTCCATCTAAAATTACTAACAAACACAAATGAAATAAGATTTTCGTAAAGTTCGTTTCAAAGTTTAACGTTGTGTTGTGAATATAGCTCCAATTTGGATACAGATCATAAACAGTGATTGAAATAAATATACTTTTAAAAACGGCTCATAGCTGAGCAATGATGATCGGTCTCAACGCTCATATTTATACAAGATACACGATGTAGCATGCAAAGTACCAATATATTGCAATACGTATTGCAATACGCTTTTCTGTATCGCAATATATTGCTATACAGAAAGGAGGAGCGATACCCATCCTTACTTTAAAGTCTCTTCCGATCTCCACTGACCAATGTGTAACTTAGATTTAATCAACGTTAATAAATGTGAATGCCTATTTATGTCTCATCTCCATTCACCAATGTGTAAAACTCATTTTTTAACTTACATATAATTTACGATGTTGACCTTGTTTATAAACGTTAAAGATGCTGTATCATACTTGCAATATTTTAAAAAGTATTTTTAATGTATTCGTTGTTTTTTTAGAAAACTTTAGCGACCAACCTAGGGAAAATCGGACCAAAATTCATTAAATATGAGATAATTTACCAAAATTACCGAAGCGGCAGCCAACATAAAGGCGAATCAAGTGTGGCCATCTCACAACTTCCGGTCTCTAAATATACGCTTGAAAACCGTCTTTGTCGCGCACGACTATCTTTTCTTTTCCTCGAATAAGGTATTCGTTACTGCCAAAGTTGATACCCATCGAACGCAATTACGCTAGTTGTGACACGGTGTAAATCATACACGCGTAATGATTACGTCACCGAAAGCGGGTTCGTTAAATGCTATGCCCTTTCTACAAGGGGTACTGTGCTTTGGGCGGCGAAATAAGTATGTCATTGTTGATTTAACAATCTAAATATGATATCAAAATTTCGACGAAAGATTTTTCTACAAAGTGATGTATTTCTTTTCTCAATAGCTAAATTTCAGCCTGAACCGCATGCAAGTACATGTATGAAACAGCATCTTTAAAGACACTCAAACAAAAAAGACATTTGTGTTAATCCAATACATTTATTCAATCATTGAGATGTGAATTGATATATATTATAATCGACGAGAATAAAGGTTGGTTATTGTGTTTTGTCATTGACATTTAGTCATGTATTTAATCAACTTGCAATCAATGATTTGTGGATATTGTTGTTTACTGAGGTATAAATATTAACTGTTCTCTTATCCTCTGTTTATTTGAAGATTTAGGTATTACATATTCAATAGTCTAGACATAGAATAGCTTTATTTATAGTCGTTGAACATAAGATCCTATTGTGCTAATCTTATTAATCTCAAACAAAATCATGAAATATATCATAATATATCTAACAAAAGTAAAACAAATGTAACATTGGTGACGTCAATTTTTTCTCTGCTTTATAAGAAATTTAAAATACATGTCATTGTTAAGATATATCCACAAATGAAGTAAAAATTTATGGATACTCATCTATAGGCTAAAATAATCATTATAAGCTAAATGCAGTATATAATGCAATTGATTTTACTATAAATATGCATTATTCAACATCTTATTAAGATACAACAAACGAAACAAAAGCCTTGAATACATAAATTTTATCAGATAGAACTCGTTAAGCTAATACTAACATTTTAAGGAAAGACTTATTTCGGAATTTATACCTGTTTCTTTTAAACTAACCCCCCAAAACGCCTTGTAATTTTTTTCATGGCCCTCCCCTGATGCCGGTATATTTTCTTTTGACCCTTCACCGAAGTCCCACCTCCTCCATAATAAATGACCGGTTATAAAGGCCGATTACATATAATTGAACTATTCTCTTGATTAATCAAATTCAAAATCTATTTCTTTTATCTTTTATCAAAACTTTTACATTTTCTCTACCACACCCGAGCCCAACTACTGCAATCATTCTTACTGACGTCAAGCGTGACATTTACTGCGTTCGAGGGAAATTCAAAGTCATAACTGGAAAACGTTGAATGGTACGATCATCTACCGTTTTGCAGCCGAAGTTCAAATTCAAGTTTCCTAAAATTACCTTAAGCACAGCAATTAAACAACTGACGAAAAGTCCAAATTGAACAATGCAGCAATTTAACAAAAAAAACTTTTAAAATTACATAACCATTACGTAAACATATGTAGAGAAGTATACCGTTGCCGTAAAGATGCTTTATTGACAGATACATGTGGATAAACCAGCCATGATAAACAATGAACACTTTAAACTTATACATTAACAATCATTGAAACATTATAGAACATGAAAGTTATCACTAAGTAGAAACTAACGTACAAATATTATGATTATGAACTGATATTAAGTATCAGAATGATAACCATTATCATAATCATGAATCTAAAGATTCATTCTCAACAACTATTTTTACAAGGACAGACGTTTCCTTACCGCACACAAGCATGAAAATTAACTCGGCAATAGGGACATCTATTTGCTCTGATCAACATATCTTTATAGTTGAATGAAAATGAATTTTACTTTTCAGATAAAACAACTTCCTTTAGAAACCGGAAAACAATAACCAATTACAGGCCGGGCCCTCACACAAACAATAAATGGAGCTTGCCTTGATAGTTAAGGATATGCGCTCCAAACAAAATGGAATTTTTATAGAGGCCTATTTGAAAGTATGAAATTCATACACGTGATCTTTTCCTAAAAACCATAAGGAACACAGCTGTCATTATTATCAATATTGTTGTATATCTTGTATTTTATAGGTGATATTATAGAGCAATACTTGAGCGAAGGGACAAGCGGAGCGATTGAACGATACACACAACTGCTCATTCTTTAAAGGTCAAAGTAAAACATATATTTTAATGGCTAAATATCACCTATAATGTGCAATTATCGGTAATTATGAATTTACATAAATGATTTCAGTGTCTAAACATTGCTCACATTTTCGGATGAGAAAGGTTACTTCTGTAGCGATGATACATTTTACAGCATAAAAAACAAACAAATTACTAAATTAAAGGTTCATAACTATGAGATGAATGAAAATCATATAGAGATTTTTATGCGTTTGGTGCAAACAAAATCAAATCATGATACTTTGACGAAAATATCACTTGTAATATTTCTTTTTTTATTATCGTAATTGCAATTACAGGATATAGAAAATACATTAAATGATCATACCAAAGGTTTCTGATCATCACGAATATCTGTGCGAATATTATTTATCGATGGTACTTTTAACAGCATAATAAACAAACAAATTAGTGAATCAAAAGTTCACACTGTTATAAATACTGAAACAACCAATTGTTTACCAAAATTCGAAACCAAACGTGAACTGCACCAGAAGAAGTTATCATGAAGATCCTCATTGCTTTCGCCTGTTTCAGCATTGCTATGGCAGGTGAGTAGATGTTTGAGTAATGCCTAATCAGATTATCCCCATTCTCTTCCCAAGTCGTGATATCTTGATTCAATGTTTCAATAGGTCGAGTTTGTAGGTTACAAACGACAAGCCTGAGTGAATGCAGTCAAAGTCAGTCGTGCAATCACATCACATTTATCCCATCAAGGCACAATTAGACTTACACGTGACGGCATGCAACGTCACGTTATTTTTCAAGGGCATAAAATATTTCCGAAAGTTCAATGATTTGATAACAATAATTAATCTGTGTTTTGTAGAAAAAATGAAAATGGAAAACGTCGTGTTTCACTCGGCTCTCATGCCTCGTTAAGGATTTAAATTTTGCACATTATGATTATTGGCTTCTGAAGGAATGATGTTTATTATATAATTAGCAATGAAATATAGGGTTATACAGTGGAAGTATAATCCATATTTTAAGAAAAGCAGTAGAAAGTCATATTTTCACTGCAGTGAAAATATAATCCATATTTTCACTGCGGTGAGAAAAGTAGGACCGAACCTATTACCTCCCTTTGAAACACGATTATCTCCCTTTGAGGAAATCGAACGCTTGCCTCGCGTCACGGCGTTGGTTAGGATCGAAGAAAAACGACTCTTTAGAAAGTTTTCGGTATGTCACTGTTTTCAGTTTGCAGTGCCAATGTATCCTTCGATATCAAAAAGCCACCCGAAGTTCATATCTTGTTGCTGTAATTTGTAATTGTTCATTTTATTGCAAAATAAATTTACGAACCGAGCGATCTGTCACACCGACATAGCGCTTCACTCATTGTATCCGTTCGCGTCAAAACTGACTTTCCAAAATAGGTAAGAAGCCTTTATTTCACCTAGTTATAACCAAAAACATATTGTGGATCTGATATCATTTTAACATTCACTCATTATTTCATAATGTTTATAAAATTATTTCCGATTAAATATCGAGTTATTTCTATCGAACCTTTTTTTACCGAGAAAGGATAAATGGAGTTGCTGGACTGTCATTCATCATAGAGCAAAACTTTGCCTTCCAACTTTGCCAACATCTGTTTTATGATCTTAAAATTATATAATAAATAGACTAATTCATTGTTTTTGCCGAATATCTCGTGAAGTGAGAAAGTGTCATTTTCACTAGTGGCTGCGCCACTCATGAAAATATTACTTTCTCACTCCACTCGATGAGATAGAAATGATATTCGGCAAAAACAATGAAAAAGTCTCTATTTATTTGTTATATCATTTAGTTCTCCCTCGTGGATTTAACGTTCTTGTAGTTTTGTGAGGTTGTCATGTTTCAGTTGACTTTGATTATACTTTATCCTTATTGCATTGTACATGTAAGTGTGATTTATGTGATGTGTCCTCATTTGTAAAAGTTCTTTACGTCAAGAAGGTTGGATAATTGGTCGTATTTGTAAATTACGAATCAAGTAACAAGTTAAATTTTGCTACTTTCAGCAATGATCGTGTGCTGATGGTACTTTACTTATCCAATATGATATGACAAACACAATATGCTGACACGGTAATTGTTTCAAAGATTTGTGTCTTACGTTCTTTATTCATCTTTGTTCTAATATTTTGAAAAGTAGACGAGGTACGGTTACTATAGTTTGTTATATAAGGTCATACGTATCGCGTTCAATGTCTGATGATGTCTGAAATATGATAATGTGAAGGAAATCCAAAACACCCTTTAGAAGGAATCTTCCAAAAAGTTTTCAACCTATTATTCCAGCGCAAGTGAACGAGCAGACAGGAGGAGATGGCTCGTGTTTCTGCACTATGCAATGGGCGCCAATGTGCGATACGGATGGAGAGGTTCAGGGAAATGATTGTTCAATGGATCCATGCGGGTAAAAATATTTTTTTTTTCACCCCAATAACTCAAATCATCACTTCCCGTGTAATCTCTGTGAAAGTGGGACAGTTTTGCAATAAGAAATTAAAAATATTCTGACAGGTTAAATTTACTCAATTCATAAATTTCCGTGCTATCTTTGTGAATATGGGTCATTTTCATATTGAGAAATATTGTGATCCGTTCAAAGGTAGTTGTGCAATAAGCAATCAAGTGGGTCAATTGTGGACTTCAATGCTTCGTATTTCAACAACAGAATATAAACTTCAACATAATTTTTATCAATCAAAGGAGGGCATGTTTTTGCAAAAGAAAAAGGAAATATTGATTTTTTTGTAGAATAAGTTACATTGATGTGGGCCAGTTTGTCCAAGTGGAGCAATTTTGGATGTATATATTAGTTTTTTTCCAACATCCGAATCAAGACATTACATTTAGTGTTTTCTGAGTTTGGTTATTTTTTTGTGATCGAGCTTTCATTCTCACTCTTTACTAATTCGATGAAAGAGATATTACAATATAAAAATGTATTCTATACTTTGTCATTGTTTCGTTAGGACCTAATAACCTTACATAGAGATATTTGTAAAACTTCACCAACAAGACCCAGCATATTACAATTATATTCACAAAAGGATAATAAATATTTGGGATGCAGTTTCACTTTTGTTATCATCAAAATCCACAAAAAATTTGCTGGTTCATTTTTGATTTCATATATCTTCAGGGGAAGAAGGTTTATTCTTACCCAAGGGGGCAAGGATATGCCGGGTATTAAAGTTTGCATAATGGTAATGGGAATGGCGGTTTTTCTAAAAATTATTCGCATTTTGATCGGTTGACGGAACGTTTTTGCATCCATTCATGATTCGCAGGGATCTTCTATTCCAGTTGAGAGATATAGATGAAAAATCTTATACTTAAATTGCGAAAGTCATACATTACTAAAACATTTTTATTGGGAAATCAAGACCTTCTGATGTTTTCTTTGCCGTAAATACAAGTTTTAATCTTCAAGGCGGTGCTAGGTGGGAGAGTCGCTGGCCGAACTGTCGTTACGTCATAGCTCTATGACGTCATTAAACATGACATCAACAGTGACGTCATACATTCCTCACTAGGCTTGTCAAACATAACGAAAGCTAACGACGTCTTACTTTTTCTTTTCGGTTGTGCGCGGTAAATAAACGCGGTACAATTTGTACTTTACTGGCCGAGCGTAGTTTTTTTTATGTTTCTCTATTTCCCCCATTTTGACGCATCAAAATTATCTTGGATAAGAAAAAGAATAACCAACTCGATACTCGGAATTACGGATTATCTGTCCCTCGGGAATTATTGTGTCAAACTCCTCGCTTAAGCTCGGAGTTTATAACAATAATTAACTCAGGACAGATAATTCGTAATTCCTCGCAAGTTATTGATTATTCTTATATTTGTGATGCTCGATAAGACATGGTATGTAAAAGAAAAGTCATTTATATCGTGTTGCAATCAGAGAGGACTTTTATACTTTGAAATGGAAATAGCATGTGTTGAGATAAGTCCATGTTTTTCATGATTCTTTCTCTTTTGCATGTTGATTTGTTTTTCTTATTAAGTTTTTACTGAAAAGCAGTTAATTTCTTGATTGCTTGAATGCAGAACTCAGCAAAACTATTCTTATCATTCCAAGTATTACAGTGATTTAGTTCAGATAAAATAATAATAAAAAGATATGTTATAAATTCAGATAACTGAGACCCATATTTCTATTTCAGAACCTATGTACCACACCCAACCTTGCAATACAACTCGGACACTAACAGTTGTGAATAGAATTCGGACAACAGAAATCAAGTGATTTTCATCAATATGCGGTTTCTATTAAACCATCACAGCAATATTATTTTTTTATGTCTTCTTTTATTCATAGAAATGAATGTTTAAACGTTACAGTCTGATGTACTTTTTTATTTTTGATTGGTCATGTTAAAGCTTGATCACAGCCACAATTTGTGTTAACTAATGTAAACTTCTTCCTGCTGTAGAACAAGACAATAAGACTGGTGTCCTATCCCTTTTAAAGCTGGCTTTAATGCACTTGATTATTTTTATGATGTCATCTTATAATACTAAATATAAATTTTATTCCTCTGTAAATATTGATTTTTATCACATTTACAGGATATATAAAGGCTCGCATAATACAAATTTTATTCCTATTATATGATATTAATGATACGGAAACACACGAGGTTAATAATTTCTTTATCATATAATGTCATTTAGAAATAAACAGGTTTAAACGAAAATATGATTCCTTCTAAAAATATGTTTGACCTAGATTTCGCGGAGTAATTGCTTTCACAATAAACCAAGGTGAAGGTCATATTGTCGGCGATGTATAGTTGTGAACAGTCTAGAAATATTCCTTCATGAAATGTTTTTTTCCACAGTGTTAGAAACGTCTTCTACTATCTATCGACATTTTCAGTCTGATTCCGAGTGCACGAGTAAACATTGTATCTTTTTATAACACAAAATGTGTAAGAACCAGTTGTCAACGTCGCTACAACAGGGGAAGTAACTCTAACTGCATTTTGAAAAGCCAAAAGCTGCATTGTCATTGTTGTTACGCCAGTTCAGTTACGGTATCCTTAGACCAAACGCCGACTATTTGCGAAGGTGAGGTTGTTGCGTTTGTTACTCCGCTACTAGATAATCTGTACTACCACTAGAATATGGGTATTTTTTTATTTGTTTTTGCTGATAAGTTGGTAACCGACAAGGTCAAAGCGATCTACTGGATGCCTATGTTATTCACGAAAATAGAAGCACATTTCTTTTTCGATAGTCGATATTGTTAGCTGCATATCGTTATATTTTTTTAACCAACGATGAAAACAACTTGAAATGCTTGGATAACCAAGCTATGATTTCTAAAATACGTGCGTGATAAGTTTACCCTGACGGATTTTGTACGATATTTTATTCGATAGAAACACAAAACCTGAAAACTCCCGACGACGTTATCAATGGTTAGAGACCGTTTTAGGACTCGCATGACATGCATGGAGTTTTGAGAAAATAGTTCGTGTTTTGACCTAATTTGCATCTTTATCAGATTTTGAGGCAATCGGATACCAAGTTTATCAGATAGCTTTATTGCATCGATAACACCCTCCATTATATGATAAATATAAATATTACATAACACGTGAGAGTTGAATATCAAAAATATTTCAACGAGATATATTGAAACGTTTTGTATAACATACAAAAGGGAATTGCTGTTGCTATTGAAACAACAATAAAACCATGGATGACATAGTTGCGTAAGGATACACTGGTGATGTACCTTTGCGTTCGCAATAGCAAACAGATAGTCCCGTTTTCCGCTACCATCACCTTTGCCTTCAAATAAAATCTTACTTTTAAACAATGATGGGTTTATAGTATCATCAGATAGTATATCGACAGAATTGTCCAAAATCAAATATTGTAACCCAAAAAAAAAGACGCTGTTATTTAGTACTGAGGAGATGGTAAAGCTTAATGGCAGTGAGGTGGCATGTGAACTGTTCAACAGAACTTGCAAGGCTAAACCTTTTTTTACGAATGCTGATAATTTTGTTTATTCGTGCATGTAAATCGGGTGGGATATCAAAACTGAAACTGCATTAAACAAAGCCGTTTCTATACTCTCAGCATTAACTCAAACTGGCAAAACTTTGTGCATTTCTCTCAAAAACCAAGAGGCGTAGACATTTTAAATCTAAAGTACAGACTCCTTGACTAGTGAGGATTAATAACACTAAACTATTAACTAGGACTGCCGCGGCAGTACTTAGGTCTTCAAGATTCCTGTTTGACCTTCACATACTGTTTGACCTTCACATGGCTTTTTGTCTAAGAGGTAAACAGTTACTACTACATTATCAAAATTACCATATTTCACTTGATATTCAACGTTTAAACCTTTACAGAAAATTCAACATGGCTGCAAACATTCATCTCAGGTTATACAGTCTTGTTGCTGCCTGATGATAGATAAAACATTGCCTAGTGTTTTATTGCCAATGAACTACAGTTTTTCAATCATAAATGTATCAAAATCATTCAAAACGAAAGTTGGATTGACCACAATGAAATGCTCCGAACTTCAATGTTAATGTTTAATCTAATTTTAATGAGATTTATCCAAGATTGTATGATCTTTTATCTTTCATTTGATATATAGAACAAGTATTTATCATGTGTCGTTGGTTTACAATGGTTTTTCAAACATACCCACCAAAACACCCGTTTTCCAAAATGCAAAGTTTGACCCTCCCTCGTGACCGGAAGTGACTGTTCGCGAGCGATTTTATTCTTTTATCTTGAAGATCTTGCTAATGTCTAACTCTCATGCAAATATCATCAAATTCGTCTGGGAGGTTTTTGAGTTATCTCCCCTTGAAGTTTGCGATTTTTCTATTTTGGTCAACTTTGAAAGGTCACAGGACAAAAAGTATTAAGGTTAGGTCTTTGAAATCTATAAAGTCAAATCTACAATACTTCAGCTACATTCAGTATGAATTTCAGCTCTCAAGTGCAAGTATCTTCAGAGGAGAAGATTGTCAAAGGTGGGAGGGGTCGGAAACGGTCGAAAATGCACTAAAAGCAAGATGGCGGCCAAACCACGTGACCTACGAATTCGTCCTGATTTCCTTTTTTTCATTATTTTTCATTGCGCTTCTTTTAAAAAAAATTTCAAGTCTCTAAATGCATTTTGAAAAAAAAATCAATGTTAAATTTTCGATTTTGGATTCGACCTGGACCCTTAATGAACGAAACGATTTTGCCCAAAAGCTTCGCATGTCGAATCCAGGTTAAGGGCTATCAGCATGCCAAGTTTGGACAAATTTAGAGCAGCCGTTTGGGCTGCACCTCGTTCACAAAAAAAGTACAAATAATAATAATAAAAAAAAAAAAAAACTTGAAGAATAAGTGTAAAAACAATAGGTCTTCCAGACTTTGTCTTGAAGACCTAATGTCTCTAAATGCATTTTGAAAAAAAAATCAATGTTAAATTTTCGATTTTGGATTCGACCTGGACCCTTAATGAACGAAACGATTTTGCCCAAAAGCTTCGCATGTCGATTCCAGGTTAAGGGCTATCAGCATGCCAAGTTTGGACAAATTTAGAGCAGCCGTTTGGGCTGCACCTCGTTCACAAAAAAAGTACAAATAATAATAATAAAAAAAAAAAAAAACTTGAAGAATAAGTGTAAAAACAATAGGTCTTCCAGACTTTGTCTTGAAGACCTAATAACATTAATAAACACGTCTCCAGAACGATCACATCATTATTGTAGACCTAAACAAAAACTCCTGGGTAGGTATAGTGGTGGGGTGTCTGTGTTTCTAGAACCTGAAATTGATGCATATATGAGTAGAGTATTGGAAGAATTTGAAGACTGTGTTGTGCTATTGCTAAAATCAACTAAACTCGGTCTTTATAAGGATATCGTGTTAATGTTTGTTTACGTATCACCGGAAAACTTGCCTATTTATATTGGTAAGGATGTTGATGGTATCCAGCGCCTTGAACATTATGTTGAGACCATAAAACATAACTTTCAACAACATCATATTTTACTTGTAGGGGATTTTAATGCAAGAATGAAAACATTTTTAGATTATATTCCCAGTGATGACCTCTATTATGTTCAAAGCAACAGTGAGGACTACCCAAGTGATAGCTTCCAAACTACACGAAATAGCAAAGATAACATTAGATACAATAATTATGGTAAATCCCTCGCAGAAATGTGTTGCACACATGGTCTACATGTTCTAAATGGAAGGATGTTTGATGACAAGGAAGGAAATTTCACATGTATAACCATAACATAATGGTGCAAGTGTAGTGGATTATTTCATAGCGAGTACTGAATTATTCCCATATTTCAACTCTTTTGGAGTTCTTGAGAGAGATGAGTCAAACCATTTCCCCTTGTATTGCTCTATTGAATTTCCCAAACCAGCTTCAACTCAAACCAGTGATATTAACTGTGCAAATCAATCACGTGACATGGATCAAGAACTATGGATAAAATACATCTGGTCCCCTGACATGTGCAACTTGTTTTTAATTGACTTCCATGAATTGTTTGTAATGCATTATGATAATACAGTAGAACTCTGATATAACGAACTCCAAGGGACCAAAGAATTTAGTTCGCTATAACCGGTGTTCGCTATATGCATATAATTTTAATGATATTATATAGGGACGGGACTTGAAAATGTGTTCACTATATCCGAGTGTTCGCTATATCCGTGTTCTACTGTATACATAAACATATTGAAGAAAATGTTGAAGAAGGTTTTGAAGCAATCACTGATCTATACAAGACTGCAGCAGATAAATTCAAGAAAGTATATAGTAAACCAACATCAATGAATTCTAAACAACCACCTTGGTGGGATCTTGAGCTGGAAAATATCAAACAGAAGAAATACTCAGCTCTCAGGGTACACAGATCAAGGGGAGACAATATTGAAAACTATATCCACCATAAGAAACTCTTTATATCAAAATTTAAAATTAAAAAGAACTTATGCTTTCTTGAACAAAGGAAATTATTCAGTGATTCAAGTAAAGACCCCAAAATGTTTTGGATTGTATTAAAATCAAATGTCGTATCTAGTTCAAACAGTCCAAATATTCCTGTTACTGAATGGCATAATCACTTTAAGAATCTCTTATATTCTGAATCTGTTTATGATTTTGTTTATGACATACTGTGTGAGGATATAGCTAGGAACTCATCATCACAGTTGAATGACCCCTTTTCAGAACAAGAGGTATTGATTAGTCTCCAAAATATCAAGAGTGGCAAATCAGCAGGGCCAGATGGAATAGTCAGCGACTTTTTCAAGGCTTCGAAAAATTTAATAAACTTTTTCACCACATATTCACCTTGCAAGCTATGGCCACCAAATATTTTAAAAAAAGGGGAGATTTTATTATTTATTCATTGACTTCACAAAAGCCTTCGATTGCATTGATCATCAAACATTGTTTAAGAGTCTTATGAATATTGGTGCAAAGGGCAAGTTCATGAAATTTATTATCAAGATGTATTCATCACTAAGTGCTTGTGTGAGAACTGATACTTGACTATCATCTTATTTCAACTGTAATGTTGGCACTAGGCAAGGCTGTGTGTTAAGTCCTCAACTGTTCATAATTTTTATCAACCAATTATCTCAAATGCTTGAGAGTGATGGTGGAAGAAGTATTTTTATATCCTTGCAATTAGATGATGTCTTTTCTCTTATGTTTGCTGATGCCGTCTCCTCTCTATCAGACAGTGCAATGCAATTACAAAGAAAAATCAATGTTATTGAAAAACCTTGTGCTCAAACTGGGATGAAAGTGAATCTTAATAAGACTAAAATAATGGTATTTCGCAATGGAGTTCCTCTAAGAGACTATGAGAAGTGGTTTCTGAATGGAACACAAATTGAAGTTGTTAATATGTACAGATACCTTGGTATTGTGTTCACTCCAAAATTATCATGGACAAAAGCAAAATCTTGTCTATCTTCTCAAGCGAGAAAGGCCATATTTTCAATTAACAGTTATCAAAAACAATTTTGATATTTTATTCATCATAATATATTTGATTCAATGATATCACCAATACTGTGTTATGGTTCAGAGATATGGGGGACAAAATACTGTAAAATAATTGAATCAGTTCATTCAAGATTTTGTAAGTCATTTCTCAAAGTAACTAAAACCACAAACAACAACATGGTTCTGGGAGAGTGTGGGAGAGCCCCTCTCCAGTTTCAATATCTTAAGAGCAGTCAAGTACTGCTGCAGATTGATGCAGCTTCAACGAAATAGACTTCCTTATCATGCTTATTTAATGATGAAATCTTTGGACGATAATGGAAAAATAACATGGGCTTCCCACATACGATTGATTTTATTTCAATATGGATTCGGTATCGTATGGATATCACAAGATATAGGATGTATTTCAACCTTCATGAAAATCTTTAAACAGAGATTTTACGACTGCTTCACCCAGGACTGGCATTCGTCGCTTCTTTCATCTTCTAAATGTTACTACTACTCTCAATTCAAATCACTCCTCACAGTCGAACCATATCTAACCAACGAATTATTACCAAGCCAGCGAGCAATCATAACCCAATTTAAATGTTGTAACTTCAGATTTGCAGTGGAATGTGGCCGCCATACAAATACCCCATATAATGAACGTCTCTGCGTGTATTGCCATGCTGTTGGTCTTCACTACATTGAGGATGAATTCAATGTAATGTTAATATGTCAGAAATATTCTCAATTCCGAAATGACTGTTTTCAAAATTATCAGATTAAACCACCAACGACTGAAACTTTCCTTCGACTGATGTCATCTGACAATATTAATGTACTAAAATCAATGAGCATATATCTCACACAAGTTCGCCGCAATCGGAATTTAAAGGTATAAACGTTAAATGAATTACAAGCATGTACATTTTTTATGGGCCTGAGGCCTTAACTACTGAATAAATATGTCTGTATGTCTGTCTGTCTGTCTGTCAAAAGGGAATTGCTATTGCTATTGAAACAACAGTCAAACCATGGATGACATAGTTGTGTAAGGATACACTGGTGATGTACCTTTGCGTTCGCAATAGCAAACAGATAGTCCCGTTTTCCGTTACCATCATCTTTGCCTTTAAATAAAATCTTACTTTTACACAATCATTGTAGTATCATCAAATAGTATATCGACAGAATTGTCCAAAATCAAATATTGTAACAATCAAAAAAGGACGCTGTTATTCGATAATTTACAGTACTGAGGAGATGGTCAATGGCAGTGTGGTGGCATTTGAACTGTTCAACCGAACTTGCAAAGCTAAACCTTTTTTGACGATAATTCAGGTTTTTATTCGTGTATGTAAATCGGGAGGGATATCAAAACTGAAACTGCATCAAAACAAAGCCGTTTCTAAACTCTCAGCATTAACTCAAACTTGCAAAACTTTGTGCTTTTCTCTCAAGAACCAAGAGGCGTAGAAATTTTAATCTAATGTACAGACCCCTTGACTAGTGGGGATTATAATTTATAACTTTGGTGACCCTCATAATAAGGGCTACAGGGGCCACGTCCTTTAAATCTATTTTTGTCTTCTTCTCCAGAACCCTGTAACCCCTAATAGGGAAAAATCATGTTGTCTACATACTCTAATTCTCGAACTGGAAACACAGTGATGGTGAAATGCTGTGTAGAGACTTCTTAGGTATTGGGGATTCTCATGAAATGGTACATTTGGTGACCATGTGGTCCCTACGTAAGAAGGAAGCACATTTACCAAACCCTAAAACAAAACTAGATTAGCGTTTGCGGGACACCGCAAAAGTAGAGCAGCCCCGAAACTTAGGGATTTGCCTTACCCTGTTCCGCCTTTTACAGACCTCACCAAATTGGGCATTTTCTCGGACCTAGACCTTTGACACTCAAGGTCACACAATCATGAACACATTTCATTGAATATAACATAAATGTAATGAATTAAAGTGTTACAAGATAAAATAATCCATTTTCTCAATATATGTTGACCTTGCTGTGACCTTGACCTTCGACAGTTTGTACCAATTTTTTTGCGAGTGAGTGAGTGAGTGAGTTGGTGTTTAACGTGTTTTGAACAATATTTCAGTTATTAAACACGTGGATGTTGCCATCCAAAAGAGAGTAGATAGATCAGGGAGAAAGGGATTGAAAGGATGAGAGAAAAGACGGAAAGAAAGGCATAGTGAGAGATAGAAAAGCAGGTTTTAGAAGGACTCACATTTGGTCTGGCTTCTACCCGTCGACCTGTCCAGCTTGGGTGACCCTACCAGGAGCATGTAAGCTCCAGCTGGCATAGCTCTCGGGGTTGTCGAAGCACACAAACCACCACACCACGTTAAGGTAATGAGTCCAGTGGTGGCAATTTTTTTGCGAAAATTTTGTACTTCTCTTGAGATAATAAATACAAAATCTAAACTTCATAGCACAAAAACTTTTCATGAGTTCTGAAAGGCTAAATGGGATAAAGTTATATCCAAATTAGGTGCACATTGCTATAACTCTTACTCATGACCTTGACGGTTGACAGATTGTAGCCGAAACCTTCTCAGAATTTGTTACTTTTCAAGGATGATATATATACTAAGTTAGAGCTTCATAGCACAAATACTTTTCAAGTTATCGTGTTTACAAGGAATTTTGCAGTTATTCTATAACTCGTGACCTTGACCTTTGACCTTGAAAGTGAACATGTCATAATGATTCCTTTGAAGTGTAAACATTTAGACATGTTCATAAATTCTGAAAAGCTTAGTGGAAAAAAGTTATAGCTTGTTATACGAGTGCGGCGGCGGCGGAAACTTCACAAATACTCATAGTAGCCCGTCCTTAGACGGGGCTGCTATTTAATAAAGGAACCCGATAAGCTACAGACCCAATGGCTCTATTTCAGCTCATCTGACCTGAAAGGACTTATGGCATGGCATGGTGACTGGCATCCAACCGTCTGTAAACTTTGTACACTTTCGACTTCTTCAGAAGCAAAAGACCCAGAAAGCTGAAGCTTTGTGCACTTACTCCTTGACAAGTAAGGATTATAACTTATAGTTTTTGTAACCCTATGGTCTCTACTACAGGGGCCACACCCATAAAACTTATTTTCATCTTCTTCTCTAGAAGAATAAGGCCTTGGAAGTTGAAACTTTGTGTACAGACTCCTTGACTAGTGAGGATTGTAATTTAAAGCCTGTACCCGCCCCCTAATAAAGGCCTCATTCTTTAAACCTATTTTCAGCTTTGTTCTCCAGAAGCTTAAAGCGTAACTCCCGGATAATTTAGAATAAATTATCCAAGCCAAACTGTCCATTTATGATCGTGTTTTCATAATATATAGTTCATATTATGAATTTACGTGAGGTCATTATATTTTTAAACTAATCATAAAAGTGATTCATTGCGATTTTAAAATAGTAGTAAGCTTCCTGCCTAGATCGTGTTGTTCCGTAGATTTTACCGGAAGTTACGTCAACTGTGGAAAACAAGAGTGACGTAGCCGCCATTACTAACGTAAACAACACCACGTTTTATTTCAGTGATCATGTTCTTGTCGATATTGGCCCATCAAACCAAGTTTTAGTGATTACATTTTAATATCTGCTGTATGAAAGGATATTCTTAGTGAAGGAAAAGCTATATGATTATTTCGGCAAATTTTACGGAAACAATTAATGTCAATTATCCGGTATATTGACAATGCCATACTCGGAAAACCTGTGGGCTGGACTGTTTTGCCTCTGGTGAGTTAGTCGATGTGTCTGTTTTCGCTTTGAAAAGGCAGTACTGCGGATTTCGCCTATCATTTTCCATATAAGCAGACGAACGCTTCGCCTACTGCCACGTCACTTCCGGTATCCCCTGCCCTTGGCCTCTCAGCCTTGTTTTGGTTTGTCGCTGGACGGTGACAAGCAGACGCCTTGTTACGCAATGTTTACTTAGCTGTAGCTTCATTGAGAAACTGTGTATCGTTGCTGTTTTGGCCTAATATTTATGTTATATAGTTATTTGACCAATATCTTTTGAAAAATATATTTAAAATAGGTTATGCAGCCCTTCTTTAAATGTAATTGAAACTAAAAAAAAATCAATGCATGTGTTTTTTTTCTCAACTATTTTCTTTTAAAAATATTTCATGTTCCATATTAAAAAGTGTTTGTTATTTGAATGAACAGCACATTTATTTTGTTAATTTCAAAATAAAATATGTCATATTTTCTTGAGCAATCACTCAAAGTAATAATGACAGGTATAAATATTTGGAGTAGCTTTTCTGGAAAACATTTATTTATTTATTTCTGTACCCTGATTCCCCCCCCCCCCCCCCCAAAAAAAAAAAATTAAAAGTATTAATTTGATATACAATATAAATTCCTTCCATCAGTCAATTATCTTGTTTATGTGAAATTCAAAAACATTTAATTTCTTAACAAATATGTGTTTTTACCAGGAGGTCTGAAATTTTTTTCAAAATATTTATTGAATATTAAGAATATTTTTATTCTATCAATATTTAGTGTTTGTGCATGTATTAATTTAGAAACCAGAACGATTTTTAATATTAGTTTTACAGGCAATGCTCAATAGAGTCCACACAACAGCAATAAAATCAAATGGAAAAAAAATGTGAATGCTATGTGCATATCCCCAGAAATTTAGCTATAAGAAGGCGCCAACATATTTAAATTTAATATATATTTTATAATAAATAAAATAGTTATTGTTAATTATTTACCTCCATGCATCAACATTTTGTGTCATGGAGGGGACTTGAGGAAAAAAAATAATAATCAAAACTTCCTGCTGAGGAATTTCGAATTTACTTTTTGCAAAAATGTTGATATTAATATATAATTCTAATACTGTTATTATTCTATAATAATATTAAATATGATATTCATTTAATAAACAAATCTGAATAAGTTTTATTTTATATTTCCCAGCTTACAGCAGAGAAGCATCTTATTAACAGTTACATAGAGAACAATTTAAGAACTATTTTTAATTTTAAAACTCTGAACTATCATTGACTGAAATCGTTGATATTTAATATCAATTACTGATAAAAACACTTATAAAATGCAGATATATAATCAATTTAAATTTTATTTTGATATATATTAGATAAAGACTTCGCATATATCGTAACATGATCGGTAAGTAATATAATATTTATAGATATTTAGTGAAATTGTAAAATTATTGAAGGATATTCTGGACGATTTCACGTCCACCTGTTACGACATTGCAATGCAATTCATAACATATTGTTTTGATAACTTTTCATTATTTATACGTATAATGTAAAAAAAACCTAAACATTTCTTAATTTTCTTATAATTTGGTATTTCCTGTCGGTGTTCTGTGGAAGTAGTCCTTCTAGCCCGGCCCGGACTTGGGTATCGTGCTGTATTTTGCAAAATCAAACTACAAAAAGACAAAAACAAAAGACGCAATTTCACTGATAAACAAACCCACATACATTAGAAATTATTTATGTAAAAAAAACCGATGTTTTCCTAGATGTATTTGAACTGAAAATCGCATTGTTTCGCTGTACGATTCCATTGAAGGGATTCATTTCCGTGTTGGTTAATAGATAGTTATCAAATTTTATCGTCAATGTTGGGGTTATTCCTTTCAACTGTTGCTTCAGAGAGTTATTTACAGACATTTTGCAAGTTTTTACATGGATTTGTCGAGTGGTATGGCCGCTACAACCCTCGGTGTTTATTTGTTTGTCAGTGCTAATAATACGACAGACGCCATTTTGCGAGCCATGTTTTCCACAGTTGACGTCACACATTCCATCGGCAACAATCGAGATTTTTCCGGTCTTTTCCGTAAAACAAAATGGCCGACACGTCAAAAAGCGACGTAAACAGTACAGTTTTTCGGCTTCTTTTACGATTTTCATGAAATATACTTGATTGTGATGGCAAAGAGGTGTATTGAATTGATCGCTTATACCTTATCAATGCGATTTTTCCGTCCATGTACATGCTAAGAATTGTGAAGATATATGAACGAAGTTGGAGCAAAATCACCTGGGAGTTGCGCTTTAAGGGCTAGAATGCTGAATGCATGTCAGCCATAATTCTTATAGGTGCCAAAGAGTCAAACTTGTATATGATTTTCCATTGTCCAAGGTAGAATTATTCCTAACATTCCGTCAACAATAAGTTCTTGTTAAGATTAGAAATATCTTTAAAACATTTTCTTTTCGCAAGAAATGATTTAAAACTTAATACATGAAGAGCAAGTCTTCAAACATTTATATGGATAGAAGAATTAATTGAAATATGGTTTAATTTTTAAAATGAAAAGTAGGATAAACCATTTGGTTACAGAAAGAAATCACAACCTTTTGATCGCCATTGTTACATTAGTAAATGAAACTATTATCAAGAACAATCAAACATTATTATTTCCTGCAAGTATTAAATTGTGTTTCGATGATTTGATGAAATCTAAACTGAAGTTTAACAGTTGTAATGGCTTGATAAATTGTTAACTAAATACAGAACTTCGACAAGCGTTTTACACGTGGTATGAACTCTCCAAACAAATCATTACGTGGACAGGTGATATGATATGTGAATATATTAAATGTATATCAGTGTCATCTACGAGAATATTCATAAAAGTATCTTATCTGGATACACCAGATAATTTTATTGTGTTTTGTCATTGACATTTAGTCATGTATTTAATCAACTTGCAATAAATGATGTGTGGATATTATTGTTTCATGAGGTATAAATATTAACTGTTCTCTTATCCTCTCTATATTTGAAGATTTAGGTATTGCATATCCAATATTATAGACATAGAATAGCTTAATTTATAGTCGTTTATAAGATCCTATTGTGCTAATCTTACTAATCTCAAACTAAAATCATGAAATATTTCATAATACATGTATATCTAAAAAAATTAAAACGATGTAACATTGGTGACGTCTATTTTTTTCTCTGCTTTATAAGAAATTTGAAATACATGTCATTGTTAAGATATATCCACAAATGAAGTATAAATTTATGGATACTCATTTATAGTCTAAAATAATCATTATAAGTTAAATATATAATACAATTGATCTTACTATGAATATGCATCAACATCTTATTAAGATACAACAAACAGAAACAAAAGCCTTGAATACATAAATTGTATCAGATAGAACTCGTTAGCTAATACTAACATTTTTAAGGAAAGACTTATATTTTATTATTTATTGTAATTTTTTCATGGCCCTCCCCTGATGCCTGTATATTTTCGTTTGACCTACCCACCTCCTCCATAATAAATGACTGGTTTCGCAGAGGCCAATTACATGTAATTGAACTATTCTCTTGATTAATCAAATTCAAAATCAATGTCTTTTATCTTTCAAAACCTTTACATTTTCTCTACAACACCCGAGCCCAACTACTGCAATCATTCTTACTGACGTCAAGCGTGACATTTACTGCGTTCGAGGGAAATTCAAAGTCATAACTGGAAAACGTTGAATGGTACTATCATCTACCGTTTTGCAGCCGAAGTTCAAATTCAAGTTTCCTAAAATGACTTTAAGCACAGCAATTAAACAACTGACGAAAAGTCCAAATTAAACAATGCAGCAATTTAACAAAAAAAAACTTTTAAAATTACATAACCATTACGTAAACATATGTAGAGAAGTATACCGTTGCCGTAAAGATGCTTTATTTACAGATACATGTGGATAAACCAGCCATGATAAACAATGAACACTTTAAACTTATACATTAACAATCTTTGAAACATTATCGAACATGAATGTTATCACTAAGTAGAAACTAATGAACAAATGTTTTGATTATGAACTGATATTAAGTATCATAATGATAACCATTATCATAATCATGTATCTAAAGATTCATTCTCAACTTGAAAGTTATCAACAGTTGTTTTTACAAGAGTAGATGTTTCCTCACCGCACACACACATGAAAATCAACTCGGCAATAGGGACATCTATTTGCTCCGATTGAAATATCTTTATAGTTGAATGAAAATGAATTTTAATTTTCAGATAAAACGACTTCCATTAGAAACCGAAAACAATATCCAATAACAGGTCGGACCCTCACACAAACAAAATAAGTGGAGCTTGCCTTGATGGTTAAGGATATGTGCTCCAAACAAAATGAAATTTTTATAGAGACCTGTTTGAAAGTATTAAATTCATGCACGTGATTTGTTCCAAAAAACACAAGGAACACAGCTGTCATTATTATCAATATTGTTCAAGGTACCTTGTATTTTATAGGTGATATTATAGAGCAATACTTGGGCGAACGGACAAGCGGAGCGATTGAACGATACACACAACTGCTCATTCTTTAAAGGTCAAAGTATAACATATATTTTAATGGCTAAATATCACCTATAATGTGCAATTATCGGTAATTATGAATGTACATAAATGGTTTCAGTGTTTTAACATTGGTCCAATTTTCGGATGAGAAAAGTTACTTCTGTAGCGATGGTACATTTTACAGCATAAAAAAAACAAACAAATTACTAAATCAAAAATTCATAAGTATGAGATGAATGAAAATCATATAGAGATTTTTATGCGTTTGGTGCAAACAAAATCACATCATGATACTTTGACGAAAATATCACTTGTAATATTTCTTTTTTTATTATCGTAATTGCAATTACAGGACATGGAAATACATTAAATGATCATATCAAAAGGTTTCTGATTATCATGATTATCTGTGCGAATATTATTTATCGATGGTACATTTTTACAGCATAATAAACGAACAAATTAGTAAATCAAAAGTTCATAAGAATGAGATAAATGAAAATGATAAAGGGATTACAGGACATACCAAAAGGTTGCTGATTTTCAAACACTGTTATAAATATTGAAACAACCAAACACATACCATTCCAAGGTTAGAAACCAAACGTGAATTGCACCAGAAGAAGTTATCATGAAGATCCTTATTGCTTTCGCTTGTTTCAGCATTGCTATGGCAGGTGAGTAGATGTCGATGAAATGCCCAATCAGATATAGCCCCATTCTCTTCACAAGTCGTGAAATCTTGATGCAGAGTTTGAATGGGTCGAGTTTGTGGGCTACAAACAATTAGCCTGAGTGGATGCAATCAAAGTCAGTCGTGCAATCACATCACATTTATCCCATCAAGGCATAATTGGACTTACACTTGACGGCATGCAACGTTACGTAATTTTCAAAATTAAGATATTTCCGAAAGAAAAAAACTGATTTGATAACAATAATTTATCTGTGTTTTGTAGAAAAAAGGAAAATGAAAAACCTTGTGTTTCATTCACCTCTAATGCCTCATTGAGTTAAATTTTGCACATTAAGATTATTGGCTTCTAAAGTAATGATGTTGATTTGCTATATCATTTAGTTCTCCCTCGTTGATTTAACGTTCTTGTAATTTTGTGAGGTCATCATGTTTCTGTTGACTTTGATTATACTTTATCCTTATTGTATTGTACATATAAGTGTGATTTATGTGATGTGTCCTCATTTGTAAAAGTTCTTTACGTCAAGAAGGTTGGATAATTGATCGTATTTGTAAATTACGAATCAAGTAACAAGTTAAATTTTGCTACTTTCAGCAATGATCGTGTGCTGATGGTACTTTACTTATCCAATATGATATGACAAACACAATATGCTGACCCGGTAATTGTTTCAAAGATTTGTGTCTTACGTTCTTTATTCATCTTTGTTCTAATATTTTGAAAAGTAGACGAGGTACGGTTACTATAGTTTGTTATATTAGGTCATACATATCGCGTACAATGTCTGATGATGTCTGAAATGTGATAATGTGAAGGAAATCAAAAACACCCTTTAGAAGGAATCTTCCAAAAAGTTTTCAACCTATTATTTCAGCGCAAGTGAACGAGCGGACAGGAGGAGATGGCTCGTGTTCATGCACTTTCCATTTGGCGCCAATGTGCGATACGGATGGAGAGGTTCAGGGAAATGATTGTTCAATGGATCCATGCGGGTAAAAATAATTCCTCTTCACCCCAATAACTCAAATCATCACTTCACGTATAATCTCTGTGAAAGTGGGACAGTTTTGCAATAAGAAATAAAAATTTTTTCTGACAGGTAAAATTTACTCAATTCATAAATTTCTGTGCAATCTTTGTGAATATGGGTCATTTTCATATTAAGAAATATTCTGATCCGTAGTAGTGCAATACACATGCGAAAAGTGGGTCAATTGTGGACTTCAATGCTTGATATTTTAACAACAGAATAAAAACTTCAACATAATATTCTATAATCAAAGTACATGTAGGGCATCCTTTAACAAAAGAAAAAGAAAAAAATTAATTTGTTACAGTTGAATCAGTTCCATTAATAATGATGTGGGCCAGTTTGTCCAAGTGGAGCAATTTTGGATGTTTATATTAGTTTTTTTCCAACATCTGAATCAAGACTTCAACAAAACGTTTATTGTTTTCTGAGTTTGGTTATTTTCTTGTGATCGAGCTTTCATTCTCACTCTTTACTAATTCGCCAAAAGAGATATTACAATATAAAAATGTATTCTATTCTTTGTCATTGTTTCTTTAGGACCTAATAACCTTACATAGAAGTATTTGTAAAATGTCACCAATAAGACCCATTATATTACATTTATATTCACAAAAGGAAAATAAATATTTGGGATGCAGTTTCACTTTTGTTATCATCAAAATCAACAAAAAGTTGCTGGTTCATTTTATTTTTCATATATCTTCAAGGGAAGAAGGTTTATTTGTGATGCTCGATAAGACATGGTATGTATAAGAAAAGTCATGTATATGGTGTTGCAATCAGAGAGGTCATTTTGACTTTGAAATGGAAATAGCGAAGATAAGTCCATATATTTCATTATTCTTTCTCTTTTGCATGTTGATTTGTTTTTGTTATTAAGTTTTTACTGACAAGAAGTTAATTTCTTGATTGCAGAACTCAGCAAAACTATTCTTATCATTCCAAGTATTACAGTGGTTTAGTTCAGATACAATAATATAAAAAGATATGTTATAAATTCAGATAACTGAGACCCATACGATTTCTATTTCAGAACCTATGTACCACACCCAACCTTGCAATACAACTGGGACACTAAAAGTTGTGAATAGAATACGGACAACAGAATACAAGTGATTTCCATCAATATGCGGTTTCTATTAAACCATCACAGCAATATTCATTTTTATGTCTTCCTTAATTCATAGGAATGAACGTTTAAACGTTACAATCCGATGTACTATTTTATTTTTGATTGGTCATGTTAAATCTTGATCACACCCACAACTTGTGTTAACTAATGTAAACTTCTTCCTGCTGTAGAACAAGACAATAAGTCTGGTGTCCTATCCCCTCCATTAAAGCTGGCTTTAAGGCACTTTGGCATATCTTGATGATGTTATCTTATAATATTACATAACAAGTGAGAGTTGAATATCAAAAATATTTCAACGAGATATATTGAAACGTTTTATATAACATACAAAGGGGAATTGCTGTTGCTATAGAAACAACAATAAAACCATGGACGACATAGTTGCTTAATGATACACTGGTGATGTACCTTTGCGTTCGCAATAGCAAACAGATAGTCCCGTTTTCCGCTACCATCACCTTTGCCTTCAAATAAAATCTTACTTTTAAACAATCATTGGTGTATAGTATCATCATATAGTATATCAACAGAATTGTCCAAAATCAAATATTGTAACCAAAAAAAGGACGCTGTTATTCGATAATTTACAGTACTGAGGAGATGGTAAAGCTTAATGGCAGTGAGGTGGCATTTGAACTGTTCAACCGAACTTGCAAGGCTAAAACTTTTTTTACGAATGCTGATAATTGTTTTTATTCGTGCATGTAAATCGTGTGGGATATCAAAACTGAAACTGCATCAAAACAAAGCCGTTTCTATACTCTCAGCATTAACTCAAACTGGCAAAACTTTGTGCATTTCTCTCAAAAACCAAGAGGCGTAGAAATTTTTAATCTTATGTACAGACTCCTTGACTAGTGAGGATTAATAACACTAAACTATTAATAGCATTAATAAACACTCCAGAACCAAAAAGCGTTGAAAGCTGAAATCCTATTACAGTCTCCTTGACCAGTGAGGATTTTGATTTATAGCTTTGATGACCCTAGGCCTGTGGCCCTAATAGGGTAAAATCATGTTGTCTACATACTCAATTCTAGAACTGGAAACAAAGTGACCCCTACTACAATGGCAAAGAATGGTGAAATGCTGTGTACAGACTCCTTAGGTGTTGGAGATTCTAATGAAATGGTACATTTGGTGACCATGTGGCCCATACGTAGGAAGAAAGCACATTTACCACACCAACAAAATTAATATTGGAGCCTGATAAGCTACAGAGCCAATGGCTCTATTTAAGCTCATCTAACCTGAAACTAGTGAAAGGGCTTATGACATGGCATGGTGTCTGGCATCCGTCAGTCCGTAAACTTAGTACACTTTCGACGAGACCCAGAAAGCTGAAACATTGTGTACATACTCCTTGACAAGAAAGGAATATAATTTATAGCTTTTGTAACCTAAGGGTCACAGGGGCCACGCCCTTTAAACTTATTTTCATCTTCTTCTCCAGAAGAAAAAGGCCTAGAAAGTTGAAACTTTGAGTACAGACTCCTTGACTAGTGAGGATCGTAATTTAAAGCCTGTGCTCCACTTATAAAGGCCTCACCGATAAAACCTATTTTCATCTCTGTTCTCCAGAAGCTTAAGGGCTAGAATGCTGAATGCATGCCCTTTTGAAATAACTTGATATGCATGTCAGCCATATTTCTTATTTCCATTGTACAACCTTGTGTACATACTCCTTGACAAGAAAGGATTATAATTTATAGCTTTTGTAACCCTGTGATCCCTACTAAAGGTCACAGGGGCCACGCCCTTTAAACTTATTTTCATCTTCTTCTCCAGAAGAAAAAGGCCTAGAAAGTTGAAACTTTGAGAACAGACTCCTTGACTAGTGAGGATCGTAATTTAAAGCCTGTGCTCCACTTATAAAGGCCTCACCCATAAAACCTATTTTCATCTCTGTTCTCCAGAAGCTTAAGGGCTAGAATGCTGGATGCATGCCCTTTTGAAATAACTTTATATGCATGTCAGCCATAATTCTTATATGTGCCAAAGAGTCAAGCTTGTATATGAATTTCCATTGTCCAAGGTTGAATTATTCCTCACATTCCGTCAACAATAAGTTCTTGTTAAGATTAGAAATATCTTTAAAACACTTTTCCTTTTGCAAGAAATGATTTAAAACTTAATACATGAAGAACAAATCTCCAACATTTTAAATGGATAGAAAAAGTAATTGAAATTAGCTTTAATTAATAAATATTGCAAGATAAACCATTTGGTTATAGAAAGAAATCACAACTCACAACCGCCTTTTTTTACAAGAGCAATCAAACATTATTATTTCCTGAAAGTATTAAATTTTTTTTCGATGATTTGATGGAATCGAAACTAAAGTGTAACAGTTGTAATGGCGTGATAAATTGTTAACTAAACACAGAACTTCGACAAGCGTATTACACGTGGTATGAATTCACCAAACAAATCATTACCTTGACAGCTGATACGATAGGTGAATACATGTATAACAAATGTATATCATTGCCATCTACGAGAATATTCATAAAAGTATCTTATCGTAACGATACACCAGATAATTTTGTATGTCACTTTACGTGACATTGTGAAAGCCTTATCAACTTAATGAGGCATAAATTCTACGGGATAACATACTGACAATGAAGGTCACAAAGTTCAGGTCTCGTGAATATATCAATGAAACATATAGAATCTCCCTGAAGTTTTAAAATGTCAAAATATATCAAAACGAGATTTAGTAATTACAAAAAGCCGACAAATGAAGTTGAGAAATTTTATATAGTCAATAAATCTGTCATTTCTATATTGTTAATGTCGCCTTTTTATGTTATTCCTTGATGGTGTAAAATCATAGTGACAACAAGTAGTTGACGATACCCTTTCACTTTCAGGAATACATGTATGGTTTATATGTATCACCCTTCACTTACTTTAAAACTTGAGTTTTCAGTCAAAACACACAATTAACCCATATTCAATTAAGTAAAGTCATCTTAATGAGAATGGTTAATTTTAAATTTAACAAAAAAAACGCGATTTTTTCTTAATCCAACACATTTATTCAATCATTGAGAAGTGAATTGATATCATATATTATATTCAACGAGAATAAGGGTATGTTATAGCGTTGTGTGTATATAAAGCCTGCTCACTGATATTTAGTCATGTATTTCATCAACCTGCATAGAAAGATTTGTGGATATTATTGTTTCCTGTGGTATTAATATTAACTGTTCTCTTATCCTCTCTTTATTTGAAGATTTAGGTATTACATATCCTGTATTCTAGACATATAATAGCTTAATTTATAGTCGTTAAACATAAGATCCAATTGTGCTAATATTGCTAATACCAAACATAAATCATGAAATATATCATGATATACCTAACAAAAGTAAAACGAATATTAACATTGGTGACGTCCCCTAATTATTAACAAAGACAGGTTTGAATATATTCAAATGTGATAATGTATCAATTCGAGAATTATTACCCATGTGGTTGAAAATAAGCAGAGCACATGTTGTAACGCAAGTCCACCACATTTTTTCACCTGTTTCGTTATAAAAACACTGTTAACGATGTCACTGTTTATGAAATATTTCTAAAAGATTACCCTCGGAAGCGTTTTATATGACTTTTACGAAACTCGTGCAAATTTGTGTATAACCCTCGTTCTCGCTCGGGTAATAAAAAAATTCACACTCGTTTCGTAAGAGTCATATGTTACACTTCATCGGGTGGTAATCTCAATGTACAAAATATCAATGAGGATACATGCATATATGTATATTATTACATCTGCGCATTTGTTTCAATGAGATCAATAAAATCTTACAACTCGTCCCATTTTCATGTTAAGTAAATGTTTCCGCCTTAATATCGTTATGCATGATTCTTAAAATATAATCTTAAATATATCAATTAAATTCAGCAGTTCTATCATCCAGGTCTTGGCGCTTTTTCAGGATGCAAGTCGTTTCTTTGGCTGATGTGCTACGCACAGACAATTAAAAAATGAATATGAAAGGTAAGAATACCATTTTCCTATACAATAGTCTCTTCAAAGGAAACGCACAGCCATCTCAATATTCTCGCCAGACTGGTGGGTCGCTTCACTACAACACCCGAGCTTAATGATGCGTCAAGCGTGACCTTTACTGCGTTTCAAGGAAGATAATTTTTTTAGGTCATAACTGGAATAGGTTGAATGGTACGATCATCTACCGTTCTTCGGCACATGTTGTAACTTCTTAAACTCTGGATTATCGAGAATGACCGCACACACGCATCAAAATCAACTCGGCAAGAGGCACATCTATTTGCTCTGATTAAAATATCTTTATAGTTGAATGAAATTAATTTTTATTTTTCAGATAAAACGTCTCCCTTTAGAAACCGGTAAACAATATCCAATAACAGGCTGGACCCTCACACAAACAAAATAAGTGGAGCTTGCTTTGATGGTTATTAAGGATATGTGCTAGGCCTATTTGAGAGTATGAAATTTATACACGTGCTTTGTTCTTAAAAACCACAAGAAACACAATTGTCATTATTATCAATATTGTTGTATATCTTGCATTTTATAGGTGATATTATAGAGCAATACTTGGGCGAACGGACAAGCGGAGCGATTGAATGATATACACAACTGCTCATTCTTTAAGGTCATAGTATAAGATATATGTATCACCTATGATGTGCACTTATCGGTAATTATAAATGTACATAAATGGTTTCAGTGTTTTAACATTGCTCCAATCTTCAGATGAGAAAAGTTACTTCTGTAGCGATGGTACATTTTACAGCATAAAAAAACAAATAAATTACTAAATCAAAAGTTCATAAGTATGAGATGAATGAAAATCATATAGAGATATTTATGTGTTTGGTGCAAACAAAATCACATCATGATACTCTGTCGAAAATATCACTTGTAATATATATTTTTTTATTATCGTAATTGCAATTACAGGACATGGAAAATACATTAAATGATCATACCAAAAGGTTTCTGATCACCATGATTATCTGTGCGAATATTATTTATCGATGGTACATTTTTACAGCATAATAAACGAACAAATTAGTAAATCAAAAGTTCATAAGAATGAGATAAATGAAAATGATAAAGGGATTACAGGACATACCAAAAGGTTGCTGATTTTCAAACACTGTTATAAATATTGAAACAACCAAACACATACCATTCCAAGGTTAGAAACCAAACGTGAACTGCACCAGAAGACGTTATCATGAAGATCCTTATTGCTTTCGCCTGTTTCAGCATTGCTATGGCAGGTGAGTAGATGTCGATGAAATGCCCAATCAGATATAGCCCCATTCTCTTCACAAGTCGTGAAATCTTGATGCAGAGTTTGAATGGGTCGAGTTTGTGGACTACAAACAATTAGCCTGAGTGGATGCAATCAAAGTCAGTCGTGCAATCACGTCACATTTATCCCATCAAGGCATAATTGGACTTTCACTTGACGGCATGCAACGTTACTTAATTTTAAAAATTAAAATATTTCCGAAAGAAAAAAACTGATTTCATAGCAATAATTAATCTGTGTTTTGTAGAAAAAAGGAAAATGGAAAACGTCGTGTTTTACTCACCTCTTATGCCTCATTGTGTTAAATTTTGCACATTAAGATTATTGGCTTCTAAAGGAATGATGTTGATTTGCTATATCATTTAGTTCTCCCTCGTTGATTTAACGTTCTTGTAATTTTGTGAGGTTGTCATGTTTCTGTTGACTTTGATTATACTTTATCCTTATTGCATTGTACATATAATTGTGATTTCTGTGATGTGTCATCCTTTGTAAAACATATTTACGTCAAAAAGGTTGGATAATTGGTCGTTTCTTTATCTTAAGAATCAGGTAACAAGTTAATTTTTGTTACTTTCAGCAATGATCGTGTGTTGCTTGCACTTTACTTATCCAATATGATATGACAAACACAATATGCTGACACGGTAATTGTTTCAAAGATTTGTGTCTTACGTTCTTTATTCATCTTTGTTCTAATATTTTGAAAAGTAGACGAGGTACGGTTAATATAGTTTGTTATATAAGGTCATACGTATCGCGTACAATGTGTGATGATGTCTGAAATGTCATAATGTGAAGGAAATCAAAACACCTTTTAAAAGGAATCTTCCAAAATGTTTTCAACCTGTTATTATAGCGCAAGTGAACGAGCAGACAGGAGAAGGTGGCATGTGTTCATGCACTTGGCAATGGGCGCCAATGTGCGATACGGATGGAGAGGTTCAGGGAAATGATTGTTCAATGGATCCATGCGGGTAAAAATAATTTCACATTATCCCAATAACTCAAATCATCACTTCCCGTGTAATCTCTGTGAAAGTGGGACAGTTTTGCAATAAGAAATTAAAAATATTCTGACAGGTTAAATTTACTCAATTCCATGCAATCTTTGTGAATATGGGTCATTTTCATATGAGGAAATATTCAAAGGTAGTTCAAGTGGATTAATTGTTGACTTCAATGCTTCGTATTTCAACAACAGAATATAAACTTTAACATCCTTTTTAACAATCAAAGTAGAGCATTTTTTTACAAAGGAAAAAAGAAATATTGATTTGATGTTGAATCAGTCACATTGATGTGGGTCAGTTTGTTCATGAGGAGCAATTTTGAATGTTTATACTAGTTTTGTTTTCCAACAACCGAATCAAGACTTCAACATTACGTTTAGTTTTTTCTGAGTTAGGTTATTTTCTTGTGATCGAGCTTTCATTCTCACTCTTTACTAATTCGCCGAAAGAGATATTACAATATAAAAATGTATTCTATTCTTTGTCATTGTTTCTTTAGGACCTAATAACCTTACATAGAAGTTTTTGTAAAATGTCACCAATAAGACCCAGCATACTACATTTATATTCACAAAAGGAAAATAAACATTTGGGATGCAGTTTCACCTTTGTTATCATCAAAATCCACAAAAAGTTGCTGGTTCATTTTATTTTTCATATATCTTCAAGGGAAGAAGGTTTATTTGTGATGCTCGATAAGACATGGTATGGAAAAGAAAAGTCATTATATCGTGTTGCAATCAGAGAGGTCATTTTGACTTTGAAATGGAAAAAGCATGTGTTGAGATAAGTCCATATTTTTCATGATTCTTTCTCTTTTGCATGTTGATTTGTTTTTGTTATTAACTTTTTACTGAATAGCAGTTAATTTCTTGATTCCTTGATTGCAGAACTCAAAACTATTCTTATCATTCCAAGTATTACAGTGGTTTAGTTCAGATACAATAATACAAAAAGATAACTGAGACCCATACGATTTCTATTTCAGAACCTATGTACCACACCCAACCTTGCAATACAACTTGGACAAACATAGTTGTGAATAGAATTCGGACAACAGAATACAAGTGATTTTCATCAATATGCGCTTTCTATTAAAACATCACAGCAATATTCATTTTTTATGTCTTCCTTAATGGGAATGAACGTTTAAACGTTACAATCTGATGTACTATTTTATTTTTGATTGGTCATGTTAAATCTTGATCGCTTCTTGAAACTTCTTTCTGCTGTAGAACAAGACAATAAGTCTGGTGTCCTATCCCCTTTAAAGCTGGCTTTAATGCACTTATAGGCATATTTTTATGATGTCATCTTATAATACTAAATAAAAATGTTATTACTCTGTAAATATTGATTTTTATCACATTTACATATATATATATATATATATATATTACATAACAAGTGAGTGTCGAAAATCTAAAATATTTCATCGAGATATTTTGAAACGTTTTGTATACCATACAAAAGGAAAACAGAGTAAGTCACAAAGCACTGATGAACAACACAACCACGCCCCTCTGTTTACACATGGTAACGGAAGTGAAGGGGAGCACTTTGAATAGAACTACGCGATTAATGAGTACAGCGAAATGATGTCTCGGTCAAGGCTCAATGAATATTCTCGGCTGGAATATAGAGGGTTTAAATATACACGTGAGTTCAACCTATAGTGATTTTGAGAGTTTCTGTTCCAAATATGATGTTATTGGTTTTTGTGAGACATTTACTAAATACCCAAAGGATTATGATATGTTATTGTCCGGATTTCGATCATATCATTATTGTAGACCTAAACAAAAACTCCTGGTGTCTGTGTTTGTGGAACCTGAAATTGATGCATATACGAGGGGCGTTCAATAAGTGTTGCAACTTCAATATAAAACCAACTCGCGTAGTCAATTTTTTACTTTTATTTTTCAATATAGTTACCCTTCACCTCAATACACTTATTCCATTTCTCTTTAAGACTTTTGATGCCGCTTTTGTAGAAGTCTTCCGTTTGCCCCCCTAACCACGCCTCTGTGGCAGCTTTGATGTCTTCGTCATCCCGGAAGTGCCTTCCACGTAGGGCGGATTTCAGGTTTCTGAACAGGAAGTAGTCACTGGGGGCTAGGTCTGGGCTGTAGGGTGGGTGGTTAAGCTGTTCGAATCCACAATCACGTATAGCGGCCTGTGCAACTCTTGACTTGTGGACTGGAGCGTTGTCATGCAAAATCAGAACACCACGTGTCAACATTCCACAGCGTTTCTGTCGAATTGTCTTTCGCAATTCTTGCATTAGGTTGGCATAATATTGACCATTCATTGTAGTTTTGGTTGGCAAGTAATCAATTAATAATATGCCTTTTGCATCCCAAAAGATTGTTGCCATAACCTTGCCAGCTGATGGTTGAGTGCGAAACTTGAGGGGAGGCGGTGAACTCGGGTGCTTCCATTGCTTGGATTCCAGTTTAGTATCCGGGTCCCAGTGGTGGATCCAGGTTTCGTCACCTGTCACCAGACGAGACAAAAACCTGGCTTCATCCGCATTAAACCGATCCAGGAGCTCCATGCAACTTTCGGTTCTTTTCTGGCGATCTTGTGCTGTGAGGTTTCTGGGTACCCATCTTGCAGATACCTTGGACATACCAAGATGGTCATGAATTATTTTTTCAACACTTCCAACTGATATCTGGAATTCCAAAGACACTTTAGAAACTTTAACACGACGGTCAGCTAAAATTCGTCTTTCGATAGCGGCAATAACTTCCGGTCGGGTGACTTCAGGTGGCCTGCCTGACCGTGGGTCATCGTCTAAGGACTCCCTGCCCCGCTTGAACTGAAGAGACCAGCGACAAACTGTTGAAAAGTTCATCCTTACCCATCACATTACACATACGATTATGTATTTCTGTAGCTTTGCATCCCTCTTTAGTAAGGAACTTGATCACAGCGCATTGTTCATGTTTGAGAGAATCCATGATTATGGAGACCCCTAGGTCAGCGCAGCTATTATATCTAAATAATTGTTACATGTATGTCTAGAAATTGTTTTGACATGTGTCAATGTTATGTTTTGACTATAGTAACACCTGCTATAAGCTGACACTGTTTATGTAAACACCAATGCCCCGCTTGAACGCCCCTCGTATGAGTAGAGTATTGGAAGAATTTGAAGACTGTGTTGTGCTATTGCTAAAATCAACAAAACTCGGTCTTTATAAGGATATCGCGTTAATATTTGTTTACGTATCACCGGAAAACTTGCCTATTTATATTGGTAAGGATGTTGATGGTATCCAGCGCCTGGAACATTATGTTGAGACCATAAAACATAACTTTCAACAACATCATATTTTACTTGTAGGGGATTTTAATGCAAGAATGAAAACATTTTTAGATTATATTCCCAGTGATGACCTCTATTATGTTCAAAGCAACAGTGAGGACTACCCAAGTGATAGCTACCAAACTACACGAAATAGCAAAGATAACATTAGATACAATAATTATGGTAAATCCCTCCAGAAATGTGTTGCACACATGGTCTACATGTTCTAAATGGAAGGATGTTTGATGACAAGGAAGGAAATTTCACATGTATAACCATAACATATTGGTGCAAGTGTAGTGGATTATTTCATAGCGAGTACTGAATTATTCCCATATTTCAACTCTTTTGGAGTTCTTGAGAGAGATGAGTCAAACCATTTCCCCTTGTATTGCTCTATTGAGTTTCCCAAACCAGCTTTAACTCAAACCAGTGATATTAACTGTGCATATCAATCACGTGACATGGATCAAGAACTATGGAAAAAATACATCTGGTCCCCAGACATGTGCAACTTGTTTTTAATTGACTTCCATGAACTGTTTGTAATGCATTATGATAATACAGTAGAACTCCGTGTTCTACTGTATACATAAACATATTGAAGAAAATGTTGAAGAAGGTGTTGAAGCAATAACTGATCTATACAAGACTGCAGCAGATAAATTCAAGAAAGTATATAGTAAACCAACATCAATGAATTCTAAACAACCACCTTGGTGGGATCTTGAGCTGGAAAATATCAAACAGAAGAAATACTCAGCTCTCAGGGTACACAGATCAAGGGGGGACAATATTGAAAACTATATCCACCATAAGAAACTCTTTAAATCAAAATTTAAGATTAAAAAGAACTTATGCTTTCAGGAACAAAGGAAATTTATTCAGTGATTCAAGTAAAGACCCCAAATTTTTTTGGATTGTATTAAAATCAAATGTCGTATCTAGTTCAAACAGTCCAAATATTCCTGTTACTGAATGGCATAATCACTTTAAGAATCTCTTATATTCTGAATCTGTTGATGATTTTGTTTATGACATACTGTGTGAGGATATAGCTAGGAACTCATCATCACAGTTGAATGACCCCTTTTCAGAACAAGAGATATTGATTAGTCTCCAAAATATCCAGAGTGGCAAATCAGCAGGGCCAGATGGAATAGTCAGCGACTTTTTCAAGGCTTCGAAAAATCATATATCACCATTATTAACTAAATTATTTAATAAACTTTTTCACCACATATTCACCTTGCAAGCTATTGCCACCAAATATTTTAAAAAAAGTGGAGATTTTATTATTTATTCATTGACTTCACAAAAGCCTTCGATTGCATTGATCATCAAACATTGTTTAAGAGTCTTATGAATATTGGTGTAAAGGGCAAGTTCATGAAATTTATTATCAAGATGTATTCATCACTAAGTGCTTGTGTGAGAACTGATACTGGACTATCATCTTATTTCAACTGTAATGTTGGCACTAGGCAAGGCTGTGTGTTAAGTCCTCAACTGTTCATAATTTTTATCAACCAATTATCTCAAATGCTTGAGAGTGATGGTGGAAGAAGTATTTTTATATCCTTGCAATTAGATGATGTCTTTTCTCTTATGTTTGCTGATGCCGTCTCCTCTGTATCAGACAGTGCAATGCAATTACAAAGAAAAATCAATGTTATTGAAAAACTTTGTGCTCAAACTGGGATGAAAGTGAATCTTAATAAGACTAAAATAATGGTATTTCGCAATGGAGTTCCTCTAAGAGACTATGAGAAGTGGTTTCTGAATGGAACACAATTTGAAGTTGTTAATATGTACAGATACCTTGGTATTGTGTTCACTCCAAAATTATCATGGACAAAAGCAAAATCTTGTCTATCTTCTCAAGCGAGAAAGGCCATATTTTTAATTAACAGTTATCAAAAACAATTTGGATATTTTAATCATCATAATATATTTGATTCAATGAAATGTTGGCACTAGGCAAGGCTGTGTGTTAAGTCCTCAACTGTTCATAATTTTTATCAACCAATTATCTCAAATGCTTGAGAGTGATGGTGGAAGAAGTATTTTTATATCCTTGCAATTAGATGATGTCTTTTCTCTTATGTTTGCTGATACCGTCTCCTCTGTATCAGACAGTGCAATGCAATTACAAAGAAAAATCAATGTTATTGAAAAACTTTGTGCTCAAACTGGGATGAAAGTGAATCTTAATAAGACTAAAATAATGGTATTTCGCAATGGATCCAGAGTTCCTCTAAGAGACTATGAGAAGTGGTTTCTGAATGGAACACAAATTGAAGTTGTTAATATGTACAGATACCTTGGTATTGTGTTCACTCCAAAATTATCATGGACAAAAGCAAAATCTTGTCTATCTCCTCAAGCGAGAAAGGCCATATTTTCAATTAACAGTTATCAAAAACAATTTGGATATTTTAATCATCATAATATATTTGATTCAATGGTATCACCAATACTGTGTTATGGTTCAGAGATATGGGGGACAAAATACTGTAAAATAATTGAATCTGTTCATTCAAGATTTTGTAAGTCATTTCTCAAAGTAACTAAAACCACAAACAACAACATGGTTCTGGGAGAGTGTGGGAGAGCCCCTCTCCAGTTTCAATATCTTTCAAGAGCAGTCAAGTACTGGTGCAGATTGATGCAGCTTCCACGGAATAGACTTCCTTATCATGCTTATTTAATGATGAAATCTTTGGACGATAATGGAAAAATAACATGGGCTTCCCATATAAGATTGATTTTATTTCAATATGGATTCGGTATCGTATGGATATCACAAATTATAGGATGTATTTCAACCTTCATGAAAATCTTTAAACAGAGATTTTACGACTGCTTCACCCAGGACTGGCATTCGTCGCTACTACTACTCTCAATTCAAATCACTCCTCACAGTCGAACCATATCTAACCAACGAATTATTACCAAGCCAGCGAGCAATCATAACCCAATTTAGATGTTGTAACTGCAGACTTGCAGTGGAATGTGGCCGCCATACAAATACCCCATATAATGAACGTCTCTGCATGGATTGCCATGCTGTTGGTCTTGACTACATTGAGGATGAATTCAATGTAATGTTAATTTGTCAGAAATATTCTCAAATCCGAAATGACTGTTTTCAAAATTATCAGATTAAACCACCAACGACTGAAACTTTCGTTCGACTGATGTCATCTGACAATATTAATGTACTAAAATCAATGAGCAGATATCTCACACAAGTTCGCCGCAATCGGAATTTAAAGGTTTAAACGTTAAATGAATTACAAGCATGTAGTTTTTTTACTTTCTCAAATTTTCGTTGTATTATGGGCCTGAGGCCTTAACTACTGAATAAATATGTCTGTATGTCTGTCTGTAAAAAGGGAATTGCTATTGCTATTGAAACAACAGTCAAACCATGGATGACATAGTTGTGTAAGGATAATCTGGTGATGTACCTTCGCAATAGCAAACAGATAGTCCCGTTTTCCGTTACCATCACCTTTGCCTTCAAATAAAATCTTACTTTTAAACAATCATTGTAGTATCATCAAATAGTATATCGACAGAATTGTCCAAAATCAAATATTGTAACAATCAAAAAAGGACGCTGTTATTCGATAATTTACAGTACTGAGGAGATGGTCAATGGCAGTGTGGTGGCATTTAAACTGTTCAACCGAACTTGCAAAGCTAAACCTTTTTTGACGATTGCTGATAATTCAGGTTTTTATTCGTGTATGTAAATCGGGAGGGATATCAAAACTGAAACTGCATCAAAACAAAGCCGTTTCTAAACTCTCAGCATTAAATCAAACTTGCAAAACTTTGTGCTTTTCTCTCAAGAACCAAGAGGCGTAGAAATTTTAATCTAATGTACAGACCCCTTGACTAGTGGGGATTATAATTTATAACTTTGGCGAACCTCATAATAAGGGCTATACAGGGGCCACGTCCTTTAAATCTATTTTTGTCTTCTTCTCCAGAACCCTGTAACCCCTAATAGGGAAAAATCATGTTGTCTACATACTCTAATTCTCGAACTGGAAACACAGTGACCTCTACTACAATGGCAAAGAATGGTGAAATGCTGTGTAGAGACTCCTTAGGTATTGGGGATTCTCATGAAATGGTACATTTGGTGACCATGTGGTCCCTACGTAAGAAGGAAGCACATTTACCAAACCCTAAAACAAAACTAGATTAGCGTTTGCGGGACACCGCAAAAGTAGAGCAGCCCCGAAACTTAGGGATTTGCCTTACCCTGTTCCGCCTTTTACAGGCCTCACCAAATTGGACATTTTCTCGGACCTTGACCTTTGACACTCAAGGTCACACAATCATGAACACATTTCATTGAATATAACATAAATGTAATGAATTAAAGTGTTACAAGATAAAATAATCCATTTTCTCAATATATGTTGACCTTGCTGTGACCTTGACCTTCGACAGTTTGTATCAATTTTTTTGCGAAAATTTTGTACTTCTCTTGAGATAATAAATACAAAATCTAAACTTCATAGCACAAAAACTTTTCATGAGTTCTGACAGGCCAGATGGGATAAAGTTATATCCAAATTAGGTGCACATTGCAATAACTCTTACTCATGACCTTGACGTTGACAGATTGTAGCCGAAACCTTCTCAGAATTTGTTACTTTTCAAGGATGATATATATACTAAGTTAGAGCTTCATAGCACAAATACTTTTCAAGTTATCGTGTTTACAAGGAATTTTGCAGTTATTCTATAACTCGTGACCTTGACCTTTGACCTTGAAAGTGAACATGTCATAATGATTCCCTTGAAGTGTAAACATTTAGACATGTTCATAAATTCTGAAAAGCTTAGTGGAAAAAAGTTATAGCTTGTTATACGAGTGCGGCGGCGGCGGAAACTTCACAAATACTCATAGTAGCCCGTCCTTAGACGGGGCTGCTATTTAATAAAGGAACCCGATAAGCTACAGACCCAATTGCTCTATTTCAGCTCATCTGACCTGAAAGGACTTATGGCATGGCATGGTGACTGGCATCCAACCGTCTGTAAACTTTGTACACTTTCGACTTCTTCAGAAGCAAGAGACCCAGAAAGCTGAAACTTTGTGCACTTACTCCTTGACAAGTAAGGATTATAACTTATAGTTTTTGTAACCCTATGGTCTCTACTACAGGGGCCACACCCATAAAACTTATTTTCATCTTCTTCTCTAGAAGAATAAGGCCTTGGAAGTTGAAACTTTGTGTACAGACTCCTTGACTAGTGAGGATTGTAATTTAAAGCCTGTACCCGCCCCCTAATAAAGGCCTCATTCTTAAAACCTATTTTCAGCTTTGTTCTCCAGAAGCTTAAAGCGTAACTCCCGGATAATTTAGAATAAATTATCCAAGCCAAACTGTACATTTATGATCGTGTTTTCATAATATATAGTTCATATTATGAATTTACGTGAGGTCATTATATTTTTAAACTAATCATAAAAGTGATTAATTGCGATTTTATAATAGTAGTAAGCTTCCTGCCTAGATCGTGTTGTTCCGTAGATTTTACGTGAAGTTACGTCAACTGTGGAAAACAAGAGTGACGTAGCCGCCATTTCTAACGTAAACAACACCACGTTTTATTTTAGTGATCATGTTCTTGTCGATATTGGCCCATCAAACCAAGTTTTAGTGATTACATTTTAATATCTGCTGTATGAAAGGATATTCTTAGTGAAGGAAAAGCTATATGATTATTTCGGCAAATTTTACGGAAACAATTAATGTCAATTATCCGGTATATTGACAATGCCATACTCGGAAAACCTGTGGGCTGGACTGTTTTGCCTCTGGTGAGTTAGTCGATGTGTCTGTTTTCCTTATATATTATCATCTGTTTGTGTATGGAATCTTTCATTTACCATCTTCGTATTAAAATTCATTTTGCATGTGTGAAAATATTTCAATATTTAGCCTTGAAAAAAATATCATCTGCCGTCTTTCGAAACGTGGCTCTCCGTGTTTGCAGTATGTTGCCTTTGGTTCGTTTTCGCCGCATGCATTTCTTGATAAACGGCATATAGACTATAGCCCCATTTACACCAGTGTACGACAATATACTTTGTAAATATGATTTATCAAATTTAAATTTTTTTTCCAATTTCAAAATCATGATCTGGCATCACTCACTAAAATAAACATTTACTATTTTTTACTTACTTTGAAACTCATGCAAACAATGAAGGAAGTCATTATTATGGTTTTAATTTTTATAAATACATATACTATGTTTATTGGAAGAGAATGTTCGATCCTTCAAGAATAGTTTTATGTAAAACATAAAATGGAAATATTCATTTGGAAATAAATGTGACTGAACAAAATTTATATTTATCCAGTGATTTCTGGGACAATGATGATTTAGGTTTTATTTATGATCATATGAATTTTCCCATGATAAACAAATATGAGGCATTTGTTAAAGAGGAACTGAAATGCTATATGGCAACTTTCGGGATTCATGAAATAGGGATAACAATTTCACAGGGACGCAACTTTAAATTTCTGAAATCGACCTAGAAACGGCTTAATTACGACTGTATAAAAAACACACCGCCTAATTAGGCCGGCGAACAGAATTAAACGCACTGAAGCGTGACTGCCTCGTGACGTGTTAGTAGGTGATGTGATACCCCCTTGTGTGACCTCGTTATGTAAAACAACACAAGCTAACAGTACAGCTCGATGTTTAACCGTCGATTAAACACCCTAAACAACATCCAAACATCTCAAACCTTCAATAAATCGGTAGTTTATTTATTCAACTGGCAATTTGTATTGATGAAAACGTAAGACCCTGATTAAAAACGAAGTGGTGCGCATAATGCTACAGCATGTAGGCCTAGATGGTCTCGCTTTGCGCAATGTTGTCATAAGACTGCACGTGAGAACCCGGATGTACATGTAAACAATTGCTCCTGTGTGAACTGTTTTATCTTCGTGCACAGTTGTTGGTTGTTATTGAATATTACTTTAGTAGCACAGCAGAAAGGATGTTATTATACAATACTATTTTTATTTACATTTAAACCATTTTTTAGAATTGCCTTTGACTTCATTTTGTAACAGGATATAAAATATATACGTTTTTCTTAGTTATTTCATTTAGTGATGGACAAGTTACAATTCTCAATGAAAGACATGTATTGGATGATCACTGATGTCTGGTTTAAAACATTATTTTAATAGGGCATTTCACTGAAAATCTTAATGTTTTCACTCTTGTTCATAGAGGAGATATTTTCCACAACAATACCCGATACATGGCCAAACAGAATGAAGATTTATTAAATGAACCGTATCCAAAATAATTATCAGATAGAGCAAAAACGGTATTCCTAATTTCAGGTTAATAAGTTATAATTTGCCAATCGGAGAAAAAAGGGATGTTAAGGAATACAATTGCTATTTGATGTAACCTAATTAGCTGATGTCATAAAATAGCCAGGTGTTGATGATTGTGCATTATATAACCTACCTGCTATAGTCATCATTTGATATCATCTAATGAGGAAACAGACAGGAAATACGATAGACAGTAAAGTAATTGTGTAATAAGTGAGAATCTGAGCTAAAGAAAGTAAGTAACACCTGCAGACCAATGTCATTGTCTATTCAACCTTTTTACACAACGTTCAAATCTAAATGTGAGCATTGTATATTCGGATTATTACCATAAATCAGCCCAAACTTTGTGCTATGTTTTATATTTTACTAATCTCCCTTTTCTCTGCATGCCAAACTGTTCATTCAGTGAAAATGCGAGCTCGAAGCAGAAAATCGGTGTAGTGATCGGAACACGTGAGTTCGATGTAGATTGTCACGTTGCTCTTTTTGACCTAACACAGCGGGTCAATTTGGCGTGAAACCATCAATATGATGGGAATTTGTCTACAGAGACTTCATCAGGAGATATTCTAGGATAGTTGACAGCAATACAATGATATAACATACTGTTAATCGCTTTGAAAAGGCAGTACTGCGGATTTCGCCTATCATTTTCCATATAAGCAGACGATCGCTTCGCCTACTGCCACGTCACTTCCGGTGTCCCCTGCCCGTGGCCTCTCAGCCTTGTTTTGGTTTGTCGCTGGACGGCGACAAGCAGACGCCTTGTTACGCAATGTTTACTTAGCTGTAGCTTCATTGAGAAACTGTGTATCGTTGCTGTTTTGGCCTAATATTTATGTTATATAGTTATTTGACCAATATCTTTTGAAAAATATATTTAAAATAGGTTAGTTAGCCCTTCTTTAAATATAATTGAAACTAAAAAAAATCAATGCATGTGTTTTTTTTCTCAACTATTTTCTTTTAAAAATATTTCATGTTCCATATTAAAAAGTGTTTGTTATTTGAATGAACAGCACATTCATTTTGTTTATTTCAAAATAAAATATGTCATATTTTCTTGAGCAATCACTCAAAGTAATAATGACAGGTATAAATATTTGGAGTAGCTTTCCTGGAAAACATTTATTTATTTATTTCTGTACCCTGATCCCCCCCCCCAAAAAAAATTTAAAAGTATTAATTTGATATACAAAATAACTTCCTTCCATCAGTCAATTATCTTGTTTATGTGAAATTCAAAAACATTTAATTTCTTAACAAATATGTGTTTTTACCAGGAGGACTGAAACTTTTTTCAAAATATTTATTGAATATTAGGAATATTTTTATTCTATCAATATTTAGTGTTTGTGCATGTATTAATTTAGAATCCAGAACGATTTTTAATATTAGTTTTACAGGCAATGCTCAATAGAGTCCACACAACAGCAATAAAATCAAATGGAAAAAAAAATGTGATTGCTATGTGCATATCCCCAGAAGTTTAGCTATAAGAAGGCGCCAACATATTTAAATTTAATATATATTTTATAATAAATAAAATAGTTATTGTTAATTATTTACCTCCATGCATAAACATTTTGTGTCATGGAGGGGACTTGAGGAAAAAAAATAATAATCAAAACTTCCTGCGGAGGAACTTCGAATTTACTTTTTGCAAAAATGTTGATATTAATATATAATTCTAATATTGTTATTATTCTATAATAATATTAAATATGATATTCATTTAATAAACAAATCTGAATAAGTTTTATTTTATATTTCCCAGCTTACAGCAGAGAAGCATCTTATTAACAGTTACATAGAGAACAATTTAAGAACTATTTTTAATTTTAAAACTCTGAACTATCATTGACTGAAATCGTTGATATTTAATATCAATTACTGATAAAAACACTTATAAAATGCAGATATATAATCAATTTAAATTTTATTTTGATATATATTAGATAAAGACTTCGCATATATCGTAACATGATCGGTAAGTAATATAATATTTATAGATATTTAGTGAAATTGTAAAATTATTGAAGGATATTCTGGACGATTTCACGTCCACCTGTTACGACATTGCAATGCAATTCATAACATATTGTTTTGATAACTTTTCATTATTTATACGTATAATGTAAAAAAAACCTAAACATTTCTTAATTTTCTTATAATTTGGTATTTCCTGTCGGTGTTCAGTGGAAGTAGTCCTTCTAGCCCGGCCCGGACTTGGGTATCGTGCTGTATTTTGCAAAATCAAACTACAAAAAGACAAAAACAAAAGACGCAATTTCACTGATAAACAAACCCACATACATTAGAAATTATTTATGTAAAAAAAACCCGATGTTTTCCTAGATGTATTTGAACTGAAAATCGCATTGTTTCGCTGTACGATTCCATTGAAGGGATTCATTTCCGGGTTGGTTAATAGATAGTTATCAAATTTTATCGTCAATGTTGGGGTTATTCCTTTCAACTGTTGCTTCAGAGAGTTATTTACAGACATTTTGCAAGTTTTTACATGGATTTGTCGAGTAGTATGGCCGCTACAACCTTCGGTGTTTATTTGTTTGTCAGTGCTAATAATACGACAGACGCCATTTTGCGAGCCGTGTTTTCCACAGGTGACGTCACACATTCCATCGGCAACAATCGAGATTTTTCCGGTCTTTTCCGTAAAACAAAATGGCCGACACGTCAAAAAGCGACGTAAACAGTACAGTTTTTCGCCTTCTTTTACGATTTTCATGAAATATACTTGATTGTGATGGCAAAGAGGTGTATTGAATTGATCGCTTATACCTTATCAATGCGATTTTTACGTCTTCGAAATGTACATGCTAAGCATTGTGAAGATATATGAACGAAGTTGGAGCAAAATCACCTGGGAGTTGCGCTTTAAGGGCTAGAATGCTGAATGCATGTCAGCCATAATTCTTATAGGTGCCAAAGAGTCAAACTTGTATATGATTTTCCATTGTCCAAGGTAGAATTATTCCTAACATTCTGTCAACAATCAGTTCTTGTTAAGATTAGAAATATCTTTAAAACATTTTCTTTTCGCAAGAAATGATTTAAAACTTAATACATGAAGAGCAAATCTTCAAACATTATATGGATAGAAGAATTAATTGAAATATGGTTTAATTTTTAAAATGAAAAGCAGGATAAACCATTTGGTTACAGAAAGAAATCACAACCTTTTGATCGCCATTGTTACATTAGTAAATGAAACTATTATCAAGAACAATCAAACATTATTATTTCCTGCAAGTATTAAATTGTGTTTCGATGATTTGATGAAATCTAAACTGAAGTTTAACAGTTGTAATGGCTTGATAAATTGTTAACTAAATACAGAACTTCGACAAGCGTTTTACACGTGGTATGAACTCTCCAAACAAATCATTACGTGGACAGGTGATATGATATGTGAATATATTAAATGTATATCAGTGTCATCTACAAGAATATTCATAAAAGTATCTTATCTGGATACACCAGATAATTTTATTGTGTTTTGTCATTGACATTTAGTCATGTATTTAATCAACTTGCAATAAATGATGTGTGGATATTATTGTTTCATGAGGTATAAATATTAACTGTTCTCTTATCCTCTCTATATTTGAAGATTTAGGTATTGCATATCCAATATTATAGACATAGAATAGCTTAATTTATAGTCGTTTATAAGATCCTATTGTGCTAATCTTACTTATCTCAAACTAAAATCATGAAATATTTCATAATACATGTATATCTAAAAAAATTAAAACGATGTAACATTGGTGACGTCTATTTTTTTCTCTGCTTTATAAGAAATTTGAAATACATGTCATTGTTAAGATATATCCACAAATGAAGTATAAATTTATGGATACTCATTTATAGTCTAAAATAATCATTATAAGTTAAATATATAATACAATTGATCTTACTATGAATATGCATCAACATCTTATTAAGATACAACAAACAGAAACAAAAGCCTTGAATACATAAATTGTATCAGATAGAATTCGTTAGCTAATACTAACATTTTTAAGGAAAGACTTATTTTTTATTATTTATTGTAATTTTTTCATGGCCCTCCCCTGATGCCTGTATATTTTCGTTTGACCTACCCACCTCCTCCATAATAAATGACTGGTTTCGCAGAGGCCGATTACATGTAATTGAACTATTCTCTTGATTAATCAAATTCAAAATCAATGTCTTTTATCTTTCAAAACCTTTACATTTTCTCTACAACACCCGAGCCCAACTACTGCAATCATTCTTACTGACGTCAAGCGTGACATTTACTGCGTTCGAGGGAAATTCAAAGTCATAACTGGAAAACGTTGAATGGTACTATCATCTACCGTTTTGCAGCCGAAGTTCAAATTCAAGTTTCCTAAAATGACTTTAAGCACAGCAATTAAATAACTGACGAAAAGTCCAAATTAAACAATGCAGCAATTAAACAAAAAAAACCTTTTAAAATTACATAACCATTACGTAAACATATGTAGAGAAGTATACCGTTGCCGTAAAGATGCTTTATTTACAGATACATGTGGATAAACCAGCCATGATAAACAATGAACACTTTAAACTTATACATTAACAATCTTTGAAACATTATCGAACATGAATGTTATCACTAAGTAGAAACTAACGAACAAATGTTTTGATTATGAACTGATATTAAGTATCATAATGATAACCATTATCATAATCATGTATCTAAAGATTCATTCTCAACTTGAAAGTTATCAACAGTTGTTTTTACAAGAGTAGATGTTTCCTCACCGCACACACACATGAAAATCAACTCGGCAATAGGGACATCTATTTGCTCTTTATAGTTGAATGAAAATGAATTTTAATTTTCAGATAAAACGACTTCCATTAGAAACCGAAAACAATATCCAATAACAGGTCGGACCCTCACACAAACAAAATAAGTGGAGCTTGCCTTGATGGTTAAGGATATGTGCTCCAAACAAAATGAAATTTTTATAGAGACCTGTTTGAAAGTATTAAATTCATGCACGTGATTTGTTCCAAAAAACACAAGGAACACAGCTGTCATTATTATCAATATTGTTCAAGGTACCTTGTATTTTATAGGTGATATTATAGAGCAATACTTGGGCGAACGGACAAGCGGAGCGATTGAACGATACACACAACTGCTCATTCTTTAAAGGTCAAAGTATAACATATATTTTAATGGCTTAATATCACCTATAATGTGCAATTATCGGTAATTATGAATGAACATAAATGGTTTCAGTGTTTTAACATTGGTCCAATTTTCGGATGAGAAAAGTTACTTCTGTAGCGATGGTACATTTTACAGCATAAAAAAACAAACAAATTACTAAATCAAAAGTTCATAAGAATGAGATAAATGAAAACGATAAAGGGAGTACAGGACATACCAAAAGGTTTCTGATTTTCAAAAAACTGTTATAAATATTAAAACAACCAAACACTTACCATTCCAAGGTTAGCAACCAAACGTGAACTGCACCAGGAGAAGTTATTATGAAGATCCTTATTGCTTTCGCCTGTTTCAGCATTGCTATGGCAGGTGAGTAGATGTTTAAGAAATGCCCAATCAGTTATAGCCCCATTCTCTCCCCAAGTCGTTACATCTTGATTCAATGTTTAAATGGGTCGAGTTTGTGGGCTACAACCGATTAGCCTTAGTGAATGCTATCAAAGTCAGTCCTGCAATCTCATCACATTTATCCCATCAAGGCATAATTGGACTTACACTTGACGGCATGCAACGTTACATAATTTTCAAAATTAAAATATTTCCGAAAGAAAAAACGGATTTCAAAGCAATAATTAATTTGTGTTTTGTAGAAAAAAGGAAAATGGAAAACGTCGTGTTTCACTCACCTCTAATGCCTCATTGAGTTAAATTTTGCACATATTTGGCTTCTAAAGGAATTATGTTTATTTGTTATATCATTTAGTTCTCCCTCGTGGATTTAACGTTCTTGTAATTTTGTGAGGTCATCATGTTTCTGTTGACTTTGATAATACTTTATCCTTATTGCTTTGCATGTATTGCAGTTGTGATTTCCGTGATGTGTCCTCCTTTGTAAAACGTATTTACGTCAAAAAGGTTGGATAATTGGTCGTTTCTTAATCTTAAGAATCAAGTAACAAGTTAAATTTTGTTACTTTCAGCAATGATCGTGTGCTGATGGTACTTTACTTATCCAATATGATATGACAAACACAATATGCTGACACGGTAATTGTTTCAATGATTTGTGTATTACGTTCTTTATTCATCTTTGTTCTAATATTTTGAAAAGTAGACAAGGTACGGTTACTATAGTTTGTTATATAAGGTCATAAATATCGCGTACAATGTGTGATAATGTCTGAAATATGATAATGTGAAGGAAATCAAAAACACCCTTTAGAAGGAATCTTCCAAAAAGTTTTCAACCTGTTATTATAGCGCAAGTGAACGAGCGGACAGGAGGAGATGGCTCGTGTTCATGCACTTTCCATTTGGCGCCAATGTGCGATACGGATGGAGAGGTTCAGGGAAATGATTGTTCAATGGATCCATGCGGGTAAAAAATGATTCCTCTTCACCCCAATAACTCAAATCATCACTTCACGTGTAATCTCTATGAAAGTGGGACAGTTTTGCAATAAGAATTAAAAAAAATTTCTGAAAGGTTAAATTTACTCAATTCATAAATTTTCGTGCAATCTTTGTGAATATGGGTCATTTTCATATTAAGAAATATTCTGATCCATAGTAGTGCAAAACGCATGCGATAAAGTGGGTCAATTGTGGACTTCAATGCTTGATATTTTAACAACAGAATAAAAACTTCAACATAATATTCTATAATCAAAGTACATGTAGGGCATCCTTTTACAACAAAAAAAGAAAAATATTAATTTGTTACAGTTGAATCAGTTACATTGATGTGGGCCAGTTTGTCCAAGTGGAGCAATTTTGGATGTATATATTAGTTTTTTTCCAACATCTGAATCAAGACTTCAACAAAACGTTTATTGTTTTCTACTTTGGTTATTTTCTTGTGATCGAACTTTCATTCTCACTCTTTACTAATTCGCCGAAAGAGATATTACAATATAAAAATGTATTCTATTCTTTGTCATTGTTTCTGTAGGACCTAATAACCTTACATAGAAGTATTTGTAAAATGTCACCAATAAGACCCAGTATATTACATTTATATTCATAAAAGGAAAATAATTTTTGGGATGCAGTTTCACTTTTGTTATCATCAAAATCAACAAAAAGTTGCTGGTTCATTTTAGTTTTCATATATCTTCAAGGGAAGAAGGTTTATTTGTGATGCTCGATAAGACATGGTATGTAAAAGAAAAGTCATGTATATGGTGTTGCAATCAGAGAGGTCATTTTGACTTTGAAATGGAAATAGCATGTGTAAAGATAAGTCCATATATTTCATGATTCTTTCTCTTTTTCATGTTGATTTGTTTTTGTTATTAAGTTTTTACTGACAAGAAGTTAATTTCTTGATTGCAGAACTCAGCAAAACTATTCTTATCATTACAAGTATTACAGTGATTCAGTTCAGATACGATAATACAAAAAGATATGTTATAAATTCAGATAACTGAGACCCATACGATTTCTATTTCAGAACCTATGTACCACACCCAACCTTGCAATACAACTGGGACACTAAAAGTTGTGAATAGAGTTCGGACAACAGAATACAAGTGATTTCCATCAATATGCGCTTTCTATTAAAACATCACAGCAATATTCATTTTTTATGTCTTCCTTAATGGGAATGAACGTTTAAACGTTACAGTCTGATGTACTATTTTATTTTTGATTGGTCATGTTAAATCTTGATAGCTTCTTAAAACTTCTTCCTGCTGTAGAACAAGACAATAAGTCTGGTGTCCTATCCCCTTTAAAGCTGGCTTTAAGGCACTTAGGCATATTTTTATGATGTCATTTTATAATACTAAATAAAAATGTTATTACTCTGTAAATATTGATTTTTATCACATTTACATATATATATATATATATATATATATATTACATAACAAGTGAGTGTCGAAAATCTAAAATATTTCATCAAGATATTTTGAAACGTTTTGTATACCATACAAAAGGAAAACAGAGTAAGTCACAAACCACTGATGAACAACACAACCACGCCCCTCTGTTTACACATGGTAACGGAAGTGAAGGGGAAAGCACTTTGAATAGAACTACGCGATCAATGAGTACAGCGAAATGAGGTCTCGGTCAAGGCTCAATGAATATTCTCGGCTGGAATATAGAGGGTTTAAATATACACGTGAGTTCAACCTATAGTGATTTTGAGAGTTTCTGTTGCAAATATGATGTTATTGGTTTTTGTGAGACATTTGCTAAAGACCCAAAGGTTTATGATATGTTATTGTCCGGATTGCGATCATATCATTATTGTAGACCTAAACAAAAACTCCTGGGTAGGTATAGTGGTGGGGTGTCTGTGTTTGTGGAACCTGAAATTGATGCATATATGAGTAGAGTATTGGAAGAATTTGAAGACTGTGTTGTGCTATTGCTAAAATCAACAAAACTCGGTCTTTATAAGGATATCGTGTTAATGTTTGTTTACGTATCACCGGAAAACTTTATATTGGTAAGGATGTTGATGGTATCCAGCACCTGGAACATTATGTTGAGGCCATAAAACATAACTTTCAACAACATCATTTTTTACTTGTAGGGGATTTTAATGCAAGAATGAAAACATTTTTAGATTATATTCCCAGTGATGACCTCTATTATGTTCAAAGCAACAGTGAGGACTACCCAAGTGATAGCTTCCAAACTACACGAAATAGCAAAGATAACATTAGATACAATAATTATGGTAAATCCCTCGCAGAAATGTGTGGCACACATGGTCTACATGTTCTAAATGGAAGGATGTTTGATGACAAGGAAGGAAATTTCACATGTATAACCCATAATGGTGCTAGTGTAGTGGATTATTTCATAGCGAGTACTGAATTATTCCCATATTTCAACTCTTTTGGAGTTCTTGAGAGAGATGAGTCAAACCATTTCCCCTTGTATTGCTCTTTTGAATTTCACAAACCAGCTTTAACTCAAACCAGTGATATTAACTGTGCAAATCAATCACGTGACATGGATCAAGAACTATGGATAAAATACATCATGTGCAACTTGTTTTTAATTGACTTCCATGAATTGTTTGTAATGCATTATGATAATACAGTAGAACTCGGATATAACGAACTCCAAGGGACCAAAGAATTTAGTTCCTATAACCGGTGTTCGCTATACGCATATAATTTTAATGATATTATAGAGGGACGGGACTTGAAAATTTGTTCGCTATATCCGAGTGTTCGCTATATCCGTGTTCTACTGTATACATAAACATATTGAAGAAAATGTTGAAGAAGGTGTTGAAGCAATAACTGATCTATATAAGACTGCAGCAGATAAATTCAAGAAAGTATATAGTAAACCAACATCAATGAATTCTAAACAACCACCTTGGTGGGATCTTGAGCTGGAAAATATCAAACAGAAGAAATACTCAGCTCTCAGGGTACACAGATCAAGGGGAGACAATATTGATAACTATATCCACCATAAGAAACTCTTTAAATCAAAATTTAAAATTAAAAAGAACTTATGCTTTCATAAACAAAGGAAATTATTCAGTGATTCAAGTAAAGACCCCAAAATGTTTTGGATTGTATTAAAATCAAATGTCGTATCTAGTTCAAACAGTCCAAATATTCCTGTTACTGAATGGTATAATCACTTTAAGAATCTCTTATATTCTGAATCTGTTTATGATTTTGTTTATGACATACTGTGTGAGGATATAGCTAGGAACTCATCATCACAGTTGAATGACCCCTTTTCAGAACAAGAGGTATTGATTAGTCTCCAAAATATCAAGAGTGGCAAATCAGCAGGGCCAGATGGAATAGTCAGCGACTTTTTCAAGGCTTCGAAAAATTATATATCACCATTATTAACTAAATTATTTAATAAACGTTTTCACCACATATTCACCTTGCAAGCTATGGCCACCAAATATTTTTAAAAAAGGGGAGATTTTATTATTTATTCATTGACTTCACAAAGGCCTTCGATTGCATTGATCATCAAACATTGTTTAAGAGTCTTATGAATATTGGTGCAAAGGGCAAGTTCATGAAATTTATTGTCAAGATGTATTCATCACTAAGTGCTTGTGTGAGAACTGATACTTGACTATCATCTTATTACACTGTAATGTTGGCACTAGGCAAGGTTGTGTGTTAAGTCCTCAACTGTTCATAATTTTTATCAACCAATTATCTCAAATGCTTGAGAGTGATGGTGGAAGAAGTATTTTGTTACTTTCAGCAATGATCGTGTGCTGATGGTACTTTACTTATCCAATATGATATGACAAACACAATATGCTGACACGGTAATTGTTTCAATGATTTGTGTATTACGTTCTTTATTCATCTTTGTTCTAATATTTTGAAAAGTAGACAAGGTACGGTTACTATAGTTTGTTATATAAGGTCATAAATATCGCGTACAATGTGTGATAATGTCTGAAATATGATAATGTGAAGGAAATCAAAAACACCCTTTAGAAGGAATCTTCCAAAAAGTTTTCAACCTGTTATTATAGCGCAAGTGAACGAGCGGACAGGAGGAGATGGCTCGTGTTCATGCACTTTCCATTTGGCGCCAATGTGCGATACGGATGGAGAGGTTCAGGGAAATGATTGTTCAATGGATCCATGCGGGTAAAAAATGATTCCTCTTCACCCCAATAACTCAAATCATCACTTCACGTGTAATCTCTATGAAAGTGGGACAGTTTTGCAATAAGAATTAAAAAAAATTTCTGAAAGGTTAAATTTACTCAATTCATAAATTTTCGTGCAATCTTTGTGAATATGGGTCATTTTCATATTAAGAAATATTCTGATCCATAGTAGTGCAAAACGCATGCGATAAAGTGGGTCAATTGTGGACTTCAATGCTTGATATTTTAACAACAGAATAAAAACTTCAACATAATATTCTATAATCAAAGTACATGTAGGGCATCCTTTTACAACAAAAAAAGAAAAATATTAATTTGTTACAGTTGAATCAGTTACATTGATGTGGGCCAGTTTGTCCAAGTGGAGCAATTTTGGATGTATATATTAGTTTTTTTCCAACATCTGAATCAAGACTTCAACAAAACGTTTATTGTTTTCTACTTTGGTTATTTTCTTGTGATCGAACTTTCATTCTCACTCTTTACTAATTCGCCGAAAGAGATATTACAATATAAAAATGTATTCTATTCTTTGTCATTGTTTCTGTAGGACCTAATAACCTTACATAGAAGTATTTGTAAAATGTCACCAATAAGACCCAGTATATTACATTTATATTCACAAAAGGAAAATAATTTTTGGGATGCAGTTTCACTTTTGTTATCATCAAAATCAACAAAAAGTTGCTGGTTCATTTTAGTTTTCATATATCTTCAAGGGAAGAAGGTTTATTTGTGATGCTCGATAAGACATGGTATGTAAAAGAAAAGTCATGTATATGGTGTTGCAATCAGAGAGGTCATTTTGACTTTGAAATGGAAATAGCATGTGTAAAGATAAGTCCATATATTTCATGATTCTTTCTCTTTTTCATGTTGATTTGTTTTTGTTATTAAGTTTTTACTGACAAGAAGTTAATTTCTTGATTGCAGAACTCAGCAAAACTATTCTTATCATTACAAGTATTACAGTGATTCAGTTCAGATACGATAATACAAAAAGATATGTTATAAATTCAGATAACTGAGACCCATACGATTTCTATTTCAGAACCTATGTACCACACCCAACCTTGCAATACAACTGGGACACTAAAAGTTGTGAATAGAGTTCGGACAACAGAATACAAGTGATTTCCATCAATATGCGCTTTCTATTAAAACATCACAGCAATATTCATTTTTTATGTCTTCCTTAATGGGAATGAACGTTTAAACGTTACAGTCTGATGTACTATTTTATTTTTGATTGGTCATGTTAAATCTTGATAGCTTCTTAAAACTTCTTCCTGCTGTAGAACAAGACAATAAGTCTGGTGTCCTATCCCCTTTAAAGCTGGCTTTAAGGCACTTAGGCATATTTTTATGATGTCATTTTATAATACTAAATAAAAATGTTATTACTCTGTAAATATTGATTTTTATCACATTTACATATATATATATATATATATATATATTACATAACAAGTGAGTGTCGAAAATCTAAAATATTTCATCAAGATATTTTGAAACGTTTTGTATACCATACAAAAGGATAACAGAGTAAGTCACAAACCACTGATGAACAACACAACCACGCCCCTCTGTTTACACATGGTAACGGAAGTGAAGGGGAAAGCACTTTGAATAGAACTACGCGATCAATGAGTACAGCGAAATGAGGTCTCGGTCAAGGCTCAATGAATATTCTCGGCTGGAATATAGAGGGTTTAAATATACACGTGAGTTCAACCTATAGTGATTTTGAGAGTTTCTGTTGCAAATATGATGTTATTGGTTTTTGTGAGACATTTGCTAAAGACCCAAAGGTTTATGATATGTTATTGTCCGGATTGCGATCATATCATTATTGTAGACCTAAACAAAAACTCCTGGGTAGGTATAGTGGTGGGGTGTCTGTGTTTGTGGAACCTGAAATTGATGCATATATGAGTAGAGTATTGGAAGAATTTGAAGACTGTGTTGTGCTATTGCTAAAATCAACAAAACTCGGTCTTTATAAGGATATCGTGTTAATGTTTGTTTACGTATCACCGGAAAACTTTATATTGGTAAGGATGTTGATGGTATCCAGCGCCTGGAACATTATGTTGAGGCCATAAAACATAACTTTCAACAACATCATTTTTTACTTGTAGGGGATTTTAATGCAAGAATGAAAACATTTTTAGACTATATTCCCAGTGATGACCTCTATGATGTTCAAAGCAACAGTGAGGACTACCCAAGTGATAGCTTCCAAACTACACGAAATAGCAAAGATAACATTAGATACAATAATTATGGTAAATCCCTCGCAGAAATGTGTTGCACACATGGTCTACATGTTCTAAATGGAAGGATGTTTGATGACAAGGAAGGAAATTTCACATGTATAACCCATAATGGTGCTAGTGTAGTGGATTATTTCATAGCGAGTACTGAATTATTCCCATATTTCAACTCTTTTGGAGTTCTTGAGAGAGATGAGTCAAACCATTTCCCCTTGTATTGCTCTTTTGAATTTCACAAACCAGCTTTAACTCAAACCAGTGATATTAACTGTGCATATCAATCACGTGACATGGATCAAGAACTATGGATAAAATACATCTGGTCCCCTGACATGTGCAACTTGTTTTTAATTGACTTCCATGAATTGTTTGTAATGCATTATGATAATACAGTAGAACTCGGATATAACGAACTCCAAGGGACCAAAGAATTTAGTTCCTATAACCGGTGTTCGCTATACGCATATAATTTTAATGATATTATATAGGGACGGGACTTGAAAATTTGTTCGCTATATCCGAGTGTTCGCTATATCCGTGTTCTACTGTATACATAAACATATTGAAGAAAATGTTGAAGAAGGTGTTGAAGCAATAACTGATCTATATAAGACTGCAGCAGATAAATTCAAGAAAGTATATAGTAAACCAACATCAATGAATTCTAAACAACCACCTTGGTGGGATCTTGAGCTGGAAAATATCAAACAGAAGAAATACTCAGCTCTCAGGGTACACAGATCAAGGGGAGACAATATTGATAACTATATCCACCATAAGAAACTCTTTAAATCAAAATTTAAAATTAAAAAGAACTTATGCTTTCATAAACAAAGGAAATTATTCAGTGATTCAAGTAAAGACCCCAAAATGTTTTGGATTGTATTAAAATCAAATGTCGTATCTAGTTCAAACAGTCCAAATATTCCTGTTACTGAATGGTATAATCACTTTAAGAATCTCTTATATTCTGAATCTGTTTATGATTTTGTTTATGACATACTGTGTGAGGATATAGCTAGGAACTCATCATCACAGTTGAATGACCCCTTTTCAGAACAAGAGGTATTGATTAGTCTCCAAAATATCAAGAGTGGCAAATCAGCAGGGCCAGATGGAATAGTCAGCGACTTTTTCAAGGCTTCGAAAAATTATATATCACCATTATTAACTAAATTATTTAATAAACGTTTTCACCACATATTCACCTTGCAAGCTATGGCCACCAAATATTTTTAAAAAAGGGGAGATTTTATTATTTATTCATTGACTTCACAAAAGCCTTCAATTGCATTGATCATCAAACATTTTTTAAGAGTCTTATGAATATTGGTGCAAAGGGCAAGTTCATGAAATTTATTGTCAAGATGTATTCATCACTAAGTGCTTGTGTGAGAACTGATACTTGACTATCATCTTATTACACTGTAATGTTGGCACTAGGCAAGGTTGTGTGTTAAGTCCTCAACTGTTCATAATTTTTATCAACCAATTATCTCAAATGCTTGAGAGTGATGGTGGAAGAAGTATTTTGTTACTTTCAGCAATGATCGTGTGCTGATGGTACTTTACTTATCCAATATGATATGACAAACACAATATGCTGACACGGTAATTGTTTCAATGATTTGTGTATTACGTTCTTTATTCATCTTTGTTCTAATATTTTGAAAAGTAGACAAGGTACGGTTACTATAGTTTGTTATATAAGGTCATAAATATCGCGTACAATGTGTGATAATGTCTGAAATATGATAATGTGAAGGAAATCAAAAACACCCTTTAGAAGGAATCTTCCAAAAAGTTTTCAACCTGTTATTATAGCGCAAGTGAACGAGCGGACAGGAGGAGATGGCTCGTGTTCATGCACTTTCCATTTGGCGCCAATGTGCGATACGGATGGAGAGGTTCAGGGAAATGATTGTTCAATGGATCCATGCGGGTAAAAAATGATTCCTCTTCACCCCAATAACTCAAATCATCACTTCACGTGTAATCTCTATGAAAGTGGGACAGTTTTGCAATAAGAATTAAAAAAAATTTCTGAAAGGTTAAATTTACTCAATTCATAAATTTTCGTGCAATCTTTGTGAATATGGGTCATTTTCATATTAAGAAATATTCTGATCCATAGTAGTGCAAAACGCATGCGATAAAGTGGGTCAATTGTGGACTTCAATGCTTGATATTTTAACAACAGAATAAAAACTTCAACATAATATTCTATAATCAAAGTACATGTAGGGCATCCTTTTACAACAAAAAAAGAAAAATATTAATTTGTTACAGTTGAATCAGTTACATTGATGTGGGCCAGTTTGTCCAAGTGGAGCAATTTTGGATGTATATATTAGTTTTTTTCCAACATCTGAATCAAGACTTCAACAAAACGTTTATTGTTTTCTACTTTGGTTATTTTCTTGTGATCGAACTTTCATTCTCACTCTTTACTAATTCGCCGAAAGAGATATTACAATATAAAAATGTATTCTATTCTTTGTCATTGTTTCTGTAGGACCTAATAACCTTACATAGAAGTATTTGTAAAATGTCACCAATAAGACCCAGTATATTACATTTATATTCACAAAAGGAAAATAATTTTTGGGATGCAGTTTCACTTTTGTTATCATCAAAATCAACAAAAAGTTGCTGGTTCATTTTAGTTTTCATATATCTTCAAGGGAAGAAGGTTTATTTGTGATGCTCGATAAGACATGGTATGTAAAAGAAAAGTCATGTATATGGTGTTGCAATCAGAGAGGTCATTTTGACTTTGAAATGGAAATAGCATGTGTAAAGATAAGTCCATATATTTCATGATTCTTTCTCTTTTTCATGTTGATTTGTTTTTGTTATTAAGTTTTTACTGACAAGAAGTTAATTTCTTGATTGCAGAACTCAGCAAAACTATTCTTATCATTACAAGTATTACAGTGATTCAGTTCAGATACGATAATACAAAAAGATATGTTATAAATTCAGATAACTGAGACCCATACGATTTCTATTTCAGAACCTATGTACCACACCCAACCTTGCAATACAACTGGGACACTAAAAGTTGTGAATAGAGTTCGGACAACAGAATACAAGTGATTTCCATCAATATGCGCTTTCTATTAAAACATCACAGCAATATTCATTTTTTATGTCTTCCTTAATGGGAATGAACGTTTAAACGTTACAGTCTGATGTACTATTTTATTTTTGATTGGTCATGTTAAATCTTGATAGCTTCTTAAAACTTCTTCCTGCTGTAGAACAAGACAATAAGTCTGGTGTCCTATCCCCTTTAAAGCTGGCTTTAAGGCACTTAGGCATATTTTTATGATGTCATTTTATAATACTAAATAAAAATGTTATTACTCTGTAAATATTGATTTTTATCACATTTACATATATATATATATATATATATATTACATAACAAGTGAGTGTCGAAAATCTAAAATATTTCATCAAGATATTTTGAAACGTTTTGTATACCATACAAAAGGATAACAGAGTAAGTCACAAACCACTGATGAACAACACAACCACGCCCCTCTGTTTACACATGGTAACGGAAGTGAAGGGGAAAGCACTTTGAATAGAACTACGCGATCAATGAGTACAGCGAAATGAGGTCTCGGTCAAGGCTCAATGAATATTCTCGGCTGGAATATAGAGGGTTTAAATATACACGTGAGTTCAACCTATAGTGATTTTGAGAGTTTCTGTTGCAAATATGATGTTATTGGTTTTTGTGAGACATTTGCTAAAGACCCAAAGGTTTATGATATGTTATTGTCCGGATTGCGATCATATCATTATTGTAGACCTAAACAAAAACTCCTGGGTAGGTATAGTGGTGGGGTGTCTGTGTTTGTGGAACCTGAAATTGATGCATATATGAGTAGAGTATTGGAAGAATTTGAAGACTGTGTTGTGCTATTGCTAAAATCAACAAAACTCGGTCTTTATAAGGATATCGTGTTAATGTTTGTTTACGTATCACCGGAAAACTTTATATTGGTAAGGATGTTGATGGTATCCAGCGCCTGGAACATTATGTTGAGGCCATAAAACATAACTTTCAACAACATCATTTTTTACTTGTAGGGGATTTTAATGCAAGAATGAAAACATTTTTAGATTATATTCCCAGTGATGACCTCTATGATGTTCAAAGCAACAGTGAGGACTACCCAAGTGATAGCTTCCAAACTACACGAAATAGCAAAGATAACATTAGATACAATAATTATGGTAAATCCCTCGCAGAAATGTGTTGCACACATGGTCTACATGTTCTAAATGGAAGGATGTTTGATGACAAGGAAGGAAATTTCACATGTATAACCCATAATGGTGCTAGTGTAGTGGATTATTTCATAGCGAGTACTGAATTATTCCCATATTTCAACTCTTTTGGAGTTCTTGAGAGAGATGAGTCAAACCATTTCCCCTTGTATTGCTCTTTTGAATTTCACAAACCAGCTTTAACTCAAACCAGTGATATTAACTGTGCATATCAATCACGTGACATGGATCAAGAACTATGGATAAAATACATCTGGTCCCCTGACATGTGCAACTTGTTTTTAATTGACTTCCATGAATTGTTTGTAATGCATTATGATAATACAGTAGAACTCGGATATAACGAACTCCAAGGGACCAAAGAATTTAGTTCCTATAACCGGTGTTCGCTATACGCATATAATTTTAATGATATTATATAGGGACGGGACTTGAAAATTTGTTCGCTATATCCGAGTGTTCGCTATATCCGTGTTCTACTGTATACATAAACATATTGAAGAAAATGTTGAAGAAGGTGTTGAAGCAATAACTGATCTATATAAGACTGCAGCAGATAAATTCAAGAAAGTATATAGTAAACCAACATCAATGAATTCTAAACAACCACCTTGGTGGGATCTTGAGCTGGAAAATATCAAACAGAAGAAATACTCAGCTCTCAGGGTACACAGATCAAGGGGAGACAATATTGATAACTATATCCACCATAAGAAACTCTTTAAATCAAAATTTAAAATTAAAAAGAACTTATGCTTTCATAAACAAAGGAAATTATTCAGTGATTCAAGTAAAGACCCCAAAATGTTTTGGATTGTATTAAAATCAAATGTCGTATCTAGTTCAAACAGTCCAAATATTCCTGTTACTGAATGGTATAATCACTTTAAGAATCTCTTATATTCTGAATCTGTTTATGATTTTGTTTATGACATACTGTGTGAGGATATAGCTAGGAACTCATCATCACAGTTGAATGACCCCTTTTCAGAACAAGAGGTATTGATTAGTCTCCAAAATATCAAGAGTGGCAAATCAGCAGGGCCAGATGGAATAGTCAGCGACTTTTTCAAGGCTTCGAAAAATTATATATCACCATTATTAACTAAATTATTTAATAAACGTTTTCACCACATATTCACCTTGCAAGCTATGGCCACCAAATATTTTTAAAAAAGGGGAGATTTTATTATTTATTCATTGACTTCACAAAAGCCTTCAATTGCATTGATCATCAAACATTTTTTAAGAGTCTTATGAATATTGGTGCAAAGGGCAAGTTCATGAAATTTATTGTCAAGATGTATTCATCACTAAGTGCTTGTGTGAGAACTGATACTTGACTATCATCTTATTACACTGTAATGTTGGCACTAGGCAAGGTTGTGTGTTAAGTCCTCAACTGTTCATAATTTTTATCAACCAATTATCTCAAATGCTTGAGAGTGATGGTGGAAGAAGTATTTTTATATCCTTGCAATTAGATGATGTCTTTTCTCTTTTGTTTGCTGATGCCGTCTCCTCTCTATCAGACAGTGCAATGCAATTACAAAGAAAAATCAATGTTATTGAAAAACTTTGTGCTCAAACTGGGATGAAAGTGAATCTTAATAAGACTAAAATAATGGTATTTCGCAATGGAGTTCCTCTAAGAGACTATGAGAAGTGGTTTCTGAATGGAACACAAATTGAAGTTGTTAATATGTACAGATACCTTGGTATTGTGTTCACTCCAAAATTATCATGGACAAAAGCAAAATCTTGTCTATCTTCTTAAGCGAGAAAGGCCATATTTTCAATTAACAGTTATCAAAAACAATTTGGATATTTCATTCATCACAATATATTTGATTCAATGATATCACCAATACTGTGTTATGGTTCAGAGATATGGGGGACAAAATACTGTAAAATAATTGAATCTGTTCATATAAGATTTTGTAAGTCATTTCTCAAAGTAACTAAAACCACAATCAACAACATGGTTCTGGGAGAGTTTGGGAGAGCCCTTCTCCAGTTTCAATATCTTAAGAGCAGTCAAGTACTGCTGCAGATTGATGCAGCTTCCACGGAATAGACTTCCTTATCATGCTTATTTAATGATGAAATCTTTGGACGATAATGGAAAAATAACATGGGCTTCCCACATAAGATTGATTTTATTTCAATATGGATTCGGTATCGTATGGATATCACAAGATATAGGATGTATTTCAACCTTCATGAAAATCTTTAAACAGAGATTTTACGACTGCTTCACCCAGGACTGGCATTCGTCACTTCTTTCATCTTCTAAATGTTACTACTACTCTCAATTCAAATTACTCCTCACAGTCGAACCATATCTAACCAACGAATTATTAACAAAAGCCAGCGAGCAATCATAACCCAATTTAGATGTTGTAACTTCAGACTTGCAGTGGAATGTGGCCGCCATACAAATACCCCATATAATGAACGTCTCTGCGTGTATTGCCATGCTGTTGGTCTTGACTACATTGAGGATGAATTCAATGTACTGTTAATATGTCAGAAATATTCTCAATTCCGAAATGACTGTTTTCAAAATTATCAGATTAGACCACCAACGACGGAAACTTTCCTTCGACTGATGTCATCTGACAATATTAATGTACTAAAATCAATGAGCAGATATCTCACACAAGTTCGCCGCAATCGGAATTTAAAGGTATAACCGTTAAATGAATTACAAGCATGTACATTTTTTACTTTCTCAAATTTTCTTTGTATTATGGGCCTGAGGCCTTAACTACTGAATAAATATGTCTGTATGTCTGTCTGTCTGTCTGTCAAAAGGGAATTGCTATTGCTATTGAAACAACAGTCAAACCATGGATGACATAGTTGTGTAAGGATACACTGGTGATGTACCTTTGCGTTCGCAATAGCAAACAGATAGTCCCGTTTTCCGTTACCATCATCTTTGCCTTTAAATAAAATCTTACTTTTAAACAATCATTGTAGTATCATCAAATAGTATATCGACAGAATTGTCCAAAATCAAATATTGTAACAATCAAAAAAGAACGCTGTTATTCGATAATTTACAGTACTGAGGAGATGGTCAATGGCAGTGTGGTGGCATTTGAACTGTTCAACCGAACTTGCAAAGCTAAACCTTTTTTGACGATTGCTGATAATTCAGGTTTTTATTCGTGTATGTAAATCGGGAGGGATATCAAAACTCAAACTTGCAAAACTTTGTGCTTTTCTCTCAAGAACCAAGAGGCGTAGAAATTTTAATCTAATGTACAGACCCCTTGACTAGTGGGGATTATAATATATAACTTTGGTGACCCTCATAATAAGGGCTACAGGGGCCACGTCCTTTAAATCTATTTTTGTCTTCTTCTCCAGAACCCTGTAACCCCTAATAGGGAAAAATCATGTTGTCTATATACTCTAATTCTCGAACTGGAAACACAGTGACCTCTACTACAATGGCAAAGAATGGTGAAATGCTGTGTAGAGACTCCTTAGACATTGGGGATTCTCATGAAATGGTACATTTGGTGACCATGTGGTCCCTACGTAAGAAGGAAGCACATTTACCAAACCCTAAAACAAAACTAGATTAGCGTTTGTGGGACACCGCAAAATTAGAGCAGCGCCGAAACTTAGGGATTTGCCTTACCCTGTTCCGCCTTTTACAGGCCTCACCAAATTGGGCATTTTCTCGGACCTTGACCTTTGACACTCAAGGTCACACAATCATGAACACATTTCATTGAATATAACATAAATGTAATGAATAAAAGTGTTACAAGATAAAATAATCCATTTTCTCAATATATGTTGACCTTGCTGTGACCTTGACCTTCGACAGTTTGTACCATTTTTTTGCGAAAATGTTGTACTTCTCTTGAGATAATATATACAAAATCCAAATTTCATAGCACAAAAACTTTTCATGAGTTCTGAAAGGCTAAATGGGATAAAGTTATATCCAAATTAGGTGCACATTACAATAACTCTTACTCATGACCTTGACCGTTGACAGATTGTAGCCGAAACCTTCTCAGAAATTGTTACTTTTCAAGGATGATGTTCAATGTTCAATCTTTATTCCTTTGCAGTGGAGGCCATAGGCCCAGTCTACATTTTTAGATTTACAGAGCGATACATGTGTATAATTACAAACAATACGATAAACAAACACTTGCAATATATTATTGGCGTAACAATTTATCTCTAAGAGTCATTGCATTGTGTATAAAAATTGATAAGTTCTGGACAACATCTTGTTTGTCTTCAGACATAAGCATATTGAATTTATTTAAAGTTGGGCTTGAATAGAAATAATACGGTAAATACAAACGCCTTAGATGTTGGTAACATTTACATACAAGCAAGAAATTAAATTCATTTTCAATAAAGTTATCTTTGCATAAAGTACATAATCTATTTTGTCTGGGTTGGTTAGAAAAACGACCGGTTTCAATTTGGAGGCGATGTGAGGCACATCTGAATCTGGCAAGAGATGATCGAAACTTTGATAATGATAAATTTGTTATATAAAATTCAACACGAAACTTGAATTTAAAACAAGAATAGAACGAATACTTTGAACTATTTACAAGAGATGAGTACCATTCCTGTTCATAATTTACTTTAAGTCTAAACAAAAATTCTGATAAGAATTTATCAACATTATTCAAATTTTGTTGTTGTTCCCAAATATATCCAAATCCAAAGGTGTAGAGAATATTCTTAACTTTTGATGCCCAGTTTGTTTTACCATTTACAGAATCTAAAAATAACATGTTATAACATTTCTTTACAAATCTTGAATCTGGCATTTTACATATTTTACACCAGTATTTAACAGCCTTTTTGTAAGCACATATATACATAGGATAACGTCCACATTCTCCCCTAACAACATGGTTCGATGTGGACCGTTTCACATTTAAAAATCGTTTACAACAAAACATATGTACAATTTCCACTTCTTTGGATGATATATATACTAAGTTAGAGCTTCATAGCACAAATATTTTTCAAGTTATTGTGTTTACAAGGAATTTTGCAGTTATTCTATAACTCGTGACCTTGACCTTTGACCTTGAAAGTGAACATGTCATAATGATTCCCTTGAAGTGTAAACATTTAGACATGTTCATAAATTCTGAAAAGCTAAGTGGAAAAAAGTTATAGCTTGTTAAACGAGTGCGGCGGCGGCGGAAACTTCACAAATACTCATAGTAGCCCCGTCTAAGGACGGGGCTGCTATATAATACAGGAACCCGATAAGCTACAGACCCAATGGCTCTATGTCAGCTCATCTGACCTGAAAGGGCTTATGGCATGGCATGGTGACTGGCATCCAACCGTCTGTAAACTTTGTACACTTTCGACTTCTTCAGAAGCAAGAGACCCAGAAAGCTGAAACTTTGTGCACTTACTCCTTGACAAGTAAGGATTATAACTTATAGTTTTTGTAACCCTATGGTCTCTACTACAGGGGCCACACCCTTAAAACTTATTTTCATCTTCTTCTCTAGAAGAATAAGGCCTTGGAAGTTGAAACTTTGTGTACAGACTCCTTGACTAGTGAGGATTGTAATTTAAAGCCTGTACCCGCCCCCTAATAAAGGCCTCATTCTTAAAACCTATTTTCAGCTTTGTTCTCCAGAAGCTTAAGGGCTAGAATGCTGAATGCATGTCAGCCATAATTCTTATAGGTGCCAAAGAGTCAAACTTGTATATGATTTCCATTGTCCAAGGTAGAATTATTCCTAACATTCCGTCAACAATAAGTTCTTGTTAAGATTAGAAATATCTTTAAAACATTTTCTTTTCGCAAGAAATGATTTAAAACTTAATACATGAAGAGCAAGTCTTCAAACATTTATATGGATAGAAGAATTAATTGAAATATGGTTTAATTTTTAAAATGAAAAGCAGGATAAACTATTTGGTTACAGAAAGAAATCACAACCTTATGATCGCCTTTGTTACATTAGTAAATGAAACTATTATCAAGAACAATCAAACATTATTATTTCCTGCAAGTATTAAATTTTGTTTCGATGATTTGATGAAATCTAAACTGAAGTTTAACAGTTGTAACGGCTTGATAAATTGTTAACTAAATACAGAACTTCGACAAGCGTTTTACACGTGGTATGAACTCTCCAAACAAATCATTACGTGGACAGGTGATATGATATGTGAATATATTAAATGTATATCAGTGTCATCTACGAGAATATTCATAAAAGTATCTTATCTGGATACACCAGATAATTTGATTGTGTTTTGTCATTGACATTTAGTCATGTATTTAATCAACTTGCAATAAATGATGTGTGGATATTATTGTTTCATGAGGTATAAATAATAACTGTTCTCTTATCCTCTCTATATTTGAAGATTTAGGTATTGCATATCCAATATTCTAGACATAGAATAGCTTAATTTATAGTCGTTGAACATAAGATCCTATTGTGCTAATCTTACTAATCTCAAACTAAAATCATGAAATATTTCATAATACATGTACATCTAAAAAAATTAAAACGATGTAACATTGGTGACGTCTATTTTTTTTCTCTGCTTTATAAGAAATTTGAAATACATGTCATTGTTAAGATATATCCACAAATGAAGTATAAATTTATGGATACTCATTTATAGTCTAAAATAATCATTATAAGTTAAATATATAATACAATTGATCTTACTATGAATATGCATCAACATCTTATTAAGACACAACAAACAGAAAAAAAAGCCTTGAATACATAAATTGTATCAGATAGAACTCGCTAGCTAATACTAACATTTTTAAGGAAAGACTTATTTTTTATTATTTATTGTAATTTTTTCATGGCCCTCCCCTGATGCCTGTATATTTTCGTTTGACCTACCCACCTCCTCCATAATAAATGACTGGTTTTGCAGAGGCCGATTACATGTAATTGAACTATTCTCTTGATTAATCAAATTCAAAATCAATGTCTTTTATCTTTCAAAACCTTTACATTTTCTCTACAACACCCGAGCCCAACTACTGCAATCATTCTTACTGACGTCAAGCGTGACATTTACTGCGTTCGAGGGAAATTCAAAGTCATAACTGGAAAACGTTGAATGGTACTATCATCTACCGTTTTGCAGCCGAAGTTCAAATTCAAGTTTCCTAAAATGACTTTAAGCACAGCAATTAAACAACTGACGAAAAGTCTAAACTAAACAATGCAGCAATTTAACAAAAAAAACTTTTAAAATTACATTACCATTACGTAAACATATGTAGAGAAGTATACCGTTGCCGTAAAGATGCTTTATTTACAGATACATGTGGATAAACCAGCCATGATAAACAATGAACACTTTAAACTTATACATTAACAATCTTTGAAACATTATCGAACATGAATGTTATCACTAAGTAGAAACTAACGTACAAATGTTATGATTATGAACTGATATTAAGTATCATAATGATAACCATTATCATAATCATGTATCTAAAGATTCATTCTCAACTTGAAAGTTATCAACAGTTGTTTTTACAAGAGTAGACGTTTCCTTACCGCACACACACATGAAAATCTACTCGGCAATAGGGACATCTATTTTCTCCGATTGAAATATCTTTATAGTTGAATGAAAATGAATTTTAATTTTCAGATAAAACGACTTCCATTAGAAACCGAAAACAATATCCAATAACAGGTCGGACCCTCACACAAACAAAATAAGTGGAGCTTGCCTTGATGGTACAGGATATGTGCTCCAAACAAAATGAAATTTTTATAGAGACCTGTTTGAAAGTATGAAATTCATGCACGTGATTTGTTCCAAAAAACACAAGGAACACAGCTGTCATTATTATCAATATTGTTCAAGGTACCTAGTATTTTATAGGTGATATTATAGAGCAATACTTGGGCGAACGGACAAGCGGAGCGATTGAACGATACACACAACTGCTCATTCTTTAAAGGTCAAAGTATAACATATATTTTAATGGCTAAATATCACCTATAATGTGCAATTATCGGTAATTATGAATGTACATAAATTGTTTCAGTGTTTTAACATTGGTCCAATTTTCGGATGAGAAAAGTTACTTCTGTAGCGATGGTATATTTTACAGCATAAAAAAACAAACAAATTACTAAATCAAAGATTCATAAGTATGAGATGAATGAAAATCATAAAGAGATTTTTATGCGTTTGGTGCAAACAAAATCACATCATGATGCTTTGACGAAAATATCACTTGTTATATTTCTTTTTTTATTATCGTAATTGCAATTACAGGTCATTGAAAAATACATTAAATGACCATACCAAAAGGTTTCTGATTATCATGATTATCTGTGCGAATATTATTTATCGATGTTACATTTTTACAGCATAATAAACGAACAAATTAGTAAATCAGAAGTTCATAAGAATGAGATAAATGAAAATGATAAAGGGATTACAGGACATACCAAAAGGTTTCTGATTTTCAAACACTGTTATAAATATTAAAACAACCAAACACTTACCATTCCAAGGTTAGCAACCAAACGTGAACTGCACCAGGAGAAGTTATCATGAAGATCCTTATTGCTTTCGCCTGTTTCAGCATTGCTATGGCAGGTGAGTAGATGTTTAAGAAATGCCCAATCAGTTATAGCCCCATTCTCTCCCCAAGTCGTTACATCTTGATTCAATGTTTAAATGGGTCGAGTTTGTGGGCTACAACCGATTAGCCTTAGTGAATGCTATCAAAGTCAGTCCTGCAATCTCATCACATTTATCCCATCAAGGCATAATTGGACTTACACTTGACGGCATGCAACGTTACATAATTTTCAAAATTTAAATATTTCCGAAAGAAAAAACGGATTTCAAAGCAATAATTTATTTGTGTTTTGTAGAAAAAAGGAAAATGGAAAACGTCGTGTTTCACTCACCTCTAATGCCTCATTGAGTTAAATTTTGCACATATTTGGCTTCTAAAGGAATTATGTTTATTTGTTATATCATTTAGTTCTCCCTCGTGGATTTAACGTTCTTGTAATTTTGTGAGGTCATCATGTTTCTGTTGACTTTGATTATACTTTATCCTTATTGCTTTGCATGTATTGCAGTTGTGATTTCCGTGATGTGTCCTCCTTTGTAAAACGTATTTACGTCAAAAAGGTCGTTTCTTAATCTTAAGAATCAAGTAACAAGTTAAATTTTGCTACTTTCAGCAATGATCGTGTGCTGATGGTACTTTACTTATCCAATATGATATGACAAACACAACATGCTGACACGTAATTGTTTCAAAGATTTGTGTCTTACATTCTTTATTCATCTTTGTTCTAATATTTTGAAAAGTAGACGAGGTACGGTTACTATAGTTTGTTATATAAGGTCATAAATATCGCGTACATTGTGTGATGATGTCTGAAATATGATAATGTGAAGGAAATCAAAAACACCCTTTAGAAGGAATCTTCCAAAAAGTTTTCAACCTGTTATTATAGCGCAAGTGAACGAGCGGACAGGAGGAGATGGCTCGTGTTCATGCACTTTCCATTTGGCGCCAATGTGCGATACGGATGGAGAGGTTCAGGGAAATGATTGTTCAATGGATCCATGCGGGTAAAAATAATTCCTCTTCACCCCAATAACTCAAATCATCACTTCACGTGTAATCTCTGTGAAAGTGGGACAGTTTTGCAATAAGAAATTAATTTTTTTTCTGACAGGTTAAATTTACTCAATTCATAAATTTTCGTGCAATCTTTGTGAATATGGGTCATTTTCATATTAAGAAATATTCTGATCCGTAGTATTGCAATACGCATGCGATAAAGTGGGTCAATTGTGGACTTCAATGCTTGATATTTTAACAACAGAATAAAAACTTCAACATAATATTCTATAATCAAAGTACATGTAGGGCATCCTTTTACAAAAGAAAAAGAAAAATATTAATTTGTTACAGTTGAATCAGTTACATTGATGTTGGCCAGTTTGTCCAAGTGGAGCAATTTTGGATGTTTATATAAGTTTTTTTCCAAAATCTGAATCAAGACTTCAACATAACGTTTATTGTTTTCTGAGTTTGGTTATTTTCTTGTGATCGAGCTTTCATTCTCACTCTTTACTAATTCGCCAAAAGAGATATTACAATATAAAAATGTATTCTATTCTTTGTCATTGTTTCTTTAGGACCTAATAACCTTACATAGAAGTATTTGTAAAATGTCACCAATAAGACCCAGTATATTACATTTATATTCACAAAAGGAAAATAAATATTTGGGATGCAGTTTCACTTTTGTTATCATCAAAATCAACAAAAAGTTGCTGGTTCATTTTAGTTTTCATATATCTTCAAGGGAAGAAGGTTTATTTGTGATGCTCGATAAGACATGGTATGTAAAAGAAAAGTCATGTATATGGTGTTGCAATCAGAGAGGACTTTTATACTTTGAAATGGAAATAGCATGTGTAAAGATAAGTCCATATATTTCATGATTCTTTCTCTTTTTCATGTTGATTTGTTTTTGTTATTAAGTTTTTACTGACAAGAAGTTAATTTCTTGATTGCAGAACTCAGCAAAACTATTCTTATCATTACAAGTATTACAGTGATTCAGTTCAGATACGATAATACAAAAAGATATGTTATAAATTCAGATAACTGAGACCCATACGATTTCTATTTCAGAACCTATGTACCACACCCAACCTTGCAATACAACTGGGACACTAAAAGTTGTGAATAGAGTTCGGACAACAGAATACAAGTGATTTCCATCAATATGCGCTTTCTATTAAAACATCACAGCAATATTCATTTTTTATGTCTTCCTTAATGGGAATGAACGTTTAAACGTTACAGTCTGATGTACTATTTTATTTTTGATTGGTCATGTTAAATCTTGATAGCTTCTTAAAACTTCTTTCTGCTGTAGAACAAGACAATAAGTCTGGTGTCCTATCCCCTTTAAAGCTGGCTTTAAGGCACTTAGGTATATCTTTATAATGTCATCTTATAATATTACATAACAACTGAGAGTTGAATATCAAAAATATTTCAACGAGATATATTGAAACGTTTTGTATAACATACAAAAGGGACTTGCTTTTGCTATAGAAAGAACAATAAAACCATGGACGACATAGTTGCGTAAGGATACACTGGTGATCTACATCTGCGTTCGCAATAACAAACAGATAGTCCCGTTTTCTGTTACCATCACCTTTGCCTCTAAATAAAACCTTACTTTAAAACAATCATTGGTGTATAGTATCATCATATATATTATCGACAGAATTGTCCAAAATCAAATATTGTAACCACAAAAAAAGGACGCTGTTATTCGATAATTTACAGTACTGAGGAAATGGTCAAGCTTAATGGCAGTGAGGTGCCATTTGAACTGTTCAACCGAACTTGCAAGGCTAAACCTTTTTTTACGAATGCTGATTATTGTTTTTATTCGTGCATGTAAATCGGGTGGAATATCAAAACTGAAACTGCATCAAAACAAAGCCGTTTCTATACTCTCAGCATTAACTCAAACTTGCAAAACATTGTGCATTTCTCTCAAAAACCAAGAGGCGTAGAATTTTTTAATCTAATGTACAGACTCCTTGACTAGTGAGGATTAATAACACTAAACTATTAATAACATTAATAAACACTCCAGAATCAAAAAGCGTTGAAAGCTGAAATCTTATTACAGTCTCCTTGACCATTGAGGATTTTGATTTATAGCTTTGATGACCCTAGGCCTGTGGCCCAAATAGGGTAAAATCATGTTGTCTACATACTCAATTCTAGAACTGGAAACAGCGACCCCTACTACAATGGCAAAGAATGGTGAAATGCTGTGTACAGACTCCTTAGGTGTTGGAGATTCTAATGAAATGGTACATTTGGTGACCGTGTGGCCCATACGTAGGAAGAAAGCACATTTACCACACCAACAAAATTAATATTGGAGCCTGATAAGCTACAGAGCCAATGGCTCTTTTTAAGCTTATCTAACCTGAAAGGGCTTATGACATGGCATGGTGTCTGGCATCCGTCACTACAGTCCGTAAACTTTTTATACTTTCGACTTCTTCAGAAGCACGAGACCCAGAAAGCTGAAACCTTGTGTACATACTCCTTGACAAGAAAGGATTATAATGTATAGCTTTTGTAACCCTGTGATCCCTACTAAGGGCCACAGGGGCCACACCCTTTAAACTTATTTTCATCTTCTTCTCCAGAAGAAAAAGGCCTAGAAAGTTGAAACTTTGAATACAGACTCCTTGACTAGTGAGGATCGTAATTTAAAGCCTGTGCTCCACTAATAAAGGCCTCACCCATGAAAACCTATTTTCATCTCTGTTCTCCAGAAGCTTAAGGGCTAGAATTATGAATGCATGCCGTTTTGAAATAACTTTATATGCATGTCAGCCATAACTCTTAAATGTGCCAAAGAGTCAAGCTTGTATATGAATTTCCATTGTCCAAGGTTGAATTATTCCTCACATTCCGTCAACAATAAGTTCTTGTTAAGATAAGAAATATCTTTAAAACACTTTTCCTTTTGCAAGAAATGATTTAAAACTTAATACATGAAGAACAAATCTCCAACATTTTAAAAGGATAGAACAAGTAATTGAAATTAGCTTTAATTAATAAATATTGCAAGATATGCCATTTGGTTATAGAAAGAAATCACAACTCACAACTGCCTTTTTCTACAAGAACAATCAAACATTATTATTTCCTGAAAGTATTAAAAAAAATTTCGATGATTTGATGAAGTGTAACAGTTGTAATGGCGTGATAAATTGTTAACTAAACACAGAACTTCGACAAGCGTATTACACGTGGTATGAATTCACCAAACAAATCATTACCGTGACAGCTGATACGATAGGTGAATACATGTATATCAAATGTATATCATTGCCATCTACGAGAATATTCATAAAAGTATCTTATCGTAACGATACACCAGATAATTTTGTATGTCACTTTACGTGACATTGTGAAAGCCTTATCAACTTAATGAGGCACAAATTCTACGGGATAACATACTGACAATGGAGGTCACAAAGTTCAGGTCTCGAGAATCTATCAATGCAACATATAGAATCTCCCTGAAGTTTTAAAATGTCAAAATATATCAATACGATATTTTGTAATTACAAATAGCCGACAAATAAAGTTAAGAAATTTTATATAGTCAATAAATATGTCATTTCTATATTGTTAATGTCGCCTTTTTATGTTATTCCTTGATGGTGTAAAATCATAGTGGCAACAAGAAATTGACGATACCCTAACGACCTATTATTTCGGGAATATGGTTTATATTTATCACTCTTCACTTACTTTCACACTTGAGCTTTTCAATCAAAAAACACAATTAACCCGTATTCAATTAAGTAAAGTCATCTTAATGAGAATGGTTAATTTCAACTTTTAAAAACACGTGATTGGGATCGAACAAGGAACTAATTTCTTTGTTGCAAATCAGGTATTTATAATCAAAAGGTTTTCAGGGTGTAATGTAAAATAGCATACCAGTTATGTATCGAGTTATGTATTCCTTAATGTTGTGCATAATCTCTGCTCGGCCTAGCCCTCGAAACGACATAGCGGCCTGTAACCGAGTGATTATTCATTACGTTTTATTATATAATTGGCAATGGAATATAGGGTTATATTTAAAGAAAAGTCATATAATCCATATTTTCACTGCGGTGAGAAAACAAGGACCCAACCTGTTACCTCCCCTGAAACAGGACTGTCTCCCTTAGGGATAATCGAACGCAGGCCTCGCGTCACGGCGTTGGTTAGACTTGAAGAGAAACTATTCTTTGCGTTGTTTTCGGTATGTACATGTAACTGTTACAATTTTGTAGTGCTAATGTATCCTTAGCGATAGATCTGTCACACCGGCATAGCGCTTCACTCAATGTATCAGTTCGCGTCCAAACAGACTTTCCAAAATACAAACGGAGCCTTTTGTCACCAAATAATAACCACCAACCAATAACATCCACAAATTATATAGTTTTCAAGTCAATCTTCCTGATTCGATATCGATTTATTTCTATCGAACTATGTTTTACCAAGAAAAGATAAATGGAGCTGCTAGAATGTCATTCATCACAACAGCAAAACTTTGCCTTACGATGTCTGACATCTGCGTTTAATGATGTTAAAATTAGATAATAAATAGACGATTTTATTGTTTTTGCCGAATGTCATTTCTATCTCATCTCGTTAAGTGAGAAAGTGTTATTTTCACTGTTTTATGTCTAACGCTAACGATGACGAGAATTATTTATTGTACAGCTCTGTCAGTAACTATCAGACAATCTAATTATGCACGTCTGACATCAGCATTTGAGCCGGTATTCACTTACTTATTAAACGTTATCATGTGTATGTCAAGGACATACGATACAATATGATTGACAAATTGATAAATCTATATTAGCATAACTTAAATGTGACGTTATTCGTTATTTGTCAGATATGGTGAAATATGCAAATGTTAAATACATTATGCATAACTTTAATGATATATAAATGAAACTGAAAGGACCTAAAACATTGGATTGTCATCCTGCAGTAACACGTTGAAAATGTTTGTGACAGTGCTGTTGATTTCATGTGCTGTCATTGGGGTTGCTGGTAAGTTATACGATTTGTATACTAATATATAATATGATATACATCAATTTTTAACATCATTAACACCATCTAAAGGTAGATTTGTGTCTTCAGAAATGATGATTTTATTTTACATTTCCTTTGTTAAAAAACTATCAATTGTATCGTACATGTTAGATAGTAATAATACAAAAACAGCTACCATATTTCTTATGTAAATTCTATAAACCTCCGATCTAAGATAGTGCTCATAATATCTTTGAGATGCAATTATGAATTATTTTCAAATCTAAATGAAATCATATATAAGAAGGTGCTCACGATTTAACTCATAAACATTACATTAATCATTCTCGGAGCATAATAATACTTCGCCTCTTGTCAACTTTCAATTATCAAAACCTGTTAATTAGTACTTTTTTATTATGAGATTTTATGATTTGTTTGTATTTGCTTTTGTCCGATTGAAAGTCTTTCTCTGACATGATGCCTGATTTGATGAATCTTGTAATATGATTTGAGGATATTGATAATGTTTGGCATCGTTAAATGACAATGAATATGAGGATAGGATGTCTGTAAAAATGAATGGTTGTTCTTTTGATTTACTAGGAATGGTTAGGCATATGCACGTTTTAGGGGGAATAAAAGGTGCTATCAAGAACATGAAAATAATTTGTTCGATTTGAATGGCCGCCAATGGACTTTATGTGAATCTTTCGTTGACTATGGCTGATTAGTTTGTGTAATGTGATTTTTGACACTATCAAAATAATATATTGACCATTAACGTTCAATTATCAGTTACATTTAGAATATAAATTTTTCAAAAAACGTGATATTGCCCCTTTAAAGTATTGGGTATACCATTGAACATTTCAAACTTGTTGCAAAGAGTGAAAGCGGAATTCTGCCAGTCATGCAAATGGAGAATACATGTAGAATTACAAAACCTCTTCACAAGAAAGTTATTCACCGAATTGAATTAATTTCTATGTTGTCGTTGTACTTCGGCTTAACGGTACCGACGTTCTGCACTTGCGACTAACATGTCATACTCATGAACATCCTCGGTTACCCAGGGTTTTGTATATGTTCCGATACTCTCTACTATACCAATAGTATCGGAATCTATATTTAACCCTGGGTGACCGAGGATGACTCATGAAGTGAATGTTATTTTCCTCAACAGGTATTCACCACTTGCTTTTGTAATCATGTAGTCGACTTGTAAACATATGAGATGAACAGTCTGTTAAACAATATGTTTGAGTTGAAGAGACTTTTGTCGTGTTGGGCGAAATTTGAGTTTGATATAACTACAATATATATTTCATTTCAGAAGCCACACAGGAAAGTCATCCGGAATGCGCATGTCCATCAGACTTTGAGCCAGTTTGCTCAACCGAAATGGAAATGTTTCCAAATAAATGCATTTTGGAATGCTACGGGTTTGTACGATTTTATTTCAGGTTTATATTTATGTGATTCCAAGAAACGGAAGCAGTAAGGCACTTTCACTAAGTTACACATGTTACAGGCCATCTGAAATATATCACAGTTTGTGATCATTCCTTGATTATACGGTACCAACTTTCTTGTTTATTTCTAACGTATCTATATACTTTATTGTCCGTTTACAGTCAATGACATAGTGACATAGGTGGGCCATTTTCGTCAGTTTGTCAGTCATTGAATTGATTTTAAATTTACTATGACGACGAAAGTCTATTGAGACTAAGCGGGTCTAAATCTTCGAACTTTTAACAATGTGAAGTGAAATGGTAATTGAAAGATACATAGAGTTTGATAAAGAATAGAAAGGTTGGTTATAGTGCTCACTCTGCCCCAATCTCCAATAAATATTGTTTTAAATAAGTGAGATTCTTTTAAAGATATTTGACAGTTTTTTTATATTTTCTTTACTCATGAATAATGTCCTTATTTCGTTGCATAAGTATTAATCCATTAACCTCTTAAAGTATTAATGCCTTGTCAATTTACCTGTTAACAATCATGTTACACGTTTTTCTTTAGTTCTTTTTGTTTTTATTAACTAAATGCATGTTTGAATGTGTATATCCTTGCACAAAAAAAAGTAATTAAAATATGAATCCATTTTAATGATTTTTTAAAGTCACGAGACCACGTCGGAGAAGGCTATATACAACAATCTAAGCAAAAGGTGTGAATGTGACTGCCCCTCTACATATGAACCGGTTTGTGCAAGCGACGGGTCCGTACAACGGAACAGCTGCCATTTGGTTTGTCACGGGTAAGATAACACGTTCAGATTCACTGAAAGAGAATATCATTTAGACCAGCTTCATTCCGAAAGTTTGTTCACTAGCCTGGTGCAAGCGTGAAGTCTCAAAGATATGGTGACATGGCGATTAAAAAACAGACAATGTTGTTTTATTTTCAATGAATCGACGATTTAAGCTCAAGTTTGAAATCTCTGTAAAATATCCAAACCTGATCATGACCATAAAATCTAAAATTATGAGATATATTTTTTGCAATATTTCTGCAAATTGGAACATTAAAGTCAGAACAGAATCTTCTTTTGCCAAAGTAAGACTTTGTAGTATTTCGAAGCAACACGAATGACGTCAAACTAAAGCAATTACATCATAACTGAATTTTGATAGAAAATGCGGTCAACAGACTTTCTTTGTAAAGTTGTAGACCTATCAACTATTGACTGAGGAAATGCATGGTCCATGCTTCAGGAATATACAAAAACTTATCTAAGCAAATTTTACAAATTATATTAGAGTCTCAAACAAAAGCTAAATGGATTTCAGTGTAATATGGTATTCTTTCGGTCAAAATGTCATAAGTGGTTGATTATGTTATTTACTGTTTCTAATTACTGTAAATGCCAGCCGCTACAGGATACGCTTTAATAGACAATAAGGCGAAATTGTCTGTGTCTGTATCTATGCCAAATTCATATTTTTTTAATGTTTGCAAGAGTGCTCGTTGTTTCTATTCCGGAGCCGAACGTTTGGGTGCAAAGTGCGTCATAATATATCTTTGATTTATAATAATCATTTTATTAATTGTTTCTTTTTGTAAAATCATGCATACAATGTAATATTTTTTCACAGCAAAACCCAGTCTGCCGATCATTATTACAACTCTTCTCTTGGAAAGTGTGAGGTTCTGTAGAAGAAGCAACGCAGAAAGTTTTTGCTCTTTAGAATGTGACAACAATTCATCAATAAAGTTAATGAAACCAGTAAGATGTGGTTTTGCTTCTGTTTAAAAAATGCGCTTTAAAATACACATGTTCAAACATACAAGTGTTCTTACAATGTATTTTTGAATGTAGATTTACTTCACTATAAAATTTAAAGAAAATTTACTATTGAAAAAGCGAAAAAAAAATTCTTATTAATCAGGATGATACTATTACAGTAAAAGATTTTGACTTTGCTACAAACCTATAACTAAAGAACGATGAGTTCATGTGTCAACATGCCATCCGAATAAATCGGTCATTGGCTGTTTAACAGCCAATATAAATCAGGATTAAGCTATAGGCAAATATATACCGAAAATCAAATGAAACGAGAATCAAGAAGATATGGAACACGATGTTTTCAACTCAGCGAATATTAGTGTTCACGAGAATACGTTTTTACGCGTTAGACGCATAAGAATAAAACTAAAGTGCATCTCATCCTAAAGTGGTCAATATATTTGAGGTCAGGACTTTGCTCGCCAGCAATTGCATTACATTGATGTTTTGCTTTAAATTTTGCAAGAAGGCTTGAGTAAGTCTTACAGACAATTGACGAGGGTTATCATGTTTAAATTGATGGAAAATTGTAAACCGCCATAAGTAAAAAGCAAAAGAAGTTGAGAATACCAAAAGGCACATCTACATATAGTGGTCAATCCACATACCAAGTTTCATTGAGCTAGGTCTAAAAGATGTTGAGTTCTGTTCCCAAAATGAAATGATGACGGACGGACGGACGGAGCGATGACTATAAACCACAGCATTACATAACGGTTGGTTGAACATTTTCAAAATTTCATTGGTTTCAACGAACATTTATTTGTCATTTTTCAACATAGAATTGTGATTTATCATTTTAACTAAAGGCTCTTTATTACTCTATTTGGTAAATTATCTAGTTAGCATCAGAGATTAATTGAATATTCATGAAAGTTTTGAGTATATATTCAAGTGGTTGTTTTTAGGATGACGGATAGTTTAATTTCCAAATCAGTCCATTATATTACTTTGAACCAAAGTTTTGTATCCACTGTGTGAATATCAAGAAATGACGATTGTAGAAAGTAAATTTATCATATTTATTGTTTCCAATGATTTTCAATTTAATACGCCAAACAGAGATCTTTCAATATTGGTTCAATGACCAGTTCTTTTCATTCAAATTTCATTCGTGATCTGTTTGACTTTAAATTCCTAGAAATTAAACTTCTTTTGTATGTTCATTTATATAAATGTTCATTTAAAACAAGTTCCTAAAATTCAAATAAGACAAGTTCCTTCGTTGCATAATCATGAATATTCTTATAAATAACATAGCTTAAAGGGGCAGTAGCACGTTTTTTGATAATTTTATATTTTAAAATTGCACTTATAATGGTAAGTAAATGCCTAATGTATTATATTGACAGTGTCAACAATCACATTACACAAGCCAATCAACCATAATCAGAGGACAAAGTATGAGGATTTACATAAAATCCATTGGCGGCCATTTTTGTGTGAACACCTTTAATTCACTTTTGTAAGAAAAAGGAATCGCATGGCTGAACCTTACGTTATATATTTGAATTATTACTGCTCCATTTAGTTTAAATACATTGTCTTTCATTTGGAACCATTTATTTTCATTTTCCTGACATCACCTTATATTCCCCCTAAAAACGTGCTACTGCCCCTTTAAAACAAGCTTATCAAACAAACAAACTGATCCCATGCATGATATCGATGTCGTATCATGTTGACATTAACCGTCTGATATAGTTAAAGAGTGGATAAAAACGCTTTTAGAAATGAATTTCCGAATTGACAATCCAACACTTGCATCGTTTGAAATTTTATTGAGTAAATCTGATATTTCCTCATCTGACCGTTCTTCAAATGAGGATTCACCGTCATCAATACTTCCACACTTCCCTCTTTCGCCAATACACAATGCTAAACAGCAGGGATCAGATGCCTTTGCATATGAGCAGTTCTTCAGGCACTTCGACTTACATGAACAGGCTTGCAAATATCGGCTTGGGTGGTTTCTTTCACAGGGCCCAAATCCCCTCTTCCGCCCGTGTCAGTAAAACACCCAAATCGATCCCGCTGCAAGAAAATGAAAACATTGAGATGACGGAAACTTGCGCCTACTCCCATCACCTATTTTCTCTACTGTTACGCTTTAGTGAGATGCATACCATCGATACTTGGATGTTATACCGTTCGATTTACAGAAATAACTACAACGTATTCGTAGGTTTCGTCAGTGGCGATTGAAAGGTATATCACCTTAGTAAATGTTGCGCACTTGGTAGGTTCCCTTGGTTCCGTGAGTTGTGATCAAACGAATGCCGATTTTCACGTTCAAATCCATCTCGGCACAAATGGCTTCAAAAAGGAGGAACGTTGCCTAAGGCTTAGCAGTTTACCGCAGCCAACGGACGGATAAAGCTATAGTTAGATGAACCTCGATCAATCAGAGCGCTTGATTCGGTCAAACCCCTTCTAAAATTTGTACCGAGATGGATAGATCTACTTTGAGTGTGCAAATCGGTTCCCGTTTGATTTGCAGAAATAACAAGTAGTTGTCACTAACGTGACCATTCCCCCCGCATGAGAGAAATTGACTAAAGGGATTGTCATACATCAAAGTTGGTCTTTGATAGTAACCTTATAAATGATGTCAAGGTTATCAAACCTAGTGGTGTATGCGTATTGAATGAGCAATGAAAATGAAGACTGAAAGCGCTAGATATCGCGTTAAAAGGTTTTAGGTACTGATCAAACTCCTGTCGTGAACTTGAAAATAAGGCCACTCAATGAAGACTGATGCCAAGTTAGAAGGTTCTGGGTGCAAGGATTTGTGAGATATCGAGATAACGATGATTCCCTGTTGTGACCTTGAAAATTACGTCAAGGTCACGAGAAAACAACTGTTGTCTGCGTATCCACCCAATGAAGACTTATACCAAGTTTGAAGGTGCAAGGTTTTGTGTGATATCACGCTAACATGGCTTTGTACGAAAGCCTACAAGGGCCAAATTCAGTGATAACATTTTTAAAAAAACGTTGAAATAACAACTTTTAAAGTTGAAATAACAAGTAATAAAGTTGAAATAACAAGTTATAAGGTTGAAATAACAAGTAATAAAGTTGAAATAACAAGTTCTAAAATTGAAATAACAACTTTTAAAGTTGAAATAACAAGTAATAAAGTTGAAATAACAAGTTATAAAGTTGAAATAACAACTTTTAAAGTTGAAATAACAAGTAATAAAGTTGAAATAACAAGTTATAAAGTTGAAATAACAACTTTTAAAGTTGAAATAACAAGTAATAAAGTTGAAATAACAACTTTTAAAGTTGAAATAACAAGTAATAAAGTTGAAATAACAAGTTATAAAGTTGAAATAACAAGTTATAAAGTTGAAATAACAAGTAATAAAGTTGAAATAACAAGTTATAAAGTTGAAATAACAACTTTTAAAGTTGTAATTATAACTACTTAAAGGGGCAGTAGCACGTTTTTTGACATTTTTATATTTTAAATTTTTCACTGATAATTGTATGTTAATGCTAAATGTATTACTTTGATAGTGTCAAAAATTTCATAACACAAACCAATTATCCATAGTCAGAGAACAAATTATTAAGATTCCCATAAAATCCATTGGCAGCCCTTTTTGTGTGAAAACCTTTAATTCATTTTATGTAAGAAAATGAATCGCATCACTTAACTTGATATTATTTTTTTGATTCATTATTGCTTCATTTAGTTTAGATACATTGTCTTTAGATTGGAAACATTTATTTTAATTTTCCTGACATCACCTTATATTCCCCCTAAAAACGTGCTACAGCCCCTTTAACCTGTACTTTAATAAGATTATTCCTTTGTCAAATGTTTCAATTATTTCAACTTTATAACTTGTTATTTCAACATTATAACTTGTTATTTCAACTTTATTACTTGTTATTTCAACTTTATTACTTGTTGTTTCAACTTTTTAAAAATTGTTATTTCAACTTTATTACTTGTTGTTTCAACTTTTTAAAAATTGTTATTTCAACTTTATTACTTGTTATTTCAACTTTATAACTTGTTATTTCAACTTTAAAGGTTGTTATTTCAACTTTAAAAGTTATTTCAACTTTTTAAAAGTTGTTATTTCAACTTTATAACTTGTTATTTCAACTTTAAAACTTGTTATTTCAACTTTATTACTTGTTATTTCAACTTTATAACTTGTTATTTCAACTTTATTACTTGTTATTTCAACTTTAAAAGTTGTTATTTCAACTTTATAACTTGTTATTTCAACTTTATTACTTGTTATTTCAACTTTATAACTTGTTATTTCAACTTTATAACTTGTTATTTCAACTTTAAAAGTTGTTATTTCAACTTTTAAAGTTGTTATTTCAACTTTTTAAAAGTTGTTATTTCAACTTTATAACATGTTATTTCAACTTTATAACTTGTTATTTCAACTTTATTACTTGTTATTTCAACTATATAACTTGTTATTTCAACTTCATAACTTGTTATTTCAACTTTATTACGTGTTATTTCAACTTTAAAAGTTGTTATTTCAACTTTTTTTTAAAAATGTTATCACTGAATTTGGCCCTTGTAGGCTTTCGTAGCTTTGCGTACAGTTCAAAGTCCTGTCGTGACCTTAAACATTATGTCAAGGTCACCAGAACCAGAATTGCGTATCTAACCATTAAAGCCTTATGACAAGTTTGAATGCTTCAGATACAAGGGTTTGTGAGATATCGCTTTATAAGAAGGGGGACAGACAGACGTACTGAGCTGAACAATCTAAGTAAATTTAGCTCAACAGTACTGTAAGACGTAGTAAAAAACTGTTGAGTTAAATTAATTTAGATTGTAAGCTGAATAATATATCCCCAGCTCCGCGTTTCGCGACTGCGGAGGAAAACAAAGTTTTGGCAATTTCCATGAGTGATCGAAAGGTATAGTATCATTCAAGAATAATTATGTTGACACAAATCCTACTGAAGGAATGGTACTTTCCTCTTGGTGTGGCTGGTGGCAGGGAGAGTGAAACATCTTTGCTATCCTCATAGAAATCCCAATTATCAATAGCGCATTTAGTAAATTTCCCTGGCACAAGAAAAGATGGAACAAATACGCCATTCCTTCTGCAACTTGATTTGCCTCAGTTGAAATGTATCTTTGAGCATCATCATAGCTGATTATGTGTCCAAATTTATTCCTCGTTGTAATCAGATCTTTGCAACCAGTTTGTTTCAAGATATTGATGGCTAAACCAACATGTTTTGGTATGGTTTTATTTGGTAACACATTACATCATATCTTGTGCGATGTTAATTATCTTGATCTGATTTGAAACAACCTTTCTCCGTTAAAGTAAGAGAGTGTTGTGTTCCTTACTAATCATCCAAGCAATGTGATTGTATAAATCATTTGGAATCCTGCATAAAGCGGCTATGTGTGAAATGTCAGTTCAGATGGCTCTTCCTTACATCTGTATCAGTCAACAATTTTTGTTTATGCAATTTCGCCATTTCTTTCATTAGACTTTGAAAATGTTTTCCTACATCGCGAGAATCATATTTGTTGTTGATGCTGTTTTCACATTTCAGTACATCATTCCTGTAATCGTCATCTATATAAATAGCATTACCCTGCAACATATTGAGATCTCGTTTGTGAGTGTAAACACTTTTACACCCTCTGTGACACTTAGGTCTTCTTCTAAGGGATTTCTTTTTCATATTTAAGCAAATGTCAAAGTCTGTCATAAACATTGTCTTTCCAGATGTGTAAAGCATTCTTAAACCCAGATATTCCCCGTTCAGTTAATTTCTGAAGTTTGTATTCTGCGACTTCTAGCACATACATGTAATATACTTCTTGAAACCAGTATCCTTAGAAAGTTTTCGTTTTTTACAGATACGGGCTGCAACCAATAATTATGCATTAATAATTAATCAATCAATAAATTGAATAATAAAAAATGAATTAATGAATAAATGACAAATTATTAAAATATTAATGACAATTAATTATTAATGAATTAATGACAATTAACTAATTTATTAATCATTTATGCATATTTCATCAAACATTAAATAGTAATCATCGGAGGTTCATTTAAAAATGTGTATTCAAAATAAGAAAGTATATATCATAAATGTTCACATGAAGGGAAATATGAACCTGTGTTTCATTCCAGCGCTTATATCTTTAATATTTAATATTGTTTTTCTTATTTTCGAATTCTTTTTAAGGTAGGTTTAGTAATCATACTCAGAAGTGAAGTAGCTATGTTTCTTCAGAAAAGGGAACACATTTCATGCCAGTGTTCAGTGCTCTGTAGGTACTTTCTGTTTCCAACATATTATTTTACGCACAACTTATTGTCCGTAATTCTTTCTGATATCTGTCTCTGTTTCAATTTTTTAAACATTTGTAGAATGAAAGTAAAATATATCCAAATGTATTATCAATATCTAACTCCCATTTTTATTACTTAATTTTTATTACATTTCATTTTTTTGTCTTGTAAATATTTACTATGAGCAAATCACAAAATATCTAGTATACAATCTAATCCAGATGAACAATTTTGATAATACGAGAGAATTATTGCCTTTTGTACTCCTATTTAGCAGTATTTCCAGCTATTAAATGAGGGAGGGTCTTGATTCCAATATGGTAGTTTAGACCGAATACCAAATAGAGATTAATTGCCTACAAGTTGTTTATGATGTTCAACGTCCTGTTTTGAAATGAAATGCTTCTTCTCTTTCATATAAGCCTTGGTTAGTTTTGCTTCCGTGTAGAACTCCTGTTTTACCCATCAAACAGAAAATAAATGCATTATTTATTTATCTGAATCATTAGATATTTAAGCTGGGAATGGATAATTTACTTGATTTCTACCAAATGGAAGTATCATTTGTAAAAAAAATGAAATATAGATAATAGGCAATTTTACGATGGAAATTTCTAAAGATTTTCTATTTCTTTTGTTAAAATTATTAATAAACAGTTCGTGTGTGGGTACTCACCTTTACTCTCCAAAAGTATAATGGTTAATCTATCATACATGTATGTATACGTAAATTATTATGACACAATTTCCCCATGGACACATATCCTTTTCTAACATTAGTTTAGAAAGTGAAATTTAACAAACTATTTGGGAGACATCACGGGTATCTATTTGAACTGTAAAAAATGGTAGACTAGGTTATAAGATTGTTGGAGTGAGTTTTATTCGTCATAATCAATAGAATTGTCAAAATAAGATTGTTTGTATCGAATAAACGGAAATGGGGAAACACATTTTAACTGCTTTGCACAACTCCGACTACATGTGTAAATAAAAAATTACCGTCTTTTTTCTTTTTAAAAATGATGCTTGCAGTAATAGAAAAGACCGTAATTTGGTAATTACTAGGAAAAGTGTTACACAGTATACATGTATATATCTAAACTAAAAATGTACAATTTGAGACAAAAATTGAACTAACCATATATGTGTAATGATGCTCAAACATTAGTCTGTCTAACAGCCCCTGAAACAAAATATCTTTAAAGATCCACACAAGTCTATATTATTATAGCAAGTCTAGCTCACTGCAGTTTCAGGAAATGAACAGCTTAATAGTAGAAAACTGCATTTAATATGTATTTTCATTTCAGAGACTAAAATTTAGTCTACTCAAACATATGTGACCAATACATTCTCCAATCAACGCCAAGTACACTGATTAAAGTTACGATTTCTATTAGATAAGATGGCGCCTCGTTCCGTAATAATATATAATTGCTTTTACTGTGACAGTTATGTTTGATATATCATTTAGATGTTGTCTACTTGGATGGTTTATAACCTTATATGAGTTGTTAGACTAGACATAAGCTGTATTGCATCAGGAAAGGAATTTTGCAGCATCTAAACATTCAAAATGAAGTGTGTTCTTGCTGCGTTGACTCTGACAGTACTTGTTGGTAAGTGCAGTTATTTCGTTGTAGTTAAATACTTTCAAAACATAAATCTGTTCATAATCTAAACACCTGTGACATAAATACACATTGTCAAGGGCCAAGAAGCATAGTCTTGCTTCTTGTAGCTGCATTAGTAATACGAGTCTCAATAACAAACAATCAAACAACAAACAAAATCACTAGCTGCTTAAGCCCTGCAGCGTGATTACATCTTCTATATTGAAGGTTGCAATAATCGCAGAAATTAATAAATAAATATATTTAAACTAACTATTCATAAGTCATCGGCAAAGTTTATATTAGTAAGTGATTGAGGTTTAAACAATTCAGGACTTGAAGTTGAAACCCCATAAGTAACGATTAAATTAAATATTCTTTCCCTAATCAGATTTTCATCTTTTCCATCTAGCACTGACGACCGGAGAGAAGAAGTTGTGCGCATGTCGATATATTTACAGTCCAGTATGTGCTACAGACAAAACCATGTTTCCCAACCTTTGTGATTTGCAGTGCGATGGGTAAGGAAAATGAAATGGTTACAATGCCCTTATTACACAGTGTTGGAAATCACTTGGTCATTTTCATGATATAAGCTGTGGTTTGCTCCACGAGAATTTAAGTAAGGATGATTAAAAAACTAATATGCTTTGAAATCATAAATGTCATAAATAAGATATGCCTTCGTTATTCGTGACCATGGGGAACCAATTATGATCTCGTTCTATAATGCAGCTGTAATATTTCCATTCAAAGGGTTTAATGTTTACATCAAATAATATTTTGAATAACAAAACGTTTGTAAGTGACACAATATATCGATATTATCACAACATGTCTACTTCTTGATGAACACTGAAGCAAATCTATTCAGAAATCTTACCTTCTAACACTGTCAGTTGATGCAATGATAATGACAATGAAGTGATTACATATCTCAGAGAGAAGGAATTGGCCCCAGACATGATCTACAACCGTGAGACTGGGAAGTGTGGGAAGCTGTGTGTCTGCACTGATGATTGGACTCCCGTCTGTGCAACTGACAACACCATGTTCTCTAACCTCTGTTCCCTGAATTGTGACGGGTAATTCTTCTTATTTATAATTATTGTTAAACAGACTTTTTACTTGTAAACCACATTTTCATAGATATTAAGGAATATTTAATATTTTTTATTTATCATTGAGGTTTAAAGCCGTTTGTTGAATATCTTTATCTCTCTGGTTTTTATGTTTCTTTATTATCCAAAACTGTGTTAAATATGAAATACCGCTAGTAGGAGATCACATTCTAAGGGGTATATCCTTTTGACAGAAGAATTTTAATGTAGTCCGGTTATCGTCAAGAGCTGAAAATATGATACATAGAGTTTATTGCTATAGTATCTTAACATCATCCCAACGCTATGACAACAATCCTTTTGGAGTCTAAGCCTAAGTTTAATTTCATGAACACATAAGGAAAAATAATGTAGTTGATAAATAGAATCGACCCTTGTTCCATCCGAAATGTATTGTATTAACACTTGCAGATGAAATAACAGTAAAGTAAACATTTGTTACTCTATCGTCTCATGTCAATTTTTGTGAGATTTTCAATGTTTTCTCAAGTATACGCTCATCACGCTCAATTATGTTCAGGTTACAAACTCATATACAATAGATGAACAAACAGTTCTAAACTTCCAAGTATAGTTTGGACAAATGAAAATATAATGACGACGCTCTCGTGAATACGTATACGTATATAATCTAGTTTTTAATTTCATATTTTAAATATTTTTGTCTTTTTTCAGTGATAAGACATTTGATGGAAACAAAGTGTTCAATGAGGAAACACAACAATGTGAAGACCTTTAAGAGAGAGAAGACGACTATTTCTGTCAGAAATAAAACATGCCTAAACATTTTGGTGTTTTTTGGTCATCGAAATATATATTAAGTGAATGAACAGACCTTGATTGGTTCATACACCTCAGCTGCATCCATAAACTTTTTCCCGAAATTTCTCCTCGAAAACAGTTATAAGTTTGTTAAACATTGAAACTTTCGTTCAAGTTGCTGTATATTGGAATTTATCATAAACTTATGAAATCAGACTTTGAAATTCAAGCGATATGCTCCCTTCTTATTGGATCTAACAAGGTCATGTGACCGGTATACATTTCAATGGACCCTTATGAGGAGGTTATACAAAATAACTGTCACAATATGAAGGTTTTAAGAATTGGCCTGTTGATTGGACGAAACAACGTTATGTGATCATAAAAACTGTTTTAACAATGTAACATTGCACAGTGATGCAACAACCATTACACATTGATTTCACAAATATCTTTTTGAAAATGTTGATATAGAACTAGATATTAATTTTTTACTTATATTATAAACTAAAATGATTCATAAGATAACCGAGTTAGATACATTTCGTATCGAATATCTTTTCTACAGCACTAAAGTTGCCAAAACAGCATCTCTCATTTGATTTTGCATTTAATTTCTAATTAAGTTATGTTTTGAAATTCATCAACTTTCTCTTAATTTCAGAGTCAGAATTTATAAGCATTGAATTTTCTTAATGCGTTTGTCCACACAGTTATAACCTCTTAGAAACTAAGTTAAACATGTATAACTGGCATTATGATTTCATTTCTTAATTAGTTACAACACACTTTTGTTCTTTTTGTATCTTCACTTACTTTTACCTCTTACCGACAGACAGATAGATTGTTTATTGAAAGTCTCACCTCACATACAGGCAATAAACATTTTAAGAAATATAAAAAGAGCTATCTTTAACGGGATTATAATAGACTATATACACATAAAAATATACAGAATAGATAAAATATATAAATGTATATACCAGAATACATAACAAACGCTTGGACTGTGGAATATTGAAGCTGTTATTGACAAATCTAAGCTTCTATACTTTGGGAGATTATGTAGAACAAGCCCATCCCAGTTTCTTAAACGATTGTTTTATTTCAGAATTGGACAATATACATGTATGTGTAATGATGTTTCTCCTGAATCAGTTATACATGACCTGATCCAAACTGTGATCAAATATGATCTTTATGCATTCTTGTTAATTACCTTGAATGTGGACACTTTCCCGAAAAGTCGCAGTGGAATAGAATTGCGAAAAAAACTGTATGTAATACTGAGAATACGAGATGGCTTGAGACTCTATCAACGAGACCAGATCTGATGAGATTCCGCTCAATCCATGAAAAACTCTTGCCACACCGAATCTGGCAACTGTGTAACTGGCGCGAGACTGACTGTAGATCCATGTATGCGCTAGTCAAACTTGGTATTCTACCTGTTGTCTCAGGTATGTGCTTACTATGAAACTGTGAATGTGATGATATTGTCTATCACCAGATCATAAAATGTGAACAATTGCAGACAAACCGTGATAAATTGTATGAAAAACTGTTTGACAATCTAAGCATAACCAAGTACATGGACATTGAAACCTGTCATGATGATGAGGTTATACTCGTGACAATGCTTGGTGGAATAACCAATCTAGTGGATGATATGGACATGTACACATGGATCATGTTCATGACGATTGTTGCAAGAGAGATAAGCTCCTGGAACTTGCAATCTATCATGTATCTTTAATAGTTGCATACATAATCTGTATATATCATTTCATCCCATATTGCATTTGTGTTGCTGCATGTAAATAATTATCTTCATTTGAATTAATTGATATGTATTGTACATCCATGGAGGAAATAAAGATCATTCATTCATTCATTATATACCAAAATACATAACAAAGGACCAGACATTATGAAAGAACATGTCAACTGATACATTTATAAACTTACACTCTATAATAAGACAAAGGAAAGTGTAAAAGGATATGATTTCATCTTCAACAACATCAAACAATTAATACACACTCTCTCAGGCAGATAACTTTAACGTCCATTTCATTCTTTTTTTCTCGTTTAAAAAAATATTTGTTGTCCATTTAAAACAACATAAAGTCTATCTAGGATCTCATCACAAATCCTGATGAGGGCGTCAATCCCATATCGCCGATCACCGCAGCAGATTATCTCACACCGATATAGAACTTCATGGTTCTGTTTTGTAGAGTCGTCGCATATTTATGAATCGAATTAGAGGTGCCCTAAATGGCTGCTCCGTAGTCAACCGTCGACCAAACCATGGGGAGGAAGTGTTTCCTATTTCGTGATGTAACGCATAGCGCCTATGGACTGGATGTTTTATATTAAAAGACCCAGTGCTCTGCCTGCCGAGCTAGCTACACACTTTGTCACCTTTGTGTAGTCAAAGTATTTTTTTCGTTATCAATAAGCCTAGATAAGAGCAACTCTCCGTTAGCTCTATTGATGTAGGGCAACATTGTCATTAATCTTCAATCCAATTCTAAGACTTTTTAAGGTAGTTATCGAAACGTTGATATTAAATTTGAAAAGAAAAGGGGAGAATATACATATTTCAAGTACACATGTGACATTAAACCACTCAGACATGTTCTCATCTATTTTAACACACCTCTTCACACTCTTGTGCAGGGGGATAAAAGCTTCATACATCATGCCAGTGATTCCCAAATCAGAGATTTTTCGCCAAAACAATATGCTTATTTTAAAAGGCTATGAACGCTAAAAACGTAAATTTCTTTTACGATTTCAATATGGGATGTATGCCATGTTCTTCTGTAGATCTTCCCCCCGCACACCCCCCCCCCCCCCCCCCCCCCCGCTGAATCAGTCTGCTACTCAGGTATAAAGTGTGTAGTTGTACAGTCTTTTATTCCGCACCGAACAGTAGAGTTTATAGCTCGAGTTTGTCAGAAAAACCTCTGCTAATTGATGGGTTATATGTATTCCCAATTGATGACCCGTGTAGAGTTGATGATACTTTTCGACCATGCACTGTTATTATTTCTTTTACTTGAGTAACACATGTTAACAGGTTATGTAAATAAAATACCAATATGGTTGAGTTACGACTAAACTCTTGATGCGTAAGTGTTTATACTGTTGTGTCTTGACTTGTTGTGCTTGTCACGACGTAACCAGTCACATTCACGTAATCGCAACCATTCTTTGTTAGCAGTTCATGAAAAAATAAAACACGATCCCAGAGAATATTTGTTGAAATAAGGGCAAATCCAATGGGGTAAATCCCGTATTCTTAATAAGCAAGTGGATCATGTTGTATCCAAAGCATACTTATATGTATCATTCGGGGGTACATCTTTGAGGGAACAAAATCATATTTGATGTCTTGTGTATGTCTGACTGCCTTTCATCATAATATTGTATAATTAAGTGACATGTTTAAAGATTTTTATCTAAAGAACTTAAAGAAAACAGTTAATATACATTTTCTCTCATTTTCTTTCTTAACAACATAAGACATAAAAACGTACTTTTCACTGAAGTATCACAACCTATATTTTGCAAGAGCATCCATACATGTCCTATTGTTCATGTTTACCCTTTTCATGACAAAATACAATGAAATGTAATGTCGGATTTAAAAATTGAACTGTGAACAATAATGTGTAACATATACAGCTGCAATTTCGGGATCGTCCTGTCACTGGTGCTGAATGTCGATGTTTGGCATTATTAAATATACAGATGGGGTTATATTTGTAAAATTCTGATTTTCTTAAATTTCGATCTTAATCATCCATGTAAACTTTGTAGGAAAACATCAGCACAGTAACGTTGCATCAGCACAAAGGAACACACATGAATAAGATCTAAAGCTGTTGATCACTTATGAAGGAGTTTGAAGAGCAAAATAGAAATCAGTGTTTTCGACATTTTGACCCTTGGTCACTTCAATGACCTGCCAAATTTGTTAAAGCTGTCTGTTAGGTATGACATACGAATATGTCAAAGCAAACTGAATCCTAACTTATGCAGTGAAATTTCATCATTATCGGTTTCGTTTTCACAATGATATGATGTCTCAAAGACGTTACAAATTACATGATATTTGCACTAAAGTACGAAGGTAAGTGAACAAACTTAAGATACTCAGCTGTATTTGTAGTAGTTTAAACAAAATAATTGGTGTCTGGTTAAAGACCCATATTCAAACTGCAAGTATTTTTTACTGTATTTGTGGTATTTAAGCAATTTTTTGCGACCAACCATGAGAAGATTTATTCAACAAAATTCATTCAAAAGGAGACAGTTTACCAAAATGACCAAAACGGATCCTAAATATACGCTTGAAAGCCGTCCTTTGGCGCGCACGACTTTTTTTTTGAGTCGGGCACTAGTTGCCGTTCATGTTGATACCCATCGGACGCAACTGCATTACCTGAGACGCGGTGTAAAACCTACACACGTAATGATGATGTCACCGAAAGCACCTACACACATTATGATGATGTCACCGAAAGCGGGTTCGTTAAAAGCTATGGCTCTTTTGCAGGAGGTACTGTACTTTGGACGCCGAATTAAGTTTTTTATTGTTGATTAAAACATGTAAATATAAAAAGAAAGATTTTTCTACCGAATGATGTATTTAATTTTTAATAGCTAAATTTAATCACGAACCGCATTTAAGTATGACAATGGGGCTTTTATGTTTTATCACAATATCTTTGTTTAAAGTAGGCAGGGGAACGAAATAGAATGTACACTATCATGACCCTTATCAAGTTTAAGATGTTGTCATTATGATACAAAATAGGCACCTTTATTGATTTTTACATAGAATACAATGTATGTCTTCTTTGTTGATGGTCATTTATGGAAAAACACTTTAAAGTAATTTTTGGACAATGATTTAACTCTTACTCTTATCAGTTTGAGAATGTGACATAAAAAAACTCGAAATATTAGTAATTGGAAATCAACCATTTGATTAAGTCAACTGAAGTGTGTACTTTCTGTCGCCTGACAGTATATTTTGATAAATGTTTTCATAATTGATTGCAGGTCAGATTTCATTGCATTGATATAATGAAAAAGTAAATGAAAATGTCCATATATGCCCAAATTACCAGGTAATTGTGTGTTACAGTGATTTTAAGATATAGCATGCCTTCATCATAGGTCATTATAATAATGAAATATTTAAAAAATTAAGATGTAAGCAAAACATTTGTAACAATTAACCTTGATTAGGTTCTTGTTTCATAACGAACGACGTCAGGATAAACACCAGTATGTATTCAAAGAGGAAAATCATGTAAGGTTGTGCACGATGTGACATTTTTAGATTGTGGAAATCATCTTGTAAATAAACCAGGTAAGACATGTTAATCCCTGAGATGTAAATTGTAAGTATCAGTCAACCTCTTATAACACTCTACTACAGAACCGCGGCACCATTGACATTCCGGCAAAATATCCTGAAACACACGGTTTCATTATGTCAACGTACACCATACATCGTGTATCCAGTAAAGGTCTATGATAAATCACCATGGCGTGTTTGTATCAATGTTACTTACTGCTTTTGTGATATAAGCTTAGACGTTTCATCATCTCTGGTTAGTTCTAGCAGTTGATTATCTTAACTTGTAGGCCATGGGTTTAGTTTAATTTTAACGCACTGACCGTTTTTGATTAAATAACGTTTTCATTGGCGTACACATCTGTTTTTTTGTATTGTGTATCTCATTATCATCATTAGTCATTTCAAACAAAACCCGATTTGCACAAACGAACTTTTATAAGTTTATTCAAAGAACATTATTGTATCATGTTTCACAGAACATATTACTATTCTCAATATATATGGTATTATGTTTTGAAAGTTGACACTACAATTATGCTTGTTCACACTGTTGTGTTTCCTGATTGTACACTTTGCTCTTGTCATGTGTCTTCTCCCTGAAACGGAAATTATGAAAATTATTTTCATGAATATTACTACATTCATTCATATCAAAACATAATAAGTGTATCTCTTGTGTCGTGCATAAGTTCATAAGAAGATTAAGAAGACAACAAGTTAAGGTTAAAGGAGGCTCCAGCAATCAATTTGGTCATCTGGAGGATAGAATATCTGATAGTTGGTCAGGAGGTCATGATTTAAACTTTAACTGCTATTATTACTGCTGCTTACCAGATACATGTACTAAAACAATGTCACATATCGCAGTGTGACACATAGAAAACGCAACTTATGATTGAGATCTGGAAAGGGAATTTGAAAGGCTCGATTCCTTATCCATTCAGCAAACGCCTTTTTATTACATTTACTGATAGCAGTCAGTTGAGAAGCGCATCGGACCACGTCAAGATGTAATCTTAGTTCGTTCAGTCAGTACTAAGACTTTAAAACGCTAAGAGTAAAACAACATTTCAAAGTCTTTCTTTGAAATAACTAACAGTAACTTGAGGAGTTGATCACATCTGTGATAATTTTGAAAGTTCAGACAAAGGATGTTATGACTTAAAGGGGTAGTAGCACGTTTTTTTATAATTTTATATTCTGAATTTTTCACTGATAATTAAACGTTAATGCGTAATGTATTATTTTGAAAGTGTCAAAAGTCTCATTAAACAAGCCAATCATTCATAGTCAGGGGACAAAGTATGAAAATTCACATAACATCCATTGGCAGCCATTTTTTTTGAACGCCTTTAATTCATTTTGTGTAAAAAAAAAGGACTCGCATGGCTAAACTAAACATTATATATTTGAATTACTTCTGCTCAATTTAGTTTAAATATATTCTCTTTCAACTGGAACCATTAATTTTCATTTTCCTGACATCACCTTATATTCCTCCTAAATACCTAAATGCCCCTTCAAAGGATGGTATAGACTTTGTAGAGATAATATAAACAACCGCTTAAAAAACGCTTAAAGTTTCCATGATCGAAAATCCTAGATACATCTTCAAAACATTTAAGAAATCGACAGGAATAATTACCCGCTGCAGTTCAAGGAACAGAGATTGGCGAACATGGTGTTGTCAGTTGCACAGACGGGGTTCCAGTCAGCTGTACAAATACACAGATTCTCACACTTCTCAGTCTCACGGTTGTAAAACTTGTCAGTCGCCAACTCCTTCCCTCTGAAATAATGGCAATGTTTTGTCATGACCAGAATCCGTCATGTTCTTTTGCATAACATAACAATAAACTAATATTTATAACAATGAAAACTGAATAGAATGAGCCAACATGCAGTACTGACATTGTGGTTCACTCGTGTGCCCATGTTTTAATCGACAAATTTCTTCTCGAAACAATTGTTACTTTACACACACAGTGGCCAACTCCTCCTTTCTAAATGGCAACGTATTCTTTGTCAAGATTCTGTCATTTTCTAAAAACAACTAGTAAATTCCAACCTTCGACTTAAAACCTCACTTTGGTTCATTCGTCATAACGTTAACCTCGCGACCAGCACGTTAACAATTTCGTTTGGCCACCTTGTTACTTTAAAATCCACGTAATGCATGTCATCACTCAAGGCTTTAGAAAAGCAAAACTGTGCAATATTTGGTCTATTAAAGACAAATTGATTGTTCATATTGTACTTGTTAACGTTATGGCTTGTTTAATTATCTGTATACATATTGGTTTCAAAATTATATCGAAAGTAAATAAACAACTGCTTACTCAACGCACTGCAAGCTACACAGATTTGGATACATGGTGTTGTCAGTCGCACAAACTGGGTTGAAATCCCTCGGACATGCACATGGGACTTCCCCGTGCGCAAGGGCTGAAAGTGAAGTGATGAAAGATTAAACTTATCAGGTAAGGCAATTAGTTATGTTGATGGTTAAATGATGTGTACTCCTCGCTGTTCAATGGTTCAGCCAAAGTGTTATCAATATATATGTAAAGAACAATGAATGTAGATACTGAGAGATTAAAAACACTCTTATTATTATAATGTGGATATTTATATGGCGCATTTTCTATGCTTGTGAGCTACCTACATAATTACCCTGATTATTGTACTTTCACAGCTGCTACTCATGGCTGATAATGATCATATAGGTTTTTTAATCATTGATTCACTTTACCCCATTTATTGGGTTAATGCGATGTGGATAAAGTGCCTTTAGAAGCCAGCATGCTAAAACTACATCACTGGATTCCACATTTAAGTCACAACTTGATCGACTTCCTATTATTCTACGTACTGTACCCGCACTTCGACACCGTCAAGTTACCACCATATATGCATGATCATTTACTAGCTGGTTATCATACGTTACCAAAACAAGAGCCTTAGTCTGCTCCCTGTGATCGCCGTATGTCATTCATATTACTCACACCATCTTAACATTGTTTAGAGAAATATCAATTAAATGAAACGTTTCTTCCTTGGAATAAAGACATGATGTTTTGCACGATTGCATGTGTTTTTGTCAGACTGAAAATAATGAAAGACCACTTCATTCTAAAATACTTAAGAGGGCACTAATACCCCCATCCCCGAATATAAAATCTAAATTGCACAGCAGATCAGATAACACTTTGTAAATAAACCTGTCAAACGCTATATTATTTCAATAGGCTTTAAAAAAAGATTTAAAAAAAAAACATATATAATCTTCCGCATATAGATAACTTAAGGATTTTTAATACAATAATTAATATGCATTCCATTTATTGAGTAAAAGACGCTTTCTTGTAAGATTTCCTAAAATATCACGTTAGGTGTAATTGTTACTTATAATGTACTGCTATAAGCCGATAGGAAGATTTTAGCTAGCAAAAAGGCAGGGCGTGACTGAAAAGGCATGGACAATAACATGCCCCCGGGATACTCTTAATGCTGCGAATAATGTTGATATGAAGAACTTGAACTATTCAGATTCTGAAAGAGTACTCACCAGACACAGCAAGGATAGTCAAAGCAACAGCAACACACTTCATTGTGAATAGGTAAAATCTCTGAACTTTTTCTGAGAGAATGTAGTTAGTGTCTGGTCTTCGATTTGTATAAGCTTATATACCACAACAGGAGACGATATAAATCTTGCACATCATAATATCAAACATTACTGTCACAATTAAATCAATTATGTTCTTGACAGGGGTTATTACCCTTCAAATCGACCTTTATCAATGTACCTGGTGATACATGTAACACATGTTTCACTCACTCACAGATTTATCTAAAGGGCAAGTAACACGTTTTTACATCAACAAACTGATGTTTCGAAAACGAAAGCATATGCTTTCAATTGGAAGACACTGATTTTAAAAAATTAAGAATTGAATGTCAGTTTGTGTGTTTGAACTGGAAAATGAACGATGTCAAAACTACATTCAAACTCGTGTGAATCCAACGAGCTTGCAAGCTCGTACAATTTCGCACCATATATGAAATGGAACAGCAGAGTGTCATAGATCTTGTTTTGACACTTTGAACGAGTAACAAAGCGACAAGGAATTTGACAACTTTTTAATCACAGTGTATTTTAATTTAAATGGTGGATGAGTTGTATATATATATATATATATACGTTGTCCTACGATATGCTAAATGATGCGCACACTATAATAAAATCCCTTCTCAACAGAACAGGAGTTATCTGCCTTATGCATAAAGTCGTGTCATGCTGGCCGCCATTTGCTGATGTATCTTTGTAAGAATATGTGAACATAAGTTAAGTAATATTTTGCTTATAATAAGTTTTCAATGACCATTCTTTCATCTCTTGTATATACATCGTGAGAATAAGGTTGTCTTTGTTACGTCATAGTGCTCTGTATCGATTGTAATGTAAAAATTATCAAGCAAAGCAAGCAATTTTTTTGTTGCGAATTTAAACACTTTTGTTCATAAAAATAACTATATTTCTTGGTAAACTGACATATGATAAAAGTTCCGTCGTTATGATTTATTGAAAAACATTTGATTTGTTGTGGCACGGCGAATTAAAGCAGTTCCGGTAAACGTTCACACGAGTATGAATGATTTTTTTGTGAGCTCATGAGACACAAAGCAAATAAATTGAGATCACAAAACAATGCTCTCCACCAATGTGGAATTATAAAATGTGAATGCAGTTCAAAATTGAAGTACCATGTTACCTGAATCGAATAAAAGGTCTTAACACAAAATGTCCTCCAGTGCTTTTTGCTCTATACTTAATTATTTCTTCTATGACTATGCATTAACGAATTTGCTATGAGAATATTGACCCTCTGAAGATAATACAAATATATCACAGGATGATTGTCTTCTCTTGACAAATACCACGTTTATCTCATCGAGTGAGGTGGAAAACATATATATTCATTAGCTGCGCAGCCTCTTTGTATAATGAATTTAACGTGGCGTATTCAACAACATGATGTCATGTGTGTGTTTTTGCTGAAAAAAAATTTCCGTTGACGTCAAATCATAGTTGGTATCGGACACCAGTTTTCACGCGTTCAATTGTTTTTAATGTTTCGGTAAAGATTGTACTCAAACACCATGAGTTTTTGTCACTCTTTGTGGATGCATGGGCGACTCCACGTAGTTCGATTCACATCCTATGCTCTATTTTGAAATATGTTTTTTGATATAATTAATTTTTATTATTTTATGCAAATCCATAGAGCATAAGATTGACGTCACTAGCTTTCGCTGCGTTTGACAAGAGTCGTGAGTTTTGACGTTGCTGTTTGACGTCATGTTTGATAACGTCATTCACCTATGATGAAAGAGGAGTTCTGCCACCTTTGAATATTACATTTTCGGCAAAGAAAACATAACAACGGCTAGATTTCCTTTTTAAAATGATGGAATGGCGTTGAAATATAAAATCAAGATTGTTCAACTAGAAATGAAAATTACTAAACTGAAATCGAAGATCTAAGCTTATCCTGATTAGATGTAAAAAAGTTCCATCAACCAATCAAAAGGCTAGTTATTTTTTAGAAAAAAATGTAATTCAAATGACCATTTTGTAAACCTAAATAACCAGCATATCCTTGGCTGCTTAGGCAAGAAAAGATCTCACGTAACGTTGACACCAGATAAACAGATGGAAAGCCATAACCATGCTTACAATATTAGTGGATTTAATCAATAGTCTTAAATTCTAAAATTATTTTCAGCATTCAATACATTGGTTTTGTCCCAAAGACATATAATTTTCTGGCATTGTCAAATGTAGGCTCTTTGACAAAGATTGACTCGATATCTCAAACGAATTTCAATTGAAAAAATATATTTTTTACATATATTATTTATTACGAATAACATACCCAATTAATATGACTTAAAAACTATTGAATATTAACAATTATTTTTCTACTTACAGTGACATGTTGTGTACCATGCATTTCTATGAGTAGTCGCTCACTCATTATCTTAATAACTATAATGATATTTAAGAATATTCGTAGTTTGGAATGCACGAATATTTTTAATGAGTAAAATTCATAACTAGTATTTATTCAAAACAGAAATATTATCTGCAGAGGCCTTTGAAAGGAATTACGGACCTTAATTTCAAGGCAAAAAAATAATTCAAAGAAATTTTACTATTTTGCATTTGTTTTGCAATATATTTCAAGAAAAATAAATGAAATTACGAAAAGTAAGGTAGTTATTTAGATACTTCCATCTGCCACATTCAAAATATATGGAAATATCTTTAATTTTAATTTCTATCTCAAGGTCTGTCCGTAGTGATTTTGTTTCTGAAGCATAGCTTTAAAACTGGGAGACCTACCTCAAAGAAACAATCTTTGTGGATTAACCAGCATGCGTAGATGTACCATTTTTTATTATAAACCTCTTGGAATTAATCTGTGGGTATATGTCATCTTTTGATCACTCTTGTTTATATTTTGTCTGGTATTAAGACTGTCTTAGCAATGCCTAAGACGTGACATACTATGCTAAATAACAAAACAATCGTCATCAAATAAAATAGAATATATTTGAATCCATGAGTGATATGTACGATTGAAACATAAACTGAATTCCAAAAGAAACTTTACACTTTTAAACTGAAATTTTGAAAACAATGTTATATCGATATTATTAGTGAAGTCATCAACAACAAAGTTGAAACCCTAACTGTTATGTTTGAAACTTTTAATTGAGCAATATTCATGCAATTTTGCAAAAATGGCAAAAATGTCGTAATCACGTGACCTTTCCACCGGACCTTAGTCAAAAAGGTTTAATAAATGTCCACAGGGAATGTTTGTCACCCTGTTTGTGAAAAAAACACCTTAAAACCGGTTAACGGCATAGCAAAAATATCGCGAATCCCTATTGAAAATCAACAAAACTGTTAAAAAACTACCCTTGTTACAAGAATCGATAGTGTTCCTTCATTTCTTATGATAACTTCATCCAGCTATACAGAGAGGTTGTGAGGATTGCTGACAACACTGAAACATCGAAAAAGAGTTGTTTTTTCACTGCATGAGGACCGATATCTCTAACGTTAGACCATCGATAACGTTGTATCTTAGTGACATGCCATTATGTTTTCGTGCACTATATGAACTTGAACAGTTGTAATCAGAGCTCACCGACTGTTCAATTGATAGCCATTGGTCACTAATCATCGTAGCCATAACGTCAGTTTTGGCATGCCATAATAAGATTTAACTGCGATTGTTGAGCTCCCAAGGCTGGTTGCAATTTGTACGACTCAAAGATGTGTCAATCTGACAAGTAGTGCTTTATCCACACATTGCCAGTGATAAAAAAACTTGGATGCAAATTTAATGTGAATGTTGAAACTGAAAACAAGTGACGTAATTCAAACTTTGGCCCTTTTCGTTACACACGGCAGATTTTGACGTGATAACACTCGGGCTGCTCAACCTAGCACAAAAGTTGCACATTTTATTACCTTTACCAAATTATTGCGAAAAAAAATTTTCAATGAACGCCTGAACAATCAAAATTTTGACCCCTGTCTACTTTAAATTTATTAATTGCTAAATCGGGTTTTCCCCTTTCAATTTTGATTAGCTGGTTGTTTACTGAAATGGTTGATCGATAAAAATTACTTTGTTTTAAAGTTCTATCGTTTTTCTTTCTTTAATCTTTTGGACGTCAGTTTAGTTACAACACATGTTGGGAAGCCACTGACTGTGAAATTTGACAAGAATATCTCTTTAGTTTTCTGAAAACATGCAATTAGACCAATACAAGATGAAAGACTCAAAATGGTTTTAATTTCTTGCTTCCTTATGAAGCGTATTTAATATTGTAAACACTTTATTAATGAAATTTCGTCAAATAACTGTAAATTAACATAAGTGCCAAACATTCTGGTATTAAATTGATCGAAAACGGGATCTCCCCGTACCAGCGTACTTAATATCTGAGATGTGTCTATAAAACGTATGCCTATAACAGGCATCAAAATCAAAATCTACATTTTCATTTTTCAGTCGTATTTTGTTTTTGATTGTTGGAAATGCCGTAACGTTTCTTTGGTTCCTCAGTCAAGATATCAAGGTTTGTTCCAAGAAAGGCAATGTTATTTTGTTGTTCATCATACATGTTTGGCTGAAAGTTAACGGCTTTCAACAGATTGAAGTGTACATAATTTCAATCTGAACGTATTTGGGTATATGTGTCAGATTTTAGATAAATAACTTACTTATAGAACCAAAACCCCATTTACTGTTGTTTAGGCTCTGTAACTCCGATGTTTTACTATTTTAAAAATATTGCAATTCACTACTGTTTGAATATTGGGTCTTTAGGACAAGTACAAGTGCATGCTGTAATTTTAAAATGTTTGTTCGAATTAATAACTACATGACAATAGTGTTGAGGTCAACTCAAAAGCAACCAATATTGACCTGTAAACAACTGTTAACTTTGGGTTGCTTTATTTATTCCCATGTGTAGATATGTACCGTGCAATCTAGGAATGATCACAATCTGCAGAATGTTCGAACAATCTAGGAATATTTTTCATTCTTAGATTGTTTAAACAATATGCAGATTGTGAAACCTGCACAATCTGGGAATAATCACAATCTAAGAATGATTTGTGTCAAAATGACTAAGTAGCGTAGTCCATTCCCAGATTGTGAAGGGCTATGAGAGGTAATCTATCTTCATTTTATGGAGTATAGAGATCGATTCCTAGATTGTGAGGTGCTCTTAGCTGGTCTTGGTGTTCAACTGACGGAGCATTGTAGTCCATTCCCAGATTGTCAAGGGCTTTTTACACGACTAAAAGTCTTAATGAACAACTTTGAGATTCTTACGGGCTTTTATGCGACTTTGAGTCCTACTGATCGACTTTGAGAGACGATTCCCAGATTGTGAGAGGGTTAGCACTCGTCTTTGAAACATAATCACTGTGTATAACCGTACACCGGAACTAGCGAGGTGTACGGTGGAGAAATGTTGCTAGCGAGGAGCGTGATCGCAAACGGGATCACTTAAAAAGCAATCATCGCCGTTTCATCAACTTATTCTATGTTATTATCATGTCAATAGCTTTCCGAGACATAACTATTTAATGTCATATCCTGTTCATAGTCAGAGATAGAAAATATGTTACTAACAACAGCATTACTCGCAACTGTCATTGTTACTGTCCCTTGGATTTACTAAGTATGTGTGCTAAAATTACCACATGATGTTGATTATTTGAAAGTTATGAAGTAAAATATTACTTAACTTTCGATTTCGGCTCCTCGCTAGCAACATTTCTCCGCCGTACACCTCGCTAGTTCCGGTGTACGGTTATACACAGTGATAATGAATAACTAATAGGAACGATTCCCATACCCTTACCAAGTTTAAGATGTTGTCAATATAATAAAAAATAAGCACCTTTATTGATTTTTACAAAGAGAATGTCTTCTTTCTTGATGGTCATTAATGGGAAAGTTTAAAACACTTTAAAGTAATTTTTTAACAATGCCTTAACTCTTACTCTTATCAGTTTGAGAATGTGACAAAAAAAACCTCTATATATATAATAATTGGAAATCGAACATTTGATTAAGTCAACTGAAGTGTGTACTTTCTGTCGCCTGACAGTACATTTTGAGAAATGTTTTCATAATTGATTGCAGGTCAATGAGCAAGAATGATGCGTTTTCATTGCATTGATGTAAATGCAAATGTCCACATATGCCCTAATTACCAGGTACACGTAAATGTGTGTTACAGTGATTTTAAGATATAGCTTGCCTTCATCATAGGTCATTATGATATGAAAATATTTAAAATTTAAGATGTAAACAAAAAGTAACAGTTAACATTGTTTATGGTTTTGTTTCATAACAAACGACGTCACAATAAACACCAGTATGTATTCAAAGAGAAAAATCATGTGAAGTTGTGCACGATGTGACATTTTCAGATTGTTGAAATCATCTTGTAAATAAACCAGGCAAGACATGTTAATCCTTTAAATGTAAATTGTAAGTATCATTCTTTCTCTTATAACACTCTACTACAGAACCGCGGAACCATTGAAATTTCCGGCAAAATATCCTGAAACACACGGTTTCATTATATCTACGTACTCCATACGCCGTGTATCCAGTAAAGGTCCAAGTAAGTCACCATGGCGTTTTTTTATCAATGTTATTTACTGCTTTTATGATATAAGCTTAGACGTTTCATCATCTCTGGTTAGTTCTCGCAGTTACTTATCTTAATTAAGGCCATGGGGCTAGTTTAATTTTAACACATAACGTCTTCTATAAGCACTTGCTGTTTTTCATTAAATAACGTTTTCACTGGCGTACACATCTGGTTTTTTTGTATTGTGTATCTCATCATCAATAGTCATTTCAAACAAAACCCGAACACAAACGAACTTTTATAAGTTTATTCAAAGAGCATAATTGCATAATTTTCACAGAACACAATTCAATACTCAATGGATATGGTATTATGTTTTGAAAGTTGACACTACAATTATGCTTGTTCACACTGTTGTGTTTCCTGATTGTACATTTTGCTCTTGTCATGTGTCTTCTCCCTGAAACGGAAATTATGAAAATTATTTGCCATGAATATTACGACATATATTTATATCAAAACATAATAAATGTATCTCGTGCATAAGTTCATAAGAATACTAAGAAGACAACGAGTTAAGGTTAAGGGGCTTCAGCAGGGAGCATTATTATGACACTTCAATTTGGTCATCAGGAGGATAGAATATCTGATAGCTGGTCAACAGGTCAAGAGGTCATGATTTAAACTATAACTGCTATTATTACTGCTGCTTACCAGATACATGTACTTAAACGTCACATATCGCAGTGTGACACATAGAAAACGCAACTTATGATTGAGATCTGGAAAGGGAATTTGAAAGGCTTGATTCCTTATCTAGTCAGCAAACGCCTTTCTATTACATTTACTGATAGCGGTCAGTTGGGAAGCGCATCGGACCACGCCAAGATGTACTCTTAGTTTGTTCAGTCAGTACTAAGAATTTGAAACGCTAAAAGTAAAACAAAATTTTCAAAGTCTTTCTTTGAAATAACTAACAGTAACTTGAGGAGTTTTCAACTGATCACATCTGTGATAATTTTGAAAGTTCAGACAAAGGATGTTATGACTTAAAGGGGTAGTAGCACGTTTTTTTATAATTTTATATTCTGAATTTTTCACTGATAATTAAACGTTAATGCGTAATGTATTATTTTGAAAGTGTCAAAAATCTCATTAAACAAGCCAATCATTCATAGTCAGGGGACAAAGTATGAAGATTCACATAACATCCATTGGCAGCCATTTTTTTTGAATGCCTTTAATTCATTTTGTGTAAAAAAAGAGACTCGCATGGCTAAACTTAACATTATATATTTGAATTACTTCTGCTCAATTTAGTTTAAATATATTCTCTTTCAACTGGAACCATTAATTTTCATTTTCCTGACATCACCTTATATTCCCCCTAAATACGTGCTACTGCCCCTTCAAAGGATGGTATAGACTTTGTAGAGATAATATAAACAACCGCTTAAAAAACGCTTAAAGTTTCCATGATCGAAAATCCTAGATACATCTTCAAAACATTTAAGAAATCGACAGGAATAATTACCCGCTGCAGTTCAAGGAACAGAGATTGGCGAACATGGTGTTGTCAGTTGCACAGACGGGGTTCCAGTCCGCTGTACATATACACAGATTCTCACACTTCTCAGTCTCACGGTTGTAAAACTTGTCGGTGGCCAACTCCTTCCCTCTGAAATAATGGCAATGTTTTGTCATGACCAGAATCCGTCATGTTCTTTTGCATAACATAACAATAAACTAATATTTATAACAATGAAAACTGAATAGAATGAGACAACATTTAGTACTGACATTGTGGTTCACTCGTGTGCCCATGTGTGCCCATGTTTTAATCGACAACTTTCTTTACACACACAGTGGCCAACTCCTCCTTTCTAAATGGCAACGTATTCTTTGTCAAGATTCTGTCATTTTCTAAAAACAACTAGTAAATTCCAACCTTTGACTTAAAACCTCACTTTGGTTCATTCGTCATAACGTTAACCTCGCGACCAGCACGTTAACAATTTCGTTTGGCCACCTTGTTACTTTAAAATCCACGTAATGCATGTCATCATTCAAGGCTTTAGAAAAGCAAAACTGTGCAATATTTGGTCTTTTAAAGACAAATTGATTGTTCATATTGTACTTGTTAACGTTATGGCTTGTTCAATTATCTATATACATATTGGTTTCAAAATTATATCGAAAGTAAATAAACAACTGCTTACTCAACGCACTGCAAGCTACACAGATTTGGATATATGGTGTTGTCAGTCGCACAAACTGGGTTGAAATCCCTCGGACATGCACATGGGACTTCCCCGTGCGCAAGGGCTGAAAGTGAAGTGATGAAAGATTAAACTTATCAGGTAAGGCAATTAGTTATGTTGGTGGTTAAAAGATGTGTACTCCTCACTGTTCAATGGTTCAGCCAAAGTGTTATCAATATATATGTAAAGAACAATGAATGTAGATACTGAGAGATTAAAAACGCTCCTATTATTATAATGTGGATATTTATATGGCGCATTTTCTATGCTTGTGAGCTACCTACATAATTACCCTGATTATTGTACTTTCACAGCTGCTACTCATGGCTGATAATGATCATATAAGTTTTTTAATCATTGATTCACTTTACCCCATTTATTGGGTTAATGCGATGTGGATAACGTGCCTTTAGAAGCCAGCATGCTAAAACTACATCACTGGATTCCACATTTAAGTCACAACTTGATCGACTTCCTATTATTCTACGTACTGTTCCCGCACTTCGACGCCGTCAAGTTACCACCATATATGCATGATCATTTACTAGCTGGTTATCATACGTTACCAAAACAAGAGCCTTAGTCTGCTCCCTGTGATCGCCGTATGTCATTCATATTACTCACACCATCTTAACATTGTTTAGAGAAATATCAATTAAATGAAACGTTTCTTCCTTGGAATAAAGACATGATGTTTTGCACGATTGCATGTGTTTTTGTCAGACTGAAAATAATGAAAGACCACTTCATTCTAAAATACTTAAGAGGGCACTAATACCCCCATCCCCGAATATAAAATCTAAATTGCACAGCAGATCAGATAACACTTTGTAAATAAACCTGTCAAACGCTATATTATTTCAATAGGCTTTAAAAAAAGATTATAGAAAAAAACATATATAATCTTCCGCATATAGATAACTTAAGGATTTCTAATACCAGCGGTATCTGCCAATTTAGACAGATAGACACATTACAAAATATCTTTATTAAGACGTGCCTTATTGTCAGCAGAGCTGTCTTATTGAAATAAAAGATGAATCAATATTTTAATTAATATGCATTCCATTTATTGAGTAAAAGACGCTTTCTTGCAAGATTTCCTAAAATATCACGTTAGGTGTAATTGTTACTTATAATGTACTGCTATAAGCCGATAGGAAGATTTTAGCTAGCAAAAAGGCAGGGCGTGACTGAAAAGGCATGGACAATAACATGCCCCCGGGATACCCTTAATGCTGCGAATAATGTTGATATGAAGAACTTGAACTATTCAGATTCTGAAAGAGTACTCACCAGAAACAGCAAGGATAGTCAAAGCAACAGCAACACACTTCATTGTGAATAGGTAAAATCTCTGAACTTTTTCTGAGAGAATGCAGTTAGTGTCTGGTCTTCGATTTGTATAAGCTTATATACCACAACAGGAGACGATATAAATCTTGCACATCATAATATCAAACATTACTGTCACAATTAAATCAATTATGTTCTTGACAGGGGTTATTACCCTTCAAATCGACCTTTATCAATGTAGCTGGTGATACATGTAACACATGTTTCACTCACTTACAGATTTATCTAAAGGGCAAGTAACACGTTTTTACATCAACAAACTGATGTTTCGAAAACGAAAACATATGCTTTCAATTGGAAGACACTGATTTTTTAAAATTAAGAATTGAATGTCAGTTTGTGTGTTTGAAATGGAAAATGAACGATGTCAAAGCTACATTCAAACTCGTGTGAATCCAACGAGCTTGCAAGCTCGTACAATTTCGCACCATATATGAAATGGAACAGTAGAGTGTCATAGATCTTGTAACAAAGCGACAAGGAATTTGACCATTTTTAATCACAGTGTATTTTAATCTAAATGGTGGATGAGTTGTATATATATATATATATATATACGTTGTCCTACGATATGCTAAATGATGCGCACACTATAATAAAATCCCTTCTCAACAGAACAGGAGTTATCTGCCTTATGCATAACGTCGTGTCATGCTGGCCGCCATTTGCTGATGTATCTTTGTAAGAATATGTGAACATAAGTTAAGTAATATTATGCTTATGATAAGTTTTCAATGACCATTCTTTCATCTCTTGTATATACATCATGAGAATAAGGTTGTCTTTGTTACGTCAAAGTGCTCGGTATCGATTGTAATGTAAAAATTATCAAGCAAAGCAAGCAATTTTTTTTTTGCGAATTTAAACACTTTTGTTCATAAAAATAACTATATTTCTTGGTAAACTGACATATGATAAAAGTTCCGTCGTTATAATTTATTGAAAAACATTTGATTTGTTGTGGCACGGCGAATTAAAGCAGTTCCGGTAAACGTTCACACGAGTATGAATGATTTTTTTGTGAGCTCATGAGACACAAAGCAAATAAATTGAGATCACAAAACAATGCTCTCCACCAATGTGGAATTATAAAATGTGAAATTTTCAAAGAATGCAGTTCAAAATTGAAGTACCATGTTACCTGAATCGAATAAAAGGTCTTAACACAAAAATGTCCTCCAGTGCTTTTTGCTCTATACTTAATTATTTCTTCTATGACTATGCATTAACGAATTTGCTATGAGAATATTGACCCTCTGAAGCTAATAAAAATATATCACAGGATGATTGTCTTCTCTTGACAAATACCACGTTTATCTCATCGAGTGAGGTGGAAAAAATATATATTCATTAGCTGCGCAGCCCCTTTGTATAATGAATTTAACGTGGCGTATTCAACAAAATGATGTCATGTGTGTGTCTTTGCTGAAAAAAAATTTCTGTTGACGTCAAATCATAGTTGGTATCGGACACCAGATTTCACGCGTTCAATTGTTTTTAATGTTTCGGTAAAGATTGTACTCAATTACCATGAGTTTTTGTCACTCTTTGTGGATGCATGGGCGACTCCACGTAGTTCGATTCACATCCTATGCTCTATTTTGAAATATGTTTTTTGATATAATAAATCTTTATTATTTTATGCAAATCCATAGAGCATAAGATTGACGTCACTAGCTTTCGCTGCGTTTGACAAGAGTCGTGAGTTTTGACGTTGCTTTTTGACGTCATGTTTGATAACGTCATTCACCTACAGTAGTGTGCATAAGTAAGTGGTCGAAAAACGCGTTTCTCACGCGTAGCTCACGCGTTGGTCACGAGTGGGCAACGCGTGAGCAACGGGTCGCCCCGCGTCAGCCACCCGTTGCTCACGCGTGGCTGACGGGTGGCCAACGCGTGTCATACATGGCTGGATAATCGAGGTTGTAGAAGTGCCAAAAGCGTTCATAAAATCATGTTTACCGATTTTTTTTACTTTATGTCATATGACAAAAGTTGAAAATGAATTTTAAACATATTTTTTTCTTTGTAAATTACACTTATTCAGGATTACATATTCCACATGGTTGATACTTAATCCCGATTCTATTCATATCCTCAAGACAATCTATAATGGAAATGCTAGCATAAAGAGGTTTGAAGTTTATTTACGTTACATATATATTTCATTACGTTTTCATATACGTTAATATATTACGTAATTAAATGGATTTAATTTCAACCCAACACTTTTTCATTGGCCAACAAGCTCCAAGCTGCTCATTGATTAGTCGCTGCAATATAACTTGCATGAGTAGATATATACAAAATAGTCATTGCATCAAATATCTGTTTCTAAGCAACAGAGTTTTACTTTCTGGTATATTTGACAGTCACTTATGGAGCTATTGAAGAAATGTATAATATATATACATGTTAAGATATTTTTAAGGGAATAACATAACTGCATCAGATTCATTCATTCCTCTTTTATGCATTACATTTGTTATGCATGACATGTACGTTAAAGGCACACTCTGTGAGTTGTTTGAAGTCACATAAACCAAAACATTATCAATAGTATTACTCTATCGGGAAGTGTAGACTGCTGTATGAAAGAACCATTAAGGGCTAAAGTATAGTAGCAGTATGAAGGCTCAAAGTCGTGACTATGATCGAAAACCGGACAAAACAACATTTCCTGAAAACTACAAGGCTTTGTAAAGAGCTAATGTTTTAAAGATTAAGCATATAACATAATTCACACTTTGAGTTGAAGAGGAAAGTAATGGCCAAGCATGTTATTTCCTATGTTTCAAGTGACCAAGTGAGAAGATTAATTAGTAGTGCATACTATGCATCAATGTTTTTTTGTTCAACGTATTAACCCTGGAGGATTAACATAAAATTCTTATTGCTGTAGAGTTTCATGGAGATCAAACAGTTATTCATATTTGCTGTATAAAGAGGTTATTTGTGCCGAGAGTCGTATAGATATTTAAGAGACACAGAGTATGTTGATAGGATCACATATGTCAAATTTTGAAATCGATGGTATTACATCGGTAGCCAGTAACTGTTACTGAAAATAACAAGTTAAAGGTCAATCAGTACATTAGAGCGAAAATACGGCCATTCAAAGTCGGGTTTTTGATCGAAAACAGGACAATGTGGCTCGAGTTCGCCAAACGTAATTTTGAAACCTTGTCATAAGCTGGCAGGAAGATATATTCGATTCGATAGTGTTTATTAGGTATTTTAACGAATAAGTAGATTAATTGGATGCATAATTTCGAATATTAAACGTATTTGAGATGTGTTCTTGATTTTTTCATGAAATCAAGCACTTTAGAAATATTATGCATAAATGGATATATTTACAAATCCAGTAATGAAATATGAACTTCAATCAACATATCATATATTTTGTAGCTTATCAAAACCAAATGAAATTTCAAAAACGATACCCTGTGTCACTTTAAGATATTCCGTATTGCTCTTGCACAGTAAGCTGCAGCTCACATCAATTGAAAATTGAAACTGATATATATACTTTTTAATAAGCCAAGATGATTTTATTAAAGTTTCATATGTTTTTCTTGTAATATATTCTGCATATGAACACCCTCGTATATCATGTAATCCTATTACACATATCCTTCGTAGTATAATTAGAATATATTGAGGTCTGTGGAGCTGATTATGATTGTGGTTTGTCATATATTTGGTATCATCAAAATTACGTTAATAACAATTGGCTCCTCTGTAAAGTTGAACAAATCTTTACTGATCAATTTATAACACAATGGCAATATGAAAGACGTTATCATCTAAAGGAAAAATATATGATTGATCGGTGTTTGGTCCTGAAGATCATATTTTGCTACCAACAAAGGTTTCACAACCTATTTTGAAATTTAGAACAAGTATGTTTTGAATGTACTTCTTTATTAGAAAATAGAAACAAACTATTACCAAGGGACTTAATTATTTATAGCTTTATAGCCTATTTACAGAAAGACATTGTACAACTGTTGACAAGCTAAGTAAGCTATAAAATGTATCTTTGAGCAACTACAAAAATGTCAATAATAATTCTGCGTCGTTGTTACATTATATTGTATTATTAATATTAAATATGTACAATGTTCTATTATGAGTAGTTTAAGTGAATAAAGAACTTGAACTGGACTGTATTAACTCAGGACCGTCGATAAGGGCGATTCTTCTCACGAGAGTCAAATAGCAACTTCTCACAGCGATAGCCACATATATGCGTCGCTTCTGTTTGTATTGAAATAAAGTCATTTTATACATACTTTGGCAACTATCAACATGAATGTATATATTCTATGTATGATTTGTCATTTAGTGTTATTAACAGACAGTAATTAAAGTGCTTTGATAGGAATGAATGGTCGATTTTTGAGCATGATACTCCGTTTGGTGATTAAACAAATCTTTAAGATAATGGGTTGTTAGAAGTTAACGCATGTCTGGTATAACATACACCTAGCTCATATTTAACAAGATGCTCATGTCACTTAACAGTTATGTCCTGTTACTTTCGAATCAGTGATGTAGCTATCAAAACATCATCAAATGAATTCTGTCTCTTTTTACCAATCATCAAGATAAGCCGAATCTAGATTTTGAAGTTTGAATCCCCACGTAAATAAACATTCAATCAGACTCCTGAAATCATTATCAAATAGATTGACCTTGAAATAACACTCTCTCGGGATGCAGACAGACAGACAGATAGTTTATTTATGTCTCACCTCAACATAGTACAAATATATAATATACATTCATTAGAATACAAAATAAATATATTATGCACATGTACATGTACATATATGCTTTCGATTGAAGCGTAGCAGTTGTAGAACAAACGCGTGCAAATGCTTTCATTGGACAATATTCTTCATGTACAGAACAGAACAGAATTGCATTCTCATGAATCATACAAATTGATATAGAGAATATACAACATGAGTCCTAACTTTCTTCAATACCTTTTGAAACACTGGCTATTCCATGTCCCTTGCTTGCGTTTTTTAATAATATTTGCATTTTTTGCACAATATCCTCTTTGCATGTGTTCTTCGTGTCATGTGAAGTTTGAATGCTATTGAAACTATTGCATTCTAAAATGATTATTCAAAGTAGAGATTTTGTAAGGACGTAAAACATTATAAGCATGGTTAATGTTTAAGTAGCCTATGTAATAACGTCTACATAAATGACATATTCACTGTTCAGTTTTAAATAGGGTTGATTTACTTGATAAAACAATGTTTGTGTGTTTAATCCCATAACATTTCAACTGGCCAGAGAGAGTTACATTTTGTTTTTTACGTTTTGTTTAAAGCCTCATACCATTTGGGAACTGACAGTACTAATACAAAATACATATTTTACATATTCAGAATAAACTCAAACTCAAACTCTTTATTCTCTGAAAACCGCCAACGGCGGTACATGAGATTAACATATATACATTTACATATAAACAAGACAGCAGGTTTGAGTTTGAGACAATGGCGCGCTTCAATCAGCCATTCAGAATAAACACAGGGCTAAAATGATATAGATTTAACTACAATAAGTCAATCTTAATTAAGCTGTGAAGTTTCGGGACTCGCTAACCAGACCCTCACGTGTGTACAGATTTAAGACAGACAGACAGACAGATATTATATTAAAGTCTCACCTCTTTAAAAATACAGAAGTATATAAAAACAAAATAAAACATAGTTAAGAGCCACCCGTATAGGGTTATGAGAGACTATATATATAGTATATAAGATAAGAGTAATTACATGATAAGATCAACTTTTTTGGCTTAAAACTAATTTCCGTCTATCTAAAATTAACCTGCAGGTTTTGGCAACAATGTAAACGATCTCTGGGCAGGACATGATGAATTTAAATTTGTCAATATCATTAAAATACATAAAACCAGGACATATTTCATCACATTTCGATAAAAGTCCTTGCCTTAGGTCCGTATAACAGGGACAATAAAATATAACATGACATTCGTCTTCAACAGCGTTAAAACAATTATAACAAACTCTTTCATTTAAAGGTACAGATTTAAGATATATTTACTTGTGAATGTTTATTCAGACGTCAATATACTATAGCTGAACAAGTCACCTTTAATTAACAACATCAATGGTGCACGTTACTCGATGATGGCTCTGTTCTCTGTTTATATCCTTATTCACACCTGTTTCCCGACTGATCTCTATGAAACAATAAAACAATCAGATTCTGATTGGAACTTATGGTAAAGGCTAGACTAGCTTCCTTTCATCCAGTCTCGGGAGATGAGGGGTACTGTGAGATAATTAGCGTCACTCGAGCGGGCAGTTACGTTGACAAGGGGCGTTGAGCCGTGAAGCATGTCGAGGGGTTCATGGGTTAGAAACTTGGCTACGGATGTGTATCATGCTAATAAGCTCAGAAGTAGCCTCTTGATTACTGTATAATCAATTGTGTCATAGACCGGTGGCCTAAATACACCTGATTATAGTTAATGAGATAGAGATTGTACCATAAATTGCTATTTTAAGTCCGACCGATTCTTGACATACCCTAATTAAATGTATATTCGCAAATCCATCAGAAACGTAATTGATTACATATCCTGCCTTTATACTTCAATAATCCTGAGATATCTTCGATACACAGACAACTTACACTGAAAATGGAGGGTATAACAACAAGTGAAAAAAAATCGACATTTATTGTTTATGTCATTCTTCAAAGGGCAACCTCACAATGCGTTAAGATAACCATAATGAATTTAATCTACAAGTCCTTGGGGTGGGTACACAGATAATATATTTTCGACGAATTTATTATATAAATCCTAACTATAGTTAGAAACTATTGTTACTACGAACCCCTTCATAATGAGATATTTCGAAATAGGAAATGAACAATTCAATTACATCTTTAAAACTTGACTATCAATATATCTATTATGTATACTAGTGTACCATACACATCTAATATGTCATGAATGTTATGTGTAATCTTCCATGTACCACGGTAAGTGGTTGTTCTTAAATAAAGTAGATTGGTTGTATAACTGTTTTGCTATCCCCCCCCCCCCCCCGATGCCATATATACTCTAATAACAACCCAATCACCATTGTTTAAACATTCTCTCAATTTATGTTCAGCTGCGTATCTTAAGTTTGTTCGCTTGTGCATCTTAGTGCACATTTCATGTAATTTGGACTTCGTTTGGACATCCACATAATAACTCGATTGGCACTTACAAAGAGGATCAGCAACTGGATCGTCTTGCCACCATATTTGGCATGGTAAAATAGACAGATGGGGTAATATTAGTATAATTCAGATTTTCTTTAATTTCGATTACAATAATCCCTTTAAACAATAAGCACAATTACATTGCTTTAGTGCAAAGGATAAAATATTACTTAGATCAAAAGCTGACGATAACCTATGAAGGATGTTTGTAGAGAAAAATTAAAATAACAGTGTTTTCGAAATGTTGATCCCTGGTCACTTTATGAATGTAATTTTGTTACGGTTATCTGTCAGGCATGGCATACGAATATGTTAACGCAAACTGCATATCCTATGTACTTCAATTTCAACATCATCCGTTTCGCTTTTGCAATGCTAGGATGCATCAAAGACATTCAAAATTACAAATCAATCAATATTTTATTTCCGTCTCACGTGTACATGCTTATATTTATATTCAAAAGAGTATAAACAATATTGATAATTTAAAATGTACACAACCAATCTTCCAGCGATTAATGAGAGATACGTGATATTTACTCTAGAATACGAAGGTCAATGAACAAACGTAAAGTACGCAGCTGTATTTATAATCACCTACAAATCATTCCTTGTATCAGGCTTGATAAATGTCTAAAACGTCGCATGCCCTACAAAAATCCAAAAGAACTCTTTCTTATTCATCTAAACAACTTCTGAATGCACCTTAAAGAAGTCAATCCAAATGCATCTCGGTATGAGCATAATCTGTCAGTTAGACCTGTGATGATTGGAGACAGATAGACAGAGGGCGGCTGCTTTGATCAATTCGTCGCCACGCTCCGGCGAGCAATGGCCACTGAGCAGGTATACAACAATACTCCCTTGTTCACTAATTTGGATAAACAATGATGACGTATTTAGGGTAGTGTGGTCATTTTAGCATTCTTATTTGCTCTAAAAAGGCGACGATTGCGCTAAAGATTGAAAGTTATTTGCAGACAGACAGACAGACAGATAGTTTATTAAAGTCTCACCTCATTACATCATTAAAATATATACACAAAATTTACACATAAATAGTGACAATAAAATATGTAATGAGCCACTCTTATAAGAGTTACGGGAGACATAAAAGCAAATAAATTCTAAGAACAGTGCGGTATAAAGATATAAGAATATAACAATTGCTAAAAGTGCGGTAAAAAATGAAAAAGGTTGATATAAGTTCTTGCAACCTAAAGGTTTAAGCTAAACTAAATGTATTAATACATAAAATTAATAAATAAAGTTATTGCACATATAAATAATTCTTTCTCGCAACGAGAATAAAATAGCAGGTCTTGGCAGATAAATAACATAAAACGGGGGTGGACAGTATATTTGCATGGTTGAACTCATGCATGCATGAAAATGACATCCAGATACACGCATAGTGAGAGAGAGAGAAAGAGAGCGAGAGAAAGAGAATGAATTGAATGTTTATTTAAGTGTCACGTACTTTACAGAAGAAGATACAATAACGAAAAACATATACAGATTGCAAAAAGTACGCCGCCATATGGCCTATGAGACACTTTAGTCGTTAAATATCACATCACATTTTATAATAAACACTGAGCGTCGTACGTGAAATATTACACACTACATTCTTGACGTAACTGTGCAAAGTGACAGTTTAGGTTTCGAAATATTAACAATAAATGAAATATTTTTTGTTTCAACTTATATGGAAAAAAATACATAAAGAGTATTCTCTCCAAAAAAGTTATCAACAAAACAGACAAGGCAAGGTAAGACTTGTATTTAATATACATTGTATATGTATAAATGTATGAAATCCCGTAGAGCATGAAGGAAGATGTGCCTTTTGGGTAGTGTCAGAACAAATTTCATAAATATTTTTAAACATTTAAAGGGGCAGAAGTACAAAGTCAAAGTATAAAACCTAAATGAAGCAGTAATAAATCCAATATTTAATCTTATGTTCAGCCATGCGATTCCTTTTTCTTATAAAAATGAATTAAAGGTGTTCACATAAAAATGGTCGCCAATGGACTTTATGTGAATCTTCATAATTTGTTCTCTGACTATGAATCATTGGTTTGTTTAATGCGATTTTTACACTATCAAAATAATACATAAGCATGAAGGTACAATTATCAATGACAACTTGAAGATATAAAATTTTCTAAAATGTGCTACTTCCCCTCTAAAATGAAATAATAAATATTTGCAACACCTCACGCCTATCGATAGAAAAAACTGTAGGGTAAAGAAATATCCAGCACACGCTTGTGAATGAATGAATGAACGAACACATAAATTAGAAGCTTGTCCCTCAAGCAGTGCCTCTTGCACTCAATGATTCGACTGATAATCACTCAAGCGTAGCGTTTGGATATTTCGCCGGATTAGGCCGTTATCTGAACAATCAACATAATCTTGTGATCAGTTAATTAGATGCCTCATTAATGTATTCTTAGCAATTAACAGACAGTTCGGTTACCGTGCGGTGGTATCTTTATGCCGAAAAGACAGTCACAGATACGTGTTCTCTTCGTTTTCACTGGATGAGATGATTTAGTTATAGCATTAAAAATACAAAACTTAAAATATAAGACTTGTATTCAATATTTAAGGTGCATAGTTAGTGGTAAAATGGGCATTTCGCAGTTTCCAAGCAGGATAGAAAGTTTTGGCTTATAAAAGAACATTTGTCGATTACTCTATGAATGAAATATAACGAAATCCATTTTGCCTTGTAGTTTACATTAGATGCTAACCATTGCAGTATGTACATGTCTTTTAATTTTTATCTTCGGTTTCAATTTCACATTCATTGTAACTGATTTGTTGAAAAACATACAGGCTTACACTAAAACTCATTACTTCCGAGAGACATATGTGGCAAATTAGGGCGACATTAAGCGAAAGACGTATATATACAACGTCATAAAGACCCCATGATGATCACTGAATAGTGTGAAACCGGTCGGGGAGGTCGTTTAAACATAACTTTGCAACTATCCACAAAAATTGAATTCATATACCCTATACATATGTCATTTAGTGTTCATAACAGACACTAATTAATGTGCTTTGATAGGAATTAAATGGTCGGTTTTGGAGGATAATACACCGTTTGGTGAATAATCAAATTTACAGACGATCTGTTGTTAAACATTTACACAGAAATAAACTTATGTATAACATACATCTCGCTCATATTTTACAAGATACTCATGTCACAGTAATATCCTGTTAATTCGATTCAGTGATGTAGTTGGATGTAATTATCGCATCGTCATCAGATGAAATAGTCTCTTTTGACCAATCATCAATAAAAACTTAATCTAGATTTAACTACGGGTTTGATCCTGACGTGAATAAACATCCAATCAGACTCTATAAATTTAATCAATATCTAAACAGATTGACCTTGAAATAACACACTCTCAAGATGCACATGCACCGAACACAAGCTACCCATTGAAGCGTACCAATTGCAGAACAAACACGTGCAAATGCTTTCATTGGACAATATCCGTCATGTAGCCACACCCTGTTTGTTACCTAAAGAAACCCGGCTATCCCATGCTCCTCGCTTGCGGTTTTTAATGATATGTGCATTTTGTGCAAAATATCCTCTTTGCATGTGTTATTCATGTCATGTGCAGTTTGAAGGCTTTTAAAACTTATGCAATCTAAAAATATTTTTTTGAAATAGAGATTTAAGTACGTAAAAAATTTCATAAAGGTTAATGTTAAAGTTGCATATGTAATAATATGACATTCTACATTTATGAAATATTCATTCTGTTTAGTTAAAAAAATATGGTTGATTTACTTATTAAAACGATGTTTGTGTGTTCCATAAAGATTCAACTGATCAAATAGAGTAACATTTTGTTTGTACGTTTTGTTGAATTCTCACACCGTTTGGGAACTGACACATTTACATACATACGGACATATTTGGAATTCAAAAGGACCATATGCATATGTTTTGTAACCATGTTTATGTTCGAGAGAGGCTTGTGTTTGTTTGCCAAACTTTTTTTGTCGTGTTCAGGAAATAAAAATATGTTAAAATCAAATCAAAAGATACCAAAATGATATTGATATACATGTAACTACAATAAGTCAATCTGATTAAGCTGTGAAGTTACAGGACTTGCTCACCAGAAATGTAGATTACGCCCATCACGTGTGAACAAATTTAATTAGATCTATTTACTAGGGAATGTTTATTCATATGTCAATATACTGTAGATGAACAAGTAAATGGTGCAAATCTGTTTAATATCCTTATTCACACCTTTCTGTTTCAAGACTGACTCCATGAAACAATAAAACAATCATCCAAACTTTATTGTAGACTAGACAACTTCCTTTCATCCAGTCTCGGGAGATGAGGGGTATTGTGAGGTAATTTGCGTCGGTAGAGGGGGCAGTTTCGCGTTGAGCCGTGGAGCATGTCAGGGGTTAATGAGTTTATACCATTACCACTGGAGATAGAGGTCGGCAGGTATACCCGCCCCAAAACGCCTTTAGAAAATAGGATTTGTTTTGCAGAAACAATGTTATTGAAGATGAGATACATTTTCTTGCTGATTGTGACTTTTATTCTGATCTTAGGTACAATTTATGGCAGGATATTTCCTGCGTCAATCCTTTATTCACACAGTTGTCCTCAACAGCCCAGTTTGTATTATTATTACGTAATGAGAGGTCTGTTAAGCCTCTTGCCGCTCTATTAATAAAAATGTACAATAGACGTAAGGATGCCATTTGCTTCAATAATACCATTTAACATAAAATCACCTTAATCCTTGTATATGTTTGTATTGTTATGTACATTATCATATATATAAATGTGACTTATTTTAGACATTCTTGTGTCTCATAGGCCTTATGGCCGGGTGGTACGCCCTTTTTAACATGTTTTTTTACAACGTCCGAATCAGACCATGTACCACGAGACACATAAATAAAATATTTTTCTTCTTCTTCTTCCCTTCAATGTGATACTTAACAACGTTTTCACGAGATGAATTACGAATGCCAGTTATTGAACAAAAAAACTTTTATGAAATATGATATACACAACAAACTGATCAAAGAGCTGATAGTTATAATGTAGATAGATGTATATACAAACTTTGCTAACAACGTGCTACATGTCGTTTTATTGGAAAAAGGACAAAACGTGCATAGGGATTAAATGACTTGATTTCAACTTCCAACAATCACAGGCCATGTAATGAAATACATTGTTTTAACAAATGTAAGACGAAATCCATGTTCGTTTTTTTTCATTTACGCCACGATAAGAGAATCGTATTAAAAGAAATGTCAAAGCTTACTGCCAAAACATCACCGCACATAACTGAGGTGATGTATTATATGGTTGTTCTGTTATAACTAGCTGTAATTATCACATCACCTTCAAATGAATTCAGTCTCTTTCGACACTTCATCAATAAAAGCAGAAGCTACAATTAACTCAGGTATTAATCCTCATACAAATAAACATTCAATCTGACTCTATAAATGTGATCAATAAGCAACTACATTGACCTTGAAATAACACTCCCGCCATGATGCACATATTCCCACCACCGAATCGTAGCAAGTGTAGAACAAACATCAGTAAATGATCTCATTGGATAATATTCCTCATGGTGTCGCGCCCATGTTTGAATTTTGTGTGTATGGGTGTATGTAAGTTAGTATGTACATCATGATCACAATACACATACTTTAAATCAAATCCAGAATTGATAAAGGGAGAAGACATTAAATCAATTGAATTTCAATAAATATATCAACCTAAGGTTTGTAGTGACAGAGCTTGTTCGCCAAGAATGGAGACAACGCCCATCACTTGGCACTGCCTCCTGTCAAACTGTTAGCATGGATACATTGTTAAAAAAAAATATGTAAACTTATGCTACACTAGTATTTATTGGTATTTGATATATATGTAGAAATGAAAATGCATGTGTTTTATATTGAAATGATGTTTAAAACTTATGCATTTCTTCCTTAGCACACCTGCCTGTTGCATGCCTTCACGAAATAATATAACGCTCAGAACATTATGTTACTTATCAAGAGTAGACAGCTCCCCTCCCCTCCCTCCAATACATACACCTTTGGAGATGAGCGGTGCTTAGTTATGATTGGTCTTGTTATAATAAGGGCGGGCAGTTAGGCTGACAAGTGGTCAGGGCCTCGAGTCGTTAAGCATATCCAAGTTAATGAGTTAACATTACACAATCACCAGGTGCGCGATTCAATCACCTCAAATTACAGCATACATGTCACGCCTAGTCAGAGAGATTACAGAGATACTTATGTATTTCTGCTTTTACCAGTGTATGAAACACAGATCTTGTGATACACAGTACACTCGATTGGTCAGTTGTCTTTACTGGGTGATATATTACGAAGTCATTATCCTTTGAATAACGTTTGTATCATGTTGTTTGTCACACTGTAGTTTCTTAAAATTACCAAAAGCTTTAAATCCCGCCAGTTATTTGTTTAACGGTTGTCCAACTGTGTAACTATGGTCTTAACTATAAATCTCTTCAAATCAACTCAATATTTCATAAAATCCATATACCTTTCAAAGTCAACGTTTAGAAAATTAATAACTTCAATATTTCACAAAATCAAAATATCTTTCAAAGTAATTTTTTACAAAAACAAAATAACCTTCTAAGTGAATAATCTTACAAACTAGGCATTACCCCTAAAAACAATCCCCAAAAGCCAGTATTTCATCTCATTATAATATCTTCAAATGTATTATCTTTCAACGTCAATATCTCACATATTGTTTTGCAGTGAAATCATTTTAAAAATCACAATATCTTTCAAAGTCAATATTTTACCCCCAAAAAAAGACCTGTCAATGTCAATATTTCTAAAAATGACATATTCTTTAAAGTCATTATTTCACATAATCAAAATACCAAGTCTTATTCTTTAAATTAAAAATACTTTTAAAAGTCAATATGTGACTAAATCAAAATATTATTTTTAAAGTAACATTTCAATATCTTTCAAAGTCAATATATAAAAAAAAACATCTTTCAAATTCAGTATTTTACTAAATCAAAATATCTTTCATAATCAATATTTTACTAAATCAAAATACCTTTCAAAGTCAATATTTTATAAAATCAAAATATATATCAAAGTCCACATTTCTTTAAAAATCTCTCAAATTTAATATTTCACATAATAAAATTCCTCTTTAAAAGTATTATTTCTGAAATCATTTATCTTTCAAATTCAATATGGCACAATAAAAAAATACCTTTCAAAGTAAATATTTCTCAAATATTTATATAATATTTATTTATAAGCATCTAAATCATTTTTCTTGCAGAAAAAATATTTCTCACTTAATTATGTTCGCAATAGTTTATTTTGCACACTTAACATCCTCATGTTTAAACTATCGTAAACGCATTCGTTTCAGCAATTGTCAAGCCAAAGGGAGATAATCAAGGTCATGAGACTCGTTTATCCGTTAAGCTTGTACACGCGTTAACCACCCGTGAGCAACCCGTGAGCAACGCGTGAGTCACTGGTGGGCCACGGCTAGCCAGGAGTGACCAACGCGTTGCTCACGCGTTAGCCACCCGTGAGGCAACGCGTTGCCCGACCACTTACTTTTGCACACTACTAACAACAGCATTACTCGCAACTGTCATTGTTACTGTCCCTTGGATTTACTAAGTATGTGTGCTAAAATTACCACATGATGTTGATTATTTGAAAGTTATGAAGTGAAATATTACCTAACTTTCGATTTCGGCTCCTCGCTAGCAACATTTCTCCGCCGTACACCTCGCTAGTTCCGACGTACGGTTATACACAGTGATAAAGAATAACTAATAGGAACGATTCCCATACCCTTACCAAGTTTAAGATGTTGTCAATATAATAAAAAATAAGCACCTTTATTGATTTTTACAAAGAGAATGTATTCTTTGTTGATGGTCATTAATGGGAAAAGTTTAAAACACTTTAAAGTAATTTTTTAACAAAGCCTTAACTCTTACTCTTATCAGTTTGAGAATGTGACAAAAAAAACCTCGATATATTATAATTGGAAATCGAACATTTGATTAAGTCAACTGAAGTGTGTACTTTCTGTCGCCTGACAGTATATTTTGAGAAATGTTTTCATAATTGATTGCAGGTCAATGAGCAAGAATGATGCGTTTTCATTGCATTGATGTAAATGCAAATGTCCACATATGCCCTAATTACCAGGTACACGTAAATGTGTGTTACAGTGATTTTAAGATATAGCTTGCCTTCATCATAGGTCATTATGATATGAAAATATTTAAAATTTAAGATGTAAACAAAAAGTAACAGTTAACATTGTTTATGGTTTTGTTTCATAACAAACGACGTCACAATAAACACCAGTATGTATTCAAAGAGAAAAATCATGTGAAGTTGTGCACGATGTGACATTTTCAGATTGTTGAAATCATCTTGTAAATAAACCAGGCAAGACATGTTAATCCTTTAAATGTAAATTGTAAGTATCATTCTTTCTCTTATAACACTCTACTACAGAACCGCGGAACCATTGAAATTTCCGGCAAAATATCCTGAAACACACGGTTTCATTATATCTACGTACTCCATACGCCGTGTATCCAGTAAAGGTCCAAGTAAGTCACCATGGCGTTTTTTTATCAATGTTATTTACTGCTTTTATGATATAAGCTTAGACGTTTCATCATCTCTGGTTAGTTCTCGCAGTTACTTATCTTAATTAAGGCCATGGGGCTAGTTTAATTTTAACACATAACGTCTTCTATAAGCACTTGCTGTTTTTCATTAAATAACGTTTTCACTGGCGTACACATCTGGTTTTTTTGTATTGTGTATCTCATCATCAATAGTCATTTCAAACAAAACCCGAACACAAACGAACTTTTATAAGTTTATTCAAAGAGCATAATTGCATAATTTTCACAGAACACAATTCAATACTCAATGGATATGGTATTATGTTTTGAAAGTTGACACTACAATTATGCTTGTTCACACTGTTGTGTTTCCTGATTGTACATTTTGCTCTTGTCATGTGTCTTCTCCCTGAAACGGAAATTATGAAAATTATTTGCCATGAATATTACGACATATATTTATATCAAAACATAATAAATGTATCTCGTGCATAAGTTCATAAGAATACTAAGAAGACAACGAGTTAAGGTTAAGGGGCTTCAGCAGGGAGCATTATTATGACACTTCAATTTGGTCATCAGGAGGATAGAATATCTGATAGCTGGTCAAGAGGTCAAGAGGTCATGATTTAAACTATAACTGCTATTATTACTGCTGCTTACCAGATACATGTACTTAAACGTCACATATCGCAGTGTGACACATAGAAAACGCAACTTATGATTGAGATCTGGAAAGGGAATTTGAAAGGCTTGATTCCTTATCTAGTCAGCAAACGCCTTTCTATTACATTTACTGATAGCGGTCAGTTGGGAAGCGCATCGGACCACGCCAAGATGTACTCTTAGTTTGTTCAGTCAGTACTAAGAATTTGAAACGCTAAAAGTAAAACAAAATTTTCAAAGTCTTTCTTTGAAATAACTAACAGTAACTTGAGGAGTTTTCAACTGATCACATCTGTGATAATTTTGAAAGTTCAGACAAAGGATGTTATGACTTAAAGGGGTAGTAGCACGTTTTTTTATAATTTTATATTCTGAATTTTTCACTGATAATTAAACGTTAATGCGTAATGTATTATTTTGAAAGTGTCAAAAATCTCATTAAACAAGCCAATCATTCATAGTCAGGGGACAAAGTATGAAGATTCACATAACATCCATTGGCAGCCATTTTTTTTGAATGCCTTTAATTCATTTTGTGTAAAAAAAGAGACTCGCATGGCTAAACTTAACATTATATATTTGAATTACTTCTGCTCAATTTAGTTTAAATATATTCTCTTTCAACTGGAACCATTAATTTTCATTTTCCTGACATCACCTTATATTCCCCCTAAATACGTGCTACTGCCCCTTCAAAGGATGGTATAGACTTTGTAGAGATAATATAAACAACCGCTTAAAAAACGCTTAAAGTTTCCATGATCGAAAATCCTAGATACATCTTCAAAACATTTAAGAAATCGACAGGAATAATTACCCGCTGCAGTTCAAGGAACAGAGATTGGCGTTGTCAGTTGCACAGACGGGGTTCCAGTCCGCTGTACATATACACAGATTCTCACACTTCTCAGTCTCACGGTTGTAAAACTTGTCGGTGGCCAACTCCTTCCCTCTGAAATAATGGCAATGTTTTGTCATGACCAGAATCCGTCATGTTCAGTATCATTCATCCTCTTATAACGCTCTACTACAGAACCGCGGAACCATTGAAATTTCCGGCAAAATATCCTGAAACACACGGTTTCATTATGTCTACGTACTCCATACACCGTGTATCCAGTAAACGTCTATGATTACTTCATAAGGCACCATGGCGTGTTTGTATCAATGTTATTTACTGCTTTTATGATTAAAGCTTATACGTTTCATCATCTATGGTTAGTTCTAGCAGTTGATTATCTTAACTTGTAGGCCATGGGGTTAGTTTAATTTTAACGCACTGACAATTTTTGATTAAATAATGTTTTCATTCGCGTACACATCTGTTTTTTTGTATTGTGTATCTCATTATCATCATTAGTCAATTAAAACAAAACCCGATTTGCACAAACGAACTTTTATAAGTTTATTCAAAGAACATAATTGTATCATGTTTCACAGAACATAATTCTATTCTCAATAGATATGGTATTATGTTTTGAAAGTTGACACTACTATTATGCTTGTTCACACTGCTGTGTTACTTGATTGTACACTTTGCTCTTGTCATGTGTCTTCTCCCTGAAACGGAAATAATGAAAATTATTTGCCAGGAATATTACTACATTCATTTATATCAAAACATAATAAGTGTATCTCTTGTGTCGTGCATAAGTTCATAAGAAGATAAAGAAGACAACGAGTTAAGGTTAAGGGGCTCAAGCAGGGAGCAATGTTTTGACCCATCAATTTTGTCATCTGGAGGATAGAATATCTGATAGCTGGTCAAGAGGTCATGATTTAAACTATAACTGCTATTATTACTGCTGCTTACCGTACGCATGTACTAAAACAATGTCACATATCGCAGTGTGACAGCATAGGAAACTCAACTTATGATTGAGATCTGGAAAGAAATTTGTAAGGCGCGATTCCTTATCCATTCAGCAAACGCCTTTTTATTACATTTACTGATAGCAGTCAGTTGAGAAGCGCATCGGACCACGTCAAGATGTTAGTTTGTTCAGTCAGTACTAAGACTTTAAAACGCTAAAAGTAAAACAAAATTTCAAAGCCTTTCTTCGAAATAACTAACAGTAACTTGCGGAGTTTTCAACTGATCACATCTGTGATAATTTTAAAAGTTCAGACAAAGGATGTTAGGACTTAAATGATGGTTTAGACTTTGTAGAGATAATAAAAACAACTCTTTAAAAACGCTTAAAGTTTCCATGATCGAAAATCCTAGATACATCTTCAAAACATTTAAGAAATCGACAGGAATAATTACCCGCTGCAGTTCAAGGAACAGAGATTGGCGAACATGGTGTTGTCAGTTGCACAGACGGGAGTCCAGTCAGCTGTACAAATACACAGATTCTCACACTTCTCAGTCTCGCGGTTGTAAAACTTGTCGGTGGCCAACTCCTTCCCTCTGAAAAAATGGCAATGTTTTGTCATGTTCTATTGCATAACATAAAAATAAACCTATATTTATAACAATGAAAACTGTATAGAATGAGACAACATGCAGTACTGATATTGTGGTTCACTCGTGTTTCCCATGCTTTAATCGACAGCTGTTACTTGACACACACAGTTGCCAACTTCTTCTTTCTAAATAATGGCAACTCATTTTTGTCAAGATTCTTTCATTTTCTATGACAAAAATAGTAAACTCGAACCTTTGACTTTAAACCTTACTTTAAATACTGACACTTTGGTTCAATGTGAACCTTGTGACAAGTGCGTGAACAATTGCTTTTGTATATGTAATCGTGCTCAAAAGGCTCAAGAAAAGCAAAACTGTGCAATATTTGGGATAATGGTCTATTAAAGACAAATTGTACTTTTTCATGCTAAGGATTGTTAACATATTTGTTAAACATATTGTTTTCAAACTATACAAAGAGTTAATATTCAACTGCTTACTCATCGCACTGCAAGCTACACAGATTTGGATACATGGTGTTGTCAGTCCCTCGGACATGCACATGGGACCTCCCCGTGCGCCAGAGCTGAAAGTGAAGTGTAATCAGGTAAGGCAATGAGTTATGTTGTTGGTTAAATGATGTATACTCCTCACTGTTTAATGGTTCAGCCAAATTGTTATCAATGTATTTGTAAACAACAATGAATGCAGATAATGAGAGATTAAAAAACGCTCTTATTATAATAATGTGGATATTTATATGGCGCATTTTCCATGCTCTTGGGCTACCTACATCATTACCCTGATTATTGTACTTTCACAGCTGCTACTTATGGCTAATAATGATCATATAGGTTTTTTAATCATTGATTCACTTTACCCCATTTATTGGGTTAATGCGATGCGATGGATAACGTGCCTTGAGAAGCCAGCATCATTAACTACATCACTGGATTCCACATTTAAGTCACAACTTGATCGACTTCCTATTATTCTACATACTGTACCCGCACTTCGACGCCGTCAAGTTACCACCATATGATCATTTACTAGCTGGTTATCATACATTACCAAGACTAGAGCCTTAGTCTGCTCCCTGTGATCGCCGTATGTCATTCATATTACTCACACCATCTTAACATTGTTTAGAGAAATATCAATTAAATGAAACGTTTCTTCCTTGGAATAAAGAAATGATTTTATGCATGATTGCATGTGTTTTTGTCAGACTGAAAATAATGAAAGACCACTTCATTCTAAAATGATTAAGAGGCCACCAATACCCCTATCCCACTAATAAACCTATCCTCGAATATCAAATCTAATTAAATTGCACAGCAGATCAGAAAACATTCTGTAAATAAGACTGACAAACGCTATATTATTTCATAAGGCTTTAAAACAAATTATAGAAAAAACAGATATATCATTCTGCATTAAACAAGATTATAGAACGCCACATATATTCTATTTATATAAATAAGTTAAGGATATCTAATATCAGCTGTATCCGCCAATTTAGACAGACAGATACATTATACATTTGCATCTCACCTCAAATGTTTCAAAATATCAAAGAGGTGCCTTATTGTTAGCTGAGCTGTCTTATTGAAATAAAAGATGAATCAATATTTTAATTATGCATTCCATTTATTGAGCAAAAGACGTTTTCTTTGTAAGATTTCCTAAAATATCACGTTAGGTGTAATTGTTACAAATAATGTACTGCCACAAACCCATAGGAAGATTTAGACTAGCAAAAAGGCAGGGCGAATGGAAGAAGGACAGGGCGTGCCTGAAAAAGACAGGGCGATCGGAAGAAGGACAGGGCGTGACTGAAAAAGACAGGGACAAGAACATGCCTCGGGGATACCCTTAATGCTGTGAATAATGTTGATATGAAGAACTTAAACTATTCAGATTTTTACTCACCAGAAACAGCAAGGATAGTCAAAGCAACAGCAACACACTTCATTGTGAATAGGTAAAATCTCTGAACTTTTTCTGAGAGAATTTAGTTAGTGTCTGGTCTTTGATTCGTATAAGCTTATAAACCACAACAGGAGACGATATCAATCTTACATATCATAACATCAAACATTTCTGTCACATTTAAATCAATTATGTTCTTGACAGGGGCTATTAAGACAATTAGCCTTCAAATCGACTACAAATAATAACCTTTATCAATGTAACTGGTTTTGATTGAGGAAGATACATGTAACACATGTTCCACTCATTTACAGATTTATTTAAAGGGCAAGTAACCCGTATTTTTATTAATAAAATGATGTTGGGAAACGAAAACATATGCTTTCAATTGCAAAACAATGATTTTTGTAAATTAGGAAATGAATGTCAGTTTGTGTAATTGAACTGGAAAATGAACGGTGACAAGCAACATTGAAACTCGTGTAAATCCAGCGAACTTGCGAGTTTGCATTACTTGGCACCATATATAAAAGGTAACAGCGGAGTGTCATGAACCATGTTTAGACACTTTGAACGAATAACACAGCGACATTTTGTTTATTCAAAATGGTGTATGAGCTGTATAGATATATACAGCTGCGTACCTTAAGTTTGTTCACTTGCCTGTGTATCTTAGTGCAAATATCATGTAAATTGGGTTTCATTTTGACGTCACTGCAAAACTCCAGGAGCACCTACAACGACAACCAATTATCCATTAGTAAAATAATCATTTCCCAAACCATATCGTCTTGTCACTGGGACTGAATTTAGATATTTGGCATGACTATAAGACAGAAGGGGTTTTATTTGTGAAATTCAGATTTTCTTAAATTTCAATTTAAATATTACATATAAACATTGTAAGAAAGAAATCAGTACAAGTAAATTGCATTAATGCAAAGTAACAAATATGACTTAGGTCTAAAGCTATTGATCACTAATAAAGGATTTTGTAGCGAAAAATACAAAATAGTGTTTTCGAAATTTTGACCCCTGTCATTTCAATGCCCTGCCAAATTATTTACGGTTATCTTTAAGGTAGGACATACGATTATGTTAACGCAAACCGAATGTTAACTTATGTACATGTACTCAAATTTCAACATTACCGTTTCGTTTTCGCAATGTTATGATAACCCCAAAGGCATTCCAAATTACATGATATTTGCACTAAAACGCAGGTAAGTGAACAAACTTAAGATACGCAGCTGAAGACTGTTGTGGTCGTGGACTAGACGACCAATATGAGTCATATAACTATTACATATACACGTTGCCTTACGATATGCTAAATGAAGCGCCCACTATGATAAAATCCCTTCACAACAGGACAGGAGTGTGAGTTTTTGAGTTATCTGCCTTATGCATAAAGTCGTGTCATGCTGGCCGCCATTTGCTTATGTATCTTCGTAAAAAAATATGTGAACATAAGTTAAGTAATATTTTGATTATGATAAGTTTTCAATGACCATTCTTTCATCTCCTGTATATATACATCGTGAGAATAAGGTTGTCTGTGTTACGTCATAGTACTCAATATTGATTGTAATGTAAAAATTATCAGGCAATGCATCTCACTCCGTTATTTTCAGATTTTTTTTGCAAATTTAGAAAATGTTAAGATATATTTTTTCATTAAAATATAAAGTTGCTTGGTAAATTGATATATGATACAAGTTCCGTCGTTAATTATTTATTGAAAAACATTTTTCGTGGCACGGCGAATTTAGGCTGTTCCGGTAAAAATTTACACGAGTATGAAGGAATTTTTTTGTGAGCTCATGAGACACAAACCACGTAAACTGAGATCACATAACTATGCTCTCCACCAATCAAAGTTACGAAATGTGGGTTAACTTCAGAGTGTGAAATTTTCAAAGAAATCAGTTCAAAACTGAAGAACCACCTACCTGAATCGAAAAAAAGTGTGTTCACACAATAATGTCCTCCAGTTTTTTCCTCTATACATACATGTAATTATTTTTTTCTTCTATGACTACGCATTAACGAGTTTTGTGATTAGAATATTGACCCTCTGAAAATAATTCAAATATATCACAGGATGATTGTCTTCTCTAGACAAATACCATGTTTATCTCATCGAGTGAGGTGGAAAATGTATATTTTAACCAGTTGCGCGGCCTCTTTATGTTATGAATTTTACGTGGCGTAACCAACAACATGATGTCATGAGCGTGTCTTTGCGTCAAAAATATTGTTCGATGACGTCAAATCGTTGTTGTTATCAGTCACCAGTTTTCAAGCGTTCAATTGTTTCTAATGTTACATATGTACGGTAAAGATTGTACTCATACACCATTTATAGTTTTCGCACTCTTTCTGGATGGGCGACTCCAAGTAGTTCACATCCTACGCTCTATCTTGAAATATTTTTTTTTAATATAATGAAAAATTTATTATTTTATACAAATCCATAAAAGATAAGTTCGAAGTCACTAGATTTTGCTGCGTTTGACAAGAGTCAAATGTTACGACGTCACTGTTTGACGTTATGTTTGATAACGTCATTGACCTATGGCGAAAGGGCAGTTCTGCCGATAACTCTCTCATACAGCGCCACCTTTGAATATTACATTTACGGCAAAGAAAACCTAAGAAGGGCTCGATTTTCTTTTTAAAATGATGTAATAACGTTGAAATTTAAAATTAAGATTGTTCAACTACAAATGAAAATTACTAAACTGAAATCGAAGATCTAAGCTTATCCTGATTGGATGTAAAAAAGTTCAATCAACCAATCAAAAGGCGAGTTATTTTTAGAAAAACTAATTCAAATGACCATTTTGAAAACCTAAATAACCAGCCTATCCTTGGCCGCTTAGGCAAGAAAAGAACTCACGTCACGTTGACACCAGATAAACAACTAAAAAGCTCTAACCATGCTTACGATATCAGTGGATTTAATCAATAGTCTTAAATGATTAAACTGTTTCCAGCATTCAATTTGTCCCAAAGACTTAAAATTTTCTGGCATTGTCAAAATGTAGGCTCTTCCACAAAGAAGAATTACGAATAACATATCCATTATACCCACTTATACATGTATGACTTTAAAATTATTGAATATTAACGATTGTTGTTCTGCTTACATGTTGTGTACCATGCAGTTCTATGAGTAGTCACTGACCCATTATCTTAATTTATTACTCAACCGTGGTGAGATCACTCATTAGATAACAATGAGTTGGTAACACACATGTGTATTACCATCTCGTGCAAAGAACGGAACTACTTTCGAACGTCACATGACATTGTCCAATCACGTATCTTATAAGTGGCGACTGACAAATTTTACATTGGCCAATCACGTGACTTATAAGTGGCGACTGACAAATTTTACATTCTCAACAAAATGTTAATTTATGTGAAAGAATATTATCTAAGCGTTTTTTATTAAATTCTAACTGCATTATCTTTTTGCTAACCATCACAAATCAATCCTTCGCTTTATCACTTGTCCACCTCCTCTGCCTACCGTAACATAGGCCTAAACATGGCGCTTCGATTGTTTACTTGCTTCATTGCCACCCAAACCGTCGCTTGCCCCTCCATGAGCACACAATCCGAACAACTACCTTTCCCCAAGTTCTATCTCCTGGTTCCTATCAACAATACAGTAACTCATGTCAATGCAATCAATCTTCTGCCGTTGACAGTGTTCGCCAAGTTTACAAAACACAAGAACGTGACCTAGAAACAGAACAAATTCCGATGACGTCCCACTTGGCGATCTGATGACGTCACGTTGCGAGAGCATGATGTGTTGACAGTTTTCGTTGTTTCTTAGTGTTTATTTTATCAATGCATCTTTTGATAATGAAATGTTTTTCACCTAGATAATTTGTATCATGTGTATAGGCGTATGACATGTGTAAACGTTAAAAAAATAGCGAACTATTTTATTTGGACTCATGGAAATTCATACGCTGGTTTCGCGATTGTTCCAAGACAGCTGATTCTTGTTTTGACGATTTATTTACATAAATATTGATATTGAGGATTGAGTAATAAATAAAATACTAAACTCATGAATACCTGATACCAATTCTATACACTCGTTGCTTAAAAATGTTATCACATTACCATTCGTTTAGTATTCTCTATAACTATAATGAGATTTAAGAATTTTCGTAGTTTGGAATGCACGAATCTTTTCAATGAGTAAAATTCATAATTAGTATTTATTCAAAACAGAAATATTATCTACAGAGGCTTTTGAAAGGAAAAACGGGCCTTAATTTCAAGGAAAAATAATAATTAAAAGAAATTTTACTATTTTGCATTTCTTGTGGCATTTATTTCAAGAAAAATAATGAAATTACGAAAAGGTAAGATAATTATTTAGATACTTTCATCTTCCACATTCAAAATATATGGAAATATATTTTATTTTAATTTCTATCTCAAGGTCTGTCCGTAGTGATGAAGCATAGCTATAAAACTGGGAGACCTACCTCAATAAAACAATCTATGTGGATTAACCATCATGCGTAGATGTACCTTTTGGATTATAAACCTCTTGGAATTAATCTGTGGGTATATGTCATCTTTGATCACTCTTGTTTATATTTTGTCTGGTATTAAGACTGTCTTAGCAATGCCTAAAGACGTGACATAATATGCTAAATAACAAAAAAATCGTCATCAAATAAAATATAATATATTTGAATCCATGAGTGATATGTACGATTGAAAGATAATTACAACACATCTTCGGAAGCCGCTGGCTGTAAAATTTGAAAAGATTATCTGTTTAGTTTTCTAAAAACATGCAATTAAACCAATACGAGATTAGGGACTCAAAATGGTTTTAATTTCTTACTTTCTTATGGCGTCCTACAGTAATGAAGCGTATTTAACAATGTAAACATTTTTATTAATGAAATTTCGTCAAATAACTGTAATTTAACATGTACAAGTGCATGATGTAATTTTAAAATGTTTGTTCGCATTATTAACTACATGACAATAGCGTTGAGGTTAACTCAAAAGCAACCAATATTGACCTGTAAGACAACTTTTAACTTTGGGTTGCTTTACTTATTCCCATGGGTACATACATTTATGTGATTTGCAAGTAAGAAAAATCCTTACGTGTTTTTTGTTTTGGGTTTCGCATTCTTTACTATCAACATTAATAATTTCTTAAAAGAACAATATTAGAACAATGTTAATGAAAACACTTGCTCTGAGTACCACAGTTTCTGAAGGAAGTTCTCAGGGTCTACATATGGTAAGGACCTCCTCCTCTGGTACATTATTAATCAGAGAAACAAACAAGACGTTTGACTAAGCCAGGTTGACATTATTAGTAATCTGAGGCTGAATCGCCTAATAACCAACTTTACCACATTCCAAAGATTTACCCTCACAAGTTCGATTCAAATCGGGAATTGTCAACTTTCTACCCATATAATGCGTTGTTTGAAACAAATCTCATATCGTTCATTCCCAGTTCTATATAATACCCCAGTAGGTTTACAAGGTCAATAGCAAACTCTATATAAACTAACTATATTTGTCATCCCCATATTTTATATCACAATCAATATTATGCACGATTAAATGTATTACAGTTGGTTAGAGGGGTTCTAAATCCGCAACCATTACCATGTACCTACGGTAGTATTTATTCAAAAAAGAAATATTATCTACAGAGGCTTTTGAAAGGAAAAACGGGCCTTAATTTCAAGGAAAAAAATAATTAAAAGAAATTTTACTATTTTGCATTTCTTGTGGCATTTATTTCAAGAAAAATAATGAAATTACGAAAAGGTAAGATAATTATTTAGATACTTTCATCTTCCACATTCAAAATATATGGAAATATATTTTATTTTAATTTCTATCTCAAGGTCTGTCCGTAGTGATGAAGCATAGCTATAAAACTGGGAGACCTACCTCAATAAATATGCTAAATAACAAAAAAATCGTCATCAAATAAAATATAATATATTTGAATCCATGAGTGATATGTACGATTGAAACATAATTACAACACATCTTCGGAAGCCGCTGGCTGTAAAATTTGAAAAGATTATCTGTTTAGTTTTCTAAAAACATGCAATTAAACCAATACGAGATTAGGGACTCAAAATGGTTTTAATTTCTTACTTTCTTATGGCGTCCTACAGTAATGAAGCGTATTTAACAATGTAAACATTTTTATTAATGAAATTTCGTCAAATAACTGTAATTTAACATGTACAAGTGCATGATGTAATTTTAAAATGTTTGTTCGCATTATTAACTACATGACAATAGCGTTGAGGTTAACTCAAAAGCAACCAATATTGACCTGTAAGACAACTTTTAACTTTGGGTTGCTTTACTTATTCCCATGGGTACATACATTTATGTGATTTGCAAGTAAGAAAAATCCTTACGTGTTTTTTGTTTTGGGTTTCGCATTCTTTACTATCAACATTAATAATTTCTTAAAAGAACAATATTAGAACAATGTTAATGAAAACACTTGCTCTGAGTACCACAGTTTCTGAAGGAAGTTCTCAGGGTCTACATATGGTAAGGACCTCCTCCTCTGGTACATTATTAATCAGAGAAACAAACAAGACGTTTGACTAAGCCAGGTTGACATTATTAGTAATCTGAGGCTGAATCGCCTAATAACCAACTTTACCACATTCCAAAGATTTACCCTCACAAGTTCGATTCAAATCGGGAATTGTCAACTTTCTACCCATATAATGCGTTGTTTGAAACAAATCTCATATCGTTCATTCCCAGTTCTATATAATACCCCAGTAGGTTTACAAGGTCAATAGCAAACTCTATATAAACTAACTATATTTGTCATCCCCATATTTTATATCACAATCAATATTATGCACGATTAAATGTATTACAGTTGGTTAGAGGGGTTCTAAATCCGCAACCATTACCATGTACCTACGGCGCCGACAGGCAGTACCAATATCAGATCTCTAAGATTTCTTACCTTCTCATTTTAAGGAAGTGGTGGAGACATAGTCTTTAAAACGCAACAAGAAAAGAACGGGAAAATCGGACAGTTCTTTGTGAATGTGATGTCAATGAACTCGATATAGGTATATCCCATTAGTTTCTGCTATATGGCATCTATTGTTTGGGTTTTTAAAGTTTACGAGTTAATAATATAGGCCTTAATCATTCACCTTTGGATATATCGCAAAGTAATATTCAGGGAAAATCTTTGGATGCTTCTTACCATTAGGTTTCCCTTCGATTCATATCATGGTCTACTGCTTTACCAAATCGGTATCATTGTTTACTCCCTATATCAAAACCTTACGTTATGGCTAAAAAAAAACAATACAAAGTTGGTAAGTTGACTGACACGATGTATCATTTCGCAGTGATTAGCCCAACCCAATTCATTCAGATGTCCATTATCATTTAACATAGGCAAATATTTGAGATCAGCCAAGCAGAATCAGGTATTTACAACAGTCGTGTTACAATCTCTTTTTAAATCTAACATCTTCAGTATGCAGCAGCCATTGTTAATGCTATGACGGTTTCACTAGTTTACAATCCTATTTTTATAATCTGTTTCCTTGTAAACCTTGTTAGTCTTTGACTAAGAAACAAAACGCATATACACAAGCGAAATATTGTAAGTTTATTCAAACATTAAATTTGTTTTCTTTTCAAAGAAGATCTAACACAAATGTGATTTTGTGTTCTCAACTCAAAACGCGTTATGGTGTTTCTGTTTTCAAAGTGGATCCTTATGCCTCTTCACACTGTTCTGTTTCTTGATTGTACACTTTGTTCTCGTCATGTGTCTTCTCGCTGAAATGGGAAAAGAATGGAAAATATTCCTCTTGTGTTTAAAACATCCATCAATTTTTAAATGATATAAACACGAAATTTTATATAAGACCATATTCATATTTTTATTATTCATACAAAGACAAAAATGAAGATAAAAAGATAGACCCATAGTGATATGATATTAGATATCTGTGGTATATGATTAGAGGAGATTATATCAGTATGTCAAAAGATCAAACATAGAGATTATTACCCAAAGAAGTGTGACGTGTGACTTTTGCGTAACGAGTGTGAATTTTTGTATTACCCGAGCAAGAGCGAGGGTTATACAAAAATTTGCACGAGTTGAAACACTTCCGAGGGTTATATTTCTTTATTACCAATTCTATTCCATTTTCATCTCTTCGAAATATCCAGGAAACGGGCCGCTTCCTTTGCCACGGCCGGCTACAGTGAGGTCAAGAACAATGGTGTTATGACGTCACAGGCGAAAAAATACGGGAACTCGCGCTACAACAATCGTTGCTAGGCAAACGTGACATGTGCACTAGTGCTCATATTGAAAATATGTCACTACTTATTTGTGACATTAACTGAAACAGCCCTTCAAAGTCTCAGAATATTCTTCAATAAGATTAATACCTACATTATTTGAGTTAACAACGGTCATTTAGCTTTACGAAAAGCACCCAAGGAACACAATTCATAAAACCACGTCAGAGTGTTATTCTAGGATGTTGAATAGTGAGGTGGAATTCTTAAAGGGCTTTCCAAAAGATATTCTTACATGTTGAACTGAATTGTCTCGAATATATCAGTATGGTCAATAATTTATTTGCATGTGTCGACAAACGTTCCAAGCAAAAGGTTTGTTAGAGTTTGAGAGGTCATAAACTGATCATAACAAAGTTACCTGCTTCTGAACAAAATCTGGCTGAACAATTTGATGTATGAGACACGTAAATGTAGGTCTAAGACATGTTGTGAATTGTGTTAAACATTTAACAATTATCTGAAAAAAAAATACAACAATGATATTTACCCGCTGCAGTTCAAGTTACAGAGATTGGCGAACATGGTGTTGTCAGTTGCACAGACGGGAGTCCAGTCAGCTGTACATATACACAGATTCTCACACTTCTCAGTCTCACGGTTGTAAAACTTGTCAGTCGCCAACTCCTTCTCTCTGAAATAATAGATAATTACTTATGTAAATTCTGTGCCATTGTCTATTAAACAAATAGCAAATTACAAAAAAAAAAAATCAAAAATCGTTGGTAATTCAAATTCATGAAAAATCAACATATTAGTTCACTTGACGCAACATTTTAACCGCCGTGTCAACCAACAACTTTCTTATGGACACTACTGTTAATTTGAAAATCCCTGTCCACATCATTTTCAGAGTTAATGAATGAATATTTGTATAGTTATGCAAATGCATTAGCAAGGTATAACCGTGTAAAGGCTTGTCAAAAGATTTAACTGCTTACTCATCGCACTGCAAGGTACAAAGATTGGCAAACATGGTATTGTCGGTCGCACAAACTGGGTCATAGTTATTTTGGCATATGCATGGCTTCATTCCGGTCACCAGTGCTGAAAGTGAAGGGACAAAGAATTAATAAACTCATCTTGGCAGGAAATACCTTTCCTTTAAGGGGCAGCAGCACGTTTTAGGGGGAATATAAGGTGATGTCCGGAAAAGGAAAATTAATGGTTCCAATTGAAAGACAGTGTATTCAAACTAAATGAAGCAGTAATAATTCAAATTTATAATGTAAAGTTTAGCCATGCGATTCCTTTTTCTTACACAAAATGAATTAAAGGGGTTCACAATAAATGGCCGCCAATTTATTTTATGTGAATCTTTATACTTTGTCCTTAGACTATGGGTGATTGATTTGTGTTATGAGATTTTTGACACTATCAATACAACACATTTAGCATTAAAGTACAATTATCAGTAAAAAAAAATTAAGATATACAATTTTCAAAAAACGTGCTACTGCCCCTTTAAGGTACAAAATAAAAGTTTAGAGGAGGTGCAAACGTTGAATAAATTCATGTGACTAAACACAAATAACAACACTGTGAAACTCATACCCTTTTTTGAGAATCATTTTTGGAAATGTCAAACTGGAGAACATCAATTTATACATATGGATCAGGTCATAATAACAGTAACAACAAGATATCCTTATCCCCGAAACGTCGCTACTTTCTACAATAAAGAAGTTGATTATCCATAAACTCTTTTTATTCTTAATTCATACCCGCTGCACAATGGTGTTTAAGTTGCCCATATCCATCGGGTACCAATACCGTTTAGAATATAACTTATGAAGCTAATAGTTGCATTACCATGGTTCGTGAATATTAGCTACAAAGACTGGCCTTTGGTCGACGTGGTATATACATATGGAGTATTCAAATACAACAGTATTCAACGACGCTACATTATACTATACTTCTAGTAACATTGGCGCTGTCAAATGACAGCCATTTTGTCATTTACCAAAAAGTCATGTAAGTATACAGTTTACTCTTGCTTCCTTGACCACCTCATGTAATGAATATCACACATGGTATATTCATAAGTTCGCAGCAGTATAAGAGATATAAAGGAAATGGGAACATATACGTAATCTCGACACAAGAAGTGTTGCTCTACAAATTGGTACATATGCTGATGAAAGGAATCTAGATGTAGTTGTAAAATAGTATACTTACAAGAGACAGCAATGACGGTCACAGCAAGAATAACACACTTCATTGTGAAAGGCTAGCTATAGATGCAGTAAACTTCCTTTTCTTGGTGAATGAAGCTTGTGTCTGGTCTCACAGTTCGCATACGGTTATATACAATAGTAACTAGTAGTATCTACCAAACCATCAAGAAATCGAACATCACTGTCACTATTAAAACAATTATGTTTTGTACAGGGGTTATTATGGAATATTAGCCATCGTATCTAATAGAAATCAAAACATTTATCAATGTAATTAGAGTTATTATGAAGGATGGTTGCAACACGTGTGCAACTACATGCACAGATCCTACCACTGTTGAAAAATAATTGCGAGTACAGCTGCTCAACAAAAGGATGTTCCACCATTTTAACTTGTTACACACGTCATGTAAGAAGGCGTTCGTTTTAGTTTAATAGGCTTATTCAACCATCATTGTACTAACACCTGTGAGAAGATTAAGATAAAGAAGTTTCTCATAATATACTTAGAGGGGACAGCGGCACGTTTTAGGAGGAATATAAGGTGATGTCAGGAAAATGAAAATAAATGGTTCCAATTGAAAGACACTATATTCAAACTAAATGAAGCAGTCAGTAATGAATCAAATATATAATATAATGGTCAGCCATGCGATTCCTTTTTCTTACACAAAATGAATTAAAGGTGTTCACACACAAATGGACGCCAATGGACTTTATATGAATCTTTAAAATTTGATCTTTGACTATGGATGATTGGTTTGTGAAATGAGATTTTTGACACTTTCAAAATGATGCATTCAACACTATCAAAATGATGCATTCAACACTAACGTACAATTATCAGTGAACAAAATTAAATATAAATTTTTCAAAAAACGTGCTACTGCCCCTTTAAAGATTAAGCTTTTGTAACAGGCACACTTGTTTCAAAATTGAAAAATCTCACACAGAGTATTTCTTGATTTTATTATACAAACTTGCCTTCACTGCTATAAAAATATATGGTACATCACTATGTTAACCAATATTGTTTGAACGCATACACTCAGGGGCTAAATAAACGATACCATATAAAATGCATGATAGGTTAAGACACGAGTCATGGTGACGGCTGAAACAGAGTTATTTCATGTCTTCAATGGCTAACTGAACTATGGTTTTAATTTCAAAGCTATATCTGTTAATGTTTTTGAAAAACGTCGCTTTCAAAAAAATATTTGTTAGCATATCTTTAACTTGACGATTCCAATGATCATGGCCAAAAATAACAATGAAAAAGCTGTTGTATGACCCCTCCTGCATTTGAAGAGTCCTACAATTATAAGTATTATACTTTTATGTTTGAAATTGTGAGTACTGATGTGCCGATAAGAAGGGTTCGTAGTCACATTTCATTTACGACAGGATTTTGTTATGTACTCTTTTGAAAAGTTGACATCGTTTCTTTTGCGCCTGAGTGCATATGTTTAATAAAGCAAAATTCTAAAAGATCGAAATCCCAATACTTTTTTGGGGGGTTCATGATTTGTTTCTCATATAAAATATGATTTTAACTTGAGGGTACATCTTTGAAAAATGTTGGGGAAACTTTCAAAAGTATGATTTAAAATAGGACATCATACTCATGTAAACAAACTGTTTGTTCAGGAGCCGTATAATCTGATTAATATCGTCCTAGTTCCGAGGAATAAAATATTCAAATTATTAACCTATTGAGATATTAAATCCTCTACACTAGGTGTGACCGCAACCCTGTACCTCGCGATTGCGTGTTTAATACCACTTAAGCGCAGCCGAAACCCAGTCACATTATCACGCTTAAAACACATAAGAAATGGTTAACAGGAGTTACATGAACCTGCCCCTAGTTTGACACACAAGGCTTTTGCCGGCGGCTTTTGATTGGTTAGCTGAGTAAATGCGAGAATACGCGACTTACTGGGCTGCAGTGTGACTCAGTGGAGAGGACACCTGTCGAAAGAAACCATGATCGATTCCCATGGAGTTAATATTCTAAAACTTTTATTCCTCGGAAAGAGGCAGATTTTAATCAGACTGGGAGACGTACTTACTTTTCCTTAACTTTTGGGTTCTAAGAACGCTTGATATTTTTTATCGCAAGAGAATTTCTATATTAAAATAGTATCAAACATTTGAGAGTATAAAACCAGTTTCGTAGACAATTTCTTAGTGAAGGTACTTCTAATGGTTCAATGTAAGTAATCAACCGTGGCAATCTCACATCTCATAATTCTGGTCTTTGATAAGTGACGTACAATGTATCACAAAATCAAACATGAATGTGACGATAAAAGTTGTAACACATCCGATAGAGGTTCTAGTTAAATGATTAATTTGATTAATTTGGCGATGTCAGAAAAATTTGTTGAATGTGAAAGGTGTTGGATGCTTTTCGGCACTCTAGAAAGTGTTCACACAAACATTTCAATTTTTCTTCTAAAAGTAGTTGAGGCTTGGGATTATTCTTCCATCAATATCTCGTTCTAACATTATCATACTCTTATCACAGACACTAAAATAACTTACAAGGAGACCTAAATTCAGTTGTTTAGCAATTTAGCCAAAAAAAAATTATTCGCGTTTTCATTAGGAGTCAAATGATTGGAACAGTTTTTTCAGCTTCAAAGTATGCTTGTCTTTCTTGTAACCGATTCCCTGCTTGAAAGCCTTCCACGCATACCCAAAAAGCCCTTTGCGACATGCTCGGTTACTCGGGGTTGAATGTTTCAAAGCTCTTCACTATATCAGCCCTGAGACGTTTTATCAGGAAAATATGTACGGAATTGATGTTATCAAATTAAAATCATGCTGCTACATCAGCGAAACTCATATGATACCCTGATATTGTTAAAGAAAAAAGGTCTCATATTGCCAATAGTCTGAACTCCACAGAAACATATGCTTGTTTATTACCCATATGGTAGAAAATAAGTAGTGACATAATTTCAATATGAGCACATGTGCACATTATGCATAGAATCGATGTTAATAAAGAAATAATTAACCTCGGAAGTGTTTTCATGTGACTTTTACGAAACTCGTGCAAATTTCTGTATTACGCTCGCTTTTACTCGGGTAATACAAACAATTATACTCGTTTATTAAAATCCATGTAACATACTTCCTAAAGGTAATAATCTCTATACTGTATATGATACCAAAAACGACGTTTCTATTTCTATCATTTAAGTAAGGAATAAACTCCGAAAACTCGCTAATATTTGCGGGTTAGGTATCGTCGGAGGCCGTTAGGCCGACGATGATACCTGACCCGCAAATATTGGCGAGTTTGAGGAGTTTATTCCACTTAAACCTAAATTCGTACATATTGGCGTGATAGTTTTGTGATTACCGCATGTTCCAATATTGGCGTCCTGCATCTGATGGCTGCATGATGAAGCGCGTGCATCGTTACAAGGGCACGAGGTCCATGAGCTCAAGGAGTATTGGACAGGTATAAATACTCGCATTTTGCTTGCATTTCCTGTCACACATTGGGCATCGTGTATGACGTATGGAACAACAGATGAAATCACTCAGGTAAGCTTTATGATATTTCTCGCTTAAATATCGTGTTTACATTCGATACAGCATTTACTGCATTGCTCGTTTTAGACGTTGAAGCACGTTTTCAAAGAATTATCTTATCGTTTCCCCTTTTATATAATTAAGTTTATAAAGAATTTATAATCTTCAAAAGGTCAACCAGACTCGACATTTTGCACGAAAACTGAATGCGGCAATTTCAGTGCATTTATGAACATCATTTTGGTAGGGAAAAGATTCAAATAACTTAGCTAAAGGTTTAGTTCGTTTCGTAACTGCTGTTTGTAAAAATAAATACATTGCAAGTATATGTTGTGTAATATTCATTTTCGTTCTTTTCTTTTTCCACTAAATCTCTTCATTTTCCTACGAACATGCTACTGCCCGAGTTCATTGCCTATATTATATCTAAAAACTGGTTTGAAACACACGGAATTAAAAGTAATTCCAGCTTGTAAAAAATGTAATTTAGCCATGCGATTCCTAAGTAAATATCCATCGGATGTTATTTAAAGAGTGTTAGCAAAAGTGTCAAAACATGAATGCTTCTTACATTGAATGTACCAGTTAATAAATGTTATTAATGAAAGTCATTTGAACCATCCTCTACGGTTTTCTATACTACCGATTAGCATTAGAATCGTTTGCAGCAACAGTCAGCAATTAGTGAAATAAGATAAGAAAAAAATAACGTATACATAAATGTTTCAAACAACATACCAATGTCACTTTAACTTTAAAAAAACGACACGGCAACAACAGTTAAGGAAATTTGTAACAATATAGTCTCAGAACAAACTCCAGTTCCAAATCAATCTTACGATAAATGTATCTACGCAAACATAACGTTATCGTACATCTGTGTATATATTACTGTTTGGTAGGTGAAACAACATTTTGAAACGTTTTTATTTCATTTCAGATTTGAGAGATTCCCCAATGCTCAGTTTTACATGGATTCTCAAAGAGGACAGACTTCACCAGCATCTCACCGTCTCAGAGCTGTTCAACTAATTCTCAACATGTACCAAAGTTTACACCAAGATTCTTCCCATTTGGGAACAACACATTATCATTTTTTTCTAAAATACAATAAAATCCATTTACATTGTTTTTGTTGTAATCTTTTGTATCACAGTATCGCACGTGCAAGTGTTGGGAACGTTTACACATGCCGCCAATATGGAAAACCAGAACGCCAATATGCAAAACTAGGACGCCAATATTCAAAACTAGGACGCCACTATGCAGGATAAAGACACCAATATGCAAGAAAGGTCACCAATAGGGCACATATATTGGACTGTAACTTTGCGATTACATAAGCAAAATATACATAATGGCACTTAATTTAGGTTTAAAATGAACATATTACTGTCATACCATTTAAAGCAAAGGAAGATCATAACATTAGACAATGGACTACATGTAGTAATTAAGGTTATGATGTTACAGCTTAGCATTTGCACCGAAACGTTGTATTTTTTTCTACAAAGAGTTTGCTACTCCAAAAATATGGTTATGACTTCGACGATCATTCTGACCCAAGAGCAAATAAGAAATGAAGAACAAAATTTTATGTATAGAAAATGTTGGTAGAAGGAATTATCAGTATCGTCCAGGACTCATATTGAGTAAACATTAAAGGGGCATTAGCACGTTTTTTTTGATAATTTTATATTTCAAAATTTTCACTGATAACTGTAAGGAAATGATAAATGTACTACTTTGATAGTGTCAAAAATCTCATAACACAAACCAATTATCCATAGCCAAGGGACAGGCAAGGTATGAAGATTCACCTAAAATCCATGGGCGGCCATTTTGTGTGAACGCCTTTAATTCATTTTGTGTAAGAAAAAGGAATCGCATGGCTAAACTTTACATTATATATTTGAATTATAACTGCTCCATTCAGTTTAAATGCATTATCTTTCAATTGGAACCATTAATTTTCGATTTCCTGAGATCACCTTATATTCCCCCTAAAAACGTGCTACTGCCCCTTTGAAATATACAGTTCATGCTAGTATAGCTGTTCTTGTAATTGTCACCTCGAAATATTTTTCAAAGACCTGCTTAAGAAGATATTATAAGCCTTATGAGTGGTGAGGCTTCTCTAAATTTCGATGAAAAATGCACATTAACAGTTATATCAAAGGAAACAGACTGCAATTAACAATGATAACACTTATAATGATAGTTTGACCCAGAAGTTATTATATATGCCACCTCATAATTCCTTAAATTGTCTTGCTTGAAATGAACTAAATTCACTTATAATAGGAGGTACTTTACTTCGATGGAAATTGCAGTTAATCTCACTGAAATATCAAAGAAAACGGCATGCAATTAACAATGATGAAATTCAACTTAATATGTAAGCCTAGATGTTCTTATGCATGCCATCAAAATATTCCTCAAAAACTTTCTTAAAGACCACTTGATAAAAAAATGACCATTAGCCATGCTGAACTAAATATCGATGTAATGTTGCACCTTGAACGTACTTACAGGTTGTTTAAGAAAGACCGTAGACCAGAACTTTATGAAAAATACATTATGTCCAGAAATAGGCGTAGTAATTTAACTAAGTTACGTTGCGGTGTTTTACCACTTCATATAGAAACAGGACGATATTGTAAACCCCCGACACCCATAAGTCAAAGATTTTGTCCCTTTTGTGATGCTGTTGAGTCTGAAGCCCATTTTCTTTTTAATTGTGAATTTTACCATGATCTTAAATGTACTTTTATAAATTACATTAGTTTTAACCCTGACGATAGTGATTATGTTAAACTCAGTACAATTATGAGCTTATCTGAAAACAAGAGTCTTAAACTTTTAGCCGATACATTAATGATATGTTTCGTAGAAGGCAATTACATTCCTTATCCATTTTACCTTTTATCATTTTTAATATTAAAATTTCTTTATACATTTATCCCTGGTGTATATATCATGATTCATGTATTTTTAACAGTGTCTCATAAGCCAATTATTTGGCTGGATGATATCTTATACCCTATGTTTTACAACTGATGTTTTAACTGTAACATATCATGTGACACGTAAATAAAATATTTCTGTCTGTCTGTCTTGATGCAAAGGAATAAGGAGTGCAATATACAATGATGTAGATAGAGTCACACTTGGTAATTCTAATGAGATGAAACAGGCAGGTGTCACTCTGTTAATTGAAGTGTTTGATAATCAGGTAACAGCCCTCCATTTAGCTTTCAAACTTTCAGATAAGAAATCATATTAAGTCGAATCAGGTTCATTCTAGTACAATATTTCCTAAACTGACATCGGTGATGAGTTTCTGTCTATCATACAATATGTCTGTCATTGACAAATATGTGTATATAAGGAAATGTTGGCTTACAATTGGAATATTCGTTTCACAAGTTTACATTCAATACACTTCCGGTGAATCCAAAATGAAGGTTGTAATGTGTGTGGTCGCTTTCGTGGCATGTGCTGTTTCAGGTAAACTATTCAAAGTTTCATTTTTGAGAAAACAAACAAAATAGTCTACAAGTTTAAAACATTCAAGAGATAAAAAAAAGTTAAAGAAATTTACAAAATAGTCTACAAGTTTAAAACATTCAAGAGATGAAAAAAATTAATGAAGTTTTAGTTTTTAATTATTTATGATTATCAATCAAAACGTCAAAATAAGACAGTTGAAGTTTGTATCATTCATAACGAAAATACTTTCAGGATATTGAACATATTTTAAAGCAGAAGAGTCGGCTCATGCACTCATGGGGTATTTGTTAACATTCTGAGAGGCCCGGGATCGAATTCCGGTGGACACCAAAAACGTGTTACATTTGTCTCATGTTGTGCCCCAAGGCATCGCACTCCCTCCGTCCAGCTGTTAATTGGGCTGTGATTTCGGCTTCTGCGACTGTTGTAAAATATTCGTTGAAAACAAGTATTCATAATGTTTTTGTCATTTCGGTATAAATATGAACAATTAAACAAAAACAATTAATATACTATAGTATTAACTAAGCTAAATATATATACATGGTGAAAACCCCCGAGGTTCTCCCTAAAGGTACACAATTAAGTCAATTTCCCGTGTCAAGAGAAATTGCTCACATGAAAATATTCAACTGTTCAATTGTAACACATGGTTTGTAGATGAATATAATAGAATATACTAAATCTGTGGAATTTGTAAGTGTTATATATGTTTTCTTATTGTTGATAATATACCATAAGATGAAACCCGTGAAACCCATTAAACTTCATAAATCTCGCATACATTTCTCATTTTCATGTGCATTTTATATTTATAGCTTATATAGATAGATATTCAATCCTGAGGCAATAATTCACTGAAACAAAGAAGCTCCTTTGAAGGAGCTAGACATACACTAGGTAAAAATAGTCAAATGACTGTGGCCGTTTGAAATCAATAAATGTTGTAAAATTTGTCTTAAAGGGGCAGTAGCACGTTTTCAGGGGGAATATAAGAAGATGTCAGGAAAATGGAAATTAATGGTTCCAATTTAAAGACAATATATTTAAACTTTATGGAGTATTAATTCAAAATTTTTTATAAAGTTTAGCCATGCGATTCTTTTTTCTTACACAAAATGAATTAAAGGTGTTCACACAAAATGGCCGACGATGGATTTTAGGTAAATCTTCATACTTTGTCCTCTGACTGTGGATAATTGGTTTGTGTTATGAGATTTTTGACACTATCAAAGAAATACATTTAGCATTAACGTACAATTATCAGTGAAAATTTTAATATATAAATTTATCAAAAAACGTGCTACTGCCCCTTTAAAACCGCTCGTCTGGAACAAAATATGTTGTAGCTAAATTGCTATAGAAATATCTTGACTAACTCAGTACATAAAGCAGTTTTTGTTGCAAATAAGATTATCAATAAATGTTGATTGTTTTCCTTATCTTTTCAGCAATGGAAGGAATAGACGAACAAGAAGAATGTATCTGTACTACAGACTTCAGACCGGTCTGCTCCACTGACGGAGAGATGTTCCCAAATCTCTGTAGTATAATGTGCAATAAGTAATTATGTTCTAATCATGATTGTATCATATTTACAAACTAAAATATTACCTGCAAGGCTGCTTCTAGGTCTGTAGGTTCTTAATTATATTCATGATTTAATCTACATGTAAGAACAGGACAATTTCACAATTACTATTATACTAATGTCAAAAAGAAATCCTGTATATTTTGATCCCATGGATATTATTGAAACCAAGAGCCACTGTTGAGACATTTCAGTCTTATTTCATATGAAAAATACCATTTATGTTCATATTATGATACCACCCTTACAATATGGGCATTGAATTTAAGCATGATTAGTGAGTTGTTTCAATTTCTATATTTATGTTCATTGACAAACATCTAATGCACGTGTAAATCTTTGTGATAATTGCTCCAACACGACGATATGTTTTCTATCATTTGTGCAGTGAAACAAAAAATGTGACTAAATGTTATAATGAGACTAGTTTATGCCGTCACAACGATGAAATTTGTGAAACTAATGGTAGAAAGATTTGACACATTTCATAAATACTAAAACAGTCAAAGTTGAGAATGTGAAAAATGCTACCTACATGTATGTCCTTTCAATGTTAAATATGTTTTACTTTCAGAGATAAAACTTTTGACATTGGTAAATACTACAACCGACAAAGTGAACAATGTGAAAAAGTCTGCTTCTGTCCTATGATTTGGAGCCCTGTTTGCACCAGTGATAATGTCATGTACGGTAGCGCCTGTGCTCTGGAGTGCAATGGGTAAATATCAAAACAATTATTATATGTAACATCAAATTCTTAATATCAATTTAGAGACGTTGTTGCACACATCCTTTTACCAAGCTCACCAATATGTCTCTTTTTCATCATCCTGTCCCAGGGTACGAACGTTACGCTAATTCCACTAATCTGTACCCTGGGCTCAGAAGCTAGATTCGCTAGCCAATCAAATCATTTTCTTGCCACCTTCTCGATAAAATTTCAACGAGAAAATGATTTGATTGGCTATATCGCCGCGCGAGCGAATCTAGCTTCTGAGCCCAGGGTAAAGATTAGTGGAGTTAGCGTAACGTTCGTACCCTGAGACAGGATGCTTTTTCATGTGGCAGTAACCCTTCGGTAAATATTACAAATGAAAAAAGCATTGAAAGCATTGCGTATACTTTAGTGGAATGATATTCCATAACCTATAACTAAAAAGTATATCATTTTACAAAGCAAACCATGTTTTACTATCATTCTCATTTGACATGGAAATTCAAGATGCTTAAAAAATAAGAAATTAATTTCTTTTTAAGTGCAATGCAGAAAAGGTTCATTTTATATATAATCTCAACAACTCGTTAAGATCAAAATATGTAACTTAAAGAAATTGGGTTGAAATAGAAACCCATTTTTCTCTTCCCTTAAGTAGTTTGTCATGAAAACTAAGGACACTTTAAACTACGTAATTAATTTCATTCGGCAGTAATAGTCCTGTATTTAATCAAGTGACTGAAAAGAAACCAGCCAAATAATTTGATGATCGAATTAAACCCCATCACATTCTTTTTTATTATGGAAATAGTTCACACATTCGTTTCGAGGTCAGATAATTTATTTCTATTCTTACGATATTTATGAAAACAAAAATATATCTTCAAGTGAAAATATTCAGCGCACAAACCTGTATTATTTCAGAGACAAGACCGTCGACAGTACTAAAAGGTATGACCAAGAGAGAAGAGAATGCGTTCCAGTTTCCTCGGAAGAAACCCATGCAGAAGCCACAGAAGCCCCTGCAGAAGCTGTTCCCGTTGAGGAAACCCCTGCAGAGGAAGGGACTGCATAATCTGCATTTCCAGATATTGAAATTCTGATAAATGTCATGACGAATCTTCTTTGTAGTGAATGATTTATTACTTAATAAATTCATTGACAATTGATCATAGTTGTTTGGTTGAGGATACCTCTGACAACTTGCACAACATTTTCCCTTTTCTTCTTTATGCATCGAATCTTTATTATTCGGACTGAAAATACATAACACCATGGCAGCCCGATTCTCTCAATTAATTATTATAACCCCTGAATCATGCGAAAGCCTTGTAAATTTGTAAAACATATCTTCTTTTTTTTGTCATTGTACAATCTAACTTACCAAGTGGCAACAAAAAGTGGAATATGGGTTGGGTTCAACTTAAGGAAGGATCCATTTCTGTCATTTTTGGCCTTGCTGTCTAACAAGTGGGGTATTCGTTGGAAGGTTCCATTTTCTTGATGGGTAACAGCCTCAGTTTAATCTGCTTAATTAAGTGTCCGACAAGTGAGGTGTCTGACAAATGGGGCGCCCCCGGGAGTACCATGCTTTCCATACGAGAAGTGTGTTCATTGGCTTGAATTTTCAAATGATTTGTGATTCAATTTATTGCGCTTCAAATGGCAACCTGTCGGAAACCAGGAATTTGGTCTTATTCTTTGTAGAAAGAGATTAATCAGGTCGATTTTAATAACTTTGATTTAGATGTCAAACTTAAGTTAACTTTAAGACTGGATACAATAGATATTAAGATTGTCAGGAGATGAAGATAATAAAAACATTTAAGCTTATATTGCAGTGAATTCCACGCAGTCAACATGCTAGACTCATACAGGGAAAATTGAGTCACAAGTTCAGTCTATATCTATAGTAAATATACATTTATAACCAAAACAATTTTTGAAGAAATATGTCTTTAAGTTCTCTTATACACAGTCAAATTTAGTGATGACTTTATGTTTTATGGAAGGTTGTCCCACCAGCAAGCTGTAAATTGCTGAAAAGAGCGGAAACCGAAAGATTTGAGTTTAATTTTGTTATGGAAAAAATATTTTGATTTTGGTATCGTAGTGGTCAGGATATAGCAAGAACCGTTTACAAGATTCACTAACTATTTTGCAACAAGCTTTCTCGTTGAAACCTTTGTCGTTTTCATGATTTTGACATTTAAAAAAAAACTTAAAGGCAAGGTTCGAGTCCTTCACCGTAGGAAACTACATGTTAAGCGTGCCATTTGAAAAAAATCAAGAAATAATATTAATTGCAAGTTAAAGTTCTCTGTCTCCAGAAGAGGAGGTCTAAGAAACTGTCGATGTTATAATTGCAGTCCCTCACAAACGTTGTTATTTGAAATCAAAACATCAAAGGCGCCGCCCAACCTTTATTCCACAATAAAGTAGGGCAAACTGACCGAGGTTCGGACAGTGTTCCGATCCAAATATTTTCAACGATTGCGCTGTCAAATTTTATCTGAAGAAAATTAGTTTAAGCAAACTTTGTTATTAACAAAAGTCATATATATTATTATTAAAAAATGCAAATTTGATTGTAGATTACTTGAACGTAACGGTTTTAGTTATGTATAGCAACTCGCCCGAGGTTCGGACAGTTTTGCCCTAACTTCGGACAGTACCATCCTGTTTGATCGTTATACACACAGGCTTAATATATTCATCAAAATGTTTCCAATTATCACAAAACGTACATTAAGTCCTCTATGTACAATAATATAACAGTATTTCGCGAACATGAATCAATATTTTAGTGACACACGGCATTCTTTCCGATGATAAATATCCGGATACTCCCGCTTTCGTAGCTTGAATTTGATGACGTCACAATGACATTTGCAAGCTCTGACGCAAAAAACATTGTACAAACTAAACCAAATGTTTTCAGAGTTAAATGTTTTGTCATTTATGTTGCTTGAATGTTTCTTTTTGTTTCCTTCGCATATTTTTTGACAATTTGTTAATATTACTAATTCCTATAAAGATAATTATCAAGTGTCCGAACCATGGTCAGAACTGTCCGAACCAAGGTCATTTTGATATATTTTTGAAAATCTCGATATTGTCTGCTAAAATCACTTTAAATTGCAAATATCAATAACAGTTTGTTGTAAAGTAGTTTCTCTTTAACCTTAAATATAAACTTTAATGTTCGGCGCTCTCTACTTTTCCTCAACTGTGAGTAATCATTTACATACAAACAAATATTTTGCCAATTTCTTCCGTGAATCTTAAAAACTTCTTTGATAAATATGTCAGATGATAAAATGTTACATGAATCGAATAGATAGCAAAATAGAGTGAAAAGAAACATTTTGAAACATATGGATTGCAAAAACTAATAATATAATTGCGTCAGCTCCTAATCAAAAGTGCTCGAAGTTCGGGCGACCTCGGGTGGTTTCCGAACCTCGGTCAGTTTGCCCTATAGTTTTTGAGTAATGTCAAGAAACAATTGCCCATGACGTCAATAACAATCGGCTATGACGTCACTAGCCCATGGCCCTGATAGATGATTTTCAATTCGCGGCCGAAACTGATTTATAACAAGTTTGTGTTGGAGAAAGAATAGGTTAAACGACTTAAAATCGATATACTAATCAGAAAAGTATTAGAGTAATCTTACCCATCATGAAATATGAAATAAAGTATAGTTTTGCTCTGAATTATTATAACGCCAAACAACTCGGCCTTCGGTCTCGTTCTTTCACTACTTTAAGGCAAAACTATACTTTATTGCAAAACACATAATGGTAAGGGCTACTCTATTTCTTAAATAATTTTGCTTACCTACCCAAATCACGAGTCCATTCTGTCAGTGTCCTGTCCCTTATAAGTGTATGCATTGTGTTCTGGTAATACTCATAACTGGTCCTATTGTTGCCAAGATCATTAAAAGATCACACAATATTGTATTTTCAAAAATACACTTACCCAATTGGAATGCACTACTTTCACAGAACTTACTTCATGAAATGCAATGCAGATACAATATTTAAGAAATGACAAAGTATTCAAATAGTGTTTAGGATATTTTTTATAAAGACAGAAATGGTGCTAACATAAAAAGATACAAAAGTTATTAAGAAGGCGTAACTTGATCTTCTAATAAAAACGATTAAGAGAACAAAAAGTCAGTGTTTGATTGTTGAGTTAAATGATCTTTCCAAACGGAACAAGTGGGAGATGGGGCCATACAATTAATACTCAGCAACAAAAGAAACTTAATATCTTATTCAATGCCGCTTTGTTAAAAGATAAAATAAAACAAAGCTGACTTCATTCAGACTGAAGCCGTTATACAATATTCATTAAAAGTAGCCAATAAGATTTTTTTTTATAGTTTAAGCACTTGAATATTAATAATATCCTGGGAATGCAACATTGTGTATTTCTTTGAATTGACCACGATATACGGACTTTATATGTTTAATTGATGTATGTTTCCCATAAAACTCTCATACGATGGAATTTTCAATCTTCTGAACGGAATTTATCGTAACCTTTAACGTTCAAAGTTGAGATCGAAAGGGCTGTGGTCAGTGCTGGCGCTCTCAAACCCACGAAAAGAACGGTTCCATAAATGCTTTACACAAAGGACACTTTGAAACTGGTAGTGTAAGTGCAACCATTTTGATGACATAATAGCGTTTTGATTTTTGATTTAACAAATAGTTTTCCAGATATCATCATAATAAAATTTCAATAGAAATTTTCACGATAAAGATAGCAACTGAAATATTGCTTTCAGCACGTTAAAACCTACTCACTCAAAAATGATTATCGAAAATTCCTTCAACCTGATATTTGCTGACTTCAACCTTGATGGCGGAACATTTCTGTCAGTGTTTGGCATTCTGGATTGTGCTGCTCTGTGTATGAACACCAAGACTTGTTATTCCTTCTTCTACAATCACGACATGCGATCCTGTGCACAGAGTCCGGGAAGACTCCAAACCACCACTGGACTCACACATCATCCTGGAATCAAGTACTACAGCATCAGATATGGTAATTGCCTTTATTAAGTCTAGTTTATTGGGGTTCAAAATGAGTAAATATGTCGGTCACATTTAGAAAATGAAATTCTGATAAATTTGAATTGACGTGTTTCGGGGAATAGAGGTTTCTATCTCTGCTGCTTTCAGGTCGTGTTGAGAGGAAAATGCCAAGTGGAACAAGTTGGTATTCCGGGAGCGACAATTGTGAAACCTTTAATCCACGGTCCATTTTGATCCTCGAAAAATAGTCGATTTCATTAATCAAAACACGATAGATTTTAATCAGACTGCATATGCCATACCCAAACGTATTTGGTTTGATTCGAAAACATTAAAATAATCGGTGATACTATTTTCAGGACTCGGCATGCAGTGCTCATCTTCAGCAGACTGTGTCCACAAGAAGTCTACCTGCAAGGCAGGATCTTGTCAGTGTGCTGTAGGGTACAGTTACCAGACCTCCACTGACAGCTGTATCATCCGTGAGTTGATTTCCCTACTGTTTTCATTGGTAGCATAATTTGTGTAGGGAAAAGACGCATGTGGGCACGGTACAAATACAGAAACTGTTAATCATAATATTGCTTGTGTTCATTTGGTGTATAGAATGTTTTTGTTAATACCAATATGTTCACTTATTTATTTGCATTGACATTTTTCACGACTTTTTTCATATATGACTGCTGCCAATATCATTACCACGTTTATATACTAAAGGCGGGAATAAAAAGATATATTCCTGTCAATTATTCTCATATTTTCTTTCTGTAGTAGATAGTAAATATAACCTATTCCGAGGTTGATAGGGAAATATGACCCGGAGGGAACGAAGGTTTTAGTTACTCGTATCAACCGATGCATGGGTTACAATTTACCATACACACAGAGGAAAACAGTTCGAATAATGTTTTTATCATTAAAACTCAATATTGTCAACATAATTAGGAATAATTGCTCTTTTATCATATTTCGCACATTACATAATGAATGAAATCTTCCTACGCAGAGCCTAAAACGCCAGTTTCCGTTTCATTGCCTTGCTATTGACCCCATGAGTTTTCTGTGCTTGCTCTCTAGTCTGTAGGGGCACTATAGCAGCACAGGAAAGTAAAGGGTCTGCAGGAAGACATACAATGACAGTTCGGAAACTGGCGTTTAAGGCTTTGCGTAGGAAGATGAATGAATGCAAGACAGAGAACACCTCACGAGCATAACATGGCAGGCAGAACGAATTTTTCGTGTGCTATCCTTTGCATGAGATTTACCAATTAGCATTATCCAATCAGCAAGCAATGTCATTTGACTTGACAAAGCGACGGAACGGCAAGGATGGTCGCAATATGGCCAACGCGTGCTTGTCGGAATACTCTTACAGCGAAGGAAACTTAAACATAATTGTTAATATTTACCGTGAGTCAAACTCTAATAAAATCGATTATCCATTGATCATGAATGAAGGTACTGAAGGATATTTCAGTCGACCTGAATATATATTTCAATTTGACCAAAAGTTTAATGAGTGCACGATATTAATACTAGTATTACATAAACCATCATTGCACTTGTAAAATTCTTAAACACATTGTTGACATAAACTTTTACTCATTGTTGAAATAAACGTTTCTATTTCGAAATTGGTGTGATAAGTAAATATTCATAATAAATATATATCAGCATGAAGGTTAGAGAAGATTTGAACGTTTTATAACGGAGTATTGACAAATCAGGAATTTACGTGACAACTCCCAACAGGATTATGAAAGCATTACAATTACACCAAACGTAACGCTTATGACTGTTAACTTTACTGATTTTGGCTTTCGGAAATTGATATCTGCGAGAGTTGACAATGTGCCGTTTTCATGAAAGAATAACATTTGAAACCTTGTCGCGTTCTCCATACAAAACCATTCATGAAGTCGTCACCCAAAGTCTATAGTAAATCCTATTGACCTAGGGAGATATCATATGCCGCCTTCCGATCCCATAACATTTATACGGAACTGTTCTTTTAAATATTGCCCATTCTCTCCGCCACAGAGGCAGATCAAGTCATGTTGATTTGGCCTCTGTTATATTACGCCGACCTTGTGGGATGGAATGGGATGTTTGACTTGAAGCAATCAAAGTTAGTTGTGCAATCAGCGACGCTGTTCTTAACTCATGGTTTTGGCTACTGAATCAAGGCAAAAGCATTGTGATATGAACCACCATGCGAAAAGCGATGTCATTTGATAAAGAAATTCAAATGGATTGTCATGCAGTTTTTTCCGTTAGGGGACACTGCCAGAACCCACGTATTTCGGCGTTATAGAACATAGGCTAAATCAACATGACTTGATCTGCCTCTGTGGGGAGAGAATGGGTAAAGCTGAGACAAATATTTTAAATACTCACGTTTTTTAACCGAGGAAGGATACTGAAATTCGAGGCGAAGCTGAGATTTTCAGTATCTGGACGAGAATATGTCACGAAAGGTATCTCATAATTAACTAGGTCGACGTCCGAAGACGTCACGTCAGGTTGATATGGGATATATAGATAGTATTATATCGGTATTTTCATATCACATTCTGTATAAGCCCGAGACCCCAATATCAGCCCGAGAGCTATAGCTCGAGGGCTGATATTGGTCGGGGGCTGATACAGAATGGGATATAAAAATACCCATTTTATACTCTTTTTATCATATATACTTACCAAACAAACAACGGAAATAATTGTTTCATTTTAAAATTTTAATTCATATCATTAGAATTTAAAATGAGTGTCCACTTTGTTAAAAAATGTTAAGTGACACAAACCGATAGTCAAAGCTCCTGAGAGCACACCTCTTGCGACGTTTGAGCCTATTTTTCTCTATAGATATAGATAGATTGTATCAAACCGACAAATCCTATCCACAAGTGACTTTAGCGTTTTCTTTGCGATGTCGACCATGTTAAACCGTTAGCTGTACAAAGGGAGACAACTCTAAGTCCCTTGACGACGGGCTGACAGGTTATTTGCCCTGCGGGCTGATACAGGGTGCTTGACGGAAGTTGTATCGTGCATTCAAATTCTCTGTATCTATAACCAAGTATATGATAAAACCTGTTAGCTGTTCATCATTCTCTCCCCACAGAGGCAGATCAAGTCATGTTGATTTAGCCTCTGTTCTATTTCGCCGAAATCCGTCGGTTCCGGCAGTTTCCCCTGGCGGAAAAAACTGGCAATACAAACCATTTGAATTTCTTTATCAATTTAATGACAACGCTTCTCGCTTGGAAAGGGTGGTTCATATCACAATGCTTTTGCCTTGATTCAGTAGCCAAAACGATAATTTAAGAACAGCGTCGCTGATTGCACAACTAACTTTAATTGCCTCCAATCAGACATCTCCCATTCTATCTCACAAAGTCGGCGTAATAGAACAGAGGCCTAACCAACACGACTTGATCTGCCTCTGTGGGGAGAGAATGTCTGTTCATTAGCTGCCATATCATCCCTAGCTGTGTATGTACTCATATTGTTTTCTCGCTCTTTGTAGGATGCAAGGAATACGGAGACGCCTTTGCCGTGTATATGAACCATGATATTGCATATTGCAACTCCAAACAATACCATCGAATATCAATGACAGACTGTCTGAAACTATGCCTTGTGGAGCGCACGTTCGTCTGCATTAACTTCGAATATGGATTAATAAGGAGCAATATGGAACTCTTTTCTGAATGTAATCTATGCGACACTGCATGGTTCGACCTCTATGATAACCAGCGAGGCTATGAGGCCAAGGGTTGGGTCCTATTTTATCGACATTGTGCTGTTTGAATTTTCAAAACCTTCATTCTCTTCGACTGTCTGTCTGGCTCCTTTTAGTTTTTATGCAAGCTTGATCAAACTTGATTAACCGAAATCCGGGTTCCTTAATAACAAAATTATACGGTGACTATATGAGAAAGTTATTTCGTCCTGAACACATGACCCTACCAGTATGACTGTAAATTCTAGTCTCAACAGACTTGACACCTTTATAGGGGCAGTAGCACGTTTTTCGGGGGAATATAAGGCGATGTCAGGGAAATGAAAATAAAAGGTTCCAATCTAAAGACATTGTATTTTAACTAAATGAAGCAGTACTGAATCATTATATATAATGTAAAGTTAAGCCATGCGATTTCTTTTCCTACACAAAATGAATTAAAGGTGTTCACACAAAAATGGCTGCCAATGAATTTTATGTGTATCTTTATATAATTATTCTCTGACTATGGATGATTGGTCTGTGTAATAGGATTTTTGACACTTTCAAAGTAATACATCTAGCATTAACGTACAAATATCATTGAAAAATTGAAAATATAAGATTGTCAAAAAACGTGCTACTGCCCCTTAAAGGGTATGTATTATATTCTTTCTCAAAATTCTCGCCAAACGGGCTCTCTAGCCAAATATTAATCAGAGATTTCAAATTTTTCAATTACATAGGCAATTTGTTTATTTCCCAAAAATTACTACAAGTTACAAGTATAATATGATTATTATTTTGTCATTGTCTATTTCGATCGTTTAGAATACAATCAATTGCATAATGATTGAACATTTCAAATTCAGTAGAGTCACGTCAAGAGTACATGTAGTTGTTAATCGATGATACTGATCATATGTACATGTCAAATCAATGTATTGTCGATTGTATTTTACTGGTATCCAATTGGTATGAAAGCTTGTAAGGAATCAATAGTAAGGTACTACAGCAATCTAGTTAAAACAAGTTGTAATGTTATCGTCCCCTAAGTCCTTACGTTACATCTAGCTACTAACCCACCTGGTCCGTGTCGCGCATACGCAGAAATCAACCAATGGAAAAATAACTGGCTGATCTCTTTGAATCGGACGTCGTTAGGATTTATATTGCATTTTACATATTATGAGCATACATATCAATGATTTAATGTATGACGTATTGGAAATAAACATTACAGCAAGTTTTAACTAGGTTGACCGTTTCTAACAGCTTGTATTAACTAGATTGTCCGATTCAAAGGGATCAGCCAGTTCTTTTTTCATTGGCTGATTTCCGCGCATGCGTGACACGGACCAGGTGGGTAAGTAGCTAGATATAACGTATGGACTTAGGGGACGATAACATTACAGCTAGTTTTAACTAGATTGGGTACTACAGATGACATTGTGTAGAATTTGAAATATAAGTCACGAATTGAGCGCGGTCTCGATTTTGCCTCGTTGAACAACATAGAGGCTGTAAAGTATTTTTGTATGTTTAGATATTGATTGCTTTCAATTTCCTGTACACTGTTGTCCCCTACCGAAACGCAGAACAAAGGATTGCTTATTTAGCGGCGTCCGTCCGACCATCCTGATTCTTGTTATATTTTACTCAATGCACTTAATCGTCAAATATGATGGAATATAACCAATATGGAAGGACGGACACAGGGTAGTATTTTTCCTAGTCCCTAGGGAGTTACACCTTTTTCTGTCGTTTGATTGGTTGTTGTGAACTAATCAAATTAAACGTTGTGCTGGGACTAAACAAGTTCAATTTATTCCATGTTGTTGCTATCTGCCAATATTCACATGTACCGATGAAATAATTGTTTGATGAGTCTGTCAAATTGTACGAAAGTATAGAAATTATCGATCAACAAAACAATTTTTCGTCACAGTGATAACGGTGACGTCATAGGAATTTCAGTTTGCACCGATATGTATTTTGTTACCGTATGACGTCGTCAGTCACTTACATTACTCAACTTGAAATGCTGGCTCGATAATAAAAGAAAAAATAAACTTTCAACATCAATAACATTTAAGTTTAATTTTGTATAACACTTCGCAAGGGATATTTAGCCGTGCGTAGGCATATATCGATAGTAAAGCGATGGAAACGCGTATGAATTTGAGGTTGACTCCTTGTGAAATCCTTTATAGACAAAACTTTTTAAAAGAATCTTACCTTATAAATTTAGATGGGTCATATAAACAATAACCAACTCGTGACGGGGAATGATAGATTAACGTTCCCGAGTTACATTAATTGTGTAATTCTCTCGCCAGGGCTCGAGAATTACGAAATTAATATAACTCGGGAAAGTTATCTATTGTCTAAAACCTACATATAGGTAAATTATACAGACACCAGTCCGTTGTGGTGACCGTAACCTTATTTCAAGAACTATTTTCGAACGTCACATGACATCGTCCAATCACGTAACCTGTAAGTTTGTAAAATTTTGCATGCGTATAATAAGTCTTTTGATCACTCCCATTTCCTTCCAATCCAACATCACTCCCCCCTCCACAAGCACACGATCTGAACGTGACATCATCACTTTCATTCCCATAGTTCAACCTCTTTGGTCCTATCAACAATTCAGTCATTGTCATCACTCCTACTCTACTGTTAACACTTCCGACGATTTCATAACTGAATTACCGGTGTAACAGGCTCAAAAGACTCTACCGCCTCAAATAACTCTAGAGTCAAATGGGCCTAGCCTCAAAAGACTCTAAAGTCATGTGGGCCCAAGGACACGCCCAGTCTCAAATGACTCTATCCAGGCTCAAATGACTCTAGCAAATAATCAATCTGTGAAATCAAATTCTCACATGCGTCCAAGGAAACGCTCAGTCTCAAATGACTCTATCCAGGCTCAAATGACTCTACCAAAGTAATCTGTGAAATTGAATTGTCTCAATGTTTATTTTAAACCATTGATAAGTCTAAATGTTTTCATGCACTGGATTTACATCCGCCCCAAATTATTAAATATCATACTTTTAATCTGCGTTTCGAGAAGAGAATACTTTCATGTTAATTATTCATTGTAATGAAAACTGCGTATTATCTAAATGACAGCTTCAATTTTGTTTTCATGTTGCAACATTTATTACTTGACGTCACTGATGAGTTTAAACTATAGTTCTTGACTGAAATTGTAACAATATTTACACATATCATCATTATGAAGCGTTGAATCCGTATATTGTCGTTTGCGACTAGACTTTTACTTTTTTGAGGATACTAAGCAATTTTATGAGAGCATATTTGGTGAATGGTTATATCATTTAAATCAGTTTTTATATCCATGGCTTATGTATTTATTATTGATGCGTTTTTTTAAATTCATTTTTTTTCAAAACTTTTAATCACGTTCAAGTTCAATTTTCGTTACATGTCAATAATTTGAGGGAACTGTTATAATAAGCGTCAAGAAAAAAATCATGTTTGTCAAGGTTTTGAGATATCAACTTTTACAAAAATATATTCATCTTGTGTACTGCAGTATGGTATTGCAAGATTTTTAGAAAAGTATTTCGCAAATTTTCAATGAACAATTGATATAAAGGACAGAAGACTGAAGATTAGGTGTTATAACGTTTTGATAAGGAATGATTTTTATTCAAAATTATACACCAAATCCATTTCATTATCAATTATATTACAAGTTATTCATATCCTACGTCTGTAATTATTTTACAAATGAAGAGGTTTTTTAGCAGAGTTTAGTTTTAATCGTCGTCATACGTATCATCTTAACCAATAGTTTTATGACTTTAATCCTAAGACATCAAATGTTTATTTCTCTTTTCTTTGCTGTAACCACCATGAGACGTTTGTTAAAAAAATAAGTTTTGTACAAAGGAACATGAAAAGCGCTGGTCTTTAAAAAGGCTCACTCTATGTATACCATTTCACTTACAAATTTCGAAATGGTAAAATCGTGCTTTTTTTCATAATATTATGTATATTTGTTAATCGAATGATTAACATAGTTTACCTACATTGCAGTCATTTAATTTGTAGATCTATTTAAGTATCTGAATGGCAGTTTCCCATACTGTCAGGCTACCTGTTCAATTTTTAAATTATTTTATGTTCTACGTTTTAGCCAATTATGTTACCGAATAATCGCTTGAATAAATCTATCCTAATTCAGTATCAGACTTCATCTTTTTTAGACGAATGCAGTCTCCATTCAATGATTTCAGATATATTCATCTTTTCATATTTACTTGACAATGTAAGTGCAAAAAACTACATTGACGAGGAATTTAGAAGGATAGATATCAAAGGACGTGTTTCATACGACTTTTACGCAACAAGAATGGATATTTATTTTCGGAAAATGAGCGATAGCGAATGTTAAATACAGACTTGCAAGAGTAAAAGTAATATGACAGATCTTCGACTGTTATACATTCAGAATCTGTATATCTGTATCGTAATCAATGCATGACTTCACAAACTAGAATTTTACAACATTCTAAGCGGTTTCAATATTTTCGTAAAGTAAATATGCAATTTTCATTTTCGGATATGAAACAGGAAGATGGGACACTTGTGGAATGAACTCTCTTTAGAGATACAAGGACCTTTCCATTAGGTCTGACCGCAGCCCCGTAGGTCGCATCATAGTTTGCCAGTTTAGTGAAGGCAAAACCTAGTCATTTGAGAAATAATCACGGCCAAGTATGATGCTTGTGGTAATAAGAGAACTGTTTGTTGATATTTTGTATTACAAACTAAACTGAACTAAGTTATGCATCCTAAAACAATACCTGTTCACGTTCACGTCATAAAACTCCGTACAAACAGTCTAAGTAAACCTAGCCTCAATATTATCCGTTTCACTTCTATACTGAGTCTAAAAAGGTCTAATAGAGGGTCGCGTCAGCCGACCTTTCTGCGACCTATGACCTTCCAACGTTATACGTGCGAAGGCAGACTATTGTGGCTTGGTAAGCTCAGTTCTGATTGGTCAACTTGGTCACGTGGGCTGACGCGACTCTCAACCAAGCCTATCTAGACTCAGTATAGAAGTGAAACGTATAATATTGAGGCTAGGTTTACTTAGACTGCCGTACAAATTATGTCGTTTTAAAATCTCTTTCGCTAGCGGAGAAAGGATAGTGAAAACAGGCTTGTGAGTCTAGCGTCCTATAATAAACAAAACAAAATCCACCAAAGGTATTTGTTTTGTATTTGTAATCTTAAGCCACGTTTCGACACATCTTGAACTTGACAACGACACCAGCAGTTGTGTTAAAACGTCACCTAACATGAATAAAGAAGTTGTCATCCATCTATTCCTCATTGTCATTCCAACTTCTAAAATGCCTTTAGAATTTTTTGCTTGTTTACATAGCAATTTATTTTATTATCCCCCGCCGCGCTTTAGCGCGAAACGGTGGATATAGTATTGAGCAGCGTCCGTCCGTCCGTTCGTCCGTACGTACGTACGTCCCGACGGATGAAATTGAATAACTCAAAAACTATTGACCTGATTATTTTCAGTTTTTGTATATAGCTTCATCACCATGAGATCAAGGTCCCTCTAGAGGTTCATGACCTTGACCTTCATTTCAAGGTCATTACGAGACTTTGACATTTTACCCTTGTCAGCGGGATATCTCAGAATAGTTGTTAAACATATCTTCTCTTATGAAGAGTATCAGTGGAAATTGAGACTCTCCATAAGAGAAGATATGTCCAGATATGCTGTAATTCACCAAACACTGTGTATTCATAGACTTTATCGTTTAATAGATCTCTTTCCAGAATGTAAAGCCCAACTACAACTTATTATTCAAATAGGTTCAAAAGCAAAATTTTCAAAGGAATGTACATTTTGTTCAAAGCACTGTTTTGACCATGATTCCCATATCATTTTACATTGTGAATTCCTTATGTATAAACGAAACACTTTCTATATGGCATTACTTGACCAACTTGACGTAGATACTTTTGTAAATATTGAAATGTTACATGATGATGATGCTCTTGCACTGTTTTGTGGAGCCAAACTAGACATCCCAGGCTTAAATGACAATTCATGGGAAATTATTAAACGTGCATTTTCCAACTATGTATTTGAAATGAAGGATGCTTTGACGACCTATTTTTGATTGTGTAATCTGTGTTGCAATGTCTTAAATATTCCATGTAACTATTCTCTGTGCATGTATGTAAATAACTGATGTTTTATCTTTGTAATCTTCGATTAATCTTGGAGGAAATAAAGATATTCATTCATTCATTCATTCATTCATTCTTACTGGGAAGGCGCCGGTCCCAGTCGATTTTGGTGACCTTCACATTATTTTCAAGGTCACAGCGAGACTTTGAAAGTTTCAGCATTGAAACCTGCATTTAGGCTTGTCAGCGGGATATCTCAAGAACTATTTACTGGATTCTCTTCATAATTTACACAAAGCATGTTATTGGGGAGGCGCCGGGCCCAGTCGAGTTTGGTGACCTTCACATTATTTTCAAGGTCACAGTGAGGCTTATATATTGAAGACCCAGGGACCAGTTGATTTGTTGTGGTCTAACAGACATCTAGTAGCATCAATTTGCGGCGGGGGATCTTGTTACCTTTGTGACAAATACTTGTTATATATTAAGTTTCATAATTCTTCTTCCGGACTTTCTAGCAAAAAAAAAACATATTGGAAAAACTGTTTTGGGACCCCAAGTGTAATTGAACAGTCACAAAAATAATACTTTCATATTCTGAAGAATGAAATTGCGAGTACTTCGTCAAAGCTCATGTGCCTGTCGCAGGGATCGCTATCGCAACCCACCAACTAAGTTTTTAACCCCTAGACCTGTAGACATATGATAGACTTATGAAAGTGGACTTTATCTCAATAGCAATGCTGTGTAGTGTGTAGGTAGGAAGGTCGAAAATATGCGTGAAATAGAGGGAATTGGTTTTTGTTTTAAAGTTTTAGACAGACATTCACATGAAAGTTGACATATTTAAAAGTATAACATACGGCCAAATTTGACCTATGTGACATTGTAGTCAGGCACATTTATAATACATACATGTAACAATAGAAGTCATAATACATACGTGATACATACGTACACGTACATACATTCAGACATATAGACATACACACACATGCATACATTCATAAATTCATACATTCATACATGTATACACAAACATAAACACACACACGCACGTTCGTACGCACGCACGCACGCACGCAGGAATGCATGCATAAACGAAAAATACGAAAATACTCATAGTATCTAAATCAATTCATGTTATTTTTTATACATAGAAAGACATATTGAACTCTTGAAAACAGGTCGTACATCATAGTTGGATGGAAATGCATTTTCTAAAATTGACAGGGAAATATATATAACTCAGCAGCATTATATCAAGATCAAAGTGAAAAGGGTTGGATATAAATATGAAAATAATAAGTTGAGCGTTTCAGTTGTGTGTCGGTCATGAAAAAACAACTTGACCTTTATTTTATCGTTCATCAGCAATTATCAATGTTAACGCCATAAGATCACAAAAAACTTTTGATAAACTCTTCTCATTGACAACAACTCGGACTTATAAATTGTTTTTATTCCCACCAGAAAATGCATATAAGTAATTTTGACAAAATAATTAATTCTATACTTGATTATGTGTTGTGAAAATAGTGTTCTACAATTATACAAGAAATATACGCGCAATCCTCCATAAAAGGAAAGTCGAAGAATTATACAGATGACTGGAGTAACAATTAGAACATGTTCTTAGATAGAAGTTTGAGGATGTCTCAAGTAACAGATGTCTGCCTTCATGCAGTGTTTTTTCCAAACCTTGTTAGATCTCCAAAACTTTCTCTATTGTCTATCGGTTTGCCAATAAGATTTTTGTTAAATCAAATTAAAAAAATTTAAAAGAAATTGAAAGAAACATTCAATTAAATAGGATATCTGAAGTCGTCAACAAAATACAAATTATTGCTATAAAAATTTAACATTCTGTCATCAATTGATTCATCTCCTAGAGTTTTCTGAGGCTAGCCCGAAATGACTTTATTTTAGTTTCATCGATAAAGTTTGGAAAAGTTGAATTAGAGGTAGAGTCATTTGAGCCTGGATAGAGTCATTTGAGACTGGGCGTTTCCCTGGGCCCATATGACTCTAGAGTTATTTGAGACTAGGCCCAGAGCACTCTAGAGTTATTTCGGGCTAGGCTCGGATGACTCTAGAGTTATCTGAGGCTAGCCCGAAATGACTCTATCTAAATTTCATCGAAATTGTTTTTAGAAAATGTTGAATTTGAGGTAAAGTCATTTGAGCCTGGATAGAGTCATTTGAGACTGGGCGTTTCCCTGGGCCCATATGACTCTAGAGTTATTTGAGACTAGTCCCAGAGCACTCTAGAGTTATTTCGGGCTAGGCTCAGATGACTCTAGAGTTATCTGAGGCTAGCCTGAAATAACTCTAGAGTCATATTTTGCCTAGAGTTATTTGAGGCTGATACACCGGACCTAGAAGAAGGTCACATTCATATATAATCCAATGGGAGGCATATGTTCCTTTCATCTTTTTGCAATGGTACATCACGTACCAAGAAGACGCAAGCTGATATCTATTACGTCATGAAAATATCACGAATTATTTCCGACGTCCTGATTTGTTAACAATGAAGGTGCGAGGCAGTTTGAGGGCGGAGCTAGCAACACCTGGCCGACGACCTTGATAAAGTTAAACAGTGATGCACATTCAAACCTGTAGGCCAAGATCAAACAAAATTAATCGAAACCGCTCAGTCACTCAACGATGAAAAAATAACTAGCTTACCATAACACGTGAGAAAACCCCCTCGTGAGTAATACCTCGTTGATATTTCGTATACACCCCTTGTGTCATCATGTATTTATTACATATCAAGTTCTCAATGAACAATGTGTTGACAGTTTTCGTGGTTTATAACTGTTGTATCAACTCATATTTTGAAAAAGAAATACTGTTTCACCAAGGTGATTTCTGTTATATGTTGGTGGCGTAATCATGTGGAGACCTGAAAACTAGCGAACTATTTTGTTTTCACTGCTTTCGAAATGGCTTATGATCATGTAAATACTGTCTTACTACCACTTCCACATAGTGAATACAGCCATTATAACTTTATAACTATCTACACACCACAGACCAATAAACTGTAATGAGTAATGGCTGTTGCCGTTTATTGTTCAGCATAACACAACACTACATTTAACACAACACTACATTTACATTATAACACAATACTACCTTCAATGATAAACTACAATGAAATATGTGTGCACAAATATGTAATCATGTTTATAATAACATGGAGATTAATTAACAAAGATTTTTACCAGGACTTTGCGCCCTAAAAAAACAGAGATAAAACAAAAGTAACATTTGGCCAAAAACTCTTGAAAAAGCGTCATGTCTATTGAGGTGTACAGTACCAAAATTATATTTTACTGTATGACATTATTCTTGCTGCTTTGAACGACAAGCCTAGAATGAGTTTCACCATCAATTTACTTCTTCATATTCACACACATTGTCAGCTTCACAGTTGACCTCAGTTAACCTCTTTTCTACTAGCTGACCATTCTCCACTTAGAATATGTCTTTCCGTGATACACCAAGACAACAATTCCCAGCTCCACGGTGTACAGAATGATATTATAATATTGCACAGATCTCCACCAGGCCAAATGGTAGCATCGTCCCTAGCTGGACTATTGACAAAATATGAGGAACATGATGAACAAGCACAAAATGTATTGATGATTGTTAAGAACAGACGGTAGTGGTGCTCACGCGAGGGACAATGGTTCAAAGAATTGCAGTATGATTACCGTATTTCCTCGAATAGACGCCGGGTGATTGTTTAAATAATCAATGCTCCCGTAGCTGAATGCAAATAATGAAATCTCCCTTTACACCATCTATATACATTTACGTCCTACTAAAAATAAATAGACGCCGGCCTCGAGACTATATATTGGTCAGCTTTCACAGGACGATGAAGTAACTCCCATAGATAATAGGCACAACCTGTATAAGCACCAATCTTATACAAATGAGCTCATAATTTTCTTCACCACATGTAGCGTAATGTAGCAAATAGATCATACATGTATTTTTAAAAGATTGTATATGCATAGGCTTTTTCACGCAGGTTCAGTTTGACTTGACTCACTTAAACAACAAGAAACCTCATTATTTTTTCCGTGTTAATTGGTAAATATGTACAAAAAATACTGTCAGCTTTAAAATACACCGAAAACCGTTTTCATTGGTCCTCTAATAACAAAGATATCGCCCTTCAAAGTGCGCGTATTTTAGGCTTCTCAATTTGACAGTCTGAAAGGGGATTCTACCGGATGAACGATATTGCCTTTACTGCGCATGCCCGGAGTGTTTTATGACATCATATACAGAACGGAAATGGGACTACTCAATGTAAATATAACAGACAATGGTGGTAAATAAACAGATTAAACAGGTTTTAGCAGCTCAGCTCAGTTCAGCTCCGGCAATAAAACATGAGAGTAGTAATTTAACAGTTATGACACATCGTAGCTGATTGTCTAATTACGGGCAGTCGCGCTTGGGGTATTAGACTCTCTTTGACAATGTTATTACAAGAATTAGAGAGAGGATGTAGTTTGTCTGTCCATCCCTGTGACGCCCAGGTGTCAAAGCACTAGTCATTCATTGGTCAACAATAGGTCAAACTAGATCCAATCAAAAATTGAATTTTCAGAATTGATCATTTGAAATGTATGAGGCTTGAAATGAACACATTGAGCACTGACATAGTAGATGGATTATTTGGCATTGACTACAGTAATTTCGACAAGGTAGGACCTCTTCATTAACACTTATATGTATACATTTTATCATGTCAGACAGTTGTTTTGCGTAAGAAGTTGAGAATTGAAAAACAACATAATCTCGAAAGTACATGATGAAACATGGTGTCAAAAGGTGTATCGAATTGTATTAGTTTGCGAACAGGATAATCGGCTACAATTTCATGACAAGATGCCTAAACGACATTCATTGTTTTGCAATTATTCGTAGTGTGATAAAGCAAACCTCATTCGCATAACATAAATCACTTCAGTATTACTCATAATTTCTTTAAAATATTATTTATTTAAAGTGTTTAACGTGCCTTCAACTTTATATGGCCACCCAGGTTCATCACAAAATGTAAACGTAGAGCTAAAGTCACTACACCATGATATCGTAATATCTAAGATATTTTCAGATTTGACATGACTACATATTGAGATTTTGCGGTGCTGAAATATCCTTACATTTACACCATCTTATTGTAACATGAGCAGGAGTCTAAATTTCAATGTCTTCTTTTCAAAAACAATTCTGTATCTTATGGTGACCGATCTGTCCATAAGTACGTTACGTCACTATTATAATTATATCATAACTGTTTTTTTGGCTAGGGAGCGGCATTTATATATGCATTATTTGCTTGTTTGCTAATCCTGCTTCTTTGTTTTAGATGAATATGTTTAAATCACATTTTCTTTTATAATGATAAGTTTTCTTGAGAGAAGAATAGGCTATCTAATCATTTGCGAAATAAAGAACCAAGACATACCATGTAGTTTCATATTGAGTAAAGACATACCATGTAGTTTCATATTCAGTAAAAGCCATGATAAAGCATACCAGTCTTAACAAATCAACAAAAATAAGTAAATACCTTTATTATATGTCTCACTATCAAACTGTTATACTGTCAAGTTGTGTTCCTTGTTTGTGTATTAATCAAACGCCAAGTAAGTAAGTGTCCGCTTGACTTATTACTGTAAACACTAGCAACAGCCTGGCCAGTAAGGGCGATGTGATGTGGCAGGCTGTGATTGGCTGAAAGAAGTTTTCACGACTTAAAAAATGACGTTTGTTTTTAAAACCAATAAATAACCATTTTTCGCATGTTTTTGAACAAAAAAAGTATCGATGTTATCCAGTCATATCCTTTTGAATTCATTTCTGCATTATGTACCCCCTCGGGGTTATCTGTTGTTTAAATAGGTTTTGTCGTAAGCGATCTTCGTTAGGCACTGAATATCGATTAAAAAATGAAGAAGTCTTCAGCTGTGTAGTGTAGTAAGGCATTTTCATTTAGAAGATAATGAAAAAATGTTTTCAGGTCGCCCCTGTGGCTTCATTTGTTAACCCCATTGGCTAAAATACCTGCACACAAGATTTCAAATCTTGGTTGTCAATTGCTCATTGTTAGAATTAAAAAAAAAAACGTATTGATGGACAGACGGACGAGCGAACAGACAAACTAGGCACTATTTATCTAAGATCATTTGGTAAGCCGATGTCATTCGTATTACAGACGGCTAAATAACAGTTGCACCTAAACCTTATTGGAATATGTAAGGTTGTACGCCTAACAGTGAAATATTCGTGACAATTTGATAATGGATTGTGCTGCATTGATTTACGATAAACAGTCGTACTAAAAATCATTGGACTTTGTAAATGAGAATAGATTGAAAGGAGTTTATTCGTCAATTGTTTTGGACTCAAAATGCATTCTCCGTCTTAATCAAAGAAGAACTAGAAAGTTTCATTATTTTATATACATTGGGTATATTTATACTAAACGTTACTGAAAAAAATTACATTTTCTGTGCTGCATTGATTTACGATAAAGAGTCATACTAAAAATCATTGGACTTTGTAAATGAGAATAGATTGAAAGGAGTTTATTCGTCAATTGTTTTGGACTCTAAATGCATTCTCCGTCTTAATCAAAGAAGAACTAGAAAGTGTCATTATTTTACATACATGGGGTATATTTACTAAACGTTACTGAAAAAAACAATTTCTGTGTTGCTTTACCAGACATGGGACACAACCTTGAGATCCGCTTGAATCCCACACTTTCATAGTGAAATAAAATAAAAATTGAGATGTTTCGTTTTCCTTTGCGTTAGTTAGATATGCTGTAGGCACCATCGGTAAAGGTTGGTTATTTTTCAACCACAACGGTCGGTTATGCGATGACAGACCAACGTTAACAAATATCCATGTAAATTTGGAATATTTATCAAATAAGAAAATTTAATATTATTAATGCCGAGTTTGGGATTCGAACCTGGGACCTCTTTATGGTCAAATGGCGCATTTCGCACTTGATCTACTGAAAATCCATGACATTTCAATAATGGTTTACATGACTGTACATATTGATGAGACAGATGAGAAAAAGTACATTGATGTTATAAAAGTGGAACGGTTATGTGGCGAAACAACTCTTAAAACATCAAATGATGTGATATACAGTGATAGATTATAGACAGTTTATTAACGTCTCACTTCTGTACATAGCTAAAATACGTTTACATTTATACAAAAATTCCTTTATAAAACACGTACAGAACCATTCAAAACAGAATTATGAGAGACATAAAACATTATTTAACCATATAGCAAGTCTTTCCTACATTGAAGTACTATAAAGCAGATTTTGGCTGTATTATAAATAATAATAATGTGCATACTTATATTGCGCCTTTTCCACGTCCTAAGACATGCTCAAAGCGCTACATTATTACCCCGAAGGAGTGTACTTTCGCAGCTGCTACTAAGCGCTAATCACGACCACGTATATCAGTACATCCAATTTTCAGGTACCCATTATAACAGCTGGGTGGACTGAGTGCAATGTGGATGAAGTGCCTTGCCCAGGGACACAACTCAGGATGAGACCCAAGTCACAAATTTTCGGTGTCTCCACCGGGATTCGAACCCGGGTCTCTGGCTTGAGAGGCCAGCATGCTAACCACTACACTCCAGATATCATGATTTGTAAAATGCATTTTTTCAAGATCCGTACGCGTCTATCGAAAATGTCTGGGGATAAAATAACACATTGATTAAACAGAGAATCTCTCAGATCATCATACATGTATAATATACAGTGAAACAAAACATGTAATTCATCTACTACGTTTTCTATTTTCTAATGAAATATTTTCATAACGGCCGGTTTCCACTCTCATGGGAGCAATGTCACATCGAAATGATCTGATATACCATGATGGGATACTTATAAATATAAATAAATATATAAATTTTAACCCTAAACCACCTCAGATGACTTATACCAGATTTTGTTTCATTTAACCAATTGGGTTTTTCAGTCTAATTAATAGATCCAACATTTATTGAGTATGGACACTGTGGCTTGGGACAATGAATGAATGGTCACTGTTGTATGTTTATGTTAAATCTATTTGTAAGTTATGAAGAGAATCAAGTGAATGGTTCTTGAGATATTCTTCTGACAAGAGTAACATGACAAAGTCTTGTTGTGATCTTGAAATGAACGTCAAAGTCATTAACCTATATAGGGAGTTACTTTCACGGCGATGAACCAATGTGATAAATAAATAAAAAATCCGGTGAACAGTTTTTGAGCTATTCGATTTTGCTCATTGTCAATACTATATCATATATATATGTAAAAATACCAGCCTTATAATTAATGTATGACAATACGCATAACGGTAAAATAATCTGAAGAATCTTAAAATTGTTGATTCGGCATAAAATTTCATTGAAAAATATGCACTTTAACGACATTGTAATATATTCGGCTATATTAATTACTATATAGGGAAGGCTACCGGAAGAGGTACCACATGGCCGGCATATAATGTTAGGCACAGTTTCTTAAAGAACAATGTGTTATCTCTAAAATAAAATAGTAATCACAAAATTATCATAATAATTGGCATAGTTATGATCCCTTGAACAATGGTGGGCTCATAATTAACTGCCAATATGTAAATGAGAAAGCACGGATTATAATTTTATACTTTTATGAAATAACGATTAAACTTTGAAAAATACGTAGTTCCGGTGTGTTTGTCAGAATTCGCTTCCCACAGAGTCAGATGAAGTCATGTTGATTGAGCCTCTGTTCTAATACGCCGAAATCCGTGGATTCTGGCAGTTTCCCCTGGCGGGAAAAAATGACACTACAATCCATTTGAATTTTTCTTTTGGCAAATGAAAACGCTTCTCGCATGGAAAGGGTGGTTCATAGATCAATGATTTTGCCATGATTCAGTAGCCAAAATTAGGATTTCAGAACAACGTCGCTGATTGCACAACTAACTTTGATTGCCTCCAATCAGGCGTCTCCCATTCTAATTCGGCAATTTAAAACAGAGGCTTAATCATTATGGCTTGATCTGCCTGACTGCCCTTGTGGGGAGAGAATGAGCTCTAAACCAAAACGTTTCTTCCGCATTGTCAAGATGCACGTGCATGCATTATGGTCAAAGTGGTCACTTTGTCCTAAAGATCAACATATTCTAACACAGTTTCAATTCACAGTGACAAACCTAGAAGCTAAAAGAAATGTTTTATTGTCACCTACACCAGAAAATGTTAGTCAGAACCGTAAACCCGATATACAAAAATTAATTTGAATTTGGTTAATAAATTATTTGTATCTTCTTACTGTGTGTTTTCATACCCTTCTATAATAAGCGTGTATACGAGAAATCATGCATTTCTGATCAGTTGCATTATTATGTTTCAGAAACCCTTATTCACACACTGAATTCATCTAAAAACCTTAGAACGCTATTACGTATAAAGGTTCAATAACTCATGCTCGAATAACATAAAATATCTTATACGCAGCTAGGACACAACATTAATGAATATACAACACAAACAGATAATCTAACACTGTGGTACGTCTTTGGTGCCTTTTGATATCAACGTTTTTTTAGTAATTTATAAAGAGGTGTCTATGAACTGTTTCAACACATAAAGGGCCATTCTCTCCCCACAGAGGCATATCAAGTCATGTTGATTTAGCCTCTGTTCTATTACGCCGAAATCCGTGGGTTCCGGCAGTTTCCCCTGGCGGAAAAAACTTTCATCTCAATACACTTGAATTTCTTAATCAAATGACAAGGCTTCTCGCATGGAAAGAGTGGTTCATATCACAACAATGATATCACAATGCCTTTGCCTTGTTTCAGTAGCCAAAATTATGATTTAAGAACAGCGTCGCTGATTGCACAACTAATTTTGATTGCCTCCAATCAGGCATCTCCCATTCTGTCTCACAAACTCTTCGTAATAGAACAGAGGCTAAATCAACATGACTTGATCTGCCTCTGTGGGGAGAGAATGATAAAGGGCGTAACAAAAACTTTTAAAGTTATATGTACCAACATTCTTTAAGGGCCCACATCTGTTAAACCCAGTGGTCCCTTTTCCGTTAACGTTAGCCTTCCCCGTATATGTGTAGACTGAAAATGCTTTTCAGGACGTGTGCTGCATTAAGTTGACCTCAACATCATTGGAAACCGTGTTTATACCGTGAGTTTGTGGTTGCACGAATTACACGTACATATCCTGAACAAACTAATCATGGATGGTGTTGCACTTTATTTCGAAGAAATGTTGCAAGTAAACCTCACTGAAGTATATATTAGTACCGAAATACACGTGTTCAACGGTATAGTCTTACTTGTGGGAGTCACAGGTGTGATGCGTGTCAACACTACACGATCTATCAGATCGGAAATAGACAGGTGTCGGAGTGATTTGATTATTTTTTACAATCAGATTGTAATTATGAGGTATTATTCCATTTAGCTTTCAAAACTTCAGATAAGAAATCATATAATGTTCCAATGTAGTTCAGTTAAGTACAATTTACCTCAACTTTGACAACTTTGACGAGTTGATGTTTGTGATACAATCATACCTGTCAGCGGTACCATGTTGTATATAAGGTAAGTTTGCTTCACAACTGGGCCAAACGTTTCATCACTTTTCGTTCAATATCCAATCCCGTTGAGTCCAACATGAAGGTTGTCATATTTGTTGTAGCCTTCGTGGCCTGTGCCGTTTCAGGTAAGTTATTAGAATTTATTTCCTTTTATTTATTCTTTGTATTTTAATCGTATTTAGTTGTGTTAAGTACAGATAGAGTTATAGAGATATATAGTCACAATGAGATTAACATAGGTACTTAAACGGATGGTCTAATGGTTAGCCTTATGAAAACAAGTTTGAAGAGATTTTCAGGATTTGTATTATCAAAATGTGGTTATAATAATCTCAAACCTACAATTTGACAACAAAGTCAAGCAACAACACATTGCAACACCGACAAGCCGTGTTTCGGCATAAGAGGGCATTGCCAGTCAATGTCGTAACAATATTTTTTATTCATGGATTAACTCATAATATAGTTTATGTTAATTCGATAACGAAAAAACTGAAACGCAAAGAACAAGATGCCGGAACCGAAAGAGCCTTCTCCTCTAATATAGAAAGTTAACTGAACGATTAATTTGACATATGGCGTTGTATGGTAGAAAATATTGTTCAACTTATTTGTTTCATGAATTCCGGTTACTTCCGTTCCTTTCACAGCAATTGAAGAAGGCGAGCAGGAATGTGCCTGTACTAAGGACTTCAGACCTGTTTGCTCAACTGACAACGAAATGTTCCCAAATCTCTGCAATCTATTGTGTGATGAGTATGTGTTTTCTTGAACAATTATGAAAACTATCTTAGCTATAGTCAACTGTTCTCTACTGTCAAAGTGTTAAAGAACGACGGGCACGTCTTCATATAATTTATGTCATGATTTTTTCCTAATTCTTAATGCGAAGCTCTAATATCCCATTACTCAACACTATTATCATGAGTCGTAGAAAAGGTTATCAAGAGTCGAGCGAAAAGTGCTGGTTGCCATTTTTGTGTGAACACTTTTTAATCATTTACGTTAAGAAAATGAATTCTCTTCTGTAAATAGAAAATTCTACTTTCTGTTTATAAAAAGTACATGATACAATTTATGACATTTGTTTTACTTTTCGTGATTTCCAAAAAGAAACTAACAAACTACAATCCGAGGATATATGTAGAAACCAGAATCAAAATCGTTAATCATTTGATTAACTTCGAGTTTATTAACACTTACAAAAGTAACAACATAAACACGAACCTATTAATGATACCCACTGACTATGTGCGACCGTTGACTCATTTTATCAATACATTTTTTCTACATTCTTATATCTTAAATCGCAGACACCTGTGTCATATTGTTTCTAAATGCATAACACGACTGTGAGCATGCCCTACTGGTATTAGGATAATACTGGTAATACAGAAAAATAATACAGCGTGAGATCAATAGGCGTCACATGTGTAATTTAATTTTCTGTAATGGAACGTTACATTTTACTTCAGTAGTTTCATTTGATATTTCATATTCATTAAGTTTTTAAGGTATGTAGTTTAATATGCACTGAGTTTAGTGTAAATTAACCCAAGTGATATCCTCATCACTCTCCATTCCTTATAAATAATTGGCAGCGGTCCCTCGGAGAAAACCTTAAAGGGGCAGTAGCACGTTTTTAGGGGGGAATATAAGGTGATGTCAGGAAAATGAAAATCAATGGTTCCAATTGAAAGAGAATGTATTTAAATTAAACAGAGCAGTAATAATTCCAATATATAACGTAAAGTTTAGCCATGCGTTTGCTTTTTCTTACACAAAATGAATTAAAGGTGTTCACATAAAATGGCCGCCAATTGATTTTATGTGAATCTTCATACATGTCATGATAATACATCTAGCATTAACATACAATTATGAGTGAAAATTTTAAAATATAAAATTATCGAAAAACGTGATACTGCCCCTTTAAAGAAGAGATGAAATGATACAAAAAATGAGAATGAATAAGGAATCACCGTATGATCCATTTTTTAGGTGTTTTGATTTGATATTTTCAGGAAAGTATTGCAATTTCCTTTCACTTATCATTTGTTTCAAAATACAAAATAAAATCTCTAGTTGCAAATACTAGCAGGAATACAATCTTCTTTTAAAGAATGATTATTCATTTGGAAATATCATATATTTTTAGAAATATCTTCTTTTTTTCTTTTGGATCGTGTTTAGTTTGTTTCATAATAATAAATTGTGTTTTCTCTCGTCATGCAAAAACCAGCAAAAACTATCCGTATCTCAAAGAAGAGATAAATTGGTGCAGAAAATGAGAATGAATAAGGAATCAGTATAATATTACGATCCATCTTGAATGTTTTGATATGATATTTTCAGGAACAGAAAGCTTGACCTTGGTAAATTCTACAACAGAGAGCATGAAACATGTGAAAAGCTTTGCGCATGTCCCTTCCTGTGGGATCCAGTTTGTTCAACCGAAAACGATATGTACCCAAACAGCTGTGTCCTTGAATGCAATGGGTGAATATTGAGAATTATAATAACAAACACTTACTATACTTGTATAGTCACTACCCTGTCTGTATTTCCATCCATCCGTAATCGTGTTTCCGGAGGACAACTCAAATACAAAACCGCTTATCTCAATTATACGTATTACAATGTATGTCCAAATTTGAGGTTTTGTCATTTGGAGTTTTCAACATTTGGATCATTTTATTTTTGGCGGTTCCCATGGAAACGTAACTTTGAATTTTGTTTTCTGGTGATGGAAAGATTTTTAGATGAATTGTCGGGTTTACTAAAATGCCATCTTATGGTGACTCTTGTTCCAAAGCGCCACGTGCGTTTACAAGTCATGCAGAATGTGAAATCATTCCATTGTTAGAAAAACATTTTTTATCAGGATGTAGAATAACTCCTTGTGTGTACAAGCAAGCTGTATTTCAGGATGTAGATTTACTCCATGGTGGTTCAAGTGATTCAACACTTCAGGATGTAGATTTACTCCATGGTGGTTCAAGTTACTCAACACTTCAGGATGTGTAAATTTACTCTTTGGTTTCATTTCCGGATGTTTATGCCTTAGTGTTAGCAATTACAGGTTGTATGATAACATTATAAGTTCTTTTACCAGTGGTTAAATTTCGGTCTATATTACTATTTCAGAGACAAGACAGTTGACGAGACTAAACGATACGATCGAGAAACACGTGCATGCGTTCCAGTAGAAGACAATACGGAAGAGGAAACCCCTGCAGATGCTATTCCTATTGAGGAAAACCCCGCAGATTCTGTTCCCATTTAATTTGCAACTTTAGGTTTTTTTAATATATATAAAACCACAAAACGTACCAGATTGCTTTGTTATGAAACATAAGTAGTGGATTACCGTTTGTACTTAATTGTAATTAATGACAGCGTAGTGATTCATAGTTATTATGTTTTATGATATTTTTTTTAATTTTGTTAAATTAAATTGTTAGAGGATGAAAAAAAAACAGTTAAGGTAGACACTTTTTTTTCAGATTTTCAGATTTTCTCATAGAATATATTTATATACAATTCTGGCATTGATGCTAAAAATGATTGTATTTTAAACAAATTAATAAAACAAATGCAATGATGAATGATATTTTATTTTTTAAAAACACCAGTATCAGTAAGGTTGTTATTGACTGAGTGAATCACTTGATGATGTCTTACATCAATCATCATACTCATTAATGATTCGCCCATTGAAAACGGTGCACATGACGATTGTCCCTCTTTGCACCAGTACATGGCAAAATTAGAAACCCGAAAATAACGTTCTGGTACAGATCTGTACCGCTTGGTGAACTCAGGCTCATTTTGAAAAAAGACACTTTCCAAAGGTGACACCACAAGTCTTTGAACTCATGTCCGTGTGTTGGACACCCTTCAAACACTTAGTTCATTCAGCCTTGAAGCCATCCACTCATCCGGCGAGCCACGCCCGATTTTGCTGAACTACTCTGTAGTGGTTAGCGTGCTGGCCTATCACGCCAAAGACCCGGGTTCGAATCCAGGTGGAGACACCAAAGATTTGTGACCTGGGCTTTACACCGTGTTGTGTCCTTGGGCAAGGCACTTCATCCACATTGCACTCACTCTACCCAGCTGTACAATTGGGTACCTGAATACGGGAAGTACGGACCTATGTGGTCGCGCGAAGCGCTTAGTAGCGGCTTTGAAAGTACTTCCTTCAGGGAAATAATGTACAGCCAATGAGCAGTGCTTGCACTGGATATTAGGCTTAAAAATGTTCATTATTATTATTATTATTATAGCGGTCGAACTGAGCTTTGCTTAGGACCACATGCCATTTTCGAACAGGGAGGGTAAAATATTACAAATTACTTTGTCGTCACTGCGAGTATATAAAAACTAATGGGATCACACTGTGGGTTTATATACATTTTTAAAGATATGGGGGCATCGCATATCTCTTACAAAACCAACGTTTTTTAATGTAGTTTGACCTTTTGACACGTAGATTGCTGAACGTTTGGCCAATTGAGAAAGATAAAATGAATGTTTTAAAAGTTTACGTTCCACTTCATCGAGGCAATTTATAACGTTTCATATCAACAGCCTTAACTCAACAATTTCATTTTCAAAAATCAATCTGAGGTGGCGTTCACTAATGCCTACGTGGAAGAATGGCTACAGTCTTATCAAAACATCTTCATGCAACAGTTGCTTTAAGTTCAGCAACAAACCACAATATTGTTAGCACAATCAATATTTTAATCGATATTTAATTTAACATGGGTTTTTTTCAACATATACATGATATGTACATAGTCACTCAGGCCAATTTAACATGATCATAGTAGTATTGTCACTCAAGCCAATTTATGTTTTTGTTTCACAATATCTCTACAACATATTTACAACATATACATAATATGAAGCTTTCATCCTGATGTACATTCAAAAGCTATACAGTCGAACTTGTCTATAAAGGCCACCCAAGGGACCGACCAAAAGTGGCCTTTATATAGAGGTGGCCTTTCTATAGAGGTTCGAGTGTGCAGACAACTAACGAACATTCTAATGTTATATTTTATTCTAAAATGAGAGCATATTTCACATACAGAATTAAAAATACAATGTAGTTTTTAAAATCAATAAAGATATAACAGTCATTAAAAGTAAAACTGAAGTGCCTTTTCTTTTAGTAGAGGCCCATTAACATTAATTCTCCGTGCTGAAGTGTCCTGAAATGTATATGAAATATGATTGAAGCGATATCAAACAAGGGTTTGGAGTGTTGCCAACTGAGAAGGATTTTCCGCCGTAGACTTGGTATTAGATACAGTACAGTTATACTCTAACACTTATTAGAATATGGTTCCGGCCAATGTAATGACAGAGCGTGAATACAGGCTGTCCGATGCAGTCAACTGTCCATTGCAGGTGTTACTTCGTATCATGTCGAATGGAATTTAACTTGTGGTTCGTCTTATGACCGTAAACGTTATCACACGACAACGGGAAGGGATCGTACTGTTTGAAATGGAATTTTGAGAGCCGGAATACACGTGTTAGTTTGAAAATTGAAGCGAACTGCAGACCTAAACTGAGTCTATAAACTGTTTTTCAGGGGAAATATTGATGTAAGTGATGACGTATTAGCATAGGCTTCATGAAGAATTCTTTGCAAAACTGAGTCTATAATCTCAAAAACTTATCTTACTTTTAATTCTGACTTTTGTTTACAGATAATTTCTTAGATAGAATATTTCTATTACAAGTACAACGATAGCCGCTATTACTAGCGCAGAACAAACAGCAGCTACTGATTTCAGGTCATCCAGTTTAAACCGAGGTTGCTGTTTTTGTTCATTGCAAAGTTTCGGTTCTGGTGTCCATTTTTTGATCTTCTTGTCAATGATTCCTAGTTCCTTGAGGTTTAACAATCTGAAACATTTTAAACATTAATTTAATTTTATAGAAATATTTCATATAATTTTAATATACATTATTTAATGTTTTACTTGTATATACATTTTTGTAATACGTAAATACAATTTAAAATATTTTGATATTAATGGAACATTAAGCAAATGAAGAAAGCCTCTGTCGCAGCATCTTACAATTATAACAATGCAATTGAAACACATGTGATACAATGACATCATGTACTGATTAATATTCATATTCGAAGAAGAAGGTCATTATCTGCATTTCATACTTCAACTTACTCCCTTTCAAAAAGATCTTTCAATGGAGATCCAGGGGGAAACAGAAATCCGCTGTAAAATGGGAAGAATGTTTGTTTCATTTCAGCTGTATCGCATGTTGTCAACTTGATGAAATCTTTGAGTGTGGCAGAACACAACAAAACGAACTTGTCATCAATAACACGTTGTAAAAGGGTGTCTGTTTCTTCGTTTTCGATAATATTTACATGATTTTGGGATTCCAAGATTTTCTTGAAAATTGTCTTAAGGGTCGGGTCCTTTGACATCTGGAAAAAATAAAAGCAGTTAATCTTTATCACCTTTTTCATTTAATTCACATTTAGACCCATCAAATTATAAATCCAAGCAAGCAATTTCTTTTATATTTCACAATTGTATAACTGAATATACACTGAATTCCAAAAGAAACTTTGCAATTTTAAAACTTAAATTTCGAAAACGATCTCATATTTACATTTTCATTTAAGTTGGCAATGACATAGTTGAAACCCACACTTTCAAGTTTAAAACTTTTAATTGAGCAATATTCATGCAGTTTTGCAGAAATGGCAAAAATGTCATAATCACGTGACGTTTCTGCTGGAATTTAGTCAATTGACGGAAAAGTTTAATAACTGTCCATAATGAATGTTTGTCACTCCATTAGTAAAAAAAACACCTTAAAACCAGTAAACGTTATAGCAAAAATATCGCGAATCCCCTCTGAATATTGACAACATTGATCAAAAATAGCCCTTTTTACAAGAATCGGTAGTGTCCCCTCATTTCTAATGGTAGCCTGATCCGGCTATACAGAGAGGTTGTGAGTATTGCTGACAACCCTGAAACACAAAAAACAGTTGTTTTTTCACTGCATGGGAGCCGATATCTGTGACGTTAGACCACCGTCAACGTTGTCTCTTAGTGACGTCAGAGATAGCAAACATCAAAGGTCGGCATGTTGTTATGTCCTCGTGCACTTTATGAACTTGGACAGATCTAATCAAAACTCATCGACTGCTAAGTTGATAGCTATCGGTCACTAAACATCGACACATGGCAATTTCATTCGAAGTTATAACGTCAGAATTGGCATGCAATAACAAGATTTAGTTGCGATTGTTGAGCTCTTAAGGCTGGTTACCATTTGTACGACTCAAAGATGTGTTAATATGACAATTAAGACTTGTGTCCATACATTCCCATTAATGGAAAAGCTTCGATGCAGACGAAATGTGAAATTGAACCTGCTGACAGAAGACGTAACGTTTTACCTTTTTTGTTACTCATGGCAGATTTGGAAGTTATAACACTCGGGCTGCTCAAACCTGGTACTAAAGTAGCACATTTTAGTACTTTAACGAAATTATTGCGAAAACATCATTTCAACGAACTTCTGAACAACCAAAATATTGACCCCTGCCTACTTCAGATCAAATAAGTGCAAAACTGGGATTCCCACCTTTAACTTGGATTGTTTGGTTGTTTAAACAAATGATTGATTAATAAGAGGTACTTTGTTTTAAATTTCTATCGTTTTTCGTTCTTTAATCAGGATCATTACAAAATGGTGCAAAGTTTCTTTTGGAAGTCAGTGTACATTCATCGAACAAAGTAAATATTTGAAGAAAACTCAACTGTGAAAATTACAAGTAAATACAGGCAGGGGCCTTGTTTGTGTTGTAATGATATTATCCATTAATGGAGATGTAGCTCTCTAGTAAAAGAGCTTCGAGCGTTATAGTCCGCCACGATTATTAACATTAGTCTCTATTTACCTGTTAGTTGTTGACTGAACAAAGTAAGTAATAGATATACCCACACTTCCCGATGTGTATCGCTCAATATATCTCCTGTTTGAATCGTGGGTTTCCGAGGCGTAGCGTAGCGGAGCCGAGGATCACGATTCAAACAGGAGATATATTGAGTGATGCACCGAGGGAAGGGTGGGTATATCTGACTTATACCCCACTCCGGTAGAGTTATATTTGACGAAAAAGAGTTGTCCACCAATCTCTATGTATATTTATCTTGACCTAACTAGATCAATAAAATATTAACAATACTCTTGGGCTTCATGACGGTAGGCATAACTATTATGCACTGAGGCTTTATATATATTGAAGATTAATATACTTATTACAGGACGACTAGGGTATGCGGTCGTTTAATATATATCCAAGCTACTAATTATGAGATTAATGGATTTCCTCTGAAGAAGGCATAGAAGAAATAGTGATATCAAGGAATCAATTTATGAACATTTCATTCACCCCTATCATGGACCAAAATCTAGTAGTTTGATAATAATGATATCATGTCCTAAATTTTCGTTTTTATATGTTTGAAAATAGATTATTATAAGAAATGTCACACATTGCAATTCAAACAAATTTAGGGATGGTTTTGTTTGAAAAGAATAAAGTTATATGCAGAAATAATCAAACCTTAGGTTATTATTCATAAATGACTCCACAATTCTATTCCGCCAAACATTCATATTTATGTTACTTACGATTTTATTAACTGAAAATATCGATTGATCACCCATTGCCCGGTGTCGAGCTAAACTCACGGGCAAAAGAAACGCTGGTAACATAAATGTCAGGATATTTTATTCCATGTAAGATAAATGTGAATGAAGCAGAGTGGCAAAGTTTCCTTAGAAGTCAACTCAACTATGTTTGCCTTGTTTGAATCATTTTGTGTTGATGTTTTTGCATGGCGCCTTAGGAAAAGCGTGTAAAAAAATCATCAATTTGCTATCTCCTTAAATAAGCGAGACTGGAGAGCCAAATTGGTCATTTTTTGCATATTTATAGACGTTATAACGCGAAGACATATCAATGCAGAAAAGTCAAAGTGGATGTTTTTCATTAACAGTATCTCAAATAAACTTCTGATATACATATCCGAAATTCAAACTTAATTTCAAAATAATTATTAACAAAAAAGTACCTGAAAACAGCAATGTTAGCACCCCAACAGTGTTTAGACAACCACAGTACAAAACGCTCCATGCCATCATGGTTAAAATTATGAACAATAATTCTCCAAATACTTTTTCAATCAAATACATTCGAAATCGAATTTACATGGCATACATAATTTGTTTATCCTTCGTTTGAAAATACCCCAGCGTTTCTTTTGCCCATGAGTTTACGTTCATGTTTAGAATTAAAAAAGGAAAGGTCGTCACTGTGATGTGTAAAATGACTTGACACAGTTGATTAATACCTTAAGATATTCATTAACAGATATGTTCTATTCAAGTACAAGTAGGTTGGTGAGATAATCTACATGTATATACCATAGAAAATATTGCATTACCCTCAGTAAGTCATCTCCATATGATCCGTTGAGTATGCCAACTTCATATCTGGTTTGCTTGGCAAGATCTTCTAAAGAATTGAAAGGATCCTCTCCTTTTACCACTGTAGCAAAGGCAACCAAGTTCCCGATGTACACAGTGGTGATAAGAAAACAGAATATACTCCAGGAGAATATCAAGATTCTTGATGATAAACCAAGTATCATATTTACCATTCCTGAAATGAATGAGGGGCAGTTTCGGACAAAATATTTTCAACTAAAGTAAGATCTACAATTTGGTAAATGTGAAAGTGAAAAGTTGTTTGATTAAATTCTGTCAACTTTATGACTAATATATACTGCTTGTTTATAAGAATTACAGTACATATGCTTTTTCATCATTGGTTGTCGAAAACAGGACAATGGAGCTTCCAAATACCTAAAATCAGACACACACAAATACGATACGGTAATGTCAGTTTGTTAAGCCACATTACATTTTATGAAACATACTTTATGAATTTATTGTCGGATTCGATGTGTTTGAATTGACAAATTGATACCTGTATCTTGTCGAAGAGGAATGTTCACTGCAATGTCAAATAGTATCAAGTTTTCAGCTTGATCAAAACAAGCAAATTTTCTCATCAAGAAACTCATGGCAAGGACTAAAAACCAGGCTGCAGTTCCACACAGATAAACTGGCCATGTGAAACATTTTACAAGATCCAACCATTCATGCAACTCATCCTTCCTTTGTCTGTAAATCGCACCATATTCGTTTGCAAGAATCGGGTATGTAAAATCCACAATTTTCTCCCTTTCGTTGCTTATTCCATATGGCACGAGGCAAAAATCTGCTTCCTATAAGAAAACGATGATGAATGCAATATTAATCAGGGATAATACTTTGTTATTGGTTAATTAACCTATATCAAGCGTATTAGGAAAGACATTTCTTGATAAAGTCTGTAATAGTTTTATTCATTATTATTATAATTATTATTCATTTTTATTCCTTAATTTTACAAGTATTGATTAAACATTTTCACGAATTTACTTAACATGGTGTCTTCGCTAAGGATCGGAAAATTGGTGCTTATTGATAACACGTTTGAAACACGAGCATACCATTCAGAGTACTCCTGTTATGCTGTGTGCAAGAGTTGATTGAAAATGAATGAATTTAACTTGAAAACACAATTATAACTTTTTATTTATGACAAAAATCTAAAATTTCTAATTTATCCTTCATCGTTTGGTAATCATGTCACAATGCGTTGTTAAAAAATCGAATCTAGGCCTTTGATACGCGGTATATTTTGGGAAAATAAATTCGTTTTGCAAATGTACAATATTACATGAATTTTAGACAATCTATTGATACAATTTCTGGGGGTTGTATTCTTGTTGTACACATTAATTTGGAACAAGGAAGACGATGAGAAATTTACGATTCATTGTCCATCTCAGTCTTATGATATTCCATCAAAACTTAAATATTACCATAATTCAAATTTCTAATGCAACTACAGCTATTTCTATAACAGTCTAAGTAAACCTAGCCTCACTATTATCCGTTACACTGCTATACTGAGTCTAGAAAGGTCTGGTTGAGGGTCGCGTCAGCCGACCTTTCTGCGACCTATGACCCTCCAACGTTATACGTGCGAAGGCACACTATTGTGGCTTGGTAAGATCAGTTCTGATTGGTCAACTTGGTCACGTGGGCGGCTTACGCGACTCTCAACCAAGCCTTCCTAGACTCAGTATAGCAGTGTAACGGATAATAGTGAGGCTAGGTTTACTTAGACTGTATAAATTCATTCCACGAAAACCAGAAAAAATCCCTTTAAGCCGATAAATCATTAAATTAACATTATTGTTTCGATCTGATCGCAATGAAATTGTGTTTAGTAATAGTACATTGTACGGCACTCTAGAGACGGTTGTCGACAAGGTATCGTGTTCTTTCTTTCACTTACTGCTCTGTTTATCTGTCCTAATATTCCTTTATGTGTTGTGTTTCCATCAGCGTGACCCCAGTGCGGATCCTCTGGTTCTATGATATCATAGCTAAACGAACGCAAATCTTTCTTTGAGAGGCATTTAGAAGCTGGTTGATTAAGAAAAACAAGTCATTATGGAACAAGTTTTTATGGATAGTCAACTTCTTTATTGCATGAAATGATGATCATTTGCTTGATAACGGTGTTAGTATCTACACCGAAACGTCAATGTTTATGCAATAAAGGAATTGACTATCCATAATAACTTGTTCCTCTTAAACGCAAATGTTGATACCATATTGATAAAATTAAGAACATTATTAAATTATTTAATACATAAATATAAGTCTATGTTTGATCTAGAACATATTTGATTAACGTCATTCCCTCAGAGTAGGTTGAATTCATAAAATGTTAATCCAACGTGTTTGTGGGTGGGAAAGAGACAAGCCTGATTGTTCACAATCAAAGTTAGTGACGCTGTTAAAAAGTAATTTTTATGGAGACTTAACGAGTGCTAATGCCTCAATAACAATAGCCACGCTTATCAGTTGGCTTCATCGACTAAAAGTAAAGACTAAATAGTTTGTGGATATCTTTATCTATATCTATCTCATTTATGAAGTGAAATGACCCTTAAGATGGTCTTGTAAGGGATATCCTCGCTTAACAAAGACATAACAAAAGTGCACATGGAGTTAATTACGTTATATTACAATGTTTTACGTCGAAAAATGAACCCAAAGAAAATCTTACATTTGTAAATATGATATCACTCCATTGAATTCCATACAACTTCGTTGTTTATCTGAACAGTTGACATGTTCGAGAACACTTGCCTATAAAGCTATTTTCGTTTCAACTGTTAAAGGGACAATAACACGTCTTTTAGGTAAAAAGAGATAAAGAAATGATTATAAATGTTAATCACTTGCAATACTATTGTTTTTAATCAAAAGACGCATTTTCCCAAAACAAACAAAACACTATTGGTTACGTTATGCAAATACGTAACTCCTCAAAAATGTTTACAAAATAATGGCAACCAAAAGGTTTGAGTTGATTATCAAAATTTGTTTATGCCTATCAGGTGAAAAGATATATTTGAATCATTGAAGAAGGTTTTTTAGGCACAAGTAGTATTTATTGATGAGAATTCAAAGAAATAAATGTAAAGAATGTGTTTGAAACAGATTTGTAAGGAGATAGATAAGATATACATTTAGACGTTTTCTTGGTGAAGATGTGTATATACCTGAAGTTGTATTTCACAGCAATAAGATTGAATATATCGATCGAAGCACCCTCGTAGTGGACTTCGTTGTTAGATACATGTCTTGCTGTAAAAGGTAGCCACTGAAATATACAGAGAAATTGCAATTTGAGTTATGTTTTGCTTTCGGGATCATTATGATTGAACTGATGTCGCATGGTTTAAGTCAAATTTATTCTTATCCAGCTTTTCTTAAATTCAATTGAAACCAAGCGGACCAAATATGTACATAATTACGTTTATTAAAAACATTTGATTATTTTTTAGAATGAAAAACTTTCTATAAAACATACATTACTGTGAAAACATATCGGTTTGTATGCTTTCTTCTGCATAAAGTAATTGTAGGGAGTCCTTAATTGAAATGCATAGCAAATGCAACATTCTAAGGGCATCATTATGAAATGCTTCTTCGTGATACGACATAAATATTGATGCAATGTAAATGATGCAATTTAATGTCAAAATTCCTTAAGAACACGGAATGTGCGAACAAACCTCTAAAGCAGATGCCTTCAGTTGTCGTCCATTCAATCCTTTCACAAGGTTTGGAAACACAGTTGAGCGAAAGATTTGGTTCATATCAACTCTCACCCATTCCCTTTCCCCTGGCATCCACAGCAGTGTCTGCAGACTTTCTATTAGGACATCTGGTTGCCTCTGCTGTGTCCGTTATTCGGGATTAAAATGTGTGTTAGGTTCTGTGTCGTTCATTTTATAATAAGCAAATTGTTACTCTTTAAAATGCATAATGCTATCGCATGTTTTTATATTTCACATCCCTTGATAGTGTGGCCATTGTTGTTATTATGAAGAAACCATGACGCATGATAGAATATAGAGTGAAATTACGTTAGTTTAGACTTTTCCCCTCTAACGGATTTAGATTCATGCCATAGACAGTTGATATATTCGTCAAACATGTACCTTACCTCATCACATATACTTCCTATCAGGTTCTTTCCAGTGCAGGATATATGTTGATTTCCGGGTTCTTTGACGACTTTTATCCAGGCAACGTTGTCAAAAGTGATATTTGGAATAATCGGGAAATCAGGGGAGATTATAAACCATGTCGAAAAGTGTCTAAAGAACACCCCATGGAATGATTGTACATCAAGATCGGAAGTCTGAAGTGAAAAAAATTATATCGTTATTATGATCATAAACAATCATTATCGTCGTTGTCACTGGTTCCGTTATTTAATGTTTAATGTTATTTGGATAGATGGTTTAAGGATCACACGAGTCAACCGGGATTACATACCAAACCCAAATTAACAAATGACAAATTCTCTTCACGTATTTATGTGGATATAAAACCAATCTCATTCAAATCAGTTCGAAACTACTCCTACGTCGCTACGTTTCTTGTAGCGACGTAGGTGTAGTTTCGATCTGATTTGAATGAGATTGATATAAAACAAGCAATCGGGAACTTTTTTGCCTATCAAAAAACGATAATCAATTATGAAGGTTCTAACAGTGATGTTACATATTTTGTGGTTGATTTACACTAAGTTTCAAAAGTTGGGAAGGAATAACGGTTTCTTGATCATTATGTTGCAATTCATTTGCTACAATGCGTTCATATCATTAACTGTCTCTACTTACAGAAGAAAATATAACGTGTATAGAAACAGTTATTGACCTCATTACTACTCTATAATTGTATGATATATGATATATGATATATGATATGATATTATATTAATTATAGCATGACATAACATTACATAACGTTTTTTCGTGACGTCAAGATATTATCATCATGACGTCATTGACCGATCATTGCCAACAATTGAGCCCAACTGCCTCACTTTGCTATAGTTTTTCCTTGTCCTTTAAGTTTTTTGGACCGAGACTAATGAGTTCGGTCAATACCTGTTATTATAGCCCCGAGGAAAACAATATCGATAATTGTTTTGTTATGTTGGTTAAAAAACGAAAAGAGTATAGAAAACTACAGCCATGAGCGCAAATGCGGCTTGATTATTGGCAAGGACGGGTCAATGAAGACATGATAACAATAACATGACTCCATGAAATAATGGTTCGACGTCATTTGCTATGTCAATATCACTTTTGGTCGGAGTCGGGGTCATTGAGGTCAAGTCAATATCACTTTCTGTCTACTGTCACGTGACCGGTTCTCAACTAATCGGATTGTCGGAAAATTACACTCACATAATAAGTACATGTATATTAATATAAGTAGAAATACATACACGTATCAAAATATCTTGAATACACCTCTTCTCACAGAATAATACAATGTTTAGGTAACGCTTCAGATATGCAGAAAATCCCTTTTCAAGATTATTCTTCAAATAATCCTCAATGAAGTTAACAAAGGATTTACTGTTGTGTAGTATGTGCTGAGATGAGCGTATATTTTGTGTTACATATAGGTTGCATTCTGAAATGAAAAGCAGACAAATTTTACATAAAAATAAAGATCTCAAATGGTTATCAACTTAAAGATATGAATATGTTTTAATCTTTCTGATAATGCGATTGCGAAATATCACTTATCAAAAGTATGGTAAACAAAGATATTGGAAAAAAATTCTGAAGATGTTCCTATTTTATGATTGTAGTTAGATTTATTTACATTGAACATTATATTTAGAGTTGACATTCAAATTAACATGTATATCAGTCTGTCTTTATAAATGGTTGAGTTGAGTATTTATGAAAGCAAAATTATTGATTTGTTAGAGAGACAGTAGCACGCTATTTGAAAAAAATTAGTTTCAATTTTTTACTGATTATTGTACGTTAATGATTAATGTTTTATTTTGATAGTGTCCGAAATCTCACAACTCAAACCAATTAAGAAAAGGGAATCAGTTGGCTGAACTTAACATTATATATTTTCTGCTTTATTAACTTTAAGTACATTGTCTTTTAATTGGAAAAATTTATTTTCATTTTCCCGACATCACCTTATATTCCCCCTAAAAACGTGCTACTGCCCCTTTAACACACGCATTCTCAACATTTTTGGGAGTCTCTTTAAAGAGGCAGTAGCACGTTTTTTGATAAATTTGTATTTTAAAATTGTCAGTGATAATTGTAAGTTACTGTTAAATGTATTATTTTGACAGTGTCAAAAATGTCATTACACAAGTCAATCATCCATAGTCGGAGGACAAAGTATGAAGATTCACATAAAATACATAGGCCGCCATTTTTGTGTGAACACCTTTAATTCATTTTCTGTAAGAAAAAGGAATCGCATGGCTAAACTTTACGTTAAATATTTGAATTATTACTGCTCCATTTAGTTTAAATACATTGTCTTTCAATTGGAACCATTAATTTTCATTTTCCTGACATCACCTTATATTCCCCCTAAAACGTGCTACTGCCCCTTTAATGGTCAAGAAGAAATATGTTTACACTCTTACCTTCGGAATCGAAGACAAATATTGATATGGAATCCGTAGTAACTGAAGTTATTATCTCCATAATTTGTTCATTACCTGTGAATCATATGATTATTAAAAGATAGTTATGTTAAATGTTGATTGTCACACATGATGATTTACACATGATTCACATGATGAATGATGTAATCAAGCTCATTCTACTTACTTGATCCTTGATTTTCCTATATTAGATAGTATATTTTAATGTTATGGCAATGTTAACCCAATCTTAATGAATTTAGACCAACAATACTAACAGATAAGGAAGTGTCGATCTAGGTTTATTTATATTGATTTAACCTTAATATTTTTAATCAAAACTCGAAAAGAATATCATAAGGTTTTTTAGATGGATTAAAAAACGAAGATACTGATCTGGGGTATTTTATAGGTGAAAATGCATTTAATATATAATGCATTGTTTTAGTAAATGTAGCTCATTTCATAATAAGCATTCAAAGACTCATACATTTTCCATAACTGAGATCATTCAATGAAAGCGTTTGAAAACATTTGGATATTGTTGTGAACGTCCATTTGTTATTTTAGGAGAAAAGCGTGAAACTGCATGCATATGTACATACATTATATCCATTTTGATAAATATCGCTTCGTGTGATATGCACTGGATGAGCTGTTCATGTAACCAATCAATGTTAATTCGCCCTAAAAATTTCACACATTCAACTTTTTTTTGCCACAATCTAGGAATTTGCTATTCTGAATGCTTGCCATTTCACATCCTATTACGTGACTGTCATAAAGCATCCGCTCATTTCTGATTAGATACATGTATATGTATATGTAGAAACTTCTGGCAGATTCTCTAGCGACAAAACTGGTTGCACTTCGTAGTAATGAATTTAATCGCCTTAATATAAGATCGTTTTCTTACAAGTCGATATAATTTAAATAATTTTCTCGGAACAAAGGGAAATGACAGGTTGTTATGGAAATATTATTTCTCTGCGTTGGTTATTCACAACAAACATTAGATTTTGGACTTATGCTACCGCTTGGGGAATGCTTAAAGGGGCTGTAGCACGTTTTTTGATAATTTTATATGTTCAATTTTTCACTGATAATTGTATGTTAATGCTAAATGTATTATTTTGACAATGTCAAAAATCTGATTACACAAGCCAATCATCCATAGTCAGAGGACAAAGTATGAAGATTCACATGAAATCCATTGGCGGCCATTTTGTGTGAACACCTTTAATTCATATTGTGTAAGAAAAAGCAATCGCATGGCTAAACTTTACGTTATCTATTTGAATTATCACTGCTCCATTTAGTTTAAATACATTGTCTTTCAATTGGAACCATTAATTTTCATGTTCCTGACATCACCTTATATTTCCCCTAAAAACGTGCTACTGCCCCTTTCAGTATACGTCTTGCTTTGATATTATTGGTATCAGAAAAACATCGGTGCCAATTTACATAATGACGACACGTTGACAGGATATATGCATCTAATCAAATGTAATTTGCATTTATTTCATGTGGATGCATAAATATATTATACCTTTCAAGCAATATAAATCTTCGTGGTCACTAATGCATGTGATCAAAACTGTAACGTCATGTTATTTACAATGGAAGAGCATTGTGTTAAATCTGCTGTAAGAATTAAATCTCCGAATCCAAATTACTTGACCTCATACAATCAAGTTAGACCAAACACTAGATTACCACGTCATGGCATTGTAATTATATTATACCTTAGTGATATTTCATTTTTAGTTAAGCTTCATGCTATCATGCTCCGAAATTTTGTTAATTTAGGTAATTTATAATTCGTAATTAAAGTTAGCTTTAAGTCTTTTTTTTCAAGAAAGTGTGATCATAGCTTTCCCAATCCATTGAAATCTTAACAAATGTGTTACTCACATTTATTATAATTTTAAACTAATTAATTATATATTGAAGCCATTCGATAAGTTCAATACTAAAAAACCCTTACCGCATGAAGCGCTTTCCGTCAGGGGTACTATTCCAATGAAAATGTATAGATAGAGAAACGACATCATCTTGAGCTTCAGATTGACAATAATATTCTCATACAGGTCTGGTTTTCTCTATCATTTCATTGATTTTACATAATTGATGGAAAAGCTTCGTGTCTACATGTAGGACGGAATCGCTTGTTTACTCTGAGAGGCAGTCGAGAGGATGTCTGTTTGCAGGAAAGCATGCAACCATTATTGGTTTTATGCAAATAGGGAATGTCAATATATGGTTCATGAATTTAATGTAATTGAGTGCAAGGTACACTTTGATATGTTCATCTACACATCAGACTTTTGTATTTGGAGGTGACATGCATTAGTTTTGTTATGAAACGTCCTGTTTTGTTAAACTAGTACTAGGACATTTATGTAAGCACATAGTTTGGATCAATCTTAACTGATAATGGATAAGAAGACACGGAGTTTGTGGATTATCAACTTCTTTACTGTAGAATGTAGTGACGTGTCGGTAGACATGATACAATGATAATTTTTTATTCTGAGATTCTAAGATTGTGCCGAAGCACCCGGCAGCCACTATGCAGCGCCAGTAAATGCGAGTGTCAAGCAAGACAGCACCAACTCCCACCTTTTAACGTCTTTTGGTATGACGCGACCGGGAATCGAACCCCGGTCTTCCGGGTGACGAGCGGACACTCTACCACTGAGCTACGTCCCCGGTGATATGATATTCCAAAATGTATGTTTTGATTAAAAGATATTACTGTTTCATCATGCTATTACTATAACTGTTCATCCGAGTAAAGTATCCTCATATAACGCATATATCTAACAAATGAAAGTTAATTCGTTGTTATCACTCTGAAAAATGACATGCTATAGCTTAAAAACTACCCCAAGCTGCAATTTAACCCGTCCGTACATGTAAGTTCTCCATCTTTGATATTTGTGAAATAATTTATGGTGCCTTTGTTTATTACACCTTTCAAAAATTTTGACCAACCAACAAAATGAAGAGTGAGGTCAATTTGTTTAAAAAAATAGATGCTTTAACTTCTGATAGAAAATGTAAAGCTTTGCAATTGTCAACTATGAATGTCGATCTTCAAAAGAAACAAAATGGTTGTCAAATCAGTATCTAACATGTTAAAAGATATTATGAAAAACTAAAAATATTGTTGTTCGCCATCTTTTATTTATGTTTACACTGAATGTTAACATTCATTCTGGTGCACCGTACTTAAGAAAGTGTTTGTTGGTCGGCAGAAGGAGCTACACAAAGTCGTCTCGCCCAGTCGTACTGTAAAATAGGGTGCTCTGCAACTTTCCTGAAAAAAGGGGGAACAAAATCAATTTTAAAACATAAAACCATTTTAAGCAAATATGCTTGTAAAATATTACTTAAAAACGAACAGAATATTCTTACAAAATAATTGTATTGAAGGCAGTGAATAAAGCAAGTTGAATTTCTGATTTATTTTATTTTTATTTTCCTCGTATAATTGTGTTTTGCAAACTATATAAATGTATTTTAAAGGGGCAGTAGCACGTTTTTAAGGGGGAATATAAGGTGATGACAGGAAAATGAAAATTAATGGTTCCAAGTGAAAGACAATGTATTTAAACTAAATGGAGCAGTAATAATTCAAATATATATCGTAAAGTTTAGCCATGTGATTCCTTTTTCGTACACAAAATGAATATAAGGTGTTCAAAAAAAATGGCCGCCAGTGGATTTTAGATGAATATTCATACTTTGTCGTCTGACTATGGATGGTTGGCTTGTGTTATGAGATTTTTGACACTATCAAAATAATACATTTAACATTAACTTACAATTATCAGTGACAATTTTAAAATATAAAATTATCAAAAAACGTGCTGCTGCCCCTTTAAAGAAGATGCTTGTTGAGGTAAAGTATTTGAGGTTGGATTTAAAAACGTCGTTATAAATATTATATCCGTTGTAACCGTTTCTATTTTATACTTTTACAAACTAGTAAAAATAGTGAACTTAAATTTATCATCTTAGCGATGACAATGATTTACTTAATAATTACACAATTAAAAAATCCCCAAATTTTATATAGAGAATTGTACTTAGTACATGTACGTATGTCATTTGAACAAACAAGGTATTTTGGTATAGATAAAAACTATAGATAGATAGTAAACTGACCTGCATCTACGGATACACGCATTAGAGTAGGCAACACCATTTACTCCACATGATGGATAGAAGATTCTTGGGCATGGACAAAATTCCTCTGCATTTGAGCCTACAATGAAAACGTTTCAAATTTTGACGCAATAATTCAAATCTCTCATGAAAAAAATCAGAGCAAACCTAATCCATATAGACTGAATATTACACGGGCAAAGATATGCTATTGCAGTTGGTTAACGATAAAGAGCAAACCAAATAACATATTCTGTTTATAATGTTTAATGTCTAGCTGATAAGAATATACATCATCGTATTCACGATACAAGAAATCGTATGAAGTTTGGATTACGTCATAAGACCAATGTACAGAGGACTAAGGACAGTAACATGAAAGAAAAGTTAAATGTTTTGCACACAAGAATTAAGTATCATGATATGTGAAATCATATAAAGCTTTGCTTCAGATTAAAGCACAACAGCATGAGGACAAAAAGGGAAGTTACAAGGTCTGCAAGATCAGAACAATGATGGTTTATAGAGTGAATATTAAGAGTAATATTAGAGTACAATCGGTACGGTAAGTAAGATTTCGTGCACACTTATTTGAAAATACAGCTGCATACCAAAAGTTTGTTCACCTGATTGTAATCATTGTGCAAATATCATGTAATTTGGACTTCGTTTTTGCGTTCATAAAATAATTCCATGACCACTTACAGAAGATCATCAAGTGTCCATGTGTAAAATAACCATTCCAAAACCATATTTCGGAATCGGCTTGTCACTGGTGCTGAATGTCGATATTTGGCATTGTTAAATAGACAGATGGGGTCTTATTTCTGAAAATCGGATTTTCTTAAATTTCGATTAAAATCATCCATGTAAACTTTGTAGGGAAAATAATCAGCACAGTTACGTTGACTTAGCGCAAAGGAACATATATGAATAAGATCTAAAGATGTTGATCACATATGAGGATTTTGTAGAGCAAAATAGAAATCAGTGTTTTCGAAATTTTGACTCCTGGTCACTTCAATGACCTGCCAAATTTGTTACAGCTATCTGCTAGGTATGACATACGAATATGTCAACGCAAACTCAATCTTAACTTATGCAGTGAAATTTCATCACTATCGGTTTCGTTTTCACAATGATATGATGTCTATGATAAGACGTTACAAATTACATGATTTTTTGCACTAGAATGCGAAGGTAAGTGAACAAACTTAAGATACGCAGCTGTAGTTCACGGGCAAAGTTATGGCATTGACTTTTGATGAAGGTTGTAATGCATAAGGACGGTGTTATGAAAACATGTTAAATATTTACTCGAAAATATTGATTATTGGACGAGAAGGAATGTGCTACTGAGATGGGATTTTGTTAGAAATACAATACAAATGCATTTTAATGATAGTAAGTTATTTTTTCACAGGACCAACGATTATTACACGGATCATCGTGTGCAATAACTTTGCGTTAGATTATAATAAAAAAAGATAGTATAATGAATTGGGAAATGTTTTGCCCGATTTGATATGAAGTATTTCATGACAAGTTTCAATTAACAAGATAATAACGATGATAAATGTCATCTGGGATGATCTGAAAAACTCTCCGAATAGGTTGAGGTAAAATTATCGACGATTTTGATATAGTAATATCGTACAAAATAGTTTACATATTTGAAAGGCTATGATTATGTTAAATTCCACATTGAAACCATCATAAGCTAATTTTCGTTCTTCAAAATTAAAATAAACCTTAAACTTTAACTTTAAACTTTATTAACCTTAAAAAAGGTTTATGCATTTTACTCACACACTGTTACACAAGTGCCTTACAGCTCCTAAATAACCCGATATATAGTTATCAAGGCAAAGAATATTTTCAATTAATAACGACATAGTTATAAAGGCAAATAATATCTTCCATTAATAACGAGATTAAGAATACTTACCACAAACAACGACTGCCGCCAGAACAAGAACTGCAAGTTTCATCATGATTCAGTCTTTATCAGATGTTCATTTAGAAGGACTATGCCTTTCTTTTATACTTTCTAAAAGGGTAATTGACCGACAGTGATTATCGTTAGAAAATCATTTGGCCAGTTATACTGTCATTGGTCAAAAATGACATTTATTTTCTACTTATGATATTTGTTTTGACAAATTGCATACGATTATGATGAAATATTGGGATATGTTGCTTAAATATAGATATTTATATTGTTAGGACGAGTTGACCACAATTTGAAAGGGTAATAATTTTCCTGTATCTGTAAAAGCTATGGTCTAAATGTAACATTTAAGTTTCAGGTAATTTGAGAGCAGTTGGCATTGTCACACTATAGGTTGTAAAGCTTGAACGAAATGGCTCAAACTGTCATAAGGTTTATATGAGTGTAATCAATATACACTTGTTGACTCAACAGTTGTCATTATGTCGTAAACCCAAATATCGGTTAAACGGTCCCACTGTGTGTGTGTGTGAGAGAGAGAGAGAGAGGGAGGGAGAGAGAGAGAGGGAGGGACAGAGAGAGGGAGGAGGTAGGGGGTCCAACTGTAAGAGAGAGAGAGAGGGAGAGAGAGGGGGTCCCACTGTTAGAGAGAGATAGGGGGGGGTCCCACTGTGAGAGCGAGAGAGAGAGAGAGAGAGAGAGAGAGAGAGAGAGAGAGAGAGAGAGAGAGAGAGAGAGAGGGAGGAGGTAGGGGGTCCAACTGTAAGAGAGAGAGGGAGGGAGAGAGAGAGAGGGAGGGACAGAGAGAGGGAGGAGGTAGGGGGTCCAACTGTAAGAGAGAGAGAGAGGGAGAGAGAGGGGGTCCCACTGTTAGAGAGAGATAGGGGGGGTCCCACTGTGAGAGCGAGAGAGAAAGAGAGAGAGAGAGAGAGAGAGAGAGAGAGAGAGAGAGAGAGAGAGAGAGAGGGAGGGAGAGAGAGAGAGAGAGAGAGGAAGGGGGGAGGGGATCCCACTGTAAGATCAGAGAGAGAGAGAGAAGGGGGTCCCACTGTAAGAGAGAGAGGGAGGGAGAGAGAGAGAGGGAGGGACAGAGAGAGAGAGAGAGAGAGAGAGAGAGAGGCGGGTCCCACTGTGAGAGAAAGAGGGAGAGTGAGGGAGAGAGAGAGGGGGAGGGGGGAGGGGGTCCCACTGCAAGAGAGAGAGGGGGGTCCAACTGTAAGATAGGGAGAGGGGGGGGGGGGGTCCCACTGTAAGAGATAGAGAGAGAGAGGGGGTCCCACTGTAAGAGATAGAGAGAGAGGGGGGTCCTTATTTGACATATTGTATGAACCACACAATTAACATTAATATTATTTTAGCCAAATGACTACCTTCTTAAAAATGGAGAAACCGCAAAATTACATATCTAATAAAACAAATTCTGACAAGAAGAGACAAACTGATATACACACAAAGTATCTTTCAATAAACTGAGTGCAATGTCTATTGTGCCATGTCATAGTGCTACAATATACATATCAGTAAGACGTCACAATCAACAAGTAAAGCGTTTAGACCTTTCTTATCTCGTCTAGTTGAGGTTATTCACAACAACGATTTCTCAAAGGCAGTGTTTTTCAGGTTTTGAAATCATATCTTAGTGTAACTTCTAAAGTAAATGTGTGTTTAAAACTGACGAAGGCGGAAACCAGAATCAAAATATTGTTTTCTTGGCCTTAAAGGAATTGTCACAGAACAAATTATAAAGATTCACATTTTGTGTATGAAAAGAAACCTAAACTTTACGTTACATAAATGATTTATTAATGCTTGATTTTGTTTAGATACATTGTCCAAAATTGGAACAATTTATTTTCATTTTCCTGACATCATCTTATATATTCCCCCAAAATTCGTAAAAAAAGTACTGCCGCTTTAACATCGATCAAGAAGTAGGTTAACAAAATGAAGTGTAAAACTTAGATATTATCATATTGCTGACACTATAAGCTCTCTACCATTTGATCATTTGATGACTCGCTTTCTCTAAATAATTGGATACATTGTATGGAATAATATCATATTAAATAACAAATATTCCAATTATATAGAAAACTAGTAACCTCAACACTAAAAAGCTGTCTAATATCTAACATTGGTCGGTGCTTAGCGAACATATTTTAAAATTAAGATAACACTAACTTTAGTACGTGGAGCTATACGTTGATGTCGTTAAATTTTGAGTTTAGTGAGCTATGTCGATGTTTCGGTTAGTTATCCTCAACTTCAAATTTCGTATGTAATTATCCCTCAATATGATTTCGACAAAAGTACCTCGCTTGTATTATCTGCTTAAGAATGATTTAAAGGGACAGTTGTACTGATTCAGGTGAAGTTATATATGCTAGTGCCATAACTCATCCATAAATACACCTGTAAATCAGTCTCTACAGCTCTGATTTATATCATTGTCTTGTCATATTTACTGTATTATCTCTTCAAATATAGTAGGCAACAGTATGATAAGTTGCAGTAAAAGTTATGTAATGTATAACAATAGTAATATACGTTACTACATGTTTGAGAAATGTTAAGTAAATCACGATACTTGTATGAGCTATAAACATCACATTATAATTAATAGTGTTGTCAGAACTGGTTGATGCAAAACGGGATATGTAGATTTTTAAATCAGGTAACGATGATAAAAGGTATTTGTACCTATGTAGAAACAAATAAAATATTTGAAGAAAACTTTAACTACGATTCATAATAGAAAATTGTTTCCTGAGTCTAGTATTCCTTTCATATGTACAATTTCAACAAACGTTTATTCTTTACTTTCATCGCTGGAATTATTATAAATGTATGATTTGTTATGACTCACCACTGTTCCAATTTTTACACAAAAATACCCGTGTGACTTATATTTGCTACATCCACTTTGTAATCGCTTTGTAATTGCACTTTCCTATTATCAAAGTTTCATTTCATCTGTTGAATAAATACCACTTCATACCTCAAATGCCTGAACTCAATTATGGGAACCAATATATAGTGTTTAAAAATCCTTATAGCATGTTTATATGTATCTCATTTGATTTTAAAGGGGCAGTAGCACGTTTTTAGGGGGAACATAAGGTGACGTCAGGAAAATGAAAACAAATGGTTCCAATTGAAAGACAATGTATTCAAACTAAATTGAGCAGTAATAATTCAAATATATAACATAAAGTTCAGCCATGCGATTCATTTTCCTTACACAAAATGAATTAAAGGTGTTCACAAAAAATGGCCGCCAATGGATTTTATATGAATATTCATATTTTGTCCTCTGACTATGGATGATTGGCTTGTGTAGTGAGATTGTTGACACTGTCAATATAATACATTTAGCATTTACTTACAATTTGCAGTAAAAAAAATTAAAATATAAAATTGTCAAACAACGTGCTACTGCCTCTTTAAGGATTGACATTAATAAAGAAGGCTAAGGGGTTCTATGGATTATATAAAGATAGTGTTTGTCTCGTTTGCGTCTATCAATGCCAATACATCAGGCATAATTAATGATTTTAATGGCACACTGCTAAATACCACATCTGTTCCTGTACGACAAGGTAAAGTTCGTTGGTTCGTGACCACCCCATGAAGCTGGATACAAGAGGATTTATTGTCGTCTTCTCCAGTAAATATAACATGCCTTCTAATTTGTTCATAATTAAGAGGCGAGATTAGTTCAAGATAGAGGTTCTACATACAGCTCATGACAAGAATACGATTTATGTTGTATAGTGATCGTATACAAATGTATGACATGCTTCGCTTGGTAGTTATTTATTCTAGTGTGTACATTTTCGTGTTAAATTTGGATTCGTTTTATATGCATTTGAGTGACTACTCAGTCTGATTAAAATCGACTGTGATTCGAGGAAAAAAGTGCAAAACTATTATCTCTAGTGGGGTTCGAACTTCAACCAGCCCGGCTTTCCTCTCATTCACATTGTGGAGAGGAAAGCTCTGATACATATTTTACTTTTCTTCCTCGTAACACCGTGGATTTTAATCAGACTGAGTGACTACTACTATATTTCTATTCTTTATAAAATCCGTGCGTTTTAATAACATTATAAACGTGTACTTAACTTAAATATTTCAATAATGCTCACTCTTACATTTTTATATATGATCCTTATAAAAGAAAGCTGTGGTAAATACGCGAGACAATTTGCATTCCGTTTAGATCTGTTTTTAAAAATGTAAGAGAAAGTTTACCCAACTTTTGAATTGGTATAACGTTTGGTAAAGTTATTTTCCTCGTATGTAAATTTTAATTTGTAGATTTAGTTTCGTGTAACATGCATGTATATAGTTATAGAATTTCAGACTGACTTCTACGATAGTTATATGCTTTACAAGTAAGACCGCGTTAGAATATCTAAATATACCAATACTTGTAAACTGCAAATACATGACGATAAATATTCAGCGTTATTGATAATTCATAAGACAATTACCGAAAAGACACAGGATCCTTAGCTTTTCTGACAAGTCTCTAATTTAAATTGTGAGAAAAAATTTACAAAATTACTTAAATGCTTCATTCTGTATAACCATTTTTCAGAAGTGTAACTTTCCGCTTGGTAGCTTGTTCAAACATTCATTTGAGTTAATGTACTCTAACCACCATAGTATATTCTTTAAAATGTATACATATTTATTTAAATCTGAATACGCGAGTACTTTTCTGTGAATAAATGTCAACAAATGTTCAATTTGAATACTTAAGGCATAAGCCGCAATAATGACACGAAACAATTGACATATCTCCCATAACTCGGAGAGCGTAATTGTGTGAAATAAATGAGAACAAATTAAATACATATGAAAGTGGCAGAGAAGATGTTTAGTAGAAATTATGACACTTCATTTTGGCTTCGCTACGTGCTGGAAATAGATACCATATCATCCGCTGTTTTGGATTAACTTCAGTCCGTATCTTCCATTCCTCTTCATATCATCAAAACCCTAAAACCCTTAAAACAGTAAATTGTATAAATCAAATTCGATTTTGTTGATGATGCTCTGCACATACCACTGTTGTATTCCTGTTATAAACCAAAACACGATATCAAACAGAGTTTTCTTTCTCTCTGTTTGACTTACTTGGAATTGGCAGTAGTATGTTAAATGTCAAAACCCTTAAAATAGTAAATTGTATCAATAAAATGCGATTACTATGCTGATGCTCTACACAAACCACTGTTTTATCCCTCTTATATAACCAAAACACGATATCAAACAGGGTTTTCTTTCTCTCTGTTTGACTTACTTGGAATTGGCAGTAGTATGTTAAATGTAAAAACACTTAAAATAGTAAGTTGTATCAATAAAATGCGATTACTATGCTGATGCTCTACACATACTACTGTTGTAACCCTCTAATATAACCAAAACACGATATCAAACAGAGTTTTCTTTCTCTCTGTTTGACTTACTTGGAATTGGCAGTAGTATGTTATATGTAAAAACCCTTAAAACAGTAAATTGTATGAATAAAATGCGATTATTTAGCTGATACTCTACACATACCACCGTTGTATCCCTCTAATATAACCAAAACATGATATCAAACAGAGTTATCTTTCTGTCTGTTTGACTTACTTGGAATTGGCAGTAGTATGTTAAATGTCAAAACCCTTACAATAGTAAATTGTATCAATATAATGCGATTACTATGCTGATGCTCTACACAAACCACTGTTTTATCCCTCTTATATAACCAAAACACGATATCAAACAGGGTTTTCTTTCTCTCTGTTTGACTTACTTGGAATTGGCAGTAGTATGTTAAATGTAAAAACACTTAAAATAGTAAGTTGTATCAATAAAATGCGATTACTATGCTGATGCTCTACACATACTACTGTTGTAACCCTCTAATATAACCAAAACACGATATCAAACAGAGTTTTCTTTCTCTCTGTTTGACTTACTTGGAATTGGCAGTAGTATGTTATATGTAAAAACCCTTAAAACAGTAAATTGTATGAATAAAATGCGATTATTTAGCTGATACTCTACACATACCACCGTTGTATCCCTCTAATATAACCAAAACATGATATCAAACAGAGTTATCTTTCTGTCTGTTTGACTTACTTGGAATTGGCAGTAGTATGTTAAATGTCAAAACCCTTACAATAGTAAATTGTATCAATATAATGCGATTACTATGCTGATGCTCTACACAAACCACTGTTTTATCCCTCTTATATAACCAAAACACGATATCAAACAGGGTTTTCTTTCTCTCTGTTTGACTTACTTGGAATTGGCAGTAGTATGTTAAATGTAAAAACACTTAAAATAGTAAGTTGTATCAATAAAATGCGATTACTATGCTGATGCTCTACACATACTACTGTTGTAACCCTCTAATATAACCAAAACACGATATCAAACAGAGTTTTCTTTCTCTCTGTTTGACTTACTTGGAATTGGCAGTAGTATGTTATATGTAAAAACCCTTAAAACAGTAAATTGTATGAATAAAATGCGATTATTTAGCTGATACTCTACACATACCACCGTTGTATCCCTCTAATATAACCAAAACACGATATCAAACAGAGTTATCTTTCTGTCTGTTTGACTTACTTGGAATAGGCAGTAGCGTGTTTAAGGTAAAAACCCTTAAAAAAGTAAAGTGTATCAATAACATGCGATTACTATGCTGATGCTCTACACATACCACTGTTGTATTCCTGTTATAAACAAAAACACGATATCAAACAGAGTTTTCTTTCTGTCTGTTTGACTTACTTGGAATTGGCAGTAGTATGTTAAATGTCAAAACCCTTACAATAGTAAATTGTATCAATATAATGCGATTACTATGCTGATGCTCTACACAAACCACTGTTTTATCCCTCTTATATAACCAAAACACGATATCAAACAGGGTTTTCTTTCTCTCTGTTTGACTTACTTGGAATTGGCAGTAGTATGTTAAATGTAAAAACACTTAAAATAGTAAGTTGTATCAATAAAATGCGATTACTATGCTGATGCTCTACACATACTACTGTTGTAACCCTCTAATATAACCAAAACACGATATCAAACAGAGTTTTCTTTCTCTCTGTTTGACTTACTTGGAATTGGCAGTAGTATGTTATATGTAAAAACCCTTAAAACAGTAAATTGTATGAATAAAATGCGATTATTTAGCTGATACTCTACACATACCACCGTTGTATCCCTCTAATATAACCAAAACATGATATCAAACAGAGTTATCTTTCTGTCTGTTTGACTTACTTGGAATTGGCAGTAGTATGTTAAATGTCAAAACCCTTACAATAGTAAATTGTATCAATATAATGCGATTACTATGCTGATGCTCTACACAAACCACTGTTTTATCCCTCTTATATAACCAAAACACGATATCAAACAGGGTTTTCTTTCTCTCTGTTTGACTTACTTGGAATTGGCAGTAGTATGTTAAATGTAAAAACACTTAAAATAGTAAGTTGTATCAATAAAATGCGATTACTATGCTGATGCTCTACACATACTACTGTTGTAACCCTCTAATATAACCAAAACACGATATCAAACAGAGTTTTCTTTCTCTCTGTTTGACTTACTTGGAATTGGCAGTAGTATGTTATATGTAAAAACCCTTAAAACAGTAAATTGTATGAATAAAATGCGATTATTTAGCTGATACTCTACACATACCACCGTTGTATCCCTCTAATATAACCAAAACATGATATCAAACAGAGTTATCTTTCTGTCTGTTTGACTTACTTGGAATAGGCAGTAGCGTGTTTAAGGTAAAAACCCTTAAAAAAGTAAAGTGTATCAATAACATGCGATTACTATGCTGATGCTCTACACATACCACTGTTGTATTCCTGTTATAAACAAAAACACGATATCAAACAGAGTTTTCTTTCTGTCTGTTTGACTTACTTGGAATTAGCAGTAGTATGTTTAAGGTGACAAGAGTATTCTCACAAGAACAACAGAATAATCTTTCCCAATTGCATGGCAATGTTTTGAAATCAAATGATGCCGTTCTGAAACCAATATCAGAACCATAACTAAATCAATTTCCTACAACAAATGTTTAAACGATGTTCACACAAAAATGGCCTCCGTATAAAGTGTTGAGAAATGAGATGTTTGATACTCGGAAGATACTAATAAGGCATAAACAAACTAATTGGAGTAATTCTTTTTAGAATAACATTTCCGAAACGTCATTCTGTGCTTTTGATATAACGTTTGACTAGTTTCTTTAAAGGCTTTTCGGTTTTAGTATTCAAGTTAGAAAACAATATGAATGACGACTTTGTTTTATTACTGAGAGAACGTTGTTTTGTTTGCCGTAAATCTCATGCTGTAACTTGGTATCAGTAATTAATCTACATTTAAACAATGAAGCATTCTCGTCCCATAGTAGTAGCTGTTGCTAAAAAACCTTTACCAAACCTTTGTAGGAATAAGGACAGTCTTCAGGCTAGAAAGGGGAACGGTTTATTGCTATCAAAGGTAGAAGTTCAACCATGGAAACTGTGCAAACGTCATCATTTTGAAGACTGGGTCGTGGCAAATTGTTTCAAATTGTTTTTGCTGCTAGGGAAACTCTGGAAACAGAGGTTTGGTAAAGAATTTATGTTAGGGTTAAAACACGAGAACGAGGTTATGCTTGGGTTTTCAAAACCTGAGGAAAGAAAGCTGAGCGGAAAATATGACCGAAAGCCTTCACTTCTACCTGGCCCGTTAGAGTAGTGGTTAGAGTGCTTGCTTACGGTCCAGAGGGTTAAGGGTTCGAATCCCGCACGTCGGAAGCATGCAACTTTGTAGATTTGTTCAAGAAAGTATGGAATTTGGGGTTAAGTTATACATTGGAATATAAAACCCTTTGACTTTGAAATATAAAAACCTTCCAACCTCCGAGTAGGTCTTACATATGAATATAACTTCTGACTGACTTCCCAATCATCATCATCTTTATCATCATCTTTATTTCGTATGTAGGCCATAGGCCCAAATACATATATACATGCATGTCATACAATATATATAGATTAAGAGGAGAGGTCTTGTAACATATAAATCAAAAGTATAGTCTCTTGTATATTGTCGAGGATATAAAGATCAATGCATTTTCTATCACATTCATTCATTCATATCATATTCATTAAGTAAACGTTTTCTTTCTTCAAAGGCATGATAAAGATAGAAACTTAAATTTGTTGCTGCTATTGTTTTTGTCTGTAGGAGATTCTTAAATACAGTCGTACTTGTTCTCATGTTTAAAGTGAAATATATTTTACGAATAGTGGTATAAGCAGGACAAATAAGTAAAAAGTGGTATTCGTTTTCTATACCCGAGTTGCATAATGGACAAATTCTCATTAACGAATCTATGCCTTGCCAGCGACCTTCATTATTCTTTAATTTTAACAAACCCGCTCTAAATTTAATGAGAATATTTCGGAATTTAAAGGATAGTTGTAATGATAGATATTTTTCTGATCCGAAAGTGTATTTGAAGTCCTTATAAAGCGTATACCGTGAACTATTTTCTAGCGTATTTGACCAACTTTGAATAAATATATCTATTAAACGTTGTCTGAAGCTTTGCATAAAGGAATAATGATTGTGAACAGTTTGCGACAACCAAACAAATCCAAACCCATGCGAAGTGAGCAAAATGCGAATTTCCGTAGCCCATGTTTTATATCCTACACTGTCTAACCGTTTCAACATGATATATGCTTTTCGTGGAATACGGTCTTCTGGCATGGCAGTTAACTTAAGCCAATATTTAATTGCTCTAACATGAGCGTTAATATACACAGGGTGTCTTCCACATTCTCCATAGACAATTGCATTCGGAGTTTGTGGGCCGACGTTTAAAAATAATTTACATGCTAATAAGTGTAGTTTCTCAATACTGTCATATCTACGAATTCCCCATACCTCTGACCCATACAAGTATATATACAATGTAAAACCTCCTTGAAGGTTATTACGAGAAAACAAGAGACCTCCAAAACAATAGACGAAATCCCCGATAGGTTTCTAAGACTTGTACAACCTCTGCCAAGAAGGATTGTAGAAAAGGCATTATGTAAGAAGCTGTTCAGCTCAATAACTTCCGAATGGCACAGTGTACGGTATTCGATTAGACATTAAAACTTAACATAATATTGTTACTAGGAAACAACTACATGCAAGCATCGAAATCATATTTTTTAGCAACAATAAGTTCTCTCTCTGACAAAAACGATTGTGACTCCAGGAGAAAAGTATGCAAAAATATACTTTATATAAACAACTTATGTTGAAATCATGCAATACAAAATTAAAATATAATTTTCTACATCAACATGATTCAAATGTTCATTCCCAAATTAGTGATGAATAAAGGCAATTGAAAGTTAGATTTATTGAGTTTAGGAAAATTACTTTAAACAATATTGCTAACGTGAGAAAGTTAATGATAATACAGCTTTGTTACACTGTTTCTAATTTCCTTGGTAAATTCAGTATTTAAGCAAGCTTAAATTGGCATCATTTTTAACAAAAGTACTTGATAGACAATATGTAGCCGTAGCACGTTTTTAGGGGGAATATAAAGTGATATCAGGAAAATTAAAATAAACGATTCTAATTGAAAGACAATGTATTTAAACTAAATGAAACAAATAAATCAAACATATAACACAATATCAATTAAAGGTGTTCACACAAAAATGGCTGCCAATGGACTTTATGTGAATCTTTATAATTTGTTCTCTGACTATATGGGTGATTGGTTTGTCTAATGAGATTTATGACACTATCACAATGATACATTCAGCATTAACGTAAATGTATCAGTGAAAAAATATATAAACTACATAAATTTCAAAAACTGCTCCTTTAAGTGTTCCTGTCTTCATGGCATGTACAAAGCACATATATGTGATAAGCCGGAGACGATTCTGGCATTTTTCCAAAGAGGTAATTGGTCAATATTAAATCAGCTTTTCATACTTTGCAATAAAATATATATTTATTAAATACATTTTCGGCAAAATTTCGAAAACACATCATGCCGAATGTTATCCATACTAATATGAGTTTCCTCTTCAAGTATGTGATTGAAAATGATCTTCTCGAAAAATCAATTTTGACTGATAGAAGGTTTGAAAAGTTGATTTTATTTGTAAAATTAGTTATATATTTCCTATAATTTTGCAAGTAATGTAACAGAGTTTTGTTCAACTACTGCTATCCTATTTCCTGCAATCAAGAAGTATAGTACAAGAATTTCGGGATGTTTATTACTTTCTTATATGCATCCTGTTTACCAACGACTGATGACATTCCGGAGACAATATGACGTTTCTCATATGCACATGTGTCAAATTTAACCCTCAACTGTCAGTTCTTCGTCATCAGATGACCGAATGCAAGCCTAATCGTGACAAGTCCATTATATTGCACAAGTATGTTTGCACGTAAATATATCCTTGTATGGAAGTATGTACAATACCGTCATTTCTTCAAAATAAACTCAAATTATGCAAGCATGTTTAGAATAGAACATAATGATTTGTAAAATGTGCGTAGAAGAATTTAACCTTTTTCCAAGTTAATGAATAATATGCATATGATCTGTTGTTGTTCTTGTTATGCTTGCATTTCATTGATTATTGATGCTCTCTGTTACACTCTGTCCGACTTCTTTAACTAAAATATGTTTTTTTTAAGGATTATTTTTCCTTAATATCAAATCGATTTCTTTTACAGACAGATTACTATATTTAACTTAAGATTATTTTCTTACACAAATAGGTTAATTTTTCATTAAAAAAAAATGCCAATAGTGCACATGAATATGACATTCTTTTAAATATTCAACCTTTTTAATCAAGTGCATCATAAATATTAAAATATTTCACAAACATCTGTAAACAGAAGATCTAAATCTAAATGCACGAAGAGAATCACGTTATGTCAATCTTTGCATTTAACCTGTCAATCATCTTTTTTCATATGTTTAAAACAAGACAATATTTTGAACGTCGCTGTTTACATCTTGACGAAAACAATTCTAAGTGTAACGTCACGATTCAACCTTTGACCTCAGGCTTGTCATCCAATGAAAATTGTCTTCCTAGGTCCAAGACATTCATTGGATGTTATACCTGTATACTTGAAACACAGTACTATAAAGAGACGGTCGTCTCTATACTGTTGGAGAATTATCTTATTTATTCTGTGTATCATATTGTTATTTAAATTAATCTTCGGAATCATGTTTTATTCAAGTGTGTGTACATTAATGGTAAGTCTCATTTATGTTATTCCTTTCTTTCTAATTATATTTTCTTACTGTTTAAATATATCGGTTCCACCTTTAATTTGTTTTCCCTTTCTGCTGTTTCTGTTCCGGAATAAAGATAGTTATTAAATAGAATTAAAAAAACCCTCATAAAATTCATTTTAACTTAATTGGCATAAACTATAACGTAAAAAGCTTAACTTTTCCCTCCTTATAAAAGAAATGCATTATGAAAAAGAGCAAAGTTGATTCAGTACAGACAATGCCAAAAGTCTCGAAAGACACTAGATTTGCTTAATAAAATTGCAATTGTTCAACCATGTTCGTTTGCTTGGTGTTTTTTATGGTTGTGAAATTATAAATATTGATAATTTATTTTACACTTAAAAATCATGCAAAACCTTCAATGTAACTTGATGTATATTTACATAATATATATTATGCATGTTATGAGTTATTGATTTATTGCACCTAATGTTTCCCCATAGAGTGTTTCCCTGTTAGGGTCAATGGCACTGTCCATCAGCGTGAAATACGTGACGCCAGTGATTGAGTGACGGATGAAATAGACACGATGCGTCATTCTTACTGTTGATGTATTCACCGCTATGATATATCTGTATACTCGCCTACTGCTTCCCAGTGGACAGACAATAAGGGGCCTTAGGGCTTGCATTGCGCTAAAATTAGTCATTTTATTTCCTGACTCATCACAAACTATAAGTATGTCATATTCTCAAAAATTATCATTGTGTCACAGTGTCACTTCCAAATGCTTTTAAGAGACAGTGTGTCTTTTTAAATGAAATTCAAGGAATATTTTTGTTCATGCAATGAATACTTAGTTCTTCTAAATGATTATCTATAATAAAGGGCGTTTTAATGCAGTCCAGGTCATCATTCAGTAAATGTACTGTAACACCACCGATCTAAATATCAACATGAAGAAGCGCTTTTCATTATTTATATTTCCATTCAATTCATTTGTATTTGTATTCTTTCTCATTATGAATTATTCTGATATAAAAGCGCTGATATAAAAGTATTTAATTAAGAAAGATAATAATAAAAGGGTTAACTTTGTAAATAAGTTTTAAAGAGGTAGTAGCACGTTTATGTTTTTCATGAAATAAATCTTCAGTTTTGCCATAACTTCAGAGGTCTTTTAATACTCAAACCCATTATATGTTGTCATGAAAGAAATGATCAAATATGAAACAATAAACACATGTGGTCATTTTTTGGTGTTAACACCTTTTATTCATTTCATCTAAAGAATGGATTCGCACAGCTAACTTAACATGGGAGTCTATTTTATAACTGTTTCTTTTGACAACAAAGTATTATTGTTATTAACAACCTTTTCATCTGATAAACGTGCTGCTACTCCTTTAAGTTTGTGCAAAAGAAAGTCCATCTTCAACTGGTGATATTCTTTATGTAAAATAAGGGTTTTTTTTCGTCACTGACACAATTCACACATGTCCACATGTGAAATAAAGTTGCACAACAAGTTATACCGCGTTTTTTTCAGAGCCTTTCCTGTCGTTTTTCAAACATGATTTAACTCAAGAAAACACTTTTATGATGATAGGTGGCATACCATGCATATGACTTAGAGTACAAACAGGACATTACAACCTTAACCTTAACACCTGAATGGAAAAATTTAGGATCTGTCATCAATGCTTTAGCTGTAACAGGCTTTATCATGAAAATAGTATTGCCATTAGTTGATATTTTAAAACATAAGTGGCGTCATATCTTTCATGTGCGCACAGTTTCCAATTGACTACATGCAGCAACGACTATTTCAGCGCGTGATACAGTATTATGTCACATGTTACGTCATAAAACAACTGTTTGCGTTACTCAAGTTGACCGGTTTCTTTATTGCGGTGATCTAACGCCTTGGAACTCTAATTGTAAATTAATCTTCGTAAGTCGATAACGAAAAATATAATTTTCGTAAAAATCTTTTAGTTGAGGAGATCGGCTTAAATGTCATTAAGTCTACGTTTTGTTGAAAACCATGAAATGATATAAGATGTAGCTACTACAGTAGATATATTTTGTTTGTGATCAATCATACAAGGTTTCGCTAAAATCAAATCGTAATCATCATAATCATCATCAGTGAATGGCATTGTAAGGCTTTGGAATAGTGATTAGAATAATTTAACGTCACAAAATTGATGACCTAACAATACTATGACGTCACAATGCTATTGCCTTTCTGATGTTTGAGATTGTAATTTGCTGATAACTGTTGAAGAATGTTTTGAATGATGATAAAAAAATCATCCATGTATCTTCCGATATAAAGAATATCAACACTCGTTGATTAAACTGAAACTGTGTTACTTTACGAAACTCTGATTGATATATTCAAAAGGGTGAAAGTCCTTTGTGTTTCGTAAATAAGTAACTTGTACTGATGTTAATAGGAAGTTTGAACTATTACCCTTTACACCTTCAAACATTTGTTTTTCCCAACCGTTACGAAATCTTTTATCTTTTCCTGCAGCTTATCATCCCCGCAGTAATTTCACAGCTGACCAGAGACCCTTGCAGTCAGGTGAGTTTATAATCAACACCAGTATGTCTCTATCAACAGAAATATTCGCTTTCGCTCGGACATTTCCTATTCTGTTTCACTACAGATGACATGCAATTCATGAAGTCAGGTGGGTTTACGATCAACAATATAGTGGAACACAATTGCACGCTTTGCCACTTGAAATATTCGCTTTCGCTCGGATATTTCCTATATATTCTGTTTCGCTAGTACAGATGACATGCAATTCCTGAAGTCAGGCGAGTTCACCATCAACAATAGTATGTCATCATCAGACTCTTTGTCACCTGACAAAATTTCAAATTTTCAAATATTTTGTATCACTGTTGACGTTGAATTATATTGTTTACTATAAATTGATTTATCATCCAAAAGTGGCTACCACAGTAGATATCGCTTTTCTGAGATCAAGCGATATCTACAAGCGATATCTACATTGTAGATATCGCTACAATCAAATCGTCATAATCCTATTACATCATCAGTTAAATGACATCACAAGGCTTTGGCATCACTTAGAACACAGATGACAATACTATGACGTCACAAAGTTCATGGCGTAACAATGCTATGACATCATACTGCTAATGACGTCACAATTCAATGACCTCACTGTTCAAGAAGACTAATGACAGTTTTGTGTTCAGATATGTTCATTCTTTTGCTAATAACTGTTGAAAAATGATTTGGATGATAAATAAAATCTCACCCTCGTGTCTTCTGATATCAAATATATCAACACTCGTTGATTAAAGTAAAAATATCCTCGGCAAGCCTCGGATATTTGTAACTTTAATCAACTCGTGTTGATATATTTGATATCAGAAGACACTTGGGTGAGATTCTATGTAACGCAATGATACAGCAAACATGTTAATTTACTGTGATTATTCAACTCATGATCAACATTAATACATACAAAAAGATATTTGTCTTATTCCAATTTCACTTTTCACACTGATTCATATAAAATATGATGATCAAATGTAATGGATAGTTAACATTCAAACAAATAAATGTACACAAAAAGATTCAACAGTTCAACAATTCAATCAATTCAACAATAATACTTATTAATAGTAATTGAATATTAGTCAACACGAAACAATGCTATGAGAACGGTAAATGTGTTAAGTCACGTAATATCATTCAAATTTACCGCGTTGCATAATGATAATCAAAATTGATACTTAGAGTTTACAATGAATATGGAAGAAATGTATTTCATGTTTTACCATTCATATCAACAATGATAAAAACGATAGCAAGTCATGAGAGTCAAGTATTGGAAACAAATGAAACAGGTAACTATGACACCTTCATAAAATACCATTCAACTAAACCATGGTACATACGATAATGAAATTTAACATGATACATGCATTGAACAGTGAACAGTGAACAGTGAACATGAAACAATACAATAGAGAACATATCTTGACTTTCTCATACCATTCAACTCAATGGTTCATAGATATCAAAACATGAATGCCATGTATGTTGAGAGGCATTTTAAAAGGTGGGACTTTGAAAAAGGCAAGGAGTTTATGGATTATCAACTTCTTTATTGTAAAATGTAGGGGCGTTTCTGTATAGATGCTTATACCGTTTTCAAGCAAATAAGCATATAAGAAACGTCGCTACTTTGTACGAAAAAGAAGTTGAGAATCCATCAAACTCCTTGTCTTCTTGATGAATGTAATGGAAGGTTATTGAGACGCAACAACGAAAAGGGAAATAAATTTGCATATTATATCATAGCATTGAACATAGCAAATGTCCATTTTTAGGAGAGTACGTCATGATAATAGAGGGTTGTGTGAAAACACATGATGCAATAAGAGAGGTAAATTTGCAATGTTAGTGACGTCATTTGCAAAAGCATCGAAACGGTTTTTTACATGCTAATTTCAACCATGCTGAACGATGCAGAATAAAAAGATTCTAACTATTTCTAACTATAACATGCATCGGCATAAAGTTCGCGAAACATTCTTATTTTTCAGCTTGAAATAGCTACACATTTTTGATTCTTCGATGGAGAATTATAACATATTTCAATCATTTTGAAAATGATGTTTTCTCGACAGCTTTCGTGCTTTAATGGTCAAGAATGCCGGCTGATCCAACCAAACTTTTGTTTCCGGCAACCTTGTACACCGGAACCTAAATGTATCCGTAAGTTTTATGACCTTTAATTTTCTTTGGACATGCTTAATGTGAATTGCTTCTTGAGCAAGGAACGTTACAATTTTGAAAACGTAAATGAAATGAAAATGTGAATATCACAATATGTCTTCATTCAAAATCGATATCCTTATATTATTTTGATTCATTATATAACAAGTACGTAAAAATGTTTTGACGCTTTAGGTGTATTTTAGGAGATTTCCCTCTCATACATTTGTCTTGAAATATGGTAAACAAATCAAACGTTTTCTGTAGTCACTTTTACCATCTTTAACTGTTATCACATTTTCTACTTAATGTTCTTTACAGAAAAGCTTAATGATCTTAGAACTTGTCGCTTTGGTGCTCCCGTTCTGGATATCTATAATCAACTTCTGACCTGTTACCCTGGTCGAGACTGTCCACCCACCACCACGTGCAACACGGAAGTGATGGACGTTCAAGCCACGTGCTGCTGGACACCACAAGGGGGTAGGTGGTCAAACTCCTTCTTAGGGGAAAGAGGGAGGACAGGGTAGACAAGGGAATTGCGAGAAGTAGAAGAAGAAGGCAGAAGAGAGATTGAGTGTTTGAGGGTTAAGGGGAGTGAGAGAGGGTGGCGTACTTGTGGACTGATAGAGGGAATGGTGAAGGTATTTAATGGAAATGGGGGAGACGAAGAGGGTTGAAAAGGGAGGGCACATGGGGAGGGGGTATTGGTTGGGATAGAAGGGCATGGAATAGAAAGACGAAGGGGCTTGAAGAATAGATGTGCGACTCAGTAGACACCTATCGGTGAAGGTTTCAGACAAGAAAGAGATGGAAGGGGAAATGACGAAGAATTGATTGAAAGAGGAGGAGACAAGGTGGACATTTCAGAGGAAAAAGATTAGGAATCAAGGGGGTTAGGGTTGAAAGGCAAAGGGGTTGAATGATAAAACAGTTAAGAATCGGGAAGGGATACAAAGAGAAGCGTTAAGGAGAGTTAGGGTGATGAGAGGTTTTGAGAGGGGTTGAAAAACAGAGAGATATAATAGTGGAAGGGACGGGTATACGTAGTTAAGGGCGAAGAGGGTGATGGTGAAGATGAGGATTGAGAAAACAGAGCAAGGCGGTTGATGTTACAGAGAATAGATAGAGAAGGGTGTAGTGCTAAGTGGTAAGAAGGGATTATGGTAAGGTAGGGAAGGTGGATGAAGAGGGACGGAGAACAAATGAATGGTTTGGGAGGGAAGGTATGATGGAGTTAAAGGTGGAGGGGGTCAGGATGGACGGGGGAATAGACAATTAAGAAATAAGTATTGTAACGGAGTGCTGTAAGGGCTAATAGATGAAGATGGATGGAGGGATAGACTCTGAGGTGTTGGTTGTGGAGGGCTAGAAAGGAAAGGAGTTGAGAGTTGAGACGAAGGGATGAGGTGCTGAGGGGAGTGGTGTTGAGGAAGAGTAATAGATGGAGAGGGCCGAGAATGGGAAAACAGGATTGAGAGGGAGGTACTAATTAAACTTTAGAGAGAGTTGTGGTGAAAGGAGAGAGAAGATTAGAGGACCAGACAAAAGAGAAGGTTGGACGATTTGGAAATAGTTACAGGAAAAGGGAGGGATGTGGAGATTTAAAGAGAAATTTTTAAGAGGAAAAGGTGAAAAGGAAAGGATGTTATTTTGCAACAAAAAAGGACATTAAAAGTTAAGAAGTTAAAGGTGAGATGAAATTATTGATAGGTTTTGAAATAGTTTATGGAAAAGAGTGAGGGTGAAATAACGAAATAAAAGAAAATTATGGAAGTAAGAGAGAGTAAGGAGGAAGAAGGAAAAATTTAAAATACAAGAATAAGAAAGAAAATGATAGACAGCTTTTACACAACGTTTTGGGAAAGGATGGGGATCTTTTGGGATATTATGACAGACATAAGAGGAAGTTTGCAGAAAATTTTGGGGAGAAAAGAGAGAAAATGCAGTTACGAAACATAAGTGTAAGTTGTAATGTTTGGAAAGGTTTTGGGTGGTCACCCGTTCAAATATAATCGAAAGATGTGATTTATTTTTACATGTAGACCTGGGCCATTGAAACCTTTTTTGTACCCTGGAAAGGAAATCTGTAATAGAAAAATATAACAGTTACTGTTTTGAATATTTGTGTTAAATAAAGGTGCTCTACAAACGTCAGTTTGTATAAGCATCTCCTATGTTCATCCAATATCCAGTTGTCGTTATTCATCAAACTGGACGGAATACGGTTGAAGTCAAAAGTTCATTGGAAGGGATAGCAATCCATTCGCAAGTCATGAAACGACATTTACAAGACTGCTACAAGTTGTCTGGACCTGTATGGTTAACATGTACTAAATGTATGTAGATGTATGCTCGATTTGGTCTATGTTCAACTTGAGTGAGGAGACATTAACGAGACGCTGAATAAAAAGCTACAAATAAACCAGACGTCGTCTTATTTAGTATTAAAGGTTGACATCTGGAAATGTTGTCAAGTTTCTGAGATTCTCAAAGATGTTAAGAGTGACAATTACATAACTTTATAACATAAAATTCAAGCGCTTTACTCTTAACAAATTCACTCTAGAGTTCTTGTATACAATATCTTTATAATTTCTAACTAGGCAAATAGTGGCCATACTTTTCTTGGTTTTAGATTTGAAAAGGAGCTTCAGATTCATTCAGATTCATTTTATTACTCAAATCGCCACCAACGGTGGTACAAGAGCATAAAATAATACATTATATATACAAATTAAATTGATCCAAACAGCAGAGACAGAGAAACCTTGATGTGATATAAATAACATATGGAGATATATACACATGCATATAGAACTACAAAGATTATAACATTAGATATCATTCTATTTGACAATCATATAACTAGCAGTTCTTAAAAATAATGTTAATAAATTTAGCAAGTTTCTTCAATAACTTTTTGTTATTTTTAGTAAGCAATCGTTTTAATTTAATAAGGCTCTGCCATTTTAAATAGTTATCATCAATAAGCAAAGATCGTTCAGTTCGAAAAGAGCTTCAACGAAATAGTAACTTAACATTGATTGATGCAAAAGCATGACATTATAAAATATTTTATGAATCTGAGTCGTTTTGTTAAGACATCACTTCCTTTGCAGATAAAATGATTAAAAATCTTTGTCGAACTTACGAAATTAAATTTAAGTTGAAATTTTTTAAATTCTTATTTTAAATGAGCATTTGACATTATTTTCAGGTCAACCTCCATACCCACCTCCATATCAACCCCCGTATCCTCCACAACCCCCTCAGCAGACAAACCCCTGTGCTGTAAGTAAACTTATTCTGTTTTTGTGCATACAAATCATCATTAGATCATTTATGTTTATAAATAGTCAAAGATATCTTGTAAATAAAACATCATCTCAATGATAGAAGTTATGTCAAGATATATTTATAAAGGTGGTACATTATAATCATGATGATCACATTTACACGTAAAAAGTAGGACACTATACGGTATGATATATGTTATAAAAGATCATATATGTACTGTGAACTATTCATGTTTAGTGCCTTTTGACATGATTTAATCTTAAAGGGGCAGTAGCACGTTTTTAGGGGGAATTAAAGGTGATTCGGGAAAATGAAAATTAATGGTTCCAATTGAAAGACAATATATCTAAACTAAATGGAGCAGTAATAATTCAAATATATAACGTAAAGTTTAGCCATGCGATTCTCTCTTCTTACACAAAATGAATTAAAGGTGTTCACAAAAAATGGCCGCCAATGGATTTTGTGTGAATCTTCATACTTTGTCTTCTGACTATGGATAATTGACTTGTGTAATGTGATTTTGACACTGTCAAAATAATACATTTAACATTAACTTACAATAATCAGTGAAAATTGTAAAATATAAAATTATCAAAAAACGTGCTACTGCCCCTTTAAAGGGGCAGTAGCACGTTTTTTGATAATTTTATATTTTAAAATTTTCACTGATATTTCTATGTTAGTGCTGAATGTATTACTTTGATAGTGTCATAAATCTCATTACACAAGCCAATTAGCCATAGTCAGAGGACAAAGTATGAAGATTCGCATATAATCCATTGGCGGCCATTTTTGTGTGAACACCTTTAATTCACTTTTTGTAAGAAAAATAAATCGCATGGCTAAACTTTACGATATATTTTTGAATTATTACTGCTCCATTTAGTTTAAATACATTGTCTTTCAATTGGAACCGTCTATTTTCATTTTCCTGACATCACCTAATATACCCCATAAAAACGTGCTACTGCCCCTTTAAAGGTCACACATTACATTTCTAAAAGATTCATAATCCGTTGATGACAAAGCTGCAAAACAGTAATAAAATTTAGTAATATATAATAACAAACATTATATCTAGAACGTGTACTGTCGTCTTGGGCAAGAGTGTCAAGTACGGCCATCAGCATACTGTTTCCTGCCCCCTTGTCCCTCAACTGGCGTATGTGTTGGTAAGTTATAAGATGAACATCACATTTTAAGAACATATTTACAGTAACTATCTAATTGAAACTATAAATCTTTAAAATGATGTCACGATGTGACGTAATGTGTTATACATTTCTGTCAAGTGTTTGGAAAGATTGATTACATGTTTACACACATATGACAACTTGACAACTTGTCAGATGTGACAGCTATTGACAACATATTATGATAAATGTGCTAAGTTTCAAAAGGCATGTTGTTATTTTGATATTTTTAACGTTCTTAAAATGATTTTTTTAATCAATCAATGTACAAAATCACCTTTTTTATCCTTAAAATTATTTTTTTAATCAATCAATGTACAAAACCACCTTTTTTATCCTTTTCATTCAACGAGACTCGTTTCCCAGAGTGACATGTTAAAAGAAAAAAGCACGTTGTTATGCGTTTAAATTGACTTTTTTAGTGTATGTGAGAACACATTTAGTCACTTCATCTTTCTTGAAAACATTCAGATAAATTTCAATTGACCTCCAATTAATAATGGTAAATAAAGACTGTCCTTAAAATGGGTCATGCACAAAATAATGATAACTGTTGAATTTAATGAATTAATGAATAAATAATAAATGAATTTATTTGGCATTACCCCTCGGCATCGGGTAATTATTTACTACCAATTCCAGAATACATCACTGCATCCGCAGATACAAAAAAAAGGGATAAGTTCTAAGAAATACATGATGCATATGTAACCGAAATTTTTTTTTTTCAGATCAAAAACCGCCAGTAGGCCCAATAAATCCGTTTGCTCCTCAACCCCCATTTGGCCCCGCCCCTCTCCCTTTCGGCCCTGCTCCATCCCCATTTGGCCCTCCCCCATTCGGGCCTGCCCCACCCCCATTCGGGCCTGCCCCACCCCCATTTGGGCCTGCCCCACCCACATTTGGTCCTTTCCCGCCGGCACCCCCTACCCCACAACCACGAGGACCATGTCAGGTAGGTCGTATACTCGTCAACTAAAGTTAAGCCCCTTTCAAGAGTAAATATACTCACATAAGTAAAAGTGAATTTGCATTATGTTCACATGTTATTTTCGCCGGGTAAAAGTAAACTTAAAGCTGTGAGAATTAGAATAATAAAATTATCATAACTAGAGAAAATGTCGTTGAGAATGCTGCTTATGCATAAACGGAGGAGAGATTAGCAATACTTTCAACGATTAGTATAATTGGTTTTGCCCTGGGGTTTTCTTGTGGAAGAGAAGTCTGGCGACGAGAACGGTCTCAACATTGGAGAACTCAAACCATGAATGTCCGTTGATAACGATATTTTGATAGAGAACTTTCGCATGACCAGAGAGACTTTTTATGTTCTTTGCAACGAACTGCAACCATGTTTCCCTACAACGGATGTTTATGTTAGGGACCCTCTGGAACTAGACCTTAAAGTGTAACAACACTCAATGAGCTCTTATGATGCCATAACTATTTCTTGAAATACCCAACATTAAATTCTGTTCACATAACCACAAATACAAATACTCCAGGGATAGTTATACTTATAAGTAAATATAACTTTACTAGACCTCTGGGGGTCTAGTAAATATTCTTTTACTTATGTGCATTTACTCCAGGAGTTCATGTACTCATGTAAGCAAATGCGTTCACATGCCACACTACGTAAATTTACTCACATAAGCAAATGTGTCCATGTGAAAGGGGCTTTAGTGAGACTACCTAATCAAAGAGATCCTTGGTGGATAAAGGGCATTTAGGGACTTTAAACCTCATGTTTTGCGCATCAGATAATCAGTGGCCAAGCTGTAGTATTTGTGAAGGGTGAATTGTTAAACAAGGCCTCTTATCATGACACACTACAACTGTACTCAGATCGGAAACGGAGCGAGGTACAAGTTAAAGGTGTATCCGATTTATGGGATTAAAACGTCATTCCGCGATTTTCATCAGTTATTATTTTACCTTCATACAACAATAAATGGCGTAATTCATTGTATGAATTAAAAAAATACACATTTGCATTTCCCGAATGGAAAATATTTTTTTAAATATTCTTTTTCAGTGAATATCCTTAAAGAGTCATATATTCGCCGAAGTCACATGTCCAAATTATATGAATACTAGTTACAACCCTATCGAACATTATCAACTCATAACTGCCATTCAATCTGCTTTAAATGAGATTCCGATATTACGTTTGATTGATTGACGCGCGTCGTTATCCGGTCTTCGATCACAATCGCGACTGAAAATCTTCCTGTTGTCACTATACGACGTCGAGTAGCTTAAAATGATACTCTCCTGTCGGTAGTTCTCGATGACGCTAACCATAAAATCTGACATGATGATACCCCGACAATGATATGATAATGATACCCCGACAATTCCCGGAGTGGCTCTTTTATACCCTCTGTTCTCGTTGATATTTTTAAATTAAAGGGTTCTCTCAGATTTAATGAGATTGAGAATGAACAAACCAGGTAATTCATCAAAATGTACCTAATGCCCCATTCTCTCCCCACTTAGGAATATTAAGTCATGAAATGTTGATACAGAGGCTATATCAACATTTCATGACTTGATCTGCCTCTGTGGGGAGAGAATGCTAATGCCCATGTTGAGTTAAAATGATTTGTTTGGTGTTCACAGACAGCAAAGTGTTCCCCTGGTTATGAGTGCAAGGAGGTTCCCTCCAAGTGTAACAACCCTACCTGTCCCCTGACCGCCATGTGTGTCAGTAAGTACTTACCTGTATACATCAATCAATCATGAGGTCATGACATTATCTGCAGGCCATTCTCATTGTTTTCATGTTGGTGATTGACGTTTGTTTTGATAATTATGTTAGTTAGAATGATAGTGTTTATGGTTGTTATTTCTCAATAAAAGGATTCCCAAAACGTTTATATATACTTGATAATTTCGTTTACTATAAACGGATAAGATATGAGATAATACATTTTGCATGAACTACTATCATATGATCGAATTAAAATAAAAGAAATTTTAAGAACTTGCTACTGCCCCTTTAAATTCTGCTTCTCGGGGGAAGTTGAGCTAGCCGGAGGGAAATTGTATATATATATATAGGATTTGTCAAATGTTTATGCAATTTGCGTATATATTGTATCTTGAATTTATTCCGGATTCGTTATAAATAGAACATGCCATGTCACTTTAAAAACCTTTGCCATTATAATCTCTTTGATCAGCTTGTACATTTCACCTTTTACGGCATACATGGAATGTACATTTGAATAAACACATGTATGAAAACATATTAATATTCATAACACATACCTGCTGAACAAGGAATGGTATAAAACTAAATTGGAAAAGGGGTAAATGTAAACCTCTTGAAACTAAGTGTCACCTTAAAGGGGCAGTAGCACGTTTTTTTGATACTTTTAAATATTAAAATTTTCACGGAAAATTGTAAGTTATTGCTAAATGTATTATTTTGACAATGTCAAAAATCACATTACACACCAATCATCCAATGTCAAAGGACAAAGTATGAAGATTCACATAAAATCCATCGGCGGCCATTTTGTGTGAACACCTTTAATTCATTTTGTGTAAGAAAATGGAATCGCAGGGCTAAACTTTACGTTATATATTTGAATTATTACTGCTCCATTTAGTTTAACTACATTGTCTTTCAATTGGAACCATTAATTTTCATTTTCTTGACATCACCTTACATGTATATTCCCCCTTAAAACGTGCTACTGCTCCTTTAAAACCTACTCATTTGGTCAGAAAAAATGCATTCAAAATAACTAAATCTTCGCTCAAATGTGATGAAAGGGTTGCCTTTAAATGGAAGGCTTTATCGTCGCAGTCGTGCAACATGTTCTATATTTCAATATATATGGACATAAACAAGTACTTTAAAGACTGTTGCGAGTTTGTAAATGTGTTTAAAATGGATATGATATTTTGACCAATTTTAGGGTGAGAAACTAAATGATTATCATCGTAGACTGAACCTTAAACGTTCTTTTGAGAAATCCTATTACATGTCATTGTATTGCAATTGTGAAATTGTGAAATTCCTTTGTTTTATATATACACTATACGTCTCTTAGTTCAGGAACTAAATTGTTGTATATTTTTTTGACAAAAACAGCCTCAACTACGTTTCTCTCATTGTTTCAGAGAAGCCCACAGCCCCTATAGCCCCAACAGCCCCAACAGCCCCAACAGCCCCGACAGCCCCTATAGCCCCAACAGCCCCTCCAGCCCCCGGAAGCCAGTGCCCGGTGTTCAAGGGTCCGCTCAACTGTGACCTCAACTGCGAGATAGATGCGGACTGTGAGATGGGAGAGATCTGCTGTAAACACAAGTGTGGATCCATGTGTTCTAAACCATTTAACGGGAGTGCCGCCGCTTCCCAGCCTCACCCTTGCGATACCGTGGTACGTCTTTCTTTGCATTTTGGTCTTTTTAGAAGGTTCCACGTGGGTTTCTCAAGTCCTTTTCCTTACAAGGTAACCTCGAGCTCTGTTTCAAGTTGTTTATATTTTTATAAACCCCTGCAATGCTTGTTGTCTTTTATTCTTATCGAATGAAAGATAATCGACTGATACCACCCACATTCACATCCTATCAACACTCGTTTTGTATCTCCAACTTGCCGTTGTTTGTCAGATCCCATCGCACCACTGAAACATTGATAATGACTTTTTATGTAAGACACATGTATATTAAGACACAAATCCTAGAATTGTTACTTCAAATCGGTTCATCTATTTAAAACATGTTTGAATATTTTTGAAAATTGTCAAAGGTATATTTGTTATATTGTATTTTACATCCTAATAACATTTTCTTTGTCGTGCACAGACATGTTCAGCGGGATCTGAATGTAGACTCCGTCAGGTCAACTGCTTCAGGTCTCCTTGTCCAGCTACAGCAAGTTGTGGACGTGAGTACAATATCTTTATTGTTTGTTTTAGCCCCACTAAACATACTTTTGTGTTTGACCGATGACGCGAAATGAGTACATTAACAGATGCGTTAGTAAAATATCCCGAAAAGCAAATCTGTCCATAGATATGAAACGCACTAGGATTAAGACTTTCAGCTCAGTCCGTAAGGTACAGAGGTATAATCATTGAGTTTCGCATGTGGGAGTTTGAATTGAGAGTTGCTGATGAAGATTAGCATTTCTGATCAGCGCTATTCGTCCCCTTCCAGCTGTTATACCGAAAGGGACGATACCTAAATGTCCAACTGGATTGCCCGCTACCGACACCTCGAACAAGGAATTATTTTGTGGAAGTGGATTTGCTTCTCAGACCTGTCCTGATGGTACCTTTTGTAATACGGACCCTCTGGGTAGATTCGCCGCCTGTTGTCATAAGGAGGGTAAGCATTGATTTTTAATTTTATGAACTTAAACATTTACCTTGCTGCGCCGTAAAGAATGTACATTGTAAGGCCTTTTGTAATATATCAATACACTTTGTTGTGCTAGAATTTTTTTTAAATAAAATATGTGCCTACGTGTTGATTAATCGCCATATTATGACACAAGGATAGTAAGACGTTTTAGAATGCAAAAAGGGTCCAGTCTATTGAAACTGTGTGTATATAAGAAGTAAAAGACTGTGTTTTTTTACTACAAAGATCTATCAATTTGAAACGTTGTTCATTGTAATATGATAATCATTATTATATATTTGTCTTACTATATTTAGGCCCAACCGTGTCACCTCCAGCAACAAACCCGTGTGCTGTAAGTATGCAACTTGCACTACAATCTAAACAGATATGTTACCCTTCCTTCATTTTCCAATTATCACTTTCGCAATGAAACTCATTTCTTACGAAAATAAAGAAATCTTACAAATTGCATGACAATCGTTTTTATCACAAAGAATGTACCAACTTCTGTTAAGCTACGCGAACCCAATTCCCAAATTCAAATTATATTCACACTAAAATGAACTTATGTTCATTAGCATTTTTTTAGATTCCCAAAACGTGCTACGCTGCGTTCAAGACGAGAAAATAAATTCGCATCCTTACAAAATACAACTAAATAGTAGAAATGAAATAGGATCCTATTAGGTTTCAATTACAATAATTGGCCAGAAAATTTGAATAAAGTATGATAAATGACAGATTATGCTTGATGACATCAGACTAACCAGGTTATTGATACTCTCACCCGGTAATGTTATATACTAAGATGGAAGTTGTAATGCTGAAACTGTTTTTCAGGCCAAGAGCTGTCTATTCGGCCATGAGTGTAGAGTGGAGACTGTAGTATGTGTGACACAGCCATGCCCCGGGGATACAGCCGTCTGTCGACCAACAAGTGGGTTGTCTTTACATTGATATTTGCATAAGATGGGTGGTTATGTGGTTCATGTTCGTCTTTTAAAGTTTGTATATCATGTATTCCATTGGATAGAGGTTTTGCTTATCTGTTAAGAGTCCTTGTTGCAAACAAAGCGATAATCAACTTGAACAGAATCCATTTCCATCGTGTTTTGTTGATTTGCAAGTTCTTCCTCGAAGGAAAATAGCGTCTGGATTTAATCTCATAAAAGTTATGTTTTCAACATACAATTTTGCATAAAGGGGTAAATGCACTTGTCCACAGTCAAATATTTTGCTCTTGTGCAAATTCAATTATCATTGGCCTGGGTTTAATTTGGAAAGTACAATATTGTCCACTGATAAGTGCCTTTATTATATACTCATGTAATCTTAGGATAGTAATACAAGGGTGCAATACGGAATACGTCTTCAAATTCCGTATTGCACGGTAAATTCCGTATTGCACGATTGCCGGTTCTACTTTTTTCAAGCTTCGGCAATTCTCGCAACTTTCCGTACGTAACAATCATTTTCCTTATTAGAACATCGGATTTGACGTATCTCAATGCATTGGTAACAAACTTACTTTTTAATATGATATTGAAGAATGTTAACACTTATAGCAGTTGAAATACAGTGTGTATTCAATGCTACCTGGAACACAGGCCCTCGGATTATTACAAAAATCGAAAGAGAAGGGGAAAAAAAGGAAAACTATTTTTTGAGAAATCATTTTTAGAACATGTCTGCATTTATTCTATATTCATTGCGTGCGTATTTATTGTACAGTAGTATTCGGTCAAGTAATTATAAGCGGGTGGGGGCGAACCGAGAGTCTGGCCTTTCCATATACTATAAACAGAGGTACAATTCGATTCAGGGGATGTTCTAAAAAAATTGTTTTAATTTTGTTAATGATCCGATGGTCTTTGACCTGGAATACCATTTTACATTTGTGCACTTTTCAAATCGTTTAAGGGACTTCAATCTACAACAAATGCCTATAAACAACACTTTCTATTGTGTTGACAGACAAGCAAGGCTCTTGCCCAACAGTTCCTCCAGGGTTCGGAGTGTGTGTTGCCGACTGTACTAACGATGCTGACTGCCAAGGTGACGACAAGTGTTGCGGAAGTTGTCCCCGACAGTGTACTGCACCGGCCCTCAACCTCAGTTTACGTGAGTAGTTCTCGGATATCATCGTAAAAAGGCATCTTTTAAACTGGACTACTTTGACAATGAAACATTTGCTTAAATGTCACAACAATCACAGAAGCTCAAGTTCATTCCCCTTAAGGGGAAAATTAGCGTACGCATGCAAATTACATCTATATCAATAAATTTTAACCATGAGTGATAATTACGACTGAAACAGTGTTTCTCTTCATGTTTTAAGAAGCCATACAACGTAAGTTATGAATATCAAAAAAAGGATTTTTAGTTTATAATTAACTGTACTGGAAAACCGTCTTTTATGAAACTGACACGACGAGAAAGGTGAATCAAGGGGGGGGGGGGGTGGTCAATTGACTTTCTACATTTCATAAGTTTTCATTCTATTCCATTCATTCATGGCTAAAACATTTAAGAACGTGTGTTGACGTACTTTAAAATAAAGGTATCATACTACTACTATACTATGAGTATGAAATTGTGAGTGCTTCTTTCCAACACAGACGTCTATAGCAGGGATCAAAGTATTTTATCTTTTTACTCTCTTGAAATGTTTTGTCGTTTCATCTGGCTCTGAATGTGAATAAGCCCTTACCGGTTTATCTTTTAGTTTACATAAACCTTCAAACCGGACTTAAAACCCATGTTGACATAATTGACGAAAGTATGGTATATAGCCGTCGTTAGCTTGGATGGTAGCTATGTTCTATTATACATAATAAAAAAACATGCCCGTTTACTAAGGTGGACGATATAAGTATGTCGTTCTATTACTAAGTATTTGTAAATGTTTAATGTTTAAATATTCATTAATCTTATTAACACTCTACCTATATATAAAGACCATACACAGTCTGTGATCTAACATTCTAATCTTATTCTGGTATATATTTCAGCTCCAAAACCAAGGTTACCAACACATCCATGCGCTGTAGGTAACATTTAGATCTTCCATTTAAGTGACACAGAGTATCTTTCTTAAAATTTTATTTGGTTTTGATAATCTAAAAATATCTAATATGCTGATTGAAGTTCATATCTCATCACTGGACTTGCAAATATATCCATAATGCATAATATCTCTAAAATGCTTGATTTTATGGAAAAATGAAGAAAACAGCTCAAATACGTTTAATATTCGAAATTATGCATCAAATTATCTACCTATTAGTTACATTACCTAATAAACACTATGGAATCGATTATATCTTTCTGTCAGCTTATGACAAGGTTTCAAAATTACGTTTGGCAAATTTGCGCGCGCCACTCGAGCCACATTGTCCGGTTTTCGATCAAAATCCCGACTTTGAATGGCCGTATTTTTGCTCTAATGCACTGACTGACCTTTAACTTGTTATTTTCAGTAACAGTTAGTGGTTCCCGATGTAATAACATCGATTTCAAAATTTGACATATACATGTAAATTATTTATGATCCTATTAACATACTCTGTGTCTCGTTAACACAATTATGATTACTTTCATGTCGGGTGCATTCACATAACCCTTGCTCTTAAAAAAAACTTGCGCAAGGTGACATATTCAGCTGCGTACATAAGTTCAGTTATTTGCGTATTCTAGTGCAATTACCATGTAATATGGAATGTCCTTCAGGCATACTAGCATTGCAAAATTATTATTGAACTTTAACTAAATAAGTTATGATTCATTTTGTTTGTACATAATCGTATGTCTTAACAAACAGTAAACCGTAAGAATTTTGGCAGGGCATTGAAGTGACAAGGGGTTGACATTCCTGTTTATCGTTATCTATAAAATCCTTTATAAGTTATCAACAGCTTTAGGCATAGATCGTATATGTTCCTTTGCACTTAGTCAATGTAATGACGCCGAGTATTTTTCAGGGAGTCAATATGGAACATTTTAATTGAAAATTAAGAACATCGAAATTTAAAAATACCCCCATTAAAAAAATTATCCCATCCGTCTATATTCCCTGCCAAACATTAAAATTTTATTCTTTAATGTGCCTTGAAGTATATACATGAATGGAAACTTGACATGTATGTGCCCCTAATGTTTAGAGTGCCATGCATCAAGTAACAAATTTATAATGTCAAATTGTCATGTATAACATAAGAAATTTCGCTTATTTGTGTATTGTAAATAAATTTCAGTTAATGTTTTCGCTTCCAGACCATGTTCTGTCGACAAGGCACCACTTGTCAAGTAAAAACTAACCCCTGCTTTAATCCTCCGTGCCCCCAGCGAGGAGAATGCGTTCGTAAGTAATTATGAATGAGATTTCGAATTGGTTTCCATGACTTTAAAGTTAACGCTTTACGTAGAAATAAGGACGTGTCTATAGTGATCTCTGTGAATATATATGTAAAAATTGTAATTCTGGTAACATTGAAGACGAATTCCATGTATTATCTCAAAATATTCTCATCTTCGCAATAGATACTTAGCATTGGTATCTTTACCTGTAAGAGATAAACAAATATTGTCCAGTCTTTTAAATTCCAAAAATATTGATGTTATCAAATCAATAGCAGTGTATTTAAAACATGTCTTCTATTGTCGAAATGTTGTTACCACATGATATCAAATATTATCTGCTTCTGTACTTGTACTATAGGCCTAATGGCCCGAAATACTGAATAAACTGAATCTGAATCTGAATCTGAATCAGATTATTAAAATACATCAACAAGTTGGTGGGTATTCAAGTAAATGATGAATTAAATGGATATCAACTTTCCAGACATCGATAACTTTGAAAATTGCTGAACGCAAACCATTGATAAAGGACCTTTAACGGTTTACTGTAAACAACTGTTGTCGAAACGGTCCGTCTAAGTAAACCTTGTCTCAATATTAAGGGTAATATTGAGCCTAGGTTTACTTAGTCTGTGGAAACGGTATACAAGACGTTATGGGAATCGTCTGGCCCCTGTGTATCTGCTCTCATGCTGTCCCAAATCTTTTGAAATTGCCGGAATAAAATACAACATTTCATTGAGAGTTTGCTATAATTCATTTGTCCCTGCGATTCTCTATTATTTAAACGATATGAAACCGATGCCTCAATGTTATGAGAGAAGAGTTACATATACAGTTGAACCTTGTTAAGTCGGACCTCGGTTAACCGGAAACCTTGCTGTACATCAAAATAGTGCATACCTAAGGAATAATCTTTTCCTAATTACAGAATAAAGAGTGGAAAACCTTAAGTGTAATGAATATGCAACTGAATTATCTTTTTTCCGAAATCACTTTTTTAAAAATCGTAAGTTTAATTTGCACCTACTCAATATCACTATACTGAACGACTTGATGTAAATGCATGAACGGGCATTACATTTCACACAGCACCATTGAAACTGTTTTCATCAGTGATTCAACGACAATATCAATGTCACCTCTTATCGAATTTCTCTCCACAGCCAATGTAAAACCAACGCCAACTCCAACAAAGCCTGTAACCAAACCTGGAATCTGTAAACGACCAACCGGTTTCGGATTTTGCTCGACCATGTGTTCGGGCGATGAGGCCTGTCCGGGAACACTGAAGTGCTGCAGCAATGGTTGCGGTTACGAATGCCAGGAGCCGTTAACAGATAAGACTGGTTTCTGTCCCACAAACGCAGCACAAGGAAACTCGACCACCTGTCAGACCCAATGTAACGGAGACTACACCTGTCCTTGGGACCAGAAGTGTTGTACACAAGGTTGTTCCAGTTCGTGCGTACAGCCCCTCGCTAGTGCCCCGTATGTTGATTCGGACCCTTGTAAGAGACAGGTATGTGTGAAATATGAGGGAAATTGAGTTATTCCCTTATCATAAATGTGGTTGCCTTGTTATACAGAAAATAAGCCTCTTTATTGATCATCACATCCACTTCTAGATTGCCAGTTTAAGAAGTCATATATCCGAGGACGACCTCACAGACAAACTGTCCGTGTATTTCCGGAAAAAATAAGAAAGTTATGGTAGAAGTTATGGTTATCACTAGGGTCGAGTGAAACAGAAGCCACAAGATAAGATCTTATGTAGATCTACTCAACCCCTTACATAGTTAATGTCTTTAATATGTTTTATTCACCATTGGTTAGAAGAGGGGGTTATCAAAGTTTTTTTGGGCTTAAGAGCGGGCCACTGTCACAATGGTCATGCTTTTATCTACGCTTCAATTAGTTTGAAACCAAAGGCGACACCACAAGTTATTTAACTCGTGTCTCAGTGTGGTACAGGGAGGTACCCTTCAAACTCTCAGTCCATTCAGCAATGAATCGGGTAACCCACCCATCCGGCGAGCCACGCCAGATGTTGCTGAACTACACTGATAGCGGTCAACTGTGCTTCGCACAGGACTATTTCTAAATTTATTCATGATAATTTCAGGTGTGTAATGCCAACCAGATATGCAAGCTTCAACAGATGTACTGTGTACGACCTCCTTGTCTGATACAGCCAGTTTGCCTGGGTAAGATACAAGGATTATATATAATTATATAGCCGTACATAGTGACATTGTACGGCGAAATTCTTTCTCTCTCCACATAGGTTTATCAAAGAGAGCAGTAAAGCTGAAGATTTTATAATGAATTTATTTCATTGAAAGTTGTCTCCAAAACGTTATCATTTCGGAAATAGTCAAAAATGGCCCTTATTACTCCGTTCAGTAATTTGTAAAGGCCCCAGCGAGAAATCAAATTCCGCTTGAAGTCTCCAAGTAGGCAACAAGTAACGCATAAATAAGCAAGTTTTTGGGAATGGCTTGTCTTGTGGGTGAAGCTGTTGTTATAAAAGGAGACAGTCACTTAAAGGGGCAGTAACACGTTTTTTGAGAACTTTATATTTTCGATTTTGTACTGATAATTGTACGTTAATGCTAAATACATTACATTGATATTGTCAAAAATATTATTATGCAAACCAATCATCCCTGGTAAGAGGACAAAGTATGAAGATTCACATAAAATCCATTGGCGGTCATTTTGTGTGAACACCTTTAATTCATTTTGTGTAAGAAAAAGGAATCGCATGGCTTTACTTTACATTATATGTTTGAACTAATACTGCTCTATTTATTTAAATGCATTGTCTTTCAATTGAAACCATTAATTTTCTTTTTCCTGACATCACCTTATATTCCCACTGAAAACGTGCTACTGTCTCTTTAAAACGCCGTTTTCTTCGGTTAAAACAGTACTTAAGTGATAAAACTACTTTGGTTTTAAAACATTCTATTTATAATGACCACGATGGGACAAATTCTCGAACTTAAGATACCATTCCTTGCCCTCCAGCTATTTTGAATTCTATTTAGTTTTTCGTCTGGTGGTTCGGTGGAAATACAGCCATTTCAAATGTTAGTTTTCTTTTTCCAGCAAAAACGCCAATGGAATACAGCAGTGTGTGTGCATCCGGGTATCCAGTTATTGGTATGAGACAGGTGCCCTTAACTTGTAGCTCAACCAATCAGCGCTGTCCTGCCAACTCTGTGTGCACCAATGGGAGTTGCTGCTGGGACACTAGTGAGTAGATAAATACATATTCAATAAATTCATACTTACATGAATATGTATATAATCATATACATTGTATGAATATGCCAAAGATCACATAAACATATTACATAGTCTTATTTTAAGATACTTACAATCCGACAGATACGAGCATGATAAATCACTTTATGAAATGTATTATTCAATTGAATTTGTGCTGATAAATAACAGACAAGAGGTTAATATTACTTCAATTTGTTTTCCAAATGTATACAAATGCACAGTGATTTGACTCTCGCTTGAAATTGAAACACTTACAAAATCCATTACATTTATGTTTAATGAAGCTATCTGTTACTTCTTGCGTTTAAAATGTGACGTGTGTGACGTCATCGTAATATTAAAAAAAGTACCGACCTATACCTCTGTAACTATGTACTAATATTCACTGGCAATATCCTGTCGGGAACACGAACCAACGTATGGTAAAACACTGCTATTTTCATTGTTGTTTCTTTAATTCTGGTATGAAATAAAATGTTATATATCTTTAAAAAATAAATATAAACTGGGTTCTTTGTACACACGCAAATTTTATGAAAAATACCTCGGGTAATATATTCTTCCAATTATTTGTATTAATCTGCCAAAATCTGTACATTATGCATTATAACTACTCCTAAATAAAATCTTTTGTGTATGCTAAACAGGTATTTTAAATTAGGTACACATTGTTTGATGCGTTCATAAAATATCATCCAGCAAATCCTCTGAGGAAATAATGCTACCGCAACTCGCATTTTTCGTCATCTCACTAGCATTTTGAATTCCATCAATTATACATTGTATCCGACATGAATACGTGAGTTGTAGTTTAGCGCCATTAAGACAATATTCGGGCACTAGCGGCTTCATCAGACAAGAAGTTGAGACTAACATGTGTAAGAAATACCGGATAAAGTACAAAAAGCGTTGTTCAAATATTACCTTTCTCATGTCTTTACCAATGCGCACTGTCCCATTTCACTAATTTCGTTAACAACCCTATTATTTCTGTGATTCTGACTAATAAAAGAAGCAACTTGTACTAATGTTGCTCCAACTTGATTCTCATAATTAAACTGTAAATAACTGTATGATTATAGCGGAGGTTGTTTGCTCAACAGATATTAACTTTAGACAAAACTAGGCGGACAATAGTTCTTGCTGAAATGTAACAAGTCATTTGTTGAATGTCAAATCATGGTAACCAAACAATCTTCCCCCGTTGATATTGCACTATAGGGCTAGTAACTGGTGACCTTAAACTATAGCTGATCAAAAGGTCAAGAATCTGAATTTGCGCAGGTCTTAATTGTTTGAATTTGTGGGAGGTGAACGGTCACAGATAACTTGATAAGACCACGTGCGAATGATAGAATCGATCTTGTTTTAATGAGATTTTGGCGAGCTACATGTACTAAACAGAACAGCTGAATGATACTGAATGATATATCTCTCATACAAATCAAGGAAGGTTAAAGTGTTGAGGAATTGAACTCGATGTGAAGGTAGTTGTAAATTAGTCGATTTCACTTTCATATGATATTTCCGAAGATATATACCACGTAATACCAGACAATGTCTGTATAGAGTTCGCATGTTGAGACATTTATTCTTTGTTAAATATAAATTCTATCCTTAAATCAATGTTTAAGAATTCGACTTGTTGTTATATCTTTTTAGAATTAGACTCTTTGTTATATCTTTTTGGAGTTTTATTCTTAGTTAAATGTTTAAGAATTGTCAAAAAATTGTCAATTTGTATCTGCATATTATTAACAATGTTACAATTTAACATTTCGAACATTTGTTTTCAGGTACACCACCGACGCCGACGCCGACTCTCAAACCTCAATGTCCAGGTGTTCATGACAGTAGTTTGTGGTTCTTCTGTAACTTCTACCCGACATGCACCAGTCATGCTGGATGCCCTGCAGGACAGTCGTGTTGTCATGCTAGTGGCTGTGGAAAACGATGCATGACACTCAAAAGCAAATGAATAGACTTTTCAGTGACGATTTCTTTAGATAGTTTGTTATCAAAATAAGAAAGTGTGTTATGAGATGAACTGCGATTGTAAAGTGGTTGATATGATAAAGAAATTGGTATCTCCATGAACTTGGTTTGTGTATTGACGCTTGTCATTGTGGAAAACGCAACATGACGAAGCAAATAAGTGTGTTGATTTCAGAATCATATGTTACGGATTTGTGTTATTTTTGATTGTGGAATAAGAACGTTTATAACGATTAATAATTTATGGCGATTATGAAAAAGAATATCTTGTCGAAGAAATTGCTATCTCCATTGTATTAATGGTAATCATTTCGTCTCATCTTCTTTCATATTGTCTTTGACAATGAGTGAAGCCTAAACCAAAAGGAAATTTGTACCAAAATGTTAGTTGAACTCTGTAACAATCATTCACAATGTGAATTTATCTGGTTATAGTTTATAAACGTTTAGATCTTTTTTATCATGAACTAACTATGTTATGTTGACAATATGAGATTTTTGGTTTTTTTTTAAACGAGCTAATGTCCCTATAACGTGCTGTGGCCAAATTATATGTAAATGTTTGTTTTTGTTTATTAATAAGTATATTTGTATGCCACTATAAACTTTTTTTCTTTCATAATAACTGTATATGCAATCAGCTATTAAAGCTTGAAATACATGTATGTATATTTAAAAGCTATATCTGTGCATACCGTCAAAGCACTATGCCATGTGAGTACAGTGATAAACTGTAAGGTGTTATTATCATTATTTTGTTTTTGATTAAATATTGATACTACTGCAACACAATTGTATGTCAATGTTGAATGTATTCAACGCATATAAATTATTTGAATAAAATTATATTTAGTTGAATCGGTAATGTCTCTACTGCATTAAATGGAAACAATTAAACCAAATTCAGTACAACTTCTGTTGGTTATCGATGGAAGTGTTGTACCTGATATTAACCCAATGATGCAAAGCAACACGGGTAATATCTCATAACTATTTCTAACCCACGGTAACCATGGTTACCAATGACCTAATGCTCCGATACTCTACAATATATCAACCCTGGGATTTGTCATCAGAACAAGTTTTGAATTAACCTCTAATACCAAGCAAAATAAAATGCTTAGTCGTTTTGTCCCTGAGAGCCTCTAAGCACAGGTTCCATAGACAAAATTGTTCTTACATATGATCTTATTTTGGAGAAAGTTGCTTGGAGTCAATCTCTTCGATAATACATACAGTTTTCTACCAATCGGTCGGTAGATTTACCATTGCACTTTTAATGACCAGTCGTTGAGTGTGCACTGTCAGGTATTCTCCGAAACGCAAGTCACCAAGACAAGTAATTCACTGAAATTCCACCCTTTCTAATGTTATGCAATTTATATGAAATCCTCGGGAACATTATACACAGGAAACAGCACAGAAAAGGACATTTTAAATTGGTTTCTTCGTTGGTGTGTAATGAAATAACAGAAAGATTGTCTGATTAAACATTATGAACATTGACTAGAATCTTCTTTGAGAGGCATTTTAAAAGCAGGTTTGATGAAGAAGAACAAGTTCTTATGGATAATCAAATTCTTTATTGCATTTCATAAGAACTTGTTCTTCTTCATTGACTAGATCCATTTCTCTGTTAAAAGGGTCGTGATAAACCAAAAACCTTACCAGGAACTGTAATCTTTAAGGAACATTGAGGTCTCTTGAAAATGGAAGTAAATGTTACTTACTTCCTTATTTTCAAAGAAGCGACGTTTTGGTACGGATCACTAAAAGGTTTATCTGTATATGGGAAAATGGGACTTACAGCAATTCGAATATTTCGGCACACAATGAGATGACAATAACACCAACATCAGGAAAATGTACACAGATTGATTATCTGCAGCCTTTTTCACATATTTCATTATTTGACGGAATCTTCAAATCATTTTTAATCTATGCTTTAAAGGGACGGTAGCACGTTTTTGAAAATTGTATATTTTCACTGAAAATTGTAAGTTAAACGCTAAATGTATTATCTTGACAGTGTCAAAAATCTTGTTACACAAGCCAATCAACCATAGTCAGAGGACATGTATTCAGTACGAAGATTCACATAAACTCCATTGGCGGTCATCATTTTGTGTAAGAAAAAGGAATCACATGGCTAAACTTTAGTTATATATTTGAATTATTACTGCTTCATTTAGTTTTGATATATTGTCTTTCAATTGGAACCAGTTATTTTCATTTACTTGCCATCACCTTAAATTCCCCCTAAAAAGTGTTCTTGTCCCTTTAACTAGTTTAAGGCACATGAAGCTCAACACTCGAGATATCTCGTTAAACATCAAATTAATACTTGTTTCTTAAAGGGGCAGTAGCACGTTTTTATGCCCCTATTTCACTACGAGAGGAATTCTCACGAATCGCCACGATAGAGAAATTTATCACATTCGTGAACATTCGTAGACAATTCGTGATTTATTCTTATGATTCGTAATGAATTCGTGATTGATTCGGCAATATTCTTACAATTCGTGGCATTCGTGAACAATTTTTTGTTTGTCAAAAGATTTTCCCGAATCAACTACGAATTTTGTTATCGTAGTTGTCTCGTAAACTATTCGTAATTAATTCGGGTCATTCGTAACAAATTCGTAACGAGTTCTTGGAAATTCGTGGTTGATATTGTTGATGGTCTCTCCCCGAATTATTTACGAATCATCTACGAAACAATTACGAATGTCCCGAATTAGGACGAAACATTCGTAGTATATTCGTAGTTGTTTCGTAGTTATATCGTACAATTCGTACATAATTCGTAAGCAATTCGTATTGGTTTCGTAGTGTTTTAGCATGAAAAGCTACGAATTTTCGTAAACGTTTCGTACAAGTGAAATTGCAGTTCACGAATGTTGCCGAATATTCAAGAATATTCAGGAATTTTTACAATCACCTATTCGTGGTGATTCGTGAGAATTCCTCTCGTAGTGAAATAGGGGCATTAGGGGGAATATAAAGTGATGTCAGGAAAATGAAAATCGATGAATTTAAGAACATTGTTTTATCATAATGATTTATTATAAGTCATGCATCGCGATATGTACAAATGTGAATAGTATCGCATATTTCATTCCCACTTAAAGGGGCAGTAGCACGTTTTTAGGGGGAATATAAGGTGATGTCAGGAAAATGAAAATTAATGGTTCCAATTGAAAGACAATATATTTAAACTAAAAGGAGCAGTAATAATTTAAATATATAACGTAAAGTTTAACCATGCGATTCCTTTTTCTTACACAAAATGAATTAAAGGTGTTCACACAAAATGGCCGCCAATGGACTTTATGTGAATCTTCATACTTTGTCCTCTGACTATGGATGATTGGCTTATGTAATGAGATTTTTTACACTGTCAAAATAATACATTAAGCATTATCTTGCAATTATCAGTGAAAATTTTAAAATATAAAATTATCAAAAAACGTGCTACTGCCCCTTTAAAATCAAACGTTAATGCGTAATCTGTTGTAACGTCACTCACGTTCAACTAAATTGCATCGTCAAATGAAAAAAAATCATACGTACGTTACAAACATATGAAATGAAAAATTAACAATGCTAAAATTAAACCAAGATCATCCTTTACGGTCACTTATTGCGATAAACCATCGTTAATATAAATAATTTACATATTTCGTGCAGAAAAAATAAGATCATCCTTTACTGTCACTGATTGCGATAAACTAACGTTGATATAAATAATTTAAATATTTCATGCGAAATGATGAATTATTTACAAAATGTCGAACGTTCACTTTTTATCATGCAAAATAGAGAAAAACTACTGGATATTTCTTGCATTAAATGACCTCATAAATCACCTGCTTTGACATTATAACGACCTTCCTATATGTGTGCCTGAGTTCCGGATCCTCGTTATCCCGATTGGCTTACATTGCGTGTACACAAAGTGTGACGTAGCTTAGTGTATATAAACAAGAGATGCTATTTACACGACTTAAACGACACAAAATGTATCTCTTGGGAACCTTGTCCATTTTGGTGAGTATAAAAGAAATACGGCATTGATTCGGAGTTTTTGTAGTGTAAGCATAATTGTATTTATTGCGAAATTTAACAAAGTGGAATTTTAATATACTAATGAGAATCATTAAGCAGGGAAAAAAATCACTTCAATTTTGTTTTCTATTGTATACATGTATGTGAAAAACAGTATGTCTAGCAACCATGTTAACGGCATTGCTTGAGAGTCGATGCAACGATTTGACAAGATAGTTATAACTTAATTCCTTGATTCCTTTAAACTGCAAAGATAGGTATCAGACATCATGAAATTTATTAAATGAACTTTAGAATATAACGCTTTAAGTTGATTGATATTACCTTCCTTAAAAAGTGAAATCCACAACCAACCATTTTCCGTTAAACTGATTTACACAAAGTGATATCACTGTAACATGTGATATATTTATTCTTTATATATGTAGAAGGTTTCAGTTTTACTGATTTATGCCAACTATTTTCTTCAGATGTATATTTACATGTACTTATCCCGATTATCCGTAAATGGTCCTGAATCTGGTGAAAACTGCATGTGGCCATTTTAGTTTGAACTTTCTTTGTGATAGGGAAAATCCTTCGCGTATCTTAACCAAAGATGATGGTACGTTCATTTAGAACTTCTTCTTCTGATTTTATAGGGGGCGGGATAGCGCAGTAGTTCGGCTTCGGATCAGGAGGTCCGTGGTTCGATTCCCGCCAGGGGCTCGGCAACTTTGTCTGCAGTAGAGAACTGTTCTACACGCAGTCAGGTTTGGGTGCAATGCCACACTGAACTTCAGTGCAGTACCACCCATGGTTGCTAGTTCCAGCCGATGCTCGCAGGTTTCACCGCAACGCATAGCCACAATAGTGTTGCGGGCTTTCTCCCCGCAATAATACTAGCAGCCGCGATATAAGTGAAATACTCTTGAAAGCGGCGATAAACCCCATCTCACCTCACCTCACCTCTGATTGTATAATATTGACTAGGGTTGGTAGGAATATTGTTTTTGTGACATCACTTTATTCTTCTAACAATTGTCGCTCTTCTCTTTTCAAGGCATACATTGGCGTTCGTGCTGCTTTCAGAATTAGACAATGATTCTTTTTAGATGAAAAATTTAAAGATGTATGAACATATTCATATTAACCATTTGAATTTGATGAAGTGATAAAATGCCTCAAGCACACATTGACAATTGCTAAATTACCTATATGATTCTTTTATTCTGATTGGTTGATTATTTAATGACAATTAACGCCAGCAATTTTCAAGTGCAAAACACGATACATCACTTACGAGATTCGCTCCAGGAGAATTTTTTTTAAATTCGGTAAATATTTGTTCCCTAAGGATGTGTTTATACGAAGGCCTAAGGCTGTCAAAGTGTAACAGTGACAGATATTCTAACACGCTCTGATCAAATTCTCTTTATGTTTTACTAGTTAACGGCCTCAATAAGCACAGGCGTAACGCTATTCCCGCCTCTTTGAATATACGGATAGAGTGTTAGGAACATAGACTCGAGGGCCATTGAGAATGGGCGAAATAAACTATTGGTTGAAACAATCTTTTATTTAAGTTTGTTGACTAAAAGGGAAGGTTGTGGTGAAAGAGAGCAAATATTGATATGAAAAGTAATGTGTCGGAGGTATTGTGCAACATTACACCGTTTATAATTAGGGACAATAAGGTAATTGTGGAGATATTAAAATTTCTTAATTATTTAGAACAATTTTCGAATAACATTTTGGGCGATATTTGAATATTTTTCTGAAATGCAAATCTAAAGCACGGTTTAAGACTAAATTCTACAGGACAATTGTTAATGACTCAAAAACTCATTTGGTCGTAATTCTCAATAAGAATGTATAACTAACCCGAAAATATATTGCTTGCCTTAGATGATGATTTAAACACAATTACACATTCCCAAATCTATGTTTGAGTAAACTTTTTGATATGTCATATCATATGTCGAATCGACTCCAAAGAGTTTCCGGAGATCTTGAAATATGTATTGATAAATATAAAGAAACATGAAGTTTTAATTGTATTCATTACACTGTAATTTTAAATTTTTATTTTTTATATCGCGGACAATTTTAGTGACCTTTAATGTAAACTTGATGTATTATTTATCACAAAATGTAACTCTGACAATCAAGCAGTAGAGTGGGGACCTGGTGTGATGTAGTCTGACCTTGAACCTTGAGCACCTGTCAGTTGATTGGTTGTAGTCTCCACAGGATATATCATATACTCCTTGATGAGGGGCGATATTGAAGCGTTAATTGGGATAGGTGTGCTTATAGGTGAAATATTACTAAATACATACTTCTTTTTTACACATGATACTTCTCATTGCAACAGAAGTTATTTTGTTAATGGGTATTTTAAAGGGGCAGTAGCATGTTTTTAGGTGATAAGGTGATGTCAGGAAAATGAAAATTATTGGTTTCAATTAAAAGACAATGTATTTAAACTAAATAAAGCATTAATAATTCAAATATACAACGTAATGTTTAGCCATGCGATTCCATTTTATATCACAAAATGAATAAAAGGTGTTCACACAAAATGGCCGCCAATGGATTGTAGGTGAATCTTCATACTTTGTTCTCTGACTATGGAAGATTGGCTTGTGTAATGAGATTTTTGACACTGTCAAAACTACAAAAGGAAACATTCAGCATTCACTTACAATTATCAGTGAAAAAAAAAATATATAAAATTATCAAAAAACGTGCTACTGCCCCTTTAAGGAGATAAATGTCATTATGCTATACAAACAAAGGCAAAAGTAGATACAGCCAACGTGAAAAGATAGTTGCGGTTATGTCCAATACTCTTTTTAATAAAACGTGGAGTGATAAGATAAATCAAAAAGTATATGTCATAAGTAAAGACACAGGCTAGATATGTAAAAACGTCGTACCGTCAAATAGCCATCCTATAGTGAGATTTCATAAAACAATTATATTTCAGATGATGCACTGTAAAACCGCTCCTCATTTTAATCTATCGATGATTATTTTGAAATAGATATATACAAAAGCTGTTTCCATCCTTTATGTATTCCCTGACTGACAAATGTCAATCATAACACCCTTGTTGGAAATAACAATCGAATTGGTTAACAAAACCTTTGTGCACGTGTTTCAATCATTTACCATATTGAAACCACTTGTAACGTCAAAGTGGATTTGTGAAAGCCTAATTCCTCTTTACCAGGGCCTTGTGTATCGATTCACAATAATAGTATTTCATATTTGTTTGTACTTTTCATTGAATAAAAATTGTTAAATTTTTTATTTTTTAATGAAAAATATTAATTTTCATATACTCAAATGTTCAAATTTTAAGAAATAAATGCTATTTGGCATTATCTCAGATAGCATTTATATTGAAATCAAAATTTGATGTTTATCTACACCACCTGATTTTATTTCACCGTACAGCACATGTGTCAAACGTTTATCCTTAAAGAATCAAACGTTTATGTCAATGAACAAAATGTTGTTTTTAATTTAAACTTTTTGTATAATATGATAAATTATTTAAAATGTTATGTTCATAATCATTGAATCCCCATTTGATTTTCATCGACAAAAGGTCTATCTGCACGGCATCAAACATTTACCATCAAAGAGTAAAAGAATTCTCATAGAAAACATGTTAATTTTCATAAACTGAAGTACAAAAGAAAGTACACACCCACAAATTTTCATATTATTTCATATTCATGTACAAATTAGCATTTTTTTATACTCTATCCTAATGTTACGAACGGAAACAATGAAATTATATCGTCAAAACGCATCCGAGGCATGTCAGTTCAGGTAAAAGAGATTTATTTTGAAAATCACGATTTTTTCAAATTCTACATGACTTGGGCGCGCTAAGAGTATAAAAACCACTGAATTCTACCATTCACTACGAGTGTTCCGAAAAAAAGCACGAGAAAATGCCACGTTTAACAGCAGCAGAGCGAGAAAGAGTCGTTGGAATGTCTGAAGTTGGGGTTTCAAACAGCCAAATTGCCAGAAGGTTTGGCCACACCAGACAAACGGTCATTCGACCGCTTCAACGTCATAACCAGGCTGGCCAGACATCGGACCGTCCTAGAAGTGAAAGATCGAGGGTGACGACCCCCGCTGAAGACCGTTATCTGCGCACACTGCATCTGCGCATCAGATTCGTCACAATGGCGTCAACGGCATCGACGGCGTTAGGACACCACATCAGCAGAAACACTGTCATGAGACGTCTTCGAGCTGCCGGTATTCGGGCTTACCGACCGTTCCTCGGAATGACCCTGACTCGCGAACATCGCCTGGACCGTCTACACTGGGCAAGGAGAGTGAGACGCTGGCAACGTCGTGATTGGGCAAGAGTGATCTTCAGCGACGAAAGTCGATTCAACCTCTTCACAGCAAACGGCAGAGTGAGGATTTACAGGCGTAGAGGCGAGAGACAGGCTGCAGCGTGTGTCCAAGAAGTGGTACCCTATGGCGGTGGCAGCATCATGGTCTGGGGCGGTATCTGCGGCGACCAGAAGACCGATTTGGTGACAATTCGTCAGACCCTTACAGCCCAGAGATACAGGGATCAAGTGTTGCAGCCTGTGGTTGTCCCCTTCATACAGAGGCAGCACCAAGGGATGATTTACCAACACGATAACGTCAGACCACAAACTGCCAGGATCACCATGGACTTCCTCAACCAACAAAACATCAAGGTTTTGCCTTGGCCATCACGTTCCCCTGATTTATCCCCCATCGAGCATCTTTGGGACCATTTGGGAAGACGACCTAGACGTCGCCTAGAGCAACCAGTCAACCGACCACAGCTGGAACATGCACTACATGAACAGTGGCAACGTATCCCTAATATCGACATCTGACGTCTGACTTTCTCAATGAGGAGACGTGTCTTTGCTTGCATTAACAGTAATGGGGTCACATCCGGTACTAACTCCTCATTTATGGACATCAGACCACGGAATATTGCAGAAACAATGAGTGTAAATTTCAAATTATACCCCTAGCGGACACTATGAGAAGTAGAGAAGTGATGTGTGAAGTGAGAAGTAAATACCTGTCCTTGCCATGTTTGAAAATGGTTCACTATTAATATTATACCTTTGAAATGCTGGAAATTTTGTCTTGTTGTCGTTTATTAACAAATTACTTGGGTGTGTACTTTCTTTTGTACTTCAGTTTAGTATGAAATGTTAATTCAATAGAATGAAATATGAATTTATTAGAATGAAAATGTATTTTTCATAGATTGAAAAGTTAATTTCTTATATAATTAAGTGTTATTTAATCAAATACCACATATCATGAAATCAAAATATAATGTTAATAATCATGTTAACAAAGTTTGATGTCTATTTTCATCTAAAACAAAACAATTTAAACATGTTAAACATGCGAGGCAGTCCATTTTCAACAATTTAATTGTCCTTTACGAATGTAAAATGTTGAGGAGGCTTCAGAAATTTCTTGTGTGCAACTGATTAAAAGGTGTAAACACTTAAATGACAACAGTCAGTTTCGCTTTATACGTTGACTTCTAATCCTTCCTTCGACAAAGGATAACCGGGTTGAATTAAAAGATAAATGACAGTCTGAAAATGAAACATGTCACATGAATAATAACTTGAAAAATGATCATAACCGCAACAACAAGGTTAAAAGAAACGTTATTCAAAATCTGAAAATCGTTCCTAACTTTTTGGTAACGAAAGAAATAAGTTGGTATAAAAACAACAGATTTTGTCTCAAGAAGAATGTGAACAAAATTCTGGTTTTTATTTCCAATAACTGCACTTGTCCATTAAATGTGCCAACCAGACCAAGGTACATTCAGTTAAGTTTACAACCCCCTACATGTAGGATTAATATTGACAGTTTTATCCCGGAGGCATTATTGGTTTTTTTATTTCAAGGTCGGACACTTCTAAGTCAATAACATAAATTATTCATTTACTGCAATAAATCATAGACTTTGCCAATAGTTATGTGTCAAACTGATTACGGACGAAGCATCCTTATTCAAAACGATATAAATTGTGTTATTTGATCGAGAAGGAACGATCATTGCTTAAAGGGGCAATAGCACGTTTTTTTTATAATTCCATATTTACAATTTTCACTGATTATTGTAAGTTACTGCTAAATGTATTATTTTGACAGTGTAAAAATCTCATTAAACTAGCCAATCATTCATAGTCAGAGGACAAAGTATGAAAATCCACTGGCGGCCATTTAGTGTGAACACCTTTAATTCATTTTTGTAAGTAAAAGTAATCGCAAGGCTAAATTCTACATTATATATTTGAATTATGAATGCTCCATTTAGTTCAAATACGTTGTCTTTCAATTTGGAGCATTCATTTTCATTTTCCTGACATCACCTAATATTCCCCCTAAAAGCGTGCTACTGCCCCTTTAAAGTAACATTTAAAAGCAAGTCGGTTTTATACAGAAACAATTTGCAGGTATTAAGACGCGATTATGATTCAAAATCTGCACATTGTTACGCGTTAATAAGTCAAATTAATAAAGCTCATGAATGACGGTAAGGATTTGACAGTGCTTAATACGATATATAACGTTATAATATCGTTTGCATGTAAATAAACTCGTGGATATATAATGTTATTTTTATCTTTTCTCGGGACACGTTTATAGTACATGTATATATGAAACCTATTTGGGAATTTAGATTTAAGATGTTTTTGAGTTTTTATCACCGTATCAAATATATAATACAAAAATATGTGAAAAATATAACGGATTGGCTGTATATTTGTATTCATGAATATGTAAAATTAATGCATTTTTCATTTCCTTCCAGGCGTTCATCCCTCAAGCAGTTTATACTTTAAGTTACTTTCCTCCTGATATCCGGGATCCGTGTCAGGTACGTATCATATTGACCAATCAAATTACGGACTCAGCATTATTGGTCAATATCGTTTAAGGCATACGGTCAGCATCTTGAGTTGCAAACATGTTTCCGCGTTCGTTTTTTTGGCTCACATATTATGTAGTAAATAATGACCCGGTACCGAGGGGTTATGGAAAATAACCTCGCGAGGGCGTAGCCCGAGCAGAGGTTATTTCCATAACCCGAGGCAAACGGGTTATTGACTTACACTCCCGCGGAAGATTCCTGCAATGGTTTCAATTTAATTTGTTAATAAACAATTAATTTAAAAACGTTTTACTGATATAATTCGCGGGTTTATCATTTCTTGATAAGAAAAAATATTTAAAATACCCCAATACTAGGGTTTTGGAAATAAACGCTTGATTTCTTACCATAAAAACTATTTTATTACAGTGTGTCAACTAAATTGGTTTACATACAAATAATTAAAAAACGTTTTAGTGATCCATTTTGCGGGTTTGATATGTCTTGATAAGAATACTATTTGAGACTACTTACAATATCCCCTGCTAAGGGTTTTAGAACTAAAAACTTTATTCGTTACATTTAAAACAATTTTATTGCAATATTAATATATATTTATAGGGGGGTATAAAAAAACAAGACACACAAAAATTTACATCAACTGGCATGGATCCACGGTAGCTCAACAGGTAAGAGCGCTGCTTGACAACATAGAGGTCCCTGGTTCGAATCCCACTTTCGTTGTTCATAAATCTTAACTTTCTTGTTTGATTAAAAATCCAAATTTTACAAGTCCAATTGTTTCCAATTGTTTACAATCTTATAACCGACCAAGGTGGTTATGAGATAACCAACCTACGCGGATGGAGCTCACGGCACATAACATTCAACTGAAATAAAGTAGTGTAAGGGGTAAACACCTATAAGAAGGTAGTTATGAGTTAAAACCAATTGAAAAAAAGAAGGGATATAACCGCCCAAAGGGTGTAAGCATAATTATGCGTTATCCTACAAACATCTTTGATTTCGGTTTTCGTCAATTCATAGAGATTTAAAAAAATATGTTTTCGTTTATTTACAGCATAGTTTCTAATTAATGGGTTTTTTTTTATACAAATAGGATATAATTCATGTGAACGTTTAAATAACCCAAAAGGTTATCGGGTACGGAAATATGATTAGCACCACTTATATTATGATATGTTGAAAAGGTTTACTGTCAGAAACAGAAAAACAGCTTCTTATAGACATTAAATGTGTTTTAGATATCATCTTTTCACTGTAAACAGGTTTTTAAGGGCTATAAGAGATTGACAGGCATGTAGCTATATTTATATAACCTGTTTTAATAAACCCCTCCTACAAAGTGCTTACCTACAAAAAGATATTTCATATCCTGTTACCGCGGATATTGTTTGTTTTGACGAATTCACTGAATCAAAACACTCCTTTAAGTTTAGAAGGCTTATTTGACCGACTTCATTCATACGTTTAGTTATGCGTATTACATATATTCATGAATAAACTTTGATAATATGTAATATTTTGAAATGTCAAGAATCTATTATCATATTTGTGACTTTGTATGTATAGAAATAAAGCGAGCAATTTCATAATGTTTCAAAATGTGTTTCATTATTGTTTCGTCCAATCAGCAGGCAGCATTTTGTATCACCGCCAAAATGCTGCGGTTATGTTGAATAACCTCTAGTTTAAGATTCATAAAAAAATTTACCGGTCACATGACCTTGTTTAAGCCAATCAGAAGGAAATGTATCGCTTAAAAATCAAAGTCGTATTTTTTGCAAACAGATTACACTGTGTCCTCCTGGTCATGTCTGTAAGGTTCTACCAACACCCTGTGCTCGCCCCGGCCCCTGCCCACCAGTCGCCACGTGTGTCAGTGAGTATGGGCTTCAGATAGAGTACTTCTAAAGTAGATTTACTAGATTGCTATCATGTGTTATTCTCATACAACATTTTTCATTGAGTTATAGATACCGCCGAGATAAGCTAATTTAAACAACGTCATAGAAGTGCTTTATATTTTTTTTTATGGATACCATCGAGGAAAATACTTATAATTTTACTTCAGAAATCAGCAATGCTTTATTTTAGGATAGAAGGCTTTTTATTCTCGTCACGCCAATAATTTGAATCGTTTCTACTTTTTAAAAGTAAATATTGAATGAAATTCAGCACTAAGTGTCAAAAACACATTCTTAACATGGACTTTCAATTTCAAATCAAAACATGTTAAACCTGCTATGATATATACACAATTGAGAATTATACAATTGAATCTTCTAATCCACAGGGAAACCCCGAACTAATCCAGGCACATGTCCAAAACTGACCGGTCTGTTAGAGTGCAGTCATGAGTGCGCAACAGACAGCGACTGTGGTGCAGTGTTGAAGTGCTGTTCTCACACTTGTGGAAGCAAGTGTGTCAAACCACAAATAACCATCACTCCACAACCTGAATACCCCTGTAATCTTGTGGTAAGTCAATTTCTTGGTCTCAGGAAAGTTAAGTGATGTAAAATATTTTTATTCATTTGTTCACCTTTTGTTCTAATAAACGACATTTGACCTCATTAGAGTTGATATGAAGCTTAAATGATTATTTTGGATGTTATCCCCAAATTCCAAAGTGATATTCTTGTATTCCTTGTATCTAATGATAAATTGCTTAGTAGTCTTATTCAAGTGATTTGGAATTATTGAACCATTTACCAAAATATAAATATGATATGCAGGATTGTTCCCCTGGATCCGAATGCCGTCTTCGACACGGGCCATGTTCCAGCAAATCTTGTCCTGTCAACGCACAGTGTGTTCGTAAGTAGAACTTTTATGGTTGTGTAGCCATGTAGGCAGTTGTGGAAAGTAAGTGGGTGTCAGAATCTCTGACAATTAAAAAAACGTCATTAACAACCGAAAACGAAATTGATGTCGAATCCGTTAGAGAATATATATTTATACTTCCATATTGTAGCTATGGGTTTAATGTTTTTATGAAAGAAGTAGCATTTGTAAATATTATATTAAACTATATTATGTCGTGTCATGTCATGTCATGTCATGTCGTCATGTCGTCATGTCACGTCACGTCACGTCACGTCACGTCACGACACGTCACGTCACGTCACGTCATGTCATGTTAAATTACTGTAGCTGCCTCCCTTCCACCTGCCAAGCCAAGATGTAGAATTGGTCGTCCTATCCTTGACGAAAACAACGTGGAATGGGACTGTGGCAACAACAGTAACAGTCGTCATTGTCCCGGGGACACCGTGTGTAACATTAAATATGGTGTTTGCTGTTTCAACGACCAGACAGGTTGGTTTTAGTTTCTCTACCATGTTTAGGATTAATAACTTAGCTCCTTACAAAATATTAAGCAACATGTAAACTTTGGAACATATAATGTGTTTTTAATTTGCATGTTTTAAAGGATGTTCGTGTTTAACAATATGATCATTGATAATTATGATTTAAGATTATGTATCTAAATCATTCTTTGCCTTCAGTATTTCTTGATGTATCGCTATCTAAAATGCGTGTGTAGTAGTAACTCTCTGATTTGTGCTCCCAGGTATCTTTAAAAAAATGTTTTCAATTCAAATATGTGATTTTGGTATTTAAAATGCACAGACAAATAGGTAATATAGGTAATCTCTGTAGGTACAACATATCATGTTCTTCAACCTTCATAATGCTAAGATAATTCCAACAACGTAACTTCCAGTGCTATGGCATATGTTAACAAAACGTACGTTCTAATTATAAGATTCTATTGATGTCAGTAGATGATTTATATCTTTTACGCCTTAAACCAAATCCAGATAATAAATGTATATATGATATGTTGATAATTTTAAATAAGAGTAAATTGTTTTACCTTTTATTAAATCCTTTCCCTTTTTAGGTCCAGAACCAGATTCGTGTGACGTAAGTCTTTCATCTTGATATTTGTTTGTAATCATCAAAGATACGTGATGTGTTTTGAAACATATTCTTCGACAAAAATCGACTAAAGGATTTGAAGCGTTAGTTCAGGTTTTAAGGTTTACATCCATGATATGAACCAAATTCTTGTTCAAGATGCTCCTTCAATAGATTTTCAAATACAAATACAGAAATTATCATCATCGAATTAAACCTCTTTAATGGCAATTTCCCTTTTTAACTGCTTTTAACGAAATAATGTGAAAACTTCGTCCATTGAGTTCTTCATTCAAATACCTACATGTACATAAACGAACTTATATTGTTAATTAACCATTCAATTAAATGACACAAATGTATAAGGTATACCGGTCCAAAAAAGGGACTTATATTTTTCCTGAAAATTGTCTGTGCATATCAAAGATATATATAACAATGTTCAAACAGAAATTATGTTATATGGGTTCAGTAACGAAATAAACGTGTATCACATCTACATCTTTTGAATACTTACATCTCTTAAATTAACGGTAACTTGGCATTCGGATTAAATACTTTCGTTTCGTTGGACCTTTTCACAAATATGTCATCGTGAACTGATTCTGATTCGCTTCGAACTGCAGGGGTTTAAATGTCCACAAGGAGAGGAGTGCAGAGTGGAGACCATCTTCTGTATAACACTTCCCTGCCCTGGACCAGGACCCGTCTGTCGTCCTACAAGTGAGATATTCATTCAGATCATTCTGGTGTTCACAATAAAATGGCAGCACTAATTACGTGACTCTTCTCTCAAGAAATGTGTTCATAATTAGGTTGAATAATGATATTTTTTTAAAAGCTTTTATTGAAAACAAATTTTATGAAGTGTCTATAAAGAAATCCTTTACAGCCCTACAAGTGAAATATATTATATTGAATACCTTTAGAGGCACTTTCGCTCGCATTCCTATGAATTAAAGGGACCTCTTGTTTAAGAAAAAAATTATTAACAATTGTAAAGCAATCACCGTTTAGCCATAGGAGGAATAGATTCTTAAGCAAACATAAAACGTTCAGCTTAATCTAAATATATGGTGATTCATGTGTTCACAATAAAATGACAATAATTTCATCTCCGAAGACGCTTTAATGATAAAGAAGGTATGTTAAAGAAAAATCAATGCAATATAAATTGAAAAGCGCATAGACAATTTAAATATTGATGGGCAGTGATGAAATTATATCAGTAATCTTGTTCTGCTGGTAGAGATAGAGAAATTAACCAAATAAGAGAACTATTACAACGAAGATGTTTTTGTGACGTAATACTCACATGGCAGAGAAACATAAAATCTGTAAGAAGTATTGTAGGGTAAATTTTAAGGAACAATTTTGTAGAAACGAATTTACATCTAAATAAGTACATTTAAAAAGGGCGAAAAAATGGAGACACTTATCTGCGCTTCGAGTGTGAAAGACCATGCTGCAGCATAACAAACCATTGCTGATAAATATGTTCTTAAATCGTGTGTATGTGCATCTTCTATCAATACAAATAATATTTTAAAAGTAAAATTGACCAAAGCATGGAACCACGATCCCAGGCCGGAAGTTGATAGGACAGGGTCTATAAATTTATTTTCTTTTGCCATCAGATAAAATTGGATCCTGTCCAGCAAACCTTCCAATTCAGAGAAAACCCTGTACATCAAAATGCACCAACGATGCTGACTGTGCAGGAACCCTTAAGTGTTGTGGCGGATGTACAAGAGAATGCACCGTTCCAAAGGAGAAACCAGGATCTTGCCCAAAACCTAAACCTGGCGTTTTTGGTCCATGTATTGTAAGATGCGGATCTGACTTTGAATGTCCAGGAACCGCAAAGTGTTGCGGAAACTGTCCAAAAGAATGCACAAACGTTGAACCAATTGTTCCAAAAGAGAAACCTGGATCCTGCCCAAAACCTACAGGTTTAATTGGTATCTGCATTGCTAGGTGTACATTTGACTCCGAATGCAAAGGTGATCAGAAATGTTGCGGGAGCTGTCCAAGAGAATGTGTGAGCCCTGTACATCTCCCACCAAAAGAGAAACCCGGTTCATGTCCAAAATCTATTCCTGGCTCAATTGGACCGTGCGTTGCTAGTTGCTCCTTTGACTCCGATTGTGCGGGAGATCTGAAATGTTGTGGAAATTGTCCAAGGCAATGTACGGCAGTTACTATCCCACGTGTGAAACCAGGATTCTGCCCGATATCCCATGACAGTGGAAGCAGCATCTGTATAAAGCAGTGTTCTGATGACTACTCCTGCCCACGTGACTCCAAATGCTGCGTGTCTGGCTGCAGAAGAATCTGCAAACGACTTCTTCTTGATGCTCCTTATGTTGACTCTGATCCTTGCAAAAGACAGGTACATAATTTATTATAATTTGAAAATATAACGGGGGTAATATTTTAAACACGATGCTTTTAGGTAAAATATCATCCGATAAAGTTATATTGTTTAAACGTCATTGTATTGTTGTAACGTTATATCGTTGCGTTTTTGTTACGTTGCATTGTTGTAATGTTGCATTGTTATAACGTCGCATCGTTATAACGAAAATGGGTAACTAACTTCTGTTAAGTGACTTTCTCAATTTCACATGCGATGGGCATAAGATCCTAATTCATCTTTAAAGTATGTTCACAACGAAATATTAAAAGAATTTGAATGAAATGAACATATATGAAATGAGTAATTCATGTCAAATAATGATTGATTTTACCAACGCCTTAGAAATGCGGAAGAAATCAAGTATGCAAGCTTCAGAAGGTAGTTTGTAAACGAGCCCCTTGCTACCCTACAGCCATCTGCCTCGGTAAGAATTCAAGATAGTTACATTTAAGAACTTAATATACTTATTTTTCCTAAAAAGAGCATCGTATTATAATTTTTTTGAAGTTTAGAAAATAAATGAAGTAATGGTTATCGGTATATTCATCCTTCGAGCATGATTATTTCCTTTTTCAATAAATGCAGTAGTTTATCAAACGTATTGCATGCAGCTGCAATTTTAACATTGAAGACATGTAAAGTAAATAATTTAACGCAGGCTCATTGATGATTTTATTTCATAACTCATTTAATAATGTTTCATATTACTTTATCCTTGCTGCTACAACACCTCTGTATTTATAAAAATAATGCCAGAATGGGCTCACATAATAAGAGATCTATATAATGAGACGTGAAGTATAGCCAGAATTTAGTTCGACCTTACAACCTTCATTGCAAATTTGAAATTCAGTCAATTATTGAAATGTTCCTTCAGACAAGAGCCTAGAAGACAGCAGCAGCGTGTGTAGATCTGGGTACCCAGTACTGGACATGAACAGCAAACCTCTCTCCTGCTTCAGGGCCTGTCCTGATGGCACGTCCTGTGTTAAACGGTCATGCTGTTGGAATAAAGGTATGGTAAGTTGGTAGTAATGCGCTATTATGAATAAATTATGCCGCCTCGAACCAAGGTTGCAAATACCAAACCATTTCTAAATTGTGAGTTTTCAAACTAAATGATGTCCCTCAAAATCTTATTTTTAGACCGCTTCTAGAGGCAGATCTGTAATTATGTGTTAAAATATTTCACCCACTGGTTTTCTAACGACCTTTCAGAATGGTCTTAAATTGTCTTGTTAACTTGCCTTGTATTTTCATTTACTAGCAGTCAAATCCATATGCAACATACGTCAACCCATATAATTATCAAAATAGTTCCAAAACATACGTCACCAACAAACAGAAATCCAAAGACGGCCAAGAAATTAAGAGACAGTAGCACGTTTTATTAGTAGGTTCATTAGAGCGATTTCACGAAACCGTAACACATTTTTTTTGAAAAACAAAATTATAGGGGGCTTTTCGTCCCATAAAAAACCCTTTAAGATACACTAATAATAACTTCATTTTCTTTTCACAAATATCTTATATAATTTACCTGCAAATAAGCAACAATGATACTACTGCTAGGAATCTCTATTTTTCTGAATTTCGAAATATTTGATTGTTGCAGAAGTGAAACCTCCTGCAACCGGAAGTTGCCCAGTGGTATACGGAAGACGACAACGCTTCCGGTGTAGAAGTTATCGAAGATGTCAGACAGACAGAACCTGTCCATCGGGCCGGAAGTGCTGTCGTGTCGGCAGATGTGGCAAGCGTTGTGTACCAGTGAATTGAAAATTGTGTACTAAATTTAAACAAAAATAAAAGCGGTTAGTACAATAGAAATTGTTGGCGTTAATTAATAATGAAATAAATAATTCTCTGTGATTTCAATATCTTCATTTAACATTTTCTCAACGATGTGTACAAGTATGAAAATATGTTTCAATAGCAGAATTCTGTTTGAAATAATAAAGCACAAATTAATGGTCATGTAGGGAAATACTGCATGTTCAAATGTATATTTTATTAAGCATTAGCTGTTTGAGTGGCATTCTAGAAGTTGATGGTATAAGGAAGACAAGAGTAATTCTATGGATGACAAACTTCTTTATTGGACAGTAGCTTGAGAACGGTATAAGAATCTATACTGAAACGTCGCTGCTGTCCAATTAAGAAGTTGTTCATCCATAGAATTACTCTTGTCTTCTGTTTAAGCATCAATTACTAGAGATCCTAAAATGAAACGGTGGAGTTTTTAGATTACAGGTATATTTCTTTGCATATGTATCGACTATATACAAACCCTTGCAGAATTAGTTACCTGAAAACCGCGGTCTGACTGCATTCTGATCGCGGTCAACCGGGATCGGACTGCAGTCAAATTTCATAAACCGCGGTCGATCCGATCAGGGGTTGAGAGTGATTGTAGACATTGTCTGCATGTCGGCAGTGGTGGTGATCGTAAAAAAGTAACGATAAAAGTAACAGTTCTCAATGGGAAAAAAAGAAACAGTTGTTTTTGGTTTTTTTATTTAATAAGTTTAACAAAGTATGTCATAATATACAAACAGATCGGCAGTACAGCAGAAGTTTAATCATAATAGATTGTGAAACTCAAATCTGCCGTATTCGGTCCAAATTGATTTTACTACTATACCTGATTTGTTATTTGATATTCAAACTTTAACCACGCATACTGTTTCAATGTATTCCTAGATATTTCATGCATACCTTCTACATTGTCGTCCATATAGTCAAGAGTGAGAACGGAATGTGGCATAACGTTAGTGTCATCTCAAACAGTATTAACATTCAAGTTTTTCAAGCCATAGTCATACCGTTTATAACGTTTACATGCGTCTAACGATTGTTTGCACTAGTTTATGGGTCGAGTCATTCAGTATTGCTGACAAAATACCAGATATCAGTATGTCAAAAGTCAAAATCACAATGATCAATTTGTTTACACAGAGAGAGAATTTGTTTATTAACGTCTCATCTCGTACACACATATATGTTACACGCATATAGAAGAAGAAGAGTTTATTACAAAAAGGTGTCACGCCCTGAAACAGGACCCGGCCTACACAGGCCTATGAGACACTAACAAACATTTAAAAATTCATTAAAAAAATAAAATATAAAATACCATACAATAAACCATATCAATACATATATACAAACATACCGGCTTACAATATGATATAACTACTGGGTCAGACATTATTCATCAAACCGTTTAGATACCTTCAATTGAGGCACAATTTTGACAATAAAAATGATCGACACACACACACTTACACACACACACACACTCACACTGAGCTAAGAAAGCAAACATGTGGGCACTCCGTCAACTTTTTGTACAGGATAACAACCCTCACTGAGCTAGTTTGTATAGCAATAGACGGATAGACAGACGGAACATTTCATTCATGTCTCACTCGTACAATATAGATACAAATGATACTATATAAAGAAATATTAGGTAAAACTACAACCAGTCTTTTAGTGACTTATGAGGGACAATATTACATTAAAAATGTACACAATATATGCTAAAATTATATTAACAGAATATGCAATAAAATATATCACTAGAGAGCTAGTTAAAAAAGTAAAACAATTACCATATAAAATATCACGGTAGGTTTTGGAGACGCTAAAAATTAGATCATTTGTACTACAAATATAAGAAAACATATCTTCAGAAGATAGATCCCTCAAAATCGGCAGTAAGCTTTGAAGGCGATTCTCTAAAGGTGGCGTAAATGAAGTAAAAAAGAACATGGATTTCGTCTTCAACTTGGTTCGGACAGTTAAAACAATACCTTTCCTTACATCTCACTTAGACCTCGTTGACCATGGCAATCATTCATAAAAAAGTGTCGAGTTCATTATCGATATCTGGAACTCTTAGACAAAAGAGTCCTGATATTTGATGCAAAGACACTTTCTTTAATCTTTCTTAAAATACGTTAAAATCAATAATGAACGACTTAACATAAAAAATAACTAAACGTTTTAACGTCGATTGGAATACTTCTCATAAACTATGAGTAACGTTTACTTATTTTAAACGTGAAATACTAGTAGACCATTACTTCTGTAGGGGAAATGAATCATGAACATTATCAGTTTTGTTTCGCTATGCAACAGACAACACGAATTAATTACATGGTATTCTCTATACATGCGCAGGAGTGGGAAGAAAATGTCGACATTCAGTCGTACAATAAAGTAAAAATACCCCCCCCCCCCCCCCCTTTCCCGCAAACTTAATTGATTTATCGATATCGTCTCTTCACGATTTCCAACTTTCAGCCAATCATCTTTTTTAGACCAAACCATACTTATTATGCAGTGCGACGATCTATCAATTCCGTACGTGTAGCTGCACTTGTTTCAAACATGTATAAATGTAGGTTATTTACTCCCACCACACTCGCTATCTTAAACAAACTTTTATCTCATGTTTTAAGATAATAAATGTAGCTTATTGTTTTATGTAAATCTATTTTAGCACTTTCAGTGCTTTTAACTAATATTGAATACTAAAAGTACATAGTGTCTAATAGGCCCAAGTTGGCCGGGCGATGACATCATATATCTACATGTATATTTGACCTGTACCAATCGCTAGACACTTGAATAAAATATTTGTCTTCTTCTTCTTCTTCTTAATGTTGAATAATGTCGTCCAAATGAATGGAAGAGGTTGAGGAAGGTATCACAATGGTCCACTTGTAACAAGCACCTACTTTGGTAGAGGTAAAAGAGGAAGAAAGGAAGAAATATGGGATACGTGAGCAGTTCAGTATATCAAATGATACCGAAACATTAGTGCATAATAATATATTAATGCGTTGCCTATGAGGGTTCTTTGTTTTGAACTTCGTTTAATTACCTGTAATGGGGTGACGAAAAAAGTGGATTCGACGTATTTGCGTACCATAAGAGACCAAAAGATAAAAATGCTTAGGTGTACAAAGGAGGTTACTTCGCAACTACATGCAAGTTGATAAATATATATGATATGATATACAAGTCGTGCATTCATTTATCTGTTATATCTCGGTTCGTGAATTGGGTTTCATGATAGCATGAACAAGAGAACTTTTACTTACGTATTATACCTACATTTCTATCATTTCGGATTGACAATGTGTAATACTTTCTTTGATTTACCGAATTATTAATTTCCGTTTTATTCTCGATTGCTTTGGATAGATGACAACTTCAAGACATCAACAAAATCAAAAGTTATAGGGTCATTAGATGTTCAGAGTACATGGATTCGAATGTCACGTTGAGAAGAAAAACACGCTTTTGGTGAAATAAGAATCTGTTCGAAATGCACGTGGAAATCGATGCGTCAATTTGACATCTGTCAAGTGAAATCGACATATTCGCCAACATTGCTCAAAGTGCGTATGAACCTGGTGATTTTTGAAATTCGAAGTCCAAAACCTCGGTGTCTTAATAGAGGTGAGTTTGTTGGTGATATGAAAATTGATAGAGTTTTTGCGAATTTGCTGTGTTTGCGCCCCCCCCCCCCCACACACACTTCAAAAGCGGTCCTACATCTATGTGTAAGTAAGTCAATTCGAAAAGCTTTCAAATCGAAAACAAAGAATCAATTCAAAACGACATATAATATGCAAATCCCGAAGTTTAGAAGTTCTGGGATGAAACAAGTTAATTTTAACATGCAAGAAACGATAACGTTTTCTTTATAATTTTTATCAAAATTGACATAATCTAAATTCACCAAGACTTCAACCATGTGTAGAGATGTGACCATGATATTCCTTGTAAAGAAAGTATCATGTATTTGTGTTTCATAATGAATGTCATGAAAATGTCAGCTGCGAAAATATACATGAATTTTTCAATTTCTACAGACTCTATGTTAAAACGACTACCTTGGTTTGAACATTGATGAAGTTGAACCTTAAGTACCAATTGACCAACTATCCATATTTCAACACTTTTGCATGAAATCAGTTTTGACATGACAGTTTTGACTGACGTTATAAGCCAAACAGGCTTACGGGACAAGCTTACGTTGAAGACGTTCAAATGTTATGATCAAACCTTACATAATATTAACGTTTTTGTATGTTTAAAGAAAACGCCTTTTGCAAACCCTTTATTATGGTATATAATCTACAAAAGACCGTTGGTATATTATCATGGATATTGTGAATAATTAACTTACGATGCCACGCACAGTGCTTGACATGTGAATTATGTAATATAGATGTTCAGTAAAACAATAACTCACTCAGTACATACATGTACGTACCCTGTCACATCACCTCATGTGAATGCGTACTCCTTGAGTAGTTGCAGATCGCTTATTCATACTAAGTCTATATATCTGTCAAAACCTATCACAACAACTTCACTTCCTTAAGATGACTTTTGACAGGTACAGTATATAGACAAGGGTCTATGAATAAGTGAATTGCATCGTTCCACGTCTATTCGTGATTAAATCTAGCCCTACGGCTAACATAGTTTTGATGACCTTTCATCATTATGTGTATCAGTAGCTTGCAGTAATTTCGCAGACAAAACAATCTCGTAGACACGGGAATTTCGCAAGACAAAACAATCTCGTAGACAGTTAACTCGTAGACAGTAATTAATTTTGATTTCTAAGTCAAAATTATTATTTTTAATTATCATTGCCTTTTAAATAGTTCATATCATGTTGCATGAATATAATCACGAGAATATCGTTAGCTTTACTAAGAATGTTATTCATTGTCATTATCAAAATATATTTCTAAGTTTTTATAGTATTTCATATCATGTTGCATGAATTTTCAATTTCTGTACGTTTCATATTTTAAACCTACGTAAAATAACGTAAAAACATGATTTGCTATGATTATGCTATGATTATGTTGTCGGCGGATTAGGCGCGTTATTTGTTTTGATTGTAAGTGACTTCCCGGATGTCTTCTCGTCTCGATGCTGGTGCTGATGCTGTTGTTGATGAATATAATCATACTTACCTTAATTAATTTTATTTAAAGATCAAACAAGAGCTAAAAGAATGTAAATAACACATGGATATTGGATTAATCTAATAAAATTGACTTATTATAGTTTAAATTCACTTTATTTGTTCAACCGAACCTATGAGTGTTTGAAATTTGGTTAATAAAAGTTTGTTATTTTTATTTCAAATCTTATTTGGAAACCTGTCGACGAGCTCACTGCTCGATTTGTCTACGACTCCACCGGATTTCGTGCCTACGAGCCAGTTTTGTCTACGACTTTACCGCATCCCTCATGGGCAACATACTCACTCAACCGCATAACTATCATTGAAAGTATATCGTGACGTTAACACAGTGAGTGTCGTACTAATTGTTGTCATATTTTTAAACAAGGCACTGAAAATGGAAAAGGATTCGTTCACATTTTGTGAACTTTATATTTGACTTGACATATGGAAATGAAAAAGTAAATAACGTATCCTTAGTTAAATAATCACTCAAATTGTTTATTCATCTATGAAGTTATAATTCATATCATTTTCTTTTCATCGCAATGTTATCACATTCACACTAAAATGGCCGCCAGATGTATTCGCTTGGTACTTGATGATTTCTCATATGGGTCAGGGTAATCTGGATAAGTAATCATATCTTAAACCTCTGGTGATGATGCTAACATCTATTGGTAGACATTTTCAACTACAAATTATGGAAAAGGCACTCACAGAGGTGAAGACAAAGTAATAATGAAGTTCCAACTTTACACATTCATATTCGGGATACATATGAGGGGTGTTTTACTCTTTTTGCAGAAGCTCGACATTCCTATTCAAATATTTGTTCATTTCCTCCAGTGTCCCAAGTGTTTTTAACATTATTTACCCTATCGGAACAAAGAACAACCAGTCTGACAGTCGTTTCCATTCATTCTGGGCCAAAATAAGCAGGAATATATTCATATAATGTTATTAATCATGTTTTTCCGTATTGGTCCAATTACAGGTCCGAGGTCTGCTGTATTGGCCCGAGGCGAACCAATACAGCGAACCGAGGACCTGTAACTGGGCCAATACGGAAAAACTTGATGAATGACATTTTTATTAATTAACGTCTTTGTGATTTACTTGTACAACATTAGAGAGTTCATTTTCACCGAAATCAAAATTATAAAATTGATTATAAGATTGGTGAACTGTAATATATGTTGAAAGTTTTGAAGCGATAGCTTCGGACTTGCGCCATTTGTGTATATGCGCATGCTCAGAGTCGTATTGGTCCGGTCTGCTCGTATTGGCCCAGTTTGGCCCGTATTGGCCCAGCTTACCTGTATTGGCCCAGTTGCCGAATCGTATAGTGTAGGCCGTTCAGATTGTATTAGTGCCATATCATTGATAGTTAATTGATAAGTCTGATTAAAATCAACCGTGCTTCGAGGAATAAAATAATAAGATATTGTCTATCTCAGCCACGAGGATATTCCGGCTGATTCGAACCCCAAAATAGACAATTGTTTAACTCCTAGTAAGTGCCATGGTAAGTAAGTAAGTGCTAAGTAAGTCCTTGGCCATCTTGACATGCAGTTCCTTTATAAACTGAGCAAAGAAAGTTACAATTAATTTTTGGAAATTTCTGTATTTTAATTTTAGTTCATTCTGTTGCCAAATCTGTGTGAATATCAATGCATTTGATTGTGGAATTTTTATAGCAGATGTTTCTATTGATCACATCTATAGAGCCCCTAATTGACATCTTTATATAAGCATTAGTTGGTAGTCTTGGCAGCGAGTACACATGAATTTACTTACACGTATACTGCGTTTGTTTATCAGTTTTAAGCATGCCGTTGTGCACATACTTTTCTAGCGGTACCATTGTGCGAAAAGTATTTTTCAAAGTATATTCAGTACCTTTCATTACATAAATTGCTATACAAAGTCTTGCAAATTATTCAATCAAGGTCAATGCGTTACTTTCAAGAGTACTATTCGCAAAATCTGTCAAAAGGCTTGGTTACGTCATTATAAAACTGTTTACTCATCTTATAGGGATTCTGTAAAACAAGTATTAGTTTAATTCTTGATGACCATGTTACATCTTTGAACTGGTGGGTACATGTATATTCAAATGAGCACATTTTTTGCAATTGGAGCAATTTCACACACTATCAGCCACATCCAACAGTGCAAAGCCCACTTCATCCAACACACAACCCTGTAAATTCTTCACATATCACACTCTAGACAAATTCTTCATACATCCAAATTTACCCGAATTCTCCAGGCAAAACGCTCTTCATAAATTCCCCATAACGTCACTTTTCGCGAAGTATCTGCACATCACGCTTGTTCCGAATTCCCCACACTAATCATGCTCTACACGGATTCTCCACACACCAAACACTACAGGACTTTTCCACACATCTCGCTCTACACACATCACACTCTACACAAATTCTACAAATATATCATGTTTCACACAAATTGTCTACATATCAAACTCGACTGGAATTCTCAACACATCACACTCTACACACCACTAATAATGTACTCGAATTGTTTACAAATCTCGTTCTACACGAATTCTCTACACATCTCACTATACACACGGGTTCTACACAATTACATTCTACACGTGCACGACTTCTCTATACACACCAAATTATGCACAAATTCTCCACACATTCCACTCCACGCGGATTCTTCACAATTTCACTCTACACGATTTCTGTATCAACACCAAATTATACACGAGTTCTCCACACATTATCACCAAACATAACTTATACACCACACTTTTATCACACATATTATTCAAAACGCAATACTAACACCCTAGTGTACAAAACTAGAACATCTCACTAGAATAAAACTCAGAAAACAATGATAGCCCTCAAACTACTAGAAATATCCCATAAAGGACTAAAATATCTTTTATAACAAGAATTTCATTCACGAATACATAAACATACAATACGAATAAGGAGAAGCATTTATATAGGCTTTATTAGCCTGTTTGCTAATCCCTTTTCCATATATATTATACTTTTTGTTTTGTATCACATTAACATGTCTTATGGAAATAAAATATTGTTTAAACCAACATTCGCTCAAAAGCTAACGTGTGTACTTTTAGTTGCTATTGTACGTAGAAAAAGAGAAGAAGAAGAAGAAGAAGAAGAAAATTATCTTATTTCAGTGTCACATGTTACAATTTCTTTTTTTTTCCAACTATATACAGTTATTAACAGTAACATCCAGCCAAAAGGCTTCATAATACGTATGTACAATAAGAACGTACAGTTCGGCATAAGGCGTCCTCTCATTGGCTGACCGTACCGGTGTGTTTGACTGAGGGGCGAGCATTAAAAGTCCTTGTTTTGTCATTTGACAATCACATGAATTCAGACCATCCTATATACAGGTCATACGAACTTCTTTCAGATCTTGCAAGGGCCTGCAGCGTTGCATAATGTTAGCTACCCGTCTGTGTGCGATCTTGGTAAGTATTTAGCTTTTATACCTTAAAAATAATATTTGTTTCATTTAAATACATGGTTTTGACAGTAACATTGAAAGGGGCAGTAGCACGTTTTTTGATAATTTTAGTATTTCAGTATGGAAATAAAACTATTTGATAATTTTATATTTTAAAATTTCCACTAATAATTGTAAGTTAATGCTAAATGTATTATTATTAATGTATCAGATTGTTCAGTAATTCATAAGTTTTTGTGACGTCTGTTACATTAAATCAAATTCACTCTCAAATATGCACAATGTAAACTTTGAGAAGAAAGTGGTTATTAATAATCAAAAGGATCTTTATGAACTTTGCTGACACAAAATTCGACATGTCCAGCTGTACAGATAGCACTCATCATGATAAAGTAGAAATTCGAAAAATAAAATAAATTTTCACTTGATTATATGATCCTTCAAATAAATCCTTCGTTAATAATATTTGGTAGAGGCACATTAAAGGGGCAGTAGCACGTTTTTAGGGGAAATATAAGGTGATGTAAGGAAAATAAAAATTAATGGTTCCAATTGAATGACAATGTATTTAAACTAAATGAAGCAGTAATAATTCAAATATATAATGTAAAGTTTAGCCATGCGATTCCTTTTTCTTACACAAAATGAATTAAAGGTGTTCACACAAAATGGCCGCCAATGGATTTTATGTGAATCTTCATGCTTTGTCCTCTAACTATTGCTGATTAGCTTGTGTAATGAAATATTTGACACTGTCAAAATAATACATTTAGCATTAACGTACAATTATCAGCGAAAATTTTGAAATATAAAATTATCAAAAATCGTGCTACTGCCCCTTAAACCTTTTATAACCTGACTTTCGTGGCAATAACCACTTTTATTTTGTCATGCTCATGTAACTGTATTAAACAATTGCTGGAATAAAAAAATGTATATTTGTAAGGGGCAGCTCTATTTTCTGGATAACAACTGCTTATTATAAAAAATTAAATTGTTATTCAGAAATTGGTTTCTGATATGCCACTTCTAAATGCCAAAGACTTTCATTACAGATTTATTTTTCGGATAACAATAGATGCAATATTACATTTAAATTTCTTTTAAACATTTAATAGTCATGTGGAAACATCATAGCAAATTTAATTATATATATGGTGTTTGGGAATCTTCAAATAAAACAAAATACATCATTATAATCATGATTAAATGATTTTCAAGTATTTTGTTAAACTTTTAAAATTCAACATGTAAAAAATGGCATTTATCAACACTATCTCATCCTTTCATAATTTATCAATTTGAAAGTTTTTACATATTTTGTAATTTTATCATTCTCTCAAGACTACATAACAGTTTTCAAATAGTCTTAAGCCCTGTTTATACGGCGAGCGTTTGCATATGAGTAAATCATTACACGTATGCAAAGTTGCTCATATGAGTAAAATTCGCCGTATGGACGCGTTTGCACATATGTATATTTTACTACCGTAAGCATTTTTTTCACTACCGTAAGCAAATTTGCACCTAGTCAGGGGCAGGTGTAAATGCCATACTACCGTACGAGTAAATCTCGCTGTATGAACGTGTAGCAAAAGGTTAGCAAATTTCTTCTTTTTTTAATTCCTGGAAAATTGAAGCATGAATAGGGAATGGTGACTATGGGTAGTATACAGTAATACAATACCAGGATTTACAAAATAAAAGATAAAGTAAAAAAAAGCAACAACAAAATAACCTAGAGCATTAACACATTTTCATGCACACTATACACAAGCTAAAAGCTATGTAGACAATTATAGTAAACTAGTGTCCAAAAGAAACGCTACCAACATTTTTTCCAAATAATTTTCTTACTTTGTTATCATTTCGTTTGGAAATATGATTTTGTATATCATGTATACCAAATACTGTGTATTTGGTCGAAAATACCGGGAACATGCCATCCCTTCCGGGGAAATCGGGAACTTTGTGAAAAAGAAATTATTGACTGTAGCACGTTTTGCACGTGCAAATTAGTTGTATAAAATGGATCGACCCACACGTTATTGTCATAGCAACAAAAAGAACACCAAATAATGCCATGCTTGACAGTCAATGAAAGAGAGAGAGCCGTTGAAATTGTCCGACAAGGGGCCTCATACGCCAACTTTGCCAGACATTTTGGTTGTGCTCGCAAAACAGTCCGCAAACTATTGTAGCGATTACGTCAGACTGGTCAGACATCAGACAAGCCCATAAGCGGCAGACCATCCATTACCTCTGCCAGTGAAGACGACGACATCCGGTTATAACACCTTCGGAACCGCTCCATCACAGCGGCGTCAACAGTGGTTACAGCACTGGGAAAAAGATTCAGTCGACAGACCGTGTAACAGAGACTGCAACAACATGGTATCTGGTCACTCAATCCTACCGCGGACAGTTCCTGAGACCGGACAAACAGACTGATGGCCAGGCGAGTTCGCCGATGACAGCGTCGCGACTGGGCACAACCTGATATGAACCCTATCGAACATTTATGGGATGAACACAATCGGAATGTCAGAAGTCGCCCTGTGGCTCCAGCCAGCCTTCAAGATGTTGAACAATGCCTCCTCGACGAATGACAACGGATCACCCCAGACGTCATCAGACGTTTGACGACGTTAGTCCGTAGACGTGTTCTTGCATCTATAGACTCTAGTGATTGATTTACCCGCTACTAACATCACTTTGTAACTTGTATTGTGACATTTCTCCATGCTTTCGCGATCAGTGCTTAAATGGTTTTTCAAATATTCGACCTCACCCATCTTTACAGGCTTGTCCTAACGGTTATTCTGACTTGATGGAAATGAACCTTTATAAACATTGTGTGAAAAGGACACTCTAAAAAGTTAAACCAAAGTGATACTTCTATATGGATTTGTTTTTACTTTACGTCGATGCGAACACGCGGTAGCGTTTCTTTTGGACACTAGTTTAGAATGAAATATGAGAAGATTTTCATAAAATGCCCATTTCTGATAGAATTCTACATGTTTTGATTTGCAAAAGTGTCCATTTTTCTATCTGATAGAAGAATTTCATCTCGTGTTGAAAAAGTATCAAATCCAAGATATTATCACTTTCAAATTTTTTAAGAATATTCAAAAAGGATTAAGTCTACAGAGAGATCTATATTACGTGCATGTTGGCACTTTGATTCAATCCATTCTGAAAATGTGTTCCAAAAAGTTTTGCTTCCCCTACAGTCCCAAAAAAAGATGTTTTATAGTTTCTGGTCCAGCCTTGCAAAAAGTACATCAATTATTGTAAACAATGTCCATCTTAATAAATAATGTATTAACAGGTAGAAATTTATGGAGCAATCTGAGCGGAAACTATCCTAGTTTAGGCTTTGGGGTAGTTTTATGTGCTTTAACAAAAAGGCTTGGCCAGTTTACTTTGATTAAGAGTTGTTCTTCTCATTTTTCAATGGCTTTCAGATTATCCTCAGTTTGAGTTATGACATAAAAGTATTTCTTTGAACCTTTTTCGCAAGCGTAAAGATTAGTTATAGAAATATTTCTATCATTTGTTATTTCCAAGTTTGAATCCTTTTTAACACCCAATAGGGTATTTATTCACTGAATTTCTAATTCCATAAAATTCCAAGAAGTTTATATTGAAGTTAGAAAATTTTGCCTTAATCTTACATCAACCCTTGTTTAGAGCTTTATCGCAATTTCAACCTTTTTTAACATCTATGGGCTTTTCGTATAGATTGTTTTGTTCTCGCAAATCATATGCATAGTTTCTCTCCTCATTCTGAAGCAAGTCTGAATCATTAATATGATTCAAAACATCATCTTCAAACCACTTATACCTGATCGTAGCTTTCTTCGAAATTCCCTAAAATTGGCCATATTATATTATAATATATATAACGTAAAATGGATATCTACTGTGTCTCCGGAAAGCTGGAAACCCCTTACCCTCTCCATGGTTATTGATCAATGATATTTATCGTAAGCACTGAAAACCTAACTGCTTAGGCGACACAAAACCACTATGAACGCATAGCAAAATACTTTTACACACGTGTGTATAAATACTACCCTGAGGAAATTTGCATATATGTAAATGCCGCGGTATAAACAAGGCTTATATTTATAGACATATATATATATTAATCAATTATAATAAACATTTAATATACATCGTTACAGAGTGAAGCATAGTTAGTCAAACTGCAACACATCAACGCATCTTTAAAATGATACTTACAGCAAATGTAAAATTATGAATTATACTTATAACCCCCCCCCCCCTCTTAACATATCAGGAATCTTCCCCTATCATTATCTATCATCTACCACTACCAGAACACACCCCCATTACAAAACCACCACGTCCCCCCTCCCCCCTTCCATCCAACTTCAAAAGTATTCATACACAAAGTAAGAATTATTAACATCCGTACCACTGTTCTAGATTTTGTAAATGTAATAATATGTATTTTGCAAGAAAATGAAAGACAAACGTAATGTTTGATGCAGCTGATCTAATTCTACTTCAGAAAGATGTAAAAGGTAAAGATGTAGGAGCTACACATATATGTATGATATAAAATTTATATCATGATGATTTATTCCAGGTGGTACTGCCCCTGGCTGTTTCCGGTTTAAGTATGCTAGCACCTGAGGACCCATGTAAACAGTGGTATAACAGGGTAAGTTGTCTTTTTCACTAAGAGCCAATCACGTGCATGATCATATCAGAATTAACTCTGATTGGTTGCTTCCCGGATGTTTATTCAGGATACACTAAGTCTTCATCTAATCGTTTGTACATTAACTTCCTGTTTATAGTTTTAATATGATGACGATTCAGTAGCTTTTTACATGATAAATGTGAAATTAACGCTACCGAACGTATGTTCCTTAAGCATGCATGGCCTCATTAATGATGTTTCTTGTGAAATTTATAAGGTTCCTTAAAAATGTATTTTTAGAAATCTTAGATATGAGGATCGTTTCTTTTAACACGTAGATATATGTATATATGTTACATTTAATCGTGCAACAAATAGATGTTCGAGTGTCGACTATAAAAGGTAGCATGCTTCAAGGGCAACACTTGTTGACTGATCACAAAAACCAATGAATTCAGACTTTAATGAATTAGGAGATATGCCCCTTTCTTGTTTGACTTTACACTGTCATGCTTACACTCCTAAACATGTACACACGAAACTGGAGGTTAAAGGGGGTCTCCAACTTCTAATTTTAAACTTCCAGTGTTTTATTAGCGAGGCCCTCTCCGACCCTCTCGGGGCCTCGCTAATAAAACACTGGAAGTTAAAAATTAGAAGTTGGAGACCCCTTTATTTTTTTAACTTCCGGTGTTTTATTAGTGAGGCCCCGAGAGAGTCGGAGAGGGCCTCGCTAATAAAACACTGGAAGTTAAACATTAGAAGTTGGAGACCCCCTTTAAATAGTTCAACTTGTACACATTTTGGCGTTCATACAAAATGAACGCCAGGAATACTATATAACGGTAACACAGTTATTACACAGCTAGAAAATGTTTGTGAACACATATCGTTTACCAACTGCTTAAACTTGAATTTATAGGTGTAGACTAAAACATTTTGTGATCTAAGAACAAATAATTATCAATTCGTATGACAAAACCTCAAACCTAGTTTGTGTAAACAGGCTTGACATTTGACAACATTAAGTCAATATTTGTGATAACAATAAAAATGATATAAGTAGGAAATTTTAAAACAAAAGTGATATAAATATATACTTACATAATTAACACATGAGGAAACTATTTAGGAGTAAATATCTTTATCCATAAAATATATGATTTTAGGACTGTCACAACATTTTTGCTGTGTTTTATAACCAGAGAGCAACAATCATAAAAATTGCCACGAACAAAGGTATGCGTTAAGCACTCTCGTTAACCGTTAATAAGCAAACAGAGTAACTTCTGCACCAAAAGGCTTTCAAACTCAGTCTAAGTAAACCTAGCCTCAATATTATGATCCGTTTCACTCCTATACTGAGTCTAGCCAGGCCTAGTAGAGGGTCGCGTGAGCCCAGTATCAAATTGACCAATCAGAACTCATCTTACCAAGCCACAATAGTCTGCACGTATAACGTTGGAGGGTCATAGGTCGCAGAAAGGTTTAAATTATTCTATGAATTTTAATATCAAATAACATATGAATAAGACATGAAATATGTAATTATTGTGCAATAAACAGTGTATTTTAACGGATGGTACTGAGATTATAGATCATTTACATACTATAGCTTGCATCAGAAACATACATTTCGACTTAAGAATAATTTCGAGACGTGAAATTACACGTTTTTCTCTCCTGTAAATTCATATTTTTCGGGGGATTTTACAAAAAATGTCTGAAACAAAAGTTAGGAAAGACCATTGTGAATGAATATTTAGAATACAAATATCCAGTTAGTTCCAAATGAAAAAATAATCGACAAAAAGCATTTTATATCTATTTCCGTGAGTACTATAGGGCTCCAAGGTGACACTTATAGAGTTGTAGTTGTAATTGTAGAACTCTAGGTTTTTACACCTTGGCCTAGATGGGATTCTAACCCCGGACCTCAGCAACGTGAGACCGGCGCTCTTGTCGACTTAGCTATCCCTTACCCAAAGTCGGGCTAAGTCGAAATGTATAGAATGATTCCTCACAACAGTTAGATTGAAACTCAATTAATGACACTTCTTTGATCAGTTAGGTCCTTTTTCAGGATAATTTCAGTAGTAGATTAAACTATAAGTATTATACACGTACATACGGTCATAGAATAACAGGTTTAAAATCACTATGAGGCGTTCGAATTCACTCCTCGTTTCAATCTCTAAACCCGTCGCTTGCTGTCTTACTAACTCAGCTAACTCAGGGACATGATAACATTAATGATTGTTTGTATTTTTTTAGGATAATTTGTACAGTCTGTGGTTAGACTTACTAGATTGCTGTTGAGATGTTCATTATGATATTTTTCAGGGGAATACATGTGAAGAAGGCAAAGTCTGTCGTCTTGTGAAGGTCCAATGTGTCGAGTCTCCCTGTGAGCCTCAACCTCAATGTGTCGGTCAGTACCAATTTCCTTAATCTCGCAAATGATTAAAAGGACTGTTCTATCGGGGTTTATTTTGTGGAAACAAAATTCAAAGAGTACTTTCCTGTTTATACTTATTTATCATCCAAAACTGTGTTCCACAGGAGATATCGCTTGTGGAAGATCTAGCGATATCTCCTAGGAGATATCGCTTTGACAGTAGATTTTGAACAATGCCCTGTAATCAGAAAATATATGACATCACAAACGTTTTACATCATCAGTAATGACGTCACAATGCTGTGACGTCATTAACACGATGACGTCACAATGGTATGACATCATTGGTTTAGCAATTTTAGGGCTACGCAGTATTCAAAGATGTACATTTTTCATGAATATGTGATGAAAAATGATTTTGGATGATAAATAGAATCTCACCCTCGTGTCTTCTGATATCAAATACATCAACACTCGTTGATAAAAGTAAAATATCCTCAGCAAGCCTCGGATATTTGTTACTTTTATCAACTTGTGTTGATATATTGAATATCAGAAGACACTTGGGTGAGATTCTCTATATATGAGTATTACATGATATTTTCACAATCATTTTCAAATGAGGGTAACATATTAGTTCTAGATTTCACTATTTGACAAATAATAGAATACATCAACTTGTCCTCAAAAATACCTGATAAGAGACATAATAGGTATTCATCATTTTCAGACGTTGAGACCGCCCCTAAAGGTGGATGTGAATACGGATACGCAGTCATCGATGCAAGCAGCAACAAAGTTCCGTGTTCGGGATGTCCCGCCACTACTGCCTGTGTAGACGATAGTAAAGATTGCTGCTGGCAGGCTCCTGGTAAGTACAGGGTCTACCACGGAATATTTCCTTGTTTGATTTCTAGCCCGAATATGTTTGCTTTATGGTCAAACGTGATGATCAAGCACACAATATACCATTTGCTTGATGATCAATCAAGTGATGTCACTCCATTGTTCTGCTGGGACACTATTTTTAGTAATTTCCCTCCAGTATGATACCATGTCGCTTCCAAAGACAGTTATCTACATCATAAACCTTTAGTGACACCACTCCATTGTTCTTTGAGGTCTTTATATACATTTGTATTTCAATTTCCTTCTGACTCGTACAACAAGGTAATTATTCGAGTAATGTCCCTCGGATGCAGGTTATTATCAACATAATCGCCCTGCAATGCAGGATATTATTATAATATATCCCTCTTCAAATAATTATTTCGGAACGATGTAATTAATGATTTTGGTTAAAGTCAAAGTTTTAAAAGAAAAATATCGCAAACGTAATTTTGACACTGCAACTGATTTGGCGATATGCCGTCTCGAACCCGCAGAGTTTACACTGCCGAACGCTAAACCCACCGCTCTAGCCACTGAGCTATTATGACAGCGCCGACAAACTTCTATTGTTAGGTCCTCTTACATGTATATCAAAGGTCTTAGTTTGGGTTTTTGGATATTTTACGGTCGCCTCAGTTATTTCAAGTTCTTTCACGTTTTCGGTCATATCAATGTTATTATAGCTAGTTGGCGGTTTATAAAATAGATAACACGTAGTCTGTGGGCATTATCAATAATAAAAGGATGTTTGCCCTCGTGATTTGCCCGTGGGCAAATCCCGCGTGCAAACATCCTTTGTTATTGATAATGCCCACAGACTATGTGTTATCCATAACATACAACCCTCAAGGTTGTTTGATAATCAAACCCGGAAAATTCCGTATACTTGATTATCGTCTGCTTAATGTTCAAACCCGTAAAATTTAAATGGTTTGATGATCAAGTACGGATGTTTCCGCCTGCTTGATGATTCGTCCCGGATATTCCGCTTTCGTGATGAAGTAGACCAACCCTGACGTTTTAAGAAACAAGTTGTAATTAGTGGATTGATGTTAAGATTCAAGTTCCTTAAAGGGGCAGTAGCACGTTTTTTGATAATTTTATATTTCAAATTTTTCACTGATAATTGTACGTTAATGGTAAATGTATTATTTTGATAGTGTCAAAAATCTCATTACACCAACCAATTATCCATAGTCAGAGAACAAAGTATGAAGATTCACCTAAAATACTTGGGCGGCCATTTTGTGTGAACACCTTTAATTCATTTTGAGTAAGAAAAACGAATCGCATGGCTAAACTTGACATTATATATTTGAATTATTACTGCTCTATTGAGTTTAAATGCATTGTCTTTCAATTGAAACGATTAATTTTCATTTTCTTGACATCACCTCATATGCCCCCGAAAAACGTGCTACTGCCCCTTTAAAGTCATGTGTTAAATAATGAACAGAAACCGGTTATACTTATGTTATATTTTTGTGAAGATCATGTTGTCTTGGTTATCCTCACAAAGTTGGCGAGAACTCTTATAAGTGATATGTGCACATGTACACATATGAAATTATAAAATCGCTCATGCATTACCATGTTAACAATTAATATTTTATTGTTTCAGATCCGCCCACATGGCCACCTTGTTTTGTAAGTATGTGCTAGACGTTATGATTACCAATTACTTATCTAGCTTCACTTATATCTGTACATAAATAACATACTGTACATCTTTCAAAACTCCTTTATATAGTGTAATTAATCGATTTTTATAGAAAAGGGGAGACAATATTACAACAATTTCATCTTTTTTAGATTTTCAAAATATAATTGGTGTCGAGGCTTTTAAACGGAAAATCGCTCTTTTCCCTTCTTTGACCTGTTCGTTAAGTCTGAATGCCAGAAGCTCGATCATTTTGTCAGCCTTTGATCAACTGTTTAATCAAGCGTGTTACGCTGCGCTTTGACTTGCAAACATATTCTTAAGTACGGTTCACCCGATGTGGAAGATCAAAATGACGGCTTAGTATCTTTTTAAAGGAAATGCAGCTGTTTAAAATATGTTTTCAGTATTGTTTAGACGTTGCTTAATAACGCTTATTTTCAAACCTCAATAATAAAAATAAAAATTTTATAGAGTTTTGTCTACGAGATTTGTGACATGTGTACGAGGTCACTGTTCTATAAGTTGTATTTCATGATCGATAGAAAATCTCCACGTTGTAACCGTTGTTATCTCACCTTTTTTGAAAACATGCGATATTTTATATCTATAATCAAGATATTAGTTTGGGTAATGAATTTAGCAAAATAGAGTATGATTCAAACAAATCAAAAATACTTTTATTCAAGTGCCTGAAAATATATCAGCATAATCATTCTAGTAAATAGTGAAGACTAAAATTGCAAACAAAACTGATTTGGCTTTTCTGATGAATTTTATGATATGCCTATTCATTAACTTATTTATGCAAATTAGAAAGCCTGTTGGTTTGTTAATGGTTAATACATATATATGAACTCAATTTGATATGTGATTGTATGAATCCATGCAAATGTTCAATTGATTAAAGAAGTCAAGTGTAATAGAAGAATAAGAAATATATATGAAGGAATCTAAAAACATATTTCAAAAAAAAAAATTCCCTCAAAAGCATGCTTAGAAGGCTGGACACGGCTACACGAGCTCATATACGCATTCTGTCGGACCGCGTTTTCTTTAGCGTTTTGAATTCTTTTATGATTTTTTGGGGATTTGGGGTTTGAGTTTTTTTCTAAAAGTTGATTTCACCTTTTGTCCTTTTATTCCTGTACAGGTTCTAGTTGTCTGGCAGTCCTGAAGAAATCGTACAGCTATCTCTTCGAGTTTTTTAGTTATGACCCTTTGAAAATGGTAAAGTTGAGCGACCTTGAACACTCACCTTGGGAAAAGTATTGAGAATTCGTGAATTCTAAGGCATATTTGTTAAAGGACTATGCTTCACCTACATGGTGTGTACGTTTCAGTATTTACTAAGTGGTGTTTCGTAAAGTGCGCATGGGGGCGGATTTTCTGAAATTGTGACAAAAGATAAAATGTCGTCGGAACCACGTTACCAACAACTTCGCCATGATGTTTTATCTTTGTAACGTTATTGTACATCTCTTTAAAAAATCTCAAGTCTCTAAATGCATTTTAAACAATTTTCAAACCCTACTTTTTCAAACTTCAAATGACATGGCCGATTTGGCCTAAAAGCTTATTAAGGACTATCAGCATATTAAGTTTTGATGTCCGTTTTTCAGCCGTTTTTGCTAACCGTGATAACCATTTTTAAAAAGAAGAATAATAAAAACGCCAATAACAATAAAGACTAATGAAATTTCTTTACCATAAAGTTGCATTTGATTTACTTATTTGAGACGACAGGGCGAGTAAGGAGAGGTAATAGAATAAACAGGTCCTTATATTGTGGATCCAGAGGAAGTGAACCTTTCCCTTTTAGTTTGGTCACTAATGTGCTTGCATGAATGCAACTTTGACTTTAGAAATATTTTATGTTTTGAAAAACTGATCTTGATTTTTATTCACTGGTGTGCATTGCCAACAAATTTGGAATTTAAAATGTGAAATAAATTTTGTAAATATTGAAAGGATAATAGATATATTTTTGTTTTTTCTTAAAACAGAATTGTAAAATAGGAGAACAATGTCTGCCAACACTCTGCGCTCCTGGCAGTTTACCATCAGATTGTTACACGTGTGTGGGTAAGTATTGTATATAAGGTATACTTAATAAGCTTTCATGTAATACAATTTTATCAATTGAGTTTATGTGTTCGTGTGAAGTGACCGTTTTGATCAAATGTTATTTACGAGTTCAATGAGAAAGTTTATTTGAACCTATTTTTAGTACTCTGTATTTTACTGGCCCACAGTTAAAAAGGTAAATTCCTATATACATTGGAATGCCCCTTTGGCAATATTTCAAGCATTAGTGGCATAGAAGTCAAAAGTTACCAAACTATATGGTTCTATACCGGATTACTGACAAATCTTTATAAAAAGAAATCCATATGAAGAAACATATTTGCATTGTATTACATACTCGCCTAGGACACTAAAGGTGAAAAGCTACGATTTTTTTTAAAATAGCTTATGGAATATCAAAATTCATTTTTACTGTAAAGTTTCTCCTTGACTTTGAAACTGGAACACAGTGACATGTCCTGTAGCAAAACAATATAGAAGAAAGTAGGTATCGAATAACAATCAATAACATCACAGGAGATAATCCTGAAATATCCTGCTCAGTAACCTGATCAGGTTTCAATGCTTAGTGTAAGGTTATCATCAAGTTATTTATTTCAATTCTTTGAATGACATTGTTGGTTCATCACAATTCTGAAATTCTACCTTGTCGTTTGATGATGTATGAACTTGCAATTGATGAACACCTGTATAATTTATGTATAATAACAGTAACATCGGTTAAAATTTATATTTCAGAATCTACCGACCCGTGCGCAGTAAGTACAGAGAATAACTCAAGCTTTCATCACTCATAAGAGCCACATTAGTAGTTGCATATTTTCAATATGAGCACTATATACACATCAATCACTTTTGCCTAGCAACGATTGTTGTAGCGCGACTTCACGTTTTTTATCGCCCGCTCTGGCTCGGGAAATACTAATATCTACAGCTGCGTATCTTAAGTCTGTTCACTTACCTTCGTATTCTAGTGCAAATATCATATAATTTGTAACGTCATTGTGAAAACGAAACCGATAATGATGAAATGTCACTGCATAAGTTAAGATTCAGTTTCCGTTGACATATTCGTATGCCATACATAGCAGATAGCTGTAACAAATTTGGCAGGTCATTGAAGTGACCAGGGGTTAAAATTTCGAAAACACGGATTTCTATTTTGCTCTACAAAATCCTTCATAAGTGATCAACAGCTTTAGATCTTATTCTTATGTGTTCCTTTGCGCTAAGGAACTGTGCTGATTTTTTCCCTACAAAGTTTACGTAGATGATTTTAATCGAAATTTAAGAAAATCCAAATTTTACAAATATGACCCCATCTGTCTATTGAACAATGCCAAATATCAACATTCAGCACCAGTGACAAGACGATCCCGAAATATGGTTTGGGAATGGTTTTTTTACACATGGACAACTGATGATCTTCTGTAAGAGGTCATATAGGTATTTTATGAACATCAAAACGAAACCCAAATTACATGATATTTGCACTAAGATCACAAGCAGGTGAACAAACTTTTGGTATGCAGCTGTATACACCCTGTCGTTAAACAGTATCTCATGGCACTAACTCCAACGCTATCCTCTATATATTATTAAAATCACCTCTGGAGCAGGATATGAACTGATGTAAAAAAAATCATTTAAAATCGGAAAGACATGTGGTGCATTTGGACGGGTGTGATTGCATGAATGCATGCAAATGAAAATATTCAATTGATTAACATGTCAAGTGTAATATTAAAGAAGTGATGTTTTGTTTTTGAAATGTGTTGACTAGAAAGTGATGTGCAGATTGGAATTCACTCCCTAATATGAATTGTTAATATGGGTTGCATAAAAGGGTTTGTGGTAATTTGAAAAAGATGCTTAGAATCTATCACAATAAATATGTTCTAGTTAACCAAAACACACGTAAATATAGATAAAATCAGAAAGCTAAATTTACAGCATTCAGCCAAACGTATGGGTTCATTAGGCCTTTGTTGCGACTTTGACGTCATTTACAAGTTTTCCTTAGAAATAGCGAATTCTCAATACATTTCCAGCGTGAACGCTCAAGATCGCTCCCCACTGATGGGATAAAGGAAGAAAATGCGGCAAAGGAATACAAATATACTTGAAGGAAATTTTGTTAGGAAGTCCAAACAAAATGGTGTCACTCAAAAGCATGATAAGAAAGCTGGACATGGCTATACGAACTCATATACGCATTCTGTTAGACCCCGTTTTATTTAGCGTTTTGATTTCTTTCATGCTCTTTGATTTGGGGTTTGATTTCTTCTAAAAATTTATTTTCACCATTTATCCCTTTATTCCTGTACACTTTCTAGTTGTCTGGCAGTCCTGAAGAAATCGCGCAGTTATCGATTCAAGTTTTTTAGTTATGACCCCTTGAAAATTGTAATATGGCAAAAGTTGAGTGACTTTAAACAGTCACCTTGGGTAGGTATTTAGAATTCGCGAATTCAAAGGCAAAAAATTGCAATGTTTCAGCTACAAGATGTGTAAGTTTCAACCCTTCAGTACCAGTATTTACCGAGGGGTGTTTCCTCAAATGCAAAAGGGGTTAGATTTTCTTAAATGTGATAAATAAAATCGGGTCGACACCACATGACCTACATGAACAACTTCGCCATTATTTAATTTTTTGTTTGTATCGTTGGTGTGTCTCAAGTCTATAAATGCATTTTGAGATTTTTTTCCCACGGTATATTTCTCAAACTTTTAGCCCACCTGGGCCATAAATGAATTGGCTGATTCGGCCATAAAGTTTAATAGGGCCCGGGACAATCAGCATAGTACGTTTTGATGTTCTAGCTTAAGCCGTTTTTGCTTAATCGTGATAACCGGATTGTTTAAATACAAATGATAAAACTCGCCAATAGTAATAAAGACTCATGAAATTTCTTTACCATAAAGTTGCATTTGATTGACTTATCAGAGACGATAGGGCGAGTAAGGGGAGGTAATAAATAAACAGGTCCTGCCTATTGTGGATCCAGAGGAACTTAACTTATTGTTTAGTAAGGTTGGTCACTAATGGTAACTAATGGTAACTAGCTTCTTTGACTTTAGAAATAATTTATGTTTTGAGAAAAAGGATCTTGAATTTTATTCACTGCTATGCATTGCTAAAACCGTCAATCAAAGTTTGTCAAATAAACTTTAGAAATTGTAAAAGGATAATAATTTATATTTCTTTAATACAGAAGTGTGCGAAAGGAGAACAATGCCTGCCAACACCCTGCGCTCCTGACAGTTTACCGTCAAATTGTTACGCGTGTGTGGGTAAGTGTTGTATATAAGGTATACTAAATAAGCTTTCGTGAAATACAATTTTATGAAATGAGTTTATGTGTTTGTGTATAATTCACGAGTTCAATGGGAAAGTTTATATGAACGTTGCTTAATACTCTGTATTTTACTAGCTCACAATTAAAAATGTAAATTCACATATTTGTATTTTCGTTCCGTCCCGTAACTGGCAATAATCAGTACTTTTTGCAATATTTCGAGCATTACTTGCGTAACAGTAAAAACATTTATGATTTGATACTACCGAATATTTGACGAGTTTTAATTATAAAAAAACTATATGAAGAAACTTATTTACATTCTGTTAAAACTCGCCTAGGACACTAAAGGTGAAAAGCTAACTTAAAGGTATCCGGGAGTCTGGTACCACTGGACGGCAGTTCAAAAAATCATGTTTCATAGCTTCAAAACATTTGGTCATTAGATTCTCAGTTTCTTTTCTAAACTTGCCCCAAAGTGACCATTGCGAAATCTGTGACATTTGATACCAGTTGCTTTTCAATGCCATTCAGTATATAAAACATATTACACTTGGGTCCAGAAGACTGTGAAAACTAGCTTATCAAATATCAAAATTCGGTTTACTGTAAAGTTTCCCCTTGACTTTGAAACTGGAACAAAGTGACATTTGCTTTAGCAAAACAGTTTAGAGGAGAGAACGTATCGAAGAACTTTTTTCTTTAAAACAACCAACAACATTCCAGGAGATAATACTCATATATTCTGCTCAGTAACATCAGGTTTCAATGTTCAGTTTAAATTTATTATCCATTTCTTAATTACATTTCATTATAACATTTCTTTGAATGACACGCAGAGTGACATTGTTGGGTCATCACAGTTCTTAAATTCTACCTTGTCCTTTGATAACTATTTCGTTATTAGCAGCCCCATCTAAGGCCGCCGCCGCACTCGTATAACTAGCTATAACTTTTTTCCTCTAAGCTTTTCAGAACTCTTATTCATAACTTACTACTCATACTTCGGGGGAACGATTTTGACGCCTTCTCTTTCAAGGTCAAAGGTCAAGGTCACGAGGTACATGTATGTAATTACTCTTAAGAATGCCTTGTAAACGCGATAACTTGAAAAGTCTTTGTGCTATGAAGCTCAAACTTGGCATATACCATCCTTGGAAAAGTAAAAATAATTGAAAAGGTTTTGGCTCGATCCGTCAAAGGTCAAGGTCACAGCAAGGTCATGACTTAAGCATAGTTTAGCGAAAATGCTTAATTTTATCTATGATCTCTTTTAATCAATACATGATTGTTATACTCAATGAAAAGTGTTCAGTGATTGTTTGACCTTGAAGGTCACAGGTCATGAGATATGAGTTATTGCAATTCCTTGTAAACACGATAACTTTAAAAGTTTTTGTGCTATGAAGTTTAGATTTTGTATATATTATCTCTTGAGAAGTACAACATTTTCAAAAAGTTTTGGGTACGAAATGTTGAAGATCGAGGTCATGGCAAGGTCAACATATATTGATAAAATGGATTAAATTAACTTTTAACACTTTATTTCACTACATTATTGTTATACTCAATGAAATGTGTTAATTGATTGTGTGACTTTGAGTGTCAAAGGTCAAGGTCACGAGAAAATGCTCAATTTGGTGAGGCCTGTAAAAAGCGGAACAGGGTAAGGCGAAACCCCAAGTTTCGGTGCTGCCCTGGTTTTGCGGTGTCCCGCAAACGCTAATCTAGTTTCATAAAGGTAGTATGAACTTGCAATTGATGAACACCTTTATCTGTGTAATAACAGTAAAAGCGGTTAAAATTTATATTTCAGAACAACCTTCCAACCCATGCGCAGTAAGTACAGAGAATGACTCAAGTTTTTATCACTCATAGGAGTGACATGAGTAGTAGCATATTTTCACAAATCACTTTTGCCTAGTAGCGATTGTTGTAGCGAGACTTCCAGTTTTTATCTACTCGCTCTCGCTCGGGAAATGCTAATATTTAATATGCACTCTGTCGTAAACACAGTATCTCATGGAACTCACGGACTATCCTCTATATATTATGGTTTTGAAATCTCTTTTTATATAGACATAGGTAAAAATATACTTAACACTAATCTTACATCCCTCCACTACAAGTTTGTGAATATGTGAAAAAAGAGGCAAATCTATCTATGTGTCGATCGAACGTCTGTTTTACTAAAATGAGTTTTGATGTGATAAATCTACAAATATAAATTTACAAAAAACACCCGTATTCCTCAGTGAACGTCGTCAAAAGCATTTATTATTTAAAACCATACATATGAGAAAACCAGTCATACGTCTACTTTCTTTTTAAAAATGAAAATGAATTCAGATAGACAGTTGTAAATAAAATACGTTTATCTAAATTTATCATCATTGACTCTAATTCTAGTATTAATAAAAACAAACTAATATATTTGTTTCCTAATAAAGACAATAACAAAAATGTGTTTCTTTCAAGGCAAAGCTATGTTTTGAAGGGTACACTTGTGAGGTTCGTCCGATAAAAGGTTGTTCAGGCCCTAACTGTGCAGTCGAGGGAGTATGTGTTCGTAAGTATCAAGATCTGATTGCATCTAAGAAGTGATAACTCTTTTGTTCAAATATGAATAACATCATACGGATAACAAAAAACATATGGAGGAATATTAATTCCATTATCATCTATAACATTGCTGATATAGATAAACAACAGAACTGGTCTAAGAACAAAACCTTGTAACTGGTTTTAGTTCAGAACTGTAATCATAACTCTATCCAAGATTTTTTTTCATCCGGCAATAGTGTCAAAATCAGCTTTTCATCCTAGGCATTAGCACTAATACTGCTGGCAATACGGCTAATGTCTGCTCTGAAATACCATTCTCACTATTGCCTAGGAACCACATACTTGCCGAGGCATTAACGCTTTTGTCGGATTTTCACTATTGCCGCTAACACATACATGTACAACTTACAATCTAGTTAAAACTAGCTGTAATGTTTACGCCCCCAAAGTCCTCACGTTACATCTAGCTACTTACCCACCTGGTCCGTGTCACGCATGCGCGGAAATCAGCCAATGAAAAAAGAACTGGCTGATCTCTTTGAATTTGGAAATTCAAAAACTCCGTATCATCGCATTACTTTTGTCTATATAAGGACAAGAAAAAAATTCGGGACTTAATGCAAAATAGGCTGACCTTAATCAATCAACATAGTAAACAAGGCGGCCCTATAATATACCTAAGCAAACGAGTTTTACAATAGGTGATCGGAAGGAATATCCAAGATATCTCTGCAAATTATGTCCAATCTTTAATAATGTATTTCTTGTTCTCTTCAGCTACAAGCCCGTGTGGGGTAAGTAAGTTTAGCAGGTCAGCTTAATTCTTTTACAGATACTTTACAAAGGTATGTTAATCTATTAACTGGTAACATACCCTATAATACGCACCATCGTAAAATGAAGGCACCCGTACTACGTACTACGGAAGGCATTGGCGCGCTACCGAAGGCAAATGCCAACCAAAGTGCAGACTAAAAGGTGATTATAACTGATGAATCAACTATACTTGAAACATTGCTGAACCAAATTGCATTATTTTTTTCACAAAGATTAATCTCATGCTTATACGCTTATGCTTAAAGCCAAAATAAGAATAATTCACGTTATGTTGAGTAAATCAAGAGTTTATGAGCGTTTCCTTTATAGAGACTCAGTTGCTGAACATTTTGATCTTCTGATCAGTTGATATAAATACATAGAATTCATACTTAACTCACTTGTAAATATTTAGGAATCAATCATGTCATTTTGACTCTTATTGAACATGTAAAAATGAAAAGGTACGTTGTTTTAACTGTCTTTTGTAGAAAAAAAGGTTACGGAAGGCTTAATGTCTCTCAATTTCTGAACAGCGGACACCAGTTTTTAGGAAAAAAGAATAGAAATATTCATGCAGCTTTAAATTATTACTTCATTTAGTACTTAAAAAGATGTTAATTGCTCATTTAAATTTGGGCATATCAATCTAGCTCGTACCAGGTCGAAGTGCATGACACAACATTGTGTTTTCAGAATATACATGTAGAGACATGTATTAGAATTAGCTAGAGGCAGGTGTCAGGTGTCTCTGTCAGGTGTTTCCCTTGACCTGACATGAACCTTATCATTCTCTAAATCATTCCAGTCTAAGTAAACCTAGCTCAATATTATCCGTTTCACTCCTATATTGAGTCTAGAACGGTCTAGTAGAGGGTCGCGTCAGCCGACCTTTCTGCGACCCATTACCCTCCAATGTTATTTGTGCGAAGGCAGACTATTGTGGCTAAGTAAGCTGAGTTCTGATTGGTCAATTCGATACGACGGCTGACGCGATCCTCTACTAGGCCTTTCTAGACTCAGTATAGGAGTGAAACGGAAAATATTGAGGCTAGGTTTACTTAGATTGTAAATCATTCTAGATTAAGACCACAGAACTCGCCATCTAACATTTAAGAATTATTATTTTTGACATTGACAAAAGGTTATAGTTTAATATATGTCATTTCAATTGATATCATTTCGGTATATCTTGTTTAATTCTCACTACATCGAGATACTACATTCACGGGCAAAAGAAAGTATAGGTAAACTTCCAATGCTCACAACATAAAAACAAAATATAATATTTCAATTATTTATAGCACAATCAAATGACAATAATCCACACAAACAGATGTCATTTGATCTCTCCAATATATTTCTGCAATCTCATCTAACTAAGCAGGGGGTCAAATTTCATTGATTTCAAGTGTCTCAATTATCAACAGTGAGACCACAAACATTCTCTATTGTTGTCAATAACAGGTGTGTCCTCCTGTCACTTCAATACAGGCACGAACACGTCTCCTCATCGACGTTGTAAAACGTCGGGTGACGGCGTCAGGTATACGTTGCTACTCTTTTCTAAGGGCGAAACGCTCACCCCGGCGCCTGTATACCCTCTGTCGGCCATCGTTGTGACACAGACAGAAGCGACTTTCGTCTGTGAATAAGACTCTTCTCCAGTTCCGTGCTTACCATTTGGAAACTCATCGGGGACCTCTCATTGAAGTCGACGGCGCTTATGTTAAGGGGTCAAGGCTAGCTACGTCAACTAGCACGATGACCAATCTGAGCCGTTGACGCTGCTTCCGTTGCCGTTACAAATCTGTTCCTCTGATGAATGGTATGTAGTGATCTTCTTGATGTGTTGTAACATGTGGTCTTCCACTTCGGGATTGTCCTTGGTCCGACCAGTCTGTCCGTTACGTTGCATAAGCCTGGACACTGGCAGTGGGGTGCAATGGAACGTTCGAGCAATATGGCCACGTGTTGTTCCCATTTCGGCCATTCCAATAGCTCCTTCTCGTTGTTCCTGAGTCAACCTTGCTATTCCTTTTGTGTTTTTTCAGCTGCTATGATAAGACAGTATCAAGCAAATCGATTGATACATATTTTATGCACTTAATTTTCATGCAATTAGTTCTAAACAGAATTCACGATTTTTCAGGTTTATACAAAACTTGCGTTTTTGCGATATTTATTATGTGTTTTAAGGCATGCCATTATGTTAAGTATAACTTATGTTTGGTATGATCAAAAGTTTTAAATTTATATCAATATGAAGGATCTATACTTTCTTTTGCCCGTGAGTGTATGATCACTAAGATCGTCAATAATTCACTTCCTACACATTTCATATAAAGTATATAGTTTATACCAGCACAGTTATCGCAATGTACGTTATGTTTGTCGACAGGGGTGTAAACCAGGATACCACTGTGAACGTCTCATTCAGTGTGCACCCGGACCTAGCGATCCTCCCAAACCATGCACAGATGTCTTCCAATGTGTCAGTAAGTATGACATCAACAGACAGCAACTGTGCACAAGTAACAATGTCTTGATACATGTCAGGGTATAGAAAGGACCTTAGCGGATTCCAATCCGCTGATGTAACAGAATGCTGTTCGTACTATGGGAAAAGAGGAAATAACTCATTACCTCAATCTAAATACATTTTGCTCAACAATATTCTAGACATTAGGCATACTGGTGACTGTAATATTTTGATATAGATATATTTTGATACCGTCCCTGTGGGTCTTTGCCTAGACAGGTCGCTGGATTTCTCTGTGTGTCAACCATATTTCTTTTCAATAACCACCCTTCCCTGTACCTTTCTGAGTTCATTCCTTTAGGCAATTTACTTTCAACTTTCAGATAACATTTAAGATAATATTTGCGTACACTATTCATTCTGTATTTCTTCTTACTCGTATTCCCTTTTCCTTGCAGCCCTTTATAGCCTTTTCATCATTTTTGCTTTTTTGCCAACACTATTATTTCTTCCTCTCTGCCAAAACGCATTACCAGGACATCGATTAGGACTGAGAAATTATGTTTGCATACGGTTCCCTTGTGTCTCTCTGCCTTCCTAACTCAAAATGTTGCGCCTACATAAACCATTCCTTGTGTCTCTCTGCCTTCTTAACTTAAATTGTTGCTCTTATCTATCTTCACCATTCCTTGTGTCTCTCTGCTTTCTTAACTCAAAATGTTGCGCCTACATAAACCATTCCTTGTGTCTCTCTGCCTTCCTAACTCAAATTGTTGCTCTTATCTATCTTTACCATTCCTTGTGTCTCTCTGCTTTCTTAACTCAAGATGTTGCGCCTACATAAACCATTCCTTGTGTCTCTCTGCCTTCCTAACTCAAATTGTTGCTCTTATCTATCTTTACCATTCCTTGTGTCTCTCTGCTTTCTTAACTCAAAATGTTGCGCCTACATAAACCATTCCTTGTGTCTCTCTGCCTTCCTAACTCAAATTGTTGCTCTTATCTATCTTTACCATTCCTTGTGTCTCTCTGCTTTCTTAACTCAAAATGTTGTGCCTACATAAACCATTCCTTGTGTCTCTCTGCCTTCCTAACTTAAATTGTTGCTCTTATCTATCTTTACCATTCCTTGTGTCTCCCTGCCTTCTTAACTCAAAATGTTGCGCCTACATAAACCATTCCTGTGTCTCTCTGCCTTCCTAACTTAAATTGTTGCTCTTATCTATCTTTACCATTCCTTGTGTCTCTCTGCCTTCCTAACTTAAATTGTTGCTCTTATCTATCTTTACCATTCCTTGTGTCTCTCTGCCTTCTTAACTCAAAATGTTGCGCCTACATAAACCATTCCTTGTGTCTCTCTGCCTTCCTAACTCAAGATGTTTCTCTTATCTAACTACATCATATCTTGTGTCTGTCTTCCTTCCTAACTCAAAATGTTGCTCTTATCTATCTACACCTTTCCTTGTGTCTCTCTGCCTTCCTAACTCAAATGTTGCTCTGATTTATCTACACCATTCCTTGTGTCTCTCTGTCTTCCTAACTCAATTGTTGCTTTTATCTACATGTATATTCACCATTCCTTGACTCTTTCTGCCTTCCTAACTCAATTGTTGCTTTTATCTATCTTCACTATTCCTTGTGTCTCTCCGCCTTCCTAACTCAATTGTTGCTTTTATCTATCTTTACCATTCCTTGTGTCTCTCTGCCTTCCTAACTCAATTGTTGCTTTTATCTATCTTCAGCATTCCTTATGTTTCTCTGCCTTCCTAACTCAATTGTTGCTTTTATCTATCTTCAGCATTCCTTATGTTTCTCTGCCTTCCTAACTCAATTGTTGCTTTTATCTATCTTCACCATTCCTTATGTCTCTCTGCCTTCCTAACTCAATTGTTGCTTTTATCTATCTTCACCATTCCTTTTGTCTCTCTGCCTTCCTAACTCAAAATGTTGCTCTTATCTATCTTCACCATTCCTTGTGTCTCTCTGCCTTCCTAACTCAAAATGTTGCTCTTATCTATCTTCAACATTCCTTGTGTCTCTCTGCCTTCCTAACTCAAAATGTTGCTTTTATCTATCTTTACCATTCCTTGTGTCTATCTGCCTTCCTAACACAATTGTTGCTTTTATCTATCTTCAGCATTCCTTATGTCTCTCTTACTTCCTAACTCAATTGTTGCTTTTATCTATATTTACCATTCCTTGTGTCTCTCTGCCTTCCTAACTCAATTGTTGCTTTTATCTATCTTCACCATTCCTTGTGTCTATCTGCCATCCTAACTCAATTGTTGCTTTTATCTATCTTCACCATTCCTTATGTCTCTCTGCCTTCCTAACTCAATTGTTGCTTTTATCTATCTTCACCATTCCTTTTGTCTCTCTGCCTTCCTAACTCAAAATGTTGCTCTTATCTATCTTCACCATTCCTTATGTCTCTCTGCCTTCCTAACTCAATTGTTGCTTTTATCTATCTTCACCATTCCTTATGTCTCTCTGCCTTCCTAACTCAATTGTTGCTTTTATCTATCTTCACCATTCCTTTTGTCTCTCTGCCTTCCTAACTCAATTGTTGCTTTTATCTATCTTCACCATTCCTTTTGTCTCTCTGCCTTCCTAACTCAATTGTTGCTTTTATCTATCTTCACCATTCCTTATGTCTCTCTGCCTTCCTAACTCAATTGTTGCTTTTATCTATCTTCACCATTCCTTTTGTCTCTCCGCCTTCCTAACTCAAAATGTTGCTCTTATCTATCTTCACCATTCCTTGTGTCTCTCTGCCTTCCTAACTCAAAATGTTGCTCTTATCTATCTTCACCATTCCTTGTGTCTCTCTGCCTTCCTAACTCAAAATGTTGCTTTTATCTATCTTTACCATTCCTTGTGTCTATCTGCCTTCCTAACTCAATTGTTGCTTTTATCTATCTTCAGCATTCCTTATGTCTCTCTTACTTCCTAACTCAATTGTTGCTTTTATCTATATTTACCATTCCTTGTGTCTCTCTGCCTTCCTAACTCAATTGTTGATTTTATCTATCTTCACCATTCCTTGTGTCTCTCTGCCTTCCTAACTCAATTGTTGATTTTATCTATCTTCACCATTCCTTGTGTCTCTCTGATTTCCTAAGTCAATTGTTGCTTTTATCTATCTTTACCATTCCTTGTGTCTCTCTGCCATCCTAACTCAATTGTTGCTTTTATCTATCTTCACCATTCCTTGTGTCTCTCTGCCTTCCAAACTCAAAATGTTGCTCTTATCTATCTTCGCCATTCCTTGTGTCTCTCTGCCTTCCTTACTTAAAATGTTGCTTTTATCTTTCTTCACCATTCCTTGTGTCTCTCTGCCTTCCTAACTTAAAATGTTGCCCTTATCTCTCCACATCATTCCTTGTGTCTCTCTGCCTTCCTAATTCAAAATGTTGCTCTGATCTATCTACACCATTCCTTGTGTCTCTCTGCCTATTTAACTCAAAATGTTGCCCTGATCTACCTACAGCATTCCTTGTGTCTCTCTGCCTTCCTAACTCAAAATGTTGCCCTGATCTATCTTCACCATTCCTTGTGTTTGTCTTCCTTCCTAACTCAAAATGTTGCCCTAATCTTCCTACACCATTCCTTGTGTCTCTCTGCCTTCCTTACTCAAAATGTTGCTCCTACATACACCATTCATTGCGTCTCTCTGGCTTCTTAACTCCAAATGTTGCTCTTATCTATCTTCACCATTCCTTGTGTCTCTCTGCCTTCTTAACTCAAAATGTTGCTCCTACATACACCATTCCTCGTGTCTCTCTGCCTTCCTAGCTCAAAATGTTGCGTCATGACTCAACTTCAACTCCACTCACAAGATCATATATTTATCCAGAGTCTACACCAAATCCCGGATTGTGTCCAGCTGTGGCCCCAGGCACAATAGGGACGTGTGCAGAAGAGTGTAGTCACGACGGGAACTGCGCAGAGGACCAGAAATGCTGTAGCAACGGTTGTGGGCATGTTTGTAGAAGCTCTGTCGAACCTGTTCCACATCCTTGCAGTTATTCGGTAAGTCAAACACTTTTCACTTCGCACTTACGGAGGTTTACAGACTTACACGATTTCTGTTAAGTTAGACTAACATTTGTTATCTACAGCTTGAATTAAAATGTTTTACACCTTTAAAGGTGTGTTATCGTAGAGCGGTTTCTTTTACACGTGATGCCAAGAGACAAGTTTCTTGACCGAAAGCCTTTCGATTTATTATGATTTATTTGACCAATCAGATTGTTCTTACAGAGATGTAGCAGAGAGACCGAGTGTCGACTTCAGGAGAACTGTGAAGATGGAATATGCTCTGCTGGAGCCAACTGCGTCCGTGAGTAATCGCTTTATCTCGTATTGCCCTGAAGGGTATTTCAATCTTAGTACAATTCCATGCTATAAGAGTGTTATGTACAGAAAGGTCAAGATTAAATACTTATCAATATATCTTAACATGGCAGAAGAATCAAAATCGTATGATGAAAACAAAATGGATAAAGTGAGTTAAGGCTATTTGAATCTTTATTAGATTGAAAAATCAAATTATAATTTGTCCAGGATAATAACTTTTTTTATCCCTGTGCAAATGAATAAATTGTTATCAAATTCCAAATGTCTATTACAGCGAAGAAGTGCGACTATGGACAGCCATTAGTTGGAAGCGACATTGTTGCGTTATTCTGTGGCGGAGGACCAGGTCGCGTGGTGTGTCCAGAAGGCTCAAGTTGTAACATTGATGAAGCTGGTCGTTTATCTGTGTGCTGTCCTAACAAAGGTGAGTTTTAACAATAGGTCAGATTGTGTAAACTGACAAAAATCATATTGTGTAATTGACCAAGGTCAGATTGTGTAAAGGACAGCTGACCAAGGTCAGATTGCGTAAAGGATAGCTAACCAAGGTCAGATTGTGTAAAGGATAACTGACCAAGGTCAGATTGTGTAAAGGATAGCTGACCAGGGTCAGATTGTGTAAAGGATTCCTGACCAAGGTCAGATTGTGTAAAGGGTTACTGACTCAGGTCAGATTGTGTTAAGGATAACTGACCAAGGTCAGATTGTGTAAAGGATAAGTGACCAAGGTCAGATTGTGTAAAGGATACCTGATAATGATAACTGTCCAAGGTCAGATTGTGTAGAAAATTACTTACCAAGGTCAGATTGTGTAAATGATAACTGACCGAGGTCAAATTGTGTAGAAAATTACTTACCAAGGTCAGATTGTGTAAAGGAGAGTAGCCCAAGATGAGATTGTGTAAAGGATAGCTAACCAAGGTCAAATGGTGTAAAGGGTTACTGACTAACGTCAGATTGTGTAAAGGATAACTGACCGAGGTCAGATTGTGTAGAAAATAACTTACCAAGGTCAGATTGTGTCAAGGACAGCTGACCAAAGACATTTATCAAAATCAATCAAGGGTTACTTTTGAAGATATGAATTATGTTGCTTCTTTTGTTATCAAAGGTCGTGGTATTTATATATATGTCACGCTTTAAGAATGTTTAAAAGCCTTATTAAATCAAAATGCGATGCATCCAGTTAAAATGATACCTACGACCATTGTCGTCTGAAGTTATTTTAATTATATTTCATGTAAACCATTCGCAAGAAGTTGTTTCCTCCTGACATGCTTCTTTCTTTGAAGGGGTGGTGGTTTAGGGCGTTGGCTGCAATCAATTCCTTGTTAGGAATTTCGACTGTGTGAAACCATCCTGTTGTTTTCCCTCTGTCAAATCCCTTTGATTATGATGAAATTTTAATATTGTTCATGGAGAGCGTATATTGAACATGTAAGATCATTACCAACTCATCAGGACCCGACAACATTTCGTTTTGTCGGTGAAATCATTATTGTTGACCGTTGTGTCGCGCTTGGATCCGTGTTTACTTATGAGAATGTCGTTCCGCTATGTTTGAACACAGTTTTTGTCGTCAGGATAATGTAACAGTATTTCTGCTTTGGAATTGTTCATCATATCTTAAAGCATTCTCTTCCCAAAAGGAAGCTGATAGATTCTGTATTGGAATAAGACCAGTTCACGGATTCCCCTAGTAGCAATACATTGCACAACAGGCCATTTGAAACGTTTCTGATCAAGAGGTTCGTGGTTCGAATCCCGCCAGGCGCTCGGCAAGTACCACCCATGGTTTGCTAGTTTCAGCTGTGGCTCGCAGGTTTCATCGTAATGCATAGCCACAATGGTGCTGTGGGCTTTCTCCTTGCAAAAATACATGCAGCCGCGACATAAGTGAAATATTCTTGAAAACGGTGTAAAACCCCAAATCATCTCACCTCACGAAAACAAGTCGGGCATGGAAATGGGTTGTAGTTGTTACTGAGGCCCGTGTCATGGTTAAGTCGTCAGCGTCGCTGATTTCAAAGCTAACATAGATTCCATCCAATCAGACTTCTTTCTTTTGTCTCTAGCCGGCAAATTGGCTAGTTCAAACAGAGGTTTTATCACTTGAGCGACCTGTATGGTAAGAGAGTATTACCATGTCTGCAGGAACCAAAATCCTCAATCCAAATCAAGATGCTTCAAGTGTCAAAATATGGCTGTTATGAGTTACCATGAATGCAAATGATAAAAAAAGTTGTTCGGTTGTTTTTTCAGGGGTGCCCATTGTAGAGAGGTGTCCAGTCGGACTGCCAGTGGTCAATGCGGCCAACATTGTGCTGTTTTGCGGCGATGGAAAGAACAGTGTCAAGTGTCCAGAGGGAACCTTCTGTAACTCTGAAACTGACGTTTGCTGTCATCAACACGGTGAGTTTAGCAATATCTGAATTAAAGAATTAGATGAAACTTGATCAACGGACGTTATAAAGAAGTGTAAATGTTTTCCCACGGTATTTGATAAAGAGAAACATTCTTTAAAAAGCAAACATTCTGCGTATGCATTTATGCTCAGGGATCATATTTCATCTGCCATATAAACCGCCAATCAAGTTTAATTACAATAATTTGACTGAGAACGCGAAACAAATATAAACAGCAGCAATCTGTAAAAAAAATCATTCCAATAACCCGAGTGTATCTGTGAATGTCGTAGCAACGTTTGCCCGATGGTTTGGTTCTAAGAAAGTAGGACCAACTGTTAAAGTATGTGTGCTCGCCCTATATGTTCAAAGAGAAAATAGAACTGTTTGTACGATTTCTCGTCTTTTTATTTATAATTACATTATAATATTTATAATTATAATTATATATAATTCCCTCACCATGTGTGAATGTGGTTACAGTACCTGAACCATCGAAATGTCCAAGTGGGGACCCTGAAATTAAGGGTGTACACTGTCGAGGCGGGAAGATGTGTCCTGATGGCAGCTACTGTGAGACTCACCCTGCAGACCATTATGCAGTCTGCTGTCCGAAACCACGTGAGTCTTCCATTCGCTTAATAAAGGGGTTAAAAAACATTCAAATGCCCTAAATGAACATTAGATTCTACCAAATGTAGAACTACCAGAGCAAACCATCTCATTATAAAACACGAGCATCCATAGTCTTGAAAGAAATAATTATCAAGTATCAAACAAACACCTCTGTGAACACAACGTTTTAACATCGCTTCTTTTGATTCAAACATCGTATAGCAGTTGGTAACTTTATTTGTTAAATTTCGCGAATTTATTTTGTAAAGACTACTGCAACTTAATAGGACTTTTCGCTGAAAAAAAGCATACTTTAGTTAATGTTTATGAAAATTCTACGAAAAAACGCTTTGTTATCAGCGAGGTTATTTTCAACACAAGCATTATATCTGTGGGAAGGGGCGGGGAGTTTTGACTTTCTTAGTCTGTGCAACATGCACAACGACAGAGCATTTTGATTAAAAAGTATAAAGATGGGAGACGGTGATGCAAAACCACTGCTTGGGGTGTTTTTGTGAATTCATCAAAATCGGAGGAACGGTGGTTACAGAGGTTACGTGAACAAAACGAGTAGAACAAATGTTGTGGAAAGATTGCATCTTGCCCCCAGGAAAGGTAGCGTATTATCTCCTTGTCTCTCCTTGTCCCTCTGTTCTATATATTCTGATAGGTCTTTACCAGTCTATAATATGTTTTCTTTAATTCTGACAAGGAATATTCCTCAGTGTTTGAATTATAAATGTGCATGCACGCAGTATGACATGTGATTTAAATATACGTATTGTAAACATATGTAACACATTTAAATGTAATTATAGTAAATGAAATATTGTAACTTACTATCTATCACTTTTATCTCTCTTTCTATCATTCCTATCTCCTCTCCACCCTCTACAATCCTCTCTCCTTCTCCTTCAAATTAAAGCTGCTCAACACTGGAGGACATACCAGATTTAACTTGTTTATCTCCTAAATTGTTTTCTTTTTTTTTCATTTTAAAAATCAATTGGATTAACAGCATCACCATGTGAGGTATGTATAATTTTTTAATTAATCGCTTGCTAGTAGAACTTCATATTTCTAAAAATGTGTGTTTATTGAGACAATTATCACGAATTGAATCTTAGGTGCAGACGTTTAAACATCTAGTAATGTTATGTGACGAGATTGTCAACTTGAGTATTTTTTAATTTTTTGTGAAAAAAAATTCATAAAACTAAAGGTAAAATGTGAGCTGCTGGTCATCCAATGCATATTATGCAGTTGGCTTCATGGAACTAAAGATGTAAATATTAGGATGTTGTCAACCTTTGTGTTATACAGTAAGCGTCATGGAACTAAAGGTATAAATATGAAGAGGTTGTCAACTTATCTTTTATGCAGTTGCTTTTATGCAACCAAAGATGTAAATATGAGAAGGTTGTCAACCTATGCTTTTATACAGTTAGCTTCAGGGAACTTAAAGTGTAAATATGAGAAGGTTGTCAACCTATGCTTTTATACAGTTAGCTTCAGGGAACTAAAAGTGTAAATATGAGAAGGTTATCAACCTATGCTTTTATACAGATAGCTTCAGGGAACTAAAAGTGTAAATATGAGAAGGTTGTCAACCTATGCTTTTATACAGTTAGCTTCATGGAACTAAAAGTGTAAATATGAGAAGGTTGTCAACCTATGCTTTTATACAGTTAGCTTCAGGGAACTAAAAGTGTAAAAATGAGAAGGTTGTCAACCTATGCTTTTATACAGTTAGCTTCAGGGAACTAAAAGTGTAAATATGAGAAGGTTATCAACCTATGCTTTTATACAGTTAGCTTCAGGGAACTAAAAGTGTAAATATAAGAAGGTTATCAACCTATGCTTTTATACAGTTAGCTTCAGGGAACTAAAAGTGTAAATATGAAGAGGTTGTCAACTTATGCCTTATATAGATTGCTACATGCTACCAAAGGAATAAATATCAAGAGGTTGTCAACCTATGTTTTATACAGTTAGCTTCATGCAACTAAAAGTGTAAATATGAAGAGGTTGTCAACTTATGCCTTATATAGATAGCTACATGCAACCAAAGGTATAAATATGAAGAGGTTGTCAACCTATGCTTATATACAGTTAGCTTCATGCAACTAAAAGTATAAATATATGGAGGTAATCAACCTATGCCTTATATAGATAGCTACATGCAACCAAAGGTATACATATGATAAGATGGTCAAACTATGTTACATGCAGTTGCTTTTAACAACAAGAAACCTCATAATTTTTCCCATGTTAATTGGTAAATATGTACAGAAAACATTGTCAACTTCAAAAAACACCAAAAAACGTTTTCATCTGTCCTCTAATAACAAAGATATCGCCCTTCAAAGTGCGAAAATTTTAGGCTTCTCAATTTGACAGTCTGAAAAGGGATTCTACCGGGTGAACGATATTGCCTTTACTGCGCATGCGAGAAAGGGCGATGTGATGTGGCAGGTTATGATAGGCTGAGAGAAGTTTTACAGATTGTGAATTATTACATCATATACAGAACGGAAATGGGCCTAATCAATGTAAATATAACAGACAATGGTGGTAAATAAACAGAATAAACATCTTTTAGCACGATTTAGAAGCTTCATCTGTCCGGCAATAAAACAGAGTAGTAATTAAACTGTTATGGCACATCGTAACTGATTTTGTAATTACAGGCCCAGGGAGTCGCGCTTGGGATATTTCACACTCTTTGACAATGTTGTTACAAGAATTAGGGGATGTTGTTTTAGAGATCAAGCATGTCTGCCCATCTATGACACGCCAAGTTGTCAAAGCACTAGTCATCCATTGGTCAACAATAAGACGAACTAGATCCAATAAAAAATTAAACATTTAGAATTTATCATATGCATTGTTTCTGTCTTAAGATGAACACATACAGTACACATGAGACGGAGTATTTTGCGTTTACAGTGACTTCAATAAGGTAGGCTTTGGTCACATGATATGTAAACTAAACTTTGTGCATTCAAACTTATATGTATACATATTTGTTATTTCAGGCAGTTGTTTGCGTTAGAAGTTTACAAATATTGACAATTTAAAATAACATTATCTCAAACAAAGATGAAGGGTATTTATTTTACGCTGATGAGTTGTCTCTTTGTAAAATAACATTGTTTCTTTATTTGATTGAGAAACGCTCAAGACATGATGGAACATGGTGTCAAAAGGTTTATATCCTGAATATCCTTGTATTGCGAACTTAATACAATTTCATGACATGATGCCTCAATGACTCTCTTTCCGAATATTTCGTAGTGTGTATATAGCAAAACCTCATTCAGATTATATAAAATTACTTCAGGATTATTCATAAGTTCCTTAAAACATTTCACTAACTTGTTTAATTTGTCTTCAATTTTATCTGGCCACTCATCACAAAATGTAAACTTAGAACTACTAAATTCAAAACATAACTATACCGTAATATCTAAGAGATTTTCAAAACATGATTGAATATTAAGATTTTGCCTTGATGAAATATCCTAATGTTTATACCATTAATGAAGATATAACCTTAGCATTTAATTGCTTTGTTGTATGTTTACGAAAATCGTTGTTTTAATACTGTCACTGTATATGATATGTGTACTGATCTGTCCATGTTTACGTTACGTCACTATTTTGTTTCTTTTTTAAAAATATATATGCGAAACATAGTTCTATGACAGGGCTATGACATACCATGTAGTCTCATTGATGAATTGACTTTAGATCCCTCTGTAGAAGCCGTGATTAAGCTCTCAACAGTCAAAAAGATTCAACCAAAATAGTAAATGTCTCCATTATATGTCTCACTAACTAACCATCATACTGGAAAGTTGTTTTCTTTGTTTGTATAGTAATTATACGCTAACTAAGTAAGTGACCGCTTGACTCAATACTGTAAACAATAGCAATAGCCTGACCAGTTTGGCGAGAAAGGGCGATGTGATGTGGCAGGTTATGATTGGCTGAGAGAAGTTTTACAGACTGAAAATATGATGTTTGTTTTCAAAGTCATTAAATGACTATTTTGCGCATGTTTTTGAACAAACAAAATATCGATGTTATCTCAAGATATCTTTATGTATCCATTTCTGCATTGTGTACCCCCTCGGGGTTACATGTTGTTTAATGCAACCAAAGATGTAAATATGAGAAGGTTGTCAACCTATGTTTTATTCAGTTGCTTTTATGCAACCAAAGATGAGGAGGTTGTCAACCTATGTTTTTGTACAGTTGGCTTTGTGTAACCAAAGTTACACATGTATATTGAATAAGTATTTTAATGTCTTATGAGTAAAACTTAAAAATGTATTGGTTTATTTACAGTCAGCAGAATGTGACGATGATGAAGAATGTGAAGAGGTTGTTTATCCGTGTCTTTTTCCACCCTGTCTCGTCGGTCATCGATGCGTTCGTACGTTTCTATTTAATCCAATTCAATGATTATTAATTAACTAAACCTTTCATTGGTCTTTGAACGACTAGTTGGTTGGACAGGTTGGTTTTATATTCCCTTCGATTTTGAGGATTGATAAATATGCGCCTCACAAAAAATAAGCAACATATACAATTTTTGAACTCGTGTATGTTATCTAATTGTCATGTTAGAGGATGTTCACAATCAGCAGTATGATCATTGATCTGATTTTAAAGCTTATGCATTCTAAACCGTTCTCTGCCTTAATTTTTTTCTTATGTATGACTTCCTAAAATGAGAGACATTTTGTTGAACGATATCCTTGTTGCTTATTTTTGTGAGGAGTACACTGTAGTAACTCTGTACACGTACGTCCTTCTCCAGTGTATCTTTACCAAATAGATCAGTTTAGTTAAATGCATTTAAGTATACGTATTTACTATGTGTAAACAAAAGTATAAAGTCTAGTTTTTGTTGTTAAAAATATAATTTTCTTCCCCCAGGATAATGTTAAGTAAGTGTACAAGATCTTACTGATAAACGTATTTTCTACTTACAAGCCATTGATATGCAATGTATTTTTATGAGGGAAATTTAAATGTAAATGTAAACTTGTTCCAATTGACATCTTTCTTTTAAATCTTTGTTATGATTCATAAATATATGGTTGACATGTTAATGGTTGATTTTTTTCTTCATTATTTTATATACAAATATACAAGTATACACTTGTGAAAATGAAATTTAATTTGAAATTAAATGGTTTTGTTTCGTTTTAAGGTCCAGTCCCAAATTTGTGTGACGTAAGTCTTTCTTTTTTATACTTATTTTTAATCATTAATGTTACATGGTGTTATTTCAAAAATAATATATTCTTCGAAAAAAGTCGACTTTAAAATTTGCTGTGATCGTTCAAGTTAGAGGATATACATCCAGTAGTTTATTTGTGGAATATAATTCAATTTGTTACTTCAATGTATTTGCGAGCACATACATAGAAAACATTTAATTGAATGAAACATCTTTGTTGGTAACTTTCCTTTTAGACCCTATGAGTTTGGTATTTCATTACAATCATTGCTTATCAAATGATAACAATATTTCAAACTACTCAAAGGGTTAATCTTATCCGTAAACGAAACAATATAAAACAACAACGGTACCTTTAATAAGAAACTTTATTCAAATAAGAGAACTGATGTAGTTACCTAAATGTAACAATACCTATAAATGAAAAATAAATTATAAAGCATATGATCATTCTGACTTATATCTATTAACAGTGAATGTAAAGCTAAATGAAAAACACGTTGTGTGAGAATATAAACTTTTTGAGACAGAGAGAAACCTGTTCATTCTGTATTATACCAACTGTAATACTGGTAAATTCTTCACATCTACCCGAATGTCTGTTTAAATGATAACATCTCTTAAATATTGCATAAAGGTACCTATGCATTTGAATGAAATAATTTCGTTTGTACCTTTTCACAAATATGACAGCGTGGTCTGATGCTTACTTAACTCAAATTGCAGGGGTTTAAATGTCCACAAAGAGAGGAGTGCAGAGTGGAGACCATCTTCTGTGTAACACTTCCCTGCCCTGGACCAGGACCCGTCTGTCGTCCTACAAGTGAGATATCCAAATATTTTTAAAGGAACTGTAGCTCACATTCTTTATAAAATAAAGTTGTATCTGGTTAAAGAAGATAAGTGTTGCCAATTACAAAGAAATATCTGTTTAGGCAATAAAATGATCTAGATATGGAAACATGAACTAAAAAAGAATACTCTTCATTTTAAGGTGGTATGTTTTTGACCATAGCAGAGATTGCCTCAATTCTGTAACAAGAACTATGTGAATTCATTTCTTCTTGGCATTCAGATAAATTTGGATCCTGTCCAGCAAACCTTCCAATTCAGAGAAAACCCTGTTCATCAAAATGCACCAATGACGCTGACTGTGCAGGAACCCTGAAGTGTTGTGGGGGATGTACAAGAGAATGCACCGTCGCTGCTCCACCCCTTCCAAAGGAGAAACCAGGATCTTGCCCAAAACCTAAACCTGGCGTTGTTGGTCCATGTATTGTAAGATGCGGATCTGACTTTCAATGTCCAGGAACCCTGAAGTGTTGCGGGAGCTGTCCAAGAGATTGTGCAAACCCTGTACATCTCCCACCAAAAGAGAAACCCGGTTCATGTCCAAAACCTATTCCTGGCTCAATTGGACCGTGCTTTGCTAGTTGCACCTTTGACTCCGATTGTGTGGGAGATCTGAAATGTTGTGGAAATTGTCCAAGGCAATGTACGGCAGTTACTATCCCACCAATACAACCCGAATACCCTTGTAATCTTGTGGTAAGTCAAGTTATTGGTTTCAGGAAGGTTAAGTGATGTAGAATATTTTCATTCATTAGTTCATCTTTTTTTCTTATAATCGACATTTGACCTCATTCGAGTTGATATAAAGCTATAATTACATGTAGGAGATAAACCAGCGCATCGTGAGGTTTCAATTTAAAATTTACTCACTATCAATCCAGTATAACATGTCTCTGATTTTCAAACACACTAGGTTTATCTCCATTCTACCATGGCGATTTTAATCGTGAACTCTTTGTCTTATCGAATTGGACTTTGTGAAATGTCCGAACTTCCGGCAACACAAATTAACTCGTCTGTGACCGGGATTTTCTCCTTGGTATTTGAAATATATTTAGCCGTGAGAAAAGGTAAATCTATCACTGTCCATCAAATATGTTTCTCACTTACCTCAACACAGCTATTAACATTGTACCGTTTAAAACGTGTGATTCAATTACTTGTTAACAATATAGACTAAGACATCTCTATCAATCAAATAGGATATTCTAACAGAAAACCACTATGACGTTGTAAAGGATTATGACGTCATAACCGCTCGCGTAAACGACGTCACTGCATTGTTGCCGTAATCGAAGGAAGCCCACTGTGTGAGGCGCTGATTGACCACTTAAACTTCTTATTTTGCAGAAAATACTTTATCTACCTCAAACTATTTAGTCATCCCCCGTAGACACACGAAAATAAAACATGTTAAAGAACTTTTTTAAAGATTTAATCTCAGTAAATAGCAGAATACCAGCTCTGAAATTGCCAGTCGGGTGTATCAATGCGCGGTGAAGCGGCCTCAAAATCAGAGGAGTTCAATTAAAAATTAATCACGTTTGATTTTCCCGGAGAACCAATCAGAATCTAGTATTCATCACATTTATGGCAGAGTCATTAATGGAGGTTATCACCAAATTCCAAAGTAATATATTTTTATTCCTTATATTCAATGACAAATTACTTGGCAGTCTTATTTAAGGGATTTTAAATGAAGAAAACATTTACCAAAATATTAATATGATATGCAGGATTGTTCCCTTGGCTTCGAATGCCGTCTTCGACACGGGCCATGTTCCAGCAACTCTTGTCCTGTCAACGCACAATGTGTTCGTAAGTAGAAATGTGTTTGTGTGTTTCTAAACATTTGTCAATCAAAGAATACCTCAATGTTCCTCTTTACTTGTATGGTTGTGTGGCCTTGTAGGCAGTTGTTTGGAGTAAGTGGGTATCAGAATCTCTGACAATTAAAACAACCAAAAATTGACGAACAACTTCTTTATTGAACAGTAAGAACGTTTCGGTATAGATTCTTATACCGTTTTGTTCAACCATAGAATTACTCTTGTCTTCCTTATACCATCAACTTCTAGAATGCCACTCAAACAGCTCAACGAAAAATTTATGTCGAACCCGTTGGAAAATATATCTTTTAAATTTCATATTGTAGCTTTGGGTTTAATGTAATGTTAAAAATGTGTTGAAAATCTTTACAAAGTAGCAGCATTATAGCATATAGTAAGATATACAATGTAGGGGTTCCATTGATATACTAAGTATTGGTTGCAACGTCGGATACAACATCCGTATAACATATCATATATCATATCATATCATATCATATCATATTACTGTAGCTGCCTCCCTTCCACCTACGAAGCCAAGATGTAGAATTGGTCGTCCTATCCTTGACGAAAGCAACGTGGAATGGGACTGTGGCAACAACATTAACAGTCGTCATTGTCCCGGGGACACCGTGTGTAACATTAAATATGGTGTTTGCTGTTTCAACGACCAGACAGGTTGGTTTTATATTCCCTGCGATTTTGAGGATTGATAAATATGCTCCTCACAAAAAATAAGCTTGGTATCATGTTAGAGGATGTTCGAAATCATTGATCTGATCATTGATCTGATTTTAAAGCTTTCTAAACCGTTCTCTGCCTTCATTTTTTCTTATGTATGACTTCCTAAAATGAGAGACATTTTGTTGAACGATATCCTTGTTGCTTATTTTTGTGAGGAATACACTGTAGTAACTATGTACACGTACGTCCTTCTCCAGTGTATCTTTACCACATAGATCAGTTTAGTTATATGCATTTAAGTATACGTATTTACTATGTGTAAACAAAAGTCTAAAGTCTAGTTTGTGTTGTTAAAAATATAATTTTCTTCCCCCAGTATAATGTTAAGTAAGTGTACAAGATTTTACTGATAAACGTATTTTCTACTTACAAGTCATTGATATACAATGTATTTTTATGAGGGAAATTTAAATGTTAATGTAAACTTGTCCCAATTAACATCTTTCTTTTACATCTTTGTTATGATTCATAAATATATGGTTGACATGTTAATGGTTGATTTTTTTCTTCATTATTTTATATACAAATATACAAGTATACACTTGTGAAAATGAAATTTGATTTGAAATTAATTGGTTTTGTTTCGTTTTAAGGTCCAGTCCCAAATTTGTGTAACGTAAGTCTTTCTTTTTTATATTTATTTGTAATAATCAATGTTACATGGTGTTATTTCAAACATAATATATTCTTCGAAAAAAGTCGACTTTAAAATTTGCTGTGATCGTTCAAGTTAGAGGATATACATCCAGTAGTTTATTTGTGGAATATAATTCAATTTGTTACTTCAATGTATTTGCGAGCACATATAATGAAAACATTTAATTGAATGAAACATCTTTGTTGGTAACTTTCCTTTTAGACCCTATGAGTTTGGTATTTCATTACAATCATTGCTTATCAAATGATAACAATATTTCAAACTACTCAAAGGGTTAATCTTATCCGTAAACGAAACAATATAAAACAACAACGGTACCTTTAATAAGAAACTTTATTCAAATAAGAGAACTGATGTAGTTACCTAAATGTAACAATACCTATAAATGAAAAATAAATTATAAAGCATATGATCATTCTGACTTATATCTATTAACAGTGAATGTAAAGCTAAATGAAAAACACGTTGTGTGAGAATATAAACTTTTTGAGACAGAGAGAAACCTGTACATTCTGTATTATACCAACTGTAATACTGGTAAAATTCTTCACATCTACCCGAATGTCTGTTTAAATGATAACATCTCTTAAATATTGCATAAAGGTACCTATGCATTTGAATGAAATAATTTCGTTTGTATCTTTTCACAAATATGACAGCGTGAACTGATGCTTACTTAACTCAAACTGCAGGGGTTTAAATGTCCACAAGGAGAGGAGTGCAGAGTGGAGACCATCTTCTGTGTAACACTTCCCTGCCCTGGACCAGGACCCGTCTGTCGTCCTACAAGTGAAATATTCTATATATTTTTAAAGGAACTGTAGCTCACATTCTTTATAAAATAAAGTTGTATCTGGTTAAAGAAGATAAGTGTTGCCAATTACAAAAAAATATCTGTTTAGGCAATAAAATGATATGGAAACATGAACTAAAAAAGAATACTCTTCATTTTAAGGTGGTATGTTTTTGACCATAGCAGAGATTGCCTTAATTCTGTAACAAGAACTATGTGAATTCATTTCTTCTTGGCATTCAGATAAATTTGGATCCTGTCCAGCAAACCTTCCAATTCAGAGAAAACCCTGTTCATCAAAATGCATCAACGACACTGACTGTGCAGGAACCCTGAAGTGTTGTGGCGTATGTACAAGAGAATGCACCGTCGCTGCTCCACCCCTTCCAATGGAGAAACCAGGATCTTGCCCAAAACCTAAACCTGGCATTGTTGGTCCATGTGTTGTAAGATGCGGATCTGACTTTCAATGTCCAGGAACCCTGAAGTGTTGCGGGAGCTGTCCAAGAGATTGTGCAAGCCCTGTACATCTCCCACCAAAAGAGAAACCTGGTTCATGTCCAAAATCTATTCCTGGCTCAATTGGACCGTGCTTTGCTAGTTGCACCTTTGACTCCGATTGTGCGGGAGATCTGAAATGTTGTGGAAATTGTCCAAGGCAATGTACGGCAGTTACTATCCCGCCAATACAACCCGAATACCCTTGTAATCTTGTGGTAAGTCAAGTTTTTGCTCTCAGGAAGGTTAAGTGATGTAGAATATTTTCATTCATTGGTTCATCTTTTTTTCTTTTAATCGACATTTGACCTCATTCGAGTTGATATAAAGCTATAATTACATGCAGGAGATAAACCAGCGCATCGTGAGGTTTCAATTTAAAATTTACTCACTATCAATCCAGTATAAAATGTCTCTGATTTTCAAACACACTAGGTTTATCTCCATTCTACAATGGCGATTTTAATCGTGAACTCTTTGTTTTATCGAATTGGACTTTGTAAAATGTCCGAACTTCCGGCAACACAAATTAACTCGTCTGTGACCGGGATTTTGCTCCTTGGTATTTGAAATATATTTAGCCGTGAGAAAAGGTAAATCTATCACTGTCCATCAAATATGTTTCTCACTTACCTCAACACAGCTATTAACATTGTACCGTTTAAAACGTGTGATTCAATTACTTGTTGACAATATAGACTAAGACATCTCTATCAATCAAATAGATTTTTCTTACAGAAAACCACTATGACGTTGTAAAGGATTATGACGTCATAACCGCTCGCGTAAACGACGTCACTGCATTGTTGCCGTAATCGGAGGAAGCCCACTGTGTGAGGCGCTAATTGACCACTTAAACTTCTTATTTGGCAGAAAATACTTTATCTACCTCAAACTATTTGGTCATCCCCCGTAGACACACGAAAAAAAACCATGTTAAAGAACTTTTTTAAAGATTTAATCTCAGTAAATAGCAGAATACCAGCTCTGAAATTGCCAGTCGGGTGTATCAATGCGCGTTGAAGCGGCCTCAAAATCAGAGGAGTTCAATTAAAAATTAATCACGTTTGATTTTCCCGGAGAACCAATCAGAATCTAGTATTCATCACATTTATGGCAGAGTCATTAATGGAGGTTATCACCAAATTCCAAAGTAATATATTTTTATTCCTTATATTCAATGATAAATTACTTGGCAGTCTTATTTAAGGGATTTTAAATAAAGAAAACATTTACCAAAATATTAATATGATATGCAGGATTGTTTCCTTGGCTTCGAATGCCGTCTTCGACACGGGCCATGTTCCAGCAACTCTTGTCCTGTCAACGCACAATGTGTTCGTAAGTAGAAATGTGTTTGTGTGTTTCTAAACATTTGTCAATCAAAGAATACCTCAATGTTCCTCTTTACTTTTATGGTCGTGTAGCCTTGTAGGCAGTTGTTTGGAGTAAGTGGGTATCAGAATCTCTGACAATTAAAACAACCAAAAATTGACGAACAACTTCTTTATTGAACAGTAAGAACGTTTCGGTATAGATTCTTATACCGTTTTGTTCAACCATAGAATTACTCTTGTCTTCCTTATACCATCAACTTCTAGAATGCCACTCGAACAGCTCAACGAAAAATTTATGTCGAACCCGTTGGAAAATATATCTTTTAAATTTCATATTGTAGCTTTGGGTTTAATGTAATGTTCAAAATGTGTTGAAAATCTTTACAAAGTAGCAGCATTATAGCATATAGTAAGATATACAATGTAGGGGTTCCATTGATATACTAAGTATTGGTTGCAACGTCGGATACAACATCCGTATAACATATCATATATCATATCATATCATATCATATCATATTACTGTAGCTGCCTCCCTTCCACCTACGAAGCCAAGATGTAGAATTGGTCGTCCTATCCTTGACGAAAGCAACGTGGAATGGGACTGTGGCAACAACATTAACAGTCGTCATTGTCCCGGGGACACCGTGTGTAACATTAAATATGGTGTTTGCTGTTTCAACGACCAGACAGGTTGGTTTTATATTCCCTGCGATTTTGAGGATTGATAAATATGCTCCTCACAAAAAATAAGCTTGGTATCATGTTAGAGGATGTTCGAAATCATTGATCTGATCATTGATCTGATTTTAAAGCTTTCTAAACCGTTCTCTGCCTTCATTTTTTCTTATGTATGACTTCCTAAAATGAGAGACATTTTTTTGAACGATATCCTTGTTGCTTATTTTTGTGAGGAGTACACTGTAGTTACTCTGTACATCTACGTCCTTCTCGAGTGTATCTTTACCAAATAGATCAGTTTAGTTAAATGCATTTAAGTATACGTATTTAATATGTGTAAACAAAAGTCTAAAGTCTAGTTTTTGTTGTTAAAAATATAATTTTCTTCCCCCAGTATAATGTTAAGTAAGTGTACAAGATTTTACTGATAAACGTATTTTCTACTTACAAGTCATTGATAAACAATGTATTTTTATGAGGGAAATTTAAATGTTAATGTAAACTTGTCCCAATTAACATCTTTCTTTTACATCTTTGTTATGATTCATAAATATATGGTTGACATGTTAATGGTTGATTTTTTCCTTCATTATTTTATTTACAAATATACAAGTATACACTTGTGAAAATGAAATTTGATTTGAAATTAATTGGTTTTGTTTCGTTTTAAGGTCCAGTCCCAAATTTGTGTAACGTAAGTCTTTCTTTTTTATATTTATTTGTAATAATCAATGTTACATGGTGTTATTTCAAACATAATATATTCTTCGAAAAAAGTCGACTTTAAAATTTGCTGTGATCGTTCAAGTTAGAGGATATACATCCAGTAGTTTATTTGTGGAATATAATTCAATTTGTAACTTCAATGTATTTGCGAGCACATAATTATATAGAAAACATTTAATTGAATGAAACATCTTTGTTGGTAACTTTCCTTTTAGACCCAATGAGTTTGGTATTTCATTACTATCATTGCTTATCAAATGATAATATTATTTCAAACTTCTCAAAGGGTTAATCTTATCCGTAAACGAAACAATATAAAACAACAACGGTACCTTTAATAAGAAACTTTATTCAAATAAGAGAACTGATGTTGTTACCTAAATGTAACCATACCTATAAATGAAAACAATTATAAAGCATATGATCATTCTGACTTATATCTATTAACAGTGAATGTAAAGCTAAATGAAGAACACGTTGTGTGAGAATATAAACTTTTTGAGACAGAGAGAAACCTGTACATTCTGTATAATACCATCTGTAATACTGGTAAATTCTTCACATCTACCCGAGTGTCTGTTCAAATGATAACATCTCTTAAATATTGCATAAATGTACCTATGCATTTGAATGAATTAAATTTCGTGTGTACCTTTTCACAAATATGACAGCGTGAACTGATACTTACTTAACTCAAACTGCAGGGGTTTAAATGTCCACAAGGAGAGGAGTGCAGAGTGGAGACCATCTTCTGTGTAACACTTCCCTGCCCTGGACCAGGACCCGTCTGTCGTCCTACAAGTGAAATATTCTATATATTTTTAAAGGAACTGTAGCTCACATTCTTTATAAAATAAAGTTGTATCTGGTTAAAGAAGATAAGTGTTGCCAATAACAAAGAAATATCTGTTTAGGCAATAAAATGATCTAGATATGGAAACATGAACTAAATAGAGGATATCTGTCTTTTCTTGATTAATACCATGTTTATCTCATCGAGTGAGGTAGAAAGTTTATATTTTCACGAGTGGCGCAGCCACGAGTGAAAATATTTAACTTTTCTATCTCACGAGATGAGATAAACATGGTATTTGTCAAGAATTGACAGATATTCTATTTATTATATGATGAAATCCTTCTAATTACGTCAAAAAAGGCCAATTTCATGTTGAGCGGCCGCTTGGAAGAGCCCGTCACCGCGGTAACAGTGTGACGTCATAGTAGAATTCATGACGTCAGACCATTGTAACATGACGTCAAACTCTTGAACTTGACGTCATTAGAGTGGTGATAAAGTTTATCACCACTCAGTAGAGTGACGATAAAGGTTATCGCCACTGTCGCCAGATAGAGGGTTTATTTCACTGATAGAACAGAGTATCTCACCTTCAATCATTTAATAAAAAAGAATACTCTTCATTTTAAGGTGGTATGTTTTTGACCATAGCAGAGATTGTCTCAATTCTGTAACAAGAACTATGTGAATTCATTTCTTCTTGGCATTCAGATAAATTTGGATCCTGTCCAGCAAACCTTCCAATACAGAGAAAACCCTGTTCATCAAAATGCACCAACGACGCTGACTGTGCAGGAACCCTGAAGTGTTGTGGCGGATGTACAAGAGAATGCACCGTCGCTGCTCCACCCCTTCCAAAGGAGAAACCAGGATCTTGCCCAAAACCTAAACCTGGCGTTGTTGGTCCATGTATTGTAAGATGCGGATCTGACTTTCAATGTCCAGGAACCCTGAAGTGTTGCGGGAGCTGTCCAAGAGATTGTGCAAGCCCTGTACATCTCCCACCAAAAGTGAAACCCGGTTCATGTCCAAAATCTATTCCTGGCTCAATTGGACCGTGCTTTGCTAGTTGCACCTTTGACTCCGATTGTGCGGGAGATCTGAAATGTTGTGGAAATTGTCCAAGGCAATGTACGGCAGTTACTATCCCACCAATACAACCTGAATACCCTTGTAATCTTGTGGTAAGTCAAGTTATTGGTCTCAGGAAGGTTAAGTGATGTAGAATATTTTCATTCATTGGTTCATCTTTTTCTCTTATAATCGACATTTGACCTCATTCGAGTTGATATAAAGCTATAATTACATGTAGGAGATAAACCAGCGCATCGTGAGGTTTCAATTTAAAATTTACTCACTATCAATCCAGTATAACATGTCTCTGATTTTCAAACACACTAGGTTTATCTCCATTCTACCATGGCGATTTTAATCGTGAACTCTTTGTCTAAGCAAATTGGAGTTTGTAAAATGTCCGAACTTCCGGCAACACAAATTAACTCGTCTGTGACTGGGGTTTTGCTCCTTTGTATTGGAAATATATTTAGCCGTGAGCAAAGGTAAATCTATCAATGTCCATCAAATATGTTTCTCACTTTCCTCAACACAGCTATTAATATTGTAACGTTTAAAACGTGTGATTCAATTACTTGTTGACAATATAGACTAAGACATCGCTATCAATCAAATAGATTATTCTAACAGAAAACCACTATGACGTTGTAAAGGATTATGACGTCATAAGCGCTCGCGTAAACGACGTCACTGCATTGTTGCCGTAATCGAAGGAAGCCCACTGCGTGAGGTGCTGATTGACCACTTAATTATAAACTTCTTATTTTGCAGAAAATACTTTATCTATCTCAAACTATTAATTTGGTCATCCCCCGTAGACACACGAAAATAAAACATGTTAAATAACTTTTTTCAAGATTTAATCTCAGTAAATAGCAGAATACCAGCTCTGAAATTGCCAGTCGGATGTATCAATGCGCGGTGAAGCAGCCTCAAAATCAGAGGACGCTCAATTAAAAATTGATCACGTTTGATTTTCCCGGAGAACCAATCAGAATCTAGTATTCATCACATTCATGGTAGAGTGATTATTAATGGAGGTTATCACCAAATTCCAAAGTGATATTATTGTATTCCTTATATTCGATGATATATTACTTGGCAGTCTTATTTAAGGGATTTTAAATAATTGAACCATTTACCAAAATATTAATATGATATGCAGGATTGTTTCCTTGGCTTCGAATGCCGTCTTCGACACGGGCCATGTTCCAGCAAATCTTGTCCTGTCAACGCACAATGTGTTCGTAAGTAGAAATGTGTTTGTGTGTTTCTTAACATTTGTCAATCAAAGAAAACCTCAATGTTCCTCTTTACTTTTATGGTCGTGTAGCCTTGTAGACAGCTGTTGGGAGTAAGTGGTTATCAGAATCTCTGACAATTAAAACAACCAAATCTTGACGAACAACTTCTTTATTGAACAGTAAGAACGTTTCGGTATAGATTCTTATACCGTTTTGTTCAGCCATAGAATTACTCTTGTCTTCCTTATACCATCAACTTCTAGAATGCCACTCAAACAGCTCAACGAAAACTTGATGTCGAATCCATTGGAAAATATATCTTTTAAATTCCATATTGTAGCTTTGGGTTTAATGTAATGTTCAAAATGTGTTGAAAATCTTTACAAAGTAGTAGCATTTTAGCATGTAGTAAGATATAGGGCTTTCATTGATATACTAAGTATTGGTTGCAACGTCGGATACGACATCCGTATAGCATATCATATATCATATCATATCATATCATATCATATCATATCATATCATATCATATTACTGTAGTTGCCTCCCTTCCACCTGCCAAGCCAAGATGTAGAATTGGTCGTCCTATCCTTGACGAAAACAACGTGGAATGGGACTGTGGCAACAACATTAACAGTCGTCCTTGTCCCGGGGACACCGTGTGTAACATTAAATATGGTGTTTGCTGTTTCAACGACCAGACAGGTTGGTTTTATATTCCCTGCGATTTTGAGGATTGTTAATATGCTCCTCACAAAAAATAAGCAACATATAAAAATGTGGAACTCGTGTATGTTGTCTAATTGTCATGTTAGAGGATGTTCGCAATCAGCAGTATGATCATTGATCTGAATTTAAAGCTTATGCATTCTAAACCGTTCTCTGCCTTAATGTTTTCTGATGTATGACTTCCTAAAATGAGAGACATTTTGTTGAACGATATCCTTGTTGCTTTGTTTGTGAGGAGTACACTGTAGTAACTCTGTACACGTACGTCCTTCTCCAGTGTATCTTTACCAAATAGATCAGTTTAGTTAAATGCATTTAAGTATACGTATTTGCTATGTGTAAACAAAAGTATAAAGTCTAGTTTTTGTTGTTAAAAATATAATTTTCTTCCCCCAGGATAATGTTAAGTAAGTGTACAAGATCTTACTGATAAACGTATTTTCTACTTACAAGCCATTGATATGCAATGTATTTTTATGAGGGAAATTTAAATGTAAATGTAAACTTGTTGACATCTTTCTTTTAAATCTTTGTTATGATTCATAAATATATGGTTGACATGTTAATGGTTGATTTTTTTCTTCATTATTTTATATACAAATATACAAGTATACACTTGTGAAAATGAAATTTAATTTGAAATTAAATGGTTTTGTTTCGTTTTAAGGTCCAGTCCCAAATTTGTGTGACGTAAGTCTTTCTTTTTTATACTTATTTTTAATCATTAATGTTACATGGTGTTATTTCAAAAATAATATATTCTTCGAAAAAAGTCGACTTTAAAATTTGCTGTGATCGTTCAAGTTAGAGGATATACATCCAGTAGTTTATTTGTTGAATATAATTCAATTTGTTACTTCAATGTATTTGCGAGCACATATATAGAAAACATTTAATTGAATGAAACATCTTTGTTGGTAACTTTCCTTTTAGACCCTATGAGTTTGGTATTTCATTACAATCATTGCTTATCAAATGATAACAATATTTCAAACTACTCAAAGGGTTAATCTTATCCGTAAACGAAACAATATAAAACAACAATGGTACCTTTAATAAGAAACTTTATTCAAATAAGAGAACTGATGTAGTTACCTAAATGTAACAATACCTATAAATGAAAAATAAATTATAAAGCATATGATCATTCTGACTTATATCTATTAACAGTGAATGTAAAGCTAAATGAAAAACACGTTGTGTGAGAATATAAACTTTTTGAGACAGAGAGAAACCTGTACATTCTGTATTATACCAACTGTAATACTGGTAAATTCTTCACATCTACCCGAATGTCTGTTTAAATGATAACATCTCTTAAATATTGCATAAAGGTACCTATGCATTTGAATGAAATAATTTCGTGTGTACCTTTTCACAAATATGACAGCGTAAACTGATACTTACTTAACTCAAACTGCAGGGGTTTAAATGTCCACAAGGAGAGGAGTGCAGAGTGGAGACCATCTTCTGTGTAACACTTCCCTGCCCTGGACCAGGACCCGTCTGTCGTCCTACAAGTGAAATATTCTATATATTTTTAAAGGAACTGTAGCTCACATTCTTTATAAAATAAAGTTGTATCTGGTTAAAGAAGATAAGTGTTGCCAATTACAAAGAAATATCTGTTTAGGCAATAAAATGATCTAGATATGGAAACATGAACTAAAAAAGAATACTCTTCATTTTAAGGTGGTATGTTTTTGACCATAGCAGAGATTGCCTTAATTCTGTAACAAGAACTATATATGTTAATTCATTTCTTCTTGGCATTCAGATAAATTTGGATCCTGTCCAGCAAACCTTCCAATTCAGAGAAAACCCTGTTCATCAAAATGCACCAACGACGCTGACTGTGCAGGAACCCTGAAGTGTTGTGGCGGATGTACAAGAGAATGCACCGTCGCTGCTCCACCCATTCCAAAGGAGAAACCAGGATCTTGCCCAAAACCTAATGGAGTAATTGGTATCTGCATTGCTAGATGTACATTTGACTCCGATTGCATAGATGATCAGAAATGTTGCGGGAGCTGTCCAAGAGAATGTGCAAGCCCTGTACATCTCCCACCAAAAGAGAAACCTGGTTCATGTCCAAAATCTATTCCTGGCTCAATTGGACCGTGCTTTGCTAGTTGCACTTTTGATTCTGATTGTGCGGGAGATCTGAAATGTTGTGGAAATTGTCCAAGGCAATGTACAGCAGTTACTATCCCACGTGTGAAACCAGGATTCTGCCCGATATCCCATGACAGTGGAAGCAGCATCTGTTTAATGCAGTGTTCTGATGACTACTCCTGCCCACGTGACTCCAAGTGCTGCATATCTGGCTGCAGCCGAATCTGCAAGCGACTTTTGCTTGATGCTCCTTATGTTGACTCTGATCCTTGCAAAAGACAGGTACATAATTTATTATAATTTGAAAGTTTAACGGGGTAATATTTTAAACACGATGCTTTTAGGTAAAATATCATCCGATAAAATTATATTGTTTAAACGTCACATTGTTGTAGAGCTGTATCGTTATATCGTTGCATTTTTGTTACGTTGCATTGTTATAACGTCGCATCGTTATAACGTCGCATCGTTATAACGAAAGTGGGTAACTAACTTCTGTTAAGTGACTTTCTCAATTTCACATACAATGGGCATAAGATCCTATTTCATCTTTAATTATATGTATCTGCAAATATGTATTTACTTTTTACATTCTTTTTTTAACATATCATATAATCATTACTGTTACTTAATTTTGCTAAATACGCTCATGTTATATTACATTCTGTAGTTTCGTAAAGTTTAATTAACGATTAAAGCAATTTTGTATTATGGATTTTAAACTATGTTCATGAATCACAACGAAATATTAAAAGAATTTGAATGAAATGTACATATATGAATTGAGTAATTCATGTCAATTAATGATTAATTTTTATCAACGCCTCAGAAATGCGGAATAAATCAAGTATGCAAGCTTCAAAAGGTGGTTTGCAAACGAGCACCTTGCTACCCTACAGCCATCTGCCTAGGTAAGAACTTCAACATAGCTGCATTCAATATGTTAATATACTTATTCTTTCTAAAAAGAGCATCGTATCTTAATTTTTTGGAAGTTTAGAAAATAAGTGAAGTAATGGTTATCGGTTTATTTATCCTTCGGGCATAATTATTATTTTAGCATTTTTGCAATAAATACAGTGGGTTATCAAACGTATTGGCTGCAGCTGTAATTTTGTAAAAGAAATGATTAAAAGCAGGCTCATTGATGATGTTATTTCATAACTCATTGAATAATGTTTCATATTACATTGTCTTTGCTGCTACAACACCTCTGTATTTTTTAAAATAATGCCAGAAACGGCTCACATAATTAGAGATCTATTTACTCACAAGTGCTAATTTGAAGTTGAGTCAATTATTGAAATGTTCCTTCAGTTAAGAGCCTAGAAGACAGCAGCAGCGTATGTGGAGCTGGGTACCCAGTACTGGACATGAACAGCAAACCTCTCTCCTGCTTCAGGGCCTGTCCTGAGGGCACGTCCTGTGTTAAACGGTCATGCTGTTGGAATAAAAGTATGGTAAGTTGGTAGTAATGCTCTATTACGAATAAACTATGCCCCCTCGAACCAAAGTTGCAAATAACAAACCATTTCTAAATTGTCAGAATTCAAACTAAATGATAACCCGCAAAATATTTTTTTTAGACTGCTTCAAGAGGCAGATCTGTAATTATGTGTTGAAATAGTTCACCCACTGGTTTTCTGACGACCTTTCACAATAGTCTTAAATTGTCTTGTAGACTTGTCTTGTATTTTCATTTACTAGCAGTAAAATCCATATGCAACATACGTCAACCCATAAAATTATCAAAATATTTCCAAAACATACGTCACCAACAAACAGAAATCCAAAGACGGTCAAGAAATTAAAGGGAACGTAGCACGTTTTATTAGTAGGTTCATAAGAGTGATTTCACGAAACCATAACATATTTTTGTTTGAAAAACAAAATTATAGGGGGCTTTTCGTCCCATAAAAAAAACCTTTAAGATACACTAATGATAACTTCATTTTCTTTTCCCAAATATCTTATATAATTTACCTGCAAATAAGCAACAATGATGCTACTGCTATGAATCTCTATTTTTTTAATTTCGAAATATCTTATTTTTACAGAAGTGAAAACTCCTGCAACCGGAAGTTGCCCAGTGGTATACGGAAGACTACAACACTTCCGGTGTAGAAGTTATCGAAGATGTCAGACAGACAGAACATGTCCGTCGGGCCGGAAGTGCTGTCGTGTCGGTAGATGTGGCAAGTGTTGTGTACCAGTGAATTAAAAATTGTGTACTAAATCTATAAAAAATAAAAGTGGTTAGTACAATATAATTTGTTGGCGTAAATTAATAATTAATAATGAAATTAACAATTCTTTATGATTTCAATATTTTCAGATAACATTTTGTCAACGATATGTACAAGTATGAAGATATGTTTCAATTACACAATTCTGTTTGTAATTATAAAGCACAAATTGATGGTCCTGTAGGGAAATACTGCATGTTTTAGTGTTTTGGCATTAGCTGTTTAAGTGGCATTCTAGAAGTTGATGGTATAAGGAATACAAGAGTAATTCTATTGATGACCAACTTATTTATTGGACAGTAGCTTGAGAACGGCATAAGAATCTATTCTGAAACGTCGCTACTGTCCAATAGAGAAGTTCATCCATAGAATTACTCTTGTCTTCCGTATAAGCATCACTTACTAGAGATCCTAAAATGAAACCGTGGAGTTTATAGATTACAGGTATATTTCTTTGCATATGTATTTATGACATGTTAAATGTCTCTAGGAAACTCAATACTATATATCAGTAAAAATATTATTGTTAGCCAAAGGTGACTTATGAATATTTGAGAACTAAACACTGATAGGAAAATAGACATAGATAATACAGATATTCAGAATGACAAGTACAATATTTATTGCAATGATTCAAAAAACATTTATTTTTGGACATAATTAGTGATTTTGATTGACAGGACCAGACAAGGGCAGGCCGATTCTTAAATATAACGACAAAGTGTTACTTGTTGACCAATGAATTTAGTGAAAGTGATTTAATGACAGATACTTGAATCAATACAGCATTATAATTCCCTAATTCCCTGTTCTCTCATGTTCAAACATATAATGTTTAAAATGTTCTGACAAATATATCGCACGATATGATAAATTGTTACGGGAGATTGATTATTACGATATTCCAAATGTAAGCAAATAAGGTCAATTATAACAAACATTTTATCATAGATATATTATTAACAGAAGAATTATATCGTTCAGACAATTGTATCGATATCGATGAAAACGATGCTTTGATAAAGAACAAAACTACAGAGTTTGGTTTGCATTGAAAGCAAAACATATTTACATCACTCATAGTGTGAACGAAAATCAATCTTCTGACATATTGTCCTGTCTAATTGGAAGCAACGAAAACAGGGTTTCTTCTACCATCGATTATCTGCCCTTTGAAGCAAGAACATATTTAGTATTGTTGCCAGATGTTGTCGCGTCAATTATTTAGTAGTACGAATGTTATGCAGTAATTTCGTGTTTTGTAATGTCTTATGCAATAAGTCAATGTTTTTCGTGGGTCACATTGCACTTTTAATGCTTCTTAACAATACGTCAAATGAGAATAATTACGCAGTAACTTCAAACAAGCTTCTATGAAGAACCAGAACCTACTTCTGTGCTATGACATAGCAGGCCCGTAGCAAGCGACCATGGATTTTATGTCTCAAACATAGAAGAAAATGTTTTTTTTAGCATATAAGGCTAATATAATCTATGAGATGCAGGCTAAAAGAACCGTGAATAGCATTAAATATACAGTCACGTTTTTCTTTCACCATTCCCTTATGTGAGACAATATCATATTAAAAATGTACACAATATATGCTAAAATTATATTAACAGAATTTACATCCCACTTAGACCTCGTCGTCCATGGCAACCTTTCATAAAAGTGTCCTGTTCATTATCGATATCGGGAACTCTTAGGCCAAAGAGTCCTGACATCTGATGCAAGGACACTTTTGTAAACCTTTTCCACACAATCAATTAACAACATGGACATAGAAGTGAACTAAAAGTACCAATAATCAAATAAAACAAGCTGGAAAACAATCATAATACTTACACATTTTGCGTGAATCAAAATATTAAAATCACCTAATAAAACTGTAGACTTTAGTTTGCACTAGAAAGAAAACGACATCAAGAAATAAACATCATATGATTTGTGGTGCACCAAAACTTTTGTTATGTTAGGAAAAAAAGTCTAGAAATATCCAAAATAATTTTATAAAGATACATAATCAATTTATTTCATAGATAAGATAATATTTTTTGGGCTAAACTTGTTATGGGAATGATTAAAGTACCTTTTTATTAGAAATCACTGTCAAAATTTAGCTGTCTATGAGGACTCTAATAACGCGTCTTCTACCTTCAAAATCGAAACAGAAATGGACAACCTGTGAAACTTTGTCTTGAGACATGCTCATATCATGGAGTGCACGAAGTGCCTTGCGCTTTGACACGCAAGAAGCACGTGCCTCGCGCTTTGACAAGCAAGAAGCACGTGCTCGTACACCATTCATAGTACTACAAACTTCATTCATAAAACAGTGAAGGGCCCTTGTAAGGTTATCGAAAATTCAAGTTTTATTTAAAACCATTAATTTTGTTGTTGATTGTACTCGGATTAAGTGAGATGTAAGTCAGTTACTAGCATAGTAAATTGTATGCATCGAATAACGACAGGGAAACTTTGTCCTCGAGCCAGTACTCGGCTCCGCCTCGTACTGGCCTCTCGGACAAAGTGTCCCTGCCATTATCCGATGCATACAATTTACTATGCTAGTAACTATTACATGCAATAAAATATATCACTAGAGAGCTAGTTAAAAAAGCAAAAGCTTACCATATAAAATATCACGGCAGGTTTTGGAGACGCTAAAATTAGATAGTTGTACTATAAATATAAGAAAACATATCTTTAGAAGATAGATCGCTCAAATTTGCAGAAAGCTTTGACATTTCTCAAAAGGTGGCGTAAATGGATTAAAAAAGAACATGAATTTCGTCTTCCACTTGGTTTGGACAGCTAAAACAATACCTTTCCTTACATATCACTTAGACCTCGTTGACCATGGCAATCATTTATAAAAAAAGTGTCGAGTTCATTATCGATATCTGGAACTCTTTGGCAAAATAGTCCTGATATTTGATGCAAAGACACTTTCTCTAACCTTTCTTAAAATACGTAAAAATCAATCATGAACGAATAAACAGTGAAAATAACTAAAAGTTCTAACGTCGCTAGAGAATACTTCTCATAAACTATGAGTAACTTTTACTTGTAAACGTGAAATGGATCATCACTTCTGTAGGGGAAATGAATCATAAACATTATCAGTTTTGTTTCGCTATGCAACAGACAACACGAATTAATTACATGGTATTCTTTCTAGCATGCGCAGGTGTGGGAGGAAAATTTCGACATTCAGTCGTACAATAGAGTACAAATACACCCCCCCCCCCCCCCCCCCCCCCCCCCCTCCCGCAAACTTAATGTTGAATTATGACGTCCAGATGAATGGATGAGGTTGAGGAAGGTATCACAATGGTCCACTTGTAACAAGCACCTACTTTGGAAGAAGGATAGGTGGGATAAGTGTGCAATTCAATATCAAATGATACCGAAACATTAGTGCATATTAATGCGTTGCCTATGAGGGTACTGTGTTTTGAAAACTTCGTTTACCTGTAACGGGGTGATATGACAAACACGAAAAAAGGGGATTTGGCCTTTTTTATGTATCAAAAGATAAAGACCAAACGATAAATTATTTTCGTTTTATTCGGGATTGCTTTGGATAGATGAAATCTTTAAGATTTAACGACATAAACAAAATCAAAATTTATAGAGTCATTAGATTTTCAGAGTACATGAATTCGAGAAGAAAAACACGCTTTTGATGCACGTGGAAGTCGATGCGTCAATTTGACATCTGTCAAGTGAAATCGACATATTCGTCAACATTGCTCAAAGTGCGTATGAACCTGGTGATTCTGAAATACAAAGTCCAAAACCTCGGTGTCTCGAAAAATATAGGTGAGTTTGTTAGTGATATGAAAATTGGTTGAGTTTTGCGCATTTGCTATGTTTAATCCTTGTGATAATACATACTTTTCAGATGCGTATGTCAGCTGCGAAAATGTATATGAATTGTTCAACTTCTACAGACTCTATACCTCTCTACTCTTGACCAACTCTCCATATTTCAACTGTTTGGCATGAGATCAGTTTTGACATGACAGTTTTGACTGACGTTATAAGCCAAACAGGCTCACTGGACAAGCTTACGTTGAAGACGTTCAAATGTTATGATCAAACCTTACATAATATTAACGTGTTTGTGCATGATATGTTTAAAGAAAACGCCTTTTGCAAACCCTATACCCAATAGACCGTTGGTATATTATCATGAATATTGTGAATAATGGAACTTAAGATGCCACGCACATTGCTTGACATGTGAATTATGTAATATAGATGTTCAGTACATACGTACGCTAATGGCTGAAATATTGCCCAAGCGGCGCAAAACAGTAACTCACTCAGTACATACGTACCCTGCCACATCACCTCATTTGAATGCGTACTCCTTGAGTAGTTGCAAATCGCTTATTCATACTAAGTCTATATATCTGTCAAAACCTATCACAACAACTTTACTTCCTTTAGACATACCGTAGTACGAATAAGTGAATTGCATCGTTCCACGTCAGCTCGTGATTAAATCTAGCCTTGCGGGCCAACATAGTTGTGATGGCCTTACATCAGTATGTGTATCATGGGCAACATACAACTGTACTCACTCAACCACATAACTGTCAACTATCATTCAAAGTATATCGTACGTTAACACAGTGAGTATCTGACGTTAACACAGTGAGTATCGTACTAATTGTTGTCAAATTTTAAAAAAGGCACTGAAAATGGAAAAGGATGCGTTCATATTTTGTGAACTTTACATTTGACTTGACATATGGAAATGAAAAAAAGTAAATAACGTATCCTTAGGTAAATAATCACTCAATCATTTTTATCCATGTATGTAGCTATAATTCATATCTTTTTCTTTTCATCGCAATGTTATCACTTTTGCGAATTTTCGCCTTTCTGATATTCATGAAAAATATTGTAATATCCAATGAAAAAAGGTCATCCAGATGATATCTACATCTACATCTACATCCAAGATATAATGATATAATCCGTCTGAGAACTTAATAACAGCAGCAGTAGGAATATTTTCTGAATAAAGAAAGACGAACTCGCAAAAACAAAAGTAAATAACCAATTTACAATCTACAAAGTTACTAATGGCAACAAAATGCTTTCAAATCAAAAGCGGCAGTTCTAAAACGAATTAGAACACGTTCTGATTACCTACGCCGATCCATTTTCCGGATTTAACGGTGTTCACACTAAAATGGCCGCCAGATGTATTCGCTTGGTACTTATACTTCTCAAATGGGTTAGTAATCATATCTCAAATCTCTATTGATGATGCTAACATCTATTGGTGGACATTTTCAACTACAAATTATGGAAAAGGCACTCACAGAGGTGAAGATAAAGCAATAATGAAGTTTCAACTTTACACATTCATATTCGATATACATATGAGGGGTGTTTTACTCCTTTGGCAGAAGCTGGACAATTCCTCCAGTGTCCCAAGTAACATTATTTACCATATCGGAACAAAGAACAACCAGTCTGACAGTCGTTTTCATTCATTCTGGGCCAAAATAAGCAGCAATTTATTCCGTCTGATTAAAATCAACCGTGCTCCGAGGAATAAAATGATAAGATATTGTCTCTCTCAACCACGAGGATATTCCAGCTGGTTCGAACCCCGATATAGACATTTTTTAACTTCTAGTAAGTGCCATGGTAAGTAAGTAAGTGCTAGGTAAGTCCTTGGCCATCTTGACATGCAGTTCCTATATAAACTGAGCAAAGAAAGTTTCAATTATTAATATTGAATTCCAATATTTTGGGGGAATTTCTGTATTTTAATGTTTGTTCATCATGTCACCAAATCTATCATTCTCAACTCTTCCTGAATTCTTTGTGTGATTTTCAAAGTTGTGAAATTATACCTTAATTATCTGTTTGCCGTTTTCTTTATTCATACTTCATCAACTTCTTCGGGAAAACAATACGTTGTCAGGATGTTTTGATACCAAAGGTGGGCAAACACCTTCCTGGTCCAGTTTCTGAAGCTTTCAAAACAAATTATTTTTCGATGGAAAGTTAAGCATTTTAGTAACGATCTTCAAACTGAACTATATTTATAAAGGATGTTGTCGACGTCTTTTATTATGTCAACTCCGAGATTCGGTCACCAGTTAAAAAACCTGAAAATAAATATTTTACACTCTCTTTTTCTCGTCCAGCTAGAATATTCTAAAGCAAGGGGCATATTATTTGAAAATACATGTATAAATATTCAGTGTTTCAAAATTGAAAAAAATGTTTTCGATACTTCAGGAAAAATTATGTAATAAGAAATTGGTATTTATCTCTTGTCGATAATAGTGACATGTTTAAATAGTATGCCGTTAAGCTAATTGGCTCCTGATTGACAGATGATAAGAAAAGTAACACCACGCCATGTGTCCAGCTCCCAATAATGCGCCGTTCAGTACTCAGATGCATTCAACACACATGGCTCAACTCAATAACAAACAAAGGCAATGCATTTGATAGTGGACTTTTTATAGCAGATGTTTCTCTTGGTCACATCTATAGAGCCCCTAATTGACATCTTTATATAGGCGTTAGTCTTGGCAGCGAGTACACATGAATCTACTTTCACGTATACTGCGTTGTTATCAGTTTTAAGCATGCCGTTGTGCACATAATTTTCTAGCGGTAACATTTTGCGAATAGTATTTTTTAAAGTATATGCATTACCTTTCATTACTTAAATTGCTATACAAAGTCGTGCAAATTATGCAATCAAGGGCAATGTGTTACCTTTAAGAATACTATTCGCAAAATATGTCTAAAGGCTTGGTTACGTCATTATAAAACTGTTTACTCATCTTATAGGGATTTTTAAAAAAAAGTATTAGTTTAATTCTTGATGACCATGTTTCATCTTTCAACTGGTGGGTACATGTATATTCAAATGAGCACATGTTTTACAATTGTAGCAATTCCACACACCCTCAGCCACACCCAACAGTGCAACCTCCTCTTCATCCAACACACAACCCTGTACATTCTTCACATATCACACTCTAGACAAATTATCCACACATCCAAATCTACCCGAATTCAGGCAGCACGCTCTTCATAACTCTTCATGAACTTTCTGCACATCACGTTTGTTCCGAATTACCAACATGAGAGTTATCACACTAATCACGCTCTACATAGATTCTCCACACACCAAACACGACTTTCCCGCACATCTCGCTCTACATACATCACACTCTACACGAATTCTACAAATATATTATGTTTTACACAAATTGTCTACATATCAAACTCGACTGGATTGTCAACAACACACTCTACACCGACTCTGTTCACACCACAATATACTCGAATTGTTTACAAACCTCGTTCTTCACGAAATTTCCACAAATCTCGTTCTACACAAATTCTCCACACATCCAACTGCACACAGGTTCTACACAATTACGCTCTACAAGACTTCTCTAAACACACCAAATTATACACAAATTCTCCATACATTCCACTCCACACGGATTATTCGCAATTACTATCTACACAAATTCTCCACACATCCAACTGCACACAGGTACTACACAATTACGCTCTACACGACTTCTCTAAACACACCAAATTCTCCACAAATTCTCCACACATTCCACTTCACACGGATTCTTCGCAATTACTATCTATACAAATTCTCAAAACATCCCACTGCACACAGGTTCTACACAATTACGCCCTACACGACTTCTCTAAACACACCAAATTATACACAAATTCTCCACACATTCCACTCCACGCGGATTCTTCGCAATAACTATCTATACAAATTCTCCACACATCCCACTCCACACGGATTCTACACAATTTCACTCTACACGACTTCTCTAAACACACCAAATTATACACAAATTCTCCACCCATTCCACTCCACACGGATTCTTCGCAATTACTATCTACACAAATTCTCCACACATCCCACTACACACGGGTTCTACACAATTACACTTTCCACACGACTTCTCTAAACACACCAAATTATACGCAAATTCTCCACACATTCCACTCCACATCGATTCTTTGCAATTACTATCTACACAAATTCTCCACACATCCAACTACACACGGATTCTCTTCAATTACACTCTACACGACTTCTCTATGAACACCAAATTATACACAAATTCTCCACACATTATTACCAAATATATCTTATACACCACACTCAGTACGCAATACCAACACCCTACTGTACCAAACTAGAACATCTCACTAGAATAACACTCACATAACAATGATAGTCCTCGAACTACCAGAAATATCCCATACAGGACTAAAATATCTCGTATAACGAGAATTTCATTCACGAATACATTCACCCTATACACTACATAGTACATACCACAGCATAAACAATATTTTCATTAATCAGGCTGTCTTTCCTCAACCCTTATCTGTCAATACCAATCTCTCAATGCACTTTCATATTCTATCTCTTTCTGTCACTATATTCTTACTATCGCCCGGTGTTATCTAAAACGATTATTAACATCACGGCATAACTCCTCATTCGCTCAATATATAACGTGTATACTATTAGATGCTATTATACGTATGTACAATAAGAACGTACAGTTCGGCAGAAGACGTCCTTTCATTGGCTGGCCGTACCGGTGTGTTTGACTGAGGGGCGAGCATTAAAACTCCTTGTATTGACATTTGACAATCACATGAATTCAGACCATCCTATATACACGACATACGAACTTCTTTCAGATATTGCAAGGGCCTGCAGCGTTGCAAAATGTTAGCTACCCGTTTGTGTGCCGTCTTGGTGAGTATAAAGCTTTTAAATGTTAACAATAATGTTGGGTTTTTTTCATTTATATAAATACTTTTGACAATAACATTTAAGACTTGTATCTTTTTTTAATGATATGTTATCAGTGTTAATGCAATACTACCTTCTTTTGTAGAATAATAGGTTAATGTAAAAATAATAATTTTGGAAACGATATAACTCTTACATATACTAATTTCTAAGCCACCACACTCCGTGAATATAAACGTCACAACCATTATACTGAACGATTGATTTGATTCTACATTTGTATGATTCTTTATAACATTTATATCCAATGTTCAACATGTGTTTACAATCGATGTAGCGTATGCATGATCAATTTCAATAAAAAACCCGTTTCACACTTCAAAAAACATTTTGTAGGTGACATTAACTAATAAATATTTTGAAATGAGATAGAAAAGTTTATTTAAACTTTGTTAACTTCATCAAATACATGCAGGTTGTTTACATAAAACAGCAAGAAATACCCACGTATTAATAATATTTTAAACTAAGTGACAATTGCAAAAAATGTGTTTATCTCATATTCTCCCTCACATAACTCACATTATCTCTATAAGATTTTCAATGGTGTTGACAAAGTGTTCATAATCACTTTGAATTTTTTTTGATAATTTAACTGTTTATGGATTAATGTCGAGAATGATCCCCTATTACAAATGCACTCCCACTTGCCTGGATAATATTCATAAATATTTTATCAGACCACATCCTGTTGAGTTAGAGATGTATTTTTAATAACGTGTTTTATATCAATAATTAAATTAGTTCTTAAGATTGTGTGCCTGCATGAATAAAATTAATACACTTTCCAAGAATCTCGTAATCCTTCATATGAAACGGGGATACAGTCGTAAAACGAGAGAAGAAGATATCGTTGCTGTCTTTTTATGATATAAAAAACACTAATGCTCAATTGTACCACGGTGACCTTATGCCCACACCCCTTGTAACTAAGACCAAAATAGCCTAAGGAAGGTTTGCTCTCTGTATGTCCTGTTTCCGTAAAACATATTAAAAAGTAGATATCCTGCCATTGGTTTAGAGCACAAAGTTATTTGATGTAAGATTTTTTATTACAAGGCAGTTAGAATATTTCCGAGATGAAACGATGATTTACATTTAATCGATCTCGTACCATCCTGAAAGTAGAAATTTTCAAATCTACTTAAGAAACTCCAAATCAATCTTCTCTTGATAGAACTTTATATTCTACGTTAAGACATCAACTGTTTAAGAAAGTGTTGACATTTTGGATGTTTTCTTCAGGCAGTTTGATAAAATAGAATTACTTTAAAAAGTAGATACAGGATGTACGAATATACATCACCACATTGAACATTTACCGAAATTGATACAACTTCATCAACAATTTCATGTACTAAAACGTTTGTCAGTTTTGTGATATATATAAATGTATACATACATATGTATGTATGTATGGGTGAAGTAGCGATCTCAACACGAGCTGTGATTTCACCCTCCAGCGGTCTCCCAGCTGACGCCGAATGTCTGATCGCTAATTACCATACACACCGCGGACCATTTTGTCCTCAAAGGCTACAACTTAATACATCAATGTGTTTCAATAAATCATATAGATACTATTGGATGTATTTGCCATAGGATTGAAAATACGTAGAGACACATTTTCAATATGAGCAAATGTGCACATATAATGTTTGCCTAGCTACGATTGTTGAAGCGCGATTTCACGTATTATGTTCGCCCGTGACGTCAGAAAATCAACGTCACTAGCAGACCGTCTCAAGAGAAACGACCCGTTTTCTGAATATTTCTAAGACAATGAAATGGAATCAAAATCGGTAAAAAAAATGACTCACCTCAGAAGTTTGTCATAAGACTTTTATGGAAAAACTTTGTGCATAATCCTCGCTTAGGCTCGGGGAAATGAAAAAAACACCACGCTTCGTAACCGTCAAACAACAGACTTTCTCAGGAAACAATTTCTTTATGAGAGGTGTTTTATAAATGGTAGGTTTTTATGGAAATTCAATGTCCTATATATGTGCTTTATTTATATATCAGCCAAACACAGTTCATATTTACGCTGATCTAGAACTCTATAGCAAAACCTACTAACATAGTAAAGGTTGAAATCTTATATTCATAGGTTTATTCAATATAACTTTTGTTTATGAAATATGTACAATCTTCAGAGAGTCAACCATATCATTATAAAGCTGCAGTTGAAACGAAAGTGTAACGTACTCAGTGGAGGCTGCCAGCGACCATTGTTATGTGAACACCTTTTATTATCTAGGTAGGCACATAGATTCAGGTAGGTAAACCGAACAGTTAATCAGTCAATTCTGAACTATATCGTTTCACATAATCAACAATATAAGATCAATTTTATCACAAAGCTTTTTCTACACAGCCTATTACAGTCATTCAAGTATGTTAAGCACTAACAAGCTGTCACATACTATCAAACGATTAACAGTTCAATCAATCTTGCTGACAATTAAATTGTTCAGGAAATCATTGTGACGTCTGTTATGTGCAATCAAATTCACTCTCAAATATACACAAAATGTAAGAAGAAAGTGATAAAACAAATGAATATTTATGAAAGATAGCTTACATAAAATACGGCGTGTCCAGCTCTACCAATAGCACTCATCATGATAAAGTGGAAATTAGAAATATAAAATAAGTTGATTATATGATCCGTCAAATAAATCCATCGTTCTTTAAAGCAGTACTATTTTATCGATAACAAGTACTTATTATAAAAAAGAAATTGTTATCCAGAAAGTATTGGTTAATGAGATAAGCCACTTCTAAATGCCTAAAGAGGTTTCATTACATTTTTGGATAACAATATTTATTGTGAATATACTTCAACTAGAATAGCTTTCTTACCTATGTAAACCACGTCTCATGGTCGTAAGACTTTAAGTGGTTCGCACAATTGAGCCATTTATCTAAACCAAGCAGTATGTGATGCGAAACACTACTACAACTGAGTTCCAAAACTTTGTGTTATACGCACGTTCCAGTACTAAGTTTCAGACATAACATTGTAGTACAGTAGTTTATATTGCTGTCATGGTAGTTTTTCTTTAATGTAGAAATACATTATGTCATGTACTACAAAATACCTTTTACAAAAACAGTCATTTCCTGTTTTTTATCAGCTAAGTGAACATTTACACACGTACATCTGACTTTGGTCTGTCACGTCAAATCAAATCGCCTTATCAAATATTTCTTATGCAATATTACTTTTAAATTCACTTTCAACATGCTGTTTGAACGCCTTTTAAATAAAACAAAGTACATTATTATAATCTTGATTAAATTATTTGCAAATATTTGGTTAAAATTCTAAATTGTAAAATGGTATTTCTCATCAATATTTGATAATTATTTAATTTATTAATTTGAAAGCTTTATTTAGTAATTCTATCATTTTCTTAAGACTACATAGCAGTTTTCAAATGGTCTTAGTTTATAGACATATGTATATGAAAATTATTCTATTATAACACAAATTTACTTTACATCGTTACAGAGTTAAGCATTGTTAGTCAATCAATATACACGCCACGCCACTTAAAATGATACATACAGCAAATGTTTTATGAAGTTGGCCTATATGATTATTAATACAATTATACTTTACTTGACACTCCCTTCACAGTATATACTCCAAACAAACAAGAGACAAGTATTTATGAGTTATAACCATCTTTCACCATCGACACACTCCCTTCTCCAAGCTTAACATATCAGCAATCTTCCCCTATAATTATCTAGCATCAATCACCACCCGAACACACCCCCTTCCCCTTTTCCAAAACCACACCACCCCACCCCACCTCCCTCAATTCCACCCAACTTTAAAAGCATTCCTACGTTAAGTAAGAATTGTTAACATCCGTTAGTTGTAGGTTTTTGATAATGTAAAATATGTGTTTTGCGAGAAAATTAAAGACAAAGGTATTATTTGATGCAGCTTGTAAAGCTAACTCTTCTTCAGAAGGATGAAAAACGTAGAAATGTAGGAACTTCACAGCTATGTATGATATATATAAGATACTTTATTACAGGTGGTACTGCCCCTGGCTGTCTCCGGTCTAAGCATGCTTGCACCCGAGGACCCATGTAAACAGTGGTATAACAGCGTAAGTTGTATTTTTGGCTAATTTTGACTAAGAGCCAATCACATGCATGATCATATCTTAACTCTGATTGGTTGCTACCCGGATGTTTTTTCATGATATACTTAGTCTTCATCTTATCTCTTGTATATCCGGGTTATAGTTTTAACATGATGACGATTCAATAGTTTAACTCTGATTGGTTGCTACCCGGATGTTTATTCATGATATACTTAGTCTTCATCTTATATTTTGTATATCCGGGTTATAGTTTTAACATGATGACGATTCAATAGCTTTTTACATGATTAATTTGAACGTAATGATACCGAACGTATATGAGTCATTAATGATGTTTGTTTGTGACATTTATAAGGTTACTTAAAGATCTTTTAAAAATCTTAGATATGAGGATCGTTTCTTCTTACACGTAGACACCGAAAAGCCACACAGTGAATATGTCATATTTAATCGAGCAACAAATAGATGTTCCAGTGTGGACTACAAAGGGTCGGATATTTGAAGGGCAACACAAGTCAGCGAACCAAGGCGGTCTGTCATCAGGCTATAACCTCCTTTAAAGGGGCAGTAGCACGTTTTTAGGGGGAATATAAGGTGATGTCAGGAAAATGAAAATTAATGGTTCCGATTGAAAGACAATGTATTTAAACTAAATGGAGCAGTAATAATTCAAATATTTAACGTAAAGTTTTGCCACGCGATTCCTTTTTCTTACAGAAAATGAATTAAAGGTGTTCACAAAAAATGGCCGCCTATGGATTTTATGTGGATCTTAATACTTTGTCCTCCGACTATGGATGATTGACTTGTGTAATGAGATTTTTGACACTGTCAAAAAAATACATTTAACATTAACTTACAATTATCAGGGAAAATTATAAAATATAAAATTATCAAAAAACGTGCTACTGCCCCTTTAAAATAGGATTCGTGATTAGTCTAGTTATTATTGACTATCAAATTTGTTGCCCGATTCACACGAACCAATAAATTCAGAATTATGAGATATGCCCCTTTCTTGTTTGACTTTTCTCTTTTAAACATGTGCACGCGGTTAAAGTGGAGGTTAAATAGTATAACTAATATGTACAAATGTTGGTGTTCATACAAAATGAACGTCAGGAATACTATATAACGGTAAAACAGTTATAGCATAAAATGTTTGTGAACACATACCTTTACAAAGTGCTAAAACTATTTTTTTAAATCAGGTAAAAAAAATCAAGCCGAAAGGTATATAATTTTCGTTGTAAAGTAAAGCTCGTGTATATTAACCGTCATTCTCTCCCCAAAGAGGCAGATCAAGTCAAGTTGATTTAGCCTCTGTTCTATTACGCCGAAATCCGTGGGTTCCGGCAGTTTCCCCTGGCGGAAAAAAACTTTCATCACAATACTTTTGAATGTCTTTATCAAATGACAAGGCTTCTCGCATGGAAAGGGTGGTTCATATCACAATTCCTTTGCCTTGTTTCAGTAGCCAAAATGATGATTTAAAAACAACGTCGCTGATTGCACAACTAATTTTGATTGCCTCCAATCAGGCATCTCCCATTCTATCCCACAAAGTCGGCGTAATATAACAGAGGCTTAATCAACTTGACTTGATCTGCCTCTGTGGGGAGAGAATGATTAACCGTTAAAAATTGTCCCTTTTAACCCTTTGTGAGACAGTAAACAAAAGCACCTTGAATATATATTTTAAACGTTTTGCCAACAAAACGTCATTAATTCACTTTCTTACCAGTTCTCAACTAAGTGTTCGTCAAAGCCGGAAATATTTACCCAACCCCAAGCGTTAGATGTGCCAAGAGACCTACTTTTCTTATGTAAATGTCAGCGCTCAATAAGTACAATTTGCACAGTAAGAAAAGATCGCCCAGCGAACTTTGTATAGTGGTGACTAAGAACCCTATTGAACTTGTTCTGGCTCAAGGTCAAGACTAACTGACATTGAGCCCTGTAACGATAGGTACATATAGACTAAAACATTTTGTGATCTAAGTAGAAATAATTATCAATTCTTATGACAAAACCTCAATCCTCGTTTGTGTAAACATGTTTGACATTTGACCAAATTAAGTCAATATTTGTGATAACAATAAAAAGTATATAAGTAAAAAAAAATTAAAACTGACATACATGTAATATACTTACATGATAAAGACATAAGAAAACTATTCAGACGTAAATATCTTTATCCATATAATATATGATTTTAGGACTGTCACAACATATTTTTGCTGGGTTTATAACAAGAGAGCAACAATCATGAAATTGTCACTAACAAAATTAAGCACTCTCGTAACCCGTTTATAAGCAAACAGAGTAACTTGTGCACCAAAAGACTTTGAAACTGAAACCAACAAAGTTTAAATGTTTTATTCAACCTTTCGATCTCTCTTACCCATTTATATATCTTTTGTTGAATGCCGTTTTATCGCACAAAGCCTAATTGCATATGTTATTTTATTTACGCATTTTCCTTACCAAGATCCTTAAATAATAACTAGAAATTATTTCACTAGTTGATTTTCCCTTATCGTTGAAACCACAATGGGAGAGATTTAGCGGGGAAAAACAGTATAACAAAAGGTGAAATGTATAGAATGATGCCTTACAAACGTCAGAACTGGTATTTTGAAACTTAATTGATGACACTTCATAGATCAGTTGAGTCCTTTTTCAGGATGACTTCAGTAGTAGATTCAAATATTTCTCCTTGTATACGATCATATAGAATGTAACAGGTTTGAAAACTCACTGTATTCGTGAGGCGTTCAAATTCACTCCACATTTCAATCTGTTGAGATCAATTAGACAAGGAGTTTATGGATTATCAACCTCTTTATTGAAGAATGTAGCGACATGTCGGTATATATTCCTAAGGGAAAATGGGAGTACAGCAATTTATACATATGGACATGATGATGAGATAACAATAACAGTAAAACAGGATAAAATAACAATTGCATCTAAGTTAACATCAAAGGGACTAAGACAATGTTCATTATGATATTTTTCAGGGGAATACATGTGACGAAGGCAAAGTCTGTCGTCTTGTGAAGGTCCAATGTGTCAAGTCTCCCTGTGAGCCTCAACCTCAATGTGTCGGTCAGTACCAATTTCCTTAATCTCTCAAATCATTAAAGGGACAGTTCATTCGCATTAGAGTACTTTCCTGTTTATACTTATATATGTGTGTTACATGATAATTTCACACTCATTTTCAAATGTGGGTACCATATTAGGTGTTCTAGATATCACTTTTTGACAAATATAAGAATGCATCAACTTGTCCTCGAAAATACGCGATAAGAGACATAATAGGCATTCATTACTTTCAGACGTTGCGACCGCTCCTAAAGGTGGATGTGAATACGGAGACGCAGTCACCGACGCAAGCGGCAACAAAGTTCCGTGTTCGGGATGTCCCCACACTACTGCCTGTGCCGACAATAGTAAAGATTGCTGCTGGCAGGCTCCTGGTAAGCTCAGGAATATTCCCTTGTTTGATTTCCAGCCCGAATATGTTTGCTTTATGGTCAAACGTGTTGATCAGTCACACAATATTCCGTTTGCTTGATGATCAATCAAGTGATGTCGACGTCACTCTGTTGTTCTGCCGGGACACTATTTTTCGTAATTTCCTTCCAGAATGATACAATGTCGCTTCAAAAGACAGTTATCTAGATTACGTCCCTCTGCCCCGGGCAATTACCTTGAAAATTCCCTCTGCCCCGGGCAATTATGTTAATAATGCCTTCTGTCCCGGTCAATTATCGTAATTATTTTCCAAAAATTAGGTTGATAAAAAAAAAATTAAATAAAAGTGTCCACTAACTATCCTAATTGAAAATTAACACAAAACTTGTTTTCCCAATTGCAAATGTTTTTGGTATTATATCGCCTCGAACCAACATAGCTCCCACTCCGGAACGCTGAATCCAACGCTCTGCCTACTGAGCTATTGTGACAGCACTGAAGGACATTTTATGTTAGGTGCTTTTACAACAAAGGTCAGAGTTTGAGTGAATTGATATTTTGTATCATAACTACTTTTATTTTTGGGAAACTAATGCTTAGAATACCTACATGTATCTATCCTTCTTAAAAAATAGTTGAGGATCTCGGGATTTTGAGTTCATTCGACAGTGAAAATCACGCGAGTCAAGTACCACTGCAGATAAATGCTCACTGCACATACATCATATACCAAAGGTGACATAGTTGTGTTCGCGCGAACGGTTTCACAACCGAAAACACATTGGATCTACTCAGGTCTTTTTATTTAAGTGTCGACCACCTCATATTTTAGTACAAAATGGTTTTCCCACCGTGTCTGTCGGTTTTATGTGTAGGATGAAATATGACCCGCGGGCATTATTGAAAAGTATGCCCTCCTCCCTCGGGAAATGCCCGTGAGCCTCTGGGTCGTGGGCATTACCCGCGGACATCGGGCATACATTTAAAAAATGCCATTGGTCATGTTTTATCCTACACATAAAACCCAAATGCTCAAGGTTGTTTGATGATCAAACCCGGAAAATTCCGTCTGCTTGATTATCGTCTGCATAATGTTCAAACCCATAAAATTTAAATGGTTTGATGATAAAGTACGGATGTTTCCGTTTGCTTGATGATTAATCCCGGATATTCCGCTTTCGTGATGGCCTAGACCAACCCTGAAGTTTTAAAAGGGCAGTAGCACGTTTTTTTGATAATTTTATATTTCAAAATTTTCACTGTATGTTAATGCTAAATGTATTATTTTGACGGTGTCAAAAATCTTATTACACAAGCCAATCTTCCATAGTCAGAGGACAAAGTATGAAGATTCTCATAAAATCCATTGGCGGCCATTTTATGTGAACACCTTTAATTCATTTTGTGTAAGAAAAAGAAATCGCATGGCTAAACTTTACGTTATATTTTTGAATTATTACTGCTCCATTTAGTTTAAATACATTGTTTTTCAATTGGAACCATTAATTTTCATATTCCTGACATCATATTATATTCCCCCTAAAACGCGCTACTGTCCCTTTAAGAAACAAGTAGAAATTTGTGGATTAACGAGACATCTCGAGTGTTAAGATTCAAGTTCCTTAAAGTCATGTGTTAAATAGTGAACAGAAACCGATTTTACTTATGTTATACTGTGTGAAGATCCTTTTGTCTTGATTATCCTCACAAGATTGACAACAACTATTAAAAGTTTTTTGGTTTTTTTAAAAAAAAATTTTCAAATAAAAGTGATAAGTGCACAGGTACATAAATGAAAGTTTAAAATCTCTTATGCTTTACCATGTTGATAATCAATATTTTATTGTTTCAGATCCGCCCACATGGCCTCCTTGTCTTGTAAGTATAATGCTAAACGTTATGATTACCAATTATTTTTCTACCTTTACTTATATCTGTACATTAATAACATATCGTACATCTTTCAAAACTCCTTTATATGGTGTAATTTATCGAGACTTTTATAGAAAAGGTGATCCCGTTCAGGGGAAAATATTACAACAATTTCATCTCCTTCAGATTATACAATATATAATTGATGTCAAACTCACTTTTAAACGGAAAATCGCTCTTTTCCCTTCGTAAGTCCGGATGTCAAAAGCTCGATCATTTTGTTCATAACTGTTCAATATTAGTGGTCCAATACTAGTTCTCAATGCGTGTTACCCTGCGCTTCCACTGACAGCAGACGGTTCACCCCATGTGAAATATCTTAATGACGGCTTAGCATCTTTTAAAAGAAATGCAGCTATTGAAAATATGTTTCAATATTGTTTACACGTTGCTTAGTAACGCTTATTTTCAAATGTGAATAGAGAGGCAAAGAGGTTTTTCTACGAGATATGTGACATGTTAATATCCGTTGTTGTCTCGCCAATTTTATTAAAGACATACAACATTTTATATATATATGTTCACATTCCAAGCATTTATGAAAAATAAGTTTTGGTAAAGATTTTAACAAATTATAGTATACTAACCACTTAAAACGTTTATTCAAATGCCTGAAAATATATCACCATAAATATTCTAATGAATATTGAAGACAAAAATTACGAACAGAAATTGTTTTGCTTTCCTGGTGAATTTGTTTATTATGGTCATTATAATGTGCTTGCATAAATGCAACTAGCTAGTTTCGTTGACTTACGAAATATTTACTGTTTTGAAAAACTGATGCTGATTTTTATTCACGTGTAGGGATTGCAAAAAAAAGTAAAAATTTGGAGGTTTTTAAATTTCAATAAATATATTTAGAATATTGAAAGGATAATAAATATGTTTTTATTTTTTCTTAATACAGAATTGCAAGATAGGAGAACAATGCCTGCCAACACCCTGCGCTCCTGGCAGTTTACCGTCAGATTGTTACGCGTGTGTGGGTAAGTATTGTATATTATGTATACTAAATAAGCTTTCATGTAATACAATTTTATCAAATGAGTTTATGTGTTCGTGTAAAGATAAAATGTTATTTACGAGTATTAATGAGAAAGTTTATTTGAACCTTGCTTTAGTACTCTGTATTTTACTGGCCCACTATTAAAAAGTTAAATTCCTATATACAGCTGTACATTGTAAGTATTGGAGTACCGTATCTTGTAATGTCCAGCCTCTTTTGCAATATTTCAAGCATTAGTGGCATAAAAGTCAAAAGTTACCAAACTTTATGGTTCTATACCGGATTACTGTTTCATTATCTTGCACCAAAACCGTAAATTATTATAATCTGTAATGTATACAATGTACATGGGCCTGTGGCCTTTATACTGAATAAAGTTCTTCTACTGACTACGAAAGCCCGTTACCGCCAAATAGCAAATATCACAAAAAATATATAACTTAGTTTTAATCTCGTAATTACGACTTTTTAATCCCGTAATTACGACTTTTAATCTCGTAATAACGACTTTTTAAAACTCGTATTTACGAATTTTTCATCTCAGTAGTATTCGAATTAGAAACACAACAAGGCACGAGTGATGGGTTTGTTTTAATGAACTTTGAGGTAGTTTTTTGGTATGAGCAAAACTACCCATTGAACCTTTTTTGAAGAGATAAACAAATAAATCTGGCATACCAAGTTTATCATATGCAATGAGGCTTATTCTAGCCAATGATAAAGACTGGAACAATTTATACCTTCTACTGACAGTGACCTCTTTGAGAGATTAGCTCTTTCGACAAATTTCGTTCCCTCTCATGATATCCGTGACACTCAAGACACGTTTTTATTCAACGAATTATATCAAACTTTAAAGGGGCGGTATCACCTTTTTGAAAATTTTGTATTTTAAAATTTTCACTGATAATTGTATTGCAATGCTAAATGTATTATTTTGATAGTGTCAAAAATCTCATTACACAAACCAATCATCCATAGTCAGAGAACAAATTATAAAGATTCACATAAAGCCTATTGGCGGACATTTTGGTGTGAACACCTTTAATTCATTTTGTTTAAGTAAAAGGAATCGCATGACATTATACATATTTGATTTATTACTGCTTCATTTAGTATAAATACATTGTCTTTCAATTTGACACATCATCTTTATATACATTCCCCTTAAAAACGTGCAGCTGCTCCTTTAAATGAAAATTAATATGATTACAATTACGCTTGATAATTTTTTTACATATATTTTGGCTTCCATACGAGTCAAAACACCAATAATGATTTTTTTCGTTCAACACATCACACATATTCTGATTATTACTCAATAATATTGCCTTCATCATCCTTTATTATAACAATGGTTTATTAGAATGGAAAGGAAAGGAATCGTGTCCGAGGTAAAATTATGATATTTTAGAAGTGTTACGGTCGAGATAAACTGTCTTTAACACAATAATTTGATGACGACATATCTTGTTAGTTAAACGATGTTCTTAATAATATACGTTTTAAGTTAAGTCATGTCAAGGATTTATTGCAGATCATTGTATTGTGTTATCACATGAAATATGTGCACTATCTGCTCTCAGTTAGAGCTAAATGATATAAACTTTGATTATAAATGGTTTCATTCTTTGACCTCTTGTGAGGTACATACTTAAAAGCTAGAAGTTGAGCTGACAAGGGAAGATTTCTAGGGATGCATAATAATGACAATATTACGACGTTTCGGTGTATGTGATACTGTAATAATATCATTAAACAGTAGAAAATGGACATGATTTGACACTAAATGTAAACATCATGTCATGGATAAAAAAGGTTTAAAAGTTCAATATTTACTTCAATGTATTACCATCAGAGACGTTCATACAAAGCATGGCTTGAGTTTAATAGATATTAAACGATAACTGAGGACTCGGTTATTTCACAGATTGGTTACTGTCAGTTACAAGGCATACCCTGCGCCAGTCTTTATGGTTTAGACTAGTTGGCTAGGATAAGAATTGATGCATTTCTTGGCCGGTGTTTCAAACCATCCTTCTGTGTCCGTCCGTCACCTTTTTGTTCCGTTGATAATTTCAAAGTAAATGCTAAAAAGTAAGGAAACTTAAAAAACTCTGGTGTGTATGTGTGCCTTATTTATGATTCAGTCCCTAATAAGCTTAAATTGTGCATTTGTTTTGTGACGAAGAATAATATCCCCTGTCAACTACATACGCATATACCTTATGTGCTAGTTTTACCTTGATATGCATTCAAAGCACTCTTAATGAGCATTCAGTACAGTAGGTTATTTCCATCATAGATATGACGTAAACAGTGACTCAACCAGCAGGTCAGTTTTGTGTTAAGGATAGATACTTTTAGGTAAAAGATTCATGACAGGTAACAGGTCTCTGATGGAGTTACGGAATAAACTTAGATAAATATAATACAGTTTAATTGCGGGTTTAAAACAGTAAAAGCTTGCGCAGTACCTGTACCTGAAGCTTATATGACCAACAAGAGAAGCCGGGTACATGTATATGAGCCTGTTTAACTTGATTTTTCACCTTTAGAAAAGAAGTTTATTTTCATAAAGATGAATTTACACAAACCATAAAAGTGTGCCTATTGCACGGACTATATCACATAAACCACTATATCACAAAAACATACATATCACTCGTGCCTTTGTGCGTTTCTAATTCGAGTACTGGTGAATATAAAGGGCACGTAAAAAAATGAGATAAAAGTCGTATTTACGAGATTTAAAAGTCGTTATTACGAGATTAAAAACTCGTAATTACGAAATTAAAAACTCCTAATTACTAGATTTAAAAGTCGTAATTACGAGATTAAAAGTCGTAATTACGAGTTTAATGTTTTTTTACTAATTAATTTGGCGGAAAAGTGGAAAAGGCTTTCGTAACTGACAAATCTTTATAAAAAGAAATCCATATGAAGAAACTTATTTACATTGTGTTACATACTCGCCTAGGTACGAAAGCCTACAGGGCTCAGAATGGATTTTTGAAATTTTTGTTTTAAAAGTGTTTTTCTGGTAATTACCACTTTTTGGGAAAAATGGTTTTTTGATTTTTTTTCTTTCATAATTGGAAAATACCATTTTTTTCTCGTAATTACCACTTTTGAAACTGGTAATTACCATATTTTTGGTTATTGGTTATTACCACTTTTAACTCGTAAATCCCACTTATAAATAAACTAGTGTCCAAAAGAAACGCTACCGCGTGTTTGCATTGACATACAATACAAACAAACCCATATAGAAATTTCATTCTTGTTTATCTTTAAAGAGTGTCCTTTTTACACAATGTGTATAAAGTTTCATTTCAATCAAGTCAGAATAACCGTTAGGACAAGCCTGTAAAGTTGGTTGGGGTCCAATATTTGAAAAATCATTTAAGCACTGATCGCGAAAGCGTGGAGAAATGTCACAATACATGTTACAAAGTGATGTTAGTAACGGGTATGTACAGGCAAGAACACGTCTACGGACTTACGTCGTCAAACGTCTGATGACGTCTGCGGTGATCCATTATCATTCAGAGTCGCAACGGGGCACGACCTGATATGAACCCTATCGAACATTTATGGGATTATCTCGATCAGAATGTCAGAAGTCGCCTTGTGCGTTAAGCCAACCTCCAGTATGTTAAACAATACCCCCTCGACGAATGGCAACGGATCACCGCAGACGTCATCAGACGTTTGACGACGTCAGTCCATAGACGTGTTCTTGCCTGTATAGACTCTTATAGTGTACATACCCGTTACTAACATCACTTTGTAACATGTATTTATGACATGTTTCCACGCTTTCGCGACCAGTGCCTAAATGATTTTTTAAATATTGGACCCCACCCAACTTTACAGGCTTGTCCTAACGTTTATTCTGACTTGATTAAAATGACACTTTATACACATTGTGAAAAAAGGGCACTCTTAAAAGTTAAACCAGAATGAAAATTCTATATGGGTTTTTTTTTATTTTATGTCAATGCAAACACGCGGTAGCGTTTCTTTTGGACACTAGTTTATTTATAAATGGAATTTACGAGTTAAAATTAAAGTAGTAATAACCAATAACCCAAAATATGGTATTTACCAATTATAAAAGAAAAAAATTCAAAAAACCATTTTCCCAAAAAGTGGTAATTACCACTTTTAAAACAGAAATTTCAAAAATCCATTCTGAGCCCTGTAGGCTTTCGTACCTACATGTAGGACGCTAAAGGTGAAAGCTAAGATTTTTTTTTAAAATAGCTTATGAAATATCAAAATTCATTTTACTATAAATTTTCTCCTTGACTTTGAAACTGGAACACAGTGACATGTGCTGTAGCAAAATAATTTAGAAGACAGTAGGTATCGAAGAACTTATTTCTTTAAAACAATAATCAACATACCAGGAAAATAATCCTGAAATATCCTGCTCAGTAACATCAGGTTTCAATGTTCAGTTTGAGGTTATCATCAAGTTAGTTATTTCAATTCTTTGAATGACATTGTTGGTTCATCACAATTATGTAATTCTACCTTGTCGTTTGATTACGAGTTCGTTATGTCATAAAGGAAGTATGAACTTGCAATTGATGAACCCCTTAAAATGTAAAAATTATATTTCAGAATCTACCGACCCGTGCGCAGTAAGTACAGAGAATAACTCAAGCTTTCATCACTCATAAGAGCGACATTAGTAGTTGCATATTTTCAATATGAGGACTATATACATAAATCAATCACTTTTGCCTAGCAAAAGTCGCATTTGATTTACTTATTAGAGACACGGCGAGTAAGGGGAGGTAATCAAATAAACAGTCCTACCTTTTGTGGATCAAGAGGAAGTGAACCCATTGTTAAGTAGGATCACTAATGTGTTTGCATGAATGCAACTAGTTTCTTTGATTTTAGAAATATTTGATGCTTTGAAAAACTGATCTTGACTTTTATTCACTGGAATGCATTGCAAAAACCGTCAAAATTATTTAAATAATCAAGTTTTTAAGATTACATCTGTCAAATAAACGTTAGAAATTGTAAAAGGATAATAATTTATGTTTCTTTATACAGAAGTGTGCGAAAGGAGAAAAATGCCTGCCAACACCCTGCGCTGCTGGCAGTTTACCGTCAAATTGTTACGCGTGTGTGGGTAAGTATTGTATATTAAGTATACTAAATAAGCTTTCGTGTAATACAATTTCATAAAATGAGTTCATGTGTTTGTGTATAATTCACGAGTTCAATGGGAAAGTTTATATGAACGTTGCTTAATACTCTGTATTTTACTGGCTCACAATTAAAATGTAAATTCACATATTTGTATTTTCGTCCCGTCCAGTACTTTTTTTGCAATATTTCGGACATTAGTGGCGTAAAAGTAAAAAAATGACAAACCTTGTTATTTAATGCTCGATAATTGAAGAGTTTTAATTACAAAAAATCAATATAAATGTTAATAATTTCCTACGATACTTAATGTGACAAGCTAAGATAACCGATAATCTGGGACATTTGATTTCTGTTGCGCTTCTTTGCCGTTCAGTATATAGAACATATTACACATGGGTCCAGAGGTTCAATAAGTGACAAAACTTTATTGAATCAATACATGTTTTTTTGGGAGGAAATGTTAGGTAAGATTTAACCGAACGATTGAATTCATTGGCTTATCAGTTCCCAACAAGGTTTTAATATCTGAAAAGCGCTTTTTTACGTAATACGTAAGCTTATTCTTCTTTCAAATTTGCAACATTTTTGTTCACAACTTTTGAAATATAATATTGGCAAAAGTCAAGATTTGTATGTATCTTATTATTCCTAATTAAAGGTTCCCACCAAATACAAATACAATTTTAATAAACATCCAATCTCGTAAACAATTGATCCCTATTGAGCTAGACTGCAAATAGTTAATGGAATATCAAAATTCGGTTTAGTGTAAATTTTCCTCTTGACTTTGAAACTGGAACACAGTGACATTTGCTTTAGATAAACAATTTAGAAGACAGTAGGTATCGAAGAACTTTCTTTATAAAACAATCAACAACATCACAGGAGATAATCCTGATATATCCTGCTCAGTAACATCAGGTTTCAATGTTCAGTTTAAGGTTATTATCCATTTCGTTTTTACATTTCTTCAAATAACATACAGAGTGACATTGTTGGGTCATCACAATTCTGAAATTCTACCTTGTCTTTTGATAACGAGTTCGTTATTTCATAAAGGTAGCATGAACGTGCAATTGATGAACACCTCTATCTGTATTATTACAGTAAAATAGGTCAACATTCATATTTCAGAACAACCTACCAACCCGTGCGCAGTAAGTACAGAGAAAGACTCAACTTTTTATCAATCATAGGAGTGACATTAGTAGTTGCATATCTTCAATATGAGCACATGTACGCATATCATGTTTGCCTAGTAGCGATTGTTGTAGCGATACTTCAAGTTTTATCTCCTCGCTCTCGCTCGGGAAATGCTAATATTTAATATGCACTCTGTCGTAAACACAGTATCTCATTACACTCACGGACTATCCTCTATATATTATGGTTTCGAAATCTCTTTTTATATAGACATAGGTAAAAATATCCTTAACACTAGTCTTACATCCCTCCACTACAAGTTTGTGAATATGTGAAAAAAGAGGCAAATCTATCTACATGTATGTGTCGATCGAAAGTCTGTTTGACTAAAATGAGTTTTGATGTGATAAATCTACAAATATAAATTTAAAAAAAATCGAAAACTGACAGTAAAACGCCCGTATTCCTCAGTGAACGTCGTCAAAAACATTTATTATTTAAAACCATACATATGAGAAAACCAGTCATACGTGTACTTTCTTTTTAAAAATGAAAATGAATTCAGATAGACAGTAAAATACGTTTATCTAAATTTATCTTCATTGACTCTAATTCTAGTATTATTAAAACACGCTAATATATTTGTTTCCTAATAAAGACAATAACAAATCCGTTTTTTTCAAGGTGATGTTATGTCGTGAAGGTCACACTTGTGAGGTTCGTCCGATAAAAGGTTGTTTAGGCACTAACTGTGCAGTCGAGGGAGTATGTGTTCGTAAGTATCTAAGAAGTGATAGCTTTTTTGTTCCATTATGAATAACATCATACAGATTATATATACATATAATTACAATAAACATATAAGGTATATTAATTTCATTAGCATTGCTAATATAGATAAACAACAGAACTTGTTTCCTACCGCGACAGTTTCAAACCAACGCATTCGGCCTTTTTTTACAGATGGCCACAAGCGGGATTAGATCTATATATTTATATCTATTTATAACTCCGTATCATCGCATTACTTTTGTCTATATAAGAACCAGAAAAAAATTCGGAACTTAATGCAAACTAGACTGACCTCCATTAATCAACATAGTAAACAAGGCGGCCGTATAATATACCTATAAGCATACGAGTTTTATTATAGGTGATCGGAAGGAATATCCAAGATATCTCTGCAAATTACGTCCAATCTTTAATATTGTATTTCTTGTTCTCTTCAGCTACAAGCTCGTGTGGGGTAAGTAAGTTTAGCAGGTCAGCTTAATGTTTGTTCATCTATTTACTGGTAAGTAATAGATATACCCACACTTCCCGAGGTGTATCGCTCAATATACCTCCTGTAAGAATCGTGTGTCTCCGAGGCGTAGCGTAGCGGAGCCAAAAATCACGATTCAAACATGAGGTATATTGAGTGATGCACCGAGGGATGAGTGGGTATATCTGACTTATACCCCACTCTGGTAGAGTTATATTTGACGAAAAAGAGTTGTCCACCATTCTCTATGTATATTTATCTTGACCTAACTGGATCAACAAAATATTAACAATACTCTTTTTTTACGTTTTTAAGAACATAATCTGACTTCATTACATTGAAATTTGATACAAATTAGTACCTATACATGGCTTATATAGGACAATACAACAATCCAGACATGGCACAACAAAAAGTACCACCACCTGTATCGAGGCTCAGTAGCTCAGTCGATAGAGGCGTTGCTTCGCAACATTAAGGCCCCTGGTTCGTTTCCCACTTTGGTCATTAACATTTGTCAAAAATTCAAATATTTTACAACTTGGTTAATTTGCCAAAGTTGTAGATCTCTTCATTTCACTTGATGTGGGTGTGCAAAAAAGAATAGGTGTATTATTGTGGTATATCGGTCGATATACCTACAGTTAGAACAAAGGAAACCATAGCAACGAGACCGGAAGTGGGGTATAACACACCGTATAATACGCACCATCGTAAAATGAAGGCACTCATAGCTACGGAAGGCATTGACGCGCTACTGCAGGCAAATGCCAAACAAAGTGCAGACTAGGAGGTGATTATAACTGATGAAATAAGCTATACGTGAAAAATTGATGAACCAAATGGCAGTATTTTGTTCACAAAGCTTTTTTTTTTGCTTATGCGTAAAGCTTAAATAAGAATAATTCACGTTTTGTTGAGTAAATCAAGAGTTTATGAGTCTTTACAGTATTTTGTTCACAAAGCTTTTTTGTCATCATGCTTATTCGTAAAGCTAAAATAAGAATAATTCACGTTTTGACATTGACAAAAGGTTATAGTTTAAAGGGGCAGTAGCACGTTTTTTGATAATTTTATATTTTAAATTTTTCAGTGATAATTGTAAGTTAATGTTAAATGTATTATTTTGACAGTGTCAAAAATTTCATTACACAAGTCAATCATCCATAGTCGGAGGACAAAGTATGAAGATTCACATAAAATACATAGGCCGCCATTTTTGTGTGAACACCTTTAATTCATTTTCTGTAGGAAAAAGGAATCGCATGGCTAAACTTTACGTTAAATATTTGAATTATTAATGCTCCATTTAGTTTAAATCTATTGTCTTTCAATTGGAACCATTTATTTTCATTTTCCTGACACCACCTTATATTCCCCCTAAAAACGTGCTACTGCCCCTTTAATATATGTCATTTCAATTGATATCATTTCGGTATATCTTGTTTAATTCCTACCAATTCGAGATACTATGATCACTAAGATCGTCAATAATTCACTTCCTACAAATTTCATATAAAAGTATATAGTTTATACCAGCACAGTTATCGCAATGTACGTTATGTTTGTCGACAGGGGTGTAAACCAGGATACCACTGTGAACGTCTCATTCAGTGTGCACCCGGACCTAGCGATCCTCCCAAACCATGCACAGATGTCTTCCAATGTGTCAGTAAGTATGACATCAATAGACAGCAATATCGCACAGATTCGTGTTTGTTTCCTAACGGGCTTCAACCATACCCTGATACCCAACAAACCAAAAGTCTTGAATGGATCTTTATATAACCATCAAATGAAATTCCTCGCATCCAGCAGTAGCCGCGGTCCCCGGATGACAGAATGTTGGAGCTAGAGATCATTTCCTTAAGACTAACGAATAACGACGTTTCATTGGCAAAGCAAATGTCATCAACATGTATAGTCCTGATACACCGCATGTTAAAGAAACGCGGCATTTGTCTTGATACATGTCAGGGTATAGAAAGGACCTTAGCGGATTCCAATCCGAGGATGTAACAGAATGCTGTTCGTACTGTGGGAAAAGAGGAAATAACTCATTACCTCAATCTAAATAAATTTTGCTCAACAATATTCTAGACATTAGGCATACTGGTGACTGTTATATTTTGATATAGATATATTTTGATACCGTCCCTAACTAAAAATGTTGCTCTTATCTATCTTCACCATTCCTTGTGTCTTTCAGCCTTCCTAACTCAAAATGTTGCTTTTATCTATCTTTACCATTCCTTGTGTCGCTCTGCCTTCCTAATTCAATTGTTGCTTTTATCTATCTTCAACATCCCTTGTGTCTCTCTGCCTTCCTAACTCAATTGTTGCTTTTATCTATCTTCACCATTCCTTGTGGCTCTCTGGCTTCTAACTCAAAATGTTGCTCCCACATACACCATGCCTTGTGTCTCTCTGCCTTCCTAACTCAAAATATTTCTCCTACATTCACCATTCCTTGTGTCTCTCTGCCTTCCTAACTCAAAATGTTGCTCTTATCTATCTACACCATTCCTTGTGTCTCTCTGGCTTCTTAACTCAAATGTTGCTCCTACATACACCATTCCTTGTGTCTCTCTGCCTTCCTAACTCAAAATATTTCTCCTACATTCACCATTCCTTGTGTCTCTCTGCCTTCCTAACTCAAAATGTTGCTATTATCTATCTACACCATTCCTTGTGTCTCTCTGGCTTCTTAACTCAAATATTTCTCCTACATACACCATTCCTTGTGTCTCTCTGCCTTCCTAGCTCAAAATGTTGCTCTTATCTATCTACACCATTCCTTGTATCTCTTTGGCTTCTTAACTCAAATGTTGCTCCTACATACACCATTCCTTGTGTCTCTCTGCCTTCCTAGCTCAAAATGTTGCTCTTATCTATCTACACCATTCCTTGTGTCTCTCTGGCTTCTTAACTCAAATGTTGCTCCTACATACACCATTCCTTGTGTCTCTCTGCCTTCCTAACTCAAAATATTTCTCCTACATTCACCATTCATTGTGTCTCTCTGCCTTCCTAGCTCAAAATGTTGCTCTTATCTATCTACACCATTCCTTGTGTCTCTCTGGCTTCTTAACTCAAATGTTGCTCCTACATACACCATTCCTTGTGTCTCTCTGCCTTCCTAGCTCAAAATGTTGCTCCATGACTCGGTATTCAACTCGACTCAAAAGATCATATATTTATTCCAGAGTCTACACCAAATCCTGGAGTGTGTCCAGCTGTGGCCCCAGGCACAATAGGGACGTGTGCAGAAGAGTGTAGTCACGACGGGACCTGCGCAAAGGACGAGAAATGCTGTAGCAATGGTTGTGGGCATGTTTGTAGACGTTCTGTCGAACCTATTCCTCACCCTTGCATTTATTCGGTAAGTCAAACCCTATTCACTTCGCACTTAAGAATGTTTACTGACTGTTAGACTAGCACTCATTATGTACAGCTTGAATCAATATATTTTACATCTTTACAGGTGTGTAGCTGAAGAGCGATTTCTTTTACACGTGACAAGTTTCTTGTCGATTTATTATGATTTATTTGACCAATCAGATTGTTCTTACAGAGATGTAGCAGAGAGACCGAGTGTCGACTTCAGGAGAACTGTGAAGATGGAATATGCTCTGCTGGAGCCAACTGCGTCCGTGAGTAATCGCTTTATCTCTTATTGCCCTGAAGGGAATTTCAATCTTAGTACAATTCCATGCTACAAGAGTGTTATGTACAGAAAGTCAAGATTAAATACTTATCAATATATCTTGATATGGCAGAAGAATCAAAATCGTATGATGAAAACAAAATGGATAAAGTGAGTTAAGGCTATTTGAATCTTTATTAGATTGAAAAATCAAATTATAATTTATCCAGGATAAGAACTTTTTTATCCCTGTGCCAAATGAATAAAGAGTTATCATATTCCAAATGTCTATTACAGCGAAGAAGTGCGACTATGGACAGCCATTATTTGGAAGCGATAGTGTTGCGTTGTTCTGTGGCAAAGGACCAAGTCGCGTGGAGTGTCCAGAAGGATCAAGTTGTAACATTGCTGAAGGTGATCGTTTTGCTGTGTGCTGTCCTAACGAAGGTGAGTTTTGACAAGAGGTCAGATTGTGTAAAAGATAACTGACTAAAATCATATTGTGTAATTGACCAAGGTCAGATTGTGTAAAAGATAACTGACTAAAATCATATTGTGTAATTGACCAAGGTTAGATTGTGTAAAGGACAGCTGACAAAAATCATATTGTGTAATTGACCAAGGTCAGATTGTGTAAAGGACAGCTGACCACGGTCAGATTGTGTAAAGGATAGCTGACCAAGGTCAGATTGTGTAAAGGATACCTGACCAAGGTCAAATTGTGTAAGGCGTTACTGGCTAAGGTCAGATTGTGTAAAGGACAGCTGACCAAGGTCAGATTGTGTAAAGGACAGCTGACCAAGGTCAGATTGTGTAAAGGATACCTGACCAAGGTCAGATTGTGTAAAGGATACCTGACCAAGGTCAGATTGTGTAAAGCGTTACTGGCTAAGGTCAGATTGTGTAAAGGACAGCTGACCAAGGTCAGATTGTGTAAAGGATACCTGACCAAGGTCAGATTGTGTAAAGGATAACTGACCAAGGTCAGATTGTGTAAAGGATAACTGACCAAGGTCAGATTGTGTAAAGGATAACTGACCAAGGTCAGATTGTGTAAAGGATAGCTGATAACGATAACCGTCATGCTTTAGGCTCTTTTATTATCAAAGGTCGTGGTATTTATATATATGTCACGCTTTAAGAATGTTAAAAAGCCTTATTAAATCAAAATGCGATGCATCCAGTTAAAATGATACCTACGACCATGGTCGTCTGAATGTTTTTTTTATTATATTTAATGTTAACCATTCGCAAGAAGTTGTTTCTGCCTGACGTGTTTCTTTCGTGGATGGATTGGTGGTTTAGGGCGTTGGCTACAATCAATTCCTTCTGAGGAATTTCGACTGTGTGAAACCATCCTGTTGTTTTCTCTCTGTCAAGTCGCTTTGATTATGACGAAATTTTAATATTGTTCATGGAGAGCGTATACTGAACATGTAAGATCATTACCAACTCATCAGGACCCGACAACATTTCGTTTTGTCGGTGAAATCATTATTGTTGACCGTTGTGTCGCGCTTGGATCCGTGTTTACTAATAAGAATGTCGTTCCGCTATGTTTGAACACATGTTTGTTCGTCAGGATAATTTAACAGTATTTCTGCTTTAGAATTGTTAATCATATCTTAAAGCATTCTCTTCCCAAAAGGAAGCTGATAGATTCTGTATTGGAATAAGACCAGTTCACGGATTCCCCTAGAAGCAAGACATTGCACAACAGGCCATTTCAGGCAATGAAAACATGTGGGCTTCTGATCAAGAGATTCGTGGTTCGAATCTCGCCAGGCGCTCGGCAAGTTTGTCTGCAATAGAGAAGTGTTCTACACGCAGGAAGGTTCGGGTGCACTTCCACACTGGATTTCAGCTCAGTACCACCCATGGTTCGCTAGTTTCAGCTGGTACTCGCAGGTTTCATCGCAATGCATAGCCACAATGGTGCTTTGGGCTTTCTCCTTGCAATAATACATGCAGCCGCGATATAAGTGAAATATTCTTGAAAACGGCGTAAAACCTCAAATCATCTCACCTCATGAAAACAAGTCGGGCATGGAAATGGGTTGTAGTTGTTACCGAGGCCCGTGTCATGGTTAAGTCGTCAGCGTCGCTGATTTCAAAGCTAACATAGATTCCATCCAATCAGACTTCTTTCTTTTTTCTCTAGCCGGCAGATTGGCTAGTTCAAACAGAGGTTTTATCACTTGAGCGACCTGTATGGTAAGAGAATATTACCATGTCTGCAGAAACCCTACTTACTCAATACAAATCAAGATGCTTCACGTGTCAAAATATGGCTGTTATGAGCTACCATAAAAGCAAATGATCAAAAAAGTTGTTCGGTTGTTTTTTCAGGGGTGCCAATTGTAGAGAGGTGTCCAGTCGGACTGCCAGTGGTAAATGCGGCCAACACTGTGCTGTTTTGCGGTGATGGAAAGAACAGTGTCAAGTGTCCAGAGGGAACCTTCTGTAACTCTGAAACTGACGTTTGCTGTCATCAACACGGTGAGTTTAGCGATATCTGAATTAAAGAAATAGATGAAACATGATCAACGGACGTTATAAAGAAGTGCGAATGTTTTCCCACGGTATTTCATAAAGAGAAACATTCTTTAAAAAGCAAACATTCTGCGTATGCATTTATGATCAGGGATCATATTTCATCTGCCATATAAACCGCCAATCAAGTATAATTACAATAATTTGACTGAGAACGCGGAAGAAAAAATATAAACAGCAGCAATCTGTAAAAAATCATTCCAATAACCCGAGTGTATCTGTGAATGTCATAGCAACGTTTGCCCGATGGTCTGGTTCTAAGAAACTAGGACCAACTGTTAAAGTATGTGTGCTCGTCCTATGTTCAAAGAGAAAATAGAGCTGTTTGTACGATTTCTCGTCTTTTTATTTATAATTACATTATAATGTTTATAATTATAATTATATATAATTCCCTCACCATGTGTGAATGTGGTTACAGTACCTGAACCATCGAAATGTCCAAGTGGGGACCCTGAAATTAAGGGCGTATACTGTCGAGGCGGGAAGATGTGTCCTGATGGCAGCTACTGCGAGACTCACCCTGCAGACCGTTATGCAGTCTGCTGTCCTAAACCACGTGAGTCTCCCATTCGCTTAATAAAGAGATGAAACACGAGCATCCATAGTCTTGACAGAACTTATCAAGTATCAAACAAACACCTCTGTGAACACAACGTCCTTTTATTAATCCGAAGTAGGGAAATAGAATAAATTGTGTGGAAAGATTGCCTCTTGCCCGCAGGAAAGGTAGCGTATTATCTCCCTGTCTCTCCTTGTCCCTCTGTTCTATATATTCTGTTAGGTCTTTACCAGTCTTTAATATGTTTTCTTTAATTCTGACAAGGAATATTCCTCAGTGTTTGAATTATATATGTGCATGCACGCAGTGTGACATGTGATTTAAATATACGTATTATAAACATATGTAACACATTTAAATGTAATTATAGTAAATGAAGTATTGTAACTTACTATCTATCTCTATTCGTCCTTGTATCTCTCTTTCTATCATTCCTATCTCCTCTCCTCTCTCTACAACCCTCTCTCCTTCTCCTTCAAAGTAAAGCTGCTCACTGGAGGACATATCAGATTTAACTTGTTTATCTCTTAAATTGTCTTCTTTTTTTTCATTTCAAAAATCAATTGGATTAACAGCATCACCATGTGAGGTATGTATAATTGTTTATTTAATCGCTTGCTAGTAGAACTTCATATTTCTAAAAATGTGTGTTTATTGAGAAAATTATCACGATTTGGATCTTACGTGCAGACGTTTAAACCACAGGAACCTTATATCGTAAAGAAAATGTAGGTAAAACGTGGGTAAGAAAGACCCGTCCCCTCTATGAAATAGAGTAAAGGAATAAAGGCATCCATCTTGCCGATCTCGACTCGCTTTCGAGTTAAGTCAAAATTATCGCTTCAAATTGGTGACATCTCATACACATACACAAGAACCTCTCAGTTATACATTTCTCCGCAAAACTTGGCTTATATCCAACACATGTCACCCTTCAAATAACTTTTACACCTATTTAAATTCGCAAAACGGCCGCAGAAAACTCTGGGGTGAACGTTACTCCGCACCAAATGCCTCTAGGGCGATCTGATTGGTCCGTTAGGCGAAATATATTTTAAACATCGCTTAACAAACAAACCGGCGTGGTTTGGACCGTGCAATGTTTCGGGAATGATTTCGTTATCAATTTTTAATCAGAAGAGTGCCTTGTTTTCAGTAGAAATAACACATTCTGTTGTGATCATTGGCCAGACAGGCACCTGTAATACTGTCTTGTTTGTTTACGTAAAAATATAAGGAAAGTGTCAATGAACATGTTTAAACTCTTCGGGCTCAGTGATGTACGTTCCACTAAAGTTGAATTGCCAAACTTTCTGTCAAGTGATGAGAAGATACATAAGAGTGATTTTCCAAAGTTATTTATCTAAATATTAAAGTCAAATATCTTATTATTATTTTCTGATGGTTTATTCTGATATTTGTGTTTTTCAGTTTTCAGTTTTATGTACAACAACGTCCTCAATTATCAAAACTTTTTGTCAATACTTTTATCAATAGGCTGTTAATTCTGAAATAATGTTAAATTAACATTTACAAAACAAATCTGTCTGAAAAGTATTTATGATTGTCAGCATTTTGTTCATTAGGTGAACAAGTTAACAAAAATATGCATTTACAGTTTTAGTATAAAAGAGTATTTCTTTGATTCCAAATTAACATTAATAAAACATATGCGCATGTTTAAGCTATTTTTTACATAACGTAATTGGTAAGAACCATCAAATCACAATTCTCAGAAGAAATATAAACTAATCATTCCACAGATTGTGTTAATGATGTTGATACACTTTTGTATAACTCAATGTTGTGGTTGTGTTTTATTCACTTGAAATAACTCACTGATATATTGGTAATAACTAAAAATACATCAATTTCAATTTACTGATTTGTATTATGAATTATTTAAATATCTATTAGTTCTTGTAATTATACACATGAGATAAACAAATCTTGAACCTCTCTTTTTTAAATAATGAAATGGGAATTTCCATTCAATAATTCTACGACAAGAGCTTGGCCGTGACAATCCCCTAGTGCAAAAATGATTCTACATACCAAAATAAATAATCTTTTGACTCCATTGTCACAACCTGTCTTGAAAATGGTGGAACATCAATAAAAATCGATTTTAAATTTTGCGCGAAATTTAGAAATTATCTAGAAAAATCGGCCTTACGTTGAACGGACCAATCAGATCGCCCAAGATGCATTTGGTGCGGAGTAACGTTCACCCCAGAGTTTTCTGCGGTCGTTTTGCGAATTTAAATAGGTGTAAAAGTTATTTGAAGGGTGACATGTGTTGGATATAAGCCAAGTTTTGCGGAGAAATGTATAACTGAGAGGTTATTGTGTATGTGTATGAGATGTCACCAATTTGAAGCAATAATTTTGACTTAACTCGAAAGCGAGTCGAGATCGGCAAGATGGATGCCTTTATTCCTTTACTCTATTTCATAGAGGGGACGGGTCTTTCTTACCCACGATTTACCTACATTTTCTTTACGATATCGGGTTCCTGTGGTTTAAACATCTAGTAATGTTATGTGACGAGATTGTCAACTTGAGTATTTTTGATTTTTTTGTGAAAAAAATTCATAAAACTAAAGGAAAAATGTGAGCTGCTGGTCATCCAATGTATATTATGTAGTTGGCTTCATGGAACTAAAGGTATAAATATGATGAGGTTGTCAACCTATAATTTATACAGTTGCTTTTATGTAACCAAAAATGTAAATATGAGGATGTTGTCAACCTATGTGTTATACAGTTAGCGTCATGCAACCAAAGGTATAAAAATGAAGAGGTTGTCAACTTATGTTTTATACAGTTAGCTTCATGCAACTAAAGATGTAAATATGAGGAGGTTGTCAACCTATGTGTTATACAGTTAGCGTCATGCAACCAAAGGTATAAAAATGAAGAGGTTGTCAACTTATGTTTTATACAGTTAGCTTCATGCAACCAAAGGTATAAATATGAGGAGGTTGTCAACCTATATTTTATGCAGTTAGCTTCATGCAACCAAAGATGAGGAGGTTGTCAACCTATGTTTTTGTGCAGTTGGCTTTGTGTAACCAAAGTAACAAATGTATATTGAATAAGTGTTTTAATTCCTTATGAGTAGAATTTAAAAATGTATTGGTTTGTTTACAGTCAGCAAAATGTGACGATGGGGAAGAATGTGAAGAGGTTGTTCATCCGTGTCTTGTTGCACCCTGTCCCGTCGGTCATCGATGCGTTCGTACGTTTCTATTTAATCCAATTCAATGATTATTAATTAACTAAAGCTTTCATTGGTCTTTGAACAAGTGCCGAAAATTATATGAGAGATGGTTTGAGAAAGCTTTCAAACACGCCTTAGCCTTAAAGAATTCTTTATTAAGTTGATTACCATTTTCGTTCCTTGACACATTAATGATAACTGTTTATATTCCATGAAAAATTAATGAAAATTGAGATAAAAGCTTTGATTTTGTAATTGGGTATATGGGAATAATTGGTTTTTTTCTAATTGGTTGAGGAAAAGCAGTCGCGCGTTATCTTAAACTTTTCTGACGCGATAAACATATTATATGCCCCAAAAAAAGACACATTTTCTATTCATTTTTCGATAATTAGTTTATTTTCATCGAAATTGAAACGCATTTAAGTTGAACGGTTTCAAAGAGAGCGTCGCTTCAACAACAGAAAGACGATTCGAGTGCCTCGCTGCTCCAGAGCATTGGTTAGAGCACACGTTAGATCAGTGTTGTTATCAGTCACTTGTGAAATAAATTATACACTAACTTGGTAGTAAAGGGGTAGTGTCACGTTTTTAGGGGAAATATAAGGTGGTTTCAGGAAAATTAAAATTAATGGTTCCAATTGAAAGACAATGCATTTAAACTAAATGGAGCAGTAATAATTCAAATATATAATGTAAAGTTTAGCCATACGATTCCTTTTTTCTTACACAAAATGAAATAAAGGTGTTCACACAAAATGGCCGCCCATGGTATTTAGGTGAATCTTCATACTTTGTCCTCTGACTATGGATAATTGGTTTGTGTTATGAGATTTTTGACACTATCAAAATAATACATTCAGCATTAACGTACGATAATCAGTGAAAAAATTGAAATATAACATTATCAAAAAACGTGCTACTGCCCCTTTAATACAGACATATAGAAAGGTAACAGTGTTGTGAGCAGGAGTGCATCCAATCATTTCTTTTGATTATTTCATTTGTCTTTAAGGATATGTAACTTATGGGAGGTTATCCTTGAAAATATGTTTGAGTTTCAATATCCCAACCGAAACTTTTCAGGATAGTTTATCTTTATTTTGTTTTATCTTCATGTTAAAATATATCGCTACTTTTTTTCTCTCTCAATTTGAAATAATAGTTTGTGGCATTGACAATGTTTTCGTCAGCAGAATTGTTTCGTCAATTTATTAGTTTCAAATTATCTTGTAATCACTCTCTTTATAGCACTTACTTTTTACTCTTTAACGAGTTGAGGGGATGTCTTGTACAAACGTTTGCAAGGTAATGTCATGTACTTTGTCAAACATGGATGTTAAAATATGTTTAATAAATGAACATCAGGTTTGTTTTATTTATCTCTCTTTGTGTTTGTCTGTGTGTCTGTCTGTCGGTTTATTCGTTTATTTAATATAAGTTATTAATAAATTATTATATTCGTTTATTTAAGTTATTAATAAAATTCGTTTATTTAAGTTATAAAATTATTTCTTTCATCATACTCATTCATACATTATTTCAATCATTAATTCTTCTGTGAATTTATTTTTCATATTTGATTTTATTTTCCCTATGTTTATCTGTATAGATTATTTTATTCTAAATCACGTATCTATTCACCAGGGCAAGAGAAGAACGGCGAGTGTCCTGTTCCTCCTCCTGATCAGTTCGGCCATTGTACTGATATATGTACCGGCGACCACAGTTGCAAGGGAACCCAGAAGTGTTGCAGCAATGGGTGTGGCAAGACGTGCCAGGGAGCACTTGCTACCTTTGATGACTCCGACCCTTGTAGTAGGAAGGTGTGTACAATGTACACTGTTAGTCCATTCAAATCAAACCTAAGGTAGCGCTTGTTATGTTTGCTAACTCTGACCTTTGTAGAAGGAAGGTTTGTACACAATCAATCTCATTTAAAGCAGACCTCAGCCAGCATGTGTTATGTTTAATAACTTGGATCTCGTAGTGAGAAGATATATACACAGCCACAGTAACTAATTTGATCTGCCAAAAACTGTATTATGGACTGTCAGGTATGATATATAATTATGTTAAAGGACATTGGATCTTCTGTTGTGAAATTTCAAATCGATCCGTTTCGTTTTTGTAACCCTATACATACATCTAAAATTACATGATACTTTCACAAGGTTCACGTAAGTGAACAAACTTAAAGAGACACAGAGTATGTTGATAGGATCACATATGTCAAATTTTGAAATCGATGTTATTACATCGGGAACCACTAAGTGTTACTGAACATAACAAGTAAAAATCATTCAGTACATGAGAGCGAAAATACGGCCATTCAAAGTTTGGGATTTTGATCGAAAACAGGACAATGTGGCTCGAGTGGCGCGCGCAAGTTCGCAAAACGTAATTTTGAAACCTTGTCATCAGCTGACAGGAAGATATTTTCGATCCGATAGTGTTTATTAGGTATTGTAATTAATAGGTAGATTAATTGTATGCATTATTTCGAATATTAAACGTATTTGAGATGTTTTCTTGATTTTTCCATAGAATCAAGCATTTTAGAGATAATATGCATAAATGGATATATTAGCAAATCCAGGTATGGGATATGAACTTCAACCAGCATATTAGATATTTTGTAGCTTATCAAAACCAAATAAAATTTTAAGAAAGATACTCTGTGTCACTTTAAGGTACGCAGCTGTAGGGGAGACCAGGGCAAAGCGCGCACCCTAACATAAAAGTGCGTCTAGTGGGCACCCCGACATGTACAGAATGCAACTTGCACACTATTTCTAATACTTATCAGATGGACTGTAACATGGCACATGCTTTTTTAATCTGCCATTTCGGCATAAGGATATATTTACGTAAATATATTTTGGTTAAGGGGGCGCGCTTTGCCCTGTAGTTTGGGGCAAAGTGCCCAATCCTCTGGGCGCTTTGCCCCATTCGAAAAACAACACAGAATGTAATAGATATTACACACACATAATCAGCCAATACAAATCAAAAGCTATCATCTTGATAATGCAAGGCAACTATCGAACCCATATGAAGAATAGAATTACCATAAAAGTTGACAATACATGCAAGAATGCGCAAAATATTCCTTAACATGTCATGGACCTACATGTTCAACATTCTTAATTACCAAATATCGTTATGGTTGGTACATGTACATTTCTTTCAACTACGAATGTGTTGATAATGTAGGTTATGGAATATCAAAACCAGTAAAATAATAAAATATAAGATGAATTGAATTGGTTATATAGACGAATTAAAGAATTCATACAACTATTTTGTGTCGGACTTGGCAGAACGGCATAAATTGCTTATCGTTTAGGGTTGAACAGTAATATACGATGAATTATTTATTCATGATTTAAAAAACAACAGAAAAATATGCTTTGGTAACTGTTCCTTGTCGTGATTCTTTAACAAAACGAAACCCTTTAAGTAAAAGGGTATATTTCATTTTAATATTAAAAAAAAAGAATGCTGATATGAGAATAATAGTTCACCTTTACATTATTTGCTTAAGAAATGCAAAATAATAACTTTAACACCAATATGTTAACCAAAATGATATATTTTAAAACACACGGGGCAAAGCGCTCCCCCCGGCACGTTTTGCCCCATCAAGGGTAGCATTTGTTGTGAACATCACAGAAAGTAATTAAAGCAAGTAATTACAAATTTCATTATTCAATGAATTAATGATACCAATTAATGTTACATGTGCACGAGAGTTCAATGTTCCGTTTTGTATTTTTATTGAATATTTGAATTTGAGACATATCCCTTCCATATAGTAAAATCGCGTTTTTTCGAATATTTGAAATTCTGCGTCCACAACCCAGGCAAATGATTCCAGCGTTGGTCACAAAGCTTCATTACGGTTACTTTCATTCGTTGGTAATGACAAATTACTCCATTTGTCGACAGGTTTGGAGAAATAACGCGTGGTCACTTTGCCCCGGGGGCGCGCTTTGCCCTGGTCTCCCCTACTCATCCTTATGCACGACAGGATCACTATAGAGCAGTAAAAAGGTGTAAAATTTAGAGTAGTATAAGGGATAGGTTCGCAATTGTTAAACGAGATTACGTGTGATACTGTTTTAACTTTTTCAGACGTGCAAAGGAAACAGGGTATGCAGGTTGAGGCAGGTGCGATGTGTCCGGGGCCGCTGTCTGAGACCTTTGAGACCTAATTGTCTGGGTAAGTAGTGGTCAGGTTAACAGTTTTTACACCCTAACTTTGGTGCCATCAAGTGTATACTTGTAATATTCTCTTAGATATACTAGGAAAAATCCATTCACATATCTTTTAAATCGAATAACTGTTTTCACAGAGATTGTATCAATAACCAAGAGTTTGATTTTTAACATCATATATGTATGTATTGATAACCAACATAATTTGGAACATCATATATGTAAACCAACACCTTGTTATTAGTGTAACATATAGAATTTGAGAATGAATGATAGTTGAGTATATGAAATTGATTGAAATATCTAACAACATGAATATAACAAATTTATACAGTCAACTACTTCAGCACGATATCTGGTTCAATGTAAAAATACTAAAAAGAATTTTCTGATTTTCTTTCAAATACAGCTTCATCCAGTGTCGCAGAATCCAAAATATGTAAATCCGGGTATCCCCTGCTCAACACTGACCGAACAGAAATCGATTGTAAAAACTGCCCTGAAAACTCTGTGTGTGAAAATGGCGTGTGTTGCTGGAAGAAGTCGGGTAACATTACTTTACAACAGCTCCTAATTTCCTCTAATAAAATCTATTGTCATTTTCTCATAATGACCAACTGTCTCATCGGGGAGGATTATTACTCAACTACTATATCTCTGCCATTCCTTGGCGAGGCTTTTGTTTAACATAATCGCTTTTACGGCTTATCACTTAAAATGCCCCTCTTAGTTTGGATATGCTTGCGGTCCACGGTTCATGGCTAATCATGCCCGCGGAACATGCTTTATCCATTTAGCTTGAATCATACCCCCGACCAACGGTCATAATACCAATAGTTCCGTCCGTCCTTCCAAGGACAATTTTTGTCCAACCTATTACGGAAAAACTATTCATCTGATTGTTTTAGTTTTTTCCCCATGTCTTCTTCCAAAATTGGCTAGTTACAGTTCCAAATACAAAACAAAATTACTTAGCCGTTTTCCATTATCATAATTCTTTCCTACCAATTGTAGAATAACTATTCATCTAAATTATTCAAAATTTTGCAAATGTCTTCTAGCATAGGAGGGGTAGACTGCAAAAGTACAAGTGATTTTGTTTATTCCATGATTTTTCACAAATTTCTATGTCTTGTAATTATAGTTATTTTCCAAGATCAGAATTTGTCTGACCGAATGCAGACTTCATCGTATTCGTTTCAATTCTTTTTTTTAAGAAACACTAATTTAGTTTTTTTAGGAATGTTCGGTCGGGGGTATTAGTTAGCCACGCTCACTTTTTTTCTTGTTATTTGTAGAAATATATTGGCATTTTGTTAATGTTTATTTATATTGATCATCAATCTTATATCCTGTTCTCAAATAACCAAATCTTTAATGGACCTCTAAATGTCGATAAATGCGGTCCCACATTCACTGTGCCTTCTGAAACCAGTTTCATTGATACATGTTTTGTTATAGGCAAAGCATGTTTCTCGCAAATATGATTAAGAATTGTCATTCGAGTTTGCCACGCTGACGATTGATATATCATCACACTGTTTAGACAGTGAACCTAACACTCATTTAACTATTTTACTCCGAGCATATCATGTGGCAGCGCATTATTTCACGTTCACTGATATTTTTAAATCGATGAATTCTACAATGAAGAAACACCATACTAACCTTCATATACATCATAAGGGTGAGTATTCTACTAACATATTCATGAATTCCAAATGAAGTTATTCTTGTATAGATTTTACATATTTGTCAGATATCTGACGAAAGGTTTTACGCTTCTTTTGAAGAGCCACTGAGTGATGTTCATCACATATTCCTTTGCTTTGATACGAATGTTAAGGGCATTCATTATATAAATTCTAAAACAATTCACATATTTATAAAAAAAATGACTTTACTAGATAAATACAAGTTTCAATGAAAATACTAATACAGTCATTTGTATTCACGTAAGCCAAATTCACAAGTCAAATTTACATTGACAACAGTTAAATAAACTATCAAACTTATCAATTCATCCTGACTGCTTTTTTTCAAAAATACGTTTGACTGAATTAACGCGTCATTGTTCGGTTTTCGAACACAACCAGATTTCAAACTTTGAAATGTTACGTTCTTCTCGACCAAGTGACATCATGATTGTTTTTAATATGTCACCCCTAACATTTCACGGAGTGGCTCTTTAAAATGACTTGCATGTGCTACATATCTATGAAATAGTCTAGTTGCTACTAACTACACGAAATGCACGCGGATGGCTTATATTAACATATATTTCTAATATTTCAAATATGTGATTTGACTTTTACAGCAAAAAAATGAAATGAAATCTCGCGTTTGACACTTATCAATCTGTGTTATATATTGATATCAACATTTATTTCAACCTTAATTTGATTTGATCAAATCTGGGAATTGAACACCAGTGCTTTTATTATATATGGTGAACTCACAGAATCTGTTAGCTCTCATTTGGTCTTAGAGGGTTTAACGGAGCAGTAGCACGTTTTTAGGGGGAATGTAAGGTGATGCCAGGAAAATGAAATTTAATGGTTCCAATTGAATATTGATAATTGATAATTTATTCAAACTAAATGAAGAAATAATAATTCAAATATATAAGTTAAGCCCTGCGATTCCTTTTTCTTACATAAAATGAATTAAAGGTGTTCACACAAAATGGCCGCCAATGGATTTTATGTGAATCTTCCTACTTTGTCCTCTGACTATGGCTGATTGGCTTGTGTAATGAGATTTTTGACACTGTTGAAATAATACATTTAACATTACCTTACAATTATCAGTGAAATATTTTAAATATAAAATTACATAAAAACGTGCTACTGTCCCTTTAACTAATCATTCAATATATATCAAATGTTTTAGAAAGAAGGACCATGTGATTCAGAACTGAATGATTGACGTCGTGACACAGTGAATTATCAAACAATATATGCCATTATTAGAAGTTTTAATCTGCTATCTTACTATCTAAATTCCTGATTTATAAAACGCTTAATTACTGATACTATTTAGCATAATTTCATTCGGAAGTTCTTTAATGGATTAAGGTTACTGGTCCTCAGGTTGGTGAATTAAAAAATTCCCTTTTATGACATATTTTCCTATTATTCATATGAACGAAATTGTTCTTTATACCAAATTATTAATTATAGAAGTATCGAAATCAACACAATAACACCCCGCACATTTTTTATAAGTTATATTATAATCGTAATTAGATATTCTGTCTACTCATGAAGGCGTTTGCTTACTCTACTTAAAAGTATAAAGGGGCGATTCCCTTGTAAAAATTATGATTTACATATTCTTAACATTTTGGATATCATCTGTAAGTTTTGAGTGAGGGAGTTATTGTTTTACTCCCCTTGGGGAATATTTCAGCCATTAACGGCGTTTTAAGTTCTATCATCAAGAAGATTTGATCGACGTGATTGCATCTTTATCTTCATAATGGTTTCAGATATCCCTGCTCCACCGGTTGCTATTGATCCTGTGACAACGACTCCAAAACCAAAGAAGTGCCGCAAAAACCAAGGCTGGTTTGCCATGCTGGCCTGTCGGTTCTTCAACATTAGGACATAAGGGCTTGTGAAGAAAGAAGAAAATGTGGACTTCGTCATTTCTTCAAAAAACTCTTGGAAACTTTGTAATCTATCAATTGAACTCACAGAAGGAATTGTTATGAAAAACGAATTGGCATTTACTTGAAAAACATTAATGAAATTTTGACCGTTACCTTACATGTATATCAAAACAAAACAGATTTGAGAAGAAAGAGATGAAGAAAGCTCCGACTTCGTATTTTCTTCAAAGATGTTTTTTTCTAATTTTGCGTGTAATGAAGGATCAATACTACCACAAGAAATATTGATGACTGGCGTGTTCGGAAAATTTTGCATTGTTTCATTTAAGTGTATTGGTGTTTTAAACAGAAATAACGCTACAATATTCAAGTTTTAGATGCAGTTATTTCCATACTGTTTCAATCGTTTTATGTAAACTTTAATGATGTTGAAATGTGGGTCTCCACACGCACTCTTTATGAATGATAGAGTAGCATTGAAAAATGTCGGAGTTTTTTATCAACTTTTTGGTACCTTTGAACAATTCAAGCTTTTACACCCATAGAGGCCATATATACGAGGTAGGAAACAATGATAGTCAGGAATTTCTTTTTATAGAGAGTGAGCAAAATGAACAAAATATTTCAACGTTATTGCATCTAACCACCGACTTTTTGTAGATTTCCAATAAAAATATTTTCTCTTTTTCTCGTTTTCTTTAAAATATAGTCAATCTGCCCAAGAAGGGTTTTGTAGACAGTTCATCAGTTGGTTAATAGTTCATCCATGTCTCTGTCAATCAGAAAACATTCTTCATCCACATTCAGTAAAGAAACAAGTTTGGATTCGTTTTTGGGAAAGGGTTTCAATCTACCTTAGCCATACCTAAACTTTTTAATTGGTAACCAGTCTTAAGAGCCTGTGATTGTACGCCGTTGCTGAATTCTCGTCGATCAATATTATCCAGCTACCAACATACACTGTTCCTATGTCTGGGATTTCATGTTGACTGAAAGCAAGTGTTGAAAATTACGTCATGATTTCCCTTAGTTTTCTTATCACGGACTAAGCTTCATCCGGTTTGTTTTCACCTGGGCAATTCTACCTGCTAGGGCATCGCAATACCTTATTTACTTATATTAGTCAATTATTATTGACCATTGATACTCAAGAACTGGGTTACATATTTCAGCTGTTAAGCATCCTCAAAACGTTGCTTAACGTGTTTCAAACAAATATTACAAGTGCAAAGGGTCAAACATCTAACTCAACAGTATCATCACTGAAAATATCAAGTTTCAAGTCAAAACCGCCTTTTTAACACTGTTTGAAATAGGGAATAGATTTAGGGAGTTAAAGTGACATCTTGGAAATAGTAACATTATGTTTTTGATTTCGCGGGATCCTTTGGTTCACCTGCTACTACCCCATAAGGTCAAATGTCTACCACCATCGTCTTTTACCAGGTACCCAATTCAATGCTGGGTGGACAGAGGCACTCCTCAAACTAAGTTACTTACTCATGTGTCACAGTCTAAGTAAACCTATCCTCAATAATAACCGCTTCACTCCGATATTGAGTCTAGCAAGATGTAGTTGGAGGTCGCGTCAGCCGACCTTTCTTCGACCTATGACCCTTTTGTGCGAATGCAGACTTTTGCGGCTTGGCAAGACGATCCCTTATTGGTCATTTCGATAGATCGGCTGACGCGACCCGTTTTGGGAGCTCGCTAGACTCAATATCGGAGGGAAGCAGATATTATTCAGGCTAGGTTTACTTAGATTGTTGTGTGTCACCGAAGTCTCTCAAATCATATCAAATATTTGGTATTGAATGAGCACTCCAAGGTCTATAATAATTGAGCAAAGAAGTAGGTCACAATTCCGAAGAACCGCGCCTAATGTTGCTGAACTGTACTAATAACGGTCAACGGAACAATTTTTTTCAAAGTGAACAATTAATTTATGTAAATGATTTTTTATTCACGGCACATACAATAAATCGATCGTTCTACGTTGATGTTTTTGTGAAACGAGTGAAAGCGATTTTAATATCCCTGTTATTCACAAGGTAATTCTGCATTTAAACGTCAAAACGTTTGTAGGGCTGCGATACTATTCCTAATAAACGACAGCAGAAGGACTCAAGACTCGGCTTAATTTCGACACTCGACAGTGATAATTGATAGTTGTTTCTGGGTTAAAAGTTTGAAAGATAATTGGATGTTTGGTTTCCTTATGATGATAATTGAACACATCGGACGATGTCTTAGGCAATATTCTTATTAGACCTAGCAATATAAAAATGTAGTCATTTTACAATAATTTGTGTCACGGTGTTATCCGAAGTTGAGAGGTTTTACCTATGTAAAGGCGAAAAGATAAATAAGTAAATGTTTGTCATTAAACCACCATCCATAAAGAATGTACTTACAGTAAATACATGGAAATAAGTAACTTATGGAGACTGTAAATGGTACATTTGGTGACCCTGTGGTCGCTACACAGGGGGAACTAAATTGACCACACCCTACTCTAATTGCAATGTTGTGTGAAGTGTTGACATGACAATTTGTTTACAATGCATGTCGACTGTCATCACGTGATATATGCCCAGTGTATTTCACCTAAAATCTGTGTTATGTAAATTGCGATAAATCGTTCCAGCGTTATTCACATGACATCTTCATTGTTATTCACACGACATCTTCCAAATGATATTCACACGACATCTTCATTGTTATTCACATGACATCTTCCAAATGATATTCACACGACATCTTCCAAATGATATTCACATGACATCTTAATTGTTATTCACATGACATCTTCCAAATGATATTCACATGACATCTTCATTGTTATTCACACGACATCTTCCAAATGATATTCACATGACGTCTTCCAAATGATATTTACAATAATCCATTCCAGTGTTATACACATCTAATCAATACAAAGGTATTCACATGACATTTTACCATTGTTACGCACATTGAATCATTCCAATGTTATTTACTAGACATCCTTCCAGTGTCATTCACATGACATATTTCATGTTATTCACATGAGTCAATATAGCGAGTATCGGAAAATTCATTTGTGCGGATAAACGTAGTTACCGTTTATGATGAGAAGTATGTTTATTTTACAGGCAACTCCTACCATAATCAAGACCCCTGCAGCAAAAAGGTTTGGTTGTTTTCATTTTTGATAAATCTTCACTGCCTTAGTTGTCATTGAATGGACTATTTTCTCCTGAATGTTTGCAATAATTGTAATGTTTTAATGTCAATACTTCCATTGCCAATTATTTTCGATATTTATCTTTCATATTTCCAATGTTTCCAAAACTTAATCTTAAAATGTAATATTTCTTGTTATTGCAATATTTGACTTTCATTAGATGTAATTCCTCATGGTCTTGTCATTTCTCGTCACTGAGTGTATACACGGTTCCAATGTTATACACCCTCATGGAGCAGGACTTTTCCAATGCATGTCATTGAAGTAATTAAAATGACATTTTTCAATGAAATATATATTATGACAATGATTTGATTTACATGACCATGTATTCGATAAAATATTTACAATGACTAGATTACATGATCGAATAAGTAATTTAGATGAACATGTATCAACTGAAATATTTACAACGATATTTATATTTACAATTCAATTGTTCATTGATACAACAAGCACCTCTGGTGTTGAATTACTTTTAGTTCGGCCTATATTAATATCTTCGTCGTCGTTTTCATCATCATCGTCATCCTCGTCGAAGTTATTATCATCATTATTTTGACTGTAGAATGACTTAACTTTCGGCTCATATCATTTATATAAACGGCGGGTTAGAGTAACACTGTTCCAGCTCTGTCCATCATCATCATCATCACCTTCATCATCACCATCATCAACATCACCATCATCATCACCATCACCATCACCATCATCATCAACATCATCATCATCACCATCATCATCATCATTATTATTGTCGTCGCCGTCCTCGTTACGGTTAACCTCGTTGTCGTCAAAGTCCCCAACATTAACATCATCATCATAACAAATAAATAAAGAATAATAATAATAAAAAACATCATCATCAGTATAATTAATATCGGATATTTTTATTATTACAGGTATGTGGGCAAACTAAAGTGTGCCAGCTGAGAGAGCCAAACTGCGGGAAGGAACTAACATGTGCCCCAACAGCAATATGTGTCGGTATGTTAAGTCTAGTGAAAGTAAACTGTTATTAAAAAAAATTTCAACAGAAGCATTTACTCATATGAATAAAAATATATCTCAAGAAGCTTTACAAGGTATTTGTGGGTAACCATAATGTGACAAAATTTTAATGTTTCGCGGTCTTTTTAAGTGGCCAATTTTCGTGATTTGAATAACTGAAATGACTCTCCTAAAACGTTTTATGGTTATTGGTTATTTAATAATTGTTAATCTAATACCATTTGCCTATGGATGATATTGCAACATTAAAATAATTACATGTTAACTGTTTCCAAGGAGCTAATTACTTAATCTACTAACACTCAGGTCAGTTTACACACGTTTATATGTATTCTTTAAAGGGACAGTAGTACGTTTGGTGAGATTTTCACTATAAATGTTTCCAAATAAACATTAGTCTATGGCGTATGTATTTTCCTTTACCCTAATATCCATAGTCGTAGAAGAAAATATCAAGTATTGAACTGCTAGCAGCCATTTTTACGTGAATCATTTGCGCTACGAAATGGATTCGCGTCTCTTAAAGGGACAGTCCTATCGAGGTTATTTTGTGCAAACGAAATTCAAGGTGACACTTTTTACACAAAATGCTATAAGAACACTATTGTTACACAATCGATTTTTAAAAATGTTAGTTTGGGTAACATTTTGTGTTGATTTTTGACAGCGTGATAAAGAAGAATACACACAATGAATCATTGAGTGTGCGAAAAGCCTTGCTACTGCATAACAACGCATTGTTGTTAAGTCTTAATCATAAATCATTAATTTTGTGAAAGATGATACATGTGTGTTTTAAATGTTTCCTAAATTTCATTTAACTCAATTCAAACTTTCGGCATTCAACTTGATCATAATCATCTCCCTCTTGCTCTTTTTTTGCAGATAAGAAGAACGTTTCGGATCCAAGTAGCTGTAAATCTGGGTACCCAGTAATAGATCGTAGAAGGCGCCAGATATGTAGCCATGGCGACCAGATCTATTGTCCAACAGGAACGATACCTACTGACGGTGTATGTTGCTGGAGTCCAGGTAATACTTAGAGGATATTTATGTCTTTTCTTGACAAATACCATGTTTATCTCATCGAGTGAGGCAGAAAGTTTATATTTTCACGAGTGTTTTAATCGTTGGATTTCTTACAAACTTGAAGCGCATTTACGTTGAGTCGGCCCCAAAGAGAGACCGTAGCCTAAACAACAACATGACGTCATGAGCGTGTCATTGCGTCAGAGCATTGTTCGATGACGTTATACCACTAGTGACTGATAACACGTTCCATTGTTATTGTCACTAGTGACTGATAACACGGTTTATTTTCATTGATAGATCTCGGTATTTCACCGCCAATCATATAATAAAGTCTCAGAGCTAGGTACTGTTTGCTTATTGGCATAAATTAATTAGTGGACTTCCTCGGTTACTCAAGGTCTCTAGGGTCGGCTTTGGATCTCGAGGTCCGGGATTCTCATTCCGTCAGAGGCTCGGCAACTGTGTATGCAACAGAGAACTATTCTACACGCAGTCAGGTTTAGGTGCAATGCTACACCGAACTTCAGTGCAGTATCACCCATGGTTCGCTAGTTCAAGGCGAAGTTCCCACGTTTCATCGCAATGCATAGCCATCTCTAGTCTCTGATGGCCTGGCCTATTATCTGTTGTTGGTAATTGGTTGGGATAAGGCCATTGGTCAACATCCGATAAAACGAGAATCTCACTCAGCTGTCTTCTGATATCAAATATATCAACACAAATAGTAACAAATATCCGAGGCTTGACGAGAATATTTATTTTCATCAACGAGTGTTGATATATTTGATATCAGAAGACACGAGAGTGAGATTCAATTCATCTTCCAAATTCATTTTTTATCACATTAGAATGAAGAAGGTACATCTTTGAACACTGCATAGTCATAAAACTCCTAAACCAGTGATGTCATAGAGTTGTGACGTCATCGTGTTAATGATGTCAGAGCATTGTGACGTCGTTGTGTTTATGACGTCATAGCATTGTGACGTCATTACTGATGATGTAAACGCCTGTGATGTCATGTATTTTTGATTATTACCCATATTGTTGGAAATAAGTAGTGACGTATTTTCAATATGAGCACTAGTGCACATATCACTTTTGCCTAGCAATGATTGTTGTAGGGCGAGTCCCCGTATTATTTCGCCTGTGACGTCATAAAACCATTGTTCGTGACGTCACTGTAGCCGGCCGTCGCAAGGGAAGCGGCCAGTTTCTTGGATATTTCTAAGATGGTAAAATAGAATAGAATCGGTAATAAAGAAATTATTACCCGAGGAAGTGTGTCATATGACTTTTACGAAACTCGTGCAAATTTGTGTATAACCCTCGTGTATACAAAACTTCACACTCGTTTCGTAAAAGTCATATGACACACTTCCTCGGGTAATAATCTCTATTTACAGGGCATTGTTCAAAAGCTACTGTCAAAGCTTCCACAAGCGATATCTCCTGTGGAACACAGTTTTGGGTGATAAATGCACGTAGCTCAATTGTTTGAATGAGTGTTTGTGGTAAGGGGGTTAGTTTTAAAGGTCAGGTGGATGTGAACATCAAAGCATTCTGCCTGAGTGACCGAGATCACACTCAACACATTTGTTGTAGGCAAGCCAGTCGCTCTTGCTGTTCAGAAGCCAAATGTATTGCCCGAGAAGACCTACCTACCTTCTGACCCGTGCAATAATAAGGTGGGCATTTTTTCTTAACAGTTCAATTAGTTTAAGATAACTTTTCAAAACTGAGTTCTTAGAAGATGCCTTAAAGTTACAGTCCGGGTTTTTTTCATCACACTTTTCTTCATTTTGTTCAGTCAATATACAAATGTTTAAAAAAAAACAATGCCAAGTCCAACATGTTTCAATGTTACCACCAGAGACTTCCTGATCATAACTGAAATAGTTTGGAATTGGAATTGTCACTCTAATCTTTTAGTTATACAATATCTTATATATATTTGATTTTTATCGGGGTTTTTTCAATAGCTATTTATATATGTGTTATATCTGTAAATTTAAAATTTCACATATTCATCGCATTTTTACCAACTGTTGACTAATTTTTTAGTGAAAATATTCAACATAAAATACCCATGTGCAAAAGCAAAAAGCAACCGTATAATTTTCATAAATACAAGCTGGATAACGTTTCATACACGTTTTAACCTTTTGCTTACTTTAGATAGGTTTGCAGAATTACGTTTAATTATTTGGAGCGCGAAATTGAAATTGAATTCTTAAAGCTTAATAGAATTGTACACACAAATATTACTCAGTAACAAAGTAAACACATAGTTATAATTGCAATGAAATATAGCGCATGTGAATCCATTTTTCGTTTATTTATTTAGTATTTATCCATTCTTTGAAGTTGACAATAACGCAGATATGTACTAAGTCAGACAATAGAATAACATTTGTACTGAAATTCAATAAAATCATTGAAATTTGATTTTTACGTTTTTAATAAAAGCTCTGATATATCTATATATTTTTATAAATTTTATCATATTCATAAATTTATGAGGCTTATGATACGGTAAAAGTCTCTCGAATTCCAAAATGCTTTCATTTTTCAGAAGTGTGGCAGAAACAGAGCGTGTCGCCTAGTAAAAGGTGCCCCAGATAGTCAACCAATCGCCAGGTGTATACGTGAGTGTTCATATTCCAACGCGCTGTGGCACGCTATTAATCTCGCCAAAGTATCAACAAATAGCTAAACAATATTTATGGCCTCAAAGGTGGCAGTTCTATACAAACGTTTTAAGTTCTGGTGCGCTACGTGAATCTATGTACCTTTCTCCAATTACTATTTTCTTGACACATGTTATTTTCTACTACGAATATAATAGAAAAACGAATATGAGGGTTATGACATGAGTTGTTTAAAAACTCTGAAAATATAAGATTTTCCATAAACTTATATTTATGAGAGAAATTTTAAAGTAATATGTTTTTTTAAAAACGTGCTAGTGTCTCTGAAAGAATTTAAGATTCACTTGAGCTGTAATACAGTGTATACATCCAGAAATAAAAATAGAATTGCATGAAATTATCATGCGCGGATTATGATGAAAGTAATGGTCGAAACTGCAACTTACAATATGATAGTTTAGACCTTCTTTCGTTAGACTATTAAAACAAATATAAATCAATAATTCGTTTATAATGTTAATATTTATACATTTTCCTGAAATTAATTCCAATGCCGAGGAGGACCTCGTTCGATTAAAAGGTTGTATGCCTGGGTACCCGGTACCAAACCAAGGCTATGAAGAAAACTATCATTTATACTAGATAACAGTTTTTTTGTATTTTCCATCTGAGGTTATGTTGAATAATCATTTGTAAATGGTGAATAGTGTCAGGTGTAGAAGGGATCATTCATGATTTCTATTAACCATGTTGTTATCTTAATATATGTATCTTCTGATAGCTGCTTTCGATGTTCGAATTTCTCAAAACGTTTTTATGACATGCTCCTGAATTAAATGTTAATGTCCTTTCAGGCAAAACGTCGCTTGTTGGATCCAAAAGCTGTCTCTCTGGGTACCCGGTTCAGGATGTTGGGACATGGCGTCCGATCTGTTGCGACGCCTCTTCCGAAGCGTGTCCAAAGAAAACTGTCTGCATGGCTGGAGTGTGTTGCTGGGATAGAGCCAATGATGGAGTAAGATGGAATTATGAGAACAATTCTGAAAGCACTTTCCCCACAGTAGTAAATTGAGTCTTGTTTACTGTTGCTATCCTCTGTTTTAATGTGAGCACTTTCTAAGCTTAAGGGTACAGTCTAGGCACAAGTCCTCACGTCTGCGCATGTCTAAACTGACGTCATAAGAAATGACGAAAAATTAACGTCATCTTCAATTGCCAACTACAAATTAGCAAAGTGTTACATCGTTCACCTTTTAATATGATGACATTCGTTTTCTGCGCGGAAATGGTGGCAAAAATCATACATAATAAATTTAACGTTTTAGGGGGAAAAAAGATGAATATACAATCAGAATATTGAAATTAAATTCCCCCTTATATTCAGAATTTGACTATTATTTAATATTTTTATGATATGATATCAAGTTTACCATCAGCTGGTTCTAAAATTGCAAAAATCTTTCAAAAACGATCATAAATAAAAAAGTTACGACTTAAAAGTTATTTATATTTAATTTTCAGATTTTTCTAAGAGTGCCAAATTTTGAATTGCATATATCTCTTTAAATCGTTTGGTGACCCCCAAATTTTATTTCATTTTCAAATTAAGCACATCAAAAAGTACCTACATGTACACACCAAAAATGAGCAAATTCTTGAAACTATTATTTCTGGGTAGACTATACCCTTAAACTTGAAAATCTCAGATAACGTTTAGTTATTATACTAGAGGAACCCATCTGATGACTCAATAGGTATAGATACATGGTATAAATGGTTGGATATGATATGTAATATCACTAAACAATAAATGTAGTAATGTCACATATTTACTGTAGGTTGTTATTCATGCATCATTTAATTCATTTCAATTTATTATTTTCTATATCGGTGTCATTTTGAAAAAAAGTGTATTTCGAAGTTCATTTAAACGGCAATGAAGTTGACGTTAAAGAATCTCATCCGTTCACTTATTGTCAGGGAGCCAAGAGACATATTTTCAGAAAAAAAGTGATCGCTCTGCTATATTTTGTTTGACCTCATATAAGCTTTAAGAACACATTAAAGTGTCAGAAAAATTATGTTGGCAAGCCGATCGCTCTTACAAGAATTTTTCAGAGAGCCGTTTCCATGGCAACCATTCAAAATACCGAAAAGTCCATGTAAATCACTAAAACTGCCATATCTCTGTTAGTTTCGAACATTCATGGTTACTTAATGATTCAAATTGAAGGCTTATGTTTTATCTATTTGTTAAATTATCTAGTTTGCATCATACATCGTTTGCATATTCATGAATACTAATTAGGCTGTGATCTTTGGATCTTTACGGATAGATTGTAAGTTATTTTCAAATAACGCACATCTTATGAATGCCATAGATCTAATTTTATACCTTTGTGCATAAATCACTTGATGATCTATTGCATAAAACTGAGAAAGTTTCAGTTTATCCACTTGTTACTATCAAAAGTCTTTGCAGAATCCCCATAACGATTGCTTTTCAACCTTTACGGTAAAGGTTTATTCATATTATGTTTGGCTTTACATTCCTTGCAATGGACCTTAATTTATGTTTATGAGTTGAGTGTTGATCAAAGATATACATACATTTTTTAAAGAATAATAACTTGGTTAGCAGTGCAATCTCTTAATTTCATAATGATAAAAAATATGGCTAAAAACTAATTAAGTGATTTTGAAAAACACAAGGAATATTTTGATGATCAACGTCATTGTTGCAGACAATAGAGATGTCTCGGTATAGCATTCTGTGTCATCAAAAAGCAATTTATACACCAATTACATGTAAATAATCTAATAAAATAACACATAACAACATAACAACATACATGATAAAGATGACACTAAAGAATAAAATACGCTAACCTGACACACGTGCACTGACAAGTATATCAATTTTAACAATCCTATCAGAACTTAAACAGGCAGAATCTGTTATTCTTTGTGTTTGTTCTTATATTTCATTCAAACTAAGAACAAACGTGGATTTATAAATGAGTAATAATTTCAAAATGAATGGTTATTACAATGATTATTACAAAATTACAATTGTTATTACAAAATAAAATGAAAATTGCCACAATCATAAGGTTATTAAGTTGCATTCTAAAAAGGTTTCATGATGGTCTACGTTGTGGACAATAGCATCATTTTGTGTAGACTGTGTTCAAGCATGTGGGTGGATGGAACTTTGTATGCAAAGTATGAGTATTCAAATCGCTGAAAATGTTACAGGTTTTATTGGCTATTTTATGCAGGACAGTGATTTTTAAATAAATAAGCTTATGCGTGATGCAATAACTGGAATGCTATTGGATGCTTTTGAGGGGTGTATAAGTAGAGGCTGTGGAGGACATTGTTCTTGACAGAATAAAACACCTATACCCATCTCTCAGGTCCAAGATGTGGTGAATTTAATATTTATTGATAGGACACTGCAGTATCTTGGAGAACTGGTTGTTATCTGGTCCCAAATCTTTGTTAAAAAATTGACAGAAATGCTATAGATTTGAAGTTACCAGTGTTGCACTTAAAATCATTGCAAGTTTTAATTGACTCAAACATGAGTGTGAAAATTGATGCCACAACTTGGGCGGCCTGTATTGTGCAAGTGTGATCTTATCAATACATGTTTGCATTTCCAAAATATCAGCACTAAAATGTTTCTTCTTACAACAGACCTTTTCTATTTCCATTTATTGAAAGCAGAATTTGCCTGCTAGAAGGTTAATATAAACTGGTTCTAATTATGACATTATGAAACAAAAATAAAAGTTCACTGTAAAGTCAAAATTTCTTAAGAATCACTGATGTTCAAATTGAATCATATTGCAGTATGTGCATATGTATTTTGAAGCATGGAAGTGTGAAATAGTTTTATCTACAGGGACAGGTAATGAATTTCAGATTAACTGGTAAAATATGTAAGTGTAATGAATGCAGAGTAAATATAAATGTTTTATTGCAGATATTTGTAAAGGAATTATTTTGGATAATTTTGTAATGGTGGAAAAACAAAGGTTTGTTAGCGACATTGTTTAAATTAGAAAACATGCTGAATAATATACTCATTCAAAGAAATATGGGTTCAAGTGGAATTTTGCGTAGGGTTCGTGTACATGAAATATAGCGCCTGCACATATTGGAATGTCTATTGTCATGAATGTGTTCATTAAAGTCACAGATCTTCACGTAAAACAGAAAAATGCTCACGGACTGTTATATTCCTTTGGTCAAAAGAAATGTTGGAAAACAATAAAAAATGTCTTCCTCCTGGTTTCACAGGAGCATTACACGCAAACATAACCATGCACGTGACAATAAAGAAGCATGTGGACGGAGACAGGGCTTTTGCACCATTGTCATTCTTCAGTATGTCAGTGGCAAAATGCGACAAACCGTTGAGAATGTTTAACCGAGCCAAGGCAATAGGCTTTACAGTTAAGGAATGCAACAATCGTAAACGTCATTGCCCAGACAAATGGAAACCAATTACAGGCTGCAGGGATCTATAACAGGCGTCGATCACTGTAACGTCAACATCACAGAACAGCACGTGCAGTACCCTACAGGACTCATCGGAGATGGAATCGTCACCAAGGCAGTCGTCAAGAGTACTCTTCTGACGAGTGTCGGTTCACATTGCAGTTCAATGATGGACATGCAAGGGTCAATAATTATAAGGACCGAGAAAACCTTTCATGGCGTGACCGTCTATAAACATGGCAGGTTTGGTGGAGGCTCCTTTATGGTGTGAGGTGCCTTCAGTCTTCATCACAGGACCCCTCTTAATATGGGTTGAGGTATAGGGACGAGATCCTTGGACCCCTGGTTGTTCCAGCAATTAACGCCCTTGGTCCTCAAGCGGTATATCAGAATGATAACACATAACCACGTGTTGTGATGGATTTCCTCCAACAGAGAGGTGTCTTTAGGATGAAATGGCCTACATATTCCCCTGATCTTGCCCCGTTAGAGCATGTATTGGATATCCATTGAAGGCGTGTCCGTCAGCATCACCAACTGCCAGTTAACGTTGATAAGCTCATCATATTCCTGAATCAGGAATTGCAAGCCAAACCTCAAGCATCACTGGGAACTCTTGAGGTCCAGCTGGAGTGAGTGTGTAAGAAATCATGGGGGATTAATTCACAACGGATTGTGTGACTTCCATATTGACCCTCAGTTATTAAGTGTTCCCATATTTCATTTAATGAGTATAGTAAAGATTATGCAAACAAGATTATTACTATATTAGAAAAATATAAATCAATGTTTTAGGATGAACAAATAACCTTTTGAAAACAAAAAGTAAACTCCATTGCTAGGAATGTAAAAACTAAACCAGACCGGTCGTTAAACAAAACATTGTCAAATTTCTGCAAGGATGTTTCATTGTGACATGAAAATAAATGGAAACTAAAAACATAATACAATCCATCTACGAAAGATCTTCATTGTTATGTGCACAATTGTTATGTGCACCTATTAAAGTCATAAGATATATGTAATACCAAGAAAAGCCAGTTGAATCACAGCCTCATTATTATTAATATATATGCAAATTATGTAAGATGCAAACTAGATCCTATGCCAAATGGAGTAAGTAAAATTCTTTAATTTGAATCATAAATCAACCTTCAATGTTAAAAAACCCCGGAGATATTGCAATTTTAGTGATTTAAATTGAGATTTTGGCATTTTTATGGTTGCCATTGAAACAGCTCCATAAAATGTTCTTGCAAGAGTGATTGGCTTGCCAACATCACTTTTCTGACACTTTCATATATACTGAATATAAACATATAGTCAAACCAAATATAGCAGAGGGTGTCCGTTGAAACCTCTTTTTTTTCGATCGAACATGGTTTGGCTCTCTGAAGCGTTTTATATTTAATATTCAGTAAACGAGAATGTTTAGTAATATGGGAGTGCATTATTATCATGTAACATGACGTTGATTGATTCAAGCTTTAAATGTACATTCTGATTTGTCCTCGTGCTTACTGTCATGAAAGACCTGGAAGTGAATTTTATTGCATTCCTGTAAGGCCAAGAAAAAGGAACTTGTTTCTGGTTCCCACGCATCAAGAATTTTTGCTAATTAAGAGAAAAGAGAGACAATTTCCCGTAGCCTAATAACGTTAACATTGACTTTTAAAATGTAGCTCCTTTCTTTTGCCTTTAAGGATGCTTTTCGGGGCTATAAAGTGTTTTTACGTTCGTTGATAAAAAATGTTGACATAAAAACACTTATATCTGTCTGTAAATACCAGAACAATTTGGGAGGGGAAGGGAAGGGGTTGGAACGCAGGATAATCTTAGAATTTATATAAGTTAAATAGAGAATACTAAACGAATGGTAATGTGATACAAATTTTAAGCAACGAGTGTATAAAATTGGTATCAGACGAACGTAAGATGATACAAAGTATATTGGTGGACAAACTATTTCATTATCAAAAGATGTATTGATAAATCAAACTCTAAGAAGCAACGAAAACTGTCAACACATCATGCACTCGCAACGTGACGTCATCAGATCGCCAAGTGACGTCATCGGAAAGTGTCCTGTTTCTAGGTCACGTTATGCGAACAGTGTCAACGGCAGAGCGGTTTGATTTATTGATTACAATGACATGAGTTACGTTACTGAATTGTTGAAGGGAACCGGGAGATAGAACTTGGGGAAAGGTTGTTACACGATAACATGTTCGGGGTGTGTGCTTGTGGAGGGGAAAGCGACGATTTGGGTGGCAATGAAGCAAGTAAAGTAAACAGTCGAAGCGCCATGTTTATGTTACGGTCGTCTTCCAAACTGTCATTTTATGCCTTGCTGCAGAGACTTTACTTTTCTGTGCTGCTATAGTGCCCGAACAGAGTAGAGAGCAAGCACAGAAAACTCAAGGCATAAAATGACAGTTTGGAACTTGCCTTTTAGGCTCTGCGTAGGAAGATGTGTTACGGTAGGCAGAGAAGGCAACACAGCTTGCGACGGCACAGGTGGATAAGTGAAGTGATCAAGCGAATGATGGATTTGTGCTGGTTAGCAAAAGGATAATACATATTAAAAAAAATTAAAACGCTTAGATATATCATTCTTTCACATAAATTAACATTTTGTTGAATGTAAAATTTTACAGATGCCACTTATAAGTCACGTAAATGGACAATGTCATGTGACGTTCGAAAGTAGTTCCGTTTGTTTGCACGAGATGGTAACACACATGTGTGTTACCAACTCATTGTTATCTAATGAGTGATCTCACCACGGTTGAGTAATAAATATATATAGATATGCCACCTGTATATGTCATTTGAAAACACCTCGAGTTGAAAAGGTTAAATATTTAAGAGATGCTATTTATCATCAAAAGTTTCCAATTCGTCTCTGTAATAGATGTTGATGTCAGAACACTGTCGTAGAATTGTGACGTCATGTGATAATTTACTGCTGATGTAAAATCAATTATGTCATGAATTTTTATTCAAAATCTGCTTGCAAAACAACATCTCCTATATAGCTAGAAGATATATTGCTAGATCTCCCACAATCTCAACGTCACATCTCAGGATACTAGTAACTAGGGAAACATGCTTTTGCAATTAGTATAAGTAAGTATAGTGACGTGCAAAAGAAACGTCCCCAAAATAAATTTTATCATATATTTCGCAATTGTGGTTGTAAACTTGAAACAGGGCTTTGAAGAAATCACTCAAACGCCCTGATAGCTGAAACCCAAAGAACGTGCATGTGCTGCACGTATTATACAATTAATATGTTCTTGCACGCTAAAACTTCCCGGATGTGTAGGCAAATACCCGTATGAAATGTCTGTATAAAATATGAACTGAATTAAGACTGGCCGCCATATGCACTCATTCGACAAAGAAAACATGCCTCGACTGACGTCAGCGAAAAGAGAGCGAGCATTTGGTATGATGGGAGTTGGAGTCACTAATGCTCGCGTTGCAAGAATCATGCGCTGCGCAAAAGAGACAATTGATAGATTGGCCGTATGTTACAGACAAACTGGCAGGACAGCAGCCAGGCCCAGGAGCGCCAGACCACGAGTCACAACCCCCCAGGAAGACCAGCATTTACGGGTGCTTCATTTGAGGAATCGATTCATCACTATGACGTCATCAGCAGATCGAGAATAGTCAGACGCCTTCGTGCGCATGGACTCCGCATCTACAGACCGTTCAAGGGGATGACGTTGACGCGTGAAAATCGACGTCGTAGATTGGGCTGGGCTAGACAAGTTCGCCAATGGCAGCCACGGAATTGGTACAGAAAACTGTTTCCAGACGAGAGCAGGTTCCAATTGAACAAAGCTGATGGTGGGATTCGTGTCTGGAGACGGCGTGGTGAACGGACTGCGAGATGTTGTGTCCAAGAAGTGGAACCGTATGGCGGAGGCAGAGTGATGGTTTGGGGAGGCATTTGCGCCAACAGAAAGACAGATCTGGTTGTTGTTCAAGGCAACTTGAATGCCCGTCAGTACATTGACGTTATTTTGCGTCCTGTTGTACTGCCCTTTCTTCAAAGAAATTAGCGAAACTTGTTTCAACAAGACAATGCGACTCTCCACACTGCTGCTGTCACAAGAGACTTCCTAAACACCAACAACATTGGCGTACTACCTTGACCAGCGAAATCTCCTGATATGTCTTCTATTGAGCACCTCTGGGACCACCTCGGACGTCAGTTAAAACAACGACAGCAACCTCCAATGACCAGAAATGACCTTATCCACGCCCTACAGGAGAATGGCAACGGCACCAGATCACGTGATCAGGCGACTTATCCAATTAATGCCTCGCCGTATTGAAGCATGCCTCAACGCCAGACACGGACACACACGCTACTAATGAATATCTCAATTTATGAAAATTTTGTGTCGTAATTAGTCTGAAGACCAGTGATCGAAAACTGGACAGAAGACCCTCTTGTTGAAATGTGACCTACAAACATGTTTAAGCTAACCCGATATCTTTGTTAACATGGTCAGCTGTTACATGTACTTTGGTAACCATCAAACATACTTGTTGTCTTTGTGTCTTATATTTTATAGAGGAAAAATTTAAGGAGACGTTTCTTTTGCACGTGAGTTTATAAGTAATACCATCAAAATGAGCTAGATATTGGAAAATATCCTCAATTAAGCCACATTTCATCATTTCTGGTCAGTGATTTCTTCATATCTATTGAATTATTTTACTTTCAGTGCCCCTTTGTTTTCTCACTACAAATTCTTTCTTGTTTATATGTTTCAGCTGAAAGGATAAACCCTGGAGGTAATTGAAGAAGACGTTCGAACAAGCCAGATTTAAAAACTAAATGGTTTTCTGTTACTCATTGAAACAATATATGAAATAAATCAAGGGATTGTGGCAATAAATATCTGTTATTGTACGTAAGTTCATGTTAACTGACTATGAGTGACTATGAGATGAATATTTCATTTTAAAAAGATGTAATATGGTTTCCAAAGTTTTAATTGTTAACACGAGAGAGAAAGGACACGTTACATACCGCATTATATCACTTCACACACAGTGCGTGAGGGACCCTGTTAAAATGATACTGTTGATTTGATTTTGTTTTCAAGTCAAATAAGGTAAATCATTAAACTCCTGTAACCAAACTGCTCTCTTTGCTTTTTAACACGAAACTACAATCTCTGCAACCAAGTTATGTTTGTCAAGAAACATTTTCTAGAAAATAATTTGGTTGCAGTTGCCTATAGGACAGTTTTAGATACCCCGTCATTCTTACCTTTCAATTACATGTACCCTTAGACAGAAATGTCATGTCAGTTGAAAGGAAATTAATTAAGTCTGAATATATCTATTCCTGAACTTTTCATCATATACTACTCAAAATAAGTTAAGGCTCAAACCTTCATTTTCATATGATAGTGCCATAGAAGTATTGCGTCGCTGTGGTTCGTTCCACTCAGAGGAAACAAGAAAAGCCTTTAAAAAGGCATGCTTGGTGCCACATAGGCAGATGAAGGAGATTGTGATTTGTCGAACAATTTGGGTGATAATATATACAACACTGGATAACAGCAGTAATATTAACACGAGTATTACTCAAAGTTAATTTCACAAAATTAATTTTTATCAACACGAATTGCTGAAAGTTATGAATATTTTTTACATTCATCAACGATTGTTGGTATATTTCAAATCAAAACACACGAGGGTGATATTCTATTTATCATTCAAATTCACTCTTTTTGAGATCTCAGAGAAAAAAATGTAAATCTCTGAACACAACAACACTAGATTTTCAAGACAGTGATGTGACAGTGACACTGAGTTTATGATGTTATGGCATTGTGATGTTGTTACTTGACGTACATTGAGATTTTGGCATTTTTATGGTTGCCAAGGAAACAGCTCCATAAAATGTTCTTGCAAGAGTGATTGGTTTGCCAACATCAGTTTTCTGACATTTTCATATATACTGAATATAAACATATAGTCAAACCAAATATAGCAGAGGGTGTCAGGTCAAACCTGTATATTACAGATAACAAACAAATACTTTCCGATGATCTGACGGGATTTCAACCCAGCTCCGCAGAGCTAAGCCGCGGCCTTATAGTAACCGTATGGAACCAGCGATGTAGGTCATATTCTAAATATAGCACGAGTCAATTTCAGTAGCTCTGATAATAAATACATGTTTTCAACGTAAACATTTAGTGACATCGTTAAGTATGACTTGTCACGTGGTCGTAAGTGATCTACCTATTAGTAAACATAAGTCTTTTTTCGATGTAACCATCGTTCTTACACAAACATTACTTTTAAATCGCCAGGCGAGCCCAGCGTGAAATTAAATCGCGTGGGTTATAAAAAAGTGGATTCTGCGATTATTGAATGCGAAATAATGCTCTTATCTGAAACAAATGCAGACTCTTCATCAAATGAAGATGTTTTTGATTGAGTCTGTTAACATTTATCAGCGTCTTTTATAGAAAATATTGTTTCTCTTTTAACATGACATTTAAAGCGAAATCATATTCCACAGTTTAATGTGCCAAATATTTTGTATTACCCACATGGTGACGTAATGCATTTTTTGCTACAGCTCTGTACATTGGTCTTTTGATTTGGATACAGCACATGTGATTGGCGCGGCTTCCCTTTGAAAATATCAAGAGTAATATAGAGAGAATTCAGAAAAGTTTTAGGAGAATCAAATCATAGAGTGTAAATCTTCTCTGTTGAATCACTCTGCCGCCACACAATAATGTTCCTCTACATTTGACCATAACGAAATTTCAATCCTCATCATGTCAGAGATTTGTTTTCTAAACGTTTTCAAGGAAAGTGGTTATGACACGTTTAACGACACAAACACCTTATAAAGGTCAAACCACATTGTGTCTGTGCGATCCAAATACTTTCATGGACCCTTGAATTGCCCCTGTAGTGCTCATGAGGAGACTGATGTACCCGTTGTTATTGCACGCAACATATGCTTTGTCATTCTCTCTCCACAGAGGCAGCTCAAGTCATGAAATGTTGATATAGCGTCTGTTATATTACGCCAACTTTGTGGGATAGAATGGGAGATGCCTGATTGGAGGCAATCAAAGTTTGTTGTGCAATTAGCGACGCTCTTCTAAAATCCGTTTGGCTACTGAATCATGACAAAAGCATTGTGATATGAATCACCCTTTCCATGCGAGAAGCGTTGTCATTTGAAAAGGAAATTCAAATGGATTGTGGTGCATTTTTTTCCGCCAGGGTAAACTACCGGAACTCACGGATTTCGGCGTGTAAGAACAGAGGCTGTATCAACATTTCATGGCTTGATCGTGTCTTCTGCGAGGAAGTTTTCATAATTAAGGTAAGCATTTGACCGGTTTTGACAACAAGTCACGGCCAGTTCTTAAGTTGCGGGATTAAAGATTTTTATTTTCAGACACAATCGGTACTTTTAGATAAAATAACACCACTTAAAATGTTTTAAACATTCGACATCATCACAATACTCTACTCACCCTAAGACCCTCCGGACAAAGGTTATGGCCCGCGAAGCCTAAAAAGGGTACTCGACAAACTTCCATGAGCCTAGGCGTCGCGGTATCTCCGTCTGCAACTCGAAATCTTACAATAAGTGGATAAATTGTAGTAACATTTGTTATTATAAATAATACGAATATTGCAAGTAGGATTCAACAAATATACTCTCTTGCATACGGTTACACATTTTTAAACTATACACAACCCTTCGTCCATGGTGCATGACCGGATATCGAATTCACCAAAACAAGGAATGTATACATAACAGTAAACACTATATATCTAAAACAAATCTAAAAATTACTATCCCTACTTCTGATAAAGGACAGTTGTTTATTAGCTGTTGTGACATTTGTAGCAATTTGTTTTCATAATATTAACCATTGTATGTTAATGTCATTTAATTGTCAAAACATGTAATTACATATTTTCCCAAACAACGCTTAAACTCCACTGCATCTACTTCATATACAATAGCAGGAATGTTCATATGCTGATTATAATATTACGGTAGAATTAGTTGCGTTGCACGTGACTGTCATCAAAACACAATGTTGAAAGAAATTAGGCAGTGGTAGTGCTGATGATGATGCTGATGACGACGATAATGATGATGATGATGATGCTATTCAGAACGCTTTGTGGTCAACGTTTTCTTAAGAAATGATTTCATAATATGGTTGTCCACACGGTTATAACCTGTTTGAAACTTGAAAATTCCAACGTTGTATTTAAATCGAGAATACATGTATATCATTCGAAATGTGATTCTGTAGTAATATAGCCGCTTGGCTCACTGACCTAGATATCATTTATACCCAGACGGATCTCTACGGCCCGTAAGTTCGAAGCTAGTTTTTTCTTGACCAGGTTTAGTGCTAGTCGTGGTTTAGTTAAACCAAGACCATTGGTCTAACTTAAACCGTAATTTTGAAAGGTAGTTTAGTTAAACTAGCATTCAGACCAGGTTTAAATGTATCACATTATGACAATGGAAATGACAATGACTGTGACAATGAGAGGCCTGGAATTAAATTTCCGTTGCAGACGAAGAAGAACGTGAGACTAGGGCTTCGTCAATACTTAAAATTTACATTTACATTACCCAAAACATAGCTTAAAGTAAAACAAATTCTTGAGAGGCATATATAAGTTGGTAGTTCATATGACAGAGTAGGATGGATTACAACTTCTTTATTGTATTTGCATACGACGGTTCAAGGCAACTCCGTGCCCCTTCATCAAGGCAACTCCGTGTCCCTTCATCGGGTAAGTATGAAGGGGCACGGAGTTGCCTTGAAACGTCGTATGCAAATACAATAAAGTCGTTGTAATCCATCCTACTTTTTGTCATATTAAAGTAAAACGCTAGTTCATGGATATGAGATTGTTTTAAACATATTTATTTCACAAATGGTGTACATATTGTGAATGGGATCGGCCAACAAGCTGACAGCGCTTATGTCAAGGCCTCTCCCTTGAACATTTTATCAATACATGTTTAATACATACAAACACAGAAACAGAATATGTAAACATGCGACATTTTTACCAGCATGATAAAATTTCATAATTAGTAGTAACCTCTAAGCAAGGCATATTGTTTTAACAGTCTTATTTAAACCGTAAAGTTTCAGCAATGTAGTCGTGTACGGATTGTATAATATGTTGATTTATGGTTGCTGATTTTTCATTGTTGATTGATTTCAGGTCATATCCTTTAACATAGAAATATTTGTTTTGTCGGATATCATTATATAATGGGCATGTAAAGAAGAAGTGGACACAATCCTCAGAAAAGTAGCCACATGAACATGTGGGTAAATTTGATATATGTCTATTAAAGTTATGATAGTTAAAGGAATATTCCAGTACGATTTCAACTTAATTCTAGCAAAAGTTTGAGTTATAAAAGACATTCTCACAAATTATTAAATTTTTCTTTCAACGAGATAAGTATTTACAGAATTTTAAACCATCGTCTTTGAGCGATGACGGTGGTCGCCATTTTATTTGAATATGTGACATCATCGACACACCACAAGAAATCGATGCAAGGAGCTTACATTATAAACTCCGTACATCAGTGGAGTTTCCATGATTTGACTAGTATTGCTGAATGTGTGCGCTGCGCACTTTGTTAACGTAAAACATTGTTGTGCCTACAGAACGACCCAGTCGTCGAACAGATTATTCAACAAGCAACTACGACTAATATACGGTTTTATCTAGAATTATTAACGATATATGAATTATCTAAAAGAACACAAAAAAATAAAAATAAAAAATAAAATGTTTTAAAAACGAGCAAGAGTATAACATCTTGATGTGTTCTTTGCATTTTTTTTATTAAAACATGGTACAAGTTTAATGTTTACCTGAAATATGTTGCCGTACTGTATAAATACTCCTTCTATTATCTAAAATTAACGCTTTTAAAGTAGAAAACGTTGATTGAAATTTGATACATCAAACGTGCATGTCAATGATTTACCTGTTATATACATATTATCAATCACTAAGACTTTTGCATAGCATTTTTATATCTTTCCGAAAATGATATTAATAACATTTTATTTTCTCAAGAATTACTACGATAGGATTTTTCAAAATCTGGTACTCTTTCACATTCAATCTCTGGATTTTTAAAAAGCCTCTATACGTCAGTTTGAAAAGGGAAAAAATAATTCAATAAACGTGTTAAAATAATTGTTTTTAAAATATATAAAAGGAAATATTCAATGTAAAGCATGCATAAATTACGTAAATATAGTATTTTGTTTTAAAAAATGAAGAGTTTAAGAGACATACGTTGTGATAATTTGTGCATTGTTGTAATTAAAATCACATCCTTCTGTTTAATAAAAAAAAATAGTTTAATAGATAAATTATTTTATTTAACAAATATGGAATTTTCAGCTTCATCAATTAATAGCAACTAAAAGAGAAAAAACACTCGATGATATAAAGAAATTTTGTGAGTATAATATTATTTTTTATTCCTTGCTGATAAGTTGATAGATCTTTAATATTATTAAAAACACCATTCCTTACTGATCGTTTTAGTATACTAATGGTATCTCATAATTCCATTTTAATTTCTTTACGTATTGTTTTTCTGAAATACCTTTGGAAAATAATCAACATGGTATGTGAACATAACAAGAATCGTAACAATATCATATGCCGGGCGCCTAAGTGATTCGTAATCAAAATTGGTTTCGTACGGGCGACAACTAAATAAATAGAAAAATATTTTCGTCCTCAAACAAGCCAAGATTTATATGATAAAAACGAATTCCATGACAACATATAAAATGCCATCTTTCAAATTAATCAAACGTGTTTTGATTGATATAAACAATTTCCTTTTGATTACGAAACCATATGCATATCACCATCATCGCGGATTCGCTTTTTAGGATTCGCTTCGACAAGATCACATTAGAAGGTCTATTTTTTTGAGTGATAAAATTGATAACAAATTATTCTAAGTTACGTTTCTATTTTTTTTACAAATGCACTTATTTCAGCAAAGTCATTTAATACTTTATTTCAACCTAATGAGGATGTCTCAAGCTTATACAAATTCTAAAAAATGTCAGTGAGTGTCAGTGTTCAAACCTTGTGACGTCCGCACATGGGAGATCTTTTGAATCTGTACTGAAGTTTTGAAGCAGTCTGCTGGTCAGAAATATTTATTTATCATCCAAAAGTGGCTACCACAGTAGATATCGCTTTTCTGAGATCAAGCGATATCTACAAGCGATATCTACATTGTAGATATCGCTACAATCATATCGTCATAATCCTATTACATCATCAGTTAAATTACATCACAATGCTTTGGCATCACTTAGAACACAGATGACAATACTATGACGTCACAAAGTTCATAGCGTAACAATGCTATGACGTCATAATGCTGATGACGTCACAATGCAATGACCTCACTGTTCAAGAAGTCTAATGACAGTTTTGTGTTCAGATATGTTCATTCTTTTGCTAATAACTGTTGAAAAATGATTTGGATGATAAATAAAATCTCACCCTCGTGTCTTCTGATATCAAATATATCAACACTCGTTGATTAAAGTAAAAATATCCTCGGCAAGCCTCGGATATTTGTAAGTTTAATCAACTCGTGTTGATATATTTGATATCAGAAGACACTTGGGTGAGATTCTCTATTTATTCCTTTGGGCATCATAAAAGTAGAATATTCCGGATTCAGCACGTCTCTACTGAAGTCGTGACGGTTGTTACAGTCTCATGTTAGACGGGCCGTCACCGCCCACCATTGAATCTAACGGCGTCTCCTAATTTCGTGGTGTATCGCTGACGTCATATTCCCGGTGTTTCTCGCTCTCGTTTACCGTTCGAGATAGCAATATGGCGCCCCCATCGATGCCGGTAAACTTGATTTTTCCCAACTTTGAATTTTTATTGCAGATTTGGTGATTTAGCTAAAAATTATTAGCCAAAGTTGAAGGATTTATTCATAAACATTGTTTTAAAATTGCAAATTCATTCCGGAAAAGTAATAGTATTTTATACTGACATGATTGGGCATTATTCTAACCAGACCAACTTGCCACGTTGAAGTAGCAAAGTGTTCACGAGGTATTTCTTTTTACAAATTTCATGTTAAGTTTGTTTCAAATATCTAATACATATCCTGATAAATAATTACGATTTCTCACCAAAACTAATATTGCAGCATCATGCTTGTGAGGGTTGAATAACAGGTAATTCATCTATGCTGAATAGGTCCAATGATCTCCCTGCGTATTCTCGAAGAGGCGGCGGATTTCAGGAATACACAAATCCCCACAAAATACATATACACAAAGAACTTAATTAAGCACCCCCCTATTTTGTAAAATGAATTTGGGTTGCCTTGGACTATTTGGATTAATTTGATTTATTGACCACTCCAGATATAACAATTGCTTTTTTATTGACTATTTAATTGAACTTAAGATCGCTAATGAGCAAAAATAACGAAAATATGAGAAAAACTGTGAAACTACTGAAATTTGGCCAAATATAACTATTGTCATAGGGGGAAAACTACACATTAAACTTTGGATGTTATGAATCAAAAATAACAAGTTTGATCGCTAGTTGACATTCATACACAAAAACCCTTTTTATCATGCATGGTAAGAGGCTAGCAAGACATTGAATTTTTAGGACTTTTTTCATCAAAAATTGTTAAAAGGCCTATAATCTTAACATCTGTAAGTAAATTTTAGATTCCTTTAGTTGAAATTGTTGACCAAACAGTTCTCCTTCCTTCAGATAATCCATTTTCTTTGACAGTGGCTAATTAATGTCTTTGTGCAGTTTTCTTTAAATTCATATTTTGATAATTTTGTGATTTTGAAGGTTCATACTGCTTTAACGATTGACTTTTGCTATGAGGTTATTTACCCAAAAATCATCAATTCAAGAGAATGATAATAATCACATTGCAGCAAAAAATATTGACTTTCATTTTCATTTTTAAAGTAACTTGGATTTTGACTCAAAAATACCAAGTTTTTGTACTCAATCAATCAATCTTTATTTCACAAAAACCACTCACCGTGGTACATGAAAAATTACATTGTGTATTTAGAATGACATTAAGGCTGTGTATATAGATGATTTACATGCGATATTTATTAATAACATCGCATATGAACGTTCTATTTAAAAATCCTAATTGTTTGATTGTACATTTGTTTTGTTTATTATCAGCAGTGTTTTTTTCTGTTTGAAAAAGTGGGGGGTGCTTAATTAAGTTCTTTGTGTATATATCAGGAACTACGTATGTAGATCAAGTCTTACCAGGTAACAATCGCCATATAAGGGAATTGTGGGGAGTGGTTGATTTGCTAATGTGCAAACCACGTGAGGGCATTAATCATTTGCTACTTTATAACTTGTGATATGTTCTAGACGTCACCGCATATAGATGCAGAGAGCTGTACATGAAGTATACTGATCTCTCTTCCAGGTATTCAAGGTGAGCTTGTTTTATTTTTTTCATGATAAAATACACCGATAGAAATAATAGCATTCTAAATTCAAAAGCTTTGTACTACTAAATAAATGCACCTTTGGATTTGATCGAGAAGCCTAATCCCAATTTTCTTAAATACGGTTTTATCGAGTCAATCATTGTTAGCATGTTAAAATATTCTTCAACATTTTGCTTTGTGGTTGCTTGTAAAATGGGTTTCATACAGGTTTAAATTTAACAACTGAAACCCCCATAGTTTGGGTTATATTTATTTCCGATCAATGAATTACATGTAGATACGCAGATAATAGTCGATATGATTTTTCTATACATTGTTGTTAAATTCAATTTTGTGACAATTACTTGTGAACACATTCCTCGCGACATTATATCCTCCAGAGTGCAGGCATATGACATTTCAGCAACCAATCACATTATTGACGAATTTCACAAACGTCATATTCTATGGGCATATTCACAATTCGAAAGATAACTTTTAGCGATTAATCACTGGTATAGAATCTTGTTATAATGGACTAACTCAACAATCAGGGAAGCGAGTGAAGAAATGTTTTGGATGCAGTAAAAGTTCAGTTGAAATGATATGAACTTATCTTGTCACTTAACATATTTTCCCCCTGAGAAATCTATTTGTAAGAATTTATTATCTAAGTTATAAAATTAATTTGAGTTAATGAAAATTATTTGATTACTGCAATAACGTATCTTCGTTTATATGTACGAGTAACGAAACAGGCATAATTATTTTTAAGCAATGTTAGGTAGGTAGGTAGGTAGGTGGAATTTAAGGGCGACGTTGGGCCAACAAATGACCTATATGCGCCCGGCATTAAAGAGGATTAAACGATTAGAAAATAATTATACAAGAGGTTAAAAAAAGATTCATATGCAGTCATATTTGCCCGTATTGCATACGTAATCTAAAAGGGCGTTTTGAATGTCACCATACAGCAGGTTTTCTCCAAGAATAGACCTAAGATCGAAGGTACTTGATCTTGATGACACCACCTCTATAAGTTCTTGACGATGGATAATATATCCCTCGCACTTAATTAAAAAATGAAAAACAGTTTCTGGGCAATTGCCAGCACAACCCTGACACATAGGAGATTTATCCTTGTCTAAAATGTGTTTGTATGCATTTAAGCCACAGTGGCCGAGTCTTAATCGAGTCAAAACGACTTCATCTCTTCTCTTTTGACGGCGAATCTTTACGTGCTTAGTGACTTTAGGGCATAAGTTGTACATATGCCTGGCATTGGTGCCATGATCCCAGTCACTTTGCCACAGTTGGCAAATTGCTTTATGTATAACAGTGAAGTAATCTTTTGGAATTGGCAAATAGTCCAATACGTTGACTTGTGCTTTTGTTAGAGCAGACTTGGCAAGTTGATCTGCTCTCTCATTACCACTGAGACCCACGTGTGCTGGAACCCATACAATATCACAACTGATATATATGGTATTCAAAAAGGTGTCTTAATAAAATATATCATATAAAATATCACTTCGTTGGCCTTGCACTCCTGATTGCATAGCTTGAACAGCGGCCAAGGAATCTGTAAAAATGATTGTCTCGTGGTCATGGTTTTTAACCCAAAGCAATGCTTTTAAAATTGCTGTTAACTCTGCCGCAAATATAGATAATTGGTCGTGTAGTCTGTACACTTCATATATATCGAGTGAAGGAACATAAAATGCCGCACCAACACGCCCAGAAACAGGATCTTTAGAGGCATCTGTATAAATGTGTGTGAATCCTGAGTAATTTGAGTTGATGAAATCTTCTGCAATTGCTTTGATAATGACTGGATTCATCTGTTTGTCAACCATTGAGGCCAGGTTAGCATTGACTGAAGGTTGTTTTAGGCACCATGGGCCTGATTTAGGAAGATTAAAGGAGGCATTTAGTTTTATGTCTAGAATTTTGCACTGACTTGCATATTGCTTAACAGCTAAACCAAAAGGTAACTTGCCATGACTCCAGTCGCACATGACATATTCAGTGCAATCATTTAAAACGTCTTTTGCAGAATGGTAGTCAGTTAAAGATGCCAATGAAAGATAAGTTTTGAGGGCTGATTTTTGGCGGCAATACTTTAGTGGGGGCTCAGAGCATTCCACTTGCATTGCGGCAATTGGTGTTGTTGGGAATGCTCCAGTGCATATCCTTAAAGCTTTAGATTGAACTCGATCAAGTTTCACTAAATGACTCTTTGCTGCATTCATAAATGCCAGGCTCCCATAGTCCAATCTTGAGTAGACTAAAGCTTTATACAGGAGGAGAAGGGATGATTTATCAGCTCCCCATTTAGTTGCAGAAACACATTTAAGAAGGTTTAAAGCCTTTGAACATTTTGCACTTAAGTAAGAAATATGACGAGCCCATGTTAGCTTGCTATCAAAATAGACTCCTAAAAACTTGAAATTAGGGACAAAGTTTATGCGCTGGTCACCAATAGTGAGAAACAGTTGAGGATCGGTTTTTCGTCTGGTAAATATCATTGCTACTGATTTTGATATAGATATTGTGAATCCCCATCGCGAGCACCATTGGAAAACAGAGTCTAAACCAGCTTGGATAGATTGATGAACAAACTCAAGATTTCCAAAACGTCTCCAAAGTGCTCCATCATCTGCAAACTGTGATGCATCAGTGTTGACCGGTAAGGCATCACATATATCATTAATCATGATATTAAACAGTAATGGACTAATAACACTGCCTTGAGGAGTTCCATTTTCAATAACATGGATACCAGATAAATCTTGGCCGATGCGGACTCGAATACATTGTTTTGTCTGACCAATTGCAGAAAAACTATTCATCTAATTCATTTCGAATCTTATCTTCTAACATAGTAGGGGGGCAGTGCCAATTTACAAGTGATTCTGTTTATTTTTTTATTTTTTTTAGAATTTTTATTTTTATGTACTTGGTCATTTTCAATCAGAATTTGTCTAACCAATTGCTGAAAAACTATTCATCCGGTTGTTTTCAAAATTAGCACATGTCTTCTTCCCTACCGTGTAGGGTGCAGTGCCATATAGCGAGCGATTTTGTGACTTTTTAATTTTTTAACCTATTTCTATATTTTGTACTCAGTCATTTTCCAAGATCAGAATTTGTCTGACCAATTGCAGAATTCATAAAAAATATTTTTCAATTCTTTGTTAGTGGGTGTCAAATTCTGTGTAAGATGTCTATTAATGGTTTGGATAATGGGATGTCTAACTTTTGGGAAGTAAGCAGTAATGTAGTTGGTCTGGGATGCATGGTCGGGGGTATTAGTGAGCAACGCTCACCTTATTGCTTGTTTACAACTGTTTTTTTGTCTGTCTTTTCATGGGTTATATACAGTTAAATATTCTGATCTTTTGATGGCTCTTGAAACACAGATAGAATTCCAAAATATTTGAATTTAAGGGGAAGACGTTGTGGAATGACGCAGATATTTTCATGTAGACATAAATTTGCATAATCCGTATTCTATTCAAAATAATATTTGTTAACACATCATCAAAAAGGGGGAAAAGTCATACTAAACTAGCCCCCTAGCTAGTTTAAATTTTGCTCTGAAATCAAGGTGGTTTAGGTTATTTTAGACCAGGTTCAGGGCAAACCAGCTTTGAACTTACCGATCGTGGTTTAACTCTAAAATTAAACCCGGACTAGCTTAAACCACCTTAAATCTAGCTTCGAACTAACGGGCCTACCGGTTTCAAGCGCATGCAAAAAAAATTCATAACAAAAAAGGAAAAGATACACTTTTTTATTCTACAAATAATCCGTTATGTGCATCATATAAATAACAATGATAATAATTTGGGAAAAAAAATAAAAAATGTGAAGTTTAATTTAAATATTTCCCAATTAAAAATTTGCATGGAGCATATCGTTTACATTTCAAAGTCTGAATTTATTATGACTATAGGGCCTGTAAGTAGGTCACGAGATCTTACGAGATGCCTTACTTCCGGGGAATTCAACCAACTAGTTTTTGGTATTTACGCGTCTGCGCAGTGCTCATTCCATGAAACCATGATTTCTAATTAATTATGCCTGCAAACGACAAGGAATTAATATCTGTATAATAATTATCAGTCTTTGAAACGACCGATGACCTTCATAAAACTGCTAAACAAGACTAAAACTGCCTTATCAGTCATACTTCCTGGTTTCTGTAGATGGCTGAGGGTGTCGTTTACTAGCGCGACTCAGTCGTTGTAGAATTGTTTTTTAAATATTAATTCCGGCTAAATAAGATTTAAGAACTTTTGTTTGGCAATAATATACACAATTGAGAATATATTTAAAAAATTAGTAGAAACATTTTCTAGAATTAGATAGTTACATCCGCGGTTAATTCAAAGACACAGACAGACGAGTTTGCAACCGGTCCAGTAACATCTGAGACAGGAGTCTGGACATATTTTTAAGATATCATCAGAGTGTTAAACATTTTAATTTTTTTATGGAAAACATATCCTAAGAAAATCGTTATTTTTTAGACCACTGTTCAAATGTTCGTTTACGTTTATGTTTACAAACAGCCATAATCATTATTCGTGTTGATTTTACTACACCTTCCGAAAAGACAAATCATTGATTGATGAAGACTTTTGCAATTATTCATCTGCATAATATTTAAAAAAATATCGTTTCAAAATTATTGATTATTTTCTTATTAAATAAATTAGGATAATCAATCTTGTGATATAAATACAATAATGATATAATTATTTGATTTTATAGCACCAATTAAATTAACGCAAATAAGCCCACAACATTGCAAGAAGAAAAAAAACCATGCAACGAAAAATAGAATTAATTACCAAAGAAGACCTCACTAAAAAATCTCAAATAAAGACTTAAATTATTAATGAATAAATTACAATTAATGATTAATATGTAGATAAAGTATTTTAAATGGTTTAAATACTGTGATGGATAAGTGGAATAATGAATAATGACTGAATAATTTTTTTAGCTGTGAGTATTTTACTGTGAAACAGTTAGTTTCAAAACATTTATGGAAATTAACCAAGGGTAGTCCGTACGTGTTCCGATTATAAATTTTAAAAAATATATGTAATGAATTATTATTGAGAAAATATTTTTATCAAACCACTACCGGTAATAACATATTTTATCTTATTTCGATCTAATTGGTTAGATTTTAATATGCAGTAGAACACGGATATAACGAACTCCAAGGCATCAAAGAATTTAGTTCGCTATATCCGGTGTTCGCTAAACGCATATAATTTAATATTACGCATTACTGATATTATACAGGGAAGGGACTTGAAAATGTGTTCACTGTATATATTAACTTGAAAAAGACGGGTTTTTGTTTTGAATAACGACTTCCCCCGAGATGTGGACAGTTTTGACTTTGGATATTACCGCTGAGGGCTAAATTCTATACGGAAAATGTGGTTTTGACAACTGAACTTTTGGATTAAATAGAAGCCCGGGCTTTTATTCGCCAATATATGGGCTTGTACTCGGAAATTATTAGAGTGACGAGTAGAATCATAAGTATATGGCATTATTTTGATACATTTAACCGGTATACGACTATCGCAATGAGTTAAGAAAGAGAGCGAATGGAAATTCTTTTAATTTACGAAATAAAAACTATGTACCGTTTAAGAGTTGAATGAATGAGAACCACGTTGTTCAAAATGTAGTTTCAGAGTCACAGGTTACAAAATTCGAGGGTTGAAATGATTTCATCTTTTTAATTGCATAATTTGATTTCACACAAATTTGGCATACATGTGTAAAATGGTCCGATCAAGTATTAACATTGTTTTGTAAAAACTTGTACCTTTTGTAAAAATCAGTAGTACTTTTTTATCTAAATAGACTGAGAAGGTTTTCCAAAATTGACCCAGGTTGTTATACCCATTTATACCCTTTTACGTTTCTGTATATTTTGATGTATTTTGTATGTGAAGATCTCATATTATAATCAAGTTATGGAGGCTTCGGGCGGTGTTCGTCATTTGTCATTTTCATTATGATGTAAAAAAATGACATCAACACTGAAAAAAATATATTTTATTTTAATTATTTTATTTAATCATTCAATTGTTTTGAAATTTAAAACCTGTAATGTTGTTATGTTTAATACTAAACAGTTATAGATAATATAGTTATAATGTGTGCATGTTACAATAAATATAAATATATTTGACTATCAGGGGGTAGTTTCCACCTTTAATCTCTTTTCATAGACAGAAACAAATGTCTCAATGGAACTGGATGATTGATTCTGGGCCCTGATGAAAAATGATTGAAAGAACATTGTATGTTTTTTAAAAATTGATGGATGAATTAAAAAACATAGATCGATATATCATATAAAACAAGTATTTAAAACTTTATTCAAATGAATCGATTCTTATATATACAAAAAAAAATAAAAAAAATATAAAAGATTCTTATATATGAGACAAATACATTTGTAAGCCAGTTCGGACTATAGTTATTCCGTTTGAGTGTGTAAATCGAAATAGTAGGCTAAGCCTTATTTAGAATCTGTTAAAAATAGTGTTAGAAAACACGTTAGTAACATCGGAATTTAAACGAAAGTGCAAATTGACTGTAAACAAAACTTGCAGAAAATCAATTAAAATGGCATAAGTGTTCACTGCTAAAGTGATTACAACTAAAGGAAAAACAATAAACCATTGTTTATTGATGAATAAAGATATAACTATTATCATAAGTCTATGATAAAACATAGCGCAGCTACCAGAGACTGGGAACCGTGTCGCGTTATGATGCAATAAAGCGCAGCTTTGCGCAGCCGATTGTCAAGCACGGAGCTGTTAAGTCATTCCCTGGAAGTCAAAGGTGAAGGTCGTATTGAACGAGACTTCCAGCCCCTATAGACATGTACGTGTTGCATGCAGTTTACAAGGATGATACCTGCATGAAATTGACAACCTCGGCACGTGCAAAGCATGGATCTGAGTCTAAAGCCCGCTGTTACGCGTGACCAGCTTACCAAGTTAATACATGCAGATAACTGGAGTTGTCAATGGTTAACTGTTCGATGCAATCAACGTGGGAAGGATGATGCTGCAACATTTCTAAATATCACAGAATTGCCATTTCCCATGCTTCATGAAAATCCTCGGGGCAGATTTGCGATACTACGGGAGGTAAAGTATTACGGGTTTTTTTATAGGACAACTTCATAGGAAAGAGGTTATTTGTCTTTTCTTGACAAATACCAGGTTTATCTAATTGAATGAGGATTAAAGGTACACTTTATATCCAAAGCTAATAGACAAACGTGGTATTTGTCATGGAAATTTTTACATTCTACATTTCATGATCTCTGAGTTGTATTTATTTTCAAAATAGGGTCGCGTTCACGTTGAAACGATACAAGAGAGAAACCTTAGGACCCGGAAACAACATTTCGTCAGTGCATTACTCAATGATGTCACAATATCGTAATATATCAGACCTTTGACCAACAATTTCACGTTCAAATTCTATTTTCATTAATGTCTGATATGACGGGGAATTTTCATTGATAGATCCCGGTTTCACCGCTTAATATTGGACAATAAAGAGTTATGGTGATATCTTACAGGAGATTTTACCAACATTTAATCTTTCCGATGTTCACGTGGCAGAAGTTTAGTAGCCATGTTGCAAGAAATCATAATAAACCGAAATAGATATTTCTCTCTTTTTTTGTAAATGCCCCGGAAAGACCAATTGATATCGCAAAATTGTCTTAACTTGCGTAAACTCACCTGACACCATAGTTTATTCATTCAAATAACTAACAGCCTTTTCATCTTTTATAATCAAGTAGATAAACTCAAGTTTCCCCTTATAGATTTTCAGAATAATAGTGGCATATATTTATTTGTTGAAAAATCAGGATTCGGAATCTCCAGCCAGTCTCCAAGTCCTCTGATTGTTATAGAGAGGAGAGACGCTTTGAGAGAATATGAAACTTTTTTGTCGCTTATTTTGCACAAATGTTCCCAGTATGCCAAACATGTTTGGACTTACGAGTTACGTGAGCAGCTTTTGCGGATGTATACAAAATTGGACAGTGAAAACACAGTTATGACGAAAGAGAGCTTTAAAAAATCGCTTTGCATGTAAACTCACGGGCAAAAGAAACGCTGGTAACATAAATGTCAGGATATTTTATTCCATCTAAGATTAATGAGAATGAAGCAGAGTGGCAAAGTTTCCTCAGAAGTCAATTCAACTATGTTTGCCTTGTTTGCATCATTTTGTGTTGATGTTTTTGCATGGCGCCTTAGAAAACGCGTCTCAAAAAATCATCAATTTTCTATCTCCTTAAATATTGTTTTGCATATTTATAGACGTTATAACGCGAAGACATAGCAATGCAGAAAAGTCAAAGTGGATGTTTTTATTTAACAGTATCTCAAATAAACTTCTGATATACATTTCCGAAATTCAAACTTAATTTCAAAATAATTATTAACAAAAATGTACCTGAAAACAGCATTGTAGCACCTCAACAGTGTTTAGACAACCACAGTACAAAACGCTCCATGCCATCATGGTTAAAATTATGAACAATAATTCTCCAAATACTTTTTTTATCAAACACATTCGAAATCGAATTTACATGGGATACATAATTTGTTTATCCTTCGTTTCAAAATACCAAGCGTTTCTTTTGCCCATGAGTTTAGTAAATTACAATTTGTTCAAACTGCTAAGGAAATTATACATCTCCCTGCTATACCCCTGTTTTAGGGAATTTTCAGCACTGCCTTTATTTTTCGTGATGATATCAATTTAGATTCTTTGTTAACTTAATTTTTTAAAAACTCAATTTTACAATTAAATGGTAATTTTCATAAACAATATTTATAAATGTGTGGAGCCAGAAACATGACTATGAAATAGATATCTGAAGATAGAATAAAACAAATTCAGCCAAAACATCCTGCTACATCAGCTTATATGTCTCCGCGTTATGCTACAACCTATCCCCTGATATCCTTCTATATCGTATTGTCGTATTCTGCCGTATCGCTATATATAGCAAGGGGATAGGTTGTAGCATAACGCGGATACATATACGCTGATGTAGCAGGATGCAGCCAAAAAGGCTTGGTGATTTTCAACACATGTGGTTTCGCTTTGAAATGAACTTAGATAGCGGAATTATGTAATATATCTTTAAAACATCCCTCATTCTTATCCTCAAATGCCAGTTAAATGACGAATCTTTGTTCTCAAAGAAAATCTTATCCTTGTCATTTATAATCGTGAAAGCCTTATTCACACGTGCAATTAACATGGGTACTAGGTACGTAACCTATCAAACATTATCAAGTCTGAACTGTCATTCTTACTGCTTTAGATAGGTTTCCAAAATTACGTGTGACTTATTGACGCGCGTCATTGTTCGCTTTTCGAACGTAATCATGACTTCAAGTCCTCCTACTATTATTACTCTTAACGACGCTGTTGATAAAATTTGGCATATTGGACCGTTAATAGCTCACGGAGTGGCCCTTTAAATGGACTGAAACCCTCGTGTTATGTCACATCAATCTTACAAAAAGTAATCAATGCTGCCATTTGCAAGGCAGTTTACTTTCTCTCCTCAAGTCTTGAAATGTTGATCGAGCCTCTGTTCTTAATAGACCTAATCCGTAGGTTCCTGCGGATCATTAATTTGACATTTTTTGGCAAATGACAACGCTTCTCACATGGAAAGGATGGTTCATATCACAATGCATTTGCCATGATTCAGTAACCAACAGGATGAATTTAGAACAGCGTTGCGGATTGCGCATATTACTTTAACTACAAACAGGCATCTCCCATTCTGCCACACAAACTCGGCGAGTAACAACAGAGGCTCGATCACCATTTCATGACTTGACCTTCATTCTGTGCGGAGAGAATGGGCAGTTATCAATAACGAAAAGATAATGCATTTTGCTCGATATTTATAACGATCCGCATTCGGGTAATCTATAAAAAAAAGTTATTTGGAAAGTATGTACTTTATATCCCGTTTTGAGCACAACATATTCATATGTTTTTGACATTCCTAAGTAGCTTTCGTCCGTCGTTTGCAATATTGATTGCAAGCTAACTTCAAAGGATACTTAGTATTTTTTGCATTGATAGAGAACCAAAGTCAAAACATATATCCTTTTAAAACATAGCCATTGGCTCCATAGTCTTTACACAAGATCTCAGCTTTGTATGCCTTTTGGTTCTGGAGAAGTAGACGAAAATGGGTTCTAAGGGCGTTGCTTCTGTGGCCCTTATTAATTAGGGGCCGGAGGGTCACTAAAGCTATCAATTATAATCCTCACAAGCAAAGGAGTTTATACACAAAGTTTAAGCTTTCTAGGCCTTTGGTTCTGGAGAAGTAGACGAAAATAGGTTCTAAGGGCGTTGCTCCTGTGGCCCTTATTATGATCCTCACTAGCAAATAAATATGAAACAAAACGAGATTTCAGTTCTGGAGATGAAGTAAAAAATGCACAAAGTTTACACACGGACGGGTGGACGAACAGACGCCGGAAACCATGCCTTGCCTTTCAAGCTTGATGAGCTAAAACTCCAATTTGAACAAGAACATGTGCTGCAGTACCTTTGAATGTGTCATGATATACTATTGGTCTGTCCTCTCACGTTTGTATATTCGAGCAACGATCTGCACATGAATCAAATACTTGACAAATACAAGTACTTCAAAAGAACCGCAAAATAGAATATTTTTATTGATTAATCAATCATTCTTGTCTTTTCTACTGATGTTCCACAAAATCCAAAATTAACTTACGATAATGTTTCATGATGAGCCATTTAAAATACCATATGCGATAGATATTATTATCATTTCCGTATATTACCTGGCTGGTATGTGACATTACCACATGTGTTGATATTTATGTTCAAATCACCTCTATCAACTTTTATTGTCATCACAAACTGTTGCATATAAGGCAATTTATAGTTTTAAGCCGCAATAATACACGTCATTAACTTTGATAGTAGTCATCTAAACTATGAAACATTATTTTTGTTCCCATCTAATTTTGTTGGTCAATTATGCTGCCAATTCCAAAGAATCACAATTGCCATAGTTGCATCTATAGATACTCCAAACTATTCCGGTCCATTATTGATAAGATAATATCAGATATAGACCATAATCCTAAAAATATGATTTAGCTTTAAACGTCAGTATTTGGTAAAACTAGTCATAATTAGGTTTAGGTGGATGACTTCAGAAGGATAGTTGACACCTATGACAACTTTAGATTTCAGATGAAACCATCGTTCATATCTAATTCCAGTGTAAAGGGTCACTGTTCACAATGAGATCGTTCTACTAAAAGTGATACATTAAAAGCATTTTGTAATGAAAATTAAGGGATATGAAAACCAAAGACAATTTATATGCCAAAAACGATAAAAATTATCTCTTCATATCTACTCTCTCTTACGATTAAAAAATCAAAGGATATGGTCCAAAATTTTGATAATGATCGTTACAGTGTGTCTAGGAAATCAGGCTTCTGGATGAGAATGTCACACCATTGATTTGAAGTTGTTATAAACATTAAGTAAAATTAGGAAACATTAACTAATTTAGGGATGTCAGGCAAGTTTTGTTATCGTTGCTTTCAAGGATGTTATTTACGTCATGGATTAGAATGTCCGGATCGGATCAAACTACAATTATCTTTCGAATTAACCGAAGGGTCATTATGAATCCGGTATTTGTACTGACAGTACATGCGTACCTCCTGTCCGATAAGTCAATCGCCAAATGCATGTGTACGCAATTGTTACTTCATATCACGTCGGGGGATTTCCCAATTAAATAAAGGTTTAAGCGAAATTAGAGAGTCAACCCAATCGTAGATGAAATGATCATGTAAACATTGAAAACTGCAGGCTACCAGTTTTGTGTGGACCCTTTTTAAATCAATTGAAGTAAGGAAATGAATTCACGTACCTACCTTATCAAAACAAGATCCGATCTTTTTAGGACGGTTACTTTTTATTTTAAAATGTTGCATGGACATCTGTTACATTATTAACCGACATTCACAATAGGAATTGAACAAATTCTTGCAACGAAACGGCACGGAAGTACTTTTTTTCAAATTTGCCGAAAAGGTAAACGTTTATGCAAAAGGTATTTATCTTCAGTGAGTCAAATATATCATTACTTGAAACGATTAACCGTAAAAAATATAGTTTCACATATCAAATGAATGTATATGCGGCCAATTTTGTGTTAACACCTTTTAACCATTTGAGGTAAAGAAATCAGTGGATTAGCGTAAGTTAACCAAACGTTGTACGTTTACTCAAAATGTCATTTGATTGATGAAAAAAGAATGTTTTTATATTGTTAGACTCTTTTTATTTTAGATTTCTTTCGTGATATAACCTTTTCCCTACAAAAGGTTGTACAGTGCCCTTAAACGTGCACAAGCAATTACAACGAATATTTAATATGTACACGTATATCAAAATGCGACCGTGTTGTTGCATTAACTATACATATATGCAAAACATCTGGTTTTAATCGGGGACATATTTGCTTATTTCATCCACATTTGGAAATCGATGACTAGCAGGTATGTATGTTATGGCCGTTTTTTAAATAGTATAAACTTAATTTTGTATGTCCTTCACGGAACCAAAAACAATACATCTGAAGTATATATTTGTACTAAAAATATTTCTTTTACTACTGAATGTCAGTGTTATATATTTTTATAGTTTTATGGTTTAAATAACCAAATATCCTACTCCTAATTTCAAGCGGTCTTGTTGGCGACATGAGCAAATACTTTGACACAGCTTGGCACGAAAGGCTCATAACTAATTCAAAATCTTACGCAATTAAACATGATTTATATACGATATGGATCGGAGGACTTTAAACAATCGAAAGTAAAGCGTCGAAGTAGAATTAACAGTTCTGAAATGAAAACGGTATTAGTTGGAGTACCTCGGGGATTAATTGATGATAACAACTTAATATCAGATTTTATTGCCGACTACAAGTTATTAATTAGTATAATTGATGATCCTAACATCGCAGCATTGATATTAAAAAAACGATTTACAAAGGATTTCGCTTTTGGAAGAGCTTTGTCAAGTATTTTTAATCCAAATAAAACTGTCCATACAATTAAGGAGCTAGTCGCCTAGTCACTAGCCTGGCCTAGAATTAAGCAATCTACTTATTGATGATATCCCTTCACATAAACATTCCTGTTTGTCCTTCGTCAAGACTGCCAGTGTTCCTCTCATATGGTTGAAATAATCGTGGGCCCAAAAAGGAACTGGTTATGGAGTTTAGGTTAACTATTGAATGGAATGAGCCTGGGAAAACCACATTTATAATAAATGTTTAATTTTCCTATATTTGACTAATGTTAGAATATATGAGACAATAGCACTATGCACGAAACAAAACGTTTGGAAATTGTCGTCTAGAACATTCAGATGTATGGGTTGCAAATATTAATATTATGTTTAACTATGAACTAATTTTAACCTCACTCTGTGCACTAGACTAACATATAGTCCCTGAAGAAAAGATTTGTTGTTGAAATTTTAGTAATATTTGCTATGAAAAAAATATAAAGGGAATACTGAGCAATGCTTAGCTTCAGGTATGGCTGAGGCAACTAGACTGGCCACTAGTTTCTAGACTTACAAAGGCTCTATTTAATTTTGCCATAGGGTCTGGATGACAGACTATCTGTGAACAGAAGACTGAACTTGTTTTTGTTCTAACAAATGTTCGTAAGTTATCTTTATCCGATCTTTCGAATTAAGTTCAAAGTAACGTCTTTGTAGATTACCCTTACAATCTGAGAACTCTCTACAAGCTAGTTTGTAATTCTGTTAGACACTAGATATCTTTCTTACACTCTTTCTCAGAAAATAAAATTCCTCTTTACAAGATCCAATACTAACTTAAAGTGACTCGATACATACAACCATTTAATGAGGAAATATCACTTTGAGCAATATTTTGTATTGGAGAATTCATGAGGTGGAGTGTATTCGTGAAAATAATCGACGACCCACATTTTAATCCACGTATGACAATTTGTGCATAATTTCGTTATAAAAATTTCAAGATTTTAAAAGATGACACTTCTAGTTGTTATGAACCATAACACATGCTAGTATTCATGTTTAATTTAGTTTGGTTGTGTATGTATTAAGCATGTATTTATATTATGTTCAAGGGAGAGGGGTAAACATAAGCGTTGATAGCATGTTGGTCAATTCCCGTTCACGACATATACGTCACGGTGAAATAAATATGTTACAAACAATTGAAATGAGTCACTTTGTGTTTCATAACGTGGGTTAACGACGATGCTTTTTTATTGATAAAATTACATTTCCTGTTTTATATATCCAAATATATTTCTAATATGTAGTTCTAAATTTGTTCATAAATTCATTAAGGTCACCTTTAAAGGGACAGTAGCACGTTTTTAGGGGGAATATAAGGTGATGTCAGAAAAATGAAAATATATGCTTCCAATTGAAAGACAGTGTATTTAAACTGAATGAAGCAGTAATAATTCAACTATATAACATAAATTTTAGCCATGCGACTCCTTTTTCTTACACAAAATGAATTAAAGATGTTCACAAAAAATGGCCGCCAATGGATTTTATGTGAATCCTCATACTTTGTCCTCTGACTATGGGTGATTTGCTTGTGTAATGAGATTGTTGACACTGTCAATATAATACATTTAGCATTAACTTACATTTATAAGTGAAATATTTAAAATATAATATTATCAAAAAACGTGCTACTGCCCTTTTAACATTGAGGACACACTGTGAAGCATAATAATTGAAGCGTAATACAGTTTTTATTGACCTAGTATTCTCAGACATTCTTGCCGCTTTTTAGTCTCTTAAACAATTTTAGTAGGACATTTTATTTCTTCATATTGTATATAATAAGAATAATATTATCATCTGAGAGTTAACATTTCATCATCAATCCCTGTTATTCGTAGTCAAAGACATAATGTAAAGTATCATGCCAAAACTGCTATTGGCCATTTTAGCGTTAACATCTTTTAAAATCATTTGTGTTTAGGACAAAAAGTCACTCCCCTATATCTCTTAACTACGTGGCTGCTATTACCCCTTTAATATACAAGCTTTGATGAAGGGAATCTAGAATTATACAAAATATATCCGAGAAAATGTTAATTGGCATATTCATAGATACAGCTTTTGTTTTATTACATGTTATTGTGGTAAAACACAAATTGATTCCTTGAACGTTATACTTGACTGTTAAAATCAAATATTGTCTTTTATTAATTTTAGGTTTTATCGTCACTTTTAGTTAGTATATGTTTATTATGAATGTTATTCTATCGTTTTTGTTAAAAATTTCTGCTTTTTATTCCGTACTAAATTATCATGTTTAAATAAATAACATGCAAAAGAAATAATCTAAATTCAAACTTAATCTTTAACCTATAATATAACAGGTTAAATGAAGAGGAACAATTAGTGAAAATGATGACCTTTAAAACTAATTAGTTTGGTGAAATGTTGAATTTGGAAAGAAATAATTTGATGAAATGTTGACTTTGAAAAGAAATAATTTGATGACATGATGATTTTGAAGAGGAACAATAGTGAAATGATGACTTTGAAAACTAATAAGTTTGATGAAATTTTGACTTTGGAAAGTTACAATTGGTGAAAAGTTTACATTGAAAAGTGATATTTTTTTAAATGTTGACTTTGAAAGGAAATAATTTGATGAAAAGTTGACTTTGAAAAGTAAAAATTTGATAAAATGTTGACTATGAAAACAACTAATTGTTAAAATTATGACTTTGAAAAGAAATGATTTGATGAAATGTTGACTTTGAAAAGAAATAAGTTGGTGAATGATGACTTTGTAAAGAAATAATTTGTGAAATGTTGACTTTCAAAACAAATACTGGTGAAATGTTTACTTTGAAAAGTTATAATTTGATGAAATGTTGACTTTGAAAAGTAACAATTTTATGAAATGTTGACTTTGAAAAGAGATAATTTGATGAAATGCTGACTTTGAAAAGTAATAAATTGGTGAAATGTTGACTTAGTTAGTTTGGTGAAATAATGTCTTCCAAAAGTAATAATTTAATGAAATATTGACTTTATAAAAACATATAATTTGTGAAATGATGACTTTGAAGAGAAATAATTTAATAAAATGTTGATTTTGAAAAGTAATAATTTGATGAAATGTTGACTTTGAAAATAAATTTTGATGAAATATTGACTTTGAAAAGTCATAAATTGATGAAATGTTTACTTTGAAAATAATTTGATTTGGTGGAAAAATTAATTTAAGTAATAATTTCACCACGATTATTGATAACCTTTAAGAATAATTTGATGTAGGTCAATAGTAACTTTGTATATTGTGCAATTTGCGGTGATATAGCTCGACTATGTCAGCTGCTTGTCATACATAGATTGAACAGCATATATAAATTTGTCATTTATACCAAGTTTAAGTAATTTGTACCATAAACAATGGCGGTTAACTTTATCAAAAGCTTTCATAATATCGATATAACAGATATGATATAGAAACTGTGCCTGAATACAAGTACCTTGACAATCTACATCGAACTCACGTGTTCCGATCACTACACCGAATTTCTGTTTCGAGCTCGTATTTTCACTGAATGAACAGTTTGGCATGCAGAGAAAAAGAGATTAGTAAAATATAAAACATAGCACAAAGTTTTTGGCTGATTTATGGTAATAATCCGAATTTACAATGCTCAAGACATCAGTCATCATCCAATACATGCCTTTCATTGAGAATTGTAACTTACCCATCACTAAATGAAATAACTAAGAAAAACGTATATTTTTTTATCCTGTTACAAAATGAAGTCAAAGGCATTTTTAAAGAATTGTTTTAAATGTAAAAAAATATAGTATTATATATATAATAATATCCTTTCTGCTGTGCTACTAAAGTAATATCTAATAACAACAAACAACTGTGCACGAAGATGTAAGGTTCACACGTGAGCAATTTTTTATGATGAAAATACTTCAAGGTTCTCACGTGCAGTCTTATGACAACATTGCGCAAAGCGAGACCATCTACATGATGTAGCATTATGCGCACAACTCCGTTTTTAATCAGGGTCTTACATTTTCATCAATACAAATTGCCAGTTGAATAAATAAACTATCGATTTATTGAAGGTTTGAGATGTTTGGATGTTGTTTAGGGTGTTCAATCGACGGTTAAACATCGAGCTGTACTGTAAGCTTGTGTTGTTTTTACATAACGAGGGCACACAACGGGGTATCATATCACCTACTAACACGGCACGAGGCAGTCACGCTTCAGTGCGTTTTATTCTGTTCGTCGGCCTAATTAGGCGGTATAATTTAAACAATCGTAATTAAGACAGACAGACAGAAATAGTTTATTTAAGTGTCACAAGTTAAACAGAGAGAGAGAGAGAGAGAGAGAGAGAGAGAGAAATTGTTTATTTTTGTCTCATTCCTTACATTAAAACATAAACATATACATAAATATAAACATGGCACAATGGTACAAAAGTATGTTTAACAACCAGCCATAGTTTGGCTTATGGGACACTATTAAAAAAACAGTAAAACGTATAATACAGCACGTGAAGTAAAAATGATAAATAATAAAGAGCGATTATCATACTAGAAGCCACAATAAAGATACTTTTGTATATAAAATAGAATAAAAAAATGAAAGAATTAAAAAAAAGAATTTAAGTAAAAGACTGACGTCTTAAAAACATACATTTTACAGTTAAAACAAGATGTTTTAATTTTGAAACATCAACGGAGGTAATCATATCGTTAAGAGAATTATAAAAAACTTTTGGGGTGGGAATTTATTATTTCAAAACGAAGATCTGAATAAAAATGACATTCTGACAGGAAGTGTATTTCTGACTCTACTTTATCACAAAAGGGGCACACTCTTAGATGTAGAGGAACGAACTTTATTCATAACTTAACATTTCTTTTATATTATATAATTTTCAAATGTATATACCCCTTCCCCCTCTCTATCCAAATTCCAAATTAATTTTAATTTTCAACACCTTTGAACTTCTGTCAACTATAATTGGGTGTCTATGACATATTCTAAAGTTTTGCTTTACTTGAAACCCTGCAACATACAGTACTATATTACTTATGTATGTGATGAACAAAACTAAACACTTGAGCATAACGGTGGCATTATAGAATGTTAAGTAATGAAAATAACGAACCTGCTTACTTTATCTATGTCAACTGAATCTGTTTTCATTCTGTATAATGTTTCAGTTGAGGGATTTGTTCCCGACGATAAAACTTGCATTGACTTACTGATTGGTCAGATATATTGTTCTTCAGCTTCATTTGGTTTTTAAGTTAAACATTCTGTCGGCGAAGGAAATAACATTTATTTAGCGGAAATTGTCTTGTACACATCCGCTAAACAATACACGATGGTGTCATCAATCAGTGACCCGGCAGGTTATATGACCTGTTACGACACGCGACAAGAGTGAAAAGACGGCAATAAACTGACACCTAACACCTGTTATCTGTGACATCCGGCTCAATAATACACAACTTCAAATGACAGATACCCGGCCGTCTTCGAAGTACCTGTAAAAATGTATTACCCCGGTAAGTTTTATTGCAGGATGTTCAATGAATCACACAATGTGACAAACTGAAAGCGATGTTATGTAACCATGAAAAATGACAAGCAGGCCTACGAAATGAATAGATGAGAGAATGCTTTGCCATCAACATCAAGAAAGTGTGGAACAAAAAAATATAAATAAATATTGTGTAAATGTTATAGTCTAACAATTAGACTCTGAAATGAATTCTTTCAATAAATCTGAAATTTGGAGAGAAAAACAAGAAAAGGAGACTTATATTTCTTCATTTTGAGCTCTCAAGTCTTATTATAGACTTGCTTAGGCTTGCATTTCATTTTAGGGTCTGGCTGACAGACTATAAATGTTATCATGTAGGGACGTAATGTTTTCAAATGTTGCCCAGTAATGGAGTTGGCTGCAGTCTCAGCTAGATGAAACAAATTTAATAAACCTTCGGATGAATTGAATGGCAATTGAAAAAAAAAAGTTTTATAATTGATTATCTTCAGATTGTTCGATTGCCATAAAAAATATATGCATACACTAATTTTCAAAAGCCACGAACACGTACCAGACAATAAGTAATCTTTTTTCAACACGAACTTTTCAAAAACGTTTGAATCACAGACAGACAGATAAATTTATTTACATCTCACTCGTGTTACATCGATAAACAATTGCATAAATTATATACACTCATGGCAAAAATTGTTGTCACCCCCTAATATTTAATTAAATTGGAGTTTATATCACATTGTATGCATGGCAATGTTGGTTTTCCATGGAAATGTCATTACAGGCATGAAGTTACATTAACTCACACTTTACAATGAACAGTGTCAGCGGTTTCATGTAGACCACGTGCATTTCATTGAAATGATGGAAATTTGTCTCCTTAGGTTTGTCATTTCCATCGATTACTATAGACCTCTTTCATAAGATACAGCTTCACGACTATAGTTTCTGAAAAGCATAGACCATGCCTGGTCCCACTCCACCAGGAATCAGACATGAAATCATTGGCATGAGTCGTGGTGGCGCTTCGAATCGTGTCATTGCTGCAGCATGTAACGTCAGTGTTAGAACTGTTCAAAGGATTAAAAGACTGCACGCCATACAGGGAAATGTTGTTCCGAATAAGTCTTCAGGCCGTCCCAAGAAAACTACGGTTCGTCAGGATAGAATTCTTCTTCGTTTGACCCGACGTCATAGACGTCTTTCGTCTTTGACTCTTGCACAGAGATGGGGGGCTCATATTAATACGCCCATTTGCCGGAGAACTGTAGTGAACAGGTTGCTCCAGCATGGATATAAGGCAAGAAGACCTGCCATCAAACCATTCTGGACACTGGCCAACCGCAGGGCACGGCTTGCTTGGGCGCAGCAGCACCGCAGAATCCAACTTGGACATTGGCGTCACGTCATATTTACTGACGAGTCTCGTTTCCTACTGCATAAGGTGGACAGGAGAATGAGAGTGCGACGTTTACGTGGGGAAAGGCTCAACGACGACTGTCTGCAGCATCAGGTTGCCCACGGTGGCGGTTCTGTACACGTATGGGCAGGAATACACCATAACGGTAAAACGGATCTTGTCGTCCTTCAAGGAAACGTCAACCAGAGGTCGTACAGACGTCTTCTTGAAACCGTTTGCCTCCCACATGCAAGAAGAGTGTATGGCAACAACTTCCTGTTGCAGGACGATAATGCACCAGCCCATCGTGCACGTACAGTGAACGCTTTCATTCAGGCACAAGGAGTAACAAGATTGCCCTGGCCTTCAAAAAGTCCGGATATGAATCCGATAGAACATGCTTGGGATTAGCTTGACCGTGCACTTAGAAGACTGGACCCTGCTCCTGCAAATTTACAGCAATTGCGGGCTGCTCTTGTGAATGAATGGAACAATTTGGCTGTTGCAAACATCAACACACTGATAGACAGTATGCCTGCCCGAATTATCGAGCATGCGTCGAGGTGAACAGTCGTGTTTTTGAACTGCTCTCTCTGTTGAAATTGAAAAGTTGACTTTTTCATGTGATCAAGGTACACAAGTGACCATATGTACCTATAGAAGCTCTATATATGTGAAAACGTGTATCACCGGTGATTTTGGACGAAAAATGGCAGAAAATACTCTGACTGACTCTCAACAATATGTCGATGAAGTCATGTTGTCGCAAGTCACCCAAGCATGTCAGCTTGTCAACACTGATCGGAAAAGACATCGTTCAGGTGAGAACAAAATCCCATCCGTAGAAACGAAGAAACGCAGAGACAATGATGTTAAAGATTGTAATACACATATTGTAACCTGTGATGTCCATTCAAATATGACGGGTGATGTGAGCAGTGACAATGGCGGACAGCTGGGGTCAGAGTCCAGTCCGACCAGGTCGAGTGATGAGGGTAATTCCGATACAGTGATGATACTTGCAGCGATTAAAGACTTAGAGCGTGTTTTTAACCAAAAACTTATTGACAGTGAATCAAGAATAATTGACAAGATTCTGGGAAAAGTTAACGCTGAATTGAAACAAGTACGCACTGAAATGAAAAAAGATGTCAAAAGATTAGATATTAAGACTGATAAGTTGGAGAATAGTTTGAAAATGTGTGAGCAGCATATTGAAGAGACACAATCGACACTGCGACAGGAGTTGGATTCTCATATGGACTCATGTGAAATCCTGAAGAAGCGAGTTATTGAAGGAACAGAAAATCAAGGTATTGAACTGAACATTGTGATAAGAAATGTACCTGAATCTCATAGTGAGAATGTTTTAGTCAAAGTAAACAGTATACTTAAAGAGGGCTTACGACTGCGAGATGTGCAGTTTGTCAGTGTTGAACGAAAAGCGTCGAGACACAGTCGTTATCCTGGTGTCATCATTGCCAGATGTGCATCACTCGAGGATAAGAATGTCATATTAACAAATAAGAAGAAACTAAAAGACTCTAGGAACTTTGCAAACGTGTTTATGACATCAGACAAGAGCCACCAACAACGAAGAATGGAGTCCAACTTCAAGATGCTGATGGACGCTATGGGGAACGACGACCTCAGGTTCATCGGCGGACGCATCCAACGGTACCACAACAACGATGTCAGCGAGACAGGAGGCGACTCAAGACGATGGGAAACAGTTACACGCCACGATCGACGCAGACAACACGACACACGTGGACAAGACGAAGTTTATCAACAAACGCCACGTGACAGCAACCGATCAACCAATCAGGCACCGCAACGAGGACACACCCGCCGCAGTCAAGGGTATGTGGGCGGAGCTAAGAGATCGACATATCAACATTAGGCCGCATGCGGGTTCTGGAATGTGAATGGTTGGGTGAATGACGATATTTCTGATGATTTTAAACTACGATCAACTTGTATCTCGTTTCTTGACTTAGATATAATTGGCGTTGCCGAAACTCATCTGACTTTGAATAAGACTTTAAATGTTTTAGATTATACTTGGTATGGACACAACAGAAAGAATCAACATCGACACGCCAAGCGCGGGTCGGGAGGAGTAGGTTTTTTAATCAAGAATGAATTTTTAATAAACTTTGATGTGACTGTTTTAGACATTGATTATGAAGGTATTATGTGGTTAAAGCTTAATCACAAGACCGATAGAAACTGCAGTTTCTGTGTATGTGTTTGCTATCTACCCCCAGAATACTCCACTAGAGACATTGATGCAGCAGATTTTTATGACACTCTGTTGACACAGATATCATCGTACCACATGCATGATATAAGATATATATGTGGTGATCTGAACAGCAGATGTGGCAACCTTATGGACTATGTTGAAGGGGTGGATGTTTTAGCACCACGTGAGACCATTGACTTTGTTAAAAATAGTTACGGACAGCTTCTTATAGATTGTCTTATAAGTGCTAATTTTTGTATTGCAAATGGTAGATATAATGTTAAAAATGATTTTACTTGTATTTCAGAAAAGGGGGCATCTGTTGTTGATTATTGTTTTTATCCTTATGAGCATGTCAATAGTATAACAGACTTCAAGGTGACACGAGTATCTGAACTGGTGGAAGCAGCGGGGTGTGTAGGGTGTGTCAGTGGTCAGGCCATAACTAAACTAGACCATTCGCTCTTATCATGGAATATAAATATATCCTCTACGCAAAGATATAGTAACGTTGAAGAATGTGAGACTGACCCTATATCTGTGTTAAAATATGATGTATCCAGTATGCAGGACAACTTCATGAGTTCACCAAGCTCTCTACATATGTTGAATGAAATAATCAACGAACTAGACACCGCTCTGTATCAACAGTCAGACGTTGACGCCGTTTACAGCAGTTTTACACGTGCTGTGAGAGACGAGATGACGAGATGTCTGCCATACAGGAAGCTCACCTTTACCTGGGGACCTGACAGGAGGAGACGACTGAGGAAGAAGCCATGGTGGAATGACACGCTCAGCGATCTATGGACCGACATGTGTAAAGCAGAACGCAACTGGTGCAAGTGTAAAACAGTCAAAAAACGTAGTATGCGTGAGGTTTTTGTTCTTAAAAGGAAGCTGTTTGATAAAGAAGCAAGAAAATGTAAACGTAACTACAATAAAGAGTGTCTACTTGAGTTGGAAAGTCTGTGTGAAGAAAACAAAAATGAATTCTGGAAGAAGATTGGAAAGATTGGAGTCGGATATAACAGAAACCGGAACATACCTATGGAAGTGAGATTACATGATGGTAGTTTGTGTGCTGATAAAGAGACTGTACTAAACACATGGAGGGACAAGTACCGCAGTTTGTTGAATGGTGATATGTCTACAAGCTCCGGGGAGGATTCATCACTAAGGGAAGAAGACGGATGTCAACATGACATGCTAGATATAAACAAGCCTTTTACATATGAGGAAGTATTTCAGGCAGTTCGCTCAGCAAACAGAAACAAGGCCCCCGGATGTGATAGCATTCCCATGGATGTATTGAAAAACACTAACTGTATACAGTTCCTATTGGAACTTTTTAACGTATGTTTTTTAAGGGGAATAATGCCAACTGAGTGGACAAAAAGTATCATCAACCCTATTCACAAAGCTTTAAATGCAGACAAGTACGACCCGTTGTCATACAGAGGGATATCACTCACCAACTCCTGTTACAAGTTATATTGTTCTATTTTGAATACCCGACTATACAAGTATGCAGAAAACAACGATCTAATAGATGAGGAACAAAATGGCTTTAGGAAAGGGCGGTCAACTGTGGAACATCTATCATCAATCACATCAATAGTAGAATCAAGGAAATCATCTAAGAAACAAACGTTTTTAGCTTTTATAGATTTTAGAAAAGCATATGACACTATTAACAGAGATACGCTATGGAAAAGATTGTCTCAAGCTGGGATTTGTGGAAGAATATATGCAGCATTACAGTCTTTATATAAAAATGTGAAATCTTGCATTAGAATTAATGGACATTTCTCCCAGTGGTTCAATGTAGAACGTGGACTTAAACAGGGCTGCCTTTTATCGCCTTTGCTATTTAATATGTACATAAATGACTTAATTACCAGCCTGAAAGGACTTGATATTGGTGTTAATATTGACGAAGAAAAGGTGTGTGTCTTAGCGTATGCTGACGATATTGTGCTTTTAGCGGAGAACGAAGCGGATCTAAATATTTTACTAGAGTGTCTCAATAACTGGTGTTCTATAAATCAGATGTCTGTGAATCAAGAAAAATCTAAAATTATTCATTGTAGAATGCCAAGGACCATCCAAGAATTCCGCTGTGGGAACATGGTACTGGATATAACAGACAGCTATAGTTACCTCGGACTCCTAATTACAGAGTTTTTAGACTACTCAAGGATGGAGAAGGCTGTGACAAGTTCTGCCACTCGTGCATTGGGACTACTCATCTCAAAATTCAAGTCAATTGGTGGAATGCATTTTAGTACTTACACTAAAATGTACGACACGATGGTATGGTCAACTATTGAGTACGGAGCAGCTATACTGGGAACAAGAAACAACAAATCAATAAATACTATACAAAACAGAGCTATGAAGTTTTTTATGGGCCTTCGAAAATCCGCTCCGAACGCTGCTGCAGAGGGGGATATGGGGTGGACGCCAACGACAGTCAAGCTGTGGGGATGTGCAATACGTTTTTATACAAGAATGAATAGCCTATGCAGAACACGTCATAGCTACAAGATATTTCAATGGACAAAAGGACAAGCCAACACAAAGAAAACCAACTGGATCAAAAGAATAAAACAGAAACTCAAATCCCTCAACCTATCGGATTTAGAAGATGTATGTAACGGCTCCTACATAAAACAGTCTGTGGCCCGAGTAAAAGAAGCTTTGTATACCCGGCATGTAGAGAACTGGAAGCAGACGATAAATCAGACTAGCAGCAAGACTGGCAAGGGAGGTAACAAACTACGGCGGTACTGTACTTTCAAGACCGAGTTTTCTCCTGAACTCTATATAACAGAGAAAATACCCCGACAGCAAAGGAGAGCTATGGCAATGTTCAGGAGTGGAGTTGCCCCCTTACACGTGGAAACTGGCCGATACAATAATACACCCAGTGAGGAGAGAGTCTGTTTTAATTGTAAAGATGCTGTGGAAGATGAAGCTCATGTTATTTTACACTGCCCTTTATACAAACATGTTACCAAAATTTTATTGTCTTTATGCGAAAAGGAAATTTCCGATTTTTATGCAATGCCTGATAGAGAAAAGTTAGCTTTTATTATGTCATGCCCATGTACTTTTAGAATTACTGCCAAAACCTGCATGGATATCTTAAATATTAGAACATTGTTTGTATATAGCTCTTAGCAACCATTTTACTATTGTATGTCTTTTATGTTTAATGTATATATTTTATGTATTAGACTTTTTGTCAAAATTTTTATAGTCTCTCATAATCCCATAAGGGATGGCTCATGTAAATTTTTTATCTTGCTTTTATTAGTGAATATGTTTGTTTATATGAGGTGAGACTTGTAATAAAATATCTGTCTGTCTGTCTGTCTGTCTGTCATGAAATCATTGGCATGAGTCGTGGTGGCGCTTCGAATCGTGTCATTGCTGCAGCATGTAACGTCAGTGTTAGAACTGTTCAAAGGATTAAAAGACTGCACGCCATACAGGGAAATGTTGTTCCGAATAAGTCTTCAGGCCGTCCCAAGAAAACTACGGTTCGTCAGGATAGAATTCTTCTTCGTTTGACCCGACGTCATAGACGTCTTTCGTCTTTGACTCTTGCACAGAGATGGGGGGCTCATATTAATACGCCCATTTGCCGGAGAACTGTAGTGAACAGGTTGCTCCAGCATGGATATAAGGCAAGAAGACCTGCCATCAAACCATTCTGGACACTGGCCAACCGCAGGGCACGGCTTGCTTGGGCGCAGCAGCACCGCAGAATCCAACTTGGACATTGGCGTCACGTCATATTTACTGACGAGTCTCGTTTCCTACTGCATAAGGTGGACAGGAGAATGAGAGTGCGACGTTTACGTGGGGAAAGGCTCAATGACGACTGTCTGCAGCATCAGGTTGCCCACGGTGGCGGTTCTGTACACGTATGGGCAGGAATACACCATAACGGTAAAACGGATCTTGTCGTCCTTCAAGGAAACGTCAACCAGAGGTCGTACAGACGTCTTCTTGAAACCGTTTGCCTCCCACATGCAAGAAGAGTGTATGGCAACAACTTCCTGTTGCAGGACGATAATGCACCAGCCCATCGTGCACGTACAGTGAACGCTTTCATTCAGGCACAAGGAGTAACAAGATTGCCCTGGCCTTCAAAAAGTCCGGATATGAATCCGATAGAACATGCTTGGGATTAGCTTGACCGTGCACTTAGAAGACTGGACCCTGCTCCTGCAAATTTACAGCAATTGCGGGCTGCTCTTGTGAATGAATGGAACAATTTGGCTGTTGCAAACATCAACACACTGATAGACAGTATGCCTGCCCGAATTATCGCCCTTGAAAATTCCAGAGGCGGTGCTACCCGATATTAGGCTTGTAAATATACTCTTACATGACTGCAGAATGAAATAAAACCGACAATTGAACTTGAAAATGTAATTTGTTTTATTGATACCCATCCAACTGATACTATATGGATACTGTAAAAAATTGCCCTTTTTCACAGGGACCATACATATCCTAGTAGAATTTCTTAAATTGGCCAGCACAAGACCAAAATACAAGCTGGTATGTTTTACGAATGTTTTTCCCAATCACACAAATCATTCTGACAGTTATTGCATGTTTGATTATTTGTCAACACTCAGTTAAACTTGACGTAGCGTTCTCAGTCTGGGGGTGACAACCATTTTTGCCATGAGTGTATACATAAAAATGCACGACCAATCGCCCAGCGATTTATGAGAGATGGATTTAAAAGCTTAAGTGTACAATAAAGTAAAAATGCAATAAACTTGTATAAGATATAAATAAAAAGTTATTTGTACAGAGAATAACGTCGATGTTCTAAAATGTTACAGCAGGTTTTGGCAAGACAAAAGATAAAATCATCACATGTAAAAATAAGGGCAAGTTGCTGTAAAACTGGTAAAAATGAGAAATATGGCCATTTTAAAACACAACGGTGTAATAGATCCTTTCGTAAATGGGAATAAAAGGGACAGGAAAGTAAAACGTGTGCTTCGTCCTCAACAGTCTGGACAGTTAAAACAAAGTCGATTTTCTACTGGTATGCGCTCATATCTCCCAGTCTCTATTCTTAAAGGAGCGACACCACATCTGAATTTGGCAAGAGCGCTACGTTGATTTCTTGACAAGTTGACATTTAGATATTTCTCACATTCATATTTGTTTTTGAAATTGACATAAGTCCTTAATTTACGTTGTTTCCCACTTTTTAGTTCTTCTTCCCAAGTAGACTTGAAGTTTGTACACATGACTTGTTCAACTGTTTTAACTAGGAGTTTCTTTTCCGTTCACAACAAGAGCGAGAATGTAACAGCCAATCAGTGATCGCGTGTCAATAAGGGAAATCCCCTGTCAAAATATCACCCGCGTCGCTTGGCCGCCCAGTCTGAATCACGTGATCTTGTTACCCGTAAAATCCATTACCTAACGATCTCTTCGGCGATTTTCAATTATCGGAGAAGCCATCCGGCCTTGTTTTATAGCCGATGTGCTTTTTTTAACTTTGTATAATAGTCTCTCATAACCTTTTTTAAGGGTGGCTCGTATATTTTTATGTTTTATGCCTCTTTGTATATATGTAAGAGGTGAGACTGAATAAACTATCTGTCTGTCTGTCTGTCTGTCTTCCTTTAGATTCGCTGTCCCACAGAGATGGAGGTGACTGTATCACGAATATCATGCAGGTTCGTAGCCCCAATTTCGGATTAGGGGAGGTGGTGGGCGCTTGATAGACCTGTCATGGAAATATAATTCTTATTGTGGGACTCAAAACAATACAGTATTGGTGAAAAGTCGCAAAGCTACTTCAGAACGTTTCCATCCGATTTCCCGTTTCTTTATTCCACTTCTTAGAATGAATGACAAGAAAAATATCATCTCTGTTAAGGACCATTTACCGATAGGTAAAAATGACCGACATAATTTAATTATGAACATCATTTAAGAAGTTAATACATAACACTGGTAAAATTCAATTTGGACACAATTAAGTTATAATGGAAAAAACTCTGTTTCGTTCAACATCCACTAACCTCGACTTTATCAAATCTTCATTTTCGTTCAAAGATTTTTTAACAAAATAAAAACTGAGCTTGATAGTTGTTTATTTGTTCAAATTAGACTTTATCAAATCTTCATTTTCGTTCAAAGATTTTTTAACACAATAAAAACTGAGCTTGATATTTTCATTTAGACAGCGCAATCATCGGCTGTGAAAACCCAACATGGGCCATAAAACCCGCCCGGGCGTTACGTAATAAATAGACTATACAGATTAAGAAGGTTGGATATCATTGTTACTGCACATCCGCAACAGTCCGATTGTCCTATTTTAAAGTTGATGCTGTTTTGTTTATTTTTCACTGAAAGTGTGAGATATAAAAATAAAAAATTAGATAATGATTTAGTTTAATAAAAAAACAATGACTATGTTATATTTGTGAACATAAGTACTTGTTTTATGATAAAATTTATTTCACTAATTAACCACAAACATATGTTACTATTTTCTTATGAATATATGAATGGCTGATTAAATATTTTAGAGTGCGTCAAAGGTCGCTACTCAATTATGTTCAGTTTAGTAATTAAAGCCTTTTTTGAACGCCAGTTTTGATCTCGCGACAGACGAGTGAATGCATGACTGGTCACACGCCCTTTTTGTGACGTCATATACAGAATGATTACAACGAGCTCTATACATTATATATATATCGAGTGTCGAAGAACATGCGCGTGTGAATTGGTGGTGTGAATGTATTAATGTGAGTATTATTATCCATTTATGAATACATTATATATTTTAATAATATATTTTTTCATGTATTGTTTTAAATGAAAAATAGTGTCTCGTAGGCCTATTGGCCGGATGTTACTTTTAAACATGTTTGATATCTGTATGTATCTGGTTCTGTAACATGTGACACTTAAATAAAATAATTTTCTTCTTCTTTCTTCTTCTTCTTCTATATTATTTATCATATTATTATTATTATATTATACATTATACATCTTAATAATTGAGTAGCGACCTTTGACGCACTATAAAATATTTAATAAGACATTCATATATTCAAAAGAAAATAGTGACATATGTTTGTGGTTATATGATGTTTAATATATAATGATCAATATTGAAAGTATTATGGTGTCTCATAGGCTTTGTAGGCCGGATGCTTTCTTTTAATCTGTAAGGTTTTTTTATCATGTGATATATTGTTTTATCTTGTCATATGTGAAATATATACTTGTAAGCACGTGACACCGAAATAAAATACTTTTCTTCTTCTTTTTCTATACATCTATCATAACGAGATCACCAAATAAACACAATAATAAACGATTTTCAGAAAATGTTCACCACTCAGTTGGATAAGTCATTTGACGATGTAACACTATTAAGCGTTTGAAGTAATAAATATATCCACATCACTGATAAATAAACAATTATCTAAGGCGGTATTTCAGTAGATTTAATGATGCGTTACTCTGTATAGTCTGTTTATTACGTCACACCCGCGCGAGTTTTATGGCCCCTATCCCAGGTAGGTTTTTTACAGCCGTTAATTACGCCGTCTTAATAAAAGGCTAATTAAACTTGTTTGTTGGACAAATTGAAAAAGGCATGCCCAGTTCTTATTTAGCTGAAATATCTTTGAAAGTAAATCGAAAAGTGATGATGCTTGAAATAAAACCAGTGATGATTTACTTGTAAAGGAGGTTTTGTTGGCTTTCCTAAATGTACATAGTATGGCAATAAAGGCCGACAGAACTACCATACACACAATTACATCAAATTAAGAACTGATACAGGGCGAAATTTCGTAAGGTAAAGTTGAAAAATCTTGATAATCTTATTGATGAATAATGAGAAAAATGAAAACGCATGTCTTTGCTATAACATTAATGTTGAAGATATTATGAATCTTAGTTATATATTATGATATCATCCAAAAGAGTAAAACTATACCACCTTTTCATTTATCATTAGTTAATTGTAAATTACGTTAAATATCAAGCATTATCATTGACAATTTTGTAACTTCTAATTCCTACTATGTATTTAACATTTAATCACATGTAGACTCAAACAAGTTTTTAAGTTTTTGCAGTATAAGGTGTATACGTCAATAAACTAATGATGGACACCTCACCGACAGGAAATTAAAAACTGCAATGAGATATTTTTTTATTATTTTATTATTGTGTCACGCAAATGTTGACATGTCGTAAATAAAAATAGATTACCTTATCTTATACATAAATGGTCATTGTCAGTATCTAAATCTTGGGATTGTATAGTAATTAAGTTATTTGAAAGTCTTAATCTACCTTTGTGTGCAGACTTTAAGGTTTTAAAATGTCAACTTTTAGAAATAGATATCAATAGTTGGTGTTCACAATTATGGAATGATAGGGGGCAAGTCAATGGTAATAAGTTAAGGACATATCGTAGTTTTAAGAGTAATTTTTGTACTGCAAATGATGTTAAATTTGTTAATGATAGAGTACTCCGTGGCTATTTAGCTAAATTTAGAAGCGGCACCCTCCCTTTAGAGATCGAGACTGGTCGTTTTACAAAACCAAAAACTCCTCTTGAAAATCGTCTATGTAAATTTTGTAACTCTAATGTAATTGAAGACGAGGTTCATTTTCTAACTACTTGCACTTTATATTCAGATATCCGAACTCCTCTTTGGAATTACTCCTCGTCAATAGATCAAAATTTCCCCAATTTGTCGGCGAACGATCAACTCGTATTTCTTATGAATCATCATAAACTAAATTACTCAGTTGCCGCATCAATAAAACATATGTTTAGATTAAGACTCTCACAAAATACCCTATACATATATTCTACATTTATTTTAACTTACAAACCATATTGTGTATATATGCAATAATATTTTAGCACTATAGTGCTTTTACTTGTATACATTTTAGAAATATAGTGTCAAATAGGCCCAAGTTGGTCGGGCGATGTTTTATGCTATGTGTTTACTGTCTTTTACAATTGTATCGCTTGACACTTAAATAAACTATTTTTCTTCTTCTTCTTTCTTCTTCTTCTACATAAAAATTGGCACCATATACATAAAACAACATCTGCCCGGCAAACAAGATGATCGATCCCCATGATCAGTGCTAGGGTAGGTTTTTAAGCTGAGAAGGGATCCAGGCGTTGAACCATGAAGCATATCAAGCATGAGCTAACGACTGAAATGCTATATGGTAACTTTCGGATTTCATGAAATAGTGAAAAACAATTTCACTTGGACTCAAATTTAAATTCTGAAATCGACAAAGAAACGGCTTAATTACGACTGTATAGATAACACCGCCTAATTAGGCCGACGAACAGAATATAACGCACTGAAGCGTGACTGCCTCGTGCCGTGTTAGTAGGTGATACGATACCCCGTTGTGTGCCCTCGTTATGTAAAAACAACACAAGCTTACAGTACAGCTCGATGTTTAACCGTCGATTAAACACCCTAAACAACATCCAAACATCTCATACCTTCAATAAATCGATAGTTTATTTATTCAACTGGCAATTTGTATTGATGAAAATGTAAGACCCTGATTAAAAACGGAGTTGTGCGCATAATGCTACATTATGTAGATGGTCTCGCTTTGCGCAATGCTGTCATAAGACTGCACGTGAGAACCCGGAAGTATTTTCGACATAAAAAATTGGTCACGTGTGAACCGTCATATCTTCTTGCATAGTTGTTTGTTGTTATTGAATATTTCTTTAGTAGCACAGCAGAAAGGATGTTATTATACAATGCGGTTTAAACAATATTTATTCATGTACTCAGGTACAGCCGGATCGACAAACAGGGTTATTTAAATGTCTCTCCCCAAAACAAACATTTTTCTACAGGATGTTTACATCACAAAGACACATGAATATATACATAGTAGAAAACAAAATTTCACATATATTTATAATATACATATATATATTTTAGGCGAAGCGTCTGCTTAACAATATAAATTTGTGAACAGATGTTATTATTCTTGTATTTATATTATTTGACAGGGATTTATTACCAAATAAAACAGAAATCAAGTTGTGACCATTAACGTAACAGTAACTTTCATGACGAATATTCATGGAAAATGCAGAACTACGGATTTCGCCTTTCGTTTTCCATATAAGCAGACGAACGCTTCACCTACTGCCACGTCACTTCCGGTATCCCCTTCCCGTGGCCTCTCAGCCTTGTTTTGGTTTGTCACTGGACGGCGACAAGCAGACGCCTTGTTACGCAATGTTTACTTAGCTGTAGCTTCATTGAGAAACTGTATATTGTTGCTGTTTTGGTCTAATATTTATGTTATACAGTTATTTGACCAATATCTTATAAAAAATATATTTTAAAAAAGGTTGTACAAACTAATAGTCAATATACCATCCAAAAAATGAACACTCATTAAATGCGTAATAAATACATCAAACTGATTATGTAACAGCAATGTCACTCAATAGACAGTCAACACCTTGACTAATGAATTATTTAACAAATGTATTCCTTAAGCTACAGCCCAATGAGTGGAAGTAATTCCAGCAAGCTGTTTTCAATCTTCAAAACAGTATTTATCATTCATATTAGTTAAAATAAGGAAACTCATCAAATTATTTCTTTTTAAAGTCAAAAGGCCATAAAATTATTACTTTTCAATGTCATTATTTCACCAAACTTATTAGTTTTCAATGTAATCATTTCACAAGTTATTACTTTCCAAAGTAAACATTTAAGCAAACTTATAAGTTTCTAAAGTTATCATTTCACTAATTCTTCCTCTTCAAGTCATCATTTAAACACATTATTTCTTTTCAAAGTCAACATTTCACCAAATTACTTCTTTTCAAAGTCAACATTTCATCTAATTAGTAATTTGAAAGTCAAAATTTCATCAAATCATTTCTGTTCAAAGGATTTCTGTTCACCCATATTTCTTTTCAAACTCAACAATTCATCTATTATTTCTTTTCAACATTTCATGAAATCATCACTTTTCAGTCAACATCTCATAAAATGTGTACTTTTCAAAGTCACCATTTGATCAAATTATTACTATTAAAAGTAAACATTTGATCAATTATTTCTTTTCAAAGTCAAATTTCACCAATTATTACTTTCCAAAGTCAACACTTCACCAAACATATTAGCTTTCAAAGTCATCATGTCAATTATTGTTTCTCTTCAAAGTCATCATTTCACCAAATTATTACTTTTGAAAGTAAACATTTCATCAAATCATTAATTTCCAAAGTCAACATTTCATCAAATTAATACCTTTCAAAGTCAATATTTCACCTTTAGTTCATTTCAAAATCAATATTTCATCAAATTATTTCTTTCAAAAGCTATCATTTCACAAATTATTTCTTTCACAAGTCAACATTTCATCAAATCATTTCTTTCAAAGTCAACATTTACCAATTATTTATTTTATTATTATAACCTTTCAAAGTCAACATTTCATCAAATTATCACTTTTCAATGTCAACTTTTCACCAATTGTAACTTTCCAAAGTCAACATTTCATCAAACTTATTAGTTTTCAAAGCCATCATTTCACTATTGTTCCTCTTCAAAATCATCATGTCATCAAATTATTTCTTTCCAAATTCAACATTTCACCAAACTAATTATTTTTAAGGTCATCATTTTCACTAATTGTTCCTCTTCATTTAACCTGAAATTTTCCAAAGTGTATCTCAATAGTATGTAAAAATGAACTTTATATGCAAAGTTTGTTTGTTATCGACAATTTTTTAATAAATTTGTTTCCTCCAACTCCTTTATCTCCATAAAATGCCATGGCATTTTGCCGTGGCATTTACGAATGCCATGGCAAAACACCATAGCGTTCAGAAATTCGGTGTTGTGATCGGAACACGTGAGTTCGATGTAGATTGTCAAGGTACTTGTATTCAGGCACAGTTTCTATATCATATCTGTTATATCGATATTATGAAAGCTTTTGATAAAGTTAACCGCCATTGTTTATGGTACAAATTACTTAAACTTGGTATAAATGACAAATTTATATATGCTGTTCAATCTATGTATGACAAGCAGCTGACATAGTCGAGCTATATCACCGCAAATTGCACAATATACAAAGTTACTATTGACCTACATCAAATTATTCTTAAAGGTTATCAATAATCGTGGTGAAATTATTACTTAAATTAATTTTTCCACCAAATCAAATTATTTTCAAAGTAAACATTTCATCAATTTATGACTTTTCAAAGTCAATGTTTCATCAAAATTTATTTTCAAAGTCAACATTTCATCAAATTATTACTTTTCAAAATCAACATTTTATTAAATTATTTCTTTTCAAAGTCATCATTTCACAAATTATATGTTTTTAAAGTCAAAATTTCATCAAATTATTACTTTTGGAAGTCATTATTTCACCAAACTAACTAAGTCAACATTTCACCAATTTCTTACTTTTCAAAGTCAGCATTTCATCAAATTATCTCTTTTTAAAGTCAACATTTCAAAAAAATTGTTACTTTTCAAAGTCAACATTTCATCAAATTATAACTTTTCAAAGTAAACATTTCACCAGTATTTGTTTTGAAAGTCAACATTTCACAAATTATTTCTTTACAAAGTCATCATTCACCAACTTATTTCTTTACAAAGTCATCATTCACCAACTTATTTCTTTTCAAAGTCAACATTTCATCAAATCATTTCTTTTCAAAGTCATAATTTTAACAATTAGTTGTTTTCATAGTCAACATTTTATCAAATTTTTACTTTTCCAAGTCAACTTTTCATCAAATTATTTCCTTTCAAAGTCAACATTTAAAAAAATATCACTTTTCAATGTAAACTTTTCACCAATTGTAACTTTCCAAAGTCAACATTTCATCAAACTTATTAGTTTTCAAAGTCATCATTTCACTATTGTTCCTCTTCAAAATCATCATGTCATCAAATTATTTCTTTTCAAAGTCAACATTTCATCAAATTATTTTTTTCCAAATTCAACATTTCACCAAACTAATTAGTTTTAAAGGTCATCATTTTCACTAATTGTTCCTCTTCATTTAACCTGAAATTTTCCAAAGTGTACCTCAATAGTATGTAAAATATGAACTTTATATGCAAAGTTTGTTTGTTATCGAAATTTTTTTAATAAATTTGTTTCCTCCAACTCCTATATCTCCATAAAATGCCATGGCATTTTGCCCTGGCATTTACGAATGCCATGGCGTTTTGCTGTGGCATTTACGAATGCCATGGCAAAACGCCATGGCGTTCAGAAATGCCATGGCAAAACGCCATGGCATTTTTATGGAGATATAAGAGTTGGAGGAACATTTTTTATTAAAAAATTATCTTCATACTTCAGGTTTTATGAAAATGTAATTTGATCAACATATTTATTTGTCGAAAGCGTCAAAATTTAGGCGGTCAACTTGGGACTAGCCGTACCAGTCCAGACTTGTACCGAACAGCATTGGGCCGCCACCGCCGGCCGCAGTAGCACGTTTTAGAGGGAATATAAGGTGATGTCAGGACAATGAAAATTAATGGTTCCAATTGAAAGACAATGTGTATAAAGCAAATGAAGCAGTGATAATTCAAACATATAACATAAAGTTTAGCCATGCGATTCCTTTTTCTTACACAAAATGAATTAAAGGTGTTAACACAAAATGGCCGCAAATGGATTTTATGTGAATCTTCATACTTTGTCTTCTGACAATAGATGATTGGTTTACAATGCATTTAGCATTAACTTACATTTATCAGTGAAATATTTCAAATGAAAAATTATCAAAAAACGTGCTACTGCCCCTTTAAATAACTCAATTCCGAGTTTGCAACAGCTGTTTCTTATCCCCTCCCCATGTGACCTTGACTTGAGTATTGTTTATGGCGGAAAGTTTTTTACCTATCTGGCTTTTTTCCTATTTTCGTCAGCAATAGGGCTATTCAAACTATGGCATTGCCTACATGGTTTTACGTTTTTGCTTTTTACAGTTATAGCTTTGCTCTCAAAGTATTATTTTCTCTCCAAGTGGGAAGTGTTCTTGCGTTATCACGGACTCAAGTGAGTAGTTTCTAATGTCTCAACTTTATCATCTCCATCACATAGCTTAGAAAGTCAGTTTCCAAACTAACTCGTTTTAGTCAGGTTCGCGACTGTCGTTTCAATCTTTGCGTTGGAAGATGCAACTTTCTATGTGGAATTTAATTTAGTTTCCTTGGGTATGTCAGAATATATCAATCTTTTCATCGGTTTTGTTTTGGTGATTGATTTAGCTAAGATACATAGCCCCGTGACAGTAGTGGAAAAGATAAAAAGAACGTAAGTAAGTTTACTCACTGACAGCTATGATAATTGAAATTTATTGTTATTCAGCCTCGCACCTTACTCTTAGTAGCAATGATCAGGTTTGTATTTCCTTATGAACTTAAAACATAGATGCACCGTTTATCTAATAATTTGAAAGTTTTGTATAGTAAAATTGTTATGATAAATGTAGATGTAGTCTTTCTTCATATTTGCTTAACGGAGATTTATTTGTTACAATTTATTCATTATTGTATTTATATGTTTTGTCTTAGGTTCATTTTACACATCAGGTATATTTTTCCATATACAAGTATAATATATTGCATGGTTATCTAGTTACTTTTCGATCGCTCGGTTATGATAAAGTTGTAAATAATTGAATTATTTGTTATATGGTGAGTCGTAATAAGCTATTGGGTAATAATGTACATACATGTACATGACATTGTGATCTGTATCATAAATCTGTTTTCGTTTTATTTTTTATATTTGTAATGATTATTGCAACAAATATGGTTTATACGTGTAGCAAAAGTATATATGGGGGTAAACGATATCCATATTAGACATTCGTTTTGATTTTAAATGATTTCACAAACATTGCTCATCATACAAATCGATTTAAATCATTTTCATACAGTTCATTCAAAACGTCTCTTTCTTTCACAAACAAGTTTCGCATTATTTTCTGTCTTTTATAGTATATCGAAAAATAAATCATGATCCCTGCTTTCAATTACATTTTCCCTCATCACATTTTCTATCTACATTTTTCTCCATCCCTCATATCTACCTTGCCACATTATGTACAGGAACTTGAATAGTGATGACTCAGCGATACTCATCTCTATGTGCTTCGCCTCCCTGTTAGTGCTTCACCTCTCTGTCCGCACTTACTTAGAGCTTTAGGTAATGCGCCAAATATAATGGCTACTGGAGAGGGTGGCAGATTTCCAATCTATGTAGAAACTGTCAAGAGCTCATTAAATACTGGTCATATAAACTCCATGTGACAGATGATAGACTTCAGAAGAAGGTGTATAATATGATGTTCTGGAAAGAGTTAGTTGGGTTTCATATATTAGACAATCACTAATTAGGATACGCCTGGACATTGTCAAATATTTTTGAACCAAACTAGGCTTAGATTTAAAGATATCCCTTAACAAGAGTGGCATTCAAATATGAACACGAGTACAAGATACAATAACTATTTATTATATAAAGATAACCTATTCCCCGAGAAATATGTAACAGATAATGTATTTGCAAAACTTAGATGTTAAGTAGATATTGGACGTAGATTTAAGATACCAAAAGATGAAAGAATATGTAAACTTTGCACTTTGAACGTAACAGAAGATGAATTTCATATTATTTTAAAATGTACTGTATCTGGTGAATTACGAAAGCAATATTTATCACATAGATATCTTAAGAACAGTAGTTTTGAAATGTTTTGCTTACTTACGTTTGATACAAAAATACAAAAATAATTTTAAATCTTACCAAATTTTGTAAAACACGTTTTTTTCAATTAGAAATGAGACAATGAAAAACAAAATGTGAACTATATCAGGAAATGTTTGTAAATTTCCATCACCAATGTATCCACTTGTGTATGTGTATATAAAAGTTGTAATCATGTTTTTTGTATATGGGCCTGTGGCCAAGGATGCAATAAACTCAATTGATTTAATCTTCACTTATTCGGTGCTTCACCTTTTTATCCTCAATTCTTAAGTGCTTGTCCCTTTAGTTTGCGTTTCTTCAGTGCCTTCACCTTTATGCCTTCACTTCCTCTAATGTTTCACCTGTTTGTCCGTGCTTCTTTAGTGCTACGCCATTTTTGTCTTTACTTTTGCAGTGCTTCACCTTTTTATCTTAGAATCTTTAGTGCTTCACCATTTTATCACACTTCAGTGCTCTCATCTTATGTTTTAGTGCTTTACCTTTAAATCTTCAATTCTGTGGTGCTTCCCCAATTTATCTTCACTTCCTCAGTGCTATTCCTTTTTATCTTCATTTCTACAGCGCGTTTCCTTTTAGACTGCGTTTCCTCAGTGCTTCACCATTTTGCCTTCACTCTAATTTGTAACTTTTTTGTCTAGTGCTTCACTGCTTCACCTTTCAATCTTCACTTCATCAATGCTTCACCTTTTTGTCCGCGAGTCTTAAGTGCTTCACCTTTCAATCTTCACTTCTTCAGTGCTCTACCTTCTTGTCCGCGATTCTTTTATGGTCTCTTTCAACTTGCAATTGGCTATGGATTATTTATTCGTTACAAAAATTATTAACATTCCTTCACTTGCCCTTAAGAGACTTTCCACTCTCGTGACGCCTATGAAAAACGCCGTATGATCTTGGTCTTTTCTCATTTATATGTCAAGACACTATGGTAACGTATCTGTATCTATACCAGGACATAAGGAAACATTCCCTCGCTCAAACCTTTACAATAGTGTAATTTGGTCGGGAAGTAACTTCTGTTGCAGGAAAGTATCAATTTGAAGTTAATAGGCGTTGTATTGCTACAATAAAACTTATCCAAATGAGTAAGAATGACAGATACGAGTTGATAATGGTTGATAGCTTATAAAACTATTATCCATGTAATTAAGATGTGCAAATTTGTCTTCTGTGAAACGTATGACTGTTTTACAATTTTCATTGAAAAAAGGTACGTGTTTATCTTATTATTATTATATTTTGGTATCAATATGTAGAATTTTGGACTACCGCATGAGTTGTTCCTACTTTCACTTATGCTACATTACCGTATTCCCTTTGATGTTGACGATCACAATAGATTGTAAACTGGAAGACGAATTGGGTTTCAACTATATCGTTATGCTTCAGCGATACTATAGAATCTAGAACAGTGTCACCATCACAATAGGGGGTGAATAATTTGTAAAGGTCAAATGGGTATACCTACAGTCACCATTGAGTTCGACCCTTTCAAGAGACCCTTTGCGGACAAATAAAAAACTCCAAAGGGGGTGCGCGGTCTGGTATGGTTGATTTCAAATTTTGTGTGGTTAAGGAATGATTTATCTACATTTTACAAAGATAGCTGTATGCGTCAACTATAATGTAGCTAAGCTTAAATTGTTAGTTCCTTGATGTTCAATTGTATTAAAGCATTCAAAATCATAGTACTTCATGTAGCCATCTTGCTCTTTACACGTTTCACCTGCTCCACAATAGAGTTGTTTTATAATCACACACACACCTATATCTATATATATGATGTATAGCCATGGCCTGTTCACGTTTATCATAAATCTCATGATATTGTATAAAATCAAGGTAACATAAAGGATGAGTATAATTTTCTCTTCATATGTTCTGCCTATATATAATTTTATTACTATATATACTATATTACTAATACCCCTGGTGTCTACAACAATACTGTATTAAGAAACTTTGATATATGTATATCATGGAAATAAGCCTCGATGCCGATTGGTGGATGTATATACTTTGTATTATGGGCGGGTGACCTACATATGTGAATATAACATAAACTCCAACAGGACTGAAGTCAGAGTAGAGAATAAATGTAAAGGTACTGTGCTACGTTTGTCACTATTCGTTCCAGAAATGAAGTTCGATGATTTCCTCTGCGCCATTGGCGAGTTTGGGAAGTATCAACGTGGTCTGTATGTGATGCTGTCACTGCCGGCTGTTCATAATGGACTTATCATGATTCTTCTCGTCGTGTTCCTCTTTGTTGCACCTGAGCACAGGTAGGTGACATACTTACTTAAAGGTACTATAGTACTTTTTAGCGAAGTAAATTGATTTCACGAAAATGAAAAAGGTTTTTGACGAATAGAAAAACAAGTCATGTCATCAAAATTAAAGAAAAACAGGTTCCACTATTACAATAATGCGATAGCAATAATTTGTTCAGAATTTATTTTTAAAAAGTGCGTTCTTTCCAATTGAGCGACTAATTTTCATTTCCAAAAGTTCTAAAAATCTTTATTTGCATACATCATAAAAAAATTATACAGTGTATCTAGGAAGTAGATAGCAAATACAGAAACATCTGCCCGAAAAGGTTCACAAAAATGCATACCATGAAATATGATATTTCATTATTCATTTCTATTTATCTTTTAAGTGAATTAAATCAATCTGTTTCTACTTGTAAATCAGGGGATGAACAACAGAATCTTACAAATAAATACAAGATTCGATGCCGAATGTCGAGCTCTCATTGTATTTAGAATGCTTCATAATCTGACATAGACTTAATGTGTATAGATGTAACTGGACATGACATTGTTGAAATCTGAGAAACTTTTAGCTACAAAGTACAGCTGCGTATCTTAAGTTTGTTCACTTACCTTCGTATTCTAGAGCAAATATCGTGTAATTTGTAATGTCTTTGAGACATCTTAGCGTTGTGAAAACGAAACCAATAATGATGAAATTTCACTGCATAAGTTAGGGTTCAGTTTGCGTTGACATATTCGTATGTCACACCTAGCAGATAGCTGTAACACATTTAACAGGATCATTGAAGTACCCAGGGGTCAAAATTTCGAAAACACTGATTTTTTATTTTCCTCTACAAAATCCTTCATAATTGATCAACAGATCTAATTTACATATGTTCTTTTGCGTTAAGGCAACGTAGCTGTGCTGATTCTTTTCCTAAAATGTTTACATGAATGATTTTAATCGAAAGTTAAGAAAATCCTAATTTCACAAATACGACCCCATCTGTCTATTTAACCGTGCCAAATATCAACCTTCAGCACAGGTGACGAGACGATCCCGAAATATGGTTTTGCAATGGCTCTTTTACACATGGACAATTAATGATATTTTGTAAGTGGCCCTGGAGTCATTTTATGAACGTCAAAACGAAACCCAAATTACATGATACTTGCACTAAGATCACAAGCAAGTGAACACATTTAGGGTACGCAGCTATATGCATTGTTCCAGATGTATTTTTTCGAGACCAGTAAATGGGTTAACATCCTTGACCCAGTACTATAACATTTATAACATATGTGACCCAGTTGGCTTGTATTTTGAAAATTCAAAAAATAGTACTCTATGATTGTTCGGAATGTCACTATACATACTGAGGTACAAAAAAAAGTACACACCTCACTACAAATGTATGTATATATGATTTTTATCAACAAATATTTCAAGTTAATGACGTCGTACTCTAAATCTAGTAAACGGTATAGTCTAGTTTATTCACTGGAGGAATTGAGATCTGTATCGAACTATATCGAGCCAGAATAAAGAATAAAAAGAGTCAGAAAAAAAGAATAATTTTTCTCCAAACCGAGTAAGTAAGTGGTCAATACACCCCATAACAAATAGTTCCAAAAACGCCGAATACAAATACAGACTGTTGTCCAATAAAATACAGACTGTTGTCCAACAAAATACAGACTGTTGTCCAATACAAATACAGACTGTTGTCCAATACAAGTACAGACTGTTGTCCAATACAATACAGACTGTTGTCCAATACAAATACAGACTGTTGTCCAATACAAATACAGACTGTTGTCCAATACAAATACAGACTGTTGTCCAATACAAATACAGACTGTTGTCCAATACAAATACAGTCTGTCCAATACAAATACAGACTGTTGTCCAATACAATACAGACTGTTGTCCAATACAAATACAGACTGTTGTCCAATACAAATACAGACTGTTGTCCAATACAAATACAGACTGTTGTCCAATACAATACAGACTGTTGTCCAATACAAATACAGACTGTTGTCCAATACAAATACAGACTGTTGTCCAATACAAATACAGACTGTTGTCCAATACAATACAGACTGTTGTCCAATACAAATACAGACTGTTGTCCAATACAAATACAGACTGTTGTCCAATACAAATACAGACTGTTGTCCAATACAATACAGACTGTTGTCCAATACAAATACAGACTGTTGTCCAATACAATACAGACTCTTGTCCAATACAAATACAGACTGTTTTCCGCGTTTAGCATATTGATGAGTTTATATGTCGTTGCTGTAACTATCAATGATGTTTGTAAACACGCAATGGACAATGACACATACAGACAAATATTTTATTTCAGTCTCACCTTATAATTACAAAATGAAATACAGCGTATTTGTAAAATTTGAAACACTTCATGAGGAGTTATGCGAGACTATAAATGTAAAATGATATTTACAAAGATGTAATACGGTCAGTATAAAATGCGTTAACTCGACCATAAAATGAGACCTTCTTTTAGTAAAATTAAGTGGCAGGTTTTGGCAGATAAAAAACATTTCAGTGCTGGATAATGTAAAACACACCTTTTCCACATCAGATTAAACATCAAATATAAGACTTGTGTTACGACAAACATTTAAAAGTTGACATCTTTCATCTCTGTAAAGAGGGCATTGACATACATGATTCGGATGTCAATAAGGCCTGATGATCGGTTTCACTCACTATTGGAAGACATTACGGGTGGATAGAAACACAAGGAGCACAGAAGATTAATCATCGACCAAAATGAAGGGGAACTTTATTTTTTATCAAAAATAAGTTGTTACTTAACATATCTTTAAAAATTGATTTTTGAAATTGACTGTTTAAAGGCATATATATGCAATCTCATTCAAACTAGATCGAAACTTTCACTTCTTGAAACGGAGTGAAAGTTTTGATCTGATTTGAATGAGATTACATAACGATGTATTCTATGTTCACAGTAAGACTTATTCTCTGCACAGTTGCAACATTTTAAATAGAGTTGTGTTAATATTTTAAGATGAATAATTTAAGCATGTTTCTATGACATATTAACCAGACACCAAATAAACCTTTCACACTTCTGAAAATGTATGTTATTTCAATCGTGTTCTGATCAAATTCATCCCATGATATTTATATATCAAATGAATCAAACCATACAGTGGTGTGTAATTTTGCTACGGTATATGCCCAGTGCCATTTAGACTGACAAATAGAAACAAATCAATCTAGTTATTTTATTCCTGTTTATGAAGAAAGTATATGCATAATATAACAGGAGACTAAAAGGGGCGGTAGCACGTTTTTGACAATTTTATGTTATAAAATTTCACTGATAATTGTACGTTAAAGCTTTATGTATTATTTTGATAGTGTCAAAAATGTAATTACAGAAACCAACCATCCATAGTGAGTGAACATGCTGCCATGCTGTGTGAACACCTTTAATTCATTTTGTGTAAGAAAGAGGAAACGCATGGCGGCGGAACTTTACAACATTTATTGGATTTATTACTGCTTCATTGAGTTTAATGCATTGTCTTTAAATTGGAACCATATATTTTTATTTTCCTAACATCACCTTATATTCCCCCTAAAACGTGCTACTGCCCCTTTAAAACGCTAGGCTCATTATGAGATGATTAAATACCACTATTTCTGATGTTATTCAAATTATCCTTCAGGAAGTTAAAAATATTAAGCGAATTTATTTTCAATTAAAATTCATATTGCATAAACAAACTGAAACAATTTCTTTGATGTGTTAAGCAGATAACAGTCTGATTAAAATCAACCGTACTCCGAGGAATAAAACATAAAAAATATTGTCTCTATCGGGGCTCGAACCAGCCAGAACATCCTCTCCGGGCTGGTTGAAGTTCAAACCCCACTAGAGACAATATTTTTACACTTTTTTCCTCGAATCACAGTCGATTTTAATCAGACTGAAGCAGATAATTGTTGTGGCTCATTAAAGCTTATTAAATGGAATAATATTTTAAATAAAAATTTTTTTATCGATCTCATGTTTAGAATTAGAAACATATGCTTCTAATCATATTAATTATTATATTCTAAATTGATCATTTCCTTCTTATAAACAATGATATCCAATTACCCATTTATAGTACAGGTCTTAATGCTTGGGAACATACAAATATAAGACTAATGGTGTGACAAAACGTTTCAGGATATTGTAAAATCCCCCGGAACATGACAAATCGTTTTATTTCTTCAATTAATTAATTTCAAACACAAAATGTCCATTTATTTTAGAAATTTTACACAAAACTTTAAGACTACATGTACAATATTACTAGGAGTGTTATGGATGATCAACTTCTTTATTGTAGACAGTAGTGACGTATCGGTAAAGATCCGTATGTCGTTTTCAAGCATATGGGGAAATGAGGTGTAAATATGGAAAACATGGTATTTCCGAACATGCATTCCAAGCTTATTAGATATAATTTTAGTAGCTTGCGGACATTTAGTCAATATAATTATAGAACAGATACAGAAGATTAATCATATCACAATGTAATTATAAATCCACGTTCTGGTAATCGATAATTTAAATTATTACCAAAACATTTACGTAATATAATTTAAAGTTAATTGTTCAAGACAAATCCGAATAGACTATTATTGCTCATCATGCAATTTTGCATATAGCCTATAAAATCAAAAGGGTAGTCATTATGTTTCATGCAACATCAGTGCCTTAACTGTGTATGAGAGTCGATGAAAATGCAGATATTCCATAGAATGAAGTTTGCTCCTTTTGTTCTCAGTTTTGAGATAACAATCTATTACAATGCTTCACACATTCAGACATTTTCAACAAAATTTTCTATTTTGAGCAAACTTTTTCTTGCGATTTATGATATCCATTTGTGACTTTGCCTTGCAATGAACTTTTGATGTCATAAATGCCAAAAAAGATAACCCCAAAATTTTCTCTCAAATAGGCAATACCTATTACCTTTTATTAATACAAGATTACACTTTTCCTTTAACTTTCGATTCAGAATTAACTATACTAAGTTTAAAAAACTCGTTTTCAGATGTGCTATTCCCGGTCTGCCAAATGATACTTACAGCATACAAGACGAACACCACGCCAACCTTGTCAACTTGACGATTCCTTTGGTGTCTGGTGACCATGGCAACTTGGAATACTCCCAATGTCAGATATTCTCGGATTTTAACAATAGTATCTTCACGAATACAACAGAAAAATGCGATTCATGGGTTTACAGCAAAGAAGTGTTCATTTCAACTATTTCAGAATCGGTAAGTGATTTTGTGATGGGATTTTGATATTAACATTCATCTGATCTGAAAAGCATAGATTTTTTAAAAAACTATCGAATCCAACAAGATACCTGACTATGGGGTGCCAAATGGGACTTGAATCGCTTTTTAGTAAGCATACTAAATCGAATTAGTAAGCTATATCGGCCGAATTAGTAAGCTTACTAAATGCTTTTGAAAATATGTATCTAAGTTTGAAAAAAATATTTCTCCCCACCACGTGGTAAAATGGCGGGAATATTTTGACAAAAACAAACGGCTCGTACAGTAACTTTTGACAAATTTAGATTTAAATCTTTTGTGCGTATATGGTTCTTAAATCTATTTTTATATATATTTCATCGTGGATCGCCTCTCATAGAGCAGAAAGTATCTGTAACATTTGCCGGCGCCCGTGTCACTAGGTTAAGTTGGAGTTATCTCCCTTTGAGCAAATAGCAATACTGTCGATATGTCGCAGTTAGTCAATGTTTTCGCATAGGGGTTTTATTTTTTCAAAGTTAATTTGTATGATTTTAGTTCAAAGATGACATATGAACATCGTGGAGGGATGATATTTCATCAAAAACAGTTGTTTGAGTGAAAATACATATGTCTGAACGAAAATAGGACAACTATCCTACTCTTCAAACGGCTCATGCTCGCAATTTCGCTCGTTTCACATCTTTTTTTTAGTAAATCAATCGATTTAGTAAGCATACTAATTCATTTAGGAAGCTAAATAGCGATTAAAGTCCCGTTTGTCATCCCATACCCGACCCGAAAATACAAGAATATGAAGGTTTGCAGCCCGTGATCCCAAATATTATATTACATTTTGGCTTCTTGATGTCAGGTTTTTGAAATAGCATAATATCGTACACATTTATAGAACTCAACTCAATGGTTGGTTCTAATGCTGAGCATCAATGTCACAACTGATATAGGTCCCCTCCAAACATGTATACAGCTTTCCTGTTTCTCCTGACATCAAGCTGAAATACATGATATCTGTAACAGACTAGCAACGATAGGAGATATTTTGGTATTTTTTGAGAAATAAACATTTTTCTACCTCTCTCATAAGCAACAAGATGACGTCATGACGTTAGAGCATTACTCGATGACGTCAGATCATTGTTGTTGTAAGTCACGAGTGACTTTTAACACGGTTCAGTTTCATTTAGGGATTCCGGTATTTGCTAATATATAACATAAATGGGTTATGTAAGTTGACTTGACTTATACCATGCATACATAGTACTAAGTCAGTCAGACAGATACATTTTAATTCGTAAAGTTGGCCGCATGGCCCATAATATAGTTACATAATATATGGACAGTGGTCGTTCAAATTAAATAGCTATGTACCTGAAAGAGTTTTTTTTTGGTGTATGAATACAGAAGTTATAAATATAACACAAGGATGTTTGGGGCTTTGAATGCTTGTAGTAATAGTTTGCCCTCGTACACCTTTCTGAGTGGGATGAAATATATGCCTCACGAAAGTGATTGTGCTGTTAACAGAAGTGTTTTTCGTCTTCAAATTTGCATAATGAACAAAAGATAATCAATAAGCAAATATTTATTTTAAAATTGTTATGTGTAAAATGGAATTCATAGAGAGTACGTCGATTGCTTTGCTGATTGATCGCGTTGATTACTGTTGATTACTGAACTGTTACTTACACACATTAAAGTATCAATTGACCCCACCCATGAAGAACTGGCGATTACTTATTTACCATTAAAGTTACAGGTCTGCTATTTTAGCACAAAGTACTAAACTGATGGAGTGTTACAACACAACAAAGCAAATTCCTCTGAACACGCAACTTTTTATGATATTCAAATTCAAAGAGGTGTAACATTTCTTTTGGCGTTCAGTTTATCTCTAGAAATTTTCCTTGTTTACCATGTTCTCTATATATTTCTACGGCATCCATTATCCTTGTGAGAATTTTTTATTCACTCGACTTGAAAACTTCGCTTATGTTTCATAACATATATCTTATGACAGATGGACTTTGTCTGTGAAAGAAAGGCCTACCAAACCCATGCAAAGATGCTAGGAATGATTGGTCATCTGATTGGGGTGCTGATTAGTGGCCCCTTATCTGATTTGTAAGTGATACATAACTCTCATTATAAGCAAAGACAATCTTGAAGGCGATGCTTTGGGGATTTTGTTTTTTTCTAATTTTTTCTTCTGAAGATTTTCTCTATTAAATACTAGTTCTTAGTAAGTAAATTGTCTCTTTCGATGGTTTAACGCATACTCAACCAAATTACCCGTCGTGAAATATAAATCTAAAACTACATGTGAAAGCCTTTTTATCAATTGCGTTAGGACAATGAATGCAGTTAGCTTAACCAAACTTTCTACGTTTAAAAAAATCTTCTTTTTTTAAAGATTGTTTTCAAAAGCGCGATTTATTTTCCTCTTCACTAAATTCTTTATTTATCTAAAACATTCTTCAACATTATTATAATCATCCACATGATCATTACAATCTAATCATAGTTTATTGATTCATTTATTTTCGATGTTAATGATGATTAACCATATACCAGGTTTGGACGCCGGACCGTGATTCTTGCAGGAATGTTTACTGCAGTGATGTCCAGTATATGTCTGACATGGGTACCCAGCTTCACAATCCTTATACCAGTGGTCATCCTCATTGCTGGCGGGTACAATACCATGTACCTTGCTGGCTTTATATACAGTAAGTTTCATGGAGTTGCATGTTTAATTTGATAAATAAGAGACCAAATTATACCTTCAGTAGACATCCACTTCTGTCTAAGATATGCAATTTAATAAGTGATCTTCAGGACATGAAGCGTCTTGATAAAGGGTACCTGAAGTTATGATAAAACGATGCCTTTCATCACACAAAGCTAATACCTTGAGTTCTGATGACTTGAACTTTTTGATGAAGGATGCCTTGAGTTACAATAACATCAACCGTTTTCATGAAAATACCTTGAGTTACAATAACATCAACCGTTTTCATGAAAGCACCTCGAGTTACCATAACATCAACCGTTTTAATGAAAATACCTTGAGTTACAATAACATCAACCGTTTTCATGAAAATACGTCGAGTTACAATAACATCAACCGTTTTCATGAAAATACCTCGTGTTACCATAACATCAACCGTTTTCATGGAAATACATTGAGTTACAATTACATCAAGCTTCAAGATATAGGATACCTTGAGTTCCAATGATATCAAACTTGTTGATAAATGGTACCTAGGTTCAAATGATATCAAGTTTCTTGATAAAGGATATCGTGAGCTTATGACAGGAAGCTTCTTGATCAATGATAGCCTGTGTTTCAATAAAATCTTGATAAAAGACACTTTGAGTTCCAATGTCATCAACCATTTTGAAAGGATACCTTGAGTTTCAGTGATATCAAGTTTCTGGATAAAGGATACCATGAGTTCCAATGACATCAGGCTTCGTGATAAAGGATTATTATTATCCCCGAGTTCTAATAACACTATGCATCTTCAAAATTTTGATCAGGCATTCCACTATGGGCAATAGGAAAAACTTCTACCTTCAAGAACGCGTTCCTGTGGCATGGACGAGTTAATAAGCTTTTATCTACGGCCAGTGTTTTTGTGAGGGTGTGGGTTTGAATCCCGCAAGGAGAATTTGTATCGTAGAACATAATGTGACATAGTGCAGATAATCTAGGATAATATAACAATATAACATTGCGGATAAAGATATTGTGTATAACATTTTCATATTTTAGCCCTTGATTTATTTCTCCAGGCATGGAAATGGTAGGACCATCCAAGAGAGTGTTTACTGGAGTTGGTGTGAACTTCTTTTGGAGTGCCGGAAACATGCTCGTCGCTCTTTCCGCTTTCTTGATTCGGGACTGGCAAATCAGACAGATTGCTCTTGCCGTGCCGGGAATATTGTTTGCATATCTATTGTAAGTATCAACCCATGATAAGATCTTTGGTGTATTATTAATATTTGCAACATTCATTGGATTTTTAGTATCCTTTCCTGATACGTCTGTTATATAGTTTAAGGAATAGTAGAATATGCATTAGCTTCACTTTTTGCACTTAACTGTATTTAACCTCTTCTTTATTGTACTTCAGTTTATCAGTTTTAATAATTTTACCTAATGGTCAGAACTATTTACCTTAACTAGTCAACGTAGTCACTATCAATGATTATGTAACAAGATTATAGTAGACTGTATATATATTTTTTTGTCATATCTTTATTTGTAATGTTCCTGTACTACCAATGGTGGTTTGTTGGAATAAAGAATTGAATTGAATTGAATTGAATTGATGAGGGGGTAAGAGATGTTCTGCCTTACAGTCTTTCAGCTTTAATCTAGCACAATGGGTATCACATTTAACATTATATATCCTTCAGGTCTAATAAATTTAAACAGTTTCGTGCCAGAATCTCCCCGCTGGCTTCTCTCCCAGGGAAGAAAGAAGGAAGCACTGAAAGTGTTACGTAAAATGGCTGACACAAACAACGTAGTTGTCTCCCCTGATGACCTTGACACAATCGACGCTTTAGATGACACCAAAAAAGAACCATTCTGGCATTTATTGCAGTCACCGATAATGAGAAAACGTCTTCTCATCATCTGTTATAACTGGTAAGTAGCAGAACAGGTCGTTGATAGAATAACTATTTATTTGTACTGTCTACTATTGCGTTTCTGAAGTGTATAGGACGCTTCATTCTCTCCCCATAGAGGAACCTAAATCCTGATCCTACCACTGTTGTAATCAGAGCAGATCTCGGGACAGAGATTGATTTGATTCTATCAAAGCTATTTAATAAAGGTGCAGTTGTCATTTCAATGTGCTTTGGCAAAACTTGAATTTATCTGAAAATATACTTTACACGTTTAGTTAGTCTGTCTAACAGCCCCTGAAACAAAATATCTTTAAAGACCCACACACAAGTCTATATTATTATAGCAAGTCTAGCTCACTGCAGTCTGAAAATGAACAGCTTCAGTGGGCTCCTTTCAATTTTAATAGTAGAAAACTGCATTTAATATGTATTTTCATTTTAGAGACTGAAATTTAGTCTAACGTTTAGTCTCCTTCACAGAAAAGTTTGCGACAAAATCTTTGCATAGGCCTCCGTGACAACAGGAAAACTTTGCATGCGATTTTGGTTTTATTGGTCGTAAGTAATTGTTCAGATAGTTCGTGAGCCAATTTCTTTGCCGCAGGGGGAGTGTGCCAGATACCCGAAAACTGTTTCTATTTCAACAGAGGTTTGACTCGGGCTTGACTTAATGATTGAGCTACCTATGTTGGATTGAAATAAAGACGATAGCGAATAGCTATTATAGAACTTTTATATTTGCGAATGGAAACTTACCATAGCCGAAAGATCGCAACTTTCAGCAGGTGTTTGTTCTTCACTTTGACAATAGCTTATAAGTTTGTGTCCCCTAAACGATGAGTGAGCTCTGTAACGTTTAAAAAGTAAAATGTGGGGAAGATATGTAAAATGTAAAGAACACTGTTTTTCGTTTAGTGCCGATAGACATGGATGAGATGTGTATACAGTCGTGGATCAAATAAGATTGTTACGAAAAAGCGCTTGAAGTATGTTATAATAAGGTTCAATATATCATTAACGAGGATATGCTTGAAAAAGTCTGTTACGAAAGGAACACTTAAATAACCCTGTTACGAAGCAGCGTTAAAAAGTCTGTTTAAGAGCACTTTGTTAAGTAGGTAATTAGGGAGCACTTCAATAAGTTTGTTACGAAGGTGTGCTTCAATAGGTCCGTTGTAAAGAGCTTCAATAAGTCTGTTACGAAAGAAGCGTTATGAAAGGGGCACTTAAATAAATCTCTTACGAAAGAAGCGTTATGAAAGGAGCACTTAAATAAGTCTCTTACGAAAGAAGCGTTATGAAAGAAGCACTTAAATAAGTCTCTTACGAAAGAAGCGTTATGAAAGGAGCACTTAAATAAGTCTCTTACGAAAGAAACGTTATGAAAGGAGCACTTAAATAAGTCTCTTACGAAAGAAGCGTTATGAAAGGAGCACTTAAATAAGTCTCTTACGAAAGAAGCGTTATGAAAGAAGCACTTAAATAAGTCTCTTACGAAAGAATCGTTATGAAAGGAGCACTTTAATAAGTCAGATACGAAGGAGTGTTTCACTGTTTCGCTACAATCAGTCTGTTACTAAAGGAACGCTTAAATATGTTTAATGAGTTCTTTAATATATTCGTTACGAAGAAGTGTTTCAATAAGTCCATCACTATAGGAGCGATGCAATAAGTACGTTGGTTACCATGTTATGTTGCAGGTTTGCTATAGGTATGGGCTTCTATGGTCTGAGTATGAATGTTACCAACCTCTCTGGCAACATCTACCTCAACTTCTTCTTCTTCGCCCTGGTCGAGTTGTGCGCCTACGTCATCTGCATCATCGTCATCAACAGGGTCGGGAGGAAGGTGATGTTGTGTACCGCCATGTTGTCTGCGGGGGTCACGTGTGTCCTTACCTTCATACCCTTCATGGTATCAGATCATCGTGAGTGTGCCAAATATTAAGATATGTTGTGGGTAAAGATAACTGCCAAGTATTTCACATGGTATTTAGTGTTATATGGTGCCCGGAAGCAATCCTTGATTTTTTTGAGTGTGCCAAATATTAAGATACGTTGTGGGTAAAGATAACTACCAAGTATTTCAGTTTTATTAAGTGTTATATGGTGTCCGGAAGCAATCCTTGATTTTTTTAAATGTAAATATTAGTTGTGTGTATAATTATTCATTAACGGGTCTATCATGCGTCATGTGGATGCTGTCACTTTGTTAGTCATTATTTTAAATCCGTACTTAGTTATGATCATTACAACTGGTAATGCTTTTTAAAAACATTTTGTTCTGCAAGCATGCGTTACTCCGTACATATTCAATAAAGTATAAAATAATAACACTCAATAAAGTATAAAAATAATGAACTTTAATGATCTCATAAATCAATTGCTGCCTTACTCAAAGATGTAACCGTTCTTTCTGAAGCGGAAATCATTTGCAAGTGCATAAATCACGTCAATGACGTTATAGTAAACATAAAGACCTTTGACATCTATTGCCAGGGGCCTCATGGGTAGTGAACGTCTTGGCTTGTCTGGGGAACACATGTGTATCCGCTGGTTTTGCTGTCGTGTACATCTTCTCCGCTGAGCTACTGCCTACCACGTCTAGAAACTTCGGAATGGGTCTGAGTTCAATAATATGCAGGTTTGGCAGTCTGCTGTCCCCCTATATAAATGATTTGGTAAGTTGTGCAACTTGTAATTAAGATTAATGAATGATTACTTTCGAGGCATTTCCAGTGAAGCTGACTTACTGAATTTGCCGCTTCTTTGATAGATAAAAGTTGTTTTCCTGAAACTCCTGCACAGGGCAAAACTTTCGCCAAATATACTCTATTGATTTAGATCAACATTTAGTACACTCGGTCATACTGTTCATGACCTTTAGAACTGCTAACTGCCTATTAAGATATATGCGAAATTCTTATTCACTAGATTCTTCAGCTATCTTATAAATTGCCTGCTGGATTTCGCCATTGCTGTCGGCACTTTTATTTAAAATAATTCCTGTGTGTATATGTTTGACCAATGATTGTTATTTAAAGAACCACTCTGTGAGTTGTTAGAGGTCATATATGCCTAAATTTACTATAAGTGTCATCTGATCGAGAAGTATCGATTGTTGTAAAAAAAAATCTTATTGCATCAATATGTTTACAAACGTTATTTTGTAAAATTATCTGAAGCAGTCAGAATGACAGCTACGTATTAAACATGTTTGATGGTTTATATAACTTGTTTCATGTTGAAGGGACATTTGAGTTTCTGCGAATATGTATGACTGTTAATGGTTTTCTTTGAAAACAAGTATTTATGATATAATTGGGGGAATGAATTGTGAGGTATTTTCAATTTATATCGCTAAATTTGCCTTTAAAGTTCGTATCAAAGCAAAATAGTATGTGATGAGTGGATCTTTACTCGAATAATTACTTGTGGAACCATTATCCAACGGAGACAATTTGACACGTGCTATTTGAAGGTCGAACAGTAAATGGACTATTTTTCAGACCCTGCACATGACCGGTAAATACAGCCAGATTCTACCAATGTTGATCTTCGGAGGAGTGACGGGATTGGCTGGACTTTTAACTCTCCTGCTTCCGGAAACTCGTAACCTCAAACTTCCGGAAAATATCAAAGAGGCCGAGAAATTAGGAAGGTGAAATAAAATAATTGTATTTGTTCAAAACCTAAAACGTTATTACTATTATTATATACCTTTACCGACCAGGTACATGTATAAGATGCGCGAACCAATTGACTGGCTAATTAAAGCAATTCAGCAGGTCCCCAACTTATTGTGCCTATCTAGACTATTGCGGTGGCTCCTTTAAAGTCAAATCGAAAATCTGAGAACTGCAATTTTTTATTTGAATTTATTATATTTATTTCAAATTGGAAACATTCATTTTGTGGCTTTAAAAGCACTGAAGCGTCATAAAATTTACTCACTATGCCTTTTCCGTTTCAGCAAATCATATTTTGATGACTCCCCGGACGATCCAAGTGAATGCAAGGAGAATACACACGTCATGAAAGATATAACAACGTAGTTACTGACCCTAGACCTCATTAAGACTTGAACCAATATAAACTGAAGATGGTCAAAATTATACATATTAGAAAACATTGAAACATATCTGTCAATCCAAACTCTACAAATCAATCTTACAGTAAAACAATCGTGTCTTTTCAATATCAAAGGAACGAAGACAGAAGGAGATGAATTAAGAGACTTTTTAAGCGCCTTTTAAGGATGAACCCCAGGAAGAAGACCCTTCTCATTTTTCTCAAGATCCCACCCATACGCCCCCTCCCCAACCAATTCAGAATTCATTAATCAATTTGTGTTTGTCTGGAGTGATAAGAAACATGTAAAAAAATGATAATTTTTAACATGTCATCATGTACGAATATAAAAACCAAAACTTATCAATAAACTTTTATTTACATATACCTATAGAACACATTTATTGTTTATTCGAGCTTTAGCCGTATATATATACGAGGAATGGATCATACATAAGTGTCTGTGTGTCCGATAAATGAACAGTTGTTGAATTGTCACAGCACCTATCTCTTCTCATCTGGCTGTGTCTTATATATATATATATATATCTTGTATACGTTTAAGAATTAAGTTTTAATGGTGAATTATCCAAATTTATCATATCGGTCCCCTTTTCTGCGACCACAATAGCTGGAGCGTTTGTATTCCCCGTGATAGTGTTTGGAAAGAAAGACCCTTAAACCAGATATCTTGATCACTCTGAAATTGATTAAAGCATATTTTGTTTGTAAATCAAAACTTACAATTGAGAAAAGCCTCAAATTCTGAAGGGCGTTCTTAAGCGAATGAGGAAGAGTCCACCCTCATTTTTCCTGGCTGAATGGACCGATGCTCTTCGCTATATCACCCCTTGGACTCTTCATCGGGAAATTTTGTTCTGAAATTACCCACCCTTAAGTTCTGTTATGAAAATAAGCCATATACAAGATAGAAGATAGATACAAGAAGAAGATGGAAACATTAACATGGCAACGCTTAATTTAAAACAATCAGAAAGAATTTGAAATTTCAAAAGATTTTGCCTCTGAATGGAAACAGAGCTAAGAACTGGAATTACACGCCAAATATTTAACTCAACACTAGTAGACAAAAGCGAGTTGTAACACGTATTTTGAGAGTTTTGGCTTACTCAAATCGGGCGGGTAATTTCAGTACAGCTTTTCCTGATGAAAATGGTCAAAGAGGTATTTAAGAGAAGAATATTAGAACACTTAGGCATGACGATTAGTATGACGACGTTTTACTGTTCTGGAAATATATCTTGATGGCATCATTTGAAAAATTGCACATTCGACAGAAAAAGACTGTGCTGCATTACTCATTTTTAGCCTGAATAAAGGAAAATCAACTCATAACTCAACGCTTGGACATTTAATCAAGTATTAAAGATAATGATACAGACGTAGGACAAAACAAAGATTATTTGAAACGGATTCGAATCTTGGATTCTTCATTCTCGATAATCCAGAGTTTGCGTTCGGATGATATCTCCACTAAGCTCTGGAACCAAATAGGGTTCAATACGATTCATAAATTACCTCCCCTTATTTGCATTGCCGTATTTCAGTAGCCAATCAGATAGGCCTTTAGTCAGAGTCAGAAATAGGAAAGATATCATATGAGCAGATTAACGGTGAGTGAGTGAATTGGGGTTTAACGTACTATCCAAAAACAAAATTCAGCTATTAAACATGTGGATATTTCTATCCAAAAGAGAGAAGTTTGGAGAGAAAGAAGTTCGCTGAGAGAACAGACGAAAAAAAGGCATAGAAGAATGTGAGCTCCATCTGGCATAAGGTTTTGAGTCAAGTGAGGTGGCATATAATTAAGCCAGAAACATTCCAAATATACATGAAGGTACTAAATCTACCTACCTGCGGTTATTTATGCAACACTGATTTCCTTACAATTGTTTTGCCTCGGATCTGTCTACTCTCTTAAATTTGGATGGCAGCATCCACGTATCAAATTGCTGGAATTTTGCTGACAGCACGTTAAATCCCAACTCACTTACTTTTTCATAATCAAAAATCAAAGGCCACACGATTAAAATTTCACGGTCAGGGGTGTTATCTTGACGGAAAACTGGGAATGCTTAATAACAAATTAATTTACCCTCACCCGTTTTGATAGACAAAAACACATCACTCCCCTAAACCAGATGCCTCAGTGTCTTTGGGGAATATTACATATAGTCACGAAATCTATCTCTTCGGATGATATTTCGACGAAGGGTGGGTGTGTCATGAAAGAAGCCAAGCGAATGGCACGCTAGATTGGACCTCATTGGACCGGAAATGCCACTATATGGACAGGTAATTTACGATGCGTATTGAACCCTCCTTGGTTCCAGAGGTTAGTGGAGTGTAGTGGAATGTATACGTAACCTCTGGATTATCGAGGCTGGGATTGGTTGAGAACTTACCTCCAACCCTCGAGCTCATTCCATTGGTCGATAAAAGTTCATCAAAGGTCAATGGGCATTTACTAGCTCAGTTATTTCCTAGATGTAATGACTAATTTCTGACAGAACATTTAAAGATGGCTATATTTATGTAGACTGTAATCTCAACTTAACTGCTGATCAACAACAGATGTTTTGTCATCTGCTGCAGTCATTTTGCTCGTGCTCGGGAAGTGGTACGTCTGCCCGGTAAATCCCCGGATGTAGCAATCCCAGTATTCGTCAGTATCGTACTTTAGATGAGAACAGGTGGACAGAGGCGCTGACTCGAATTTCCCTTCGACTCATTTTGTCAGTATCTGTACAGCTTCTGTACAATCCGAATTCCTGCATTGACAAACAACAAACATTGGAATAAGTGTTAAGGACAGTCCTTTCGAGTTATTTTTTAGGAAACGTAATTCAAGAGAACATTCTAGTAAATACATTCTATGTTACTATAACTAAATCCAATTAAAAGGTGTTACCGGGGGCTTTCTATCTACAGAGAAGAGTGCACATTCGGTCAATAAACAACAACAATGAGAAGGGAAGCCACTCATCAGCGCCACGAGTGTAAAAATCCTTGCAAGACACTGTTGTTTAGTATCATTACTAATCAATGTACATGTGTGGATATTCTATCAATGCAAATAGTATATTTTCAATAAAAAGCAAAATTGATAAAATTACAGCGGTCACCAAAGCTTTACATTACAATCCTCACTAGCCAAAGAGTCTACACACAATGTTTCAACTTTCTATGCCCTATCCTTCTGGAGAAGAAGATGAAACTAGGTTTTAAGGGCGTGGCCCCTAAGGCCAAAATATGGGCCACAGGGCCACTAAAACTATCAATCATAATGCTCACTAGTCAATGAAGGAGTATGTACACAAAGTTTCAGCATTCTATGCCCTATGTTTTCTGAAGAAAAATGAAAATAGGTTTTAAGGGCGTGGCCCCTGGTGCCACAGGGTCACCAAAGCTATAAATTATAATGCTAACTAGTTAAAGAATCTGTACATAAGGTTTTAGCTTACTAGGCCTTAAGCTTCTGGGTAATTCGAAAATGCACAAAGTTTACGGACGGACGGACGGACGCCGGACACCATGCCATTCCAAAATACCATTTGGTTTTACAGACCTACAAATCAGATATGGACTTTTTAATAAAGATAGTTAGTTCAAATATAAATTTGTTCCTTAATTATTTTAGTTGTCGAAACAAAGTATACATTTATGAATGCGTATGATGAAGGCCAACCTTTCTCCTGATATACCTTATTAGACAAATATCAATAGTTAAAGTGTTAAGTTTCATTAATAAGACAGGGGTCTGAAACAGCCGTATTTACATGATATACTTTAAACATCCGTATCTCAAAACGGTTCCTGTTGTAACACTCCATCAGTTTAGTACTTTGTGCTAAAATAGCAGACCTGTAACTTTAATGGTAAATAAGTAATCGCCACTGACAGTTCTTCATGAGTGGGTCAATTGTCCTATTTCCGATCATGTACAAAAACAACAAAAAATCATTGACAAATCATTAATTTAATGACAAATTGTATGTGATCAGCATCTGGTATGTCCGCCGTTGGCATTCAAACATGCCTGAACTCTTCGTCTCACAGAAAAAATCAATCGTCTGATGAAAGCAGGTGGTATCTGCCTCCATTCGATGCAGCAATAACGTGTTGCCGTGTGTGTGTTTGGTGTCAACGTTGACGGATCCTTCGATCGATGTAATCCCAGAGGTGCTCGATGGGATTCATATCGGGCGATCTGGCAGGCCAAGGCAAAACGTGGACGTTGTTGACATTGAGGTACTGTAACGTCACTCTGGCTACATGAGGACGAGCATTGTCCTGTTGAAAAAGGGTGTTTGGATGGCGTTGTAAGAATGGAATGACCTCTGGCTGTAGGACCCTGTCAATGTACCTCTGCGCCGTCGGGATTGCCGTCAATGACAATGAGGTCGGTGGTTGCGTTGCCGCGTATCCCTGCCCAGACCATGACGCTGCCTCCACCAGAAGGGATAACTTCCTGTACGCAGCAGCGTGCATCCCTCTCACCCCGTCTGCTACGTGCATCTGGAACCGACTTTCGTCGGAAAATAACACTCTCTGCCAGTTTTGGTTCTGCCAACGTCGAACATTTCTTGCCCAAGCAATTCTGTTTTGTCGATGTCGGCGCGTCAACAGCATTGCTCGCATCGGCCGGTATGACCTCAGTCCATGTTGTTGGAGCCTTCTTCTCACCGTATGGGGACTGATCCGGTGTTCAAGTGCAGTAGAAGCTGTCGTTGTGGCGGCTTGAAAGCGGTTCTTGAGTTGCAGTTGAAGCAGGTACCGGTCTTCATTTGGGGTTGTCACTGGCGACCTTCCGCTTCTAGCTCGGTCTCGAGTCGAGTCGATCCAGTCTGTTGTAGACGTCCACGCAGCCTAAGAATGGAGAGACGATGACATCCGAATGCGGCAGCAACTTCTCCATCAGTGGACCCAGTCTGCAGCATTCCAATCGCTCTTTCCCGTTAATCTCGGCATTGTCATCGAATTATGGTGTGAAATAATATATACAGGGGCCTTTTATACCCGTAACTAACTGATTTCACGTGCATATCATGAATGGTAAAAATTCTATGGCTACATTTTGGTGACATGATCCTTCTGATGAAAACCAAAATGTTTAAGAAGTTCACTATTTAGAAAGTTTTAAAAACACATCTAGTCCGTAAACATGTGCCAAAGCTTCCTAAAACAGTCCATGCACAGTTTAAACAAAAAACTTTTCTTAGAATCTTATGGTTGTGTTTAGAATAGAAAAATAACAAATCTCAATATTTCCTCATTTATCAGACAAAATAACGAATAAATATTTCCAAAAACGTAACTTATTTCATTTTTTATGAATGTGAATTCATTATCAAAGAAAATAAAGTCAGTTTGGTTATTTTTTACAATTTTCACTTCAATTATTGCATGATCGGAAATTGACCCTACCCATGAAGAACTGGCGATAACTTATTTATCAATACAGTTACAGGTCTGCTGTTTTAGGACAAAGCACTAAACTGATAGAGTGTTACAGCACAACAAAGCAAATTCCTCTGAACACGTAACTTTTTATGATATTCAAATTAAACAGGTGTAACATTTCTTTTGGCGTTCAGTTTACATTTAGCATTAGCGTATAACTATCAGTGAAGAATTGAAAATATGAAATTTTCAGAAAACGTGCTACTGCCCCTTTAAGGGGACGTGTTAACTAATAGAAGCATAATTTAGAGTAAGAACAATCGGAAAACACTGTCTGTAGAACGTTAATGCTAAGAGGTTAGTATGATATATATATTTATTTAAAAAAATGATAAATATGGAATCTTCCATCAAAAACTAAAAATTTAAAATTGAATAATTTCATGGACGGACAGACAATAGTTTATTATGTCCCACATGTGTACATAGCAAAAATACAAATACATTTATGCACAAAATTCGTTTATAAAACATATACATAACCATTCAAAACAGAATTATGAGAAACGGAACATCATTTAACCATATAACAGTTCTTTCCTAAGCTAAAAAGCATATTTGGCTGTTAAAGACAAATCTCAGGATTGGTAAAAATAAAATATATATTTTCAAGATCTGATTAATCTAAAAAGTCTAAAAAATATCACACTGTTTAAAATGCGAAATCTCTAAGGTCCTAAACTGATACACAGTGAAACAACACGTGATTCATCTTCTACATCATTAAAGGGGCAGTAGCACGTTTTTAGGGGTAATATAAGGTGATGTCAGGAAAATGAAAATTAATGGTTTCAAATGAAATACAATGTATTTAAACTAAATGAAGCAGTAATAATTCAAATATTTAACGAAAAGTTTAGCAAATGCGATTCCTTTTTCTTACACAAAATGAATTACAGGTGTTCACACAAAATGGCCGGCAATGGATTTTATGTGAATCTTCATACTTTTTCCTCTGATCATGACCATGGATGATTGGCTTGTGTAATCAGATTTTCGACACCGTCAAAATAATACATTTAGCATTAACTTACAATTATCAGTGAAATATTACAAATATAAAATTATCAAAAAACATGCTACTGCCCCTTTAATACAATTAAAACATTTTTCTAAATAAAATAATAAAATAATTTCATATTGTTCACCATTCTCTACGCTTGGTGCCAGCAAACTGAGCTCCCTCTGTGGGGTGAGAGTGATTTTTCACAAGACTAATATTATTGTTGTCTATTTGCATTGTCATTAACACTGATTAAGACAAAGACGTCATCCTCAGCTTATAACACAATATAGAAACGCATTTGAACATTTATTTGATGAAGTTCGACACCTGATGATTGTTTGTCCATTGGTCGATAAAAGTTCATCAAAGGTCAATGGGCATTTACTAGCTCAGTTATTTCCTAGATGTAGTGACTAATCTCTGACAGAACATTAAAGATGGCTATATTTATCTAGACTGTAATCTCAACTTAACTGATGATCAACAACAGATGTTTTGCCGTCTGCTGCACTCATTTTGCTCGTGCTCGTGAAGTGGTACGTCTGCCCGGTAAATCCCCGGATGTAGCAATCCCAGTATTCGTCAGTATCGTACTTTAGATGAGAACAGGTGGACAGAGGCGCTGACTCGAATTTCCCTTCGACTTTTTTGTCAGTATCTGTACAGTTTCTGTACAATCCGAATTCACATTCGGTCACATACACAACAACAATGAGAAGGGAAGCCACTCATCAGCGCCAAGAGTGTAAAGATCCTTGCAAGACACTGTTGTTTAGTATCATTACTAATCTATGTATATGTGTGGATATTCTATTAATACAAATAATATATTTTCAATAAAAAGCAAAATTGATAAAATTACAGCGGTCACTAAAGTTATACATTACAATCCTCACTAGCCAAAGAGTCTGCACACAAAGTTTCAACTTTCTATGCCCTATCCTTCTGGAGAAGAAGATGAAACTAGGTTTTAGGGGCGTGACCCCTAAGGCCAAAATTGGGGCCACAGTGCCACTAAAACTATAAATCATAATGCTCACTAGTCAATCAATGAGTATGTACACAAAGTTTCAGCATTCTAGGCCCTATGTTTTCTGAAGAAAAATTAAAATAGGTTTTAAGGGCGTGGCCCCTGGTGCCACAGGGCCACCAAAGCTATAAAATATAATGCTTACTAGTTAAAGAATCTGTACATAAGGTTTTAGCTTACTAGGCCTTAAGCTTCTGGGTAATTCGAAAATGCACAAAGTTTACGGACGGACGGACGGACGCAGGACACCATGCCATTCCAAAATACCATTGGGTCCTACAGACCTACAAATCAGATATGGATTTTTTAATAAAGATAGTTAGTTCAAATATAAATTTGTTCCTTAATTATTTAAGTTGTCGAAACAAAGTATACATTTATGAATGCGTATGATGAAGGCCAATCTAAGTAAACCTAGCCTCAATATTATCCGTTTCACTCCTATACTGAGTCTAGAAAGACCTAGTAGAGGGTCGCGTCAGCCCATATATTGAATTGACCAACCAGAACTCATCTTACCAAGCCACAATAGTCTGCCTAACGTTGGAGAGTCACAGGTCGCAGAAATGTCGGCTGACGCGACCCTCTACTAGGCCTTCCTAGACTTAATATTGGAGTGAAACGGATAATATTGAGGCTAGGTTTACTTAGACTGGATGAAGGCCAACCTTTCTTCTAATATACCTTATTAGACAAATATCAATAGTTAAAGTGTTAAGTTTCATTAATCACACAGGGGTCTGAAACAGCCAGTTTTACATGACATACTTCAAATATCCGTATCTCAAAAACAGTTATATATTTACACATACTTTTTTTCTGCAGCTTATAATAACGTTCTCTGTAGAATGACGTCATAGCTGACGTTTGCCGCCATGGTGAATTTTCTGCAAAGCCTTAAACAATTAATATAATGTGAAATTTGATCATTTTGATTATGTATTAGTCACTGATTTCCTCTTAGACAAAATGCATGTGATCGGTATCGAACTATATCGAGCCAAAATATAGAATAAATAGAGTCAAACTAAAGAGTAAAAAGATCAAGAAAAAGAATAAATAGAGTCAGAAACAATCTAGTTAAAACTAGCTGTAATGATATCGTCCCCTAAGTCCTTACGTTACAGATGTAACTAGATTGAGTCAGAAAAAAACATAAATAGAGCAAGAATATAGAATGACTAGAGTAAGAATATGGAATAATGAAGCCCAAATATAGAATAATTAGAGCCAGATTGTAGAATTAATAGAACCAGAATACAGAATAAACAGAACCAGAATATTGAATAGATAGTGCCAGAATATACGAGGGGCGTTCAATAAGTGTTGCAAGCGGGGCATTGGTGTTTACATAAACAGTGTCAGCTTATAGCAGGTGTTACTATAGTCAAAACATAACATTGACACATGTCAAAACAATTTCTAGACATAACAATTATTTAGATATAATAGCTGCGCTGACCTAGGGGTCTCCATAATCATTGATTCTCTCAAACATGAACAACGCGCTGTGCTCAAGTTCCTTACTAAAGAGGGATGCAAAGCTACAGAAATACATAATCGTATGTGTAATGTGATGGGTAAGGATGCTCCAAACTTTTCAACAGTTTGTCGCTGGTCTCTTCAGTTCAAGCGGGGCAGGGAGTCCTTAGACGATGACCCACGGTCAGGTAGGCCATCTGAAGTCACCCGACCGGAAGTTATTGCCGCTATCGAAAGACGAATTTTAGTTGACCGCCGTGTTAAAGTTTCTGAACTGTCTTTGGAATTCCAGATATCAGTTGGAAGTGTTGAAAAAATAATTCATGACCATCTTGGTATGTCCAAGGTATCTGCAAGATGGGTACCCAGAAACCTCACAGCACAAGATCGCCAGAAAAGAACCGAAAGTTGCATGGAGCTCCTGGATCGGTTTAATGCGGATGAAGCCAGGTTTTTGTCTCGTCTGGTGACAGATGACGAAACCTGGATCCACCACTGGGACCCGGAAACTAAACTGGAATCCAAGCAATAGAAGCACCCGAGTTCACCGCCTCCCCTGAAGTTTCGCACTCAACCATCAGCTGGATAGGTTATGGCGACAATCTTTTGGGATGCAAAAGGCATATTATTAATTGATTACTTGCCAACCAAAATTACAATGAATGGTCAATATTATGCCAACCTAATGCAAGAATTGCGAAAGACAATTCGACAGAAACGCCGTGGAATGTTGACACGTGGTGTTCTGATTTTGCATGACAACGCTCCAGTCCACAAGTCAAGAGTTGCACAGGCCGCTATACGTGATTGTGGATTCGAACAGCTTAACCACCCATCCTACAGCCCAGACCTAGCCCCCAGTGACTACTTCATGTTCAGAAACCTGAAATTCGCCCTACGTGGAAGGCACTTCCGGGATGACGAAGACGTCAAAGCTGCCACAGAGGCGTGGTTAGGGGGGCAAACGGAAGACTTCTACAAAAGCGGCATCAAAAGTCTTAAAGAGAAATGGAATAAGTGTATTGAGGTGAAGGGTAACTATATTGAAAAATAAAAGTAAAAAATTGACTACGCGAGTTGGTTTTATATTGAAGTTGCAACACTTATTAAACGCCCCTCGTACATTACATTTAGCATTAGCGTTTAACTATCAGTGAAGAATTGAAAATATAAAATTTTCAGAAAACGTGCAACTGCCCCCTTTTAGAAACATAATTTAGAGTAAGAACTATCGGAAAACACTGTCTGTAGAACGTTAATGCTAAGCGGTTAGTATTATATATTTTTTTATTAAAAGAAATGATAAATATGAAATCTTCCATAAAAAAAAAACATAAAATTGAGTAATTCCATGTGTACATAGCAAAAATACAAATACATTTATGCACAAACTTCGTTTATAAAACATATACATAACCATTTGAAACAGAATTATGAGAAACGGAACCATATAACCATATAACAGTTCTTTCCTAAGCTAGAAGGCATATTTGGCTGTATTAAAACAAATCTCAGCATTGGTAAAAATAAAATATATATTTTCATGATCTGATTAATCTGAAAAGTCTGGGGATAAAATATCACACTGATTAAAATGCGAAATCTCTGAGGTCCTCATCTGATACACAATGAAACAACACGTGATTCATCTTCTACATCATTAAACCAATTAAAACATTTTTCTTAATAAAATAATAAAATAATTTCATATTTTTCACCATTCTCTACCCACAGAGGCAGCTGAGTGCGAGCAAACTGAACTCCCTCTGAGGGGTGAGAGTGATTTTTCACAAGACAAATATCATTGTTGTTTATTTGCATTGTCAAGTTATCAGTAATTAAGACAAAGACATCATCCTCAGCTTATGAAACAATATAGAAACGCATTTGAACATTTATTTGATGAAGTTCGACACCTGATGATTGTCTGTCTACTGGATTAAAGGAAAATGTGTCATAAACACTGTCTTGAAAGCGTTATGACATCGCATTTATAGAAGGCAGTGTGACCTACATTGTTTAACCCTTTTCCCCAAACGACACCGTGAGAACACTCAGTCTAAGTAAACCTAGCCTTAATATTATCCGTTTCACTGCTATACTGAGTCTAGAAAGGTCTAGTAGAGGGTCGCATCCACCGACCTTTCTGCGACCTATGACACTCCAACATTATACGTGCGAAGGCAGACTTTTGTGGCTTTGTAAGAAGAGTTCTGATTGGTTAATTCGATACGAGGACTGACGCGACCCTCTACTAGGCCTTTCTAGACTCGGTATATGATGAACGGATAATATTGAGGCTAGGTTTACTTAGACTGTGAGAACACCTAGCCTTTGTAGAAAATCAATGATTAATTCGATGTATAATAACATACAGAATAATTGATGTGATGTTTTTGCTGTAAACGTTCATATCAGGATTATTACCCATTTTTACCCAAGGTCGAATATAAGTAGTGATATATTTTCAATATGAGAACATGTGCATATTTCACTTTTGCCTAGCAGCGATTGTTGTAGCGAGAGTATATTTTCGCCTTTGAAAGGCGCCATAAAACCATTGTTTGCGACATCACTATGGCCAACCGTCGGGAGGGATTCGGCCCGTTTTCTTTATATTTCTTAGAGAATAAAATGGGATTACATCGATAATAAAGATATGATAATCCTCAGAAGTGTGCCATGTGACTTTTACGAAACTAGTGCAAATTTGTGTTAAACCCTCGCTCTCGCTCGGGCAATACAACACTCGATTCGTAAAAGTGACATTACACACTTTCTCGGGTTATAATCTTTATATAGATATAGAAAGTCTACAAAAGACGTACAGTCCGGTACATTCTTTCAAAACATCATGTAACTGATAATATATAAGTGTATCAAAAAATTGGTTTCATAATGTGTCTGTTTATATTTATATAACCTATTTGGAACAGTGTAAGTTGATCTATAACTAAACAAACATTATGAAAATCAGTTCTTATCAATTCTTACTTAGAGATTGAAAGTAAGATCTACACAAAATGGAAATTCAAATTAAAAACAACTGTCATGACTTCAATTAAAGTAACTCATCCGTGCCGCGCGCCGCACCCATCCGTGTTCGCCAACAAAAAGGTCACCGAAACGATATTGAAAAATATAGAATATTCTCATAGAAATTGATTTAACCAATCTTTAATGATAATAATTAATATCTAGTCTTTTCATTGATAGATAGTTCTTGCATGAGTACAGGGGATCTTGTTTCATACAATTAGCACACCTGATTTCGTTTAAACATCATAATACTACGGTTAATTTGTTTAACCTCCAAATAAGGGTTTGGTTGGAATATTTTTTACCGTAAGGCAGTCTAAGTAAACCTAGCCTCAATATTCCCCCCGATGTTGAGTCTAGAAAGGTCTAGTAGAGGGTCGCGTCAACTCACGTATCACATTTACCAATCAAAACTCATCTTACCAAGCCACAATAGTCTGCCTTCGCACCATCTTCCTACGCAGAGCCTAAAAGGCCAGTTTCCAAACTGGCATGGAAACTGGCCTTTTAGGCTCTGCGTAGGAAGATGCCTTCGCACGTGTAACGTTGGGTGTCATAGGTCGCAGAAGGGTCGGCTGACGCGACCCTCCACTAGACCTTTCTAAACTCAATATCGGAGTGAAACGGGTAGTATCGAGGTAAGTTTTACTTGGACTGACCGTAAGGGAGGGTGGGGTGTTGGGTTATTTAGCGGCGCAGGACAATGGAGACTCGTGTAAGTGCGTGGTTTGGGGGTGAGGGTAGAAGGGGTTGTGGCGACAAGAATATCTCACTTCAACAAATAGCCGGAAAAGTGCCATTTTTAGCTGAATTGTTCACATCGTGATGCAAGCATGAAATTTGGCATGATTGTTGTTTATACCCGTCTTATAACATACAGATCGAGAGGCAGTACACATTTTTGATATTTTTAATTTTTTGATAAAAAGTGAGAAAAAGTTGTGTTTGTTCCCTTTATTCTGCTAAAAAAGTTTCTGAATTCTTAATTACGTTCAAATGTTTTATAACAGTGATGGAGATGATTATTGTTCATTATATACATGATGCAGGGCTCCAGATAACGTTGTACATACACCTTGAATTTTAGTTGGAGGTGTACTCAAGAGTTTGAAGGTGTACTTGCATAGTGTTAACAAGTTGTTGCATTTTAATAAATAAAAATAGTTTGCTTTATACGTTGTTTATTTTGACCATCGCCGGTATTATTCCAGATCACACTATCCATCCAAATTAATATAAACAAGATTTCTGTAAAAAAAAAATACTCAATGCTCTTTGCAATTTAACTAATTTCTTAGAAAAATATTGCTTTGACATTGAATTTTTTCATTTATCGTCTACTTTGCTAGTGTTTTATCTTAAGCGTCCCTAGTATGGGTGTAAGTTAACTGTAACTGAATTTATTGATGAAACAGCTCTGTGAATAAAATCTCAAAAGGAAAATCGCTTCCACAAACGAAATCGTATTTCAGTCCATATAGTAGTACAATTGAAGCAATCCCTTCAGTTGATACCCTAATTATATGTTGGTACGGTTTTAATTTGAAAGTTTGCTGTCTATTTTACAGTTACTTAAATTTTTAACTTCAAGAGTTTTATTAGCAGGACTCTGAAAGAGTTGAACAAGCTCGGTAGGGACAAAATCGTTTGGTTACGAACCGCTGACAGCTGACAGCCAGTACCAAGTTTGTGTCACGTGACCCCCCTTAACCGTTTGGCCGCTCTCATTAACGATGTTCAATTAGGTTTCACGAGCTAGGTTGTTGATTCCCTTTAAATGTTATTTTTAACATACGTAAAACAATCAATGCTTTTCAATTTTACTTGTTACTGTTAATTAACAAACTGTTCACAAACAAAAGGAAAGACAAACCATACTGGCAATATTTTATGAAGACTGAATCGTTTTTAATTTAGACATGTAAAAAGTTAAAATTTTGGATAAGATTTGAGATTTAATATCACTAAACTGTTAAACTGAAATAAGTATTAGAAAAACCTTTTATGTACAGATTTTACACATATTGATACACTAGGTCAGCATGTGACACTAAAATAATTTTGCCACAATAGGGTACGATGCAAGTGTTATCTCTTCATAATAATTAATGCTATGCGGGCATTACTCTAAAGCCCTTTTTACATGCGCACGTTTACTCCTAGGAGTAAATATACTTACAGGGAGTAAACGTGCCATGTAAACAGCCCAAAATAGATCTCCTTACAGGAGTATATTTACTCCTAGGAGTTAAATACAGCACCCCTAGAGGTAAAGTAAAAGTATATTTACTTTTACTCCTGTGAGTATCCTGTCATTTTCTATAGTATTAGCATAGTTGAATGATTAGGTTGAGGTAAATGACTTACATTTATAAAGTTTTTAAACACTACTATTGTGTTTTCATCAATAATAACTTGCATTCAAGATTATTCTTTTTAACTTGTCGAGAGCATGTTTCCTAATGAAGGAAATGTGGTGTTTTTATGTTGGTGTCATTCTTTTAAAACCGAAAACCAGCTACGTTCACTCCTTTTACACTAGAAGTTGATTGACCAAACAAAATCTATGGTAAAATTGTGTTGAATTTTTCTCTGCCTCAAGATTTCCATTTCACACATTGAGTTTTCTATGAAAACAATATATTTCTACTGTAAGCAAATCATGATATACTTAAGGGTCCTTAAATTCCAATGGAACGTAAAGTAAATATACTTTTACTCCTAGGAGCAAAAATACTCCTAGGAGTAATTATACTCTCAGGAGTAAAGTGCGCATGTAAAAGGGCATAATAATAAAAATTAGACCATACAAATGTTGGGAATTTGTAATGCACCTGAAATAAGTCATGACAGTCAACAACTACACATTGTACCCATTTATATCGAGTTAAAGTAATATATGTAATGATTGATATTAAACTTAAAAGAAACGTAGGCCAATCGAAAATAAAGGTGTTCCTCGTTGCATAACAACGCATGTATGTCTATGTTTAAAGCATGATGCGGTTCAACTTGTGTTTCTTCAATGTATCAAATTATATATATCACTCTAATGAAAGGCCATGAACATGATACGCACCGAAATTAAGTAGCAGACGTACACAGATATGTATGTGCGTACATAATACGCATTAAACACAATTTTCGGTCGTACTTGGTTGAGTTTTAGGCGTACATTACGTGTGTACTCCCCTTATCTGTAGCCCTGTACATGTATTTCTACCTTCAACGGAAAGGGCTACAAGGTTATAACACTAAAACTAGGACTGCCGCAACAATATTTAGGTCTTCAAGGCTCTGCTTTACCTACTGACTAATGCTTTATCATCAATTTCCTTCCAGTCACAAAGATATCTTTTTAAAACAAGCATATCCTTATTTTCAACAAACAAACCAGGGCAGTTGAATTATTGTTTGACAAGAAAATTTGATAAGATGTGGGATGAAGCATTGCTAAAATCAAGATTCAATGAAGTTATAAAGTGTGTCTGATGATTGGGTATTTCTGCTTTCTAGTTAAAGTTACTGTGGCTTTTTCACATTTTTTTATTCAACATCTGAACCGGCTTTGTCAAAATGAGAGGAACACAAGGTGCGAGATAAATTTCATAAATTATATCCCCATAAACTTGAACTTAAAACTAAAACAGAAGAGTGCATCTGTACAATCTCTAAGGTAAATATTTCTTTACATTTATACACGTCTGAAATAGTTGCAGTCTGATTAAAATCGACCGTGTTTCGAGAGAAACAACGTAAAATAGGTATCAGAGCTTTCCTCTAAACAACGGTCTGAAAGGGGGGTGCCTTCAGACTGTGAAGGAGAGGAAAGCTAGAGAGAACTAGAGAGAATATTTTTACACTTTTTTCCTCGAAGCACAGTCAATTTTAATCAGCCTGCAATAGTTGTATCCTTCGATTGAAACCATAGGGGATTTAGGCCATGAAAATAGATACTCTGTTATTTTGAAACAAGAGATGTTGTGCAAATGTTGACCACGCCCAGTTAACCGTCTTGCCCTATAAAAGCACGTGGTGAACTAGAATGTGTCTGCACAGACTCCTTACCGTGCGCAAAATCACTTCCGGTTATGTCTGTCGTCTTTCCAGCGGTCGCCATGGTTACCAACTTCGCCATCCACGAAGAAGACGAGTTCGCAATAGACAGAGGTATCGCGTCTGAGAGATTCCTTGGAAAATGTGCAGCACGTGCTAACGCTCATTGGAAGAGAACATCATGTCAAAGGCATTGTAAGGTGATTATCTTAGTTAAAACATCGAGATTAAATTGTGCAATAGACAGAAAACTGTGCAATCACTATTTCTTTCATCAAAGTAAATTCATATTTGCATGTCTTTAGACTTCTTTCAATTATTGTATTGAACATGTCAAATAAACCTAATATCATATTCGAGACTTGTTTTTCTGAATTTTGTTGTCAAGGGTCTTTTAAGAGAGGATTTTGTCCGTCTGTCTGTTGGTCTCTTATTCTGCGATCAGTCTGAATTTAGGCTTTGATTTTTGCATATTGGCACAAAGATGGTACATAGCTTACAAAGTGTGCTTAGATACTTACATTAATTTGATCTATCCTCATTTATCACATAACTATACAGGCTTATTTCACGCAAAGGCCAAGTTTAGTGTTTACCCACTGATATGAAAGTAACGAGTATTTCCTCATTTTCCAACGCAAAGCCTAAAACGCCAGTTTCTGAACTGTCAGTTTTATGCCTTGCTGCAGACCCTGGATTTTCTATACTGATATCAGCGCACCTTCATGTACAGGCGATTGATGGCAACCTCTAGTTTCTTTCTGATTGGAATATTGCTTCCTCTCATAGTAAGCTAGAGAGCAAGCACAGAAACTTTAAGGGTCTGCAGCAAAGCATAAAACTGACAGTTCGGAATCTCCCGTTTTAGGATTTACTTAGGAAGATGATGTTCCCTATGTGGAAACGGTTTGAGAGACAGTGTCGGACATTTAAATGTTTAATTGAATATGTTAAATGTGAGAAATTGAAACGTTTGAGAATTTTTGGAACAATGTGTTTCGCCAACAAAAGTTATTTCGATTTGAGTCATGTGGAAATCGTTGCCGGCCACTGCTCAATTCATTTGCAAATAGAGAAATTGTTGGTTTTAATGATCATTTCAGTGCTTTAACCCTAAATTTGTCCTTTACTTCAGGTAATTACGCCTGGAATTTGCTACTCAACGGAAGTGAACTCTGCGAGAGATAAGTTTGACCGTTATCAAAATATTTCCTTGATGAACTAGTTGACGGTGTTGTTCTTATTCCTCTTACGGAATTTTGTTCTGAGCTTTTCAAGGCGTTGTGCGACTGTTTTTTAAGCCCGAGACAGCCGTTCATTAACCCGTTTCATAGGTATGGTTTTAATCAAAAGATAAGTAATTTACGGGAATTGACACACAGGAACCCGATATCGTAAATAAAATGTAGGTAAAACGTGGGTAAGAAAGATCCGTTCCTATATGTATATAGAGTGGGTAAGAAAGATCCGTTCCTATATGTATATAGAGTTACTCTATATACATATAGGAACGGATCTTTCTTACCCACGTTTTACCTACATTTTATTTACGATATCGGGTTCCTGTGAATTGACACCTGTAAATTAGTTTGAACCCGACATTATTAGTCGAAGGTTTTTAAACGCTTAAATTAGCGTGTTTTTATGGGAAACCAGGACAAAGCGCGACCCAAACACGATATCGTGTTTCGTTGAAAAGCGCATTGTAATATATTGATACTTCTTTAAGTAAATGATCTTAAAATGTTCAGAATAAATCCAGCAGCATTTCTTTATTTCTGATCAGATAAATTATCTATGACATGGTCCATTTTTGTTGACCTCCCGTAACTGCATCACGATTTATTTACGAAAATGTGTGTTGATTAAGGCGGGGCACTTTCAGCTCCCTGGAGGCTGGAGAAATACAAAGACTTACAAAATACTCGTGATGGGCCTACATTTTCCAAGTTCTAAACCATTATCATGCCGTTCGGGTACAGGGGATTATTTCGAAGTGTTCATTTTTTTTTATTGTTTGAATCTAACAAATAAAAATTTCAATTCAGATATTGTTTCTTTTCATAAGTTTGACATAATCATGAGTCATAATTATCTTAGAAATATAGAGATTGTCACTAATTTTGAGTAAACATGTACATGAAAACATATATTTTGCAAACTTCTTCAATTAACCTGTTAATTGTCCCTACCAGAAAAATTATTTAAAAATTGTCGATAATAAAATGCTTATCAACGCATATAAAAAAAATTAAAAATATTTAAAAAAACATTTGAAATCAAAAACTTGCAGAAATTACACACATAATCGCGTCAGCTAATGATAATCAAACCTTGGTCAGTTTGCCCAAAATTTTATTGTCATAACCCCCAATCTATAAACAGAATGAAATGATATTTATGAAACAAGTGTGAATTTTGTATTACCCGAGCAAGAGGATTGTACATGAATTTGATTTAGTTTCATAAAAGTAATATGACAGGCTTCCTCTTTATTATCGATTCTATTCCATTCTTTCTTATAATATCCAGAGGTCAGCTTGCATCCCACAGCTACAGTGACATCACGAATAACTGTTTTATGACGTCACAGATGCAAAAATATGGGAAGTCGCTCTACAACAATCCTTGTCAGGCAAATTTGATATGTGCTCATATTGAAACTATGTCACCACTACACCTCCTATTTCCTATCTGTTTTGTCCAGATGGAGTTCAAAGCGTGGCATACAGGGTTGCCTTGAAAAGTCGTATTCAAATACAATTATTCCATACTTATCTTTGTCTTATCAACTTTTATATGTCTATAAAGAATTTCATTTTGACTAAGGTCCCTTTACAGAGATTGTCAGTTTTCTGTTTCCCATGTATTAATCTCAGTCTCACTCTACCTCCCGGAGATGTTACAAATAATCAGTATACGTCATCTGCTCTGTTTATCCCCCGCCGCGCTTTTAGCGCGAAGCGGGGGATATACATGTAGTATTGGGCAGCGTCCGTCCGTACGAATGAAAATGAATTACTCAAAAACTCTTGACCGGATTCTTTTCATTTTTTGTATATAGCTTCATCACCAAGAGAGTAAGGTCCCTATAGAGGTTCATGACCTTGACCTTCATTTCATGGTCATTACGAAACTTTGAAATTTTACCCTTGTCAGCGGGATATCTCAAGTAACATTTACTGGATTCTCTTCATAACTTACACAATGCATCTTATTGGGAAGGCGCCGGGCCCAGTCGATTTTGGTGACCTTCGCATTATTTTCAAGGTCACAGCGAGGCTTTGAACATTTTAGCAATGAAACCTACATTTTAGGCTTGTCAGCGGGATATCTCAAGAACCATTAACTGAATTCTCTTCATAACTTACACATTGCATCTTATTGGGAAGGCGCCGGGCCCAGTCGATTTTGGTGACCTTAACATTATTTTCAAGGTAACAGCAAAGTTTTGAAAATTTCAGCATTGAAACCTACATGTTGGGCTTGTCAGCGGGATATCTCAGTCAAGAACCATTAACTGGATTCTCTTCATAACTTATAACACATTGCATTTTATTGGGAAGGCGCCGGGCACAGTCGATTTTGATGACCTTCACATTATTTTCAAGGTCACAGCGAGTCTTTGAAAATTTCAGCAATGAAACCTGCATTTTAGGCTTGTCAGCGTGATATCTCAAGAACCATTAACTGGATTCAATTTTCAATTTTCACAAAGCATCTTATTGGGAAGGCGCTGGGCCCAGTCGGTTTTGGTGACCTTCATATTATTTTCAAGGTCACAGCGAGGTTTGAAAATTTCAGCATTGAAACCTGCATTTAGGCTTGTCAGCGGGATATCTCAGGAACCATTTGCTGGATTCTCTTCAAACTTATGCAAAGAATCTTATAGTGAAGACGCAGGAGCAAGGGAAGTTTGATGGACTTCACTTTTGATTTATCATCAATTTACCTGCATGTTAATCTTGTTAGTGTGATATTTCAAGAGTCATTCACTGTTTTTTTTATAAATCTATTTTAGGAAGACACCGGGCCAATTTGGTTTTGGTGACTTTCACATTATTTTCAAGTCACAGCGAAGCCAACATGTATTTAAAGCTTATTATAAGGCTGATCTGTTTAGAACTGTTCTGTTTTTTTTGCACAAGGCTTCTTATTTGGAAGACCCAGGGACCAGTCGATTTGTTGTGGTCTAAATGACATCTAGTAGCATGACAAGTGTAGACAAGTGTTTCTATGTATACAGTATGCATTTTGTTAACATCAATTTGCGGCGGGGGATCTTTTCACCTTTGTGACAAATACTTGCCTTATCCGTTTTTCTCTCTTTGGGGTTCAAAGCGAGAGAGAAGTGGATTCTTGTTCGCCCAAAGTTTCTCAGTTGGGTTTGTAGAGTCAGTTTTCCGCTTAAAATATAGCAATCATAGTTTCATTCTATCAGATCTCCCAGTCATAAAGAGGATATTTTACGAGATTCAATGGCATACTTTTTACGACACGAGTGCCTTAATATAAGTATTTCCCGAGCGAGAGCGGACACTATTTCATGGGCGAGAATATAATGTTTATTACCGTAGTTGCAAACTTAGATAAATACTCCAAATCTATTTCTTAGCTTAGGCGGACTAGCCTCCATCGGCCCCTACAGAAAGCAATTCATACGAGAAACGTGACGTCAAAGCATTGTTATAACATGACGTCATAATCAAAAAGTGAAACGTTGCCCTAGGGCATCCTTCCTGCATATAGAACAGTTCTCTGCTGCAGACAAAATTGGAGAAACCTTGGCAGAATTCAAACCCCGAACCTCATGATCCGAAGCCGCATGTGGTAACCATTGCGCATGCGCTACCCTCATGGAAAGGTTTAGACAAAGCAAAATAAAAACCTCAAAGTAAAAAACAAATAGTTGGAAAATGAGATTTTCTTTGTTTAAATATAGAGGCTACAATATGCTTATTATTCTCACCCAAATTATGTACATCGTCTCCAGATAATGGCAACCAAAGAAATTCCTATTCATACTATAATTATTATTTTATTCCATCAGTTAAGTCAATTCAACCAACTTTTTAGCTTTTGTCCATGGCCGTCTGATCAGACTTTAACATGCTTCATGCACAGAATGCCCAGTTTGGCTGTAATGGTATATGCAGTTTGGTTTAATCGTGTACATGATATCGATGGAATAAAAAATAATAAACCACTCCAATAAAAATAAGTGTGGAATCCTTAAAAAAATATTTGTCATTCTTCATTGACACGTAATCGACCAATATCTAACTTTGTTTCTCCTCCTATCATAAATTTCTTTTTGTATTTTCTACCTAAATAATTCAATTTTATGTTAAAGGGGCAGTAGCACGTTTTTTGATAATTTTATATTTTAAATTTTTCACTGATAATTGTAAGTTAATGCTAAATGTATTATTTTGATACTGTCAAAAATCTCATTACACAAACCAATCATCGGTAGTCAGAGGACAAAGTATGAAGATTCACATAAAAACCATTGGCGGCCATTTTGTGTGAACACCTTTAATTCATTTAGTGTAGGAAAATGGAATCGCATGGCTAAACTTTACGTTATATATATTTGCATTATTACTGCTCCATTTAGTTTAAATACATTGTCTTTTAATTGGAACCATTAATTTTCATTTTCCTGACATCACCTTATTTTCCCCCTAAAACGTGCTACTGCCCCTTTAAAACATTGTTATTGAATGTATGTTTTTTGAGCATTTCAAGAAACGTGACAATCCTTGACGTATGTTACCATCATATTTTAGCCATTTATTGGTCAGGAAAAAACCTTGAGCTTCTATGACGTGGATATATTGTAGGTGTGAGCCACGACCACTATGGCTCGATTGGCCTATAAAAGCACATGATGAGCTGCAAATGGATTGTATCTTAGATTGGACCTCACAAACACCAACAGTTTCTTCACTTCCCACAGACCACAGCTACCTACAGACATGTCTATCGTCTTTCCAGCTGTTAACATGGCTTCGAACTTCATCATCGATGAAGAAGACGTAAGTTTATCACTTAACAGTGGAACCTTGTCGCGGGGATTCCCGGGGAATCGAAGAACTTTATACGGACTTGATCAATTCGAAGATATTTTGAGTTTCTATATATATATATGTATCACCTTGTAAATCGCTGAGTGCAATGTGAATTAAGTGCCTTGCCAAGGTACGTTGCTACATTACGCTTAGTTTAAAATGATGTCCGTAGTGTGTGTAAATTGGTACCCATTTAAACAGCTGGTTGGACTGAGTGCAATGAGGATGAAGTGGCTTTCCTCAAACACAAAGCAGTGCAAATTCTTCGACACAAGATTTAAGTATCTTCATCATGATTCGAACCTTAAGGCTTCGGATAGTTTAGAAAAGGGAACAAAGAACATGTTTTTTGAAATTATTGTGATTCTTGAAAAAAGATATTAGCAATTTGTGTCGTTAGATCTGGCGGGAAATTCGTGCAGAACGTGTAAAACGCACGTGAAGACAACTAGACATGTGTTATCATGAAAGATAGTTCTTGATTATCCAAGAAGTGAAATTGTAATATTTTTTTAATGTTTTCTCTCTTCAAATCTCTACAATCAATCTCAATGTCATATGTATAAATATCTTGTGATGACGTTTTTGTTGTCGAAGTATGGTAATAAACTTATATTAAATGCATTCGTTTTTTGTGTGTGGATATTTCTGGTGCAAATCGGCATCTCACACTGTCGGTTTAAAAAAAATCCTGATATGGTTTTGTAGTCATATGCAATTATTTTCTTCATTTTAGGCTTAACAAACCTAATAAGAATACCAAATTCGCTGTTTAGGACACCTGTATACAATAAGGTTTTACAAGAGAAATATCATGCCACAAATTGTACCAAAGATCAGAATAAAAGTCACAATTAGCGAGAAAATGTATCTCATTCTCAGTCTCCAATAAGCGCCGGGCCTTTAATAAGCGGGGTCATAGGTAGTTTAGACAATAAGCGCCGGGCCTTTAATAAGCGGGGTCATAGGTAGTTTAGCCAATAAGCGCCGGGCCTTTAATAAGCGGGGTCATAGGTAGTTTAGACAATAATCGCCGGGCCTCTAATAAGCGACACACAGCAGTAGATTTCAATCTTTTTCGTGTAATTTCATGTTGATAGACTGCTAGACTACGCATTTTGACCAACTCTGGTATATTGTAGCATGTAAGATGTTTCAACTTTTTTAGTTATCGCCACATAAATATTTGGACTATTAAAAACAATAATCGCTCACGTCTCGGAAGCTATGTTATCTATAAGTTTGCCATGCTTGATTTTTTTTGCATGTAATTTTATTGCGCTTCTTTTGATATGAGTTTCATATCCCTAAGTGCATTTTTACAACTTGACACCAGGTTAGGGAAATGCTTCATTGCGACCGGAAATGACTGCAATGACGAGCAATTTATTCTTTCATTTAAAAGACCCTGGTAGTGTCTAACTCTCATGTAAAAATCATCAAATTCGTCGGCCAGGTTTTTGAGTTATGGTCCTTTGAAACGGCACTATGTACTAAGTCACCCGACTTTAAACACGCATAGAACAAAAACTATTTAAGGTAGAGTCTTCGAGTAGGGTATTATATAATGTCCAATGCCTCAGCTACAACATACACACGTTTCAGCTTGAGAGTTGGTTCTAAAAGGTGCAAGGGGTCATGAAATTTTGAAAAGTTGAAAAAGACAATATGGCGGCCAAACCACGTGACCTACGACTTCGTCCTGATTGTCTTGTTTGCGTAGAATGATATTACGCATCTTTTAAAACAGTTTCAAGTCTCTAGCTGCATTTTGAAAAAAAGCCCATGTTAATATTTCGATTTTGGATTCGAACTGGACCTTTAAAAAACCCGTCATGATCGAAGTCTCAGTAAGGGCTATCAACATGCAAAGTTTCGCTGTAATAGCTTCAGCCGTTTTTGCTGAATCGATGGGACAAAATCGGTGGAATAAAATTATAATAAAACATGCCAATAACAATAAGGACTCATTCCCGAAGGGCTGAATCCTTATTAATAATAAAACACGCCAATAACAATAACACTTTATTGTCCTCAGTACATACATACATATTGGAAATATGTCTTGTACCAAAGCACCTGGCAGCCACGGTGCAGCGCCAGTTACTTTACAATGCTGAGTGTCGAGCAAGACAGCAACAACTCTTTTAGCGCCTTTTGGTATGACGCGACCGGGAATCGAACCCCGGTCTTCCGGGTGACGAGCGGACACTCTACCACTAAGCTACGCTAGTTTAGTTTAATGACAATGTGCTAGCTGACGATAAGTTACAATCACTGGATTGCTTAAATTTGATTGCCGCACCCTTCTGATCGATAAACTTCAATCTTCATCGGTATTTGTGTGTTTAAATGTTTTTAATAAAAGCTTTTATGCTTGAATAAGCCATTGATGTGGACCAGACCGAGTTATACTTTTAGCAGGAAAGTTAGCACAAACCAAAACTTCAGAGGAATGCACCTATTGAAATTCCGTTCATGGTTCATCCCTATAAAAAGTGGAACAGGATTTGTGAAAATGTTATACCAGATTTGGTACACGGTTGCATATGATACAAGATTTTGTTCTAACGGACCGTACTTTGGAGAAAATATTAACAATCCCTCCGGTGACACATATGTTGTAAAACATATAAAACAATAATAATACATAAACATATATAATTGTATATAATACAAATTTTATTTCTTCATTTAAAATGATAAAAGCCATCAAAAAGACGTAAAACATCAAAAATGTATATTCATTAAGAACATAAAATGTGTTTAACATTGATTGCACTTTTAAAGGATCGCGACCTTCAAGTTAATTGCACAATTTGACATCTGCGTCTTAAAGTATCAAAATGTCTTTCATATGATGTCACGCACCCCTCTCTTTGCCAGCGGCAATTTGAGTGTGCTGCACGTGCTTTACATGCATGCCGTGGTCTTCTCTTCAGTTTTAGCAGCAATAGTCAATGTAATAGACAAATGAGAAAGCAAACATCATGCTTTTCACGTGTTCCGAGCATTGTGAACCGTTGTTGCGTCAATCTTGTCAATCTCGAGTTGTGCATGTTGCACGTGCTTAACATGATGTTCATCTCAATGTTTCTTCAGTTCCCTATTCTTTCTTTAGGTTCAAGTTGTCGTGTTGCACGTGCAGAGCGTGTTCCCGGCTTGACACCAGGATTGTTAGGTGATAAATCAAACGGTGCATTTGATGCCGTCAAATCAGTTCATTGATAAAAGATGACAGCGCATCTTTGAAGATCTTACTTTATGTGGCACCAGTCCGTAATAAAATGTTCCTGCGTTGTCCAGGAAACCCTCCGACACGTTTCCTCTGTCAAGTGATAAACTCACGTCTTCTTCATTGATGGCGAAGTTTGTAGCCATGTTGACAGCTGGGAAGACGATAGACATGGCTGTTGGTGATTTTGATCTACTGTAGCAAATGAACTGTGGTCCTGTCAAATGAAGCAGTGCGATGTGACAACTTTCAGCTCAACACTTCTTTTTATAGGCAAATAATCACTATGGGCGGGGCTAACACGTGATATATATCTACGCAATAAGATAACAAAGGTTTTGCCTATCTATTGATTGGATGAGAAATGTCGTTCACGCTCCGTCATGTGTCACGTGATCGTAGCGGAGCAACACACAATGTACTGACATATTGAACATAATGAATTTAAATATTTTTATTTCTCAATTTCAATGTTTAAATTTTATGTATTATAATGAAAAAAACTGTGTTTATCGATATTACTAAACATATAGCAGAAACAAAGGTCGTTCTGCATATTATATTTCACATGGCCATAATTTAATCACATTTGAGTAAATAAAAGTATGAAAAAGTAAAAGTATAGAGACCGTGACAGACTCCACTTGTACAAAAAAATGCTATGAAAAGGCGTTTAAATTCTTATAAATCTCTCAGCATGCGGAGATAACAAAAATATTTAAAAAATGATATTAGAGATTTTCCTAGTATCAAAATACGCGAGGATAAGCTGTTCCTCATTTCTTTAACTTCCCTTTTGAAAAATATATTTAAAAATATTTCTCTGACCAACAAAGTACAAATATATTTTATCGATACCAATTTAACGTTACCAGCGTTATGATGTCAAAGCATTGCGATGTCAAAGCATTGTGATGTTAAAGTATTGCGGCGTCATAAGTATTATGATGTCAAAGCATTGTGATGTCAAATCATTGTTAAATCAGCAACTGGGTGACGACAAGGCACTCTACTGTTCCCTGTACTATTTTCCTACGGAATTTCATCATGTGTGATTTGCATTCGATCGTTCGATAACAGCTGTTGTATAATGGCCTTATAAGGAGAATACAATAACTGAATAGTATTTCATATAACTCCCACTTTCTTATTTTTGAACAATGCAATGTACCTGAAATTAAACCTGTATTTTCCATCACTATCGTGTTATTCCTCAATTTTATTAGAAAGTAGGTGAGTTTTGTTTGGTTTCAGTGCTTCCTAGTCGTATAACAAGCATACAGCTGCGTATCATAAGTTTGTTCTCTTACCTGCGTTTATAGTGCAATTATCATGTTATTTGTAATGTTATTGGGGCATCTTAGCAATGCGAAAACGAAATGGATAATGTTGAAATTTGCGTACATAACTTAACATTCAGTTTGCGTTAACATATTCGTATGTCATTAAAGATAACCGTAACTAATTTGGCAGGGCATTGAAATGACCAGGACCTACATTTTCGAAGGTATCTTAGTGCTAAGATAGTCGTAAGTCTACGTTAATGTATGGTACTAACGACTTACTTATCACTAAGAGAGCTTCGAAAATCTAGGCCCAGGGGTTTAAATTTCGAAACACTATTTTGTATTTTTCGCTACAAAATCCTTCATTAGTGATCAATAGCTTTAGACCTAAGTCATATATGTTCCTTTGCATTAATGCAATGTAATTGTACTGATTTCTTTCCTACAATATTTGTATAGAATATTTGAAACGAAATTTAAGAAATTCTGAATTTCACAAATATGACTCCATCTGTCTATTTAATCATGGTAAATATCAAAGTTCGGGACCAATGATAAGACGATCCCGAAATATGGTTTGGGAATGATTATTTTACTAATGGATAATTGGTTGTGGCTTGTAGGTGCTCCTGGAGTTATTTTATGGACGTCAAAATGAAAACCAATTTACATGATATTTGCACTAAGATACACAGCTGTATGTTCGAAAGGATAGTATTGGATATTCATATCATGCAAGATATTTGCACTCAGATACATAAGCAAGTGAACAAACTCAAGGTACGCAGCTGTATATAATTGTTTTCTCAATTTTGGATCAAATAATATGAGTAAATGCCCAGTAATGTTTGGATTTTTTATAACTGAGAAGGGAAACCTTAAATACTCCAGCATCATCCACACATTGCAGATCTTTAAAGTTCACATAACTACAAACATATTTCACTCTTTTCTTTAGAATATAGAACGTCTGATTACAATATTGTATAGTGCGTTAAAGGGGCAGTAGCACGTTTTTAGAGGGAATATAAGTTGATGTCAGGAAATTGAAAATAAATGATTCCAATTGAAAGGTAAAGTTAAACCATGCGATTCATTTTTCTTATAAAAATGAATAAAAGGTGTTATATATAATATATAATTGATTTCTATAGCGCCTAGTTTCCAGGCCAGGCCCGCTCAACGGCGCATTAATAGGTAGAGCTGAGAGAGAAAAGGTGTGTTTTTAAAAGTGTTTTGAAGGATGAGACAGAGTCAGCAGAATTGATTCGCAGTGGAAGGGAATTCCAGAGTTTTGGAGCGGCAACTGAGAAGGCATGATCAGCAAGTTTTGTGTTTGTAGTTGGAGCAGAGAGCTGGAACTTTGAGGACGATCTGAGGGATCTAGGAGGCTGGTAGTATGACAGTAGGTCTTTGAGGTATTGCAGGAAGGACTGGTTGTTCAGAGTGGAGTAGGTCAGGAGGAGTTTCTTGAATGTAATACGATCTTTCACGGGGAGCCAGTAGAGTTGGTGGAGGATTGGGGTGATGTGTTCTGAAGGCTTCGTGCGGGTGATCATGCGGGCTGCTTTATTCTGTGTGCGCTGGAGGTGTTGAATTACTGTTGTACCGCTGATGAGGAAGTTACAGTAATCCAGTCTGGAAGTTACAAAGGAGTTAATAATGTCAATGTATCAATGTATTTTCTGATTTTGCCGATTTTGGAGAGATGGAAATTTATGGACTTGGCAGTATTCAGTGCTTGACTCTTGCAAGACATGGATCTGTCAATGAGGACACCAAGATTCTTGACTTGAAGTGATGGCTTCACACGTGCAGAGTCAACAGAAATGTTGATATCAGGAATCTTTGACAGTTGATGATTCGTTCTGAACACTATGAAGTCCGTCTTATCATCGTTCACCTTGAGAAAATTGGAGGTCATCCACTGGTGGACATCAGTGATACAGGCTTCCAGTGATGGTACTTCAGATGAAACATCAGTTGGCTTGACAGAGATGTACAACTGCTGGTCGTCCGCGTATCCATGGAACATCTTCGAGTGATTCCTGATGATAGTGCCCAGTGGTTGGATATAGAGTGAGAACAACACCGGGCCCAACACAGAGCCCTGTGGAACACCATGTTTGACTGATCTGGTTGATGATGAGACTTTGTCCACCTGAACACACATTGACCTATTCCTTAAGTAGGATTCGATCCATGAGAGTGCTGTATCGCCGATGCCGAATGTGTTTTTAAGTCTTGACAGCAGAATGTCATGGCTAATAGAATCAAAGGCAGCTGACAAATCTAACATAACCAGGAGCACCACCTCCATTCTATCCAAGGCTCGCAGGATGTCATTCTGTACACGTACAAGTGCAGTCTCGGTGGAGTGGCCCTTCTTGTACGCGGACTGATAGATCTCATTCAGACCATGCTCAGTGACGTGGGACTAGAGCTGTGACAAAATGACTTTCTCCAACACTTTGGACAGGAAGGGTAGGTTTGACACCGGCCGTAAGTTACTGAACACCGAGGAATCCAATGATTGTTTCTTCAGCACGGGAGTAATCACAGCGTGTTTGAAGCACTCCGGAACATAACCACACTTCAGGAACAGGTTGAACAAGGAACACACTGCAGATATGATGACGTGAGAGCAATTCTTTCGAAGCCACGTTGGGATTGCATCCAAAGAGCATGTTTTATTTGCAGCCGCTTGAATCAATGTGTTCACATCAGTTTGCGATACTGGTTTGAATGCAGACAGGTGTTTTCCATCAAACTTCGTGTCACAATTCAAATGTCCTGGATGTTTGGATTCTATATGTTCTACAATCTTGTGGGAAAAGAAGTCCGCTAGGGATTCAGCTTGCTCTGTTGACTCATCTTTGGATTTAGTCTGATGTTGATTGGGCGGAAGTTCAGTGAGTGATTTCACAATTGAGAAGAGTTGTTTTGGTTTCCCTTGCTATCCATTACTTTCTGCTGAATGTGGGACAGTCTGGCTTGTTTGAGCATTGAGGTAACATCATTACGACATTGTCTGAATATCTGTTTATGGACTTCTAATTTGCTTGTCCTCCAGAAAGACAATATACAATAGATGTTTGAAGTTACTGTTAAGAAATCAGGAACTGATCTGGATTGGCAAGAAAATTTCACAATAAAGTCAGGAAGCATTCGCATTTATTTGTGATCAGCAGGATGAACTACCACCTCAGCGAAATACAATCGAAGAGCCATTGAGTGACTGTTTAAAGGGGGTCTGCAACCTAGCTCGTGAAACCTAATTGACCATCGTTGATGAGAGCATCCAGACGGGTAAGGGGCGTCACATAACACAAACTTGGTACTGGCTTTCTGCTGTAAGCGGTTTGTAACCAAACGATTTGGTCCCTACCGAGCATTTTCGACACTTTCGGGCCCTGCTAATAAAACTCTGGAAGTTAAAAATTCAGGGTTGCAGACCCCCTTTAAAGGAAAGTTGCAATTGCAATATATTGGTTTTCTTTAGGGTAGCATGCAAAATGCCTTTACTTACCCATAGCAAATTAATTTGCACTAATTTGCCAATCAATCAAAGTCTATTGTACATAATAACATTGTTAAGCATGTACCTATATATTCGCCATGTTGTAATAACTCCACGCTGCTGAAAATACTAGTTAAAAAGTCGAAATGCGACGCATCCAGTTATCATAAAAATTATACCTGCAGCAAGTGTCGTCTTAATTAATTTTTTCATATTATTATATATTTTATATATAATGTATATTTTCATATATATATTTACTTCATTGAGACCCTCTTTATCTAAAGTTATATATAATAAAATCATTGACTGAAAGGTAATCTGAAATTTGATCATATGTTTATAACACACATTGAACGAATCAGTAAGAAATTGGCTCCTGGTGTTGATGTTGATGACGTATTTCGTGACCTTCTTCAAAATAGACCGAGAAGAAGATTAAAAAGGTGGATATCATTTTATAGAGGAGGTGAGGGAAAGTCGACTTATGAAACACAAAAACTGCGAATCTGTAGGAATTATGGCCAACATAATAAAAGGTGATTCATGCGAAATGTGACCTTACACTCTAGGTCTATTTATGTTTATCATTTGTTGCGATGTGGCTCACATACATTCTGAGTTTCTTTCTTGTTTTAAATTTTTATATAATCGAAAGTGATGGAAAAATGGGCAAATTGCGTCAGTCTGGATTGAAATCGGCCTAGTATATAGAGATTATTACCCGAGTAAGTGTGTCATATGACAAAGGAAACAAGTGTGAATTTTTTATTTAGTTATGCACAAATTTGAACGAATTTCGGAGAAGTCATATGACACATTTCCGAAGGCAATAACTTCTTTATTACCGATTCAATGGAATTTAATTCTTTAAGAAATATCCAGAAAACGGGCCTCTTACCTTGCGACGGCTGGCTAAAGTGACGTCACTAATAATGTTTTTATGACATCACAGGCGAAACCATATTGGAACTCGAGCTTCAACAATCGTCGGTTGCTAGGCAAAAGTGATATGTGCAGTAGTGCTCATATTAAAAATATGTCCCTACTTTCAACCTTATGGGTAAAAAGCTAAGATATGAAATCCTCTACACCAGGTTTGACCTCCCCTCCGTCCTTGACATGCTTTTGTACAATTTAGACAACCCATGAGCGGAGATATTATTATATTATTATATGAATATTTATATAGCGCACATATCCATTCACTCGTGGTTGCTCAAGGCGCTTACATTATTTCCCCTGGTCAATTCTTTCACCGTCCGATCATTTTTCCAATTCAACTCCCTGGGGAGTATTCAACCGGCATCCAAGATATGTGGCGCTCAGGTTAGGGACCATTCTATGCCTCACAGGGTACCCATTCAGAGCTGGGTGAACTGAGACACATAGTCACAGCAGTTTGTCCAACACTGCTGAACGCTGATAACCGACAGCTCGGCATATGCACGTGTTCATGTATCCACCATCCAGCCACTGACCATCTTCCTACGCAGAGCCTTAAAGGCCAGTTTCCAAACTGTCATTTTATGCCTTGCTGCATAACCTTGAGTTTTCTGTGCTTGCTCTCTACTCTGTAGGGGCACTATAGCAGCACAGAAAAGTAAAGTCTCTGCAGCAAGGCATAAAATGACAGTTTGGAAACTGGCCTTTTAGGCTCTGCGTAGGGAGATGGCCACTGACATGAATCTTTTAAGTGCGCAGTTTTTGTTGCACTACACACTAGGGCTCCAGGTTTACACTTATACAGTTCTAACAGAGGTGAACTCTAGGTTTTTACATCTTGGCCTGGATGGGATTCGAACTACGGACCTGAGCAACGTGAGACCGACGCTCTTGAAAGGTAGTAGTCAAAAGTTTATTAGTTTAGTAAATCAAAGCCAGCGATTAGTCAAGCAGGCGACCATTTACTTTCACGAGCCCATAGGCCCGGCGATTGTTCAACATTCAAGGAAGACGGTTATTCAAGGCCGATGCTTATTCAAGGTTTTCGTTATGGATTAGACATGGTCCATGGGCGTTACTAAGAATAAAGAGAGAGCAAACATCTTTTATTATAAATTATGCTCAATAGTCATGTCTTCTCTAATAAGCCATTTTCCGACAGCAACGAGATCTCGCGAGACGCCTTAGCAACCGATTATAGATCACGAGACCTGGGTCAAGGTTTCTCATAGCAACATGCCAAGCGTTGGCAGGAAAAGAAAGAATAGAAGCAACCGTAAAATATCAAACCCCACAAACTCAAACCTTTGATAAAAGAGGGCCTAGCATAACGGCTCCATCAATGCTGTCGCAATAGCCTAGTTGTCAGACCATGAGACCTTCGGCTTCAGCGTATGGGAGTGTGATCTATAGGGGTTCGAGAAGGCAAAATTGCGAACACATATGATGGTTGCAAAACTAAATTTGATTTATTTTTCAACGCAAAAGCTAGTTATCATTCGACTTTAACAATAAATGATAATTTCTATGATTTAAAAAAAATTCATTTGAAAAGGGATATATCATGATAATGCCCGAGGGACATTTTTCGAATAGTTCCCTTGCCGCATAAAGTCAGAAGGCAATTAAGATACATTAAGACCTCAAGGAACAATAGAGTGACGTCACCAAAGGTTTATATTATACAATTAAGGTGTTATAAAAGCTTTGAAACAAAAAAGTAGGGCATGTTACTTACATTTGAATAATTGAAACGAGAGATGGGTGAACAATCGTTAGAAATATTATTTTTAAAGGGGCAATAGCACGTTTTTTGATAATTTTATATTTTAAAATTGTCACTGATAATTGTAAGTTAATGCTAAATGTATTATTTTGGCAGTGTCATAAATCTCATTACACAAGCCATCATCCATAGTCAGAGGACAAAGTATTTAGATTCACATAAATTCCATTGGCGGCCATTTTGTGTGAACACCTTTAATTCATTTTGTGAAAGAAAAAAAGAACCGCAAGGCTAAACTTTACATTATATATTTGAATTATTACTGCTCCATTTAGTTTAGATACATTGTCTTTCAATTGGAACCATTAATTTTCATTTAACTGACATCACCTATATGCCCCACAAAAACATGCTACTGCCTAATTAAAAGGAACATTAAAATACAGCGGCGGTTCGAAAATTAGTTATTCACACATAAACTAATGGAAAACCACACCTAATTGACCCCGATAGACACAAAAAATGCACGTGTTACGGTACGTGGACGTGTCTTAGAAACATTGGGATATCTACCGAAACGTTTAACAAATTGTTCTACAATCTATAATAAAAACACACCTAATTGACCCCGATAGACACACAAAAAATGCACGTGTTACGGTACGGTGAAGCACGTGTATTAGAAACATTGGGATATCTACCGAAACGTTAAACAAATTGTTCTATAATCTATAATAAAAAACCACACCTAATTGACCCCGATAGACACACAAAAAATGCACGTGTTACGGTACGGTGAAGCACGTGTATTAGAAACATTGGGATATCTACCGAAACGTTAAACAAATTGTTCTATAATCTAAAATAAAAAAACACACCTAATTGACCCCGATAGACACACAAAAAATGCACGTGTTACGGTACGGTGAAGCACGTGTATTAGAAACATTGGGATATCTACCGAAACGTTAAACAAATTGTTCTACAATCTATAATAAAAAACGACACCTAATTGACCCCGATAGACACACAAAAATGCAAATACAGAAGACCGAGGACCTGTAACTGGGCCAATACGAAAAACTTGATTAATGACGTTTTTATTAATTAACTTCTTTGTAATTTTACTTGCACAACATAAGAGAGTTAATTTTTACCGAAATCAAAATTATCAACGAGATTGATGAACTGTGATCTATGTTGAAAGTTTTGAAGCGATAGCTTCGGACTCTCGCCATTTGTGTGTATGCGCATGCTCATACTTGTAATGGCCAAGTCTGCTCGTATTGACCCTGTTTTGCTCGTATTGGCCCAGTTGTGGATTCGTATAGTGCAGGCCGTATCAATTGTATAAGTGCCCTATCATTGATAGTTAATTAATAACCGTCAAAGTTTAGACTTGGTACTACAAACGAAGCCGTTTATTCTCTCAACGGATTCAATGTAACAAACTGTTCAAATCATTTTACGTATTTTGTTAAAAACCCATCGTCATACTCACCCCTACTACACTGAGTAAGGTAACTGCAGTTACCTTCTCAAAAAATGGCGGAACAATAAAAGATTGCTGATTGTGACTTTCTTCAAATGCATTTCACAACAATACTAGGTTATTTTCAGTCATATAATCTATGTGCATTTCTTGGGCATGTTACAAAGGTTCATTAGATGACATGTCACCATTCATAGAGTGTGTAAATAAATCACAATCTTTGTTTTAAAAACTCAAGCGAGAGTAAGGTAACTCGGTAAACATTTTAAGACATGAGAAAGGTAACTCAAAGATGGGAGAAAGGTAACTTAGAGGGGCTTCGGAATGTGTGATTGCCATGAATGCAAATATTCTTTGTTTATAGTGAATTTTGCAGGAGGCATTGCACTCATTCTGAATGAAAGTGAACAATTAGCAAAAATGACGTCGTCCTGTTAACTAGATTGAATTATAGAAAATTACAACGTTACTATGTCCCCGTACTTTTATCAATATTTGTAACTATAGCTTATATAGAACAATACAAGTGTTTTAATTCTCATATTTATACTATAGCCTTAAATGCCTTGAAAGATGTCACATTGGTTATGTCGCCCACAAGACATATTTCGTTGACAAAGCATCTGATATGTAGGTATAAGTCTTGAAAGCAATTACAATTCTCAAAATATAGAATAGGCCTAACTTGTTCTCAGGCATTTGTCTACATGAATAATAAGAATAACTTACTAGGCTTTTCCAAAAATGTAATTTTATCAATGTCGCTGTTTTTCTATGTAATTTACGTTATAGATTTTAAATCAGCTCTAAGACAAGGATAATCGCAGGGAACATGAGTATATACAAGTTCTTTTCCTTGATTTGTATAGTGATTAAAAAGAAAATCCTAGTCACTTTTAAAATAGTTGCTAGTGTTTCTGACATAAATATCCTCTAAGGAGTAGGCGTATGATTAAGTGTGTTATCTACGTTATGGATTTTTTGTTAATATAAAAAATAGTAATGTCCTAAAAATTATTTCCTAAGATGTAAACAGTTCTTAAGTTTCCTTGTAACTAAACAAAATCTCTCCAACGTAGCCATAAAAAATTGACTCGAAGAAAACCTGCTTTGAAATTTACGTTATGTAATTTACGCATACGGTATCTGTACCCAATTACCAAATATGAAATGGTATTGCAGAGATCGGGACGTGTAATAAGACCAGAAATGTAAGAAAGAACATGTTATTGAAGTGAAAGTCACTTTTCTTGATAAAATGCGTTATGAAATTCGCATAAGTTTATGATTTAATCTACACTTTAGGCCCTCTAAGTATATAAATGGGTCTAGTAATGTCCAAAACCTGGTAGCTACTCGAGATAGAATAATATGTAAAGTTCTGTCTGTTTCTCAAATCGATTTTAAATATGTATAATGACAAACAAAAACTCAAAACGCAATATAGCTAAAAAGATCCTGTATTAACATTATGAGAGTGCGACGGTCAATCTCTTCGATCACAGGCCCGATAAAAAACGACAGTTCATCAACTTCAAACAAAATAGTTCTATTCGAAACAAAATTAAAAATTCTGTAAATACATATCACTGCAGTTTCTTGTTCAATGTGCAATCGTTTTCCAGGCTTGGGGCTGCTTGAAGACATACTACGCCATAATTATCTTACGCCTGCCAGTAACAAGCTATTCGTTTATAGATAATTAGTACCGTAATTAAATACTGAAATAATGTGTCTAGTTCTTGCGAGGGAGGTTATCTATTTGATTTGAAAGTGACTATTGTTTTTTTTTTCAAATATTAAGCCTTTCTTGATGTCACATTTTCTAGTTATTTTTAAGTTTTTACAAAATCCTTCATTAGAAAAGGCGGAAATTTATGAATACATTAAAAAACATCATCACAAATAACAAGTTTTGATAATGACTTTGGATTTTTGTGAAAAACACATATACAATTGTGCACCTTCATTGAGAATGAGTTAGTGAATGGAAGTGCCTTAGGTCGGTTTTTAATTTCCAATATAAATGCATAACAATAGTGAATGAATGAAAGGAATCAATAAAACGGCAATACAATGATATGAGCTCTAAAAGCTATTACCTGGATACGGTTTTAAACATTGATTGTAACTGTTTATCTTTCTTTGAAAAATGTCATCACAATTATACATTTTTGAAACACAGGATGAGACCATCATGCAAGGTACACATTAATAATTACAGTCTTGTCGTTATCATTTATCCTGTTTTTTTAAAAACATTTGTTCAAAGTATTATCTTTTCATTTGTACAATATCAGTGTGTATTGCTTATCGTTCAAATAGACTAAACTGCATTTATTTATTTTTATTTTTTTTGACGTCTTTTGTTTGTTCAAGCTTATACTAAATTTGTTTTATAAGTCAAGTGTATCGATTGATTAATAAATTACCTAGTTTTGAGTAGCTAAAAAAGACGATGTCGCGCTCATCCCTAAAATTTAATGCTATTCTAAGGTGTAAAATGTTGTATTACATTTAAATCAATTTATCTCATATCTTTAATATCCATTATTCAGTTTCTCATGCACAATACAAAAGAAAGCTTAATGTTTTATAACAATTAGATGATTTTAACGAGGATATCATTTTGAAATACCTATATATCATTACTTAAGTGTGAATGATATGCTATCACGTTGGAGAAAAGGTTGTTTTACAGTTACCTTTCTCAATGTTTCAATTCTTCTAACAGTTACCTTACTCCACATAACCGAGTTACCTTACTCTCGCTTGAGTTTTTAAAACAAAGATTGTGATTTATTTATACACTCTATGAATGGTGACATGTCATCAAATGAAACTTTGTTACATGCCCAAGACATTCGCATAGATAATATGACTGAAAATATCCTAGTATTGTTGTGAAATGCATCTGAAGAAAAGTCACAATCAGCGATGTTTTGCTGTTCCGCCATTTTTTGAGAAGGTATCTGCAGTTACCTTACTCAGTGTAGTAGGGGTGATACTTGCATGCGGTTCGTGATGAAATTAAGCTATTGAGAAAAGAAATATATCATTCGGTAGAAAAATCTTTCGTCGAAAATTTTATATGTTATTTACATGTTTCATATTATTTGTTTTTAATCAATAAAATGCATGTTTTGTTATTCTTAATCATCATAGTCCACATATAAAAACTTACAGTTTATAGGACGCCCCGCATTAAAATAGATAAATATTATTCGTTTAAATTGACGTTATTTTTCACAATTCCAATTATATTTATTGTTTTCATACAAAGCATCTATATTAAGTTATATTGTTTATTGACGGAAAAAGTATAATGTAAATAAGCAGTTTGTTATTAACAAAAGTGTTTCCACAAATAACGTTTCTTAGAAGACGTGTATATATTAGAAATATGTTAGATTATTGACAAATAGAAAATATATTCAATAATTCGAAAATGATCAAATATTGAAATGAAAAATATTATTCCTAGGTTCCAATATTGGTGAAAATCAAATAGTTTTCAAATCTGTAAACATTTATATCGTCCGTCTTTTATTGTATGTTGTTGTGAGATTAATACTGTACATGTGAGATGAGATGAGATGAGATGAGATATATACGATAAAATAAAGACGATTTCGAAAAGAATATTTCAGAAGTTTCATATTTGTGAAGCTAACCTTTTACATAACAACCCATGGTAAGACTTTTTACTTCGACAATAGCTTGTAAGGTTGTAGCCCATATCCAATGAGTGAGCACTGTTATTGTGAAAATAATTTTTGAAATATTTCTAAAATGTAAAACTGTTGTTACTTTCGTTAAATAAGTTAAGTACCTCATTGGTTAGCATGTTCATGTTGCAGGTTTGCTATAGGTATGGGCTTCTATGGTCTGAGTATGAATGTTACCAACCTCTCTGGCAACATCTATCTCAACTTCTTCTTCGCCTTGGTCGAGTTGTGCGCTTACGTCATCTGCATCATCGTCATCAACAGGGTCGGGAGGAAAGTGATGTTGTGTACTGCCATGTTGTCTGCGGGGGTCACGTGTGTCCTTACCTTCATACCCTTCATGGTATCAGATCGTCGTGAGTGTGGCAAATATTTTTTATTGTTTTTTAATCAATATTTTATTTCTGAATCCCTGTTACAATTCCGAACAAGGAACCAGGGGGATTCCTTGTCCTCAGATTCAATAAAGTTGACAGAAGAGAGGATTCAGGTTTTCACACACAAAGAAAAACACACATAACACAACTTTCACACACACATGCACACAAAGTCACTATTATGAATATATGATGAACAGGCATATAAAGACATTTTTTATGTCTAAAGTTAAGGCTAATGGAAAGATGCATATTTAGTTGATGTACTACTTCTCATCAAAAAGTGGATGATACATTAGCCATTTTATATAAAATTTATTATGGTTTGACTTACTGAAATACATATGACGCTCAATGGTGTATCGATTTGCTAAACTATGATTAAACAAGCAAATATTAAGATATGTTGTGGGTAAAGATAACTACCAAGTATTTCACATGGTATTTAGTGTTATGTGCGGTCTCGAAGCAATCCTCATTTTTTTTAATTTTAGAACAAAAATGTAACAAACTATATGTATTATGTATAGACTTTTATCATTATTTTAACAAAGGGGTTAACATGTTTTACAGGCACTATATGGAAGCTGTCATGTTTGTTAGGGTTTTAGTCAGGTTTGGGGATTATTTGAAGTCAGTTATTCATACTTATTTTACAACTCATAAAATCATTTTCTGTCTTTAACTCAAACCATGATGTGACTGTTATATCAGATGCAGAACTCATTTGAATGGCGTAAGAGTTAACATGTACACGAATGACATCTATTGCCATCTCCAGGGGCTTCATGGGTAGTGAACGCCTTGGCTTGTCTGGGGAACACATGTGTATCAGCTGGTTTTGCTGTCGTGTACATCTTCACTGCTGAGCTACTGCCTACCACGTCTAGAAACTTCGGAATGGGTCTGAGTTCAATAATATGCAGGTTTGGCAATCTGCTGTCTCCCTATATAAATGATTTGGTAAGTACCTTTAACAAAATGATATCTAAAGCTATCTTTCTAGGAGTGGTAATAAACTAAGGTACAATTGACACGTTACACTCTATTGTTTCACTCATACAGTAAATATATCAAAACACAATGATAGAACCGGGATATTATTCATTGTTCAATATTGACTAATTCGGCAAACAATTATATTCGGGGGTTTTCAAACATGCAGAGTTAAAGTCACTGAAAGGACCTAGGGGTATAAAATCCTTTTTACATTCCACAATTTGGTGAAGATGTCATTTCGTGATTTCCATAATGAATGTTTTGTCAGTTCAAGAGTCCTCATTGTCACATCATTATCTTGTGTGACATCAATTGACGTTGAAACTCGCATTTCATGGATAACGTTAGGCGTCGAATGACGTCAGCTGGAATCTGTCTCCACTCGCCATGAAGTGCCTGTTCCAGTTGCTGTCTTGTCTGTGGCTACGGCTGTCGACGTCTCAGCTGTCGTCCAAAGATGATCCCAAAGATGTTCTATAGGTGACAAGTCCGGGTAGCGCGCTGGCCATGGTAAAACGTTGACGTTGTTCTTTGCAAGGAAATCTCTGGTCAATCTGGCAGTATGTGGTGTGGCGTTATCTTGCTGAACTATGGTCCCCTGTACCCGTTGTTGAAGGAATGGCAGCACTACGGGAGTCAGTACATGGTCTTGGTACGCCTGAGGAGTAGGATTTCCTTGTTTGGTAAGCAGTGGTGTCTTCTGATGCAGTCTAAGTAAACCTAGCCTCAATATTATCCGTTTCACTCCTATACTGAGTCTAGAAAGGTCTAGTAGCGGGTCGAGTCAGCCGACCTTTCTGCAACCTATGACCCTCCAACGTTATACGTGCGAAGACAGACTATTGCATCCTGTCTAAGGGTAAAACGTATACGCTGACGCTCCACTTTCATACCCTGGGTGAAAACCCCACTGAAACCTGCGTGTTGTGACCTCTGACCTGTGCACTATCTAATAATACTCAACCAATGACAGCGTCTGAAAGGCGAGTCCGTAGAAGCAAAAATGCGTTGCTAAGAACACAATTGTACTGTGTCTAACTTTAAAACAAATGATCGTTTATGGCTCAAAACAACACTGAAGCTAATAGAAACGACATATAAACTCCGACAAATAGTTTTCATTTTTTTGTCAATGAAATCAAAAGTTGTCAATAAAAACATCATTTGTTTGATTATGATATTTCACGCTTTAAGATCGTTCTATATAATGTTATATATAATGTTTCAATACATACTGTACTTGTGTTGTCAACCAAGCAAACGTTGTCAACGATATTTTAAACAAACATAAACAAAATACATTTCAGCTGCAGGAGCGCAGATGAGAAGGGTTCTATCAAAACTAAAATTGTTAAAATCAAATTATTCTTTCAAAAACAACATCCAGTGGATAGACACCTAATTTATGGAAAACAAGTTGTCTCGTATCAATACGAATATTGCAAAAAGAAATGAAAACTAATCGGTCCTTCCTGAGATGTAAATGTTCGTTATGCTTTTTGATACCACCCCTAAACAGTGAAATGTACATTGCACGTGAATCTCGCTTACCTTACCTGGTCTCACTACACCCTTGCCACAAAGCGGAAAATATCTTATCGAAATAGCGGTGGTTATATTTTAAGCTCATCATGGCTTATGGCATTGCATGGTGTCCGGCGTCCGTCCGTCCGTCCGTCCGTAAACTTTGTGGAATTTCGACTTCTTCTCCAGAACCATAAGGCCTAGAAAGCTGAAACTGTGTACAGACTCCTTTGCTAGTGAGGATTATAAATTGTAGCTTTGGTGGCCCTGTGACCTCTAATAAGGGCCACAGATGCCATGCCCTTAAAACCTATTTTCATCTTCTTCTCCAGAACCATGAGGCCTAGAAAGCTGAAACTTTGTTTGCAGACTCCTTGACTGGTGAAGATAATAAATTGTAGCTTTGGTGGCCCTGTGACCCCTATTAAGGGCCACAGGGGCCACGCCCTAAAATCCTATTTTCATCTTCTTCTCCAGAACCATAAGGCCTAGACAGCTGAAACTTTGTGTAAAGACTCCTTGGCTAGTGAGGATTATGAATTGTAGCTTTGGTTGCCCTGTGACCCCTAATAAGGGCCACAGATGCCATGCCCTTAAAACCTATTTTCATCTTCTTCTCCAGAACCATGAGGCCTAGAAAGCTGAAACTTTGTTTGCAGACTCCTTGACTGGTGAAGATTATAAATTGTAGCTTTGGTGGTCCTGTGACCCCTAATAAGGGCCACAGGGGCCACGCCCTAAAAACCTATTTTCATCGTCTTTTCCAGAAGCATAAGGCCTAGATAGCTGAAACGTTGTGTACAGACTCCTTGACTAGTGAGGTTTATGAATTGTAGCTTTGGTGACCCTGTTGCCCCTAATAAAGGCAACAGGAACGTCCTTCAAATCTATTTTCATCTTCTTCTCCTGAAGTATAAGGCCTAGAAAACTGAAACCTGTCGCCTATATACTTAATTTTATGATTGGTGCTCTTGTGGCCTCTACAAAGGGGGAATCACATTGGCCTCTACAGCATAATTGATGATGAAGCCTGATGAGCTACAGAGCCATTGGCTCTATTTATTTTTTTTAGCGATAGCATTATTTTGTATATTGTTGACGACTTTAATTTTCAACAGTTGTCCGATTTAAAATGTCTTTCTTTCAACTTTTGTGTTGTTTTAATCTAGTTACGATCATTTGCTTTCGGGTTAAACTATTATTCATAGGGATACATGTGTGAATCATTACGGAACTCTTAATGATTTCCAGAATTAACCGCAAATATTTTAATAAAATGTGAATATCATTTCAATCAGCTAGATCATATTTTTGCAAAGATCGTAAGTCAAATGTTGTTTAAAAGGCGGTCTGTGATTGGCTGAAATTTTATCGAAAACCATCGCGATAAAACTATATCATTGGCTGGATCAGAGATCACAGCACGCAGGTTTCAGTGGGGTTTTCACCCAGGGAATGAAAGTGGAGCGTCAGCGTATACGTTTTACCCTGAGACAGGATGAGACTATTGTGGCTTGGTAGGATGAGTTCTTATTGGTCAATTCGATATGTGGGCTGACGCGACCCTCTATTAGGCCTTTCTAGACTCAGTATAGGAGTGAAACGGATAATATTGAGGCTAGGTTTACTTAGACTGCATCTGATGCCTCACCAGACCATCACTCCACCGCCACAAAAGGGATGAACCTCTTGTACACAACCTGGTGCAGGTAGCTCTCCTCTACGCTTATAAACTCTGACACTACCGTTGGCATGGTGCATATTAAACCGACTTTCGTCAGTAAAGAGTACCCGTAGCCAATTCCGTCGTTGCCAACGTCGCACAGTCCTTATCAAGCACAGACGATTTAGCCAATGTTGATGGGTCAATGGCATCCCACGTAGAGGTCGGTAGGTGCGGATACCTGCAGCACGTAATCGTCTCTTGACGGTGTTCATGTGGATGTGATGTCCGAGTGCCGTTGCCGACATTGTCAGGAACCTGTTGCGAAGGTGACAGGACGTTGTAACTCTTGGTCTGCCGCTCCTGGGACAACCCCTCATCGGTCTGGTCAGTCTGTTGGAGTCGCCTGAACAGGTTAATGATGGTTTGTTGGCTGCATCCAAGAGTTCTTGCAATATGGCTGTTTGTTGCTCCCATCTAGCTGGGACATACCGACGGCTCGCTCTCGTTGCTCTGGTGTTAATCTTGGCATTCTTTTCGTGTGCTTTTCGTTGCAATAGTGTCCGTTCATCATGCGGGTCACCTTTTATACTGCCTGTGCAAGAATTCCACGTGAAGTCACCAAAAATCATGAATTTCATGAAACAGTCATCAAAAGCAAGAATTAATTGAAGTTAGTGTGTTAGGGCGAATAATTCATGTGCCGTGTGTTTTTTATATCATACTGACCAAGGATTTCAATTTTACTTTTTATATTATCAAAATATTTACTAAATGACAGGTGTAAAGTTTCTTTTGAACCTCAGTTTATCATTTATGTGTTATATACTTTTAAATCTTGAATATTTTCAACTTTCTGTGTGTAAATGTTTGACCAATGAGTAGTATTTAACTTGAACAATAGCCAATTGAAACATTTTTCAACGGGGACCACCTTAAACGTTACAAGTGCTTTTAGAAAGTCAAAAAGTAAGTGAACAACTTTCAGACCCTGCACGCGACCGGTAAATACAGCCAGATTCTACCAATGTTGATCTTCGGAGGAGTGACGGGATTGGCTGGACTTTTAACTCTCCTGCTTCCGGAAACTCATAACCTCAAGCTTCCGGAAAATATCAAAGAGGCCGAGAAATTAGGAAGGTAAAATAAGATAATTTTATTTGTTCAAACGTTTGAAACAACAACATATTACAAAATCCAATGAACTAATGCTAGTTATGAACATTTCTTGCAAGAAATGATTCATGCCATTGTACATCACTGGTTTATTTAAGGACCTCATTGGTGGTCAGGCTAATTCCATTGAGATTTCTGATTGAACTATCAAGTTTTGGTGAAGAATGCTGAAAACATTACGAAATACAGCAATGATTAAATAAGATGGTGATTTCGACTGAGGTAAGATTAAGATATGTTTCCTCAAAACGATAATTTGTTCTACGACTAAGGATAATCGGTTTGAGTTATTAAATCTTTTGACCATCTGAAAATATTGATTAATAAGATGAATGATTTTGCTAAAAAATAATATATATCGAGTAAAATTTAAAGAAATAAAATTTCTGGTTTCTACTGGCACTTGAGGCAACTCAATGGAGCACCGTAAAAGTATCAATGTTGCCGTTTTCTTTTCACCAAATCATATTTAGATCTCTACCCGGACGACCCAAGTGACCTCAGGGAGAATACACACGAAATGAAGGATAAAAAATCTTAGTACTGGACCCTCATAAAGACTTGAGTCAACATAAACAGAAGCTGAAGATAATAAAAATCAAATGTTAAAACAGGTCTGCTGATCCTGAACATGTCAAACTAATACTTAAGTGCAAGAATCGTTTCTTTTCATTTAAAAACAGTTAAGACAAATGAGGAAAAATTATGTTTTTTATCGCCGTATAAGAGATGAACCCCAAGGGCGAACTTCTTACGCCCTCTTTTTTCTTAAAGAACGCTTATACTAACACTTTATCCTATCATATCATATCATTATCCTAACCTTAGCCAACCACTGTCGATATTTCTAATATCTTGAGTGGTTTGTACACATTTAAGTATTATTCCATTGAACTTCCTCCTATCTCATAATCGTTGTTATTAACTTGAAAATTGTGTTTCCATAACGTGTCGTCTAAAAAAATGGGAACAATGATGACGATATAACAGAACCAACCTGAAGGTTCAAAGATACTAACAGTACAATCAAAACATTACAACAAATGCCTTTGTATTGTTTTCTTCTCGAGGCTAGCTACATATAGGACAACCCCCGAATATTTATTAAAAATGTATCTAAATATATATTATACATGTATATTTACAATGACTAAATGATGTTTCTTTATTTTATCTTGAACATAAATTTTTTTTTTTTAAATACCCTGCTTGCATAAAACTCTTATTCTGTCAGATATAATTTAAATGAGCTGTCTCAATATATTTAAGAATGATAATTCGGTAAAGGTGAATCATCCATAGTTTATCATATCAGCTGCCTTTTCTGCCACCATGATAGCTGGAGCGTTTGTATTCCCCGTGATAGAGTTTGGAAAGATAGACGCATCCACGACCCTTAAAGCAGATACCCCGATCACTCTGAAATTCATTAAAACATATTATGCTTATCAATCAAAAATAGAAATTTAGAAAAGTCTTAGATTCGGCAGAAGCACGTTTTTTGAAAATTTCATTTTTTTTTCACTGATAATTGTTTGTTGATGCTTAATGTTTTATTTTGAAAGTGTCAAAAATCACATTAAACAAACCAATCATCCATAGACATAGAAAAGATAAAGATTCACATAAAGTCTATGGGTGCCATTTTTGTATGAACACCTATAATTCATTTTGTGTAAGAAAGAGGAATCGCATGGCTGACCTTTACATTATATTTTTGATTTACTACTGCTGTATTTAGTTTAAATACATTGTATTTCAATTGGAACCATTAATTTTCATTTCATTTTTGACATCACCTTATAAACCCCCTAAAAACGTGCTACTGTCCACCCTCGTTTTTTCCTGGTCGAACGCTATACCACCCCCGGGACTCTTCATCGGGGAATTTTGTTCTGAAGTTACCCGCCCTTGAGTTTGTTATTAAAATCAGCCATAAACAAGATAGAAGATAGATACAAGAAGAAGTTGTAAACATTTACATGGCAACGCTTAATGTTTACATGGCAACGCTTAATTAATAACAATCCTTTTAAGCACACGTTCAGGAAGTTGAATTCGAAATTTCAAAATACTCCTTCTGAGACGATGCGAACACAAAGTGTAAGCTAAGTACTGGAATTACACGCCTTACAATTTCCTCAACACTAGACTAAAGCCAGTTGTAATACGTATTTTGAGAGGTCCAATTGACCTATAAGTTTCATTAACTGTGATTTCATTTTTTTATTTTTTTTGTGAAAAGGAGAATCAGCTCATACGCTAGGATATTAAAACAAGTAATAAATATAATGATGTACCGACGTACTTTGATTGTTGAGAACTTACCTCTAGCCCTCGATTGATCGGTCAAAGTTCTTCAAAGGTCATTGGGAATAAGCTAGCATAGTTGAAATGACTATCTTCTGCCAGAACATTAAATATGGTTAGCACTACTAGATTGTGATCTTACCTTAACTGCGGATCAACAACAGAGGTTTTGTCGTCTGCTGCACCCATTTTGCACGTGCCCGTGAAGTGGTACGTCTGCCCGGTAAAGCCCCGGATGTAGCATTCCCAGTATTCGTCAGTATCGTACTTTAGATGAGAGCAGATGGACAGAGGCGCTGACTCGAATTTTCCTTCGACTTCTTCGAATGCTTTTGTCTTCAACAGTTTCTGTACAATCCGTATTCCTTTATTGTCAAAGAATAAACATTGGAATGAGTGTTAATGGCCGTCCTATCGAGGTATTTTAGGGAACGTTATTCAAGGGGTACTTATAGCTGTTACATATTATGTTTAAATACTATAAGTATTAACTAAATTGAAACGTGTTACCGAGGGTCATATTTTTGTTGATTTATATCTAGAGAGAAGAGTGCACGTTCAGCCAAAAAACAACTATGAGAAGTGAAGCCATTCATCAGTGCCACGAGTGTGAAAGGCATGACATAGGCGGGTTATTCTAGAAAGTAAGAGGCACTGTATGGAAATAGGATGATTTCTTAGAAAGAATAGAGGAAATTTACGGAAAGAAAACAAAAGAAATGTTACAAGTTGCAAGATATATTTCCATGTCATTCGAGGATTTCTTAAACGAATATGCCAAGCATATTCATATCTTACTTAATTATGACACTAAAAAGGCTGCATGCTCGGTAACAAAGGGTCGAATGCTCAGATTCTCTTCACCATATCACCATGTGACTTGTCAGGGAAATCTGTACTTAGAGCACCTGCCCTTAACTTGGCTAAGCCAATAAAAAAAACGTGTTGAGGAAATTGCTAAATGCCATACGATTCCAGCTCTTTGCCCAAGACATCCTGTCTCAGGGTATAACGTATACGCTAACACTCCACTTTCATAAGAAAGTGGAGCGGTAGCGTATACGTTATACCCTGAGACAGGATATTGAGCAGTAGCGTATACGTTACTATGATACCCTGAGACAGGATGTGGAGCAGTAGCGTATACGTTATACCCTGAGACAGGATGTGCCCAAGATGGAAATGTTACATCTGAAACCTCAAATTCAATTCCCTGGGCACAAGCCCAAAAATATTTGAAACCCCGATATACCTCGACAAATTTTTCCTTCAGCTTATGTTCATTGACTTTCCTAAGGTGATTGCTTCATAACAAAACACGAAGATGGGTAATTTAGGTAGATTACAGTACAGATTTCCTTATGAAAGGTACAAGGAGTGATATTGTGTACAGCATCAGCTATTCAGCCCTTGATTACCGACGATGCTGCTTCGAAAATCACTCAAATATATACCTGCTATCAATTTCTTGACATCATCAGGGTGAGACAGGTAGTTGGGATCAATGACGGGATACTCCAGTGGATTCGAACTCGCCAGTGTGACGCTCCCGACACTCTTCGCGTGTTGGAGTGCAGGATTCAGCAACAACCCGTCCCCGTCCCCGTCCCCGTCCAACCATTTTGTTGATTTCATAACCTGAAACAGTTTGTAAACGATTGATGACCTCACTAGATTCAGATTAAATAAGGATTTAGAATACATGTGTCTAATATATAACTGTCAAATGAAATTTCCGACGGATAACGGACAATAAATTTCAAGTCCTTTGAAATAGAGATATATTCAATTTCTGCAAATAATTCTTTTTGAGAATGTTTTTTTAAATATAAGAAAGAAGCCCTAGATGTTTGTAGGATACTTACGATCTAGTCTTGCTTTTCATGAGGTTATGTTAAGGTCCGACTCTTATATTCTACAGCTGCATACCAAAAGTTCGTTCACCTGCTTGTGATCTTAGTGCAAATATCATGTAATTTGGGTTTCGTTTTGACGTTCATAAAATAACTCCATGACCACTTACAGAAGCTCATCAATTGTCCATGTGTAAAATAACCATTCCCAAACCATATTTCGGGATCGGCTTGTCACTGGTGCTGAATGTCGATATTTGGCATTTTTAAATAAACAGATGGGGTCATATTTGTGAAAAATCGGGCAAAAATCAGCACAGTTACCTTGCCTAAGCGCAAAGGAACACATATGAATAATATCTAAAGCTGTTTATCACTAAGGAAGGATTTTTGTAGAGCAAAATATAAATCAGTGTTTTCGAAATTTTGACTCCTGGTGACCTGCCAAATTTGTTACAGCTATCTGCTAGGTATGACATACGAATATGTCAACGCAAACTGAATCTTAACTATGCAGTGAAATGTCATCATTATCGGTTTCGATTTCACAATGATCTCTCAAAGACGTTACAAATTACATGACATTTGCACTAGAATGCGAAGGTAAGTGAACAAACTTAAGATACGCAGCTGTACAGACTACCACAGGAACAAACGTCCTCTGAAGGCACCGATGATACTAAACCGAATGTGTATCCTCCAACAAAACATCGTGTTAGTACTTTAAAGTGTCAAGTACCACTATTTCAAATAAACAAATATAACATTGTTAAATTTTGGATACGAAACTTTTTTTAAGAGTCGAGTCCTTGTCGGATTCGTTCTCACAACATTAGAGTCAGAAACAGCACTGATCATGACTTTTCCAAAAGTTTACCAAATCGTCCACCAGGCCATGACACTTACCTCATCATTGACGCTGAAAATCCCCTTGAGCTCCGGGGTTCCTATCTTTAATACCGCCGTCAAGAGCTGGATGTCGGGGACCTGTAGATCGGGGCTTGTCTTTAGAAAAGCTGTGGCCTCGAAGCCTGGTCCAGCCATGTGTCCTGTATTCATTTACATGGAGGATATTACTTGAGTTCTCGTGTCATACATGTTTTAGATCAGAATGGATTGTTTTGAGAAGTAGCTTGATTGCAGCAATGGCTAGTTGTTTAATTTTAGGAGTGGCTTGAATAAGGATTTGATAGTAAGAGTAGCTTAAATAGTAGTTTTATTGTAAAAACGGTTTGAAGAAAGGTTTGATTGGCTTAAGAAGTGGGGGTCGCGAGGGTTGGTTTGGCTATTGCCAAAACTTTTATTACCTGATTTGAATAGGATATACTTGAGTAAAGTCCACGTAGATCCGAGTATATCAGGTGTGATTGCGAGACCTGGTTTGGTAAATATCCGTAAAGGGGCCATAACGTGATTCTGAAGATTTTCTCCAACGGGCAGATCTGCTTTCACTGAAATCTATAATCATAATCTAGAATGACAAACGAATTGTGAGAATTCATGGAATTAAACCTACTGCTACAACAGCGTATTCGTATCCACGGGGTTCTGCAATACCCTGATATCCTTCAAGGCAAATGCCTCATATAGCTGACATCTTGTTAGTTATGGTCATATTGAGTACGTAATTTGTCAATAATTGAAATGTTGTCATATTCCGAAGTATCTCAAACTAACTAATAAGATGCAGTAATCGCTGAATGAAAGTGATTTCCTTGTGCCCTAAATGGATACAAATTTTTTTTTAAATTTACAGCTCGAAACTTGGATATCAACTAGCCAAATCCAACGATAACTAAAATAGTTTACAGTAAAATGTAAAGCGACAGATTTGGGATATATGACTGATTTGCGATGTACCTTATGTTGCTCCAAGGCTTTTCTTGGTCCTATACCAGAATGCATCAATAAAAATGGCGACATGATACTTCCGGCTGAAAGAATAACTTCCTTCTTTGCTTTCACCATTCTCTGCCTATCGTTCTCTAAATATTGGACACTCACTGCTCTCTTGTTTTCTATTAATACCTGAAAAATATTAAAGACCGGGCAACTCATTTTAGTATCAAATGCACTTACAAATCCATGTTGTACTTTGATCGCCTACAGTGCATTGTTTGCTCTATTTCAAGTATTTCTAACAAAGTCACTATAGCAAGCATAACAGCGCTCAAATTGGTAAATTTATTGCATATGAGAATAATGCACCAACTAAATATTGATGCTTTATGGTATCTTTTCTGTACAAATTGACAATCAATCGATAATCATAAAGTATGGATAAAACATGAACCGATGGCATTATCAGGAATGGATTATATTTGGCCGTGGTTTTTGAAAGGTAATATATATTATGCATTACCTGTGCTTAAGTGACAAACATGTGTAGTATGCCTCGCCGATAAAATGATAAGAAGAGAAAATAATTTGATGACATTAAAAGTATAAAACATGTTTGAAAATAGTGGTCAAATTATCACAGTGTATATCCTAATATGAAAAACTGTTGATTTGAATAATATAGAGATTGAAGATTCAATAAAAAAGCCAAAAAGTACATTATATTTACCCTCTAATCCTTTTAAGATATATTTACCAAAACGCCACCACTTGTTTTAGTATGGGTAAATTTTACATTCAAATGGGGATTTTACAACCTGAAATAGTCACCTTGGTAACCCGAGTTTTAACGGCAACATGCAGATTAGGTCGGTAAATGTTTGGCCACAAGAACGCCGATGATGTGCTCATTCTTTTACCGTCTTTGATAGTTGACTGTGCGAAACCAAAACCTGAATTCCAAAAAAAAATATGAATAAAAAAATAACAAAGGGTGTTTGATTATGAAAAGGGGCAGTAGCACGTTTTTAGGGGGATTATAGGGTGATGTCAGGAAAATGAAAATAAATGGTTCCAACTGTAAGACAATGTATTTAAACTTAATGAAGCAGTAATAAATCAAATATATAATGCAAAGTTCAGCCATGCGATTCATTTTTCTTACACAAATTGAATTAAAGGTGTTCACACAAAATGGCCACCAATGGATTTTATGTGAATCTTCATACTTTGTCCTCTGACTATGGATGATTGGCATGTGTAATGAGTTATTTGACACTGTCAAAATAATACATTTAGCATTAACTTACAATTATCAGTGAACAAAATTAAATATGAAATTATCAAAAAACGTGCTACTGCCCCTTTAAACCAAGAATCAGAAAGAATCTGATATACATGTTCATGACTACTAATCACCAAAATCTCGACGGTTCTCAGCATTAAATTTCAAAGATTTGATCCAATTAGGACATTAGAAGTTCTGACGTAATTATATGTTCTGATAGAAGTGCAAATCTTTTGAAATACTGTTTACACCCTTATTTTCTTAATATTGGAGATCAACCAAATAAAGACATCGTACCATTTGCTTGCCCATCGTTGTAGTCGGTGAAGTTGTACCCAGCCTGCTGTCCCGCCATCACTAGAACATCCCCCAGGGTAGTATATCTTTTAGTACTCACCCCCAGGGGCCCAGACTTACTGTGGTGCTCTGGTAAGAATTCAAAATATGTTTTTATTGATGAAGCGCCCTTCTCAAACATTCGGACTTGTTGATAATATTTTGACCTTACAAAACGTCCTCGAAAAAAAGCACAGAAATCAAATGGAGTCAACTACTTGAAAGACACATATTTTTTTTCTCTAATCGAATAATCATTTTTATAGTTTTTCAGGGTCTGAAAATTAGTCAAATTGCCCTCAAAAACAATATCAAGTTAGTAACATTTCCGAAGTCCACAAAATTTAAAGTCAATAAAAAGTTTTAAATATTCATAAATTCAATTGTCACTTTTAAAACATTTGTTTTCAATGACATCGTTCCTGATCACTGATTCATATAATACAAATCCAAAGATCTGTCAGACTCATGCCAAAGGGGTCCAAATCAAAATTGTTTAGCTTTGGAGTAAACAGTCAGAGTAATTCTATGTTTGGGGACACAGTTTGTGCCTTCTGGGCTTGCTTGCAAATGCATCAAATGTATCTAAATACACCACGTTTGATCTTAATGCACTAGCTATTCCAGCAGTGGTTTAGATAATAAATACATTTTCAACTTTTACATTGTTGCATACCAAAGGTTGCTAGTTCTGGATCCAATATGTCTTCGGATTTCTTGAAATAGGGTAAAACGTCTTTGTAACTCCACCCCTTACAGCCATTGGCTGCCATAGCGTCGTAGTCATGGTGATGACCTCTGGAGTACATCATATAGTTCAACTGGCTGGTGCCTCCCAGCACTCTTCCTGATGTTACATCAGCCTGCTGAAAATATGACGTCATGACATTAGTATTATGAAGGAATATACTATAATCACGTTGTTTGAACTGAAAGGACGAACGAAGCCTCTGTCGATAAGTATGAGACACATTTTTATGGAAGACGCTGGTAGGCCGCAGTCCCCCTTTAAGGGCAGCCGCCGATGACAACATAACATTTTTAATCTTATTCCATCACTTCAACAGTACTTAATTGTGAAGGCGGCGTTTTGGATGTGGGTACAAACATTGTAAAATCATATTTCACGAAGACATGAAAATCTTGAATGTGAAAAAATTACTTGGTCTTTCATAGCTTTGAAAGCATGTTTCTGTGGTTTCATTGGGAAGCTCCAGTCGAACTTTGACCCCGCTAAACCGAGAGCTGCAATGGGCGTGGATAACTCCTGTTGGTTCAAATCTGATTCGCCGGCTTCTAAAAGTAGCACTGTGACGTCATGATGCTCTGACAACCTGGCAGCAAGAACTGACCCTGCCGATCCGGCTCCAACTGACAATACGTAAAAGATAAATAATGCAAAAGTAAACCATTGTTCTTTAAATATTATTATGCCAACAATTGGAGCAATATGCTGTGGGAATATGCTCGACCAAAAACATTTTAGAACAACCAAATTATTCAATATATATGCATCATATAGATCATTATATATACTTTCTGCGCAGGTACAAGAAGTCCTTGCGTTTACAAATTTATATGGCGCATAGGTTAATGCGTTCGGCTTCGGATCAAGAGGTCCGGGGTTTGAAAACCACTCGAGGCTCGGCAACTCTGTCTGCAGTAGAGAACTGTTCGGTAAGGTTCAGATGCAATGCTACACTGACTATCAGCGCACTACCACCCATGGTTCACTAGTTTCCGGTCGATGCTGGATGGTTTCACCACAATGCATAGCCACGATGGTGTAGCGGGCTGCCTCCCTGCTTACTGATACCGTGATAAGGTGAAGTAAAGCGGAAGTAAACCCCAAAGTACCTCACCAAGTTTCTGATGTCCCCGGTCTTCGGATATGACAAAAATATATTACCTCAAACATTAATCGTGCTGTTTATCTAAATAACTTAATACAATAATGTGTTACAGCAAAATGATATAAAACTTTGATGTGACACCATAAATATGCTTATAAAATTAACGTACCTATGACGTAATCATAAGAGTCGTTGATCTCGGCAAGTGATTTTAGTTGATTGGCCTCAGGGAAGAAATACAATTTGACGAAGAATGCAATCACAGCTGTTTGCACCAATATCACAACCATTGAACTCACTGCCATTTGGATAGAGTAGGTCGCTCGTTAAGTTTCTGAAAAAATATAATATGAAAAGACATACAATTCTTACTCTATGTGGATCAACTATTTAAGAGACATTGTAAATTTATTGGCAAACATTATAAGTTATACCATTCAGAGGCGGGGTATTTGGGGAGATTTCCGCCTCGAGCTTGGTGTTATGCGACGAGCCGAAGGCGAGTTGCATAACAACTAGCGAGAGGCGGATATCTCCTGTGCACCCCGCCTCTGAATTGTATAACGAATTTATCCTACCGAATGTTTAAACAAAACGCATATAATATGCAGATAAAGAGTAAGAACTGCGTAAGTCATTTTACTATAGTTTGTTCAAAGCTACATATCGGTTGATCAAAAGTAACCAGCTTGATCATGTGTTCGAAGTAACATACATTGTAAATTTCAAGACGCTCAATCTGCACGCTTTTTCATGCTTTTTTATGTGCCGGGGTATAACTGATTTATTACCCCGCTCAAGAGGGGGATATTAGTATTTATTCAGGGTCATGTGAACCAATCAGAGGTCGAGATTCTTACATGAGGTAGGATAAAAAATTTAAACATACGCACTTTTACTTCTTAATTCCTATTTACATGCGCATATTTACTTCTTAGTATATTTTCCACATATAGGGTTATGAGCGTGTTCAATTCTTCTAAACAAACTGCTAAATGGTAATGCTCTACTGAAAAATGACGGTGTAAACCAGACAGTTCTTGTGACTATCTTGCTATAATAATACAGCCAATACAGCAGACCTCGGACCCGTAACTGGACCAATACGGAAAAACATGATTAATAACATTATAATATTCAAGAGACTGAATATAAGTCTAGTAGACGACTCGCCTTGTGAGATACCGCTTTCGACCAACTGTTCTGTCAGTTCTGTACATTTCACGAGCAAGCACTGCACGTGGCATGCCGAGGTTAATGGTTCGATGGTACAACACACCACTGTACATTTCATCTACACGTGCTGCACGTGCAATCCGGGCTTTCAATCACTGTCGCTGACAAACCTGTTTCCACTAACACTTACGGTTCACAAGAGTTCGCCAACACTTGCAAAGATGCTTGCGGCTTCCAAAGCGTGCATGAGTAACTAGAAACCATATGAGTTGAAAATATAGTAAACAGATGAGAAAATAAGTTATCTGTAGAGAAATAACACGAGAATAACTACTTACCCTTCAAGAGTTGAGCTCGACTTATTTATCAGTTTTTATCTGTTGAACATTCAGAGCGTGACGACATATATTTCATACAAACAAGTACATCTGGTCACGTACTCTCTACAAGCATACAACTACTTCTCAAAGCGATTTTCAGTGATAAAAGCATACTTCTCTAATACGTGATTTTATGTGACCAGCCTTGAACTCTGAGCATTTGAGTGCTTGGTCAAGTTGTCATTACTAGGTCAGCATTTCACAAGTTGACATAAATTTACATGTTTGTGTGCTCGAATGTATTAGTCAAGATAATCCGACACAGTGAAATCTGTTATCGTCAAGCCTATTTAAAGAGCCTCTCCGTGACTTTCTGTTTTTCACCATATATTATTCTGCTGATACGAACGTAAATGGTATAATTCATGATATAACTAAAAATTAATCCCTCATATCCATCTCTAAATGGCCAATACACGACAAATACTTGTTTTCAATGAAAACCTATAAACAGTCTTTTATGTTCATGGAAGGCAAATACCCACGTCCATCTTACATGAATAATAGTTACATATGACCTATCGAACGGTATCAACTCCTAACTGTCATATGCATTCTGAATGCTTTCGATAAGTTTCCAAAATTACGTTTGACCGATTTACGCGCGTCATTGTCCGGTTTTCGATCATAATCGCGACTACAACCTATTATCAGTATAGTAGTTAGCTTTGAAACAATCGATACTTCTCGATCACATGACACTATTGATACATTGTGTCATATGTGACCCCCAACAACTCACGGGGTGGCTCTTTAAAGTTTCAATTAATAACACAACCACATAATAACATAATGAAACGTTTTATTTCAATATTAGGTTGTATATGTAATTACAGTGGAAACCTGATAAGTAAAATCTCTAGGGACTCGTCAAAATATTTTACTTATCAGGTATTTTACTTATCCAAAGATATGAAAACCTGGTGATCATAACCATATACACAACCATGTAGACTGCAATAAGACCAAATATAACAGAACAAATGTATGTAATGGCATGTTTATTTTACTTATCCGATTTTACTTAACCAGATTGAAATAGTGATAATTAGTGAAGTAATTTGCCGGGACCAAAGAAAAGTGTTTACTTATCCAGTTTTTTTAGTTAAAAGGGCTTTACTTAGGCGGTTTCCACTGTATATAGTACATTTATAATATTCATATATAATGATATAATAAGGGGGAATATAAGGTGATGTCAGGAAAATGAAAATAAATGGTTCTAATTGAAAAGCAATGTAATTCAACTAAATGAAGCATAAGTAAAACAAATATTCAATTTTCATAATATTTAAAGTTCAGTCATGCGATTCCTTTTTCTTACACACAATGAATTATAGATGTTCACACAAAAATAGCCGCTAATGTGACTTTATGTGAATCTTTATAATTTGTTCTTTATGGGTGATTGGTTTGTCTGATTTTTAACACTTTAAAAATTAAACATTTACCATTAACGTACAATTATCAGTGGAAAATTGAAAATATAAAGTTTAAAAAATGCTACTGTCCCTAAGGCAAAAGAAATGTCACATAAAATGCAAGATAGTTCAATCCATGTGAAGTAGATACAATTTACACATATCTTTATATTTAGGAGAAAACAATCGTAATTCACATTTTTTGCTACATTTAGGAAAGTTTTGGAAAATTGAAATAAATAATCCTTAACTTGACGAGATAAGTTGACTTGACTTGACGGTGTGTTTTTTGTATGTCATATCTATGTTCAACAAGGTGCATTTTTTGACGGTATCTGTTCTTTGCTTGTTATCAATATCTTATAAAGTTTGAACATTACTCCCATTTTTGTAAAGCATTTTGTTAATTCATTGTGCTGTTGAACAGGTTATAAAAATTTACCCTATTGAGTAAACGTGTATTCCTTTAACGAAATCCTAGGTTTATTCATAGAATTCACAATCAACGTTATCTGACAGCAGGATATTGTTTTGGGGTTTTGAGAAAACAAGAAAAGCCTTTAGAAAAGGCATGGTTGATGCCACAGATGAAAGTTGTGATTAGTCGACAAATTTGGGTGATGAGTGAACAGTAACAACACTGGGTACTAGCACTTATATTAGCACGAGTATTGATCAATCAATCAAAGTTAATTTCACAAAATTAATTTTTATCAACATGAGTTTATGAAAGTTTTTTTTTTTACTTTTATCAACGAGTGTTGGTTTATTTTATATCAAAAGACACGAGGGTGATATTCTATTTATCATCCAAAGTCACTCTTTTTCACATCTCAGAGAAAAAATTTACATCTCTGAACACAACTATACTAGATTTTCAAGACAGTGAGACAGCGTTGACAATGACAGGATATTGTGCAAAATGTACTGCCAAAACGATATTTCCTAGGCGCCGTTTCGGGCCGCTACAGGCGCCATCGTTTGATCTCTCAGAAGCCATGATGGTTAATTATTATTACATGTTTTCGACGTAACCATTTAGTGACATCGTTAATTATAACTTGTAACGTGGTAATAAATGCTCCACCTACAAGTATAAGTAAACATTAGTCTTATTTCAATGTCACCAGCGTACTTAAAGAAACATTCCTTTTAATTCGCCAGGCGAGCCAATTTTTGTGTTTTTGTTTAATCGCGTGGGTAATAAAAAAAGTGGATTGTGCGATTATTGAATGCAAAATAATGCTCTTATCTAGAACAAATGTAGACTCTTCTTCATATGAAGTTGCTTTTGATTGACTATGTTAACATTTATCAGAATCTTGCATATGAAAAATTATTACTCTTTTAATATAACATTTAAAGTGAAATCATATTCCACAGTTTAATGTGCCAAATATTTTGTATTACCCACATGGTGATGTAATGCATTTTTGCTACAACTCTGTTCATTGGTCATTTGATTTGGATACAGCACATGTGATTGGCGCGGCTTCCTTTTGAAAATATCAACAGTAATATAAGTAATAGTTATATGACGAGTATTGGTCGTCTAGTCCACGACACGGTTGATTATACGACGAGCCGCGGAGCGGCGAGTCGTATAACCAACCATGTCGTGGACTAGACGACCAATACGAGTCGTATAACTTACTTATACCACGACCAACACAACGACATATATAAAAAAAACATATCTTTTAAAATACCATACGTAAATTATAAAAATGCGTTGAACTATGTTCTCTATACCAAACAATGTGCCTCATCACGGTTTAGAAGCTACCAAATATTCTCTTAGATATGCTCTATAGTTGCCTTATCCTTCGTGTCTTTAGAAAACTATCCATTGAGCAGCACGTGAGTAGAATACTACGGTAACAACAACAGCGCAAGGGTCATGCTTTGCACGTAGGTGCACTTCATGATAAAAACATGGGCTTTCGGAGAAGGCGACATTGTCACTGTGTACAATGGAAGGTGAGGATATAGGCAACATTTCTCTACAAACATGGATGATGCGCCCAAATAACAGGTGATTACTTTCCTCTCAATGAATTTATCATACAAATTGAGAATTTGAAAATGTTTCTACCGAAAATAGTGCAATCTTGAAGTAAGTAAGATATATACGATATGACAGAAGACTCCCATTACAGTCTATACTGACTTGTCATAGATTCTTGATATTCTTTTGATGTTCAATTGCGTTTTCAAGAAGAAAATTAACATAAATTCTTGTACCTTATTTTGGCATTCGAATTAACATGCGAGATGTACCATAATTATCACGGACTGTCTGTTTAAATGGTCTGAATGGTTTAATGGTTAATGGTTTAAATGACCCTGGTCTGTCATGGCTAGATAATGAGGATTCTGTCACTGATCATTTAATTAAATTTAGATATAGATTTGCAGTGATTATTGTTATCTGAATTATGGAACAATCTCTCTAAACATCAAAATCAAGAATTTCCTCCCCAAAAAATACAATATTGTTTATTGGTAGGGCTGTTAGGGTTAGGGCTGTAGGGTTAAGAATTGTTTTTGTCGAAGTCACAGTTAATTAAAATATAATATAGAAGTTATCATAAGGATGACGGGAATAACGAAATCGTACAATGAAGAAGATTTTCAGATTATTATGTATTTAGGCTAATGAAAATATTCTCCATCTGTATTCTCTACATGATTCAGTTTAACATAACAATCTTAACACTTTGCAGGTCTTTAATGGAACGACAAACATGACGCCTGTCCAGGAGAAAAGAAAATTTCCCTAACACAGAAAATATTCATATGGGTGAATCCTTGGTGTGAAGAGAAGAGAGACATGTTGGTCTCAACTCTCCGCCAAAACGAAGAAATGGTCAGGAGTATTTCTCAGGTCAAAACGACGTCCTCTGGCTATAGCGACTACCTCAACGACGACAAGGCTCTCAACAGAACCCTTACCATTAACAATACATCAATCATGTTAAAAAAACACTAATAAGTGTTGTCCCATCATTGTTTGTCGTTTTTTTAAATTGAGGTATTTGTCACACCGTTGCAGTTATCTAGATCGTGATGCATTCAGTTTTTAGTCTGTCATAAGAAGGTTTAAAGGAAAGTAGTTCTGGCTGATTCTTGGGTGTAGTATAACTAACATTTTGGTAGAGTCGTGGTATAAGGTTGATCAACCAATAAGTGTAAATGACAGATGCAATTCTTTTATCGTATTAACATTTAACGTTTCAAGGATAGTTTAAAATCCATATAACTTTGTCATATTACAGTATGAAAGCCCATCAAGAACCATATCTCAATAATTTAACTAAAGGCATCAGCTCTTTTCGTGAAACGGCACAACTAACACATTATTTCTCTTTGTGAAAAAAGGACAACTTTCTTTGTTTTCTTTTTTTTTTGAATACAATTTATTTTTTAAGAAATCCAATAACAAAATCTTCTAAAACATTTTCGTATTTTGGGAATTAGTGTTGTCCTAACCCTGCTACATCAGCTAATTTGTCTCCACGTTGAACATGAACATGTGTTGGCGTTCATCGTGTAGACATACATACGTGTGAATGTACATGTGGCAGCATTTAGCAGTCTGATATACCGTAAACCCTTGGATAATCGCGCGGCGATTATTCATTTCAACTGCCCGGCGTTCTTTCAAGACATGCGATTATTCAAAGATTTACGGCAAGTGTAGTACACAATGATTTACCGCATTTGGGGTAAAATACAAACACATTTGAAAATTGGTTTTAACTTTTTAATGTAACGAAACTGTACCTGTTTCTAACACATTTTGAAACTTCCCTGCATATGTTGATCATTATCTCCCAATTGAAACAGGAAGATGGCGACGAAACCCTGTAACTGACAGGATATGTACTCTTTGTGATTTAAATTATATTGGTGATGAATTTCTTTTCTTATTTTTATGTCCGAAAATACAATTAGAAAGAAAAAAATATATACACAAATATGTTTAAACCATACTAAATATGTACAAAATGAACACTCTGTTTAATACCAACAAACTAGGAACTTTAAGAAAATTGTCATTATTTTGTACAATCGTTATTTCCTATTTTAAGAAATAACATATTTAACCTTAAGATTGGTACGTCAGCTTTTTATTGTATTGAAATGTACCATGTATCATTGTGTGTATATTCATGTACCTCTTATGCTGCAGTCTGCAGCCTGAGTGTAATCAAGTTCAGTTCAGTTAAGATACAAATATAAAACCTAGGGATTCGGGAAGTAAACAGATGATGAAAGATTTACCAATAGTAAAAATGAAGAAATGAGATTGACATCTCATGGAGACAGTAGCGCCAAAGATGTCCAAGAATCGGCGATTTGATAACAAAACAAACAAAATTTCATCTTTTATTGATAAATGAAAAATACAGTTATAAAAACTCTCAGGATATAATCAACCATACATGATAATTTCTTAGAAATAATACAAGATATCCAATTTGAATGTAAAGGCGCTATACAAGAATAAGTATAATTTACATTTTGAATAATAAGGTAATGTTCGATTCAAATCGATAAAAAGGACTATAATATTGTTTGCATAGAGTAATAGTGTGTTTTAATTAGAAAATCTTAATGAACAAAACATAAACTGTAACATTTACGCCCATGTAAATCATTCACACGAGAGAATATATTTGTACATACATATCATACTGTCTTGAGCTAAATAACATTCTTCCTTCAAATGTCACAAATATTGTCTAAAGATGAATACCCTTATCTAGTATTCTAAATGTGTGGTTGAAAGTGATGTTTGTTAAATCAATTGTCTGGGGATGGTTTTTTTTTCATGACCATGTATTCATATTACAATGATTAAATTTTTGAATATTTAAGGGTGGTTCTAAAAGGGACAGTAACACGGTTGTTTTTTAAAATTTTATATTCTAAATCTTTCACAGATAATTGTACGTTAATGCTAAATGTATTCCTATGATAGTGTCATAAATCTCATTAGAAAAACAATCGCCCATAGTCACAGAACAAATTTTGAAGATTCACATAAAGTCCATTGGCAGCCATTTCTGTGTGAACGCCTTTAATTTATTCTAATTTTTCTGACATCATCTTATATTTCCCCAAAAAACGTCCTACTGTCCCTGTGTAATCGAGATATAGTTAATCATAGGGTGATACCCTTAGTAAAAATATTACCAATGAACGCAATTCTATACTATGTTAGGAAAATTACATTTCCAAATAACTTTCTTCTTTTATCTTGCCTTTCACGATAATGAATTATTAATCAAGCACGATCTTTATATAATTATCTATTTATAATAGCGGCAAATATTACCAATTTTAAATATTGTTTGTATAATAAATAAAAATTAATGTATTTGCAACACATTCTACCACTGTCATTATAAAGTTATACGATGTTTTAGATGAATAGAGTGATTGTGTAAAGAAAAATTGAGTATGGATTCTACTAGATGCACTAAGAATGGACTTTTATCTATTATTATGCTGTTTTATAAAATCTGCAGCTTTTTCGGCGATCATAATAATAGCAGTATTGGTGTTTCCGGATATGGCTTCCGGCATGATTGATGCGTCCACGACCCGTAGACCGTCCACCCCTCTTACTCTGCAACATAAGGGTTAACAATATGTTTTAAAGGGGCAGTAGCACGTTTGTAAAGAAATTTATGTTTTCAATTTTTCAATGATAATTGTGCATTATCTTGATAGTGTCAAATATCTCATTACCAAAACCAATCATCCATGGTCAGAGAACAAATCATCAATATTCATTTAAAGTCAATTGGCGGCCATTTTGTGTGAACACCTTAAATTCATATCGTGTAAGAAAAAGGAGTCGCATGGCTGAACTTTACATTATATATTTGATTCATTAGTGTTTCAATTAGTTTCAATACACTGTCTTTCAATTGGTTTTTATTTTCCTGACATCATCTTATATTCCCTCTGAAACGTGCTACTGCCCCTATACTGATGAAGTTTGAAATGTCACTAGCAAGTTTTCTATAAATTTTCATTTCATCAGTTATTCCAATATTTAATATTAGTTAATGCGAACTCTTTTTTTTCAGATGGTTAAACATCTTTATATTCAACCCAAGTTTCCGTAGTTGAAGAGTAACATGTCACGTATCAAACGAAAACTGCAATCGGCCAAATTAGGGTGAACACCTTTTAATCATCTGAGTTTGTACGTTTGTTTTGAAAATACTTGTACTGATCGTTTAAAAAATGTCTTAGAAACGTTTTTATTTTTATTTTCCTACTCGTGAGGAGTGACCATTCCTCTGAAAATGATAATGCATATCTCTTGAGTTTACAACAGATGACGACTCAGGTAAATCTATCATTAAGCATATGCATTAAAGGGGCAGTAGTACGTTTTTTGATAATTTAATATTTAAAAATTTTCACTGATAATTGTAAGTAAATGCTCAATGTATTATTTTTATAGTTTCAAAAATCTCATTACACACACCAATCATCCATAGTCAGAGGACAAAGAATGAAGATTTACATAAAATTCATTGGCGGCCATTTTGTGCATGTGTGAACACCTTTAATTCATTTTGTGCAAGAAAAAGGAATCGCATGGCTAAACTTTACATTATAAATTTGAATTATTCCTGCTCTATTTAGTTTAAATATATCGTCTTTCGGAACTATTTATTTTCATTTTCCTGACATCACCTTATATTCCCCCTAAAAACGTGCTACTGCCCCTTTAAGATCATTAATGTTTTTTAACAGATAGAAGAGGTATTCAAGGTTTTCTCGATTTTTATTTTCATTAGTTAATTTGGTCCTTCAAACTTCTACATTTATGATTGCAGGTCATATCGTAAGAACAATATGTATACTTTTGTATGTTAAATATTATAAAGTAAGGAAATATGCTATAATAGTATTTAAAGTACTACAGTTAATTTGAGCGCGTATATATACGTGACACAGTTTCTCAAGTGACATTCCGTATTGTTAATGAAACGCGCTGAAAAGTCAATTTTAGTATAAGAGGTGACATGTATTCAAAACCCATCAATCGGCTTTCCAAAAGTACAAAATTTATGACCAAAAAAAGATTTCAGTCTAAATCTGTTACATCCTATGATATATGTACAACACTAAAAGTCACAGGTCATCTACATGAATACTGGTAAAAATAAACACTGCTGATACTTGCGTATGCTGTAATGCTATTATTGCTAATCAAAATATCATCATAAGCAACATATTTCACATTGAATCCTGTCCATATCATTAGTTATGGGGGAAAGTGTTATTGATTAATGATACGAATCCTGTCGTTTACGTTTTGTTATTATAATACGTTCCACGAATATGCAATTTGCATGAGTAAGTCGAACTTTTCTAAAGACTCTAATAAAATTCTTGTAAAAAATATTTATGAGAGAAAACGCATAAGAATTTCGGAAACTAACACAAAAACTACTTTCATACAATCGGTATTACTTTACCTTAACTGCGGATCTACCACTGATGTTTTGTCGTCTGCTCCCATTTTGCACGTGCCAGAAGCATGAAAGGCAGGTACTGTAAATCCCCGGATGTAGCATTCCCAGTATTCGTCAGTATCGTACTTTAGATGAGAGCAGATGGACAGAGGCGCTGTCTCTAACTTGGCACCAATCTCTGTGTATGCCTTTGTTTTCAGCAGCTTCTGAATAATGCGTATACCTGTGAAAGAGAAGAAATAAACGTGATAAACTTGAAAGGTCCTCACAATGATATGATTTAAACAGGACTTTCAGTGAACAACTGAAAACGGCACTGTAAGTTAACTGTAGTCACATCTAAATGCGCACTAACAGTTTTATGTCGTGACCATAAATTGATACTTCAATTATTATTATCTGTGAAAGATCTTCAATGCTGTATTTGATTCCACACCACGTAGTGTAGCAATTAACATGCCACAATCCCTCGGTCCTGTCGCTTATAGCGATAGGTTGCAGAAAATATATGCTTGTCACATTCAAAATAACAACCCTAAAGATTATTATCCTACCTCATGTAAGAATCTCGATCTCTGATTGGTCCACGTGACCCTGGATAAATACTGATATCACCCTCTTCAGCGGGAGGATAAATTATTTATACCCCGACACATAAAAAGCATGAAAAAAGCGTGCAGACTGAGCGTCTTGAAATGTACATGGTTTGTTACCTCGAACACATGATCAAGCTGGTTTCTTTCGATCAACCTACATGTAGCTTTGAACAAACTATAGTCAAAGGGTTTACACAGTAAATGTTTTTCATATTATATGCGTTTTGTTTAAACATTCGGTAAGATAAATTCGTTATACCATTCAGAGGCGGGGTATTGGGGAGATATCAGCCTCTCGCTTGGTGTTATGCAACTCGCCTTCGGCTCGTCGCATAACACCAAGCTCGATAGGTTTGACATTACCTACCTCTCAAAAGAACTGTGACGTCATCAGGGTGGGACAGATAGTTGGGGTCGATGAGTGGGTACTGTAGGGGGTTCGAACCCGCCAGGCGTATGGTTCCTACACTTTTTGGGTGCAGTAACATAGGCAGCATTACAAAACCCTCTCCTTTTCCCCACTTTGTATTTTCAACCACCTGAAAAGTAAAAAGTCAAAAATAAGGTTTAAAAAAATAATATTTGAGAGTTTCTCACTTTGTATTTTATAATCACCTGAAAAATTTAATTCAAATTTATTATTTCAAAAACCCGTTTATCTTAAATATTTAAAATCAAACTGCCTTTGAAGGAAAGCTAACACAACCTAGTATTTAATGAATCTTGGATATTGTTTCGATTAACCTTCCACTGTGACACATTCATAATACCTTATGAGTAGCCTTGCATTGTAATATATTCTATAATCATTATTGTTAATATTCATACAACTGAGAAATAAAATAAAAATGGTAAGGAATTTATTTTTTTTTGGTATTTAAACAAAAATACATTTTCAACACATTATTTGTTATATATTATCATCTTAACTTACAACATGGATTTGTATTGTCGAAAACAAAAGTCTGGAAAACAACTGGAGCCAACGATCGATTACCTATGACTTTATGATATAGACTTTCGTTTTCGTCAATACAAATCCCTACAATGCTTACATCCTTCCTGAGATTGAAGAAGTCTTGCATTCCTGGGGGGTCTAACATAAAAGCAAGCATCTCTATTTCAAAATCAGGAATCTGGAGGGCCGGATCAGTACGCAGAAACGCAGTTGCTTCTACCCCATTCGCTGTCAGGTATCCTGGAAAAAAGGTTCAAGAACTTCTCAAAACAAAACATCTTTCAAAATGTCCAAAAACAACGCCGGAAGCTTCTAACAGTTTGAATCTAATACCAAGAGCTGCTCCGTGAGTTGTCGGGGGGTCGCATAATACAAACTTATCAGTATTGTCCTTTGATCGAGAAGTATCGATTGCTGCAAGAAAGTATCATTTTAAAGCTTTATAGTGAAAAAAGGAAGGTTTGAAGTCGCGATTGTGATCGAAAACCGGACAATAACGAGCGTCAATCAGTCAAACGTAATTTTGAAAACTTATCGAAAACCTTCAGAAAGTCAGTTTCAAATTGATACTGTTTTATAGTTAATATAACTTGTATTCATGTTAATTTGACATGTGAGTATACCTTCCGTGAACATAAAGGACTGTTTTAGTTTGTCATCGAAAACAAGTTTTGATCGTAGGTATATTTACCATTTTAAAATGAATGTGTGAGATGTTTTGGATTTATATGATGAATTATGCCATTTACGTTCGTATTAAAGCAAAACAATAAATGATGAAAATCACTGAGTGCCTCTTTAAGGTTTAAATTTCGAAATAGGTTTAAATTCATTGAAGAGCTATAAAATCTACAGCCGCCATTTTTATTATTTCTTTATTCTATCATATCCTCATTATCTATTATTTTCATTTTATTTAATTGCCGTTTATTATAATGTTATGTATCACTTTATTCCTCTGGTTTTTGTAAATGCATATTCTTACATTCATTGTCAATGATAGAATGAAACTTAGTCTGTTATCCAGTCACTAAAGCAAAACAAATAAAGGAGGCTTCTTAAGTCTAGAAAATAGTGGCTAGTATTGTTCAGGGCTCCTTTTTATTTCTTTAAATCGAAAATCAAAAATAATAAAATTAGTAAAGAACTCTTTTTTTGCAGGGACTAAATGTTTAGTCTAAATGAAACCTATCTTTACCATTTCGATGGAAGACTATCCGCTTCAAAAAAAACATCAATATAAAATTTTATTAATTTTTTTTTTTTTTTTCCATATTTTTAATTAATTAATTTGTTTAGTTTCCTACCTGTTTTAAAGACAAAATACTTGAGCCACGTCATAGGAGATTCCAGTTTCTCTTTGTTCAGCGACAGTTTCTTCTCTGTGAAGATTCTCAATGGAGCGATCACGTGATCTTGTAGGTGTTCTCCTACTGGTAAATCGGCCACAACCGGAATCTGAAAATATTAATATGAGATGACTATACTACCCGTCAAGGTTTAGCTTTATTATTTTCTATGACGCCATTTACATTCTAAACATTAACAATGTAACAAATGTGAAATATTTCATTTTCAGGTACTGTTAACAAGTATCTTGGTGTATCGTAATACCAAATCTGTAACATAATTTTTTTTTATAGTTTTGAGTTCATCAAATAGTTAAACGCAGTGCACTAAACATATTTTACCGGAAAGTTATTTTAACGTAAAAATAATGATAGTTTTGAATTCATGAAATAATTAAACGCAGTGCACTAAACATATTTTACCGGAAAGTTAGCATCAAAATGCGGTTGACCATGGGCCCGAAAATGCATATGCTTTACCAGTGCTTAAACACTGGAATTAAACATAAAAACATCCTTATACCGTTTACAACTGTTTCCTCCTAAGTCCCAAGCCCTTAGATGTAAGAATGGTAGAAAAGGGCTTTATATTTGCTTTCGAGTCAAAAACTTCTGACCGGTGACATATGATGAGTGTTTCATGAATATTTCCATGCTAAAATAAATGGAATAGACTCTGGGGTATATCCCTCGCTATCGCTCGGGTGCAACAAATGTCACACGTTTCCTATAATTTCAGGTAAAAATAGAGCCATTGGCTCTGTAGCTCATCAGGCATCATATAAAGTTTGCTTTATACAGGCAAGATGAGCTAAAAAGGAAACTGATGTTACCTATTGCAAGAAAACCTATAAAAATATTACAAAACAAATGTATTATTATTCAACACTTTTTAGATCGCCAAAATCAGACACTGAAAGAAGTCCACACTAAAATATCCAAGGAGAAATAAATTTGCCATAGACTGTCATCTAATGGAGAAAAATAGGTTTTTAAGATTGTGACCCCTGTGACCCTATTTGGGGTCATGGGGTCACAAAAACCTACAGTTTAGAATCCCAATTGGCCAAGGAGTCTACATGCAGTCTTTCAGCTCAATAGACCTTTAGGGGCTAAAGATGATGAAAATAGGTTTTTAAGGTTGTGACCCCTGTGACCCTATTTGGGGTCATGGGGTCACAAAAACCTACAGTTTAGAATCCCAATTGGCCAAGGAGTCTACATGCAGTCTTTCAGCTCAATAGACCTTTAGGAGCTAAAGATGATGAAAATAGGTTTTTAAGGTTGTGACCCCTGTGACCCTATTTGGGGTCATGGGGTCACGAAATCTACAATTTAGAATCCCCATTGGCCAAGGAGTCTGCACATATAATTTCAGCTCTCTAGACCTTTTAGAACTGGAGAAGAAGATGAAAATAGGTTTTTAAGATTGTGACCCCTGTGACCCTATTTGGGGTCACAGGTTCACCAAAGTTACAAATTAGAATCCCCATTGTCCAAGGAGTCTGCACATATCACTATCAACTCTCTAGTCCTTTTAGAACTGGAGAAGAAGATGAAAATAGGTTTTTAAGGTTGTGACCCCTGTGACCCTATTTGGGGTCATGGGGTCACGAAATCTACAATTTAGAATCCCCATTGGCCAAGGAGTCTGCACATATAATTTCAGCTCTCTAGACCTTTTAGAACTGGAGAAGAAGATGAAAATAGGTTTTTAAGGTTGTGACCCCTGTGACCCAATTTGGGGTCATGGGGTCACGAAATCTACAATTTAGAATTCTCATTGGCCAAGGAGTCTGCACATATCGTTTTTAACTCTCTAGTCCTTTTAGAACTGGAGAAGAAGATGAAAATAGGTTTTTAAGGTTGTGACCCCTGTGACCCTATTTGGGGTCACAGGTTCACCAAAGTTACAAATTAGAATCCCCATTGGCCAAGGAGTCTGCACATATCGTTTTTAACTCTCTAGTCCTTTTAGAACTGGAGAAGAAGATGAAAATAGGTTTTTAAGGTTGTGACCCCTGTGACCCTATTTGGGGTCACAGGGTCACCAAAGTTACAAATTAGAATCTCCATTGTCCAAGGAGTCTGCACATATAATTTTTAACTCTCTACTCCTTTTGGAACTGGAGAAGAAGATGAAAATAGGTATTTAAGGTTGTGATCCCTGTGACCCTATTTGGGGTCATGGGGTCACCAAAGTTACAAATTGGAATCCCCATTGGCCAAGGAGTCTGCACATATAATTTTTAACTCTCTAGTCCTTCTGGAACTGGAGAAGAAGATGAAAATAGGTTTTTAAAGTTGTGACCCCTGTGACCTTATTTGGGGTCACAGGGTCACCAAAGTTACAAATTAGAATCTCCATATGCTAAGGTACTTGTACACAAAATTTCAGCTCTCTAATGTGTATGGTTCATGAGGAGAAGTCGAAAGTGTCAAAAGTTTACGGACGACGGACGACGGACGGACGACGGACGACGGACGGACGCCGGACGACGGGCCATGCCATAAGCCCATCTGGACTTTCAGTCCTGATGAGCTAATAATGCTTATGTTTCACTTTAAATATAAAAGAGTATTTTGAGCCGTTGTTGTGTTGGGTTTTTGTTCAGATTGTGAAAATTCCGTGTTCTAGTTTTAAATAAGAAGACAAAGTCATCAACATACCCCGCCAGAATGGTTTATAAAAGAACATTTAAACCTCTCCTCCTGTTAGGTTTGGGTCGTGGAAATCTTTAGGCCCCCTGACAGCCCCAACCCAATCGTGCATTTTCAACCAAAACCTAGGGAGAGGTTCATATCCTTAATCCGGGTAAATAAATCACAAAGATAAAATTTTACCCTGAAAGCACGCACCAAAGTTGGTGTTGAGAATAGTTGCCCTTTTTGAAGACATGTCGAACAGAATTCAAAATAAAAACACGAACGAACAAATTTTGGGATAATAACAACGATATATTGGAATACATGTTTACATCTTTGTTATTTTACCTGTTTCTCCTGCAGATGTTTTCTAGGACCTATCCCAGAGTGCAACAGTATACTAGTTGATCCAACAGTTCCGGCAGAGAGAATGACTTCCTGTCTGGCTCTGACAGTTTTTAGTTTGTCATCTTGAAGGAACTCTACTCCCACGGCTCGTTTGTTTTCTGTTAGTACCTTGAAAGAAATAGGCATACTATACAGTTACATATATTTCTATGAAGCGGTAAATAAACACCATTCTAGGTAAACAAAGTCATCTCACAAAAACGAAATAAATGTTACCAATTCCGTTCAGTTGTTTATCGTCTGTTACCATAAACCCCTAAACGCTTTACAGTATATGCATATAACATGCAAATCCCAATTATTCATATTTCAAACAATACGAACTCATTCAAGTGCAAAGTATTTTATTACCAAAATTGTTACCATTAAAAAGCATAGATAATAGTGATTTTTTGAAGTGAAGTAAAATACAATATTTAAAAAAAAAAAATATTGACATGGCTGTTATACGTTAAATGAGGACAATTCATATCGAACCCTTTCGCCTATTATAAGTGAAATGTTAAATATCACCTTTATAACACGTGTTTTCACAGCAGCATGCAGATTTGGCCGGGTCATGCTCGGCCACAGGAAGGCTCTTGATGTGCTCATGCGCACACCGTCCTTGACAGTAGATTGGACGAAACTGAAACCTGAATTGCAACAAAATTGAGAGTCGTTATTATATCAAATGAATTCTGTTGATTCGGCTATTCACCATGCTACGGTTGACTTCCTGTGCATGCCTTGGCAGTTCTTTGCAATCGTTTTGAAACAGCAACTCAGAATCGTGAATCGAGACGCTTTGATCAGAAAACTGGAAACTTTTAATATTTCTGCAAGGCAGCCGAGGAAGTTGGGTCTTTCAGTCTACTTTCAGGGACATACTTTGTAGTTTATATCGGCGATTCCACTGTTTTGCATTCCTCGATATATCAGTTTAATGAAGGACATGATCAAACATCAGTTCCCTACTTACACTCCTACCTTACTATGCTTCTGATCTGACTACTTCATCAATCGAGCTGTTTTTAATGAGATTTCCAGTTTGACGTACCCTCCTGGTCTCCGTCATTTGTATCCTTCTCCCGGTAGCCCAGCTGTCTCCCCGCCCTCACAAACACGTCCCCCAGGGTGGTGAAACGCTCGGTCCGCACGGGGAGGGGACCAACCCGACCATGGTGCTCTGCAAGTGTCATCAGGGAAAATAGAGGTTATCATGAGAGAACTTTGACATATACATATACTTATATTTTACGAAACGATTGTGAATAATTTTTTAGGCGTTTTAGTTTATAACAATTGAAAGACAAATCGGGAATTCGCACCGAACATATGTCATTGATTTATATACGATTATTGTAGTTATCTTTTTTATCATAAAGTCTAAATAATATTCATAATATTGAAATATTGTATTTACAATTAAATATATCTGCAGTACTGTTCATCATTTATCCTCTTGCATTGTGATACAAGATTTATGTTTCTTTTTATTATATGTGTTTGTTTCCAACACCTGTGTTAAACATTATTAGAATTGAAGGCTATTATTACTTACTTAATCTAGAAAAGTCTGGATCTTGCATAGCTTCTGATTTCTTGAAGTAAGGCAAAACGTCATTGTAGCTCCAGCCTTCACAACCATTGGCTGCCCAGTTGTCGTAGTCATGGCGATGACCTCTGATATACACCATGTAATTCAATTGGCTTGTACCTCCGAGTACTTTTCCTGATATCCAATAGGATTTCTGTAGCATAAATAAAGAATGACCTTTGGTTAAGGCAATGATCTGTCTTGAAGATAGAAGACATTATGGTTATCCTATTATTACATTCGTATTATTATGAATCAAATTATTTCAATTTGTGTTTATCAAATGCTCTTAAGTTGATGATGATAATATGCATGATAACTGCATAAGTGTAACATAGTGTAAAATAGCTTTATTAAGAAATCGAATAGTGTTTTTTTAAATTGATTAAAATTCATATTTTACGTATCGTTACAGGCAAATAACATAAATTCGGAAATAAAACACCATCTGAAATAGAACGGCATACCAACTTTCACAATTTTGAATTTATCTATTAAATTGAATCTATTTTAGGATTTCTTTAAAACTTCATCTTGATTTTATACGCCAAAAACACCAATTTTAAGAAAAAAATATACATATCACGATAAAGAGATGTTTCACAATACGTATATCGATATAAGATATATTGGACAAATACAAGCTTTGCTTACTAAGGCCATCAAGTCAAGGTAAATTCAAGGTAAATATTTCGATATAACGTCACAAAATTCAAGCTATACTTTATTATCATATCCTCTAAGGTTTAAATTACGATGTACCTGATCAACTGCAGCCTTGCAAGCATGTTTCTGTGGCACTGTGTAGTATTCCCAATCGTACTCTGAGTGCATGGTTTTTGATACAGCCATAGGCATGTCTAGGATTGGCTGATTCTGATCTGATGACCCTGCCTCCAGAACTAAGACAGTCACGTGACTGTCCTCTGACAAACGTGCAGCGAGAACTGAGCCGGCAGATCCCGCCCCAACTGTCAATCAAAAGAACATCTCGTTTGACCATTATATATTAAATAAAAGAAATAAATCCATGGCATGTAAAGATCAACAAACAGGTGATGATAACCAGGGTTGAAGCTCAGTTGGTAGAGTTTCCGCTCTTCACCCGGAAGACCGGGTTTCTATTCCTGGTCTCGTCATACCAAAAGAGGTTAAAAGCTGCCTTGCTTGACACTCATTATTGACACGAATTATAAGGCCAGTTTGACGCCTTTACTGTCGCTGTACTGCTGCCAGGTACCTTGATTTATTGAGGACAATGAAGAATATTTCTAAATGTCATTTCGACTTCTGTCTTTTGCGAAACATGAGCACAGTGCATAAGTAAAGAAACTACAATCTTGAAGAGACAGGCGGGGTTAATTCTGAATGACGTTCGCTGCATAAATTACTAAGATTCAAAGCAATTGGACTCCCGTAATAAGCCAAGAAAGCAGTCCGCTTGTAACAGATACGGACTGACGTTAACGTTATACGCTAGATGAGATAACGTAACCAACATAATAACACTAACAAAACGTCAACAAACGTATCACACACACAATAAGTCCTAAGTCTTGGTGATGTGTTTGTAGTTCGGTACGTTAGCAACAGGAAGTAAACGATATGGAGTGAGGTTAACGTTAATTAAGTTGTGACGACGACGATCAAAAACACGCCAACGATGTAGTCTCGTTGATATAGATTAAGGGTGCCGACAAAGAAAATCTCAGCGAACATTTCACTTATTGTTTGTTTTGTCTTGTTTATTTTCTGCTTTGTCATTTACGTCGTTTCGTGACAATTTCATTTAACAATATGTCAGCGACCAAAGCAGTAAGTCTTGTCAATGTGCAGTGGTGTCAGATACGTTATTCAGTGACCGTTAAGTTAAAACACATGTCAACGAATGTTACCCACCACCAATGATGTCGTAAATCATATTGTTGTAGGCGTGTGTCGGGCGCAACGATACCGTTAGGCAAAGCGTCAGCGAATGTTGCACTAGTAGTAAGTTTCGTTTATGTTCTTCGTTGTCATTTACTTTCTGACGTGACGTTAACGTTAACCAAAACTTATCCGAACGTTAGCCATCAATGTAGTCGATAGTGTTGTTAATGTGAAGTATTGTCAGATACGTTATTACGCGACGTAAGCGTTTAATACGTCACCAAAGTTTCTTATTTACTATGTCACGTTGATATGATGTGTTGTCAAGCAAAATGGTGTCACATACGTAATTACGTGACGTAACGGTAACCAAATGTTAGTGAACGCTACTCACCTATAATGTAGTCGTACGTCTCGTTGATGTGCACAGTGGTCGCGGCAGTGTCACCTCCTCCCAGCGCGACGTTGATATCTTTCTCTGGGAAGAAGTAGGTGTGTACAAACACTGCTATAACAGCGGCCTGCACCACCATCAGTATCACAGGTGCGCTTAGTGCCATAGTGAGGAGCGGTGTCGCTTACGTCATGGAGTCTGGCGTTATACGTGGCTACCTGCTGGGTAACAAAGATTCAATCATTCTTAATTTAAATTAGTATGTATAATGGTGTTATAAATTCGACAAAATCAATCATTTTTATACCAAAAGTTTGAGTAGTAAAATAATTGTCTTGTCACATTATTATGACGCTTGTTCTTTAGAACTACCATACAGATTAGTGGAGTTAGCGTAATGTTCGCACCCTAAGACAGGATGCAGAACTACAGTAAACCCCATTGACAGCGAATTGTAGTAAAAATGTAGTAAAATAGATCATGCCATGTGGACGAGAACTTTATAAAGTCAGCCTTTTTTTGTAGTGAAAATGAATAATAGCAATCAACAAGATAACATGTTTTGATATTTTCTTTTGTGTGTTTTAAATTTGGCAATCTGTTCCTTTGTTTAATTTTGTAAATAATATGTTTTTTTTATTACAATTGACATTATTATATCTAAAATAAAGTCTCTCCCAATGAAAGTTATTATAGGCCTAGTCTTTCTATTTCTATATAATAATAATTCAAGATCCATTAAAACGTTCATAAATATATACTACATGACAAAAGAGTCAAAGAAGGATGTAATGTCATAGTTTCTGGAGACACTATTCTTCATGCATGACAATAAACGCAGAAGCAAGGATGTAAGGAATTCGAATGCGACCCCGATAATGAAACTCTATCCTCAATACGGTAAGTAATAGTTACCGACCTCGACCTCGGGTTCAAGTTAGATGAACCCTCGCGCACGTGTTCATGAATCACGTGCGCGAGGGTTCGTCTAACTTGAACCCGAGGTCGAGGTCGGTAACTATTTTACACACTAGCTCAACGCTATATTAATCCCTTTTCAACATAACATCAGTTTTGATAATACTGAAATGCATAACTTTATTATATATAATGAGAAGGTGAAACATTGACTCTAATTGGAGAAACAATTGTATATTTCAAGTAGTTGACATTGGCATGAGCCTCTCGTGCTTCACGTGCAATCCGTGCGGGGCCGTACAAGCTACCGCAATAGATATAGAGAATACTAAACGACGTCCCGTTTCATAACATATTTATGAAACGAGTGAATGGGTTGGTATTTAACGAGCGAAAGCGAGTTAAATACCTATACCATTCACGAGTTTCATAAAAATGTTATGAAACGTGACCGAGTTTAGTATTTTATTTATTACTTGCTTAATAACATCGTAAAAAAACAAAAAAGTCGCCAACATGACTGTTACGTCACGTCATTCTGTCAGCGCGCGATGTTATTACACAATGTGTAATAACATTGTAGATTTATTAAACAGCGATATCTTCAACGGGAGAGTAATAATAATATATTTAAAAAAATAATAATAATAATTTAATATGAATATAAATATTTGGTACCAATGAAATGAATTTTCAAATATATAAACAATCATTCACGGTGATGTTTAATCTCAGGAAAAATTTGACATTTAATCATGAGGTCATGAAAAACGTCCTGTATTTTCAACCGGCCTCCCTGGTCTAATGGATAAGTCACTGGGCTTGAAATCAAGGGGTCACACGTTCGAACCTATGCTTGGAGTGCAAAGTTTGTAAATGTGTTGTATTGGTAAATTGCAATTTTTGTGAGTGTCTTTGATTTGCAAAGCAAACTTTGAATTTGAATAAATTTCGGAAATCAAATTATCATCGATTCACATCAGGTGTTCATGGCAATACCGGGTATTCATCAAGAACATCCGCTTTGTCTGATGAACACCTCGGCACGTGCATTGCACAGACAATATGAGTAAGTATGAAAAATGAATACTCGAACAAAACAAAGGAGCTAGTGTGTAACAGTAGTTTACAGCAAGTCTATGCTCTCTGAATTATATTTGAGCGCTCTCTCTAGATGACAAACCTTTATGGCAGAATCTAGATTGCAGTGGGAGCTATGCGGTACCACATAACTAACGAACATTCACCAAATGCATAGCTGCCATTTAGTACATAAGCCGTACCAGAATATCGTTGTGCAATTTGGTAGTACTCAAATCAAGCTAGTACAGTGTTGCAAACTATGTCTCTGTGCTCTAAATTAATGAAATGATTACCTAGCAAATACTACCCATTGCAGCATCGTCTATTTATATCACCGTGCGTCTGGTGAAGCCATACCAACGTGGAATGATTACATGATGTCATCAATCAATAATAACAAAGATGGCGGTACGAGGGACAAAGCACGCTAGCTGCAACAGCAATTATGGTCTGTGAAGATGTGAAGATGTGTTCACATTCCGATGTATTTGCCGGGATACAAGTTAAACAAGTTCCAGTTGAAAGCATAGATTCCTGGGCAATGACAACATCGATTGGCTGTTATTCACTGAATGCAAGACTCGACCCAACATGAGAGCGAACAATTACATGATGTGATATTCTGTTCAATTGCTTTAAACATTTTAATATTCGAGCCTCTCTCGGAGATAGAGGCCAAATCAATAGCACGCATGTGAACTCTTAAAGGTTAAATCTATTACTTACCTCCCAAACGCACTTGTGATTTACACATCAAACATGTAGCAGACGACAAAATGGCGGAATGGCCAGTTGACCTGGGTTGTGCTTAACCTGTTCCACGCTCTGATAATCAATAGAAGGGAAGCAGGGCTCGGCTGGACGAGCATATGCCCACTATGACTCCAATGTCGGTAACTTCACAATAAAGTGTTGATTAAACAGATGTTTACCTGAAAAGTGTCTGTTCGGGCGGGAGGGAGGGGAACCGTGAACCGTGAACATATGTTAATTTCTACAGTGCTTCATCTTTTACTGCCAATAACTTGCAAATACAAATAATAACGTCGGTACTAAAACTTCAATATATTATCTTAACTATCAGAAATTTTCACTACATTAGTACAATAAATGGCGAAAAATGGTGAAATTTTAGAAATGCCTGTACCTTGTGATAGTTTTTAACAAAGTTCATATTACTTAATCACAAATAATAACGTTGCTCCATTTAGAACTACATCTTAATAAACAGTATGCAAAGATACAGACTCTTCATTTAACTTTGAAAGGGTTCAAAATCAACTTATATAAGTAGTATTATTAACATTACGGGTTGCAAAACGGGTTATGTCCCTTGGACCAGTGCACGTGCTGTTTCACAGCGTAACTCTAAGGATGCCGCGTAGGGTTGTCTTAAAGATGCTGTATCATACTTGCAAGCGGTTCAGGATGAAACTTAGCTATTGAAAATGAAATACATCACTTTGCAGAAAAATCTTTCGTCGAAATTTTGATATCATATTTAGATTGTTTAATCAACAATAACATACTTATTTCGAAGCTTCAAGCACAGTACCCCTCCTAGAAAGGGCATGTCATTTTGCGAACCCGCTTTCGGTGACGTAATCATTATGCTTGTAGGATTTACACCGTGTCTCAACTACCGTAATTGCGTTCGATGGGTATCAACTTTGACAGCAACGAATACCTGTTTTGGAGAAAAAGAATATAAAATCTAGTTGAGCGCGACAAAGACGGTTTTCAAGCGTACATTAGAAACCGGAAGTTGTGAAATGGCCACACTTGATTCGCCATTATGTCGACTGCCGTTTCGGATTTTTTTGGTAAATTATCTCCCATTTGATGAATTTTGGTCCGATTTTCTCAAGGTTGGTCGTTAAATTTTTCTAAAAATACAACGTATACATTAAAAATACTTTTAAAATATTGCAAGTATGATTTAGCATCTTTAATCCGCATCTGAGATTTTCGTTAGATTGCTATACAATGTATATGTTAATATGAGATAGAAATATATATCTTTTGAAAAGATGCTTACTTATAAATAATGCCACGTGTCAATATTAAACGCATATACATATGCCGAATATAATATGTTACATGCTGCTATGATAAAAATTTAAAAAATTTGGTTTTTAAAGTACTTGTCATCTGCTGTGTAACCTATTTCATTAGATTTTGGTTGGTTGTCCATAAATATTGTTAACACATTTTCTCTATCGACGTTGAGTTTCAAGGTTCTGGAACGTGTCTCTCCATAATATACTAGACAAAAATAGTTAGGGATAATTGTATAGTTTTAATTTTTAAATACTGGTTAATTCATTAATTGATCAACTGATGAAATTCTATAAATATAAATGTTGTCCCTAACTTATTTTATCCAGTATAATTGTAAACTTCAGTCTATGAGACAACAATTAAGAGAAACATAGGTTTGAAGAAACGTTTTATTTACATTGTATAGTGCTTTAAACTCAGTCACAACGGGGCTAGTATAGTTATTTAATTTCATAAACATTCTTAATATTGACTTTCATGTTTGCATATTACATCATGAGATAAATATTATTCAGAAGAAAAGAAAGACAATATTTTAAAACACCGCAAAACATTTATTGGCAGATCCAGAGGGAAAGGGAGTCCCAAATTTAAATAAAAAATCATTTCAATATTTGCGATTCCGACACCAATAAGCTTGAATGACGTCGCTAGGTAAGATAAGCACATGACAATTTGTCACATGTATACACAAGTATGAACGAACTAGTTTATAGATCAGTCCATAGATTTCTCTAAGGTCGATAATAATCTTGGTCTGGTTGTCGCCTTGGTTTTAATTCCTTTCTGATTCAGATGATCTCTGAGATCGGATATGCTCATAGTAGATGGCTCAACATTCTCCTGGGGCACATTTTATCTCCTCTGTGATCTTTTGTTTTCTTGGATTGACGGTTCACAACCAGTTCTGTTGTCCAGTAGTCATCATCTCTCTTAGTGTAAGAGCGCTTTGTGCGGGGACGGGCGTTTTCCTCTATCCCTTTTCTTACTTTCAGTGCCTCAACTGTGGGGTCCAATTTAGGCGTTTTTCTTTGATGGATCTTCTTGACTTCATCGTTGGTTTTTTCAATAGCTTGTCCCTAAGCTTCCGAGTCTGTCAACAGAAACCGGCACGTGGAACAGCAGACAGTGGATATATGGCGTGATATTGCGTCGTCTGTATCCGCTCAGCTTGTCTCCCAGTGAGAGGACTAACTCTACCCAGCTCTTAACTTTGATAAAGAGGTCGACTCCTTTAATGTGTTCACTGTGTGTGAGCTCATTGTGTATGTTGGAAAAATCTGACCACACCAATACAACAGCAGCCTCTTTCTCCGGCGTTAAATTGCCTCTTAGTTTGTTAGGAAGTTCCCGAAGCAGCTTCTTCTTGTCTTGGCCAGTCAGACTCGTCCACTTGATTGCACCATCTTTATCAGACCATGTATTGAAAACAACCCCACATCTTTCTATGACATTTACAATATTTTTAGATGTATAGGTGGCGACTTCTTGAACGTAAGCTGGTTGTCTCTTTCCATTGCCTCCTCCAACAGATTTCTTTCCAGGACGTCAGTGATGCGTAGCAGCAGGTGCAGCTCATCTGGTATGACGTTCTTCACTTCAATGTCGAGAAGTGGACTGTGCTGAACTCCATACTGCAGCTTGTCGGCTAGTCTGTCTAACAGCCCCTGAATCAAAATATCTTTAAAGACCCACACAAGTCTATATTATTATAGCAAGTCTAGCTCACTGCAGTTTCTGAAAATGAACAGCTTCAGTGGGCTCCTTTCAATTTTAATAGTAGAAAACTGCATTTTATATGTATTTTCATTTCAGAGACTGAAATTTAGTCTACTTGTCGGCGTGTAGGCTTATCTGCTCCACTGTTCTCGCCATACTGTGTGTGTGGTAATTATCCCAGGCATAATCAGTTTCCCATCGGCAGTGCTTGTGGACGAGGCACCATGGGCATGCATAAGTTCCAGTAGAACCACCTAATCCAAGTACGATTTGGATCATCTTTAAATCAGCACCGAAGTAGAGTTCGACTTGTATTTGTCTGCTGTCTACTTCTATGTACCCCTGCTTCCTGACATCATTTATTTGGTTGAAAAGTGGGGACAGGGTGGATTTAAGGGACAAGTAATCCTCACTCGCACTGACCAATCCGATAGTACACAACTGCAGTGAGTTAAGAGGTGTATTCTCATCAACAATTTGAAAGGAGAATACAACGAAGTTTGACACCCTACTCACACGCGTACCATCATCTCCTATCTTAACTTTAACTTTGGTTAGTGAAGGTTTGTCAGTAATGTAGGCTTCCACTTTCCGCACCAACTCCTCCCGAAAGTTTAGTGGAGCCCCAGGGACACTTCCAGGCACTTTGTCGTACGTGAAATTCTCTGACAGCTTATTCCGTCCATGTACGATTGAATGCGACCTAGGAAGTTCGTCAAATACTTGTGCGAGCTCATCACCGAATCACTCACACCGAACTTATCCAAGACGAAAATCAAATCCTTCACTCGTTCATGGTCATTGTCAGGAGTTTGATGTTCAAAATCTAAAGTGATATCTGTTGAGAGTTTTAATGCACGAGGTGTTAATCCAGATTTATCAAAAAAATCAAGAGCGTTTTCGGACTGTTTCTTTAAAGACCCTAATATTCTCCTCTGTTGTCTCTTCCCTAAGTCTCTAAACGGCTTGCGACTTGGTGTAACACACTTAGTATCAGATCTACCACTAATTGAAGATGGTGAATCGGCTGGCAGGGGGTCGCTTTGCTGGCTGGTTATAATCCTTGTGTTAACAGTCTCGTTAACGTGAACAGTGAATGTCGACTTCTGTTTATCAAAAGCATAGTGATTTGATCCTGATTTATACCGTCCCTTGTATTTCGAACATATGGCAGAACATTTATTCCGAAGGCAAACCTCAAGTCTATCAGATTGTTTCAGCTGTATGGAATCTAGATGTCTGTTCACTGCATCCACATAACTCAGATCGGGATGCTCATGTTTAAAAGTCTGAAAGTGCTTTCATTGATTTATTTGTCATTTGGAGAGTTACCTCTACCGAATTAGGCTCCCGGAACGTTTGTATCTACCCCAACTAACTCAATAGCAATATTTAAAGACATTGTGCTCAATCTAACATATATACATGGTTATATAATTACAAAATGGATTTGTTACACTAATTTCCGCGATTCTGATTGGACGAGAGCGCTCAAAAACCTGCTGCCATTTCTCGATGAATGCAGAAAATTTTGCAACCATACCATGTGCATTCATTCCTTGTGACGTCACAATCACCTGACGCAATAGTCCGGTTTTGACAGTTGCGAGTTACGTTCTGTTGCAAAGACAAATATAACATATCCTATCACTTCCCACCTGCGTTTGTAACAAGTAAATACATTCCTCTCCCTAACACAATCCATACATTCACCGGAAAGACTGCATTTTAATAACTACGAGTCCTCAAGCTTCTTCGCTCCGAGCGTCTCGCAAACGGCGGACATTTTGAACGTCGAGTGATATGCTAATTAGGGTTATTCCGAAAATGCGGATTCCGGTTAAGACGAATTGTGATTGCATTGGTGTCAATGGTTGCGAAAACGAAATTAAATCTTCGGCCGTTTTAGTTTATGGAGTTCTCAATTTTGACTCAACTTTGTATTGTTTCGTGTAACAAACCACAATCTCACGACATTGATGACATTTTTTTTGAAAATAATTAGGAAATACTTTGTTAAAATGTTGATTTTGTTATTATAAGGATTGTTTTACATGTTTTGTGCCTCTATCGATGTATAACAGCAACAAATTTTGTATAAAATCGCTACGCTACGCTACGCGATTTTATACAATTTGTTGCTGTTATACATCGATAGAGGCACAAAACATGTAAAACAATCCTTAAATAACAATGTGCAGTTTAACATATATACACATGTACAGGAGACATTGTTCTTTAAAAAAGTGACGCCATATCACAGGCTGCGACCAGTACATCTATCAGCAGAGACTCCCTGCATCGCTGGACCAACCTCAGTCCCCCCGCCTGGGAGACCCATTTCTACCCACAGTCTAGGTGTTATCCTTACTGGAAAGACAACCTTCGTTCCTTGGTCATTCTTGTCCAGCCTGTACCACCAGTGAGCAGACAAGTCGAGTTTGAGAAAATCATCTCTATCACATTCAATAGAGTCACTGTAGTTTCCTTTATGTCCAAAGACGTATCTGTAAACGTCCAGAGGAAAGTTGACAGAAAACCTGGAGTTGTGGGATCGCAGAGTGGATATAAAGCATGATATATATGTACAGCATAAAAAACTGACGTCCAGCCATAAATTGGCTTATGAGACACTAAGCAAACTAAAACACTATAAGAATATTATTAAACAATTTCATAAAAAAACTGCTTATATAAAAGCGTTGTAATATATAAATTTATATATACCCAAGATTGTATGATTACACAAAAAAAGGTAAAAAAGATATGCTAAGAAATGAGAGGTAGGGGTTGAGGTGATGAGCCGGCTCCAACGTTGCTTCCTCGTGGCGATACCCCTCCCACTCCACAAAGTATGTAGGTATCTGCTGAAACAATAAGAGTAATCATTAGTTAAGTTTGCATAGTATGAGATAAATGTAACCGAGTTATACTATTCTTACTGTGAACAGTTGTCGAGGTTAATACCGGAATTGCAGGTATTAAAGATGCTGTATCATACTTGCAAGCGGTTCAGGATGAAACTTAGCTATTGAGAAATGAAATACATCACTTTGTAGAACAATCTTTCGTCGAAATGTTGATATCATATTTAGATTGTTTAATCAACAATAACATACTTATTTCGACGCTTCAAACACAGTACCCCTCGTAGAAAGGGCATGTCATTTAACGAACCCGCTTCCGGTGACGTAATCATTATTCTTGTAGGATTTACACCGTGTCTCAACTACCGTAATTGCGTTCGATGGGTATCAACTTTGACAGCAATGAATACCTAATTCGGAGAAAAAGAATATAAAATCTAATTGAGCGCGACAAAGACGGTTTTCAAGCGTACATTTTGAAACCTGAAGTTGTGAAATGGCCACACTTGATTCGCCCTCATGTCGACTGCCGTTTCGGTATTTTTTGGTAAATTATCTCCTATTTGATGAATTTTGGTCCGATTTTCTCAATGTTGGTCGCAAAAGTTTTCTAAAAATACAACGTATACATTAAAAATACTTTTAAAATATTGCAAGTATGATATAGCATCTTTAAGAATCCTCGTTATTTACTTCATAGACCTAAAACAAATTCAACTTGAAACGATTTTAAGCACATGCATACGATCGTGAAACTATACAAAAAGTTAAGCACCCCCTATATTTAAAACTGAATTTTGATTATGTGGATATGTAAATAAGATTATTGACTGCATAAGTCTCTCTCGTTATCAAACATGTAGATCATGACTACAGTCAGACCTCGATAATCCGTCCACCGATAATCCGAATCCCGCGGTATCCGAACGGTAGCCAGCTGTAACCAAACTAATCTCTATATAAACTCATTAAATGATGCTTCATTAATCCGTTGATTCAGCCTCCGAATCCGAACGCCAATTAGCTGTAACGGATTAGTTAATTATCAAATTATTTTCAGAAATTACAACAGAAGTTATAATAGTAATGATATTTCTCCTGAAAAATTGAATTAATCGCATGACGAAAGAAATTGAATTTATTTCTCAGTTTGACCAAAGATTATTCGGACACCAAAAAACCAAGATTTCATAAATACAAATACCGAAAATTAGTGAAATGAATGAAAAGATCTTTTATAAACTGATAGATAATGCTTCTTACGATTATATTTTACTGATACAACGTTTATTCTCTTATCAGACAACTTGTGGTGAAAAAGAAAAAAAACTCCTTAACGTTGTTCTTTATACAAAGTTCAATATCTCGAAAACCAATTATAAACGTAACAATGATGTTCTCTGTCATAAATGAATCTTATATATGAGTCATCATATATCATTACATTTATTAGCTGGTTCTTTACAATGTTCCTAGTATATATACAATCATCAATATTTGTTACATGTGTCAATTATTGTACTATATGGCATATGTTTCCAAGTATTAATTGATTATTTAATGACAGTTCAAAGACAATCATAGCTAGGATCTATTTCAAATGGTAATGAAGATATTCCTGCAAGTGAAAGATAGTTTCTTTATTGAAGTCATAACACTTAATTTTTTCTCAAATGGTTGATAATTTTTAGCACCACGCTTATGTTGTTTCCTCTACAATGACATGGTATATGCATATAGCTTAGTTCGAATTACAGGTGTCAATTTTGTGGCGATTTACTGAATAAGGCAAATTAACATTGATGTTTTAGCAAAGATGAGAAATAGGTTTGTAAAATAAAATTGAAAATTTATATTAATTGCAACATGTTTTGCCTATTCATTCTTTCGGTCACGTGTAACGATTCATGTACAACTAAACTACCTTATATTCAATACCAGTGAAACGAGTTAGTTATTTGGTATTAAACGAGCGAAATGTACAGCTACGTATCTTCAGTTTGTTCACTTACCTTCGTATTCTAGCGCAAATGTAATTTGTAACGTCTTTGAGCAGTGTTTGAAATAAGCTAAAAATGTAGCCAGCCCAAAATTGGTATTTTGTAAATTATAATGGTAAAATTTAAGACAAAGCTAAAAAAGTTACCAGCCCCCACCAAAAGGAACCAGGTACCGGGCTGTCGGACGGGCCTTATTTCATACACTGCTTTGAGATATAATTTCATCATAAAAACGAAACCGATAATGATTAAATTTCACTGCATAAGTTAAGATTCAGTTTGCGTTGACATATTAAATTTTGCTGCTGTCACAAGAGACTTCATAAACATCAACAACATTGGCGTACTACCTAGGCCAGCGAAATCTCCTGATATGTCTCCTATCGAGCACCTCTGGGACCACCTCGGAAGTCAGTTAAAAAACGACAACAACCTCCAATGACCAGAAATGACCTTATCCACGCCCTACAGGAAGAATGGCAACGGACACCAGATCACGTAATCAGGCGACTTATCCAATCAATGCCTCGCCGTATTAAAGCATGCCTCAACGCCAGAGGTGGACACACGCTAATTTATGAACATTTTGTGTCGTAATTAGTTTGAAGACAAGTGATCGAAAACTGGACAGAAGACCCTCTTGTTGAAATGTGACCTACAAACATGTTTAAGCTAACCGGATATCTTTGTTAACATGGTCAACTGTTACATGTACTTTGGTAACCATCAAACATAGTTATTGTCTTTGTGTCTTATATTTTATAGAGGAAAAATGTAAAATTAGATCATTACAAAAACCAATTAAAGCAGATATTTCTGGTTGAAAGATTTATTTTCATAAGAAATAATGAATAAAAATAAATGGTGGCCGTTTATCCCATTATTCAACAACCAACTATGATTTCTGTACCTTATATATGTATTGCTTAATCTATGTCACACCTTGTTTTGATGTCAATGTGCATATATATATGGCTGTGTAACCATCTGGGAACAATAAAAAAAAAAAAATTTAAAGTATGTAAGGAGACGTTTCTTTTGCACGTGAGTTTAGAACCTCGGTGTAGTGTTCACAGTACTACTCGGTCTAAAAAATTAATGAAATGAAATTAAACCTAAGAAAGTCTATTTAACACAGGACAGCTCGAATTCTGGCTGTAAATACAAAACCTCAGAGGCTAATTTTAATTCTATGTAAAACACTTTTAAAAATTGATATTGTTGAACATTTGAATTCAACAACCTAATCTTAGTCTAGGAGCGTATTTTTGTTAACTGATAAAACTTAAAGATAAAGAAAAGGTCATTGGTGTAAAACGCGTTTTAAAGTGGTCGTTTAAGAATTATTGTTGTGTTTATTAAATAGTCTGTCAAAGAATATTGGTTAGCATGTAACCCATGAAGAATTATTCAACATATCGATACTTCAGTATTTTAATTTTTATAAAAACACATTAGGTATTCAAGGATTTGTCTGTCTTTTTTATTTGGACAAATGTTTCACACAAATCAATATTATGATATACCAATATTTATAAATTTGCATCGATAGTTACATAATTGTTATGCCTGTCGGAATTACATAATGGGAAAAGCTGTTGTTCTAAGTTTATTTACATTGATGATTCACAGATTAGAATTGGAGAACCCTTCCGATATTGTTTTGCAAATACTTAGTACAATAAAACAGTGAATTCTGAATAAGCAAAAAGTATGTTTATTTATCAACTCAGCATAAAATACACAACACAATAAACACATCAAAAACTGACTTGGAATAAGATTCGAAGGAACAATTACGGACACAAATTCAACTTATTAGATGGTGAAAATAACAATGGCATTTATACTTCATCAGACAAAGAATGATTTATAGTATCATTGAATTGTGCGAGATCCGCACGTTTAATGATAAAACTTTTATGTACGATCCATTTAAGTTGTTTTACTGATTTATGTCTTATATGAAAAAATACACACACAGTATTACATAATGCCAATGATTAAACGAAGGTATAAAAAACACGCAAGCAAATATTCAAACAATTTACAGTTCACTATTGAAACATAAACGCGTAAATGACGAAACGAAGTCAGTCAGCAGTTTGCCTTATCACGAAACTTATTGAATCATTTAAAATATATACATAGGACTCGTATATGAAGAATACTACGGTAACCTAAAGAAAATCAGTTGATACTGGTAACATATTGTGAAAAGTAAATCAGTTGATACTGGTAACATATTGTGAAAAGTAAATCAGTTGATACTGGTAACATATTGTGAAAAGTAAATCAGTTGATACTGGTAACATATTGTGAAAAGTAAATCAGTTGATACTGGTAACATATTGTGAAAAGTAAAGCAGTTATGATAGTTACATAGTGTGAAAGTAAATCAGTTTATAATGGTAAAACATTGTGAAAAGTTAATAAGTAGATAATAGTAACATATTGTGAAAGGTAAATCAGTTGATACTGGTAACATAATGTGAAAAGTAATTTAGTTAATAATAGAAATACAGTGTGAAACGTAAATCGGTTGACAATAGTAACACAGTGTGAAACGTAAATCAGATGATAATAGTAAAACAGTGAGAAACGTAAATCAGATGATAATAGTAAAACAGTGAGAAACGTTAATCAGTTGAAAATATTAAAACGGTGAGAAACATTAATCAATTGATGATAGTTACATATTGTAAATCGGTTACAGTGTGAAACGTAAATCATTTGATAATAGTAACATATTTTACGCAATTTGGGACATTTTATAATAGACTCTACTTCATACCATCCCCAATTAGCCTCATCTCTGATTTTTCGTTATTATTAATATGCTGTAATTCAGTCTGATAAAAATCGACTGTGATTCGAGGAAAAAAATTGTAAAAATATTGTCTCTTGTGGGGTTTGAACTTCAACCAACCCGGCTTTCCTCTCATCACACGAGACGGAGAGGATGTTCTGGCTGGTTCGAGCCCCGATAGAGACACTATTTTTGATATTTTATTCCTCGGAGTAGGCCCTACGGTCGATTTTAATCAGACTGGCTGTAATTCATATTCTTACGAACAAACCTTATTTCATAATTTATTTGACATCATCCTTTATTTCAGTGAAGTATGTCAATGACCTCTTTGTATGGAAAGCTTTCTACAGACACGCATTATAATCATGTTTTACAAAAATAAGAATATATCTGAAAACTACGTTTTATGTAAAAACATAAATTATCATAATTATGCATATAGGGTACATTTGATTCCCTCTGATAAAGGAATAATTACAGATTACATAGAAAAGATGCTTCAATTATAAAACAATTATTTTTTTCAAATTATCAATTTATCAGTTTTTATCTCTACAGCAATCCATTTCTTGTCAATCTTTAAGATAAAATTAGTAAAATAATAAATTTAAAAAAACTATAATGTAGAAAATATATCTTAAATGTGGAATTCCTACACAATTTCGAATAAGCATACATGTCTTTCATACGCTTTTAAATACGATACATGTCCCTATGGTCTCAGCAGCGTAGAAACTTTTGAAGTTTAGTTATTCAAATCGCTCGTCCGTCCGATATCACATTAAATTAATCAGATCATTCTTTGGGAAGGGTAATGTTGATGGTATGTAACAAAATGCAAATATGACAAAAGGAGGACGAAATTCAGCAAGAATAACAAGTAAAACATGATGAAAATATTTACAGTATGGTGTCAACTTCTTAAATTTTTACAAAGCAATATGTGAGTTCACATATTTTTTAAGTTGAAAGAAACCATATATTCAACGTCAGTAAAATACTTCCATAGAAGTTATCACAGAATCAAAGGCCTGCGGACTCAAGCAGAAAATGTATTCAAGACTTCCTTAAAGGGAGAGTTCTTTCAGAGGATCAGCCGCCATTGCTTGTTTTTTTTGTAAAATGATGAAGAACACTGTACTAGTATAATAATTGTACAAATAGAATATCGACACATTGTCATACAATCAATCCTAAAACTTCCGAGAAAGGCGTTCCCAGTAATAGCCTCTATGAATGACTTTACTTCTAACATGTGCACTCTATGATTTTGTCAAATTGTCAAATTTGTTATAACCAAGATATGATGTTAATTGACAGGTAACTGCAGTATAAATGATCTTGTATTTAAAAAATGCTTCCTTAAAATTCTTTCCCACCATAAATACGCTCATGGGCCTCTATTTGTAAATATGTTCACATTCGATCAGTCTATTAGTTTTATCTTGAATATGTTCAGAAATAACTACGATTAGTGCACTTTTATAGAATGCCGACACAAAGCAAGATGGTGGAACGAAAGCTGAAAGGACTTTCCCTTTAAGGTCATCTATAATACATATGGGATGTTTATCCTATTTGTCTGGGGAGATGTCCACCATCACGCCGATCATGCTGAAGACAACGATAACGAGGAATAGCCAGAAGAAGACAATGTCGAAAGCGCGACTGACTCGCTTCCAGGTCATCTCGATTCTTTCCGGTATCCGCCGGAAGTTAAGCGGTCTCTTGGTCCCGAAAGAAAGCTCGTTTCCGTTATGGGAGCAGGGTTCGTCTGCCGGCGAAACCTGGATAGAAGATCCGGTTGGTTGTCTTTCCTTCTTACAACATCGGCACAGGAAGATTTTCTCTATGATTTCCACGATGCGGCCAAGTCTCGCCGATATCCCGTGATGGTAGTCCTCGCGAGAGTATATGGTAGCCGATAGGATACTTAGCAGGATGTAGATGACACAGAAGACTTGTAAAACAAGGAAATAGTTGCCGAGAGTCGAAGCCGTGTTCCAACCGTCTGGCAGAGATTCGGAGATGTAACTCATAAAGATGGCGTACCCGAGAAGAACAAGAACTCCGAACTGCACCTTCTCTCCACTTTGGGATGGGATGAGGAAGATGAACACGTTTAGAAGCGCGAGGGTGAAGATGGGACCAATTACATTAATGACGAACTTGCTGGCACGGCGTTGAAGGGCAAATTTCATTCTCACAAATGGGTAGGCCCTTGTGTTGTTAATCCTCTCAGTTCTAGAGTTCAGAAGCTTCCATTCATTGTTCTTCACGAACTCATCCATGTTGATATTCATGTTATCAGAAAGAAGAAGATCAACTTCATCTGGACTCGAACGCCAGAGAGTGAGGTCAATGTGACAAACATGGGTGTCAAAAGGGAAATCGGTGACGTCCATCTGACACACCGTCTCAAAGACGTCTCCAGGGTACCACAACACCTGTCCTCTCGCTGTCACAGTGGTGTACATGAAGTCTGCCCTGAAGGGAGTTGCCTTATTCCGGGAATTCTTCACTGCCAGGGTAGGCCGCCATATTTTATTTGGATCTGGGTATAAGCTCACAATTGCGCTATAGTTCCCAGCATCCCATGTGAGAAACTGGTCAGTCCACGTGATACCAAGGAACCCGGATGTTGACATCGTCTGCTCGACGTCATTCAAGGATATTGACGACATCTTGAAGAACATGACTGTGACGGTTGTAGCCGTGTTACTGTTCGCTGACGGTCGTAACCAAGGATTGTTCACCTCGATGACGTCGTTATAGAGTCGGCGTTGGTCTTCTATATAGCCACAGGAAGTTGGTATGACCAATGAAAGGAAAAGGAGGTGAACAGTCAGAAGTGCTTCGCATACAATCATTTTACAGTCCATTATCGCTGATGTTGGTCCGTTCTGAAAAATCCCACTTCTTTAAAGCACTGACAACCTTCGTTACATATACTTACTTTTTGTAAATGTATTCCGTGAATATAAGAATACCTTAACAAAAAGTCATAAATAGATTATCAGGGTATCACATGTAAAATCTTGATGTCACCGAAGTTTGCATTCCCGGACAGTGTCAACACTACAGTATTCTATGACCTGTTGTAACAGGTCTGGGGACAAAAGCAAACCTTGTCGACTCCCAATAAAAATAGAGTCTTGTTTATCAAAACGGCTTTAGGCCAAGATCCCCTTCTCCAAAATCTTCTCTTCTTTTTTTCTTTTCACTATCCACAAGTTGAATGTCTAATCTTATAGGTATCCAATTATGTTGAGATTTTGTTTTTCAGACAGCCATTCAAAAGTTATCAACAGTTCTGTAACACGCCAAATCCTTCGTCTCAAACCATCTGACTCACACTGTCGATACTGTTTCTCATATGAATCTATTTTGTAGTCAACATATTATTTGATTTCGATTCCAAGGCAACGATCATAACAAGTTAGGATGTCTATAGACTAATGCCTCGGGCATCCTTTACTATGTTACAAAACAAAAGATAATCGTTGAAAGGCGTCAATAGATATTTGCTCTTCATGATGTTCAATGTGTGCATAATTTATTTTCTACTTTCTCCCGCTTATGCTAAACTAGAGAAAATAGCTTTGTGATGAAAAGCGAAGTTATTTACTTAAACGACTATGTTTACTTCAAGATGGGGGGTTGCCGAAGAAACGATTGATTGGTGAAGAATTCATTCAGCATCATAACGCCGTTTGTTTGGTTTCCTTCCTAATCAATAACTGATAATACATTGTAAGTTTTCATATTTAGACAAAGACGCGTCAACAGTTTACTTGCATGGCAATCACGGATTTTTAATATTGATATTTGGGTTATCAATATTGGGCTTGGCAATATGCTTACCATGACCATATATGTAGATGTGAAATATAAGTTCTGTTTATTATATGAGTTCAATTTCGAGGTTGTTTTTAAAAAAAACATTTGCGTTCTTAAACATTCATGGTCGTATGCCTTGTTAAGATTTCAGATGTATATTAACGCTTTCAAGTCCTGATAAAGTAAAAACCGTGACGCTACATGATACTATGGTACTCGGGGGAAAAATCGAGAGGCTGACATTCATGTATCGCATATCTGCTGTCCTTTTTTCTGTTGATAATTTCACAGACTACTTTAAACGTTTTATCTTTATGTGACATGTGCATTATATTTGAAAAGTTGACAAAGCTGGAACTAAACGAGTTACGACTTTTGCATGTATCACAGAGCAGTTTAATTGCTTAGTTCCAGAATGGCTTTAATCTTATTTAGAATGAACTCTTTGTTAAGTTGTACAATCTTTAGCAGCCAAAATAAGTTTCAAATAGATCAAGTTATAAATCAATTGCCACAAATCATACACCATCGCACTGTCACTTCGGAAGACATTACCAAGTTGAGTAGTGAACCCCACATTAGTAGATTTCAATTGTTATCTTTGTTTACATTGATGGTCTACATCGGACAGTTTCATTCAGATTGTATTAGGGACCGGTCATTTATTACAGGGGGAGGGGGGATGGGCCGGGGGTTTTCAGGGGAGGGTCATAAAAAAATACAGCCTTTAGGGGAGGGTCATGAAAAAAATTACAAGAGTTTGGGGAGGGTCATTTTAAAATAGACAAAAATAATACCATTTTTCTTTGAAAACTTTAAAGATGCGGTAAAATGTCTTTACAAAGCTTTTTGGGGGGTAAAGTTCAAAATATTTTTAATTTTGAGTAGTTCAAAATAAGACTTCCCTTAAAACGGTTAATGTAAGCCACACGACTTCTAACCCATGTTCATAGAACAGCTGAACTGAACTGATAGCTATACGAGGACAGACAATTTATATATTTAAGGCTTTTGTTACTGATTGTTGTATCTTGAAAAGATATCTAGATGCATTGTCAACCCTGATATAGAATATTATTGTAAAAGAACCAGTTATATAATTAATCACAATGATCATGTTAGTTTTTTTCTGTGAGTGACACTTTTTATGATATTATACAAATTATAAAACCTATAACTTGATCAACATTCATAAATCTTCAATATTGGTCAGTGGATATATCCTAGCAACTATTTCAAACTTATTATGAAGCAGAGAAAATATAAATATTAAATGAATTCCAATGTTGATTCTTGAATTACCGATATAAGGAACATTTTCTGTTTTTATGCAGCAATCGTATTGTCCGTATATATGCGTTAGTATCCGATTTACCTGTTAATCTCATAGTTCAGATTCTTCTTTTTCCTATATGATGAAACCTATCAACGTTATCTTTGTGCGTTATAGATGTGCCTTGTTACCTTCTCAAGATTTTGTTATGAAGTCTAATGCAAATTAACTCATTAAACTTATTATATTCAAATGTAACAAAACCTGACATTTGTAATCACTTTGATCCATGTATCCCCGAGGTGAGACATTTAATAAACAATCTGTCTGTCTGTCTGTCTCCCTTGTATGTTTTTGCCGTAAACCTTTGTAATCTTTTGACATATTGAACCTATTTTGTAGCAAAAATTACAGAAGTTGTTGAAGGTGATTGGCTATGTTTTGTGTATGGTGAAATCTTATCTTATGTATACCCTGACTAATCAATTCCCAATTCTTATCTTAGAGACAATGCATTCTAGCATATAAATAAGGAAATATTCATGCCAACCTTCTATCAAATCTATCAATGAAATGTATTATTTTGTCTTCACTAAAAACCAATGTCCATTATTTTGACAGTGAGTCGAGTCTATGAGGAAGTCATTTTGTCCCAGGCATATTTCCCAAATTATACATTTATATACTGATAATCATAGCGTAAATGTGTATATTATAACATTCAATTAATTATTATTCAAAGTGCTAATTTTATGATATTTTGAAGATATGAATTAGGGGAGGGTCATGAAAAAAAATACACATAAATAGGGAGGGTCGCCCGAAAAAATTACATTGAGTTGGGGAGGGTCATATTTTTATGTACAAGCCCAAGTGAAACTGCAGCGATACAAAATCATACGTTTTACTAATGAGTTGACGAGTTGAATTACTGATCAAGTTTTTTACTTTTTTTCACATTATGCTGACTTAATGTTTTATTACTTCAAGCAATTATGAATCATTAATAATATGATTCATTATCATAGAAACTGTCAATAGTCACTTATGTATGTATTTAAAGATGAATTTCTAATGCATAATTTCATGTCATTTATCAAGCATACTGCATGATATATCTTGAAATTGACGAGTTGTCAATCGTTTAGTTCATTCAATTCTTATTCACATATAAAACCTATGTAAACCGCAGGGCGTTATACAAGAAAAAATATTACATCACCAATTTCAGTCAATAAAAAGCTTTATTACTATATCAGAAGAATTGATTTTCCGCGGATGAAATCATTCAATAGTTAACTCAAAGTTGCTAAGGAAACTTGGGCAACCACTCTTCGCCACCTTATATAACACATTTATGTTTACTCGCACTCAACTGTACACGAAATATCAATTATTTTCGCATTCAAACATTTGTGAGATAAGAGAGTTTACCAGAAGAGAGAAATTCGTAATCCATGTTGTAAAGTTTGCTCAACGTTCTTACCTGTGTAGAAGGATATTAGGTATTTTGATGAATGTTTTCATTTCTTTTGAATTTTCTAAACCATTATGAAACCATTTGTAATTCGTTGGGGATGATTATCAAAATAGCGTCTCATTGCTAAAAACCATACCTTCAAATATTGAAATGCGTGATTTTCATGAAATATTGAAAGGGAACCTATTGTCGTATGTTTTGATATTCAAAACTTCATATTCATCGCCAAATGACAAATAAATTATAGTAACTCACCCCCAGAATTTGAAAAAGAGACGTATACAAATGCAGAAAGCGAAATCAAACGCCCAATTCACATGGATGCTATAGTTATAACAATGCCTATCGAATATTATCTACTCCTCGCTGTCCTTAAATTACGTTTGATTGATTGACGCACATCTCTGTCCGGTTTTCGATCGCAATCGCGACCATATACCCTCATATTGTCACTTTATTAAACTTGACAGCCCTAAATTATACATGTCAGCAACGTAAGTCACGATCAATGATGAAACAACGCAATGGGGTATTTTGTTATTTATATTTTGTGGGGTCGGGGTTGGTGTTTTAATTAGTTCTTTCTATGTTTACATTTAGTCATTTAATTACGTTAACGTTTAGGACAGAACGACAATATTTACACAATATTTACACACATTTAATTGGCCGTACACAATACTCATTTGTCATATTTACTACATACTACCAGAGACCCTATATATACCTGTATACCTATATACCCTGTATATAGGGTCTCTGATACTAATCGGTGGGAGTCCGGTTAACTATTAGACTATTTGTTGATTAAAAAGTAACCGGTTTTTATTCTTCAAAATGAACTAAAAAAGTACATATAAATCTCAAGTAGCTTAGATTATTCATATAGAAACACGAAAAACGTAAGAACTTGAAAAAAAAAAAGAATATGAAAATTAAAACCAATTGCCATGATTTGGGGACTCGAACCTGTCTTACGAGACGTCTTGAACAGGCATATCTTACCTTTTCTAGGGGAGATAACCATTGCAAACCCGGAAACAGGTGGCGCTCACTCTGAAAGCCGGCCACGTCTCTTCCGACACATCAAACGGTGTCAACTTGACTGTATTATTTTAGAGATTGAAAGTAAGTATTACTTTTATGAGTTATGTCCAATATTTTTTCAAAATCTCAATAATTCCAACTAAGATATATTGTGAATATTACTGCGCTGACAGGGCACATTTTCTTACCTAACTTGTTTTTTTAACTTGAAATGACAGGGAAAATCTGGTTTTATTATTTTGACAAATGACATATTTCGTTTGATTATAATGCCTTTATTCTCCTATGTGGGCTTTTGTTAAGTCGGGTTTTTTTATGAGAAGATAATTTGTGACAGTGAAGATAATGTGAATTTAAATGGATGTTAATTAATATTAATTTGCAATCTGCACTCGACTCTGAAAGTCAGAATATATTGCAGTTCAACATTGACTATGAATGTTATTTTCTTCAGACAGAACTACTGCAATAATTTATCAATACACATTAACTTTACTCTGAATCATTATGAAAGAATTATCTCAAAAAGTGTGTGTTATCCAACAGTTTTTTCCGTGATTTGATTTGATAAACAAAATCTGAAATGTTAAATTTGTCATGACAATAAACAGTAAAAGAATTTAAAGAATAAATGAATGTGATAAATGCATCCTCATTATTTTTGTCATGACACCTTCATAATTATGTTGAATTCAAAGTTGACCTGAAATATGCTTCTGTAGAACCGAAAACGGTATTGGTGACAATACAATTGAACCACATATATGCCAAATGACGATATATGTGAGATTCAAAATTTAAAAAAAAAAAACATGTTTACTGCTACTTTTGTTTGACAAATTTAAGCCATGAATACCACCATTTTTAGAGATTTGATCTTATCCTGTTTGTCTCTAGTACTCTCTACCAAGGATGGTGATTGCCAGGCTACTTGTTGATTTTAATTGACAAAACTGCTTTCTACATGCTTATTTTTATTCATTATTTTCCATGAAAAGAATGTCGACTTCAACGGTAAGAGAAGGGTTTTAGCAAGATTTAAAAAAGTTTCATGGGCTTTTTTTTCTACCGGTCAACTTTACCTAGAACCTCTTTGTTTGTCACGATTTCTCCCAGTAACTATAAATCCTTCTTGTGTGAATAGAAACAAGAATGTAGTGATGATGTTTAAACTTTTGCACCAAAATCAGAAATGATAGTTTTCCAACATTTTTTATTTATGATTTACAAATTCTGAAAATTTCAAGACCATACTGTTTTTATACAACTGACATTATAACTATATTTATAATTTTTTTAAATTAACAATATGCTTGATGATTTTTTTTTTTTTTTTTTTTTTTTAAATTTGAAACTATTTTTTGAATAATTACTTTGATTTTAATAATAAGTACTGATTTGGTGCAATAGTTAGGTAGCTTGTTGTGGGGTGTTGGTGATGGAATCCATAATGGTATTTTAACATGAACAAGTTTGTGAAATGAAGTACTGATCATGTTTTTCAACCTTTTTATCAACTTATGCGGACTTCATTTTTCATAACTTCAAGTAATTATGAATCATTATCATAGAAAATGTCAATAGTCACTCATGTTCAATTAAAGGTAAATTTTTAATTCATTTTTTCATGTCATCATTTATCAAGAATATTGCATGATATTTCTTGAAATTATTTCACAATTTCAAATTATAACTTGAATTGAAAAGAATAACTTGCACCAAATGATATTTTACATTATTGTTAGAAGCCATAATTATTGGTGAAACACATTTTGTAAATCAATATACCGGTATATTTATATTTAGGTTTATTGGCTACTTCCTCTTTGACAACATTTATATAATTTTGATATTCTCACAGAAATGATTTAAAGAAAGATTAACTTTTGAAGGTTTTTTTATAAGTATTTGTCTACAAACCATTAGAGCTTAAAGTTGGATTTGATAACCAATGTCCTATTCGTTGACACCAAAGCCTTTTCTCAGATGTGTTTCAAGAATTTGCAGGACAAATCAATTTTGACATTAATTTTGTATGCTTGTCACAATCAAGGCAGCCAAGTATTTTGAGTATGACTTTTTCTAATGGAAATCCTCCTAGGGTACCGGTAATTGAAATGTTGAGAATTGAGGAACATTTATTTCAGATTGACCAAAAATGATAGTTTGATAAAGACTCGTGGAAATCATGGACAAAGGTTCAGTGTTGTAAGGTGTTCCTTAATGCTCTTTCTGAAAAGTCTGGGTGGTTTCAAATCACAAAGATGACCTGTTCCTCAAATTTCAAGAGACCAAGCCACAAAGTTGGGAAAAATACCCAGAACCCCCCAAGAGAATGACACTTTCTCAGATTAGTTGCCTGAAGGCAATAAATTGTTTTGAAGGACATGTAATTATGATTTACGTAATCTGTTATCATAAAAGATATATGAAGGCTAGTTTAATGAATTGCAATTTGTCAAAAAGAGACATTAGGAAACAAACAAGAAACCACTCTGTTTCCAAAGCAAATACATTTATTATAACCTGCTGTGCATTACTTCAAACACAAATTTTTTTTGTGAAAGATCACTTGTGTTAGTTACTGAACTGTAACTTGATTGATATTGTATCACAACCCCCATGTTCTGATAGGAATCGTATCACTGCCTCCACGTATCGTTACCCTCCGAGTTACCTGTTCATCATACCCAATGACTCTGTTGTTGCAGGATAAAGGAGAGAAGATGTCGGACCAGGCGTGCTACACGCTCATCAACATACCATCAGATGCTGAACCTCCCACCGAACTACAACTCAAACAGGACCTGGGTATGTCAACTGGAAATATAATCAATTAGAGTTGTGATGATACAGACATGTCCTGATACGATTCAATAGGATACAAGTCGTGATACACTTTTTCATTGTAATGTTATAGAAAAAAACCATATACTTTGACAAACATCCTGATTTTTAGATTACATAAGAAATTTAAAAGTCAACAAAGACATATCACGATACAGAGATCGTATCCAATACATATATCATTAGTATCACGATTCTTAAAGTATCGATATATCACATAACTCTAATTTTAAAGACTTAACACCTTAAGTCGTAATAGATGTAAGCCTTTCATGTCTACAAGGTGAGAATCGGACTCAAAAAAATATTTGTTAAAGGGTTTACATAGCTAACACAATGATCCTGGATCTCAACGAATTCGGAGGGGTAAAGGTTTCATGATATTGCATTGCCTATACAGGGGTGTATCTTGTTATTGGTTATTTCAACAATGTGTTGCTCGACAAATTGGAAATGTATTAGGATCATTTTATCTTCCTCAGTATCAAGTTAAAACCATAATAAGTGCACATATATGAAGGAATACCGGTAGTTGTTATTCATCAATTTCAACAGCATTGAAAGGTTTTTTAATTATATTCAAGTGATGCTAAAAAATTTTGAAAGGATTCCATGAAATTGTTATGTAGGGAGTCTGCCCAATAACTATTAAATCAAAATGCTTATGAGAACACTGCTCCTGTACACAGAGTTTTTCATAGTCATATAAACTTCTTTATTGAGGAACTCACTAAAATCTGCTTTGACTCGTGAGACCTTGTGATTGCAGATCATATTTGTAGATATTATCACTGATTTCATTGTCTCCTCGTAGAACATGGCGATGCCAAGTCCAAGATCACTGCCCTGAAGAAGACAATTCAGCAGATTCTGAATGGAGAGAAGATGCCGTCACTGCTGATGACGATTATCCGCTTCGTTATGCCGTCCCAGGACCACATGATTAAGAAACTGCTGCTGATATTCTGGGAGGTCGTCCCCAAATACACCGGGGAGGGCAAACTCATGCAGGAGATGATTCTGGTGTGCGATGCTTACAGGAAGGTGAGTCAGAATTTAGTAAAAAGTTTAAAAAAATTTTTTGGGATTAGATGCAAAAACAAGTAAGTTATTGAATCTACTCACTTGAGTTTGACTAATTTGACAGAATCCTCCAGAACAAATCATTTTGCTAAATTTTACACCCACACTGTATCAAAGGGAAATTCATATCCATTCAGTATCTATTTTGCATATCTGTGGTAGACTCAAGTTCAGGATCTTCTGTGAGCTGAGCTATAATCTCATATTTTGAATTAAACTTGTATGTCACAATTCCTTTTGTAAATAACTGCCTTGTTTTGGAAAAAAAATACTTTTAAAATCAAATGTAGAGCAACAGGTAGATCTCTCTTTTGACACATGTCAGCAAGAGTTCAGACAGTTTAGCTAAAGCATTTCCTTCTCATGCTTTTTTGGCAAAGAGAGCAAGATAGTAAGTAAACTACATTGCCAGATACCAATTTGCAAATGCGTCGAGAGTGGACTTTGTTGTCAACATAGCAGATAAATTTCTTTGGGCCTAACAAGTTAATTTGTTTGAGGCTTTCATATAGACCTATATGAAACTAGTCTATCTTCTACAACTGCATTTTGCGCCCTCAGGATCTGCAACACCCCAATGAGTTCATCCGAGGCTCCACCCTGCGATTCTTGTGCAAGCTGAAGGAGCCAGAACTCGTGGAGCCCCTGATGCCAGCCATCCGACAGTGTCTTGACCACCGACACTCATACGTGAGACGTAATGCTGTCCTGGCCATCTACACTATCTACAGGTAGGATCACTTGTGTTGTGTATCTACATCACTTTGTCTTCAATCAGCAGATTCATGTGTCCATCTATGTATGTAATACAACCCTGGGGTGTCAGTGTTTCAGCCAGACCGCGCCCTTGCGCCATTCACGCACTTTTATGAGAAGTTGACTTCATACGCCAATTCTCATAAAAGTGTGTGAATGGTGCAAGGGCGCGGTCTGGCTGAAACACTGACACCCCACAAATCCTAATCATAAAAGCCTAAAAATCTTACATATCATAACTGTTAGTTCAAGAAAGAGATAATCAAATAATCTCTGTGCTAACTCATTCGGTACATTTAAAATCATTGGTGTCATAACTTAAAATAATATGTAATTCACCCAAGCTTTTTTCCATCACACATCCTTGGCAGGAATCGAATTTAATCCAATTTAATTAATTTGAAACTTCTACCTTTTTTTTAAATTCAACAAGTGGCCTATGGGACTAGTTCTAATTTTGAACCGTGCATCAATTATCTTCTTTGTTATCTGGTGGTTCTAGTGTTTTAAAACTATACTTTTCTGATACTCTGAAGATATTTCTACAGCTGTTCAGATTTCTTCATATTTATTTTTGGCTATTTGACTGTTGTACAGTATGATATTAGTTTCCTCTAAACTTCATCACACACAAAAAGATAAGACAAAAAAACAAACTTTTTCGAACAATGTTTTATTTGATATTGATTATATATATGTTCACATGATTAAGAATCAAGTATACCATTAAGAATCATGGAGAAATAAGTCTGATGATAAAACTTCTTATACATAAACTACCTTGATTATGTAAAATGAATAACCCTTTAACATGGAATGGTATAATGATTTCATAAAATAACAAACCTGTTCAGTGACACGTTGAAGATGAAGTAAAATGTCATGGAACGACGAATGTCTCAGACGAAACCATTGTTCAACCATAAATTGTTTTAAGTCATTTATCATCCTTTGATGTTTAAATGGAGATAGGTACCTATGGTTTTGTTAAAATTTCCATTAAAGAGGTAGTAGCACGTTTTGAGGGGGCATATAAGGTGATGTCAGGAAAATTTAAATGAAATGGTTCTAATTGAAAGAGAATGTATTAAGCTAAATGAAGCAGTAATAAATCAAATATATATAATGTAAAGTTTAGCCATGCGATTCCTTTTTCTTGCACAAAATGAATAAATGTGTTCACACAAAAATGGCCGCAATTGGACTTTGAATCTTCATAATTTGTTCTTTCACTATGGATGATTGGTTTGTGTAAAGAGTATTTTGACACTATCATAGTAATACTTTAATGTACAATTATCAGTGTAAAATTTTTAAAAAAAAATTTCCACAAAACTTGCTACTGCCCCTTTAATGCATCTGAAATATCTTGCTACAACCATCATAGTTATCCATTTCAAGAATCATAACCTTAAATTAACAATATGCCAGGAATTCCCACTAGATAAAAAGGTTAACCTTGATATTCTGACACTATAGAGAATACAGAGACTTATGGTGGAGTCAACACACTCAGTGATGACAACCATGGCTAAAACAATCATTTGAGATAATCACTGATGACAACCATGGCTAAAACAATCATTTGAGATAATCACTGATGACAACCATGGCTAAAACAGTCATTTGAGATAATCACTGATGACAACCGTGGCTAAAACAATCATTTGAGATAATCACTGATGACAACCATGGCTAAAACAATCATTTGAGATAAGCACTGATGACAACCATGGCTAAAAAAATCATTTGAGATTACAAATCTTGCAGTTTGCATTCTTTGGTATCCCACTTGGTTTGCTTTTGCCAGCTCCCTTTATAGGCACCATTGAGAAGTACACATCATGCGGACAGATCTGCATGAGTTGTGATATGTTCACATTTTCTGTGTAAAATACTTCAACATGCAGTTTGGACGTGACACAGATGTTGTGGGATAGAGGCAGCATTGTTTTCCATTTGAAGAGGAATGGATTGTCGTACGGATCAATCTGTAAGAGTCTGGATTTACAGAAAACGTCAGTAGCGGAACCAAGTTCTGTCAACACCAAAGTGACATAATGCACCTCATAGTGGCAGTAGAAGTCGGCGAAGTACAGATTTGTATTGTCGTGGAATATGATCTGTGCTGGAATGTGAAGACGCTGTTCTCCATAATATGAAAACTCTGGTGGCGCCATCGTCCGTGGGTCAACCCCTGTCCCGAAGAACAAGCCATCGATGTTTCCGTTGATGGAAGATCCTCTATCACCATTGTAATCTTTGCAGTATTTCTCCATGATGCCTCGCCGATTGCGGAATATGTTTTCGTAGTATTGGCAGGGCTTGTTGCGGTAGAAGTACTGAATGATTTGAACTGAATCTACTTTTCTCTTTTTGGGAACCAGTAGCATTGCTCTTTCGAACAATTTTTGCAGTTCTGATTCAGAGAGGTCTGGAAATAAAGGATAAAGAAATTAGTCTATTCATTGGATCAAATTTGTACACAAGGTTTGTATATGCAGAGTTGATTCTGAATATGAGAGCTGGTAAAAAGAGCAATAATGATATGTCTTTCTTGGAATTAAGTCAAATCAATAACGTCTGCATCTAGGGGGTTGGGTTTCTTTTAAACTTAAGGTTCACTTTTCTAAACCATTTCTTTAATTCTATCTTCCAACCATCTCATTGTAATCATTGCTTCACTGCCAGTGACTATGTTCGTTTAAGCTTTAGGGGCTAGAATTCATAGAAAGGTGACAGGATAGTCACATCTATCCTGACCTCATAGCTTTTATTTCAGGTGCCCCATACAACTTGTGTTCTTTGAACCCTCCTATCAGTGAAAGTCTCTTGCTGGTCTATGAAATATCATTCTTTCTTACTGATGTCCGTCTTGTAAGAAATATGTGCATGTTGCAAAAGTGAAAGAGCTCTAGTCTCCTCAGCAACTACAGAAGCAGATCAGTGCTATGTTTGAATCTATGTCACTTATCACTCAAGAACTTTAGGAACAGCCTATCAGGATTTTATGTTTCTAGCCCAGAAAGTCCATCACTTGTAACAAAGATTAATTTGTTTGAGTTTGGGCAGGAATGATTCTCGTAGCCTCTGAGTGGCAAAAATGGTAACGTGGGCAAGCTTTACTCTACACTGACTAGAAGACTCACATGTTCTGAAGTGTGGGGCATCTGATGTCATGTTAACAGTGAAGAGCTTGAAACTCTCTGTGGCTAAGACTGGTTTGAGCCAGTACACTCTTGCGGAGTAGTCGGTCAGTGATGGAAGCTCGGCTGGGATGAGGACATTGGCAGTCGTTGTTGTCTTCAGGACCATCGTCTCCTCAAATGGCTCCTTCTGCTTGAGGGTGATGAGGAATTGGTTCTGGGATGGGTTTGATTTGGTTCCCGCTGTTGGTAGATTTGAGACGTAATACCATGATGGAGGCTGTTGTTTGATGCCGATAGTAAAGTTTTCCTGGTTACCATGGAAATAGAAGAGACATATATATTTCACAAAATGAATATAAATTTAGGTATTGTTTATTTCAATCAGGAGGAATTCTATATCTATCAATAAAATTTAACATTGGAATGATGATGCATGTTGTTTCTTAATGATACTGAAGGGTGAATGAATGTTATATATTATTATAAACGGTATATATTTAAGACATACATGTATATATATTTTAAGTAAATAATTAGGTAGGTAAAAAGAATACTTACAGTTTTTTGTTTGAGATCTGTGCATGTGACACTCTCAGTGTGTTTTGGGGAGAGGTCAACTGAACATTTTCCTGAGGTTTTCTCTGCAAAATAAGATGAAGTTTTTCAATGAAAAATGGATAATCGATTTATCATATTTGTCATTTTAATGACTAAATAGCATCTGATGGCATTTTTCGAGGGTTAAATTTACAATCATTAGTAAACACTGATACATTTACCTAGGAGTAGGTCGAACTACTTATGTAAAGTGTCATTCAATATTTAGCTTCCAAAACTCCAGATCTATTTCTTTACTTTTGGATCATTCAGTAGGTAGCAGTGTAGCTTTTAACAAAAATAACCAAAATTACCAAAAAACATTTGGCCTCACTTGAAATCCTGGGTATAGTGTATGTTTGAACATGAACACGAAGACAACCTTCATTTCAGCGGTATGTAAACAACGCAAATTGATATTTGATAATTACTAAATTTGGTTGTGAAAAAAAACCCATAAAATGCAACTGATTAGTAAATAAAAAGAAATGGAGCCAACTAAAGCTGTTAATTTTCAGACTTGCTGCAATAACGTAGACTTGTCAGAGTTTGTTTACAGATATCCTATTCAAGGGTCGTTAGACAGACTAAATAATATACCAGCAAGTTGCTGAGTGAGTTTAACAACTCCGCTGGCTGCTATACTGTAGCAAGGTTCGACTGCAGCAGAGTCCGGTGTAGTTAAACCATACACAGCCAGCCTGACGGTCCCGGCTTTTGTGTCCAGTTGTAATGGAAGCTCAAACACGTTGTTCCCCTTCTTGAGGTCAACAAACAGGAAGACGAGCTCTCCAGTCTTCAGAGTACATATTGTCACACATAGTCGTTGCAAACTCTGCTTTTTGTCCTTCCAGCCGATCGTCAGTTGCTTGATTTTAGTTTTTGAGCCTCCTGAGGCAAATGTTAAAATGGCTTTCTTTATCTGGAAAAGGATTGGCTGTTTAATGAAAGATGGCAGCTGATTTGCAATTAAAAACTAAATGAGCTGTGTATTTTTGTATTCTTTAACCCTTTACATACTGATAGCGCATATAAGCGCAAGATATAAGTTGCTTCTACAACCCATTGACGCATTGAGGCGCGCTGATGTAACAGCTCCAGTCACTCAGTGACGCCTTCAAGCGCGTTGTTTGGAATCGCCGTATCCTCAATGACGCTTCTATGCGCGATAGGGGATGTTGAGAAAAATGACTAACTTTAGATAAAAGTAATGTATTTTAATGAAAATTTACATCATTGCAGTGGAAATCTATCATTATTTTGAATATTTTCTGTCAAAATCATAAAGTTTTTAGAAAAAGTTAGTTTAATGACAAATCATGATATCAACACATTGAGATGAATTGATTTAATTTTCTAGATCTACAAAAAAAGATTTGTTTTTATAAGACTGATTATTTACTAATTACAGTTCATAGAAATACTTGTTGAACAAAAATGTATTGAATGGCATTCAAATTTATTTTCATTATTCCAAATCTGACAATAGTCTTGATATTATTTAATTATATTAGATTTTTTCATTTTTCAATTAAACTTATATATCTGGACACAGAATGATGGAAATATGAAATGTCTTACCTTATTCTTAGTTTATTATCACCATATGAAGTTATTTTCAACACAAAGCATCTTTTAATCTTTTTATGAATTTTTTTTTCTTTTTTTCTTTTTCTCTGGTATTGAGGCCAGAAAATGGCTGGGGTATTTAAGCAACATGTTACCAAAAAATATCTTTGGTGTTATAAGCAATTTTAATTTTTTTTTGCAGTATGTAAAGGGTTAATAAAAGTGAAATATTTTGTAAATATTATTTATGATTTTTCCAATTAAGATTTGTTTTTAAACTACTTGTACTAATCCTAAATATGATAATTTAATGCCTTGTAAACAAATTAATTACTTTGTCCCTAAAATATGACCTTGTATTAATATAATAAACTGATACTCATGAAAAAAGTAAGTATTCATAGAATTATGTTTTGACATAGTTGTAAAACATCATTTTTAAGGTCAATGTCATAGCATTCAACTATATGTCACAGTGACACAGATGATAATTGCTTAATAAATGTAATGACTTTGTCAATGTCAATACAACATGTTCTAACTATTAGTTTATCATAGATGATTCAAATACTGTTGACATTTCTGTCTTAAAATCTTTTGAAATGATTAAGCAATGTTGTGATCTAAAACAAAGAAAAAGATATCTTACCGCTTTAGATGATGCCATATTTCTCAAAATGAATCTAGTAAAGATGATGTCGACAGCATAGAGATGATTATGATAATGATCACTTCCTCATAATGCAACATAAGATTATGACATTAGGGCATTTCATTGTCATTATGACATAGATCTTTAATGTTCATACATTCTCTGTCCACCATTACTCCCCTGACGTGGCGGAAATAAGCCTAAAAGGAAAGAGAAAGTACTTATTTCTCGGAAAAGCCTAGGTCATTGAAACAGGTCCTAGTAATCTATAAATAGCCCCTCTATCGGCTAGCTGCTTTCTGATTGGATAAGAGTGTACATGTGGTGTGTGAGATTGTGTTAGCACACTGAGTAAACAGCTAAGCTTATCGCTACTACATGTATATGTGTCTTTTTGCTGTTTAAAAGGATGATTTTCTTTCAAGTTATATTTTCAAATAGCTTTTTGTTTATTTTTTAGTTAAATATACCAGTAGAGGTATTGATTTATTGAAAGTGTTTTATATCTTTCATGATAGTGTTATATCAGATAAAAAGAACTTTTGCTATCATTTGGGTCCCAATTTTTCTCCGATTAATCAGCAATTAGGTAATAATTAATTACCGTAGGTAGCTGTTTACGAGTGTACACTGTATATATTACCTGCCTATTACAGTAACCTGTTTATGAAATCTCAAAAACCCTCTTGTTCAGAAAGAAATTAAAGTTTTGACATCAAGATAATAATAAATTAATGGCTTAATTGAAAACAAAATAAACAATTAACAATATTAATTAATAAGATTTTTCGAAGAGATTTATGAAATTTATTTTTTTTTAAATTAAAATTCCATTATGGATATACCCTATAATAGAACAATCGTCATCTAGAGGACTAAGTAATGAAATTCCACTGATTTAACTGTTATTCTTATAAAACTTTCCTGAATTAAAGTTCATAATAGATTTGCAATTAAAGTTACCAAAAACATTATCATAACCAATTTGTTATTTTTGTGAATTACTCATTGTTAAGTTCATAAATATTGTCCACAGAAAAGTATCTCTTCAATATCTGAGATAGATTCCTCATTCAATTATGAGTTGATTGAAAATACTGAGGTAAATTCTTTTTTTAACCATACAAACTATTAACTATTTTTAGCTCATCAGGACTGAAAGTCCAGATGGGCTTATGGCATGGCCCGTCGTCCGGCGTCCGTCCGGCGTCCGTCCGTCCGTCGTCCGTCTGTAAACTTTTGACACTTTCGACTTCTCCTCATGAACCATACACATTAGAGAGCTGAAATTTTGTGTACAGGTACCTTAGCATATGGAGATTCTAATTTGTAACTTTGGTGACCCTGTGACCCCAAATAGGGTCACAGGGGTCACAACTTTAAAAACCTATTTTCATCTTCTTCTCCAGTTCCAGAAGGACTAGAGAGTTAAAAATGATATGTGCAGACTCCTTGGCCAATGGGGATTCTAATTTGTAACTTTGGTGACCCTGTGACCCCAAATAGGGTCACAGGGGTCACAACCTTAAAAACCTATTTTCATCTTCTTCTTCAGTTCCAAAAGGACTAGAGAGTTAAAAATGATATGTGCAGACTCCTTGGCCAATGGGGATTCTAATTTGTAGATTTCGTGACCCTGTGACCCCAAATAGGGTCACAGGGGTCACAACCTTAAAAACCAATTCTCATCTTCTTCTCCAGTTCCAAAAGGAGTAGATAGTTAATATTGATGTGTGCAGACTCCTTGGACAATGGGAATTCTAATTTGTAACTTTGTTGACCCTGTGACCCCAAATAGGGCCACAGGGGTCACAACCTTAAAAAACTATTTTCATCTTCTTCTCAAGTTCCAAAAGGTCTAGAGAGCTGAAATTATATGTGCAGACTCCTTGGCCAATGGGGATTCTAAATTGTAGATTTCGTGACCCCATGACCCCATATAGGGTCACAGGGGTCACAATCTTAAAAACCTATTTTTCTCTATTAGATGACAATCTTTATTTCTCCTTTAATATTTTAGTGTGGACTTCTTTCACTGTCTGATATTGGCGATCTAGAAAGTGTTGTATAATAATAAATCATTTGGGTAAGGAAATTTATTCCGAAATCGTTACATTTGTTTTGTAATTTTTTTATAGGTTTTCTTGCAATAGGTAACATCAGTTTCATTTTTAGCTCATCTGGCCTGTATAAAGCAAACTTGATATGATGCCTGATGAGCTACAGAGCCAATGGCTCTATTTTTTTTACAATGTATCATATTTTAGTAGTTATATCCAGGGTTTTATTTATCAAAACACTTCTTTCCTATCATATTATGTAAAGAAGTTAATAAAAATTAATTTTTCTATCAATTTACAAGAAGCTGACATAAGTTGGCAAAGTCACTTTTTTATGATATAATTTTTGTCTTTTTTCCCCCGTACTATAATGAGAGATGCCTCTGCTTTTGCCTTGGCAAACAATTTGAAATAACAATGAGGGTTTTTTTTAATTACTTAGTTAGGATACTAGCAATGATCATCATATTCATCAACCTTATCATTATCAACCTTATTTTCATGCATTCATTTTGAAATATCTTTTTCTTAAATTTTGTGATTTGAATTCAATGAATCAAAATGGTTGAAATTAGTCAATGAAGAAATTGCATAACAATTACTTTTGTATTATATTTAATTTCTTCTTGAAAAATGCTGTGTGAAAACCTGGATAGATGAAATCAACAGGAGTTTGACAGATGTTGATCAAATCAAAACAATATCTATAAATCAGTATTGGAGTCTTGATAAGATCTTTTAATTGCTTGCAGATGTACAAGAGGCTTGTCAATAGTGTAAGAATAAGTAAAAAATATTATTGTCATCTTCTATTATTTTGTTTGCCATTCATATGGACTCACAAATTTACACTATCTGACAAAATGCAGAACTTTTTGATGAAATGTTAATTTATAAAACTGTATTTCAGGCCATAAGAACATCAGTAAAACTCTACTTCATTCATCTTTCTTACTCAAAATCAGCAAAATATCAAAAGAATCTTCCCTGAAGTTTCTAGCAGAAAGCAATAAAGGGAGATCACTCCTATTTTGTTGTTTTACATTAGTTATGTAGAGGGAAATAAGTTTGAAACAGGGATTTTATGATGCTTCATTTATCTGTGATGAAATATATTGAACATTCTCATCAGCAATTGAATAAAAAATGAAATTAACGTTACGTGCCACCTTAAAACTTCTAAGTATGGTTTATTTGTCTTTTATGATGTGAAGATATATGCTACTCCACAGAATAATCATGGTATAAACTGAGAAACTAACAGCTTTGTTATGATTCAAAATGAAGATCTATTTAGTTGCATTACAGCATAAATAACTTCCCAAAGTTTTAACGATACCCATAATGTATATATAATTATAGATATTAACTGTCAAAACAGTTTTTGTATGATCATGTCCTGAGTCAAAACCACTTTGACTTTTGTAATTTGCTTGTACAACTTGACATGAACTTATTTGGTCTAAGAAAACTAAGCCTATCCAAGAGGCCACTTTCAAATTTATTAATGAATTGGCTTGATATCATATAATCATTTTTATCCTTACAGAAATCTAGTAGTTGTACTAAGTTTAATGAAAATGATTTCAATGATTTTGGGGTTATTTCTTTATATTGTTTTTATCATAAAGCCCTGTATTTCCAGGAACTTTGACTTCCTGATCCCGGACGCCCCCGAGCTGATTGCCACATTCCTGGAGGGGGAACAGGACATGTCGTGTAAGCGTAACGCCTTCATGATGCTGATCCACGCCGACCAGGAGCGAGCTCTCAACTACCTCAGCAGCTGTATCGACCAGGTCACCTCCTTCGGGGATATCCTGCAGCTCGTCATAGTGGAACTCATCTACAAGGTACGAAACTTTTTGTTGAAAACTTTCTGGCAAGGTTGATGTCAGCTTGGTAACTACATGTATATAGTCAAACAATTTTTTTTTTATTTTCCTAAGTTCATTTGAGTTCCATCTAAGTGATCATCATTCAATCAAAGGGTTCATAAAATATTTCTCTCTTTGAAAAGTTTTCAACTATTTACTATAAAATATCTTCCGATTTGGTTTATGGAAAAGAATGTTTTATAATGTCATTCAGCATACCCACTAGCTTCTTGATTTTTATTTTAGAATATGACAGTGGCATATCTAGAAATATAAATTTCATAATAAATATTTCATTCTAAATATGCACTTATTCAAAGTTAAATCCACAAAGGCCAACTGACCTTGTCATGTACCTACAGGTGTGTCACGCCAACCCATCTGAGCGAGCCAGGTTTATCCGGTGTATCTACAACCTCCTCAACTCCTCCAGTCCAGCGGTTCGCTACGAGGCTGCCGGCACACTCGTCACCCTATCTAGCGCGCCCACTGCTATCAAGGTATGTACAGGACACTATGCTATTCTCTCTGTTCAGATAGGTCTATTTGGCCAGAGATTACCTGTTACTTCTCAAGGAGACGTTGTATGCTGTGATCAGTTCAGATATTTCTATAGGCTTTTTATAATTTAATGGCTGAGATATTGCCCAAGGAGCATTAAACAACAACTTACTTACTTGTATTCTGATATTCACCTTTAACTTCTAGGAGTTACTGTGTGTCCTTCACTTCAAATTGGCATGTTCCCTTTTCATGATAAAGCAAATCATGAAGAGATAAGTGATGAATGTTCTATGGATATCAAGCAGCATGTTCTCCCTGCTCCAGGCTGCTGCGAGCTGCTACATCGAGCTGATTGTGAAGGAGAGTGACAACAACGTGAAGCTGATCGTCCTCGACCGTCTCATCGCCCTCAAGGATGTGGCTGCCCACGAGAAGGTTCTCCAGGTTCGTCCATTTGTTTCATGTCTGCATCTGTACAACTACTTTAAGAAATACAGATAAGGCATTATATTATTCAATGTAAATTTCACTCTCATCCAAAGCTGTCGCTGACTGTAGATATTATTTGTGTGAGAACAAACAGTATATACAAGCCACATTTGTCAAAAGGTTTTACATCATCAGTTAATGACCTCACAAGGCTTTGGCATGACTGAGAACTCAGTTGACACTGCTATGATGTCACCAAGTTGATGATCAGCAATGCTACAGTGTAATAGTACTGATGATGCGGAATGAAATGATCTCACTTTGAGAAGCATCATGGCAGTTTAGGATTCGTCGATGTTCCTCCTTTTATCTATGACTATCAAATAGTGTTTTGAATGATAAATTAATATTTCCCTCTTGTCTTCTCATATGACATATATCAGCACTAATTCATTAAAGTAAGAATATAATATTTGAAATTTTAATCAACTCTTGTTAAATTTTAAAAAAATATTCCAGAAGACAATATCGTAAAGAGTATTTTTGTTCTCACTGATTTGTAATAATCCCCGCCTTACTTAATTTGGTCTTCCATTAAAGTAGTTATGTTTTCATGAAGTATCCCTCATGTGAGTTACATATTTCTTCTATCCTGCAGGAGCTTGTCATGGATGTTCTCCGAGTTCTCAGTGCTCCTGACCACGAGGTCCGCAAGAAGACACTCAGCCTCGCTCTTGACCTCGTGACCTCGCGCAGCATTGAAGAGGTCAGTTTGACACAGAATTTATCCATCTATGTCATCTTTATACTTCTCCTCCATACTTCTCCTCCACATTTTTCTACTTTATACGCATTCATATATTAAAGCTTATTCAGAAGATTTATCCCTTCAGTAACATCAGCACTTTGAAATCCTTACGAATTCATTTCATAATTTCCTGTTGTGATCGTTTATTGGTCACACTTGAGGGTATTAATTGTAGACAAAAGATTGTTGCTACCAAAAAGTAAAAGTAGTTTGCTTCAAGTAATTTTACCAAAATGCAAGTGGTTGCTACTTACATTAAAAGAAAATGCCATACACTGCTGTGCCCCAACCCAAATTGACCTTGTCACTCTTCAGTAAGTGTTTATTCTTCTATGGACAGATAGTCCTGGTGCTGAAGAAGATCTTTGTTATCTGCCTTCCCCATCTTATATTTAACTTGTCACTTTCCTCTGATATACTCCTAACTCCTGTTATCACAGATGGTCCTGGTGCTGAAGAAGGAGGTTGTGAAGACAAACAACACGGAACACGAGGATACCGGCAAGTACCGTCAGCTCCTCGTGAGAACTCTGCACCAGAGCAGCGTCAAGTTCCCTGATGTCGCACCCGTCATCATCCCTGTGGTATGTGCTCTGAAGTAGTTCATTTTACAAGTGGAATTCTTGACAATCTTTATAAGTAGACATGGATGATTATCTTCTATGTTACACATATGAAACATGGTATAACTTGATTTTTAGCTCACGTTTACAAAGTAAATGTGAGCTTATGTCATGGCGCTTCGTCTGTCGTCCGTCTGTCTGTCCGTCCGTCCGTCCGTAAACTTTCACGAAAAAGACTACTCCTAAACGAATTCAGATATCATTCTGAAATTGTAGTATGTTATACCCATGGTGATTTCCCACAGAAAGGTAGACGTTTCAGTTTTGAGAATCCAAGATGGCCGCCATGACAGCCATATTGAATTTTCAATTAGATTTCATGAAAAAGACTACTCCTTCTAAACGAATCTAGATATCATTCTGAAATTGTAGTATGTTATACCTATGGTGATTCCGCACAGAAAGGTAGACGTTAAAGTTTTGAGAATCCAATATGGCCGCCATGGCAGCCATATTGAATTTTCAATTAGATTTCATGACAAAGACTATTTCTCCTAAACCAATCTAGATATCATTTTTATATTGTAGTATGTTATACCTATAGTGATTCCGCACAGAAAGGTAGACGTTTCAGTTTTGAGAATCCAAGATGGCCGCAATAGCAGCCATTTTGACTTTTCAGCTGCAGATGACACATCATTATTATTAAATTTTAAGCTTTCATCAAGTGATCACTGGCACCATATAAATTCTCTAATTTGAACTTACTAATCATAATATTAACTTAAATATGGAATATTTAAGATTGTCGTGCAAGTTGTTCTATATTTTTAAGTGTTTCTAAAAAAAACTAAGATGAAAGACAAACATAATTGATTAATTTGTTTAAAATCTTTATGGCAACTAGCTGCAAAAACCAAATCACATTAAACATGTTAAATTTTAAACAATGGTATCTCCCTTATATTCCTTAAATACCACACATAAGGGGTCAACCAGAGTTCAGATATTCCACTATGCTGTCTTATACACATCCCAAGGCAGGCTGCTAGCATCACAGTGTCAGCTGCTAGTCTGTTGCATAATCAACCTGACCCAATTGATATGGTAGAGCATTATGCTATATGGCCATGGCCCATGTGTATGCAATAAAAGTTATGGACTAGTATTCTCATGACAGTGATATGTTCTTTCTAAGAATAACAACTTACAATAAGCTTTGTGTTTAGCAATCTACATGATAAGTTGATGTGGAATAAATATGCAGATGAAAATCGAAAAGGGTTTAGTAAGAAAAGTAAGGAAATTTGATTTGTCATATCTCTCTGTTGATTTGACAATGCAAAAATGTTTACCATTATAGTACTGTATGAGTGTTAAATTAATTGATACTTTAATGAAAGACATCTCATGGTCACTTGACATGTAAATATTATGTGAACAAAATAAACGTGTCTTATGCATTGCTGTGTTTATGACTTTCCTCTCAATCAGTCATTCATTTTCCTTGAAAAATCTGTACTTTTGGGATTCTCAATCACCCATGCAGCATAACCATCAGTAAATAATCTTGAAATCATATTAATGATTCACTACAAAACAAATGTAAGTGCCCACCATCCTGTAAGTAATGAATGACATTTAAATAGATACACCTAAACCAATCAAGATATCATAATGAAATTAATACGGATGCCCACATAAAAGTAGCATTTTGAAGATTAAAAAGTAAAAGATGGTCACCAATTCAGCCATAGATATACAAAAAAGTTATAAAAAACCTACTGCTTGTTAACTTATCATGATTATATCATTCGTGTATTAATGTTTGTTCAAGCTCTAGTCGTTTCCAAAAGAAGACTAGTATTTTAAAAGATAAAAAAATCATGATGGCAGCCATAATCAATTATATAAAAGATGGTTACATGTATAATTAAACCATTTTACCACATCATTCATTTTAAGGTGAGCTTCTGTACCCTCGGTACTTTTATTTATTAAAACTAATTATGTCATGATAAGAATTTTTGAACGAAATGAATGAAGAAATTTAACTTTTCTGAATTTTCTTTTTGCATATAGAAATAGAATAACAGAAATAGAATTTTCTTGTGTCATTGTAACGTCTTTGTCAGAAAATTGCATTTGTTATTCCAGGCCATTTAAAGATTTGGCTGTAAAATGAGATTATATGTTTGGAAATGCTCATAATGAGAGACAACAAGTTCTCGGAAAGTTCAGCTTCAATTTTTCATTTTCGTGATGTTTTATGTGAAAAGATGTTATCATTATGATCAGGCAAGTGTCAAAATATTATGCTGTTAGTAGAAGTTACCTTTCAATAGAACTTCAAATATTTGTTTGCATAAACCCTACAAAGTTAAAAAGAATGGATTATCCTGATTAGAAAATGGAAAAAGAATCTGACACATCTTTGCGGCCATGCTGTTGTGATGATATATCTTTGAGGTAAAATAAAAACCTTCCACTACTCCTAAACTTGCCATTCATTCTGTTTACCTCTTGCAACAGTTGATGGAGTTCCTGGGAGACCAGAATGAGCTAGCGGCGGCTGACGTCCTGGTCTTCGTGAGAGAAGCCATTCAGCGCTTTGATCAGCTGAGGACTCTGATCGTCAGTAAACTCCTCGAGGTCTTCCCTACCATCAAGGCTATGAAGTAAGTACAGAATGAGAGTTTGAAGATTGACTAGGATTGTTTGTGAAATTGTCAGTTTGCTACTAGCCTTTGATGTGAAAATTCAGTTCACAAGAAATATTTTCATTTTCAGCGTTTGTAAAAAGGTTGATTTACTTAATTCCGATTGTTTAAAGAGCATGATAAGTAATGTGATTAGTTGTTTTTATATGTTTTTTACCTAGAATATTTTTATATAAATTATCTAATGTCATTCCTCCTTTACTTCATGCTTTGTGAATCCTGAAAAAAGGCCATGAAAGAAGAACATTAAGTCAAATTGTTTAGAGTTAAAAACTGCAAAAGTATAATTGTATTCTTTGACTTAGAGCACTTGAACTAAAACAACTAAACAATAACTGAACAACCCCAGTTTGGCCAAAGGTTGACTGTTCCCTGAACTTACACAAGCCTTGCAGGTCTCTCTTAGCATCATCATAGTTGAAACCAATAATTTGTTTGATAGAGAGCTTAGACAATCTCAAATGATGAATATTACTGCATTTGAATACTAGAACAAGTTGAAGTTGATATTTGCATTTTTGAAAAATCAAACCATCTCTCCTACCCTCTAGGATACACCGTGCTGCTCTGTGGATCCTGGGAGAGTACTGCACCAGTTCTGAGGACATTCAGCTGGTCATGACTCTCATCCGACAGAGCCTCGGAGACGTGAGTAAATCCAATAATAATGATAATATTATTCATAAGGATGGATAATTGTTATACTCTACCAAGTTGCAATTGATTAGGCATATCAGTATATACTCTCTGGGTACATTGTTTTGTTGTGGAGTTAAGCAAATCTATATTTACTGTATCCTCGCGGGTATAAGATCAGGGGGCCCGGCAAACAAATATCTTGAAAATAGGGGGATGGGCTTTAAACCGCAAGTGACCCCAACCAAGAAAATCCTTCATGCGAGTTGCATTGAAAATTGACATCGATACTTTTGACTGTTGTTCAGGTCTTCTTAAATATCAAATGACACTTTTTCCAGACGTATATTATTAAAAAGAATGATAAAAGAAATTGCAAATGCTAACTTACATTTTTTGTTGTTTGTTTTAATAAGATTACATAATATTATTCTCATGAAAAACGAACGTGAATAATCAGTCGACAGCTTTTGCTGCATGTGTTTACGGGTAGAGAGATATTTGTTACAAGCCTTTTCATTGGCCCAGAAATGTTGGTCAACCAATCAGCAAGTCGATTTGAAAACGATGTATGAAACTGAAACGTGGTTGTAATAAATTCATGACAACATATTGTCGATACAATATTAAATGTCTAAATATTCAAATATTTGTTTAACATTTTCGATATATTACATTTTCCAAAACAACATGCAGTTAATTGAAATATTTACGTATATATAAAATTCAAAGAAAAACTTGCAAATATTATGATAATGAGCACGAAAGAATATTAATAATGTTATTTGTCGTCAAGTAACAGTAATACACCATGCTTTCGCGAAAGTATATTTGACAAAGATATCTTTGAACTTTGATTAAATATGATAAATAAGTTTGGAAATATGCCATATTAAACATTTAGAATGGATAACAAGCCTTATAAAGCGATAGTTCTTGATTATATTTTGGGAATCAAATATTTTTATTCCCGATCGCTGATGCAAGTGAAGCCACATACATCGTGATTTCTGCTGAAATTTAACAGTACTTTAATGATGCATGAATATTCAAAAACAATATATTGTTTTATTTTTATTAATTGACAATGTAAATAGTCATTTAAAAACAACAACAGGACAATGTATTTTTATTTTTCAAGAAATGACATCGATGTAAACTTGTGCATTTTGCTTTCGGTGTAAACATATCGCTAACTCAATCGTCTGACATCGATTGTGTCACACTTCCGAGAATTGGGGGGTGGGCTATAAACCGAGAATGACCCCAACCTGCTCAACCCTGTAAAATGGGGGCTGGGCTTTAGTTCGAGGGTGGTCATATACCCGCAAGGATACGGTAACTGTCTGACTCGCTTGATTTTAAATAAGCTAGTGACAATTGTTGTTCTTTCAGACACAATCACTTCTTACCATCCAGGTCTCAAAATAATTTCATGCAATTATGATTATTTTGTAGATCCCTATTGTTGATGATGAGATCAAGAAGGCTGCAGGTGAAATAAAGGAAGAAGGTAAGTTTGCCTGAAATAATTCTGTACTTATGTTTTCTATTTAAATAGCTATCCATTTGTAAATCTTTTGTGTATCATAGCTGTCAGATACAGATATTATAAGAATTGTCTTAAGAAATTAAGTATAAGAGTACAACTGAGTGTTGTGTTTGCAGTGATGGAGACCGGTACAGGTGTCCAGAGACTAGTGACCGCTGACGGGACGTACGCCACCCAGAGTGCCTTCAGCGCATCTTCTACCTCCAAGAAGGAGGAGAGGTCAGCAAGGGAGATAACTCTTTATGAAAAGTCTTTCAGAGATCTTATTTAAAATGAAATGTTTGTGCCAAAGTATCAGTTTATCCCTCCCCTTGCTCTAGAAATACTAGTATGAAGCATGTATGGTATATCATGGATACTCATGTTCTTTCCTCTATATATAATTTTTACCTGCAAAAATTGTGAATCCTATAATTTGGTCAAAGTTTTACTAATAATCAACACAGCAGCATGGGTATTGATTTTAAAGTTTAATTAAGTAAATAAAAGTCCACTTAAGTATTATCTGTATCACACCTGAAGTACCTTGGGGATTTTAGTTTACTTATCCTTTCCTGATTTCAGACCGACAATGCGTCAGTTCCTTATGGATGGCGAGTTCTTCACTGGAGCTGCTTTGGCTACCACGCTTACCAAGCTGACTCTCCGATACATCGGAATTGAGAAAGATGCCAAGAGGCAAAATGTGAGTGTTATGCATTTAAAAAAATTTTAAATGCAATAGAAAGATATTTTTATATCTTTACTCAGTTTTATTCAAACCCAAAGTGTTGAAGAATAAAAGTTATAAAAACAAGTAAAGACAGTATAAGAACTTGTTTGGAGGTTTCCTCTCCACATGGTCTGGTGACAGTCTGTATATGGGCATGTTCTGTTATCAGTTCAGTGCTGAGGTAACCTTATGGTTTGCTTATCATGTTGTTGTGGTTGAAGGAAATGGCAGTGATCATGTAGAATGAATTGTTCACAGGAGTTACTTGCCCCTAGCTTTTGATAGGCCTTTGTTGGAGTCTTGTGATTGGTTAGCTGAGCTTGTGGCAAAACTTTGACTTAAAGGATTGTTGTCAGAACATTGTGCAGACACACTCACTGATGAAGTTAACATTAAGGAATGGGTTCGTGGCAGATGTAGATGAGTTGTATGATGATAACTTTTCTTTGGTTTGAATGCTTTCTTTCATATGCTCTTCTTCTTAAGATTGATATTTCTGGGGTTTTTTTCTGCAGGCTTTTGTTGCTGAAGGCATGTTGATTATGACAGCCATCATTCACCTCGGCAAGTCAGGACTTCCCACAAAGGTAATATTCTTTAAATATATTTTGTACTACCTGTCAAAGTTTACTTAAATATATAAATAAGACCATTTATTTAGTCAAAAAAGCATTGAAAATCTCAATTTGAACAATATCAAAATAATATTAAGATATTATTATTAGCAAAAATAATTTGGTATCAAATGATATCGCAATACCGAAATTTTGAGATATACTCATCCTTAGTCAATGACATGAAATATTCTCTGCAGCCAATCACGGACGACGATGTTGACCGTATCTCGATGTGTCTGCGAGTGTTGGCAGAGAGAGCAGACCTGATGGTTGATATCTTCAACACGCAGTGCCGTCATTCTCTCTCCCTCATGCTGGCTGCCAAGATAGAGGAGGACAAGGCCCAACAGGAGGTGGGGAGACATTCATAGATTAGCTTCAAATATCACAGGAATACTTCTATAGATCTATATACCATCAAATGTTTTGCATTAAGGAACAGTTTTCCCTGAACTATTACCTTTAAAGCACAAGGCCACAGGTTTAGTTTTTTGAGTATAATATAATAGTTCAAGACATGTGCTAAACAGGACCTTTTAAGCTATCCTTTTAAATTTATCTGAACTTGTAGGCCGGATTGGCTGTTGTCCCGTATCTGTCAGGCATCTATTCACATTTTCGTTTTCTCAAAAATCAATTTTTCAATTTATTTTACCTATGATAGTTTTTCTCTATCAAGGTCATTGGTGAATTTGAAGACCAAATACAATCCTTCAATAAGACCGATTTCTTGGAAATTTGTTCAGAATGTAAATGCATGTATATGAGAAAGACTTGTTATTATTACAGGCTGCTCAGAAGAAGGTAGTGAAAGTACAGGCGGATGATCCCATCTCTTTCACTCAGCTCATCAACAGGGCCGACCTGGGCACGGGCGAGGTTAGTATTCTATCAAGACTTTTTTGGGGGGGGAACTACCTGCTGTAAATAATCGGATTTGGGGTTGCCACCACCTTTGTATATTTTCTTTACATTAATTTCATATAAGACATTTGGAAAATGTACTGACTACCTGTGCTAATAATTGAACCATCTTGTTGCAGAATGTGTTTGAGCTGACCCTGTCTCAGGCTCTAGGTATGTCATCCAAGAAGGACTCGGACCCTGTCGGCGCCTCCAAACTTAATAAGGTAAACTTGTAATTCCAATCTGCAAGGCTTCTTCTGTACCCTGATATTCTCCAGTTAGTCTGGTTAAGGGGCATGTAATTTGGAAATCTAAGTTTTAAAAATGTTCAACAATATATTTAGTTATGACCTTCAGGTGGCTAACATTTCATTACTACACCATATTATCTTGTTTGAGATTATCAATCTAAAACTGCTGGCTGAAATATCACCTTAGCCAAAGTTAGTAGAAATGCTTAAAACTCTCCCTGCACATGTTGGCAACATTTGGAAAAGAAAATTTGTAATAAACTAAGATAATGAGATTTAAATAATTTTACCTTTCTGCAAAAACATTTGATTCAGAAATCTAAATTGACACAATGTTTCATCTGTCCACTTTCAAAGTCTATTTCTATGTCAACCTTTGACCTGCAGGTGACCCAGCTAACAGGTTTCTCCGACCCAGTGTACGCTGAGGCGTATGTCAACGTGAACCAGTATGACATTGTCCTGGACGTCCTCATCGTCAACCAGACGTCCGACACTCTGCAGAACCTGACACTGGAGCTGGCCACCCTTGGTATGTAGATAGGTGGAAGAAATATTTGCCAGTTTGGAATACAACTCTCATCCAGTCTGATTTAAACCAACCATGCTCCGAGGAATAAGATAATAAAAATATTGTCTCTATGAGAGTTTGAACCAGCAGGAATATCCTCTACTCCTAGATCGAATGCACCCACCTTTATTACTTGTTTCTGATGTAAACTCATCAATCAAAAGGACAGTTTTCAATATCATGCAAGGGGCAGGTAACTCTAGCTTACCATTTGTTATATATGATCACCGCTAAATGCTGAGCATAATTCTCTAGTTTTTTTAATGTGGTCCAAAATAATTCTGAAGTTTAGAGTCTTCTTGTATCCAAGGAATTTCATTGAAATTTTACAAGTATTTTTAGTTTTTTGGGGGCTTTACTTACTATTAAAATATCAATAAATGTATGAAAAAGAAACTTGTCTGGTGTGTGCAGGTGACCTGAAGCTGGTAGAGAAACCACAGCCCTTGACCATGGCTCCTCACGACTTCTGCAACATCAAGGCTAATGTCAAGGTTGCTTCTACCGAGAATGGAATTATCTTCGGAAACATTGGTGAGTGCTTCATCTCATTAGTACAGAGTCAATTTGCTCAAAACACTATGGTTCTCCGAGGTCACTTTTATAGCCTTAGCAAAGGTTATGTGTAAAGAAATACAAAAGGGGAGTGTGAATTGACCAGAGGTCCTAAATTGAAAACTTTTTTTGACAGAGGAGTTCCTATCATATTTGAAATACAAGGATTTTTCTATTAACATCAACTAAGATATTTTAAGTGTTACAAATAATTCTAAGTTTATGAATGAACTCTAGGTGTAACTTTTAGTTAAGTGTAAATTTATGGATTATGGATTTATGGAAGGATTATTTATAAATACAACCCCAGGGCCACACCTAGAGGACAAGGCCTCACATTCAGGCATATAGACATAAGAAAAAGGAAGAAGGGTTATTACGCTCACACAACTAAGTGTTCCTCTCTCCATGAATATTTTCATCCCAAGACCAACAAATTCTAAAATCTCTCTTTCTGCAGTGTACGACATCTCTGGAGCGGCCAGCGACAGAAACTGTGTGGTTCTCAACGACATCCATATCGACATCATGGACTACATCGTACCTGCCAGCTGCAACGACACCGAGTTCCGTCAGATGTGGGCAGAGTTTGAGTGGGAGAACAAGGTCGCGGTCAACACCAACATCCTTGACCTTCACGAGTACCTCGGGCACGTGATGAAGACCACCAACATGAAATGTCTCACCCCTGAGAAGGTACCCCAGCAAAAAGCAAGTCCAAATCTTTATATTAAGCACTGCATTGCATGGTTTTGTTTCTGTGGCGACGGCTTGAAGTTGACCTGGTTCCGGTGAACTGTTGGTATGGAGTCTTCTGGGTAATGTAGCGTCGAAGGATTTACACCACTGATTGAAGGATAGTTTTGTTTTGTCTAAAATAAAATTATTTTGTTTGAGATAGATGTTTTGGCTTCTAAAGGAAAACAAAACAAATTCCTATGGTTTTTGTACATAATATCAAATTAAAAATTCATAATCATATTGTACATTTGTCCTATGACCGAAGTTGGATGTTTTCAATCAAACCAAGCGAAGTACCTTTTCTGTTTTTCCTAAATACTTATAGTGTTTGTTTATAATTTTAAACTTTTATTGCTTTTTTGGTTCCAGTTTTGTGTTCTCTCAAACTCTTGCAATGTTCAATGCCTGTCCTTTTTTGTGCACCCATTTTTGTTCTGTTATTAGTAATTAGTGTTGAATGTAGCCTGTTGTGTTGTAGTCATCCCTGCTTAATAGTTCATTTAATGTCTTAATGAGACTATATTTTCAAACAAAGTTATTAATTGAAAATTTCAAGATAAGAAGAAATGAATATTTTCTTTATGGATGCAGATAATGTTTTCTTTTAAACAAAAAATGCAAAATTGATTTATGATTGTATAATAAATGTCAAATTATTTTATGTAGTTAGTACCTGCATGATTCTTGCTTATAACTTAACCAACTTTAGCATTATAATTTATCCTGAATAAGTTTTTCAGCAAAATCTTCATTATAATTTATCCTGAATAAGTTTTTCAGCAAAATCTTCATTATAATTTATCCTGGATAAGTTTTTCAGCAAAATCTTCATTATAATTTATCCTGAATAAGTTTTTCAGCAAAATCTTCATTATAATTTATCCTAAAAATGATTTCAGCATGTGTCTTGTTAGCGCAATCGTTAACTGATTTGTAGAATGTATGACCTTCCCTGATTCATCCACACAATACTTAGTTCTCATTGTCAACTACTCTCCTTGTAGGCTGTATCAGGGGAATGCGGCTTCATGGCGGCGAACCTCTACGCAAGATCCATCTTCGGAGAAGACGTACTAGCTAACCTGAGTATTGAGAAGCCAGCTCATCTCGGCAAGGAGGCTTCCGTACAGGGCCACATCAGAATCAGGGCCAAGAGTCAGGTCTGTACTCATATCATGAAAATTTTCTTAAGTTCTTACCACTCAAATCATGAATATTTCCTTCGGTTCTAACCAGTCAAATCATGAATATTTCCTTAGGTTCTTACTAGTCAAATCACGAATATTTCCTTAGGTTCTAACCAGTCAAATTACAAATATTTCCTTATGTTCTTACCAGTCAAATCATGAATATTTCCATAGGTTCTTACCAGTCAAATCATGAATATTTCCATAGGTTCTTACCAGTCAAATCATGAACATTTCCTTAGGTTCTTACCAGTCAAATCATGAACATTTCCTAAGGTTCTTACCAGTCAAATCATAAATATTTCCTAAGGTTCTTACCAGTCAAATCATGAACATTTCCTTAGGTTCTTACCAGTCAAATCATAAATATTTCCTTAGGTTCTTATCAGTCAAATCATAAATATTTTCTAAGGTTCTTACCAGTCAAATCATGAATATTCCCTTAGGTCCTTACCAGTCAAATCATAAATATTCCCTTTTGTTCTTACCAGTCAAATCATGAATATCTCCTTCGGTTCTTACCAGTCAAATCATGAATGTTTCCTATGGTCCTTATTGGTTGAATCATGAATATTTCCTTAGGTTCTTACCAGTCAAATCATGAATATTTCCTTAGGTTCTTACCAGTCAAATTATGAATAATTCCTTAAGTCCTTACCAGTCAAATCATGAATGTTTCCTTCGGCTCTGTGTAATCCCTTTTCAAGTGATGCATGCGTAGTGAAAGTATTTCTGTTGACCTCACTTTGTTAATCCCTGGAGAGTCTTTGCTTTAGTATTGATTTCTAAATATGATAATTTTATTTCTCGCAGGGTATGGCACTGAGTATGGGAGACAAAATCAACCTGTCTCAGAAGAAATCTCTCAAACCAATGGCTGCTTGAAGAGACACGACACCGCAAGATATAAATTATAATTGTACAAGTAAAGGAGATTGTAAATAATTGTTTATCAGACTTTGTGCTTTCAAACTTATTCACAGCAGAGTACTCATTCTCTCTCTATAATCTCACTGTGGCTATTGAGATGTTTCATTTGTCCACAAATCAATTTAAGTATTTGTGATTATATATCGTACAATAATGTAGAATTGGAAGATGCATGTTTGTCAATGTTTAGGACATATGTCACACTTTCTGAGGATTTAAATTTCATCTGCAGTAGAAATTATTATACACAAAGTTAGTTTTGGATTTAACTATATTTGCTTATGAATATATTGAATCCACAGAGTACAAATGTTATGATCATTGTAAACCATGTTACATTATTAACATTTTTGAAGGTTGATAATCACCTGATGTCAAAGTTCATTTTCAAGTTGAAAATATTAGAACTCTTTGAGAATAAACAAATTGACTTATTATTCTTCTCTTTTTTCTTTCCTGAATTTTATTATTACGAGTTTGGACGTTGAGATGCGCTACCTAATCAAGATTAAATTATATAATGATTATTACACTTCTTTCAGCAATTCTCATTGGTCAAGAGCTCACAGAATCATGCAAGCATTTCTCGACGAAAGCAGACATAATGTGCCTATACACCCAATCATTTCTGTCCTTGTGACGTCACAATCTACTCACACGAAATCCCTTATTTGACAGTTGCTGTTATATTTGTGCCTCAATCAATGTATATTAGCAACAATATGCATAAAACAAATTGTGATTTTAAACGAAATTTGTTGCGGTAATATATATGATAGAGGCACACATTAAAAATCCTAAGTAGCATCTGAGACAATTTTATAATTACACTTTCATGCCTGGGACAATGGTTGACATCTTAGATGAAGAGCAATTGAGTCGCTTCAGGTTGGTTCAACAACGAGGAATATTGCACAAGGACGTGTAGCAGCAAAAGAATGGAAAAACTATTGTTGAACCACCCTGTAGCCACATGGTTTCTTCCATTGTCAAAATCGTTATGCATATGTCTGACAATGACAAAATTTCTATTAAAAGCAGCATCATCATCATGTTATTTTTGTGACCAAGCTATTCATCAAAATTGCAACGGTCATGTAGCCAATTAAAAGGTCTGACAATATTGCGTTTCCAATCCAAATACGTGCCATAGAAGACAGTGTGTACACACACAGATATACCCTGATATTGTTTTAGCAAAACGATTCCCCTCTGGAGTTTTTATGCCCCCGAATCGGAGATTCCGGGGGTATATTGTTTTTCACCTGTCCGTCTGTCCGTTTGTCCACAAAAACTTTAAAATTGGTCATAACTTTTGAGCAGGATGCATCGGGGGGCATTCGTGTTTCACAAACACATCTTGTTTATTTTTAGAAAAGCACAATTCAATCATATTGTCTGTAGCTTTTATTTACAAAATTCATGTCATAAACAAGATAAATTTTCAAAATAATAATGCTTATTACACATTTAATTACAATATGAAGAAAATATCACTGTAACATAGATGTTGTAAAAAAAAGTCTCACCCATTCAGTTAAGGTGGCTACAGTTCATACATAGCTCATGCTAAGTTTACAAATATGAGAAATAATATGTTATTAGCATGAAGATTCATCATTACAAAAAATGTCATCTATTTCCCAGGGCCTTTGTTTTATTCCTCTACTCAATTTCTAACTTTCAAAGTTCATTCTGTTCAAGTTTGTTGCAATTATTATATAACTTAACAGTCTGATTTTGGATACAAACAACTACAATTGTTTCCTCTCCACATGGTCTGGGAATGCTTCCATAAGGCGCATGTTCAGACCAAAATATTTAATGCAAACAAAACAATAATATTAATCATAAAACCAAAAAAATTCAAAACGTTTCAGAATAAATTGTTGATGATGCTATTAAAGTTATAGACAAGGACAAAATAATTGTTCATGGGAGCTCCTTTTCCCTATGGTCTCGTACCGAAGGCTTTGTCAGAGGTCTTGTGATTTTTAACTTATAATTAGCATCATAAGATGAACTATGGATTGTCTCAGAACCAGTGCAGAGGAAACCACTGATTGAGTTTCAATAGAGCAGCAATATTTGTTACTTTTATACCTCAGAAGATTGATGTTCATCAGACTGTTATTTTTACTATTATTATCATTATTAACCAATTGATTTATTGGATAGAAAACAGTGCAGTTATTTGAGAGGTCTGGGAAATTGATGAATTCAACTTTTGGCCAGCAATGTTTAATCAGTAATGAAAAGTAACAATTTGTATAAACACACGAACAATCCATTTTCAACAGCTGTACATTCATTGAATGTAGTTATCAGTATTTATCTTAAACAAGACTTGAATAATAATTCAGTAGTGACAATCTCCATTAAAACTTCTTAAATAGACATACACAAGACCAATACATAACCATGCTGATCTTCAGGGATAAAGTGTCTCACATAAAAAGATACAAAAACATGCACTGATATGAAAATTATAAATATTAAGGCTGTATAAAGCTTAGGCAGCTGTAATCATAAAACATATTGAGAATATTGCTTTTTTAATGTAGAATAATTACAAAAGTATGGTCAAAAGAGCATTTAGTGCTTGAAAAAAATTACTATTTATATAAAATTGATTTATTGTATAAAAGCTAAAATTCAAAAACCACATAAATATTACTTTTCCAAGAAAGTAATGATATTCATGAGATTTCATTTGACATGATTAATCAAATACTTTTCCCGATTCATAGTTAACTACTTTCAGAATATAGAACCTTGGATATTTCATAATATAAATTCATTTCCAAACTTTATGCCCTTAATTGTTTCAATCAATAATCAGCAACCACAAAACACTACCTGTGATTGGCAGAATGTGAATTTCATGATGCAATTCAAATTTCCCCTGGATAAATGGTACTATTATTAAATTTTAATTTTCTCAAACTTCTATTTTTTTAATTCTTCCATATTTTCAAAACAGGTTGCATTCTAAAACCACTATAGCAAACAATGGTTATCAATTGTGTAAAAAAATTAAGAAGACCAACCCCTTGTTTATCTATGGGCTATTGACTTAACAAGGCCTTTCTTTGGCTGATGTTTGTTTTAAACATCACTGGGGAGATGCTTTAAAGAGAACCAATCACAAACTCATTTATCATTAAAGGTGACTTGTGTGCCTATAATATAAATGGTTTTACAAAGCATCAAAAAAAGAAAAAAGCCATAAATATGTGCTCTACCCTTGCAAGATACGCAGTGCAGATATGTTATATACACAGAAAAGCAGATACAGTATGATTGCCATCCTTGAAAACCACCCGAGTAGAAATGCTAATGAATCCTATCTAGTATCTAGAATGCATCCACAATTCTACCAATCCTAATCCTGCTACTTCAGTGTAGTTCTTAAAGGGGCAGTAGCATGTTTTTTGATAATTTTATATTTTGGATTTTTCACTGAGAATTGTACGTTAATGCTAAATGTATTATTATGATAGTGTCAAAAATTTTATAACACAAACCAATCATCCATAGTCAGAGGAGAAAGTATGGAGATTCACCTAAAATCCATGGGCGGCCATTTTGTGTGAACACCTTTAATTCATTTTGTGTAAAACAAAGGGATAGCATGGCTAAACTTTACATAATATAATTGAATTATTACTGCTCCATTTAGGTTAAAGGCATTGTCTTTCAATTGAAACTATTAATTTTCATTTTCTAGACATCACCTTATATGCCCCCTAAAAACGTGCTACTGCCCCTTTAAAATACCCCATTCTCTCGCAAGTTATCTTAATCCAACCCCTTTCCTCATTACCCAGTTCCCTGATTTCCAGCAGTTTCCTCTAGTGGCACCACAAATGTTTTGAAAGATTTCAGCCAATGAAAACACTTTTCACAGAGATAGAGTGGTTGTTGTCACAGAGATTCCCATGATTCAGTAGCCAAAACTGTGACTTTGAATGTCACTGATTGCACAACTAAGTTAGATTTTATCTCATCAGGCTCTGTCCATTTTAGCCAGCAAAATGACCTTATTAGAACAGAGGTTGGAACAAGACTAATTGAGTTACTTTTTGGGAGAGAATGATGATACCCTGATTGTTTTCTTAGAATCATTTCATTCTGTTGCTATCAGCTATCTTTTCCCAGATCCAAACATGTAGTCATTCATCTTGCCTAGTCATTTCACAGCTTAAACCTGACCCCTGATTTATATCTACTTACTGAAAAGCCAAACATGAGGAGAACCAGGGGATTGTCACCTGTCTGCAGATATATTCCTGTATAGCAGAATAACCCAATAGTTATGTTACAACTAAGAATTGTCAAGCTGGCATGCTGAGCTCCAGGAATGAAGTAAACACACTTCTTTGACCCGCACTGGCTACAAAATATTCATTTCTGATTGGCTGTGCCTTTTCGTTGGCTCCACCTCTTACAGTGGCCAATGAGACGATTCCTGAGCCTGCCTTTGGTAACATAGAATTAGTTCTTGCTAGGGAGAAAACTAGAAGTATTGAATAATGACAGAAGCTTAATTGGTGCACTAGCTTTCCATTGAAGACATTTGATTGGATAAAAGATCAGTAAATGGAGATAAGATTTATTGGGTAGAGCTGTGGACCGTTCCACGTTACTAATAGGGTTCTTCATAAATAATACTCAGTCTAAGTAAACCTAGCCTCAATATTATCCGTTTCACTCCTATACTGAATCTAGAAAGGCCTATTATATAGAGGGTCCCGTCAGCCGACCTTTCTGGGACCTATGGCCCTCCAACGTTATACGTGCGAAGGCACACTATTGCGGCTTGGTAATATGAGTTCTGATTGGTCAATTTGATACGTTTGCTGATGCGACTCTCTACTAGGCCTTTCTAGACTCAGTATAGGAGTGAAACGGATAATATTGAGGCTAGGTTTACTTAGACTGAAATAATACTCTGGTGATGATTCAGGATGCTTTGTGACTAGAGTTGATTAGAATTAAACATTTCGTTAAATGTTTCATAATTGTGAATGAAAACATTTTAGTTTCTTCAATCTAATAAAAGTGCTTTTGACCAATTGAAATCATCTTGATCATTAGTTTCAGTTCATGGTCTTTTTCAAACACATTTTGTTCATAAACATTCTGCAAGATGTATCAATAAAACAGTAATGTTCAAAAGAAAATAATTTGTATAATATTCAAAATTATCTCAAGACTTATTCACTTAAAAGCTTTACTCTTAAACTATTCTATCAAATTGTCAAACATTTATATAAAAAAAACATTTCCTGATTAAACTTCTTTCATTTCATCATTGCATACATGACAAAGAGAATTTATCAATATCACTAACTTTGGAGATCATTTAATTATTTCCTCGATAGATGCAATATTTTCTCAAAAATCCTTTCCTTCTTATAAAACTTACAGTCAATCAACCTGTAAATTTTTTTTTTTCTTTATGATAGTAAACAAAGTTCTTCACACACAACAACCCTGAAAAAGGTCTATCTGGAAGATTTGTGTAGGTTTTTTTTTCTATTATGCTTTGAAATACATAAACAATTTTAATCCTTGAACACAAGTAATAAATATTGAATTATTTCACATGATTTGTAATCAAATAAACATATTTTACCAACCATCCAAGGAGGATACAAAATGAAACAAAGTGTCTTGATATTAATTTATGTACAATTGTAAAATGTTCAAATTATCTAAGTATAAAATGTTTATATATCTGAAATATACAAAAATATGTGCATACAACCATTCAGCAGGTCACTTCATTAATTCTATTAAATCTTAAAATTAAAAATTCATTCACAAATCATTTTTCATAAACAAGCTTTGTTACAAGTTGTAAACTGACTATCTGTGAATTGAAATGCTTGAGTTATCTCCCTTGGTTCAATATTTCAACAACACACAGAAATAAGCTTATTCTTATTAAATAGAAAGACAAAGATTGAAATTAACCAATTGCCTCAAGCTTACCAGTTCTGGTATTATTAAAATGACAAATTAAACATGCATTTTGGTAACATGAAAAAGCATATATTGAATCAAATTGATTATAATTTCATGAAAACTTTAACAAACATAACATGGTATATGCTTATTCGACATAAAAGCAACAAGCATTTGAGAACCCCTCTTAGGAAATTTGAGTTTTGAAATTGAAATCTTAAGACACTTGTACAGTTTTTGCATAAATTAGGAGTAGAAGGTTTTTTTTCTTTTCACCATACTTGGTCATTATCATTCTTTAATTGTAAAAACTTCATTAACCAAAAATGGCGAGTTACAGATTTCTGGTGTAAATTCCTACAACAATACTGTTAAATGTAGTAATCCTGTGAAATGACTTTTGAACTTAAATCATAATGATTGTAAATAGAATGCACCTTAACTACAGTCTGATTAAAATTGAACGTGCTCTAAAAAATAAAATAGTAGAAATATTTTCTCTATTGGTGTCCTCTCCGCCATGGTCTGAAAGCACCCACCTTTGTCGCATGTTTCTGACATAAGCTTATTTAATCAATCACAAGGACAGCATAAAAAGCTTTTGATATCATGCTAGGGCAAGTAATAATATTTTGACCGTTTATTCCTCGGAGCACAGTCAATTTTCATCAGACTGCCTAAACTATATCACAATCTTTTTACAATGGATGTTTTAGTTACATCAAATGTCGTGCAAAAAAGAAATTGACAAACATTTGTCATAAATTTTCAAAATGTATAACTCTTTTATCTACCGGTAATCAGACATGAAATATGACATAATTCTTGAAATTTGTTATTAAAATCAAAATGTACAAAATGTGATCACATTCTATTCTCAATCCTTAAATGTTGGATCAATTATAAAATGAAACGTTTTCATAAAAAAAGTTATTGTTAACACGAGCTAACGTTAGAAGACTGTACAAATTCTATTTTCTACTTTGGAAATCTATCACAGACTTAAATATACATCTTTTGGAAATGTATTGAGTAGTGTTTTTCTTAACTCCAATTAAGTTTCTATTCAGTTTACAAAACCTATGGTACAAAAGTACAAGTACAAAAAATCTATTCTATGAGTCCCTAAAAAATCCTCTTTACTTTTTCAAGAACCTTTCCAATGTACTGCACTACTTGATCTGAAATTTAAAATCAGTGTCTGAGATTTGCAAGTTCTGCTACACTTACATAATTTCCTGTCATATTTCTGTGGATTAGTTTTTAGATGACGACTGATTAAGTGACAACTATAAAACTCATAAAACTGAACCAACGACCTTTAAACCTCAAATCTCGATTAAAATGCTCAGTAATGCTTGTTAAGTTAAATAAGCTAGAGAAATAAAATTTGTCATCATAGAATAAAGCCATTGCAGCAGCTGAAGACTTAAAGAATAAAATTTGACACAAAACTACTTTTTCTACAATCCCATAACTTTATCTATCCACAGTTCAAAACTCTTCCTAACTTACCTATGTAACAAGTGTGCTAAATTTCTTCTCATTTCCGAAGTGGTGAATATTAGTGTGTGAATGAGTGAGTTACTGTTTTACGCCCTTTTGGCAATATGTCAGCCATTAGCGGCATGGTGAATATTAAGCAATTCTATCAAAACAAACATGGTTCTTAAAGGGGCAGTAGCACGTTTTTTGATAATTTTATATTTTAAAATTTTGACTGATAATTGCAAGTTAATGCTAAATGTATTATTTTGACAGTGTCAACAATCTCATTAAACACACCAATCATCAGAGAAAAAAGTATGAAGATTCACATGAAATCCATTGGCGGCCATTTTGTGTGAACACCTTTAATTCATTTTGTGTAAGAAAACGGAATTGCATGGCTAAACCTTACGTCATATATTTGAATTATTACTGCTCAATTTAGTAAAAAATACATTGTCTTGCAATTGGAACCATTAATTTTGATTTTCCTGACATCACCTTTTATTCCCCCTAAAAACATGCTACTGCCCCTTTAATGACTTCTTACTTACTTTGATAAGAAATATGTGTGCAGCACAAAGTTGAAGGAACTCAAGTCATTCGAAGTTATTGCAGAAGTTTCAGATGTGTCCTCTATTTTGACTACAACCAGGTAATCTACATATCTGTAATTCTAGCCAGGAAATTGTCTTCACTTGTAACATAGGTCATATTATATGAACTGAGTACATGCTCTCATATCAGCTAATATATGAAGGATTTTAGCTCAAATCTTAACCCTACCAGTACATAAGATCAGGTTTTCTACATAAGTTATATAAGAATATACAAGTATTTCCTTAACAAATTCACCCATAACTTGTGACCTAACAGTAATACGCTCAAATCCCATGCATAGCAACAGGACAGGTAGAAAAATGACAGGTTCATACAAAATCAGTGACACAGTTTACACCTCTTGTGATTTTTCCAAAAGACAAGCACAAATGCAAAAAGGGCTACCCCTTCCTCAAAAACATCGCAGCTTATTTCAGAAGCATTTTCACCTCTCTCCTTTCTCGCGTTCTATCTATTGGTTTACTCAAGCACCGCAATCATTCAGTTACCACGGCTACAGATGCCACGGCAATAGTTTCCATGGCAACAGGGGTTGAAATGCATCCACGATGTTAACTGTCGTCAAGGTAATATTATTGTTAGCTGCTCACAGGACTATCACAGTATTGAACATCTCTTCTTCTTTTTGCTAGGAGCTTTCATTGGAGGTCGTTCTTCAGCTTGGAATTTCCTGCAAAGCAAACATTTTAATGAATTAAAAGTACATTTTATAACGGGGCAGCAGCTTGTTTTTTGACAATAATTTTTTTTTTAAATTCCCAATTTTTTTTAAAAAAAATTCCCAATAAATTTTACTTGAAACTAATTGTCATATCATTAAAATTTCAACAATCTCATAATTCATCCTGATCATACATAGTCATCCCCATCTTCCTACGCAAAGCCTAAAATGCCAGTTTCCGAACTGTCGTTTTATGCCTCGCTGCATACCTTTTACTTTTCTGTGCTGCTATAGTGCCCCTATACAGGCAAGAGAGCAAGCACAGAAATCTATGGGTATGCAGCAAGGCATAATACTTACAGTTCGGAAACTGGCATTTTAGGCTTTGCGTAGGAAGATGAGTCATCCCTGAAATTATCAAGTATCTAGCAGAAATGCTTGTGGCAATTTAAGTGGGAACACCTTATCAGAAATGAATTGTCATTGCTTTTGACAGGCCACTTTTTCAAACATGAAATTAACCAAGAACTGGCTTTGAGACAGACAGGTTCATTAAACACTGGAAAATGATTTTGTATGTAAATAACTTACCTGATATTTCGAACCAATTCATAAAAAGCCTGATCTACATTTGTTCTATTTTTGGCACTTGCTTCAATATAACTTATTTTTAAACTTCGAGCCAGCTCTATACCCTTTTCCTGAGTGACCTGAAATGAGACAAACAAATTCATCTAAAATCAAATGTTCAACAGTTTTGTTAAAATTTTATATTTGACTTGTGCATAATATCTAGACAAATTCAACAGTGTGGGAAAGATTATTAAAAATAAACTAACTTATTACAACATATAAATATTCATGCAACCTCCCTGCAAATAACTTGTGACATTTTCAATCACTGGCTTCTAAAATATGTTCTGAATTTTGGCAACCTTTACGTTCCAGATCCTCGGAACACTGCACCTGAACTTTATTGTCTTACTAGCAGTATCCCGGACGTTATTACTCATTGATGAGGATTGTGCTGCACTTAAAACTCAATCTTGCCTAAACAATAGTTTGATATATACAGACATTTACAAAGAATTGCAAGACCTGCTTCTCCTATAACACTCATGATAAAAACATATTTCTTACAAAACAGTCAAATTTCATCACCAAAAATGTCCTTAGACGGGGATGCTAATAATGCTGTAGTGTGGCCAATGTGGTTCCCCCTTTGTAGGGGCTATTGGGTCACCAATCACAAAATTAAATATATAGGAGATAAGTTGCATTTTTCTAGGCTTTCTGGGGAAGAAGATGAAAATAGGTTTTTAGGGTGTGGCCCGTGTGGCTACAATTTTTAATCCTCCCTAGTCAAGGAGTCTGTACAAAAAGTTTCAGCTTTCTAGGCCTTATGCTTATGGAGAAGAAGTCGAAAATGCACAAAGTTTACGGACTGACGGACAGACTCCGGACACCATGTCATGCCATAAGCTCATCGGGCCTTAGAGGCCAGATGAGCTAAAAATTAAAACAATGTGTATTAGATATTCATAACAAAAACTGGAGTCAAGATGTAAGTTTTTCTACACTTCTGTCTACCTACTCTACATTTAAAACTCAGCTTAATACTGAGAGATATTTGACTTGTGTAAAATCTGTAAATTGTGAAGAGCATTAACTAAATTCAGATGTTGTTCAAATAATCTTAAAGTTACTAAATACAAACATGTTTCGATTTTAACCCTGTTGATGTAATATGTGCGTTTTGCGGAGAAGGTGAAGAACATGAATATCATATTTTGTTTATATTGTGCACAAATTCCTGAATACTATCTACCAAAATACTAGTATGAACATCCATGTACTCAACATTTTATTTCCCTGTTATCAACAACAAACAATAACTTGTTGCTCTGCCTAGCCACCTACTTGTATAAAATATATTAATCAAGATGGGCACTCTGATATTGTACTGTAAACACTGACTGCATTCATGTACTGTACTCTAGGCCTCCTGGCCCTGAAATACATTGAGAATCTCACCAAAGTGTCTTCTGATATAAAATATATCAACACAAGCTTGCTGAGGATATTTTACTTTTATTAACGAATGTTGAAATAGTTGATATCAGAATTCACAAGGGTGAGATTCTATTTATCATCCAAAATCATTTTTCATCACATTTGCATGAAAAATGTTCAACTTTGAACACTGCATAGCCCAAAAACGCCTAAACCAGTGATGTCATAGCATTATGACGTAATGGTGTTTATGACATCATAGCATTGCGACGTCATTACTGATGATGCAAAACGTTTGTGATGTCATGTCCCTTATGACAGGGCATTGTTCCAAATCTACTGTCAAAGCGATATCTCCTAGGAGATATCGCTTGATCTTCAACAAACGATATCTCCTGTGGAACACAGCTTTAGATGATAAAATAAACTTCTGTTCAAAAACAAGAAAGGAGCGTTTTTAGTTGCCACAACATGTCTCAACGTTTACTGGGCAGGCCCTGAACAATTGTTTCCATTGGATCCAATCATTTTGGTAATGCAGTTGAAAAAGAGCTCTGAATGAAACTGGATAACCTCATGTGTTTATTGTGGTTACAGAACAGGAGGACATCAAGAGAAGTTGGTGTTGCACTACTTTCTTCAAAGTGTACATATACATATACAAAGCAACGGAAGTTACTGGGTGAAGAAATACTCACATCTCGCTGATGTTCTAGGTCAGATTTGTTGGCTACAAGAATCATGGGAAACTCGTCTCGATCTTTCACTCTTAAAATTTGCTTGTGGAACTTGAAAATTTCTTCAAAACTGAAGGATAGAAGCATAAAATACTAAGTCAATTCAAAACATTTGAAAAATAGACAATTGGTTAACTATGTTTGAATGATTAAAATTGATTCAAAAGCAAAAATATGAAAAACTGTATGACAAATTTGCTTATGTAATAGTGATTGACAAGCAGGAAGCCCTTTCTAACACACAAGTACATTTTACAGCATACTGCATAATCAGCGTAGAGTATCTACATAGCTCCTACACATACCCTTATATCCATCAGGACAAAAGTCTCTATCATTTACTGCCTGCTACTGTTACAATACCTATAGCCCATGCTTTTTCAGCAAATAAGTCAAAGAGACTCAACATAGTATTTGAACCCCAAGCATCTATTGGTACCTCTCTTGAAAATCAAATAAAACCCTGTTTGCAAGCTAAGCAGCAATTCTGTGCAGTGCGGCCTGAAAGTGCTCTGATTGGTTAACTCTCACTCGTTGGAACTTTAAACTGGGTAGTGCCCCTATAGCTTGATGTAATCATTTCATTGGCTGATATATACAGCAATACAAGGCCTGATTGATGTCAGAGAACATATGTATAGGAGCTAAATGGAAACATTTACACTGTATAGCAGGACGATTCAACAGCACAATTGTGCTAAACTTTATGACACATTCAATCACGTAATAATATACTGATGCCATATACAAAGTAGACTAGCAAACGAATATCTATAAACACAAAAATTTAAAAAACTGTATGAGACATTTGCTCATGTAATAATTCAATGAATGCCTACCTGCTGATGTCTGTGACCGAGTAGACGAGCAGGAAGCCCTCCCCGGACCGCATGTACTGCTCTCTCATTGCACTGAACTCCTCCTGTCCTGCGGTGTCCAGGACTGGAACAAATATATTCAGTATAATCTCAGTGTTTAGGGAATACATAGAAAATATCATAGAGGATGTGATATCACCTGTACGACTTCTACACTTCACGTCTACAATCAACCACATCATAGCTGTTGCTGACAATAGAACAGGTGAACCATTGAACCCCTGCATCCCCCTTTTGCACTGACTTACAACAGGGGAGGATGCATTATTTTTGTTTGGACGGGTGCCTTTATTGGGTTTCACAAATTATACAAAACTTAATAAATAGAGGATACTAAACGACCTTCCATTTAATACTATTTTTATTAAATGAGTTAATGATTTTGTATAAAACAAAGCAAGTTTGATACCAAATCATTCACGAGTTAAATAAATTAAATGGAAGGAAGTTTAGTATTCTGTTTATTACTTGCCCTAAAAATCAAGCAAACGTGCTGAAAATGTGCTGAAACTAACATTTCTGCGACTCGGCAACCATTGTGATGGCGCGCTAACATTGTGACGTTACAACAACTCACTACTGTGACGTCACACTTGCATTGAGATACTAACCTAGTTTAATATTGCCCCTTAAATATTACACTGCGGTATCTTACACGGGCGAGTAATAAATGATTATATCATATCAGAAAGTGCATGTCAACAGGACAATTAGCTTAATAACTTTGTTGAAAAGTTAAAAAGATATGCATGATGAACTTGTGTCATCGACTCTCAACATTTACTACACTTGGAACTGTGTTGGGAGGAGTGACCTCCCCTGCATCGCTCTTCTGGATCTGACAATGCTTATAATGATAATGAGGCGAGAAGTTATGGGGTTTCTGGCCGTTTTCAAGAGTATTTCACTTGTATTGCAGCTCTTAGTATCATTGCAGGGAGAAATCTGGCAACACTAGGGTGGCTTTTCATTTCGGTGAAACCTTTGAGTATTGGCTGAACTAGCAAACCATGGGTGGTACTGGGCTGAAATTCAGTGTAGAATTGCACCTAAACTTGACTGTGTAGAACAGTTCTCTACTGCAGACAAAGTTGCTCCTGGCGTGATTTGAACCCTGGACCTCTTGATTCGTAGCCGAACATGCTAACCACTTTACTATCCCGCCCTGGGACGATATTTGCAAAAACATCCATCTTCTGATTGTTGTATGTTATTGCCATGCTTAGAGTGTTGTATGATTTCACCAGTCAATTTCCTTAACCTGCAGTGACTTGCATGTAATTAACATCTGATCTTCTTTTGTAACAGAGATTAATCACTTTGAAATGTAAATCAAAATCATCTGATGCAAAGTGAATATTCCAGAGCTATTGATGAACTGAAACATTTTATCATGTCAAGTGAAAATCAGTTGTATCTGAATATTCACTTATCAGGAAAGTAATGGTATCATATTTGATAAATGTAAAATATTAATGTAAACAAACAGGAAACTAATAAGCATATCATCAAACTAATCCTTTCATCGACCCATGTTCTAAAAATTGCTTTTGTGAAGGTCACACAATGTACAAACAACAAAACAAATACATAAATCAAAAGCGTCTCTTCAAATATTTCACTTCCCCATATTTTTATCAGAAATCTGATTAAGTTTACAATCTGAACTCAGCAATCTCAAGTCCAACCGTCTGAAATTGAAATACATATTTAAGAGGAAGTCCATACTTCAATTGTTCCCAAATACATAAGTATTTATTTCCCTACGTTTCTTCATTTCTGAAAATAAGATTAAACAAACAATTTTACAAACATTTAAATCATTTAAAGGGGCAGTAGCACGTTTTTGATAATTATATATATATATTTCAAATATTTCACTGAAAATCGTAAGTTATGGTAAATGTATTATTTTGACAGTGTCAAAAATCTCATTACACAAGTCAATCATCCATAGTCAGAGGACAAAGTATGAAGATTCAAATAAAATCCATTGGCGGCCATTTTGTGTGAACACCTTTAATTCATTTTGTGTAAGAAAAAGGTATCGCATGGCTAAACTTTACGTTGCACATTGAATTATTATTGCTTTATTTAGATTAAATACATTGTCTTTCAATTGGAACCATTAATTTTAATTTTCCTGACATCATCTTATATAATATTCCCCCTAAAAACTTGCTACTGCTCCTTTAAGAATACCTATCTGAAGCAGAAAACGAAGATATGAGCACACAGCATCTATCAAGTTATAAAAACAATATCAGTATTTCATCTATTGGAACTTGAATTTCAACTCTTGCACAAATATACGTCTGTTAAACTCTTTTATACTCCTGATTTCATTGAAAACTATTAATTGTTATACTTGTGAAGTTTTCTCGTGAATTCACATCAATCTTTTTTTGTATTTGGTAAGTATCAATGCCTAACTATGTCATGAAAAACAAGAAGTGTCCCTTTAATAAAGAAACTAGGACAGGTCATCCAATTGGTACAACAATTTCTTCTTCAATAAAGGTATTTGTAGAGACTTCTTATCTACATATATAAAGGTCATGGCAAAGGTTGACATCCAATGTATGTAATCTGCTCATTCAAGTAAGGTCAGAGATTCCAAACATTTTCACAGAAATGTAACAATTTTGAGAAATTATGTAAAGGTAGTTTGACAAAAGACAATTAATGTATAAAACACCAGTTTTACTAACTTGCCGAACAAGAAAACTTGAGATAGTTTCCATCACTGGTAAATACAGTTTTGCTGCTGATCAAAAACATTCTTGGCTTGAATACAGCGCTCTCTTCTCTTGCAATTGTAAAAGATTTGTCATTAGAAACCACTATAAATCTTAAATTGCTGCTGATTGCAAAAGAACCCTTGTGTTCAGCCCCCTGTTCAGCAAAAAATTGCATCCATAATAAGAGTTGCTATTGGACACTGCCATAAGTTGTGAAATTGAACTATCAAGTTGAGCTGCAGTCACCCAGAGAGCAGGCACAGAAGAGTTAGTGAAATGTTGCAAGGCTTAAATAAGTCAGTTGAAAGCACAAACACAAGCCTACTGGGTTACAAATATGCTTTAAGAAGGATAAAAAATATTTCTCCCTCAACATCCTCAAGGCATTGTCATAAATTTATCATATTTTGTCAGTTGTCTTTTTCTTATACCTTAAATATCCTATCCTTAGGCTGAAATAATACATTCTGAATTATTTGGCAATCTTTCTTATTCTTTTCATTTTTAAGAAATATATTTATCTTAAAACTTGCTACTGTCCCTTTCAAGACATTCATGTAAGGTTTCTCAGTTTAAGTAAACTTATCTCATACTGTATAGGTCAGAGTATGGGTCTAAAAGCAATCCTACGTAAACAAGGAGCATTTTGACCTCCGACCCCTCCCATTAATTTGTCAGGGTGACCTGTCATTATCAGGCCCTGGTCAGTAGATCATCGTCTGACCTCAAGAGAAAACAATCTTGACCCTTGACCTTTATCTGGAAAACATACACTCCAGAGTTCTTATTTTTGACATAGACTGTCTCATTTAACCCAGAAGATAGCATTTTCTATGAAATTATACTAAATTCAGTCATACGCAAAAGAAGAAAAGAGTCAAACCTATAATTGTGGCTGATATGTTTTTCTATGCACAGAAAAGACATGACTTAAAATTTCCAAGCAGAAATCTCCATAGTCCAAAATGATGTTCTCTATGAAATTAAGGATGTTTTAAAGTTTCCATGGCACATACTACTCAAAGGAGGAAACGGGTCTATTCTTTATTTCTGTCTCACAAGTTTCAAAGCATATATAAGATATGAATAAAAAAAGTTAAACAGAAATCCTATTAAATGGATTCAGTATATCATGAAAAAGAAAAACTGTACAAAGAATATGGCATATCAAAAAACAGCAAATTTTAGTAAAAATATAATAAAAAGTTTTAACAAACATTATTAAAAAATAAACCCGGATTAGGAAACAGGTGACAGGTGGGTAATTTTGCATATTGGCCAATATAACTTTTGAAGTTTACTGTTGATATAAGGGCAATGACCCATTTAAAGTTTCAGAAAATTACTTTAAATGGCTCATTGTCAAAGATGTCTTTTCCAATCTTGAAATTATTTTTATTAGATTTGACAACCTGGACGCCAATCACCAATGCTGTCACCTTTCGAGCTAAAAAAAATATATTTCAGGGCCAGGATAATTGAAGTTGAAATAATAGAACAGTCTTTTATTAGATTTGAGACTTGTATAGAGTCTAGCTATTCCAGCCTTCATGAGGCTGCTTGACAAGGAGGCTAACAAGGGAACTGAGACGAGGCTGAATGGTATTTATAAATAAACATGGTATGTGTATGCTGGTGACAGGCCTGGCTAATTATTCTGCTCTTATCTCTACTAACCAGTCCTGTCCTTTAAGACTGATGCCTAAATAGCCCGGCCAGTTATAAAATATGTTTATGTGGCTAATAAGATGGAGATATTATAGCTTGTTAGATGTATGTTATCTTGCTCTTTGAATCAAACTTCTTTCGGGTCTGATGTGATCTGATATCATGATCAGCATTTTTTGTGTTTATATGTCAAAATCTCTCGTATCATTTTACTAAGTAAATAATAAAGAGGTTAATTGGTAAATTTGATGGTGTTTAAATATTTTTGTACATTTAATTTTTTCATATTTTGCAAAATAAATATCAGTTAAAGCCAAATTTCTTCAAATAACTTAACACATCTTACCAAATCGATTATCCATAGTTATAGAACATATTGTCGGGTTTGAATTAACAACTGCTGATGACTATTTCAGTGACATCACCTCATAATCATATGAGTTAGGGAAATGGACTTGTGTTACTGAACAAAACTTATAATACGCCATTGAGCGACTTAACATTGATTTTGCATTTCCATTAAGTCTAAACAACCAAGAAATTTATGTTCACCTTGAATTTTTGTCCCACTTGATAAATCTCAAACAATTCTCCCAGAATGCACTCGACTGCAGAAGTAGAACATTCTGGCACAAGAAGTTTTTGTCTGAGAGCAGACGTAAACAAAACCAAGAAAACAGAAACAGAACTGATAACTTCACAAACAATTACTCTCAGTTCAGACTCTTCTAGAGTGGCCTGAAGGTTTACAAGATTCTAGAATAAGCACAAAACTAGAATTAGCACAAAAACACCAACTAACACCTAAATATTATATGGGATTAAGGTGAGGTGATATGAGGTTTATCTTTATCGTCGCTTTCAAGAGTATTTCACTTATATTGCAGGGAGAAAGCCTGCAACACCATTGTGGTTATGTATTGCGGTGAAACCTGCGAGCATCTGCTGGAACTAGCGAGCCATGGGTAGTACTGTCCTGAAATTCAGTGAAGCATTGAACCCACTACGATTAAGACCTAAATCTATCAGCTTGGTTCCTCAAACTTGGATCCTCTAGGTGCAAGGAACAAATCTATATTTTTGGAGGTGCAGCAGTTTTGAAAAATATCAAAAGTTTCCAGACGGCTGGACACAAGTCATACCATAGACTAACATTTAGTCCCAGAAGTATTGTTTTCAATATTGACAATATTTTTAAACAAATCTGATATTATAACAAAATGTAGCCCAGATGATGCTTAAACTTCAGCTGAGCGATCTAGACTTGCTATACTTTTTCTAGACTGGGTTGGTCATCAATTAAATAGTCATACCATAGGAATATGTTATACCATAAGTCAGATCATGTTAGAGATACAAACACAAAGCGATGAACACAGCTGTAAATTGCAACTTGCAAATAAATTTGAAATTACATTCATGACAAAAATTCATGAGATTAAGTTTTTTCAAAGTCAATTCTCCACTCTTTGGATAATGTAAACTTTTTTTTTCGGGTGATGCGCAAATTTTGGGTCAATGGCCACAGCATTAACTCGATCATTAAATTATTAGTAACATGAGGAACATAAGGGACACTTCAATAATTATTCATGATTTTTTGTAAATAGTTTCTGAATGAATGAAGTAATAAATAGTAATTGAGTTTTTGAACTCAGAGCAGGACTTTACAACAGAAACTTTTTTGTTCTTAATTTTCAAAAGAGGAACAATTTGAGAATTCCCATTAAGAGAACTACTTCCTACTTCTAAATCATATCTGTTTCAAACGTTTCCTCTTTCCCTTTCAGATAAGCCTTTATATAGTGGACTTACACTTTAACCTGAAAAACTTGAATACCACAAATATGCTCTTAACAACCTTTTTTCATTTGAGCACTTCCAAATCATGTACTTCTTTTACTCAATAGATATTTTTAACCATACGTTTTAAGCTGAAATACATAAAATGTTGTGTATTTTCTTGAATATTAAATTTAAAGTATTTTTTTTTTCATAAACTTGAGATTTACTATTCAACTTCATTAATGTGAACAACAAGATGATACTCAATGATTTACAAAGACTGTTTTAATGTTGGTTTAAAAATGTATAAATGATATAACAAGAGCCATCAGAAGAGATGGCTTATCCCCCCTGCCCGACTGAAGCATATATTTTGATATACTGATTGTTTGAATAATGTTTTATTCATACATGCAGCTAATTTTGTTTGATTTTTAATTAGCAACATAAGACTATAATAAACCATAGCTAGGTCTTTTTAATTAGTAAATGCTTATGTTATGTCATCATCATGTTCCTAGTGTTAATGTGAAGAAAGAGGAAAACTTTAACAACCATCCTGTTTGATTGAATATGCTGTTTGATTAAAACATCTTCATTCCTTGATGAGACACAGTTTAGAAATTAGAAAGGGATATAAAGGGGATATAAAGAATGCTAGTGACATACTCAATGTTTGTACAACTGAAATACAGAATGACAGTTTCAGATATATTTCATATTATAAGGGAGGTATATGATGCACTCAAGCAGTTATTGGGAAAGGCAGGAGCCGTGGGCCATTTTGTACATTGGATGAAAAATTGGCTCATTAAAATTTTAAAGGTTACTATTGAAAATTACCAGAAATCATGAAAATGGCCATTGTCTTTCCCAATCCCTGCTCAAATTTGTACATTTGAAAAATAGAACAATTTCAGACATATTTCATATATATCTGCAAAGAGAGAAATAATAATGAGGAGACCGTAGCGAGGCTAGAGACAACATGAATGTTTGTACACTTGAAATACTCTAAGAGTAGAAACACCTTGTGACCTTTCCAACTGCAACTATTCACTTGTACACACAGCAATACCATATTTGATAGCGCCAGTTTGTTTTCATGCGTGTGCTGGGATAGACTCTCTTTCAGTCTCTGAATTATATGCCAGTGATTAATAAGGATGCGCGGTATTATCGATATTATACAATTATTGACTTCAGTTGAGGTGAATCAAATGGTTTATTGACCTCGGAACATAAGTTTCGGAGGTCAATAAACCATTGGATTCACTGATAACTGAAGTCGACAACTGTTTTATTATATGATTGATGAATGTTGCAGTTATTTTGAAAACTATTCAATTATTTTAAGTCTTTTTGGAAGCAACTCTTTACGGCGCTCCTCGTAGTGGCGATCTATTTTAAGCTCCAGGTCATTGGATTGTTATGTTGACCTCGCGTGACGTTTCCCGTGGTCAACATAAGGTTTGATCATTGTCGGTGACCACCTTCCTCAACCAATTAAAAGACAGATCACTTGTTCATCATATAATAAATCGGTATATTGCAATACAACAACAACACAATACGAATCGGTACACACCTCTGAAAATACCCAATATATCGAAGGTTTTAAAATAAACAATTTCAATCTAAAATTGGATAAAACACAACCAAATAAAACATGTTATTACGGAATGTTCTTTACAAATTGTGAAGTTATGTTGTGAAAATAGCTCAAATATGTATACAGGTCATGAACAGTGATTGAAAAACTTCCCTTTCCAATACCTCTGACAGCTGAGCAATGATGATCATTCTTTACGCTCATATTTGAACAATATAGTATGCAGAATCTTTGTTCATAAAAGTATCAATATATTGCAAAATGTATTGCAATACGCTTTTCTGTATCGTAATATATTGCAATATGGAAATGAGGAACGATACCCATCCTTAGTGATTTATCAAGCTAGAAATTTATTTTAAGTCTTCAGATCCCTATCTTTAACATTTGATGTATTTTATGCATTGAATGTAAAGTTGTGTTTTTGTTATCATGTGTTACATAGCATCTTATCTGCATACACTTGGAATAAAATCATGATCACTAACTCCCCAACAGTTTTGTGGTTTGAGAAAGTTCCTAATATAATGCTCCTACATATATATGTAAAATCAGAATATCAGCAAATTGGTACATCTGAATATTGGTATTTTGGTATATCATTATATCAATATTAAAATATACATATATTGCAATACAGAAACAACAATATCTGCATTGGTACAAACTTCGATATTTGGACCTTTGAAAATTAACAATTTCAATAATAATGTTTCAAATTGCAGTATTGGAAATATAATGAAAACTTGCACACTAAAAATAACAGAAACTCAAGATCTAAACAGGTCTGTTTATTGTCATATTGAACTAGGTGCTGACAAATCCACAAACAAGTTTATTGCCTGTTGTATATAGCTGTCAAACAAGAGAATAAAATCTTCACCAGTTTGCACTCAATGATATATGTACTTCTCATGCATAGACTTTGTTAAGGTCTCTGTTGACCATAAAATCATCTCCGTTAAAGATTCTCACTCAATAACAGTAAGCGTACAATTTTACACTCTTTTAAAACTGAATATCTAGAAGGGATGTCACGATACACAGATGCATTGATGCATCGTCGTGGTACAGTTCATGATACAATACATGATACAGTTAACTGTATCGTGATACAAATTTTAGTGGATATCGTTAAACTTTTTGTGAATATCAAAAAATTATCATTAAATTTTTGTGTGAATATCGAATAAAGAAATCCAAAAACGGTGGTAAAATTCCTTGTTAAGATAGCTTTAATATAGCATTAAATTACTTTTTCATGCTGATATTGGGTTATTTTTGTGTCTAATTGCTGGTTACTCAGATAAGTTTCTTAAGAAATATTAAATTTAGATCCCTGAATTTTTATCTCACAGTACAAATGTCGCACTTAGTGAATCGCGATATGTATCACATCGTGACCTCAGTATCGTGATACGTATTGTATCCAAGGTACCTGTATCGTGACATCCTTAATATCTACCAGATGAACCCCCTTCCCTTTCAAAATTCCTGGTTCCACAACTGTAGATAATAACCTACATGAAAATCAATTTCACCATGCTGCACTTTTTTCATACAGAATGTGGAAAGTGAAAGTCATAACATGAAATCAATTTCACAAAACTGCACTTAAATCATGCAGACTGTGCAAGTCTACACCCACTTTACAAAGTATGTTATTATTATTTTCCCAACTTCCTGTTTGTCGGCAAGGACTAACAAATGTGCGTAAAGACGTTGTTGTTATGGTACCAGGGCAGTTTGGAGAGTATTCACGGATGTAATTACGTCCGAATATCTTCCCTGGACAGTCCAGTTCATGCTGTGACTAAGAACTACCCATAAAACCAGCGAGCATCACGAGAAGACATTAACGGTCAACTAGTTCATACTTGTCAACAGACTCCAATTAATGTTACAACTGGATCTGAAGGAAAGCAATGTAGAGAATGGGGTTGAAGTCAACTTGTCTCGCATATATTGTAGATAAATCTTAGTTGAATACAATGACAGACGGATAGGGGCCGGGCGGCAGAGTGTTCAAACATCCCACAAATTTTGAAATATATTCTAAAGAATCACCAAAATAAAAATAGAGCCAATGGCTCTGTAGCTCATCAGGCTTCATATTAATGTTGCTTTAGGGTGTGGCAGATGTGGTTCTCCCCTTAGTAGGGTCCACAGGGTCACCAAAGTTATAATTAAGAATCCTCCTTTTCTAAATAGGGGTCAGCTTCCTACACCCATTGGTTCTGGAGCCGAAATCGAAAATGCACAAAGTTTACAGATGGACGCCGGATGCCACCCCATGCTATAAGCCTATCGGGCCTTTCAGGCCAGATGAGCTAAAATTGACTAGTTCCTTAGGTGTGGACCCCCTTCTCTTTTGAATTGAACAACTCCCATCACACACGCCTTGAATTACTGGATATAAGATATTTGTTTCTGTGATATTGTGCAGACAAAGACCACGCAAATGCATGTTTTGAAAATTCATTCATCCATGCACTGTTACAAGATGATGTTTGTACAATTGACCAAGAGTAACATGTCGAATAGTTGTACAATTTGTTCACTTGGAAATGAAGGTCAAGGTCACAAAATTATTTGGGTTTACCTATATCGTCCATTTACAATAGGTTTTTTAAGACATCATATCTTAAAAATAGAGCCATTGGCTCTGTAGCTCATCAGGCATCATATCAAGTTTGCTTTATACAGGCCAGATTAGCTAAAAATGAAACTGATGTTATCTATTGCAAGAAAACCTATAAATAAATTACAAGACAAATGTAACGATTTCCGAATAAATTTCCATACCCAAATGATTTATTATTATTCAACACTTTCTAGATCGCCAATATTAGACAGTGAAAGAAGTCCATACTAAAATATCCAAGGAGAAATAAATTTGCCATAGACTGTCATCTAATGGAGAAAAATAGGTTTTTAAGATTGTGACCCCTGTGACCCTATTTGGGGTCATGGGGTCACGAAACCTACAGTTTAGAATCCCAATTGGCTAAGGAGTCTACATGCAGTCTTTCAGCTCAATAGACCTTTGGGAACTGAAGATGATGATGAAAATAAGTTTTTAAGGTTGTGACTCCTGTGACCCTAATTTAGGTCATAGGGTCACAAAATCTACAGTTTAGAATCCCCATTGGCCAAGGAGTCTGCACATATAATTTCAGCTCTCTAGACCTTTTGAAACTTAAGAAAAAGATGAAAATAGGTTTTTAAGGTTGTGACAAAAGTTACAAATTAGAATCCCCATTGTCCAAGGAGTCTGCACATATCATTTTTAACTCTCCACTCCTTTTGGAACTGGAGAAGAAGATGAAAATAGGTTTTTAAGGTTGTGACCCCTGTGACCCTTTTTGGGGTCACAGGGTCACCAAAGTTACAAATTAGAATCCCCATTGTCCCAGGAGTCTGCACATATCATTTTTAACTCTCTACTCCTTTTGGAACTGGAGAAGAAGATGAAAATAGGTTTTTAAAGTTGTGACCCCTGTGACCCTATTTGGGGTCGAAAGTGTCAAAAGTTTACGGACGGACGGACGGACGGACTGACGGACGATGGACGACGGACGGACGCCGGACGACGGGCCATGCCATAAGCCCATCTGGACTTTCAGTCCTGATGAGCTAAAAATACATTCATTTGATCCAGTTAAGCTATATTTGCCTTAATAATACTACTTTTCTTGAAATAACCTTTACCTTTATGATATCTGAAGACATAATTTGAGAGCCCCTAAATCATTCAAGATACATCGGATATTCTTGATAGGATCAAATCTGCGTATGTCAAGTATACGAAATATTAAAATAATCCTTATCCCTAATAACATTAATATTCCTAATCCACACCTGTTTCCCTACCATAAATGATTAAAACATTTTCAAACAAAAATGGCCGCCAGAAGTTGATAATTTCTAATACAGTTACAAATAAGGGTTGAGATAAGAAATGTTCTTTCCTAAATGATGGTTCACTTGACAAGAGCTTATTTATGGGGGAAAATAATCAAGAAACTTTTGTTAAAAAACATGCTATAGTACCTTCAAAAATTTGTATAAGAAGATAAGTATTCATAATCAATGCAATATTACTAAATAGTCACTTTCCAAATTACAAGACTTCTACAAAGATTGTAAACATGAACATTAAGTTCTAACACAAACCCATCAGAAGACCAATGGATAGTCAAATGTTAAATAAGTAATGAAAATGACAAGCTGACCTATACACTATCTCCCCTGACGAAAGAAACACTGAACAAACAGCTGATTGCTGCTGATGCTAACTGGATCTATTTGTGACAGACACCCTCTCGCCAGTTAGTTCAATTATTTTTGGAACGTGTTTTTTAATTTAAGCCCGTGAAATTACGTTTTAGTGGGTCAACGACCAATTATTTTCTGACACACTGACATACCGGTATTAAGATTTCAATTGTGCTCACTCAACCTGACTGTCATAAACTCATAGTCTTACCTTGGAAAGGCATGGCTATAAACTATGATTGAAGGGTGTTTATGAAGAAGTTAAAAGCATGTGGGAAATATAAACATGATTTAGCAATTTAAACTAAAGTTTTTGGAATGTTGCTTTCTAAGGTGTTATTTCTGACATGGACAGGATGTCTTGGTATTAATAACCTGGAAAAGGGTCAGATTTGCAGAGGATAAGGGTTAATTTGTTAAACCATTTACCAGCCTTTGAGTTAATATCAACTTTCCTTGATTTTCCAAATAATATCTGCATTCATATAAAATCATCATCTTCTCAAAACGAATTCAGAACTCATCTGAAAATATTTGTAAGGAAAATTCATCTTATATACTAAACAAATTGATGACAATGTGCTGAATTAGAAGAGTGGGTAAGTGTTGGTGTTTAGCCTTGTTTTGGCAATATTCAAGCCATCAGAGTCGTCCGACAATTGAATAGGCAAGTAGAGAACAATTGTAAGTAGACATTAAGTGTCAAGTACAAGTCATTAGTTTCAAGCACTGCCTTTGTGTAGATACTTATTTTCTCTAGTTAAGGTCATCGTTTACAGGTTAGTATTGTCAATGTTAACACATTGAAAATACAATACATACGTATACTGTGAATATTGTACAATCATGTTGAATTATTTCTTAAGCATATATTTTAAAGAAATTTAAGACTATGTTAAAACATAAAATACCAAACTTATAAGTATAAAATGTTTTTTTAAGGCATCAGATTTCAGAAAGACATTATTGTCATAACTGTTTTTGGACTTAAAATTGTCGGGAAAAATACAATTTTGTCAATCCTCTAGTCCATAAACTTATATACTTATCAACGGTAAGGATATTATATAAACTACAAAATATCTTAATATTGTAATGGGTTCTCTACATCTTTTGATAAACATACATAAACATTTTACAGCAAAACATTTTACAATCGATCTTCTTGATTATCTATCCATTTAAACAGGTTGCAAGTGCAGATGCACCAAAAATTGATAAAACGTGAAGCATGTCACGTTGGAATTCTAAATTTGACACACGTAGTGACAGGTTCATATATCAAGTTGAGTAAACCCTGGAGCCAGGTCAGGAACATCCCCAATGAATTCAGTTAATTTGATCTAGCTTCAAATAACAGGAGTAATTAAGTCGATATCTGGTAAAGTGGCCTGATTTATTTAACTATATTGAATTTGTAGAGAAAAACTTTGATAAAAGAAAGTGTCAATTTATCAAGTGTAGAGTTTATTCATTATTTTTGCATTTGAATTTTTTTTTTGTATTTATATTGAGCGAGTTGTTGCTTTGCGTCTCAACCAACAATCACATTGGTTTGGAAAGCGTTTCTAGTGATAAAAGACGCTGGCCCCTTCGAAATTCAGAAAATTACTAAAAAGTCTGAAAATGTCAAAGGTGTCAAGATAAAAATGTCCATCTTTGAACTTGGCTATGTTCAAAATATACTGTCCTAGAAGATATTGTTGGTTTTCCACAAGCAATAGAAGATATTATAATTTTTCTATCATATTCAAAATCAACATTCAGGTTTTGAAAACTTATCAAGCCCAGCAGTTTCATTAAAAGAAGTTTGTGTAACACACCAAGAGTAACACGTCAAAAAACTAAGTAACTTATTGCTTTCATATATCAAAAGTTAGTGTTTTCAACATTAACTTTCAAATGCACTTGCAGAAAGTCTAAGCCAATCTAAAGGCGTAGTCTTCCCTGACATTAGCAGCTTTAAGAGTTAGCTAGCAAACTTGGACAGAGCAATCTTGTTTGTGGAACAGGAAGCTGCCTGTAGTTTTCTGTTCCTGTAAATGTGTTGTGAATGCGGTGCTCGATGTTTACGGCATGTGTGCATGTGCACCGCTAACTGATAGGCACCAGGCGCGAGTGACACGTTCAGTTACTTGCAGCCATTCTTACGACTTTAAACTGACATTCTCTATCAGATAGACTGTGTGATGGGCTTTGAGAATATTTTTCTCTTGACTTACTGACTGAATTTTGAATTAAAGGGGCAGTAGCACCTTCTTAGGTAAACAAAACGATCAAGCAAGAAATATTCTATGTTCAATTTCCCTACCTCAAATGATTTATTTTTTTATATAAAATAAGTGTTAACATAAAAATGGCCACAAGTGGTTTTAACTTTTTACTTGGTAGTTTCTACACGTAACCAGTTTAACTGGGTAAAACAAGTGGCATAAAGTTATACTTTTTAGCAAACATTTTTAAACTAAAGCAAAAATGTTCAAGTGCCTCCTTAATTATAAGTCTTCTCATGATGTGCCAAATTTCCAAACATCATGTTATTGCACTTGGCCAAAAAATTTATATGTCAACAATTTCGAGATTTGAATTAATAATCAAAAATATAAAATTGATTTACATTTATAACTGACGATTTACATAGTTCTGACAGCTTCTTTATTACTTCTATAAATCATTGTCTCTGTGAATTTCACTTCATTAAGAAAAATGATTTTGATAATAAAATCTCCTCATACAAGTCTTATGATAAGAGTTGCACCAGAAGTTATTTTGAGTTTTATATGTTACTGAATTATATTTTCTTTTAGTGCATGAACATTTAGAGTAAAACAACTGGATTTCTGGATCAGCAAGATATATCATAATAAATCTTTTTGCAAAATTTATTGAAAACAAAATCTCATTGCACAAACAAACTTCACCATCATTTCAAGTTAAAATCTTCTATTCAAGTCAAATCTCAGATAAATTAAGTCTTTCTAGGATTTCTTGTTGGACTATGGCACCATGAGGGTTAATTGTGGTTTTGTGTCAGAAGTCTAAGCTTGCTAATTGCACATGATATGTGAACTTAGAAGTAACAGAGGAATACTGTGATATAGGGTCCAATGACATCATAGCTAACTGACATCGACAGCTTACGGCTTATCAAGGTCACATCTTTGCAAGCAGATATATTTATCTCTGAACAAGAGAATCTCTTTGCTCAGGCACAGAGTCTAACTCAGTCCTGCTCCATGACTGCTTGTAAATTAGGAGCCTTTAATACAGTCTTTCTTTAGCAAGTCGACTTAATAATTTTATGTAAATTGTTTCTATATTTAAAACAAATTGATTGCTTATATATTTATAACATATGTATATATAATTATTTAATATGCAATATAATAATAATCCAATTTCCTTAATTGGTCAATTTGGTGGCAAATGTTATCCTTAATATGGCAAATCAGGCTCATTTTCTGCATTACGTGTTCATTTAATCCTTCACAAATGTTACTGCATGATTCAAGCTTATTAACAGTATCAAACTTTCTAATCTGCTGATTAATTGAACTTCTTCGATTCGACAACCTTCAAACTGATGTGAATTGGGAGTGAGACAATATTTCCTATATTGTTAATGTTTAATGCTAATTTGACAAAAATGTCACTCTATCATAAAAGTACACTTTTTATTTATTCAAAAAATTAATAAACTTATTTCTCTCAAATGTATATCTCATAACCATGTTTCACTTTAAATGAATGTGAAAATGATTCACTTATGATTTCATGTACATGTAAGAAAAAAATATCGGATACAAAATATATAGATATGAGACCAAAATCAGTGTATAAAATAGATTGGAAACCTAGACTGTCCTGAAAATTAATTGGCCAATTTCTTAGGACTGAAATGAAGAACATTTTTTAAAAGTTACCAGTCCTGACCAATAAGTAGCCAGTTTAAGTACTCGGGGGCGAGCCATATTTTAAACACTGCCAATATTCATGATATTCTTCACATCAAGTACTTAAAGGGTATTTGTCTTTTCTAGACAAATACCATGTTTATCTCATCGAGTGAGGCAGAAAGTTTATATTTTCATGAGTAGTGCAGCATGAGTGATATAAAATCTTTTCTGCATCACAACATGAGATTAACATGATATTTATCCAAAAAAGACAAATTTCCTTTTTATTTATGATTTAATCTATGTATTTCTATCAAAATTGAAATGCATTCACGTTGAGTCGGCTCCAAAGAGAGCCCATCGCCTAAGCAACAACATGACGTCATGAGCGTGTCATTTCGTCAAAGCATTATTCAATGACGTCCGTTTATTGTTGTTATCAGTCACTAGTGACTGATAATACGTTCCATTTTTATTGTCACTAGTGAGTGATAACACAGTTTATTTTGCTTGATAGATCTCGGTAATTCACCACTTATCATGTATACAATAATTGTTTTGATATTGAGAAATATCATATTGAAATACGACACAAGTTATTTTTTTAATAATAACATAAATATTTGTCAAGACAAAATTTATCATGACAAGGACACATATACTTTCTATTATAATGAAATTTCACATGACATAATTGCATGGCACCTCATCATTTTCTTGGACTGGTCAGTAGCTGCATCTAATATGAAACCCAATGGTCAGTTACAGACTCTTTTTGCTGGCGGACAAGTAATGTTCAAAAATGACAAGTGTTTTTTACGGAACTTAAGGATGGGTATCGTTCCTCATTTCTGTATTGCAATATATTGCGATACAGAAAAGTGTATTGCAATATATTGGTACTTCTTTAATTCAAGAATGTGCATGCTATCTTGTCTAAATATGAGCATTAAGAACAATCATCATTGCTCAGCTATGAGCCTTTTATTATATATTTTCTTTTTACTCTTTATGATCTGTATACATATTTTAGTTATTTTCACAACTTTACACTTTGTAAAGAACTTTACGTCAATCATTTCATTTTGCAAATTTAGATAGGAATAGCTCCTTTTAAAGGGTTCAATATATTGGATATTGGGGCAGGGTTCTTCTATTCAAAAGTGAGAGGGGTTAACAATCAAGGGACCACCAATTTTAAGGGTAATTTTATCAAACCATGTCAAGTGTGAAACATCCACTATGTTTTTAGAGGGTTCGGATATGAACTCCCAATTTTTGATTGACTATGTACAACCTGAAATGAAGTCACAACATGAAAATGTACTCACTGTCTAATCTGGCGACAACTTCGTCTATGACACATTGTTTGGTGTAGGAATCTTCTATTGTTGGGTCGTAATCCGTCACAAAATAGGACTGAAAATAAGTTGAACAAAATATTAATACCCAGTATGTTACTTTTCTTAATATTAATGATAACACTTTATTGTCCTCAGTACATGCACATATTGCATATTGCATCCGGCAGCCACTATGCAGCGCCAGTTAATGTGTTGTTCTGCCTTTACAGAGGTTGATTAATCCTGAATTCATTTCAATTGGAAACAGATCCAAATTGAGTGGTATAAAGACACAAAAGAGTACTAGCTAAAACTTCCTCCAGCCAATGTTAACAATGACACTCATACAGTGCTAATTTCTGACCTGAGCATCACAGGGCTTAATGGAGCAATACTCAGTTCAGATAAAGATATAAAATATGAGTAATATGTTGAACAGATTTTAATGAGATTGCATTTCAGCTAGCCAAAAATGACACATGATGTGGACAAATGTATGATATACGCATTAACTGATATTAATTGATTTATCTGTGATAACACTTTATACAAGAGTACAGATTTCTTTTCTCTAAATTATATTCAATTTTTTACTATCTAGTTAGGCAAAAGGGATGGCCAACTGAAATTTCAGAGGTTTCACTGTTCAATCTCTTCTTTTAATAAAGATATGGCGCAAAGTAACTATGCAAAATTTGTGAACCCAAAATTGTTCAGCCTCATCTCTGGTTATGTACAGAAACAGTGTCTACATATTACTTCCAACTGATAATCTAGTCAACTGGGTTAATCTGCTAATGTGATTGACTGAATAATTGCCCCTCTTGAATTAATTTGATTGGTTCATGAAAGGAAGCATCTCTTCCGGGATCAACCATTACCGATTCCTGGATGTTCGTTTGACCTTCACCTCAGAATATGGGCCTTACATGATAAACAGTGATGTTTTAGTAACATTATGTTACCATTTCTCGACAAGATTCGAGGACAGGTGCAGGACTTGGAACAAGAGGAGAGGGGGATTATCCACATCATGGGTTGATTTTAGAAAAAAACTATTCAAAGTTAGAGAAGAGATTAAACCTCTCGATTACCCTCTAATATCTATTTGTTGCTTTCTTGTAATGTTTTTATTCTAAAAAGGTTTGTTTTTTTAAAGTCTATTTATATTTCCAAAATTTCAGATTTTTCAACACAAAATGTTTATACCATTTATGCATGCAGCCTTTGGAATTTGGCTTAATTTCACAATTGAAAATGAGGTAAGCAAAAACTTGTTATTATTTAGCCTCCTCTTTAGACTTCAATTTTAGATTTTCAACCCCAAAGTACTTGAAAATGATTATCATACAATGAACTATGGTCTTGGAGGACCTTAACATTGAACATGTTGAAATACTTGTCACACTATAAGGTGTTGTACATTAGAGCCATCATAAAGTTAACCTCCTTGAAAGATTAATTCCACTTAATAAACCTACAAAAGATGGAATACGATTGGGAAAGGCAGGTCCATGGGGAATTTTGCACATTGGAAGAAAAAATGGAACAAAAGTTTTAAATGATATAATGAGAAATGAAACAATCACAATTATTGTTAGTAATTATAAGAAAACTTACCTCTAAACCAACATTGACTTATTTCTCTCTTTTCGGAGAGATCGTACAGAGTGTGAAAAATAAAATTTTTTAGTGGTCTGCGTGTTCCTCTTCCTGATTTACCTCCCTTGGGAATTATCTCCCTTGAATTTTCAAACTCAGCTGTCATTCTTTTCGATGAACAGAGAGATGGATAACGGGGAGGAAGGGAGGGAGTAATTCGTTGGTTTAGAGGTAAGTTTTCTTATAATTACTAACAATAATTGTGATTGTTTCATAATTATTGCGAAAACCCTTACCTCTAAACCAACATTGACAGAATACCACGTAAGGAGGAGGGTATCCATACCTCTTAAAATGGTATTTAATTAATCAATCGATCCCAACCTAGCGAGAATTTCGCTTTTATTTAGGTGAATAAGGGATGATAATTTATAGGAATAACGGTAAATTCTTAAATCTTTGTCCAAATTCCTCCGAATAACGGTAAATATTACCGATCTAGGCGGAAAAGGAGACTAAGCAGACCAAATTATGATAAAAGGAAGGAATAAAAGATCGTTTTTTCCCTATAAAATAGCCCGTAAAACGGGAATTAATACCGAAAAAACGTAATTTCCAGAACCTGTACTCTCCACTCCGAACATGGTTACGGGAAGGGAGGTGATGAGGAGGATTAATATTTAACTTAACAGATTTAGTTCTTCCCAAAGAGTGATTATACCACGTCACTCGCCACCACAACGAAGAATAAACACTATATTAATACTTCCAATCCCTTAGTAATGTGCAAGACAAGTTTCAGGGAATTATGCCCACCTTAGGAAGTGGTTGAAGTCCACCATCTACGTTGATAGGTCGGGAACTAGGACCACGCACCCTCAGGAAGCGTCCCCCCCCCCCCTTTCTCCTCCTCGGGAGGGGGTCAGGCAGATAAGTGTTGAGCCGCCACCAACGGACCCAGAGAAGAAAGTCCATCCAACGAGGCGGATAGATCTCTGAGATAAGCCCTGGTGAAGGAGTTGGAGGACTTCCACTGGCAGGAGGCCACAATCTGGTCGATGGAAACAGACTTCCAGGCCGCTAATGAAGTAGATAGCGCCCGGATCTCGTGAGGAGAGAACTTGGCGTTGGTCGATTCCTGGTCCGTAGTGGAGTAAGCTAAGGCGATGGTCTTACGGAGCCAAGATGCGATCGTATTTTTGGATATCTCTGAAGAAAGCGCTGGCTTGCAGGGAATAAAAAGACGTCTTCTACCCTTTCTGATAGAGTGAGTTCTGTCGAGGTACCATCGTAGAACTCGAATTGGACAGAGGAGGCGCGCTTTATCCCTGGCGTCTGCGGGAACTGGAAGGGCCGGGAAGGAGTAAACTCTGGCTCCTAAAGGTCCTGAAGCCGTAGATTGGTTTTTGGCAAGAAACTCAGGTAAGGCTCTAAAAGACACAGCGGTGTATCTGTGGGCAAAGTCAATGGAGGAAACATCTATCGCATGAAGTTCTGAGATTCTGGCAGCAGAGGCGAAGGCGATCAAAAATGCGGTTTTCCAGGCCAAAAACTTGAGAGATGAAGCATGCAACGGTTCGTAAGGAGCCCGTTGTAAGGATTGCAGTACTAGAAGCAGGTCCCATTTGGGGAAGGTATTAGGAGATTTGATGTCTTGCAGTTTAAAAGATTTTAACAGTCTTGTGAGGGTTATGTCCGATCCGATAGACAAGCCTTCCAGCTCTGAAACTGACGCAATAGCAGATCTATAGCCTTCGATGGTACCAGCTTTTAAGTTGCGATCTTGTCGTAAGTGGTTAAGAAAGTCTGCAATCATAGGGGTGGATAACGGCAGATTAGCTAGTCCTCTATCTCCTCTCCACTGCTGGAACTTGATCCACTTGTGATCGTAGAGTGCTGAGGTACTAGGTCTAATGGATCGGGAAATAGCGTGAGAAGTGTCTTGTGCATAGCCTCGTTCCTGCAACGCTCTCTGGATATTCTCCAAACGTGAAGATTGAAGGCTTGGAGATTCACGTTCTCCGGTTGCCACCTTGGTTGTTGGAGGAGGTTCCACCATAGAGGAAGTTGGAGCGGCTGCTCTAGAAGGAGATTTAGTAGGGATGGAAACCAGGCTCTCTTGGGCCACGCCGGGGCTATCAGGTATACTATGCAATTGTGCTGGCTGACTTTGTTGAGGACTTCTGGTATGAGCTTGAAAGGGGGGAAGGCGTAGGCCACCAGGTTCTCCCAAGATATTGACAGGGCATCCACCGCTACTGCCTGAGGATCCGGGACCGGACTCACGTAAGTCGGAAGCCTGTAGTTGAGTGCTGTGGCGAACAAATCTATCTGAGGTCTCTCCCATCTGTCCGTGATAAGATCCAAAACCTGGGGGTGGATCGTCCATTCTGAGGACACGATTAGCTTCTGGCGGGAGAGAGAGTCGGCTAGGAAGTTCAGTTTCCCCGGAATGTGTCTGGCTTGGATTGTTATCGACCAGGCATCTATGAGGGCGTAGAGATCCCTGGTAAGTTGCATCAGCGGGGCAGATCTCGTTCCTCCCAGTTTGTTTATATACGCCACCACCGTGGAGTTGTCTGTGGCTATCATTATGCTCGAGTGCTGTAACTGAGACTTCCAACTGTGGATAGCGAAGACTACTGCTTTCAACTCCAAGAGATTTATGTGAAGCTGGGAATCGGGTAGGTTCCAAGAGCCGCTCAGGGTGAACTGTTGCCAGTGAGCGCCCCAGCCCTGGTTCGACGCATCCGTGTAGATGGTGTGAGACGGAGGCGGAAGGAGGAAAGGGCAGCCGGTCATAACATGAACTCGTAACGTCCACCACTGGAGCTCCTTGCGAACTATGGGTGTGGGAACGATCTTGGAATCCAAGGGTTGTAAGCGGTGACTGTTCACCCAGGACTGAATGAAACGAAGGTTCAGGCGGCCTCTGGTGGTGAAGGACTGGATGGAAGTAAGGGAGCCTACTAAGGACATCCATGTCCTGAGAGAGTATAGTTTGTTGTGGTCTAACAACTTCTGGATGAGAGTCTGAATGGCAATCCAGCAGGTTTCCGATGGGGCAATAGTGGCTGACTCCGTGTCCAAAATGGCTCCCAGGAACTTGATGCGGTTGGTAGGCGTAAGCTCCGATTTGTCCTGATGTATGATCCATCCTAGATGTGAGAAGACATGTATGACCAAGTCTATGTGGTGGTACAGAGTGACTAGGTCCTGATGGCGGAGCAGAAAGTCGTCCAAGTAGCCGTGGATGAACACCAAGTGGAGATGTAGAACCTGTAGCACCGGCGCCGTAACTTTGGTGAACAGCCAAGGAGCTACCGAGATGCCGAAGGGAAGCACTTGAAACTGGAAACGGCGTCCGTTGACCGCAAACCGTAGGTACTTCCGTGACTTTGGATGGATCGGAACATGCAAGTAAGCGTCCCTCAAGTCGAGGCTGGCGAACTTGGAGTGCGGAAGTATCAGCTTGCGTATGCTCTTGAGCGACTCCATAGTAAACTTGGGAGGCCTGGACAGGAATGACTTGTTGAGCACCTTGAGATCGATAATCATTCTCATCTCCGTTGTGTCTTTCTTGGGAACCAGGAAAACGGGAGAGAAGAAGCCTGGAGATTCGTCGGCGGGGTCCAGCTCCGTGATAGCGCCCTTTTCCAGTAGCTGCTCGATGGCTGTGAGCGCGGCTTGAAGCTTTTGGCCTTGAAGGAAAAAACGCTTCCCTTGAGGATGGACGGCAGTTGGCGGAAGTGAATCCCACTGAAGGATGTATCCCGATGATATTATTGACAGAATCCATTGGTCGCTGGTTACTGTCTCCCAATTCTTCAAGTATGACCCCAGGCGGCCCCCCACGGGCGAGTGGGAGATCGACTGAGGAAAGGGAATCCGTAAGGATAAGTCCGTGGACGGAAGCGGTCGTAAGGGGGAAGGCTGAAGACTTGAGGTGGCGTGGGAGTCATCGCTTAAAGCCTCCTTTAGATCCCCGAAAGGGCCTAGACTGGTCCTGTCTGAAGGATCTTGGCTGTTCCCTTGACTGCGGGGGGTGGAAGTCCCTGCGGCCCCGGTGGTTGCCCCTGAACTGCGAGGAAGACGATGTTGAAGGAAAGGACTGTTTCGGCTGAGGGTTAAGTCGAGGGTTAGGGTTACCGCGACGCTGTCCTTGGAAGGAGCCCCTGCCTAGTAGAGCCTGAGTCAATTTCAGATTGAGAGATTTGGAGGTCATGGAATCCTGAGTCTCGCTAGCTCGAGTACACTCTCCATTAAACAAAGACGGAGCTTGGATAGGTTGGCACAGAAGAGAATCCTTGACATCCGCTGGCACATCCCGGATCTTTGAGATATGTTGTTGTCTTTCAGTCAGAACAAAGCGCGCCATGGTGTTGGTAGAGACTGCGGCTAAATCCTGAGAGGCGACAAATATAGAATCCAGGAAACCATGGGCCATAGCAACGTCATCGGCTCTCATGGTCTGAAGTGTGTCTGGGGTCACATCCTCATATGTTGAAAACTTGGGGGGAAGCATCTCTCTGATACCCGCACAAAACCAGTTCATGTATGACAACATGTCCAAGGAAGCTCTAGTATTCCGTTCGATTTCATTACCATCTGTCTTGGAAATGGAAGGAAAATTAGAAGTAGAGGCTTTAGGATTCAACCTAGCAAAATCCTTGTCCAAAACGGGGGGATCCTGAGACACGAATCTGTTGTGGACTAAGTAAGCCGCCTTGGCTCTGAACTTGGGTACTCCTACTTGTCCTGATTGATTAGAGAGCTTGTCATTGATGTTGTTACAAGCTGTCTTGATCACCGAAGAATGAGGCAAAGAAAGTCTGGAAGGTCGGGAGGGAGGAAGCGTCCCCGAATCTCCTAACTCCTCAGGCCTAGGAGAGGCCGTCTCCTCTGACACAATAGGCACTGTGCAGGGTTTCAGTCGATGAAGGTATTCCAATTTATCCGGAAAAGACCAGTCAGGGATAAGAGGAAAAGAGGATTCATCAGGATGAATAATCAGTTGGCCCTCCTTGGCGCTAACACCGAAATCCAAGGAGTCCGTATCCGTGGATGAGTGACAAAGTCCAGCTTGCACTTTGACATCGTGTAGCACGGGAATAATAGGCGGATCCTGAATGCTGATGTAATCTGCCTGTGGCTCACGGGCCACCCGAGCAGGGGGCTGTAAGCCAGCATCGTCAGCCGGAGCGGTAGGACCCGTGCTACCCGTGCTAATGGGCCGCTTAACGGGATCCACCTGCTTGCCCTGAGTCCCAAGCGAAGCCCGTGTGCCGCTAGGCACCGTGGCATTCGACAGTGGGTCACGGGAGGTCAAGCTACCGGGCTCATGCTCGCTTCGTGAATCAACGGGACCTCGGCCCGTGACCCCTTGGCTAAGCAAATGAGCTGAGTCGACCGCCCGCTCCACCGACTCACGGGTCGGGGAGGCAGGCCGCATACGGCTCGATGACTGGCTGGCTTCCAAGTCCGAGAAGCGCTTGGCTGTCTGCTGCTGCATAGAGGACATACTTGAGGAAAGCTTGGCAAGCATGGCCTTGATTTGCTCTAACTCGGAGGGCTTGGTATCCGGAGTGGGCTCAACAAGAAACTTAGATTTCTTGAGAGAAGAAGGGGTAGACTTAGCCGTGGCCTTGCGTTTAGGAGTTTTGGGCTTGGATCTATTATTATGCATAATCTCCCATTCGTCCAGAGAAAGATGATTACACATGAGACATCGTTTAGTGAGATTACAAGAAGTCTTATCGCAGCAGGCATAACACAGTGAATGAGGGTCGCCTTTACAAAGATAACGTTGACATTCAACACATTTCTTTTGAACAGCAGCCATCTTGAATTTTAGAACACGTTAAGAAAATTCTCACCCAAGAAGAAACTTCCAAAAAAAAACTCAGGTAATCCGTTCAGAAACACAATAATCCAAGAGAATCACAGTAATCCGAAGGAAAAACACAGTGAGTATCCAATAGGAAGCAATCCAAAACTTGAGTGACAAGAAGATCAATTCACACAGAGTACGACCGTTCTCGCGGCGTACAGAGAAAAGAATGACAGCTGAGTTTGAAAATTCAAGGGAGATAATTCCCAAGGGAGGTAAATCAGGAAGAGGAACACGCAGACCACTAAAAAAATTTATTTTTCACACTCTGTACGATCTCTCCGAAAAGAGAGAAATAAGTCAATGTTGGTTTAGAGGTAAGGGTTTTCGCAATAATTATGGCCCCCTTAAAGTGACACAGAGTATCTTTCTTAAAAATTTTATTTGGTCTTGATAAGCTACAAAATATCTAATATGCTGATTGAAGTTCATATCTCATCACATATCTCTAAAATGCTTGATTTTATGGAAAAATCAAGAAAACATCTCAAATATGTTTAATATTCGAAATTATGCATTCAATTAATCTACCTATTAGTTACAATACCTAATAAACACTATGGAATCAAATATATCTTCCTGTCAGCTTATGTCAAGGTTTCAAAATTACATTTGTCGAATTTGTGCGAGCCACTCGAGCCACATTGTCCGGGTTTTTTAATCAAAATCCTGACCTTAAATGGTCATATTTTCGCTCTAATGATTGACCTTTAACTTGTTATTTTCAGTAACAGTTAGTGGTTCCCTATGCAATAACATCAATTTCAAAATTTGACATATGTGATCCTATTAAGTCTCTTTAAACATTTTTCAAAAAAATACAGAAAACCCTGAAAATAGCCTATTTTCAACATTTTCCCATCCCTGACTCTGAGTATTGCTCCTTATATCAGTACTGCAATATATTGCCAGGGGTCGAAATTAGTCCAATTGGGGTACTAGCCATTTGGACTTGTGCATTCCTGAGAACACCAGCCCAAAGATATTCTGACTAGCCAAATACTCTGATATAATCATATTTTCTTCAAATTCAACTAGTCCTTCAGACTACCAGTCATTGCACTTTACTAGCCCAGCATCTTTTGCACTAGCCATGGGCTACTGGGCAAGTGCTAATTTCGAACCCTGATTGCCATACAGAAAATTGTATTTTGATACATATTGCAATATACTGATGCTTTAAATTTTCCCATCCTCTTGATCAGAAGAGCAACGTGGTTGAATTGGACCGAAAATGGATAATATTTCCTGCCAATTACATGGTACAAGGGTTAAGTCAACTGTACCCTTTCTTACAAAGCAATGATAACCATAATTCTCCTTCCTTAACATTTGACTAAGGTTACCTTAGTGCTTTATGATCACCGTAATGTTTTGTGAAAGGAGGCACTGGTGTCTAACATAGGCCTAAAAACAAAATCTGGGAATCCTTCCATTATTTGTTCAATCTAACTTTATGGCAATCTGAATTTAAGAAACTCTGCTTTCCTTAGCAGATTATTTTTGAAAATTATTCAAAAATGTAACCATGACAATTTTGTTTTCAAAAAACAGAATATACTGCTGTGAAAAATATGATGTAATCAACCTCTAATCCTTCCTTTGATAAACCAACAAAATACACCTTCTTTTTTTAATTTACACCGACAGTCATGTCATGCTATTTTTGTGGAAACAAAATTAAAAGGAACTTTCCAGTTGATACATTTAATGTTTGTAGCAGGTGATCAAAACGCAACCCAGTTGAAACACATAACTGGGGGTAAAAAAAAATTCATTTATATATTTGACAATTTGAAAAAGAAGAATGTGCTAAGTAAAAAACAACAATGACAAGTGAAGCCAATCGGAAAACATGTGTGAAAAGCCTTGCAATGGCAAATTAACCATTATTGTAGGGTCTTATCATTTGTTATTTTATGATGATTATATTTAATTCCATGAAATTTTAAAAAAGAAGTAAAATTGAAGCGCTTAATTTGAAATTTCCCAGAAATCATGAAAGTTGATCGGACAGGACTTTTAGAACTTTGTATTGCATCATTTATAACAACTTGTTTTTTTCTCATGTTTAGTTTGACCGTAATTTTATCAACAGTGATAATTAAATATCAATTTATGTCCAACTGTTTCCTTATTTTCATTTCCTTCTTCAAAAATATTTACAACATACAGTCATGCCTTTTGAAAATATTTTAAAATATGTATATAGAATTCTTTCCTTTTCTTCAAAAATAGAGCATTTGGCTCTGCAGCTCAACAGGCTTCATATTAATTTGGGTTTAGGGTCCGGCAAATGTGATTCTCCCCTTATTATTGAAAATGTAGGATAGAAATCAAAACAATATAAGATATTTATCCGAGTATACAAAGCTTGGCATTAACAAAAATGATTGTAAAATCAGCCTTGGAAACCAGACCTACAAAATTGGAAAAATACCAGTTGTTTTGTGGAATATGCAATAAATTCACTAAACCTAAATGTATATGGAAAAGTGGAATAAATTGTCTGAAAATTTATTTCATGTGAATGTGGAAAATATACCAGTTGTTTTGTTGAATATGCAATAGATTCATCAAATACTCCCAGTATAAACATGTGTTGTCAACATGACATGACCTGTCAAAATGATATATACGCTTACAATGGGAGTGCTATCACCATCATGCACTGGTTAACTGATCAACAGGCTAGCATTCAACATCATATGAAATAAGCTATTCTTCTTTGAATAGAAATGTTGATTTCAAGTACACAGGGTTTTTGGCCTTTCTACAATAAAAGTTTTATTATAAAACATCTTGAATCTTGAGGTGAGGTGATTTGGGGTTTAACGCCACTTTCATTTCATTTAAATCACGGCTGCTAGTATTATTGCAGAGAGAAAGCCAGCACCACCAATGTGGTTTTGCATTGCAGTGAAACCTGCGAGCATTGACTGGAACTAGCAAACCATGGGTGGTGCTACGCTGAACTGCAGCGTAGCATTGCACCCAAACCTTACTGTGTGTAGAACAGTTCTCTACTGCAGACAAAGTTGCCTGGCGGGATTCTAACACATTACTGCTTGATGCAAAGACGAATGTGCTAAGTATTGAATCCTGAATCCATTTATATCCTTTATCCAAGGATTCACCCTAGACAATATTACTTTAGGATCATTAAGAATCTCAAATTTGGGAGTCATGAAATTTCAAAGGTGATTAACATTCAACTAATAATATAAGTAATATTAATAAAGACACATTTGCTTTTCCTACACTTCAGTTTAACTTTGTAGAACTTTTGTGATTCAGGCACTCTGGTCAGGTGTTGACTGTGTTATTTTTTTTAGAAAAACATTAAAAAGATAACTTATCATCTCAGTTTATTAAACAAGGGTCATCAGAAGATGATTTATCCCACCAGTACCAAGAAATCAGAAATTCAGTAAAATGGTTTCAAATATAGTGAATATTGGGAAACTAACAAAGTCAACTGTAGATAGAATTTTGGTTGATAGTGTTAGAACGGTTATTCAACCAGAATTCATGTAAATGGCACTGGTTGTAGTGGCTGTTACACACATATAAGGAGCGTTGTTTTATTTTCATTGGAAACTTGTATTTGTCATTTATTTGGATTCTTTAATGAATATTTAACATATTGAATGATTTTTTTTTAACTTTAAAGTTACAAATGTCTTCAAGCAATTAAATTTTTCATTGAGGCAACATATGCTGAACAATATGAAGAAATATTTTTTAAAATATATATACTGGTTTATATAGGACACATATGTTGAAAATGACCTTTGAATTACTCTTTTTTGAAGATTGGGTTATTGACATTCTACTGTATGTCACAGTGACCTCATTCTGTTTATTCGCCATGCCATACAGATGTTTTACAAAATGCAACATCCCTCTCTATTTAATTATTCATCAAAGCATGGATAAAAATTCAATTCAACTTCAAAATCTATTTTGAGTGGTCTTTAATATTTATTACACCTAATTGAAAGGATCAGATTACCTTTATTACAAAATAGATGATGATCAAAATTGCTGTATAACTGGTTTTATTGCAAATTATGCAGATTTAACAGAGTACGATAATTTTGTCTGCCTAAATTAAAGTGCACACTGTAAAGTCTATTTAATTAAGCTTGTTTGTTTTTGTTAGTCATTCAGCCAATAACGCTAGCAAAACGCCCCACGGTGAAACTTATACGACAGATATGACAATGGATTCGACGATAATTTCATATAAATACGCAAAAATGTCATAATGATATTAATCGTAACATTATCCGCTTCATGCCACTTAGGCCGGCGACGTAAACAACATGTGAAAGAGACGAAATGCCAAGTGGGGAGTTTTCGGCATCCCCAGCTCAGCGTGCGACATGTGCGAATCCTACAACTCACCTGGATAAATTGAATAGTTAAGGCACTTTTTCCAACACCTCCACCGCCGACAACAACTAATTTGTAACTCTGGTTATGTCCCCCCGAATCCTGATTGCGGGACATTGTTAACCCACCCTAGTCACTGACCTCAGAATCCTGACGGATGTTTTCATGGACCGATCGAATTTTCCTCACGACTAATTATAGACATTTGACGCTTCGGGCCTTCTGTTGGTGCTGTTGTGATTTTCTTGTACCGAATGCAGCTTTGACTTTTGGGTACAAATGATGCTTTAGTGCCGATTCGTGGATATCAACGTCGGATTAAACTCCCAGAAACTACAGTCATTCGACCATTTGTCAGAAGTATTTTTTTAAGTTAAAAGGGAGAAAAAAATTACTATAACATACTATCCAATTCAGAAGAGATTCAGATCAAAAATAAAATGGGAGAATCTATTTTCAGTTACATTCAATTGGGAAGATATATTCACAAAAGCAGTAAAGAAAACACCTGTCGGACACCAAACTTAGGTGGTTCAAGTTCAGAATACTTCGTCGTTTGTTGCCAACTTATTCCTATGTGGTCAAGATAAAGATGGCATCTAGTGACACAATGCTTTTGGGGTGACTGTGTTGAAACTCTCGTACATTTATTCTGGGAGTGTAGTTTTGTTCGAGCGTTTTACAAATCACTTACAGAAGTATTGCTTTAAAAAAAAATTCATGTTTTTAACTTGGCTTTAACATCAGAGCTTGTTATCTTTGGGTTTAAAGAACGTTTTATCTCTGATGAGGTCTTCGATCTAATTATATTCCTTGCTTAATTCAATATTTATAAATGTAATCTTACTGCTTCCACTCTAAACATGAAATATTGTAAGAGAATTTTAATTGAGAGATACAATATTGAAAAGACAAGATACTTTTTGTAAAGCCAAAACATTCAATTCTATAAATAAAAAATGGATGATGCCATGGTCTTGTAGACCAGTAACAATTACTGTTTTACTCATTACCCTTTTAATATCTTGCCTACAACTTATTTGTTTAAGATATCATTATTCATAATTGTGGAGCACCTCAGCGTGTTATTATCATAATGTCGAACCTTTCTTTGTGCATAAAGTGTGAAAGTGTGAGTGAGCATGGTGAGTGAGGTGTCTTTGTCTTGTGTGAAAAAAACAAACAACTCGGAAGTGTCTTCATTTTCCAAAGCAAATGGGTTCATGCTACCCTGGGCGTGATCTCCTTTCTGCAACAAGCACTTCTGAAATAAAAATTCAATTTGCTTGGGTCCCGGTTCCTACGCCTATGTTGTGTTATAGTTTTTTCAAAATTGAATTTTTATTTCAGAAGTGCCTGTTACAGAAAGAAGAACATGCCCAGGGTAGCATGAACCCATTTACTATTGAAAATGAAGACATTTATGAGTCGTTTTTGGGTGGGGGTTTTTTTTGTACACAAAACAAGGACAGCTCACTCACCAAAATTTTCACACGTTCACATTTTATGTACACAAAGGATGGACAAATGACAAAAGCATACTGAGGTGCTTCATAATTAAACTTATGAATAATAATGGCATATACAAAATAATAAGCTGTAGGCAAGATATTCAACAGATAATGAATAAAACACAAATTGTTTCTGGTATACGAGACAATGATACATCATTCATTTTTGATAGAATTTTATGTTTTCAACATTGTATCTCTCAATCAAAATTCTCGTAAAATGTTTCATATTTGGAGTGGAAGCATTAAGTTTACATACATAAATATTGAATTAAGCAAGTAATAAAATGTGATCGAAGACCTCATCAGAGCTAAAACTTTATTTACATCCAAAGATATGTTGGGTTATACTTACTCAGCCTCGTATATATCTAAAATGTACTTATCTGATTGAAAATCTAAGTCATTGTCTCTGTTGCCTGTCAGATATTGCCTTACATATTAAAGATGCAAGCACTTAAATAATACATTGTCCGTGACGTTACTATTACGATCCGAAAAGTAGCTTAATCTAACTTAATATAATCTTAATCTTGCAGTCACCCCAACTCTCCCAACCACTTGCCGCTACAACAAGCGCTATGTTTAGACGCAGGAAATACATAATTTCTTAAAAAAACACTCTTAAATTGCCCTTAAGGCTTTAAAAAAAAAAGTTGATATTTGTGATATATTTAACCATTTTAGCGCTTAATGCGCTTTTAGCTATTTTATTGTGTTTAAGTGTCTCATAGGCCATTGTTGGCCGGACGGCGGCGTCCTATATTTGCCGTTTATAATATCTAGTCTGAAGTATATGTACGCTGTGTGACACTTCAATAAAAGAATACATCTCTTCTTCTTTTCTCTAACCTTCTAGTATGGTGATACAAGCAGTTAATTATCCTTTCACACATTATACACACACTAGCGATTAGTAAGCGTTAATCCAATCCACCCTTAACGATCATCATCATCATCATCATCTTTATTTCCTCCATTAGGAGATTATTATGAAGATATTTACAAACCTGGACAGTAGATGGACATTGACATTTTCAAAAGGAGATGTCAGTAGTTAAAGAGTTGGTTTGATTAGGAATGGGAAAATAGGTAAAAATTCACTGAAAACATGTTGAAATGAGTTCATGTTTGTTTGACATGTATGTCAAGAGCTATTATTGTTCTTGACATGTTTTGAAAGCTCTCGTTGGTAGATGGCCATTATCTTCATTACAAATGATGCACAAATATTGAAGAATGAGTCACTGTAATCAGAGGCAGTTATTGCATCATTCGGTCGTCCAAGAAGGTGCTGCAGTAGAGTTTCGTCATCGATGCTACTTAGTGGTACTGTCATTTCAACTGGGAAACTGTCTATGATGTGTGACCAGAAGTTGTTGTGAACATCTTTCATGTGATTACAGGAAATGTCTTAGAAGGTCAGTATACTCAATGTTGCACAGATCACACCGTATCAACGTTTGTTGTGGAACTGCAACCCACATTTGAGCCAGATGAGTATATTGACGTATGAACTCTCTGTCTCTAGCTCGTATCCAGACTGATGCTGGTCCAGGAACATGATGTAGCATTCTGAATCGTGCAAAATCAGGGTCAATGCTGGTACGTTCTTCCCACTCGGTGTTATATTTGCTGGTGATTCTTTGTGAAATGATTCTCTTCCACTCGTGTTTGTTAGGTAGATCATTGATGGTCAGGTATTGGGTCATAGTGTCCAGTATGTCATACTTTTGGAGAAGATTTATTATGTGAGGTATGAAGCCTAACTGTTGTTTGCCTGGGTTTTGAAGATATTGGAAAAGTCGTCTATGAAACAGCTTCTTAGATATTGTTAGGAGGGAGTGAACAAAGTCTGTGACAAAACATAAGTTGACGCTTTGAGATTCTTCTGTAATGGGAATCCAGTTGAGCATACTTAGGCACATATATCAGTCCTTGTCCTAATTTGAAAACCTTGAAGGGATTTTGCCATATAATGCCATGTTGTGGACAGCTGTCGGATATCCTGCTGAGAGAGTTTTGTCCACAGTTCACATCCGTACAGCATGCAAGGGAGAACTGTCTTACGGACAGTATCTGCAGATATAAGAGGATTCACACCTTTGGGTTTTAATCCAATGCCCATTAGAGCGTGAAAGCATGATTTTGCTTTCCTACATGCTTCCTTTACGGCATACTCATGCTTAAGGTTTTTCTGCAGTTGTACTCCTAGGTGTTTGGTAGAGGCAGTGGTAGATACAATATCACCTGTTAGATGCCACTTGAAGGTTGAGTCGTATCCTGGTTTGGTTCCAAATACGATTATTTGGCATTTCGAGGGATTTAGTTCATATCTCCACCGCTGGGTATATCTGGAGACAATATCCAGGAGTGTCTGTAGGGCATCTGGTGTGATAGCCAGAAGGGTGATGTCATCAGCTAACGTTGGGTTTCCAAGATTTAGATCAATCACATCCACACCGCATCTTGATGTCTCGAGTTCGTCAAGGAGTTCATCAATAAAAATGAGATAAAGCAGAGTTGACAACACTCCCCCTTGTCTTACACCTTGACGTACAGGAAAGAATCTTGATTGGATGCCATTCACAAGAACTGCACTTTTGAGGCTGGTATATGCATCAATAAGGATTCTCCAAGACTGTCCTTTTATGCCAAGTTGATGCAGTTTCAAGAACAGGCCATTGTGCCAAACAGTGTCAAAAGCTCTTTTATTGTCTAAAAATGCTGTATAAACCTTGCTTCCTAATTCCAAATTATGACATATTGATTCTGTTAGGTTAAACTCTGCTGTCATACAACCTATTCCACTTTGATATCCCTGTTGTTGCTGATTTGGAATGTTGATGTTCTTTAGATCGATCCAAGATTGTAATCTGGTATGCAAGAATTTCTCAAAAAGTTTGTAGATAACAGGAAGTAGGGTTATTGGGCGGTAATTACCAGGATCGTTCTTGGGTTTGTTGCCCCCTTTGAGAATAGGAATAATTATTCCTGATTTACAAGAGTCTGGGATGAAACTAAGCTTAAGCATTCCAGTGAAAAGATCTATCAGATAGACTGTTAAAGTTTGTCCACCATAGATGATGTTTTCGTTTTGAATACCGTCATCTCCAGGAGCTTTAGATTTTTTGAGTTTGTTAATAATACTTCTCAGTTCATTCAAGGTTACTGGTTCTTTCAGGACGTCAATGTGTTGGAAAGACTCTGTTTCGAGTAATTTATTGACCTTCGAGTTTGTGGATTTGAAAAATTCATCATCAAAGTTTGAGTTTTGCAGAGGGGAGTGAACCGTTTCGTAAAAGTCAGCAAAAACATTGCCTATTTCATCAGCTTCCCATATGTCATTGTTGTTGTAGGTGAGATGAGCACAATTGTTGTTTTTCTTGCCTTTTCGTTTGTTAATCAGCTTCCAGAAGCTTTTAATGTTATACTCAAATGAAGTTTCAAATTCTTGCAGAGATTTTTCAGTTGATTCTTGAATGGCTTTACGTTGAGCTTTTCTGAAGTCAGATTTGAACTTTTTATACTTTTTATAACTTTCATGTTCTGGTCCCCTTGGACGGCCTTTGTTTATCCATAGACGTCGTGATTGTCTTTGAAGTTTATGAGCATTGTTTAATTCCTGTGACCAATATGGCTTTGTCTGTGGATTAAATCTTGAGAATGGTAACGTAGTAGTGCTAGCGTTGATAATGCTTTCAGTGATATGCTGGTAAAGAGCGTCCAGTTGACTAGTATGTGTTATATTGTCACAGGGCTTTTTCATATTTAGTTCCATGCTTAGTGTATCTTTGTAATTCCTGAGGTTTGTTTCATCACACCTTTTCCATGATGTCATGGGTTTCTGTGGTGTCGTATCACTTTCATGGGAATGATGTATTAGGAGGGACAGTGATACTGGTAGATGGTCTGAGACACAGTTTAAATCATCTTCAGGATGGATATAAAAGTCATGCACAGTTTGTTGATGTTCTCTTGGCATTAGAACAAGGTCTAACATTGACTGTGAAGGGACAAAGGTGAATGGAGAAGAGCCAGTATTTTGGAGGATGATTAAATTGTTATTCTCTAGGAAGCTTTGTAGTAGAGTTGATCGTCTACATTCTGCAGAACATTTGTTTTTCTTGATTGGAATGTTGAAGTCGCCAAGGAAGAGCACTATTCCTTTACTTTCATAAAAGTCGTGTAAGTCTTGCAGTGTGTCAATTACGCCAAACAGATAAAATGATGGCATATCACGAGCTTTTACCTCAATCCCAATAATACGAGAGCTGTTGATTGCATCAATGTGTTTCACATACGGGATCAGTGATGACTTGTACATCACAGCAACTCCACCTTTGCCACAATAGGAATTTGCAGAACTGTTTTGGTCATACTTCACAAATGATGAGTAAATAGGGTGAACACTATCCAAGAAACTGTCGGAGTACTCATGTAGTTTGTGTTCTGTTATAAATGCAATATCTATGTTGCTCTGATCAACAATTTCACACAATGAGAGTGCAGACGACATGATTCCTCTCACATTCCAAGTTAGAAGATTTAGGGTACTAGTCATTGCATTGCTGATAAGCAGCGGAAATGTACCGAATGTTATCAATAATATAGGAAGCATGTTCATGGATTTCTGGTTGTGTTGAGCTGGATACATGTAGTGATTTTCTTAGTAGGCCCAGTCTCTGGTATTCCTGTCGTGAGTCTTGTCTTGTCTGAAATATATGTACGCTGTGTGACACTTAAATAAAAGAATTCATCTCTTCTTCTTTTCTCTAACCTTCTAGTATGGTGATACAAGCAGTTAATTATCCTTTCACACATTATACACACACTAGCGATTAGTAAGCGTTAATCCAATCCACCCTTAACGAAATTTTACCAAGAGCATATTTTTCAACCATAAAATCATCCCATGCAATTTTACCAAACCTCAATCTAAATAAATTTAGATCAACATATTTTTTGTTTTGTCAACAGTATGACCAAATATAAAACCTGTTGATCTAAATTTATTTAGATTGACCAAACTTAATCGTCATGTGAAACATCACTTCACGATTTTCGTTCAAAGATTTTTTCATAAATAAAAACTGGGCTTGATTTTTGTTAATTTGTCCAATAAGCACATGATCCCAAGAAGTTCCCATAAAGGGTAAGAAATATCAATTTCATACAATGTCATGGTGACAAGATCAAATAAGGTTCTGCACTACCTAACCTTTCTAACGTAGAGCAACAGAATTTGTGTCTTAACTATTGAAATTGAAATTCCATTTTTTGCTGTTTCATTTAGACAAATCTTTCCTGCAAGACAAAACTCTCCTTAATTCCAATCACTTGCTTATTCAAGACTGGAATATCAATGTTGATTACCTTTTCAAAAAAGGCCAGCACAGCAAGCAAAATCATTGGCGCAGTTTCAATAACACCTATCGGACAATTTTACGAGCAGCAAATCATCAAAAAAGTGAAAAAAAAATTAAATGACAGCACTCATGTATTTTATTATAATTTTGAACTTCTCCCATCAGGATGTCGTCTACGCAGGCCTATAGCTAGACCAAAAAGTCTCTGTCATTCTTTTGTACCAGCTGGTATTAAATTTTTACCAACACTTGATTTATAAACATGTACATATATTATTTTTTTAAGATATATTTAATTTTATTTATTTTTTTCATTTAGTCATTTTCATTTATTTATCTTATTTAAAAAAAACACATTTTACATAACTCTTTTATATGTTATCATTGTATCAAGATTTATCTACTCTTTCTTTTATAGTGCTTGGACTATATGTAATTAATTGTTTTTTTGTTATCATAGTGCTTGTTAAAATTGCGCTTTGTTGTGATTTTATGTTTTGTCATATTAATATGCTTTTTTTGCGATGTAATCAAAATTTCCTTCGGGATGATAGAGTATTATCTTATCTTATCTTATCTTACTGCAATATGGTAATTTTTTCTGTAACAGATTTTCTCATATACAGCATAAGAACGCGTACAACTGATTTCTCGAGGAAGCGAACTAATTTCTCTACGAGACGTAAGTTTGGTTTTGCGCATCTCAAAGGATAATTTTTAAGGTACTTATCCGATATCCCAATGCATAAAAACAAACTTATCTCTGAACACATTCACTCCCGTTCAGTAACCAGGCGTATTGGTTCCAGGCGTACACTCTTTCTGTGTCATTCAAATATTTTCGTGATGGAGCAATATAATTTGAATTTGAATATTTCAAGCTTGTTAATCGAATACCTCAAGAAACAGTCATTAGTTTGAGATGTATATGAGTTACCGACTGAGACCGAGGTGTCCAAGTTAGTTGAACGCCGAGGCCACTAAACGCTACACACTTTTCCAATCCAAATTCAACATGAAAAACATTTTGATAATGCACTTCATTTTATATATCAAAACGTTTTCAAAATACAGGTGAGGTGAAACGAGAAAAAAGTGAATGTATATTTCAGGTAGCAGACATAGGCATGAGCCTTTCATGCTGCACGTGCAATCCGCTGAAATGTACAGGCGGAACCGTAAAAGCCACATTAATTTGGACATCTTCATTTGGACCAGATTTTCTAGAGAACGTTTATCATCTTTAAGCACATTTTGTACTGATGAGTTTTAATTGCCCATGTTTGAGGAAATAATTCACGGTAATAATTCGGGAAAAAAGCTAGCCATAATCATGAGGTCATGAAAAACATTCTGTAATAGCAACTGGCATCCGTGGTCTAATGATAGATCACCTGGCTCGATTGTAGAATTTGTAAATGCCTTGTGTTTGAAACAATTAGTGTTTTTGGTTTGTAAAGCATGTTTTGAACAATTAATTCATAAAATCGTTTGAAAACTAGGCGTTCAACGCAATACAGAGTTTCATGATGAACACCCGGTATGCCTGAGGAACATTTCGGTACGTACTGTACATTCAACAGGCGATAATCTGAATGAACATGCTGGAACAAAACTTATCTACTATAGGAAGGACGAATGGCGTCTTTTGTGATTTTATCGTTGTTGCAAATATTGTCTGACGTTATACAATATCTTATGAATCGTTTAAATAATTTATTGATTTAATTTAACGCTGATATAGCATGCACCTCATCACTTCGAATAATGGTTTTGATAAATGAGATGTTTACCCTTTAAAGGGACAGTCCTATCAGGGTATTTTTTGTGGGAAAAAAAATCTAAGTTCTTCCTTGTTTATACTTATATATGATTATTACGTGATTATTTCACACTCATAAATATGTTAGTGAAGAACATTCTTGTTGTTCTAGATTCAACAATGTGACAAAGAATTGAAAGCATCACTGTGTGATTCAAGTCTTCTTGAATTTCATTTCCACAAAAAATACCCCGATAGGAGTGTCCCTTTAAGAGAGATGTGTAGTAGCAGGGACATTATAACAATCTCTATATATATAGAGTTCCTGGTAGTAGGCACAGAGCGCTATCGCGCTCTATATTCCTTCTTATTTTAACGCAGTCACTCAAGTATTTCGTCAATATAAATAGTTCACAGATAAGGGAAATCTCTCGATGTCACGTTTAACTGACATATAAGTTATTTGGAATAAATATGTAATTAATTAAAAATTAATACTAAAAGACCGCTGAAACGTTGCTTTAAATCCACATAAACATAAGGTAAAATCATCACGGTAAGTTTCATGGAACAGCAGTGCTGTAAATTAGAAATCAGTGAAGATATTCCTTGAAAAGAATATTTTATCCTTTATTCACAGTTTAATGATAAAGGTGTATCAAATAACTGCAAACATTCATATTTCAACCTTTTTCGATAATCTATATTTTCCTTTTGTGCAGAACGAGAGTAAAAAAGAAAAATTCAGAGTTCATCGGAATACTAAATGAAGTACATCGGTATGTACTTATCTACATTTACAGGGGCAGGTTTAGGCAAATTTACACTTTATAGCCCATAAGTGCAGGGATTGGGAAAGACATCTTTGACAATGGGCCATTTTCATGGTTTTTGGTAATTTATGGATTTCATTTGGGCCATTGCCCATTATATCAATAGTACACTTCAAAATTTTAATTGGCCATTTTCTCATCTAATGTGCAAAATGGCCCATGGCCCCTGCCTTTCCCAATCACTGTAAGTGTGGCATTTTTTTCAAGTAAACATTACAGTATTGAAATATCATTTCTGACTACACTTGTCATCCAGACCCTAAAGCAAAAATATCTAATTGATGACCACCCAGTCTAGAAAGTATAGCAAGTCTAGATCGCCCAGCTTTCTGAAGTTAAAGGCATCTTCTTGGCTCCATTTTGTCATAATTACCATTGACCCATTACCAACATGGCTCCTCAAGGACTGTTTGGACGAGATTGCTTCTGTGATGACTCATATTGTAAATCAATCATTTATTGAATCATCTGTCCCTGCAGATTTAAAGAAAGCATTTGTGTCACCTCTGCTGAAAAAGCCACAACTGGACGCTGAGATTTTAAAGAACTATAGACCTGTATCAAATCTGTCATTTGCATCTAAATTGCTCGAACGCATTGTTGCTTCACAGCTTAACCAGCATCTGAGGAGTACTGCATGGCCAATTGGAAATGCTTCTCAGTCTGCGTACAGGAAAGGACACAGCACTGAGACTGCTCTTATTCGAGTTCAGAATGATCTTCTCCAGGCTGTTGAAAAAGATGGTGCAGCAGTACCCATACTCCTTGATCTTTCCTCAGCATTCGATACCATCGATCAGAGAGTTCTTCTCCATACCCTGGAGGAGCGATTCGTAGTTACTGGAGATGCGCTACTCTGGCCTTCATCTTATCTATCAAACAGACACCAGGCAGTATGTGTGGATGGTTGCAGCTCCGAAATGACAGAACTCAAGTATGGTGTGCCTCAAGGCTCTGTACTTGGACCCATACTTTTCACACTGTACACTTCTCCACTTGGTGATATAGCTAGAGCACACAATTTCCACTTTCACCTATACGCTGATGATACGCAGCTGTATCTCTCTTTCAAGCCCAAGGACAGAAGCCATCAAGACTTGGATGACCAGTAACTTCTTAAAGCTAAATGAGGAAAAGACTGAGATGCTGGTCATTACATCAAAAGCAATGAGATCAAAACTGACACTCCCCACTCTGAAGTTGTCATCTTGTCTGATCGAGCCTAGCAAAGAGGTTCGCAATCTCGGTGTCATGTTTGATTCCACGCTCAGTGCTGAATGCCACGTTAGTCGGGTATGCAAAAAGGCATACATGAACATCCGGAACATCGGTCAGATTCGACAGTTCATAAACTACAAAGCCACAGCTATGCTTATCCAAGCCTGTGTAGTCTCACATCTGGATTACTGCAACTCCCTCCTTCTAGGCCTGCCAAAACGACTCATCTTTATACTTCAGAAAGTTCCAAATTCTGCCGCAAGACTAATCAAGAGATCCAGAAAATCTGAACACATAACTCCTATCCTTAAAGATCTCCACTTGCTGAAAGTTGATGACAGAATCAAGTTTAAGGTCTTGTGTCTGACATTCCGTGCTCTCCACTGCGATGCGCCAACATACATCTCTGAACTTATCCAGGAATACAAGCCACAGAGAACTCTACGTTCTAGCGATCAGTGCCTTTTGCAGCTTCCTTCAGCTCGTACATCATTTGGCGAGAGAAGTTTAGAGATCTCTGCCCCAAAGTTATGGAACTCTCTCCCAATTGAAATGAGAAATGTCCAGGATCTTGAAACATTCAAATCAGTTCTCAAGACCCACTTGTTCAAGATCTCCTACTGTTAGAACCATCTATTCCCAGAACAGTTCATTGCCCTTAAGCGCTTTTGAGCATTTTTTTACTGGAAACAAGCGCTATATAAATTCATATATATTATTATTATTATTATAATACATGAATTATTTTAAAATATTGTCAATATTTAAAAAAAACCTACCGAGACCCAATGGAAATAGAAATAAAATGCTTTTTGACGATGTTTTCTATATTTTGAACGAACTTGATATTTGTATTATAAATATTCATTCACAATGGTTTTTCCCCACTTTTGTTTCAGACAGTTTTTGTGAAATCCCCCGAAATATATGAATTTGCAGGAGAATGAATGAAAAACGTGTCATTTTTACGCCTCGAAATTATTTCTAAGTCGAAGTGTACGTTTTTGATGCAAGCTTTAGTATGTAAATGATCTGTAATCTCAGTACCGTCCGTTGAAATTACATTGTTTAATGTACAATAATTTTATGTCCTCTACTATTCCTATCTAAAAATTCATAAAATAATTGAAAAAGAACGTGGTTTCCTTTAAGTTTACAGATATAAACGCGTATTACAAACTACTATTCTTACGAGTTCATTCATAACCTCTGTTGTCGATTGCAGAGTTGCTGTGGCAACGCACGTGTGTCACGGCCGATTCTCGACACTGGGGTCTTAAAGCTACATTATGACCTTAAGAAACACGTGCAACTGCAAATTCAGGTGAAAAGAGCGTTGCAGGTTTATTGTCACACGCATTGCTGAGAGTGACGTCAGTTATAGCAGGTTTCGAAATGTATTGAAAATATGCAAATTCTGGGCATGCAGTTTTACCTGAACAAAGGCAATTTAAAGTTTATTTTGTAATTATTTTATAAGGCCTAGTTGGGAAAAACTTAGTTATTTGAACATCTGTAAGAATTACTTACATTAGTCGAGTAATAAAGAAATAAACGCCAAAAAAACCATTTTATTTCTATTTCCGTGAGTACTTTAGTCTAGTCACCGTTGTCTGTTTTTCTGTAGCGATGTGCCGTCCGTCTGTCTGTCTCTACATGTATCGTTATATTATTTGCGTCGATTCACTGACTGACACGCCTGGTGTAATTAAGCACCATTGACCAGAGGCGAAAATCGAAAAAGCGAGTCATAAGAAGCTATTATTTGAACGATAATCCAAAGGGCATTAGTCAACGAGGTGTCAGCATTTATCTGCGTTTATTTTATTTGTGAAAGGGATTAAACAAGACGGTTTTTTTCTTCTCAATGTGGTATAAGTAAATAATTAATGAGGGGAAAGTATTTTTAAACGAAATTGCTATAATTTAAGAACCGTTTATAATACCATTTTTAAAGCGATCTAAAATACAAATCTGACGTTTGTTATCTTTCTTTTGTTTTTATGGAAACCACACATAAGCAAAATTTCTCTAGAATATCTAATTCAAGACTTAACAACATTTAAAGCTAAAAAGTACATCATCTGCAAGAGTAAACTTAAAATCAGCACTATATTGAGCACTATTTTGAATTTAATGACAGCAAGTTTTAATAAAACATAAATTTCATTAATACCAAAATAAAGATTTGTCTATCGCTGGAAATCTTTAACGAAACTGATTGCTTGAATTTCAATTTACAAGGTTAAAATTTGAAAGAGCTATACTTCCATTAGAGAAATCAAATATGTTACTCCGAAAACATAAAGCTTTCCTAAGAAGGGCAAAACATTTATTTTTCTGTCGACATAGAGTTCTGTAACATAACGTATTATCCCATTGTTTTAAGAGAGATATGTATTAGAATAGAGCCTTCGTTGTAAAGGCGCTGTGGTTCTTTGTGGGTTAAACAGAACAGAACAGAACAGAACAGAACATAAACTTTATTTGAACTTGAACCAATTGGTTCCTCGTCAGAAAAATACAGTGTATATACGGTTAAAGCAGGGAAGGCACCACTCAATCGCGTTTTATCCGCCATTTTGAAACGTTTGCATTGCGAGAAAAAAAATGTGCTGTATCATGCTAATTAATTAACAAAATAAAGAAATAAATACTTGATTGACAGAAGAGGAGCATATTTACAAATAATACATAATACAAGTTATCAGTTACGACAACATTTTGTTGTAGTAATGCATTCCACATCATAGCTTCAATGATTGGCTTCATTTCACGATTTTTATATTTTTGTGAGCGCTACACTTTATTCTTTGTCAAATTGTTAAATCTTGAACAACTGAAATGCTAACCCCATAAACATATTTGAACTTAAGTGGAAGTTATCATGTAAAAATCATATATAATTGCAAACCGGAAAGTCCTCCTGAATTTCGTTTCCACAATAAATACCCCGCTCGAATGGTCCCTAGGATCAATTCTGTCTTAGAATTCCTTTGGATCCATGTTTGGGCCTGTATAACAGAAACTGAGAATAAAAAGAAAATTATTCCAAATATATTTTTCTACTTTCTGAAGAAAATAGTCTCGTCACCAATCATAATATTGTAATGATTCTCTGAAAATGATTGTTCTAAACGATTATTATCAACTCTTAAAAAATATTCAATGAGAATGGATCTTTCCATTAGTTCATTTCAAAGCTAGACTTGATTTTACACTTATTTGTGTTAAGGTCAAGATATCAGTTATCATTTACAACAGTTTGAGGCTACATACATAAGGTTACAATGAGACAAACTTCATTTTTCAAGTTTATCGATGTGAACAATGATAACATTTTCCACATTAACCTAACCTAGTTACCTTTATGTTTAGAAATGGTATTCATTTAAATGTCTCGTTAAATAAATCATCCTTAAATTACTGATGGTTTGCATCTTCTACTGAAGCAAATAGAAAAATCTCACATTCAATATATTTACATTAACATATAAGAAGTGAACAAATAAACTACACTGAATACCAAAAGAAACTTTGCAATTTTTAAACTGAAATTTTGAAAACGATTTCATATCTAAATTTTCATTTAAGTTGGCAATGACATAGTTGAAACCCACACTTTCAAGTTTAAAACTTTTAATTGAGCAATATTCATACATTTTTGTAGAAATGTCAAAAATGTCATAATCACGTGACGTTTCTGCTGGAACTGAGTCACGTGACGAAAAAGTTTAATAACTGTCCATAATGAATGTTTGTCACTCCAATAGTGAAAAAAACACCTAAAAAGCAGTAAACGGTATAGCAAAATATCGCAAATTCCCTTTGAAAATTGACAAAATTGATCAAAAACAGCCCTTTTTACAAGAATCGGTAGTGTTCCTTCATTTCTAATGGTAACTTGCTCCTGCTATACTGAAAGGTTGTGAGGATTTCTGACAACCCTGAAACACAATAAATAGTTGTTTTTTCACTGCATGAGAGCCGATATCTGTGACGTTAGACCACCGCAAACGTTGTCTCTTAGTGACGTCAGAGATAGCAAACATCAAAGGTCGGCATGTTGTTATGTTCTCGTGGACTTTATGAACTTGGACAGATCTAATCAGAGCTCGTCGACTGCTAAGATGATAGATATTGGTCACTAAACATCGAAACATGGCAATTTTATAAAAAAAATTATAACGTCAGAAGGGGCATGCAAAAACAAGATTTAATTGCGATTGTTGAGCTCTTAAAGCTGGTTACCATTTGTAAGACTCAAAGATGTGTCAATTGTCAAGTTAGACTTGGGTCCACACATTCCCATTAGTGTAAAAGCTTCGATGCAGACAAAATGTAAAGTTGAACCTGCTGACAGCAGACGTAATTTAACGTTTGACCCTTTTTGTTACTCATGGCAGATTTGGAAGTTATAACACTCGGGCTGCTCAAACCTGGTACTAAAGTAGCACATTTTAGTACTTTAACGAAATAATTGCGAAAACATCATTTCAACGAACGTCTGAACAACCAAAATTTTTACCCCTGCCCACTTCAGATCAAATAAGTGCAAAACTGGGTTTCCAGCCTTTAATTTGGATTCGCTGGTTGTTTACACAAATGATTGAGTAATAAGAGGTACTTTGTTTTAAATTTCTATCGTTTTTCATTCTTCAATCAGAATCATTACAAAATGGTGCAAAGTTTCTTTTGGCATTCAGTTTAATTCGAAAAAAGCATATCAAATGATATTCAAATGAACGCCACAATTCGCATATTTATGAATCGATAGACGGGGGAAATCATATTTGTTGTGATTATTCAGAAACTTATAAAAAAACAATATTTACTGATTTAACAACTGAAATATTTATGGAGTAAACGATTAATGGGCTGACAAGTTTTATTGATAGTAACAATCATACAGACTCAAGGTCATTATAGCCAAATCATTGAAGCAAGGGCGGGATCCTTTGTCATTAAATCTATAAATAGCACTGATGAAAGACGTGGTTTTCAGAAACTGTCAATGCTTTTTTCACCGCAAAATCAAAATTGTTTCACAATAGGCAATTACACGCAACAAATTATAAGTCCTTGTAAGCAAGAAAAGGGAAAACATGTTGATGATGTGTACGTTCAAAAAGTGAAAGACCAAAGACGTAAATTGGGTCTATTTACGTCTTTGGAAAGACAAACATTTTTACCATTGCTTTACATTGATCATATTATAAAATTAACGTAACATATAACCTTCAATATAATCAGTTAATCATCGAAAATATTATTATTTGTAAAAGTTATGTATTTGTCGACCAGAGACGATCAAGTTTAATTATCGACAGAAAGCTTTGAATATATGTTACTCCTAAGTGTAGTTGAGCGGGAAATAGTATATAGTAGCTTTGTTTATATTTTCGTATTTCTCAGCAAAACTCAGTAATAAATGACTGGTCAATTGTCATAATAAATACTTTTTGTGATAAATATTTAAAGTGTTTGATATATAATCGCTACACTGGGTGTTTACTGTCAAACATTATGTTGGCTTTGTTTGAACATTCGTGACGTAGTTAAAGGAACGCTTTTGATTGGCTAAAATAAGCGCAGTGAATTTGAAGTTGTTGAGTGTTTGGGACCAAATGTGGAAAGTACACTCGGGGAAGGGAAAATAGGTTTACATTATTTACGATGAAAGATCTGTAGTACTTATAAGGGGATCATCTATAACACAACCTAGACATAAGTTTTGAACTGCAAGTAAGTCGTAAAAATTATCAAGAATATAAAAATCTTTAGGCTTGTGCCGAGTGATCATGTCCTCGTGTGTTTGCATATTAGCAGGAGATTCGAAACGTTATATATTAGAGTTTGTCATGATGTTTTATGATGTTTAGAAGATTGTTAACATACAAATTGATAGGTAACGTTTTACAAACTGCCGAGTTTGTATCATTTCAGCGAAGTGACAGTGCATGATCAAAATCCGATTCACTAATTTCGTTTGTATTCCAAGATTTTTCCTTTCTAAATTCAAGTATCTATGACCTTGTATCACTGTTCAAGGCTAGCAAGCAATATTGATTGATTGATTGATAAAACATATGTTTAAATTATTAAGAGGACTGTTGATTCGAATGAGTGTATAACACTGTAAATGTCAAAACGACCTGATTGGAAATGCATTATGCAATATTTACTTGATGATTCCAGCAGTTGATAGAATATCAGACTAAGTGTGATATTCTATGATATTTTAAATGAAGACATATCAGATTGACAATCAGACAATGATATTTTGATAATATGCATAGAACATTTCTTGTCTAGAAAGGTCAAGCTTAGGATTTGAAGATGATTGTTTGTATACAAAACACAACTTGGTCAACTGTCAATGACTTAATGTGTTTATTTACGATGAAAAAAAAATCGAATGAAAGTGACCTCAATTTACAACTTCTAATTCTTTGATAATAGACACTGTTTCATCCATACTTTGCAGAGGTTAAAAACCTGTGTTGCATGATTTAATACAGAATGTTTTCTCATAAAGTGACAAAACTTTTTCAAAAAGATTTGTCACATTGCCATTGGTGGTTGATTGTTTAGATAAACAGATGAATAAGTGAAGATACAGTAATGTTTGTTAAAGATTTTTAAAAAGTCATTGACCCTATACTTACAGATTTTTTAACCTCAGATATTTCTTTGATGCTTTCTAATGCAGTTTAATAAATATCTGGATGCATAATTTCTTATGCTAATTGATACTAATTGTTGATACTCTTGATATTTTCAGCCTGCCAAGATGGCTAAACGGCAGCAGGCTATACCCCACCATCTGGGGTATCAGTTTGCTATTGAGATGGCTGGATATATCAAATCTTGCTTGGATTTTGAGGAGCAATTTACTTGGTTAGATGAAATCCTTGAGGTTTGCAAAGAATCGTTTGCAAGGTTTGTAAAATGTCTTGAATGAATATTAAATATTCTTATCACGCTCAACACGTGGATAAAATATAGCTATTCCAAAGCACTAGGCTTTTGAAGTGATGTATTAGAGACCTTTGAGTTACAGAATTACACAATTCTCTTCAAATGACATGATACATCTGATGATTTGAGAAAGTATCTAAAATTCATTGACATTGTTTGGTTCATGATAACTCACCAGCCTTGCTGTAGTATGCAGAATGACAGTTAAGAGTTGGTACTTTTTTATATACTCTATACTTATGAACAAGTATTAATTTATATAAATTTGAAGCGCAAGTTTGGCTTCCAAGAATATTTATGACTGTTTAAAGATTTTTATATAAAACAAGTATTTATTACATAATTGCCATTAGGGGGTAAATATGGAATATTATAAAAGTCATTAATGAAAAATTGCATTTTTTTTATGACCTACCCCACTATCCTTCTGACCAAAAACTTTTGGATCTATGTCATATTGGATTGTCACATCACTATATCACATACATTGTCAATTTGGAAATATTTACTTTGTTGATCATCCTCCTATTTTTCATTAGACCTGAGGTTGAGCTCTTACCCAAAACACCATCAGCAAAGCGAAAAAGAAAACCAAGGAAAAAAGTAATAGAAGAAGACATGGACACCAGCAAAAATGACACCAAGTAAGTGTATATTTCTCATGTTAAGCAATTAATGACTTAACTTTTCAATGTGAGATAGGAGGTTCTTATTAAAATGATATGATTTCTCTTGATAATTAAAAACCCTGTGTTCATGTGAACTTTTAGATATTCATTGTATCAAAATCATTACAGTAAAATCTTTTTATGTGCGGCAGTGCCCTAAGGTGATTTTATCAGCAAGTTGTTGACTTTAAAGTATTAAATTAATTCAAACATATGTTTCAGCCAATCAATGAGTGCTGATGTTGAGGAACAGGAAGTAAGTTCAAATAGATCCACTCGTCAAGGCAGAGCTACGAGGGCCACACGCACGAAGACTGCATCTGAAACAAGTCAGGGATCTCAACGGTCCACAAGAAGTACACGGTCAAAGAAGAAAGACGTTGAAGTTGAAGCTGAAGCTGAAAATGCACCAGTCTACAGCATGGTGGCAGCCATGAAAGAAAAACGTGGAGGTCGGTTATTAGGACAGCTAAGGGAACATGCTGACCTTGACCTTGACAAGACGCCTGTTGGGCAACAAGTCACAAGGATAAGAAGCCCATCACCAGTTTCGACATCCACAACACCAACCGTCAAAACTCCAACATCATCAAGAAAAAACCTTTCCAAAAAATTCAGTGTGAAGGCCAAGGCTTCTGCATATGAGGATATGCTAAAGAGAAGCAGCCAGAGTCCTATAAGTCCCCGGACACCAGTATCTCCTGTGAAGAAAACTCCAGGAGGTGTGGATACACCGCCAACACCAGGAACCGTCACAATGGCAACTAGACATGGTCTGCGGAACTCGGGTGGAACTCCTCCAACACCAAGCACTGTTACTCAGCTTACACGGACCACAGCCCTTACAGCAGAAGACCGTCTTTCAGGGGCGTCCAACAGACGATCATCTAGACAGTCATTGAAGGTTCTAGCTTCTAAGGTGCGACTATCAACAGCCCGAGGTAGATCAAGTATTGGTGTGCCAAAACTCCAGAAAGAGACTCCAGTGAAATCGGCTGAAGTTGAACAGGTAAGACTTGGTTACAAATATATTCGTCAGTAGTTTAAGACATCTGATAGATGATCTTCTGCAAGGTGGAAATTTTGATTATCTTTCATTTTATCCTTTCCTGTCTGAGAGCTAATATGATGCAATATATACATCTCATAATCCCTCACTATAGCGACCCTAAATCTAATTGTTAAAATTTGGTATCTTCTTGCTGTTTTTGAAACAATATGAAAAATTGGAATTACTAAAATGAGAAGATGTTTGATTGGTCGTTGTGACAGGACTATTTCATTCATCTTCCAGATGGAGACGGAGGAAGCTGAACCAGAGCAGGCAAAGAAGAGCTCGCGGACACGACTACGACTTAAGAAGAAGACTGACAGTGTAGGTGATCATTTGATTATGTTGGATATACCACAGCTTTGACATAAGGAGTTTGAAATAAAATATTAAAACGGAGTATGCTGCTTATGGCTAAAATCATTCCTAACCAGCATTTAACAACTCACTCACTCAAAACTGTGCTTTCAATATGTAATAAATGACAGACATCAAATGTATAAAATATTTTTAAAATTCAAAAAAGTATTCATGTATGTCACAGCAAGTTTTGTTGTTGGTAGTAACTTGATACAACTTGATAACTGACCTGATCTTATTATCAAGAAGGGTAAACAAACAGATTTTGCTTGAAACAGTTCCCTACAATAAATTTTAGGTTCAGATTGTAAGAACTAAACCATTTCAATTTCACAGCAGGAAAAAGAAGTGGAGGCCCCTGTGCAACCCTCATCCTCCTCCTCAGAAAATACAGAATCAGAAACTGAAGCTATGAAACCATGCCGGGAGACACGTAGCATCGTCAACACAGAGCCGCGAGTATCGTATGACAAGCTGTACAAGGATCAGGAAGAGGAGAAAGAAGAACCAATGGAAACTGGAGAAAAAGGACGGAAAACTAGAACAAAGGCAAGAAAGACAAACAAATCACAGGAAGTACTTTCCTCAGAACAGGAAAGTAACAGAGAGTCTGATTCTGAGGTAGAAGCTCCTGTTCGACAAAATACACGGACCAAAACACGTAAAAATAGGGAATCTAAGGAGACATCCAAACCTATTTGCAGTGAGTCTGAATCTGAATGTGATAGACCTGTACGATCGACGCGAACAAAGACACGGAAGCCTAAGAAGTCTGCGGTCCTGTCGGAAAGCGAGGAATACTCAGGTTCAGTATCCTCAGACAAGGAACATGTACCAAAAGCTGAGGAAATAGTTGAGCAGCGGGAAGAAGTTGTGATGGAGGTATGTTAACCTAGACATTTTTTTGTTCAATCCTTACTTACCACATTTTTAATATTTCAGAAACTGTTCTTTGTGGTTTTACAAAGCTATAACCAACAAGATGACCCTAATCTTTTATTTTAATATAAAATCATTGTCATAGTATTTTATACAAATAAAGATGATATTTTGTCCTTTTTATAAGAATTGTGAACAACCCTGATACTTTATTTGTTATACATCTGAAATTTGAATATTTTCATTTATTTATTATATATTTACTATGAAAACTAGAATGACAACAACCGAACAGAACAGAACAGAACAGAATTTATTTCGTATATATGGCCATGAGACCAATATTACAGTGGTCGTGAAGTCTGTGATAAATAAATATATATATACAAGAGCGCTTAAACCTTTAAGGTGTTTCGTAACTTAAACATTTTTTCACAAAAAAGAGCTAATTTAAATAACAATTGATCATTTTGTGTATTTATAAGTGACATAAACTTAAACTTTGATGGGAAGTTATGATAATATACAGGTAGATACCTTGTACGAAGATGGTGATAAGATGGACATATCAACAAAATATGGTATTCATCTTCTTCCCCATTTCCACAAAAAACGCATAAAGCGTCAATAAAATCTTTACCACTTCCATTTACTTTAAAATCATTTGAACATCTAAGTTTCGTTAAAGCCCTTCTTAAATTTGATGGTTGAATTGAAGTTAAATATTTTTCAGGTTGCAGGAGAGATTTAAAAGTGCAGTACCTTGTTAAAGTAGATGATGTAGAAATGACAACAACCTTTTGATAGCATCTTGAAAATTTAATGATCTTTCAAATCATTAATCTAGCTCAACTGATTTCTTTGGAATCAGTTGCCTATCGAATTGAAATTCATATTATCTGGCACTCTAATGCTGAAGAATTTGAAGGTAATTCTGAAATGGCAAAGAAAAAAATTATTGAAAACAAATTCTTTTCTTAATTGTGAACATACATACAAGACTTGTTCATTGTATTTCTCTGAGAGGCATTTAGAACTCGTGGATTGGTGGAGTGTTCTATATATACAGAACGTCATACGTGTGCATTTGGGTCGTTTGTATTGAACGAGTAGATGTCATGGACGCGGAGGAACAACGAGTTCAAAGAACGAGTTGTTTCTCCGCGTCCATGACATCTTCGAGTTCAATACAAACGATCAAAATGCACACGTATGACGTTCTGTATTTATTATATACTCTCTTTTTAACCTTTTTAAAAGTAATTTTGAATTGCTTAAATAATCCGAGACGTCGCACTGCGCATTGATACATAATGCAAAGAAGGCGATTACCTATGACAAGCTCGACTGATGATTTGATACCTCAATTATCTGTTTATTTTCTCATTACTTTGCGTAGTTAAACGTAAGAGGCAATTTTCTCAAGTGTGAAAACTAAATACAGTGATAAAAGGTTATCCTTAGTAATTATTATAAGTTCTGAATATGATAAACATAAGTTCAGGATTCCGAGCGACGGGATCCTTTCAAACGACGTCACCATGGAAATGACGTCATAATCGTTGTAGGCTATGACGTCATGGGGCCAAGTGTCGCTGGCGATTTTCTCGGAGTTTTGTTTAGGAGTCCTATTTTATAGTGTTTTGCAGTTTCTTTACTAAAGATAACACTGGTTTCTCACTATATTATTCTTCAATATCATTTTAAAAAGTAGGTTTGTTACAAATGCAGTTGAAATACGTCAAATCCGGTGTTCTAATAAGGAAAATGATTGGTACGAACGGAAAGTTGCGAGAATTGCCGAAGCTTGAAAAAAGTAGAACCGGCAGGCGTGCAATACGGATTCTGGAGTGCAATACGGAATTTGAAGACGTATTCCGTATTGCACCCTTGTATTACTATCCTAAGATTACATGAGTATATAATAAAGAAGTCAACAAGTCTATTTTACTCATGCAATAAGGCCGATGGAAATCCATGAACTCTTCCTAATGCTTCAGAGTAATTTTTGTCTTCTTCTAGGTAAGTAAGGACATGCATGATGACCCAGCAGAACAGGAGCGAGACTCCGGCATCATGAGTGCCCAGTCCAGTGAGATAAACATCAACCTCTCAGCTAAACAGTCCATGCCCATGGAGACCGAGACCATCATTGAAGAGGAGGAGGAGCCACCAACAAGATCGACGCGGACCAAAACACGCAAGACGAAGCGTGAGAGCACGGACTCGGATGATGTGTTTGCTGCTCCAGACTCAGCAGCACCTAGAACACGGTAGGGACATAGATTGGATGCTTCTATTCAAGTAATTCGCAATTAGTTATATCAAGAGGCAAACATTACAATAGTTTGGATTTGTTTTACATGTTGATTACCTTAAATATTGCTGACCGCATTTTAAATCTTTCTTACTCACTGGTTTTGTCTGTTTATGTATCATCTTTCTTTGATTTTGATAAATTTTGAAGACTTTGATAATGTTCATGGAACATCGATGTTTCAGAACGAAAACAAGAAAACGACAGGCTGATGATGAAGGAGGAAAAGCAGTTCCCCGACCTAAGCGATCCTGTACTAGTTCCGTCACGTCTCCAGAAAGGGTAAGATGGATTGCTTTTCAAATATCTTAGACAAAAAGGCGTAAGGTTACAACATGAGTGAGCCATCAAGCAGTTATAGTTTGAACCAGAGTTGCAACTGCAATGTTCTGGGAGAATACATCAAAGTACCCTTTTCTTGACTTTTGGATCAAGTTCTGTAACTTAGTGTGAAGTACTGCTGTCAGTCAATATCTCATCATTTCATTAATATTATGTTCATAAATTGACAAGTAATGTTCATCTTTTCAGAATACTCCAAGTATTGCTACAGATACTGACAGGTATGTTATCACTGATTTTCTTTTTGGAGAATTGTTCTGTTCTTAAGAATCTCCTCACATGATTTTGAATTATTTTAGAAAAACTGCTGATTAAAATCCCAAAGAATAGAAAAATGTTTCACAATTATTTTTTCCAAATATCTTCCGTCCCCCCATTCTCTCCCCACAGAGGCAACTCAGTCATACCTGAATTAGCCTCTGTTCAATTACGGCTAATACACGGGACAGAAAAGTAGAAATCTGAATGGAGGCAATCGAAGTTAGTTGTGCAATCAGCGACGCCGTTTCAAAAGGGGTCATTCGCAAAAGGTCGGCTACTCCCGGCTATTCCCAGTGATTCGGCATTCAGGGGAGATAACTCTTCCTTCAACAAAACATCGCTTTTTTACCTTCTCATTAGTTTTTATTTGGTAAATTATTAAAATAAAATTTATCATAAAACAAAGAACAATTTACACAATTATAAAACAGTATGTTTCTTATGAAAAACCCTATCCATATCTGATTTTTAAATATTTTCCCTCTCACACTGTTAATAAAAAATAAACCTAAAGGCATGATACTTTCGAAAGTCACTGTCCGACCGTTGAGAATTCCCAAAGTCGTTAATATCCAAAAGGTGTTTTCATTGGCTGCAGATAAGGGAGCTATCTCAAGTTAAAACTTTTTGCCGCTAGGGCAATCTGCCGGAACCCCAGGATCTAGGCGTAATGGAACAGAGGCTAATTCAGGTATAACTGAGTTGCCTCTGTGGGGAGAGAATGCCGTCCCCCAAGGCACATGCCTATATCACACCTTCAGTTTCTAACAACTTAAGGATTTCATTACGGCCTGCTCTCTTTAATTTTAAATCCGAGCCAGCCCCCAAATATATATTTTCATATGTATTATTCCAAAACATGTATTAAATCTACATATATACATTCTATGCCTCATGTCTTTTGTTGTTGCACAAACCCCTGAACTTAACTAAAACTAGGCGCTAGCAGTATATAAAGGGTTAAGCATGTACAAGAAACTTTTTTTTTTTTCTTCTACACTTGGGTTATTTTTCTTCTCTTGTTTTTCTGCCTCCTGCTTTGAAACATTTTGCTCCCAATAATCTCTGTGATTTAACTAAGTAATTTTGTAATTTTAGGTCTGATGCAGATGTTTTAAAAGATAAATTTGGATGTTTTCATCATTTGTTTCAAGTAAAATAAAGAGAGATTAACTCTTTTTTATCTTTTCTTTGCCAGTGTCAACAGCAGTGAAGAAGATGTTGTTGATCGTTCCCCCTCTCCCACATGTCCCAGAGACAAGGTATACAAGTCTAACTCATCCCACCAATTATTTAAAAATTAAAGTTTTGGACAGTAAATTGTCTGAATTTTGCACATAATTCCCGTTTCTCTTAATAAGATAAACTGTATATCATTTCTTTTGTCAGTATATGTGGTCTTTTCTTCTACTGATAAGTAAACTTCAAAACAACAGATACACCTAGCCCTTTTTGAATAATAGACTTGTTACTCCGGATTGATAGCGTGTCATTTAAATTCAAATTGAACACATAGTTTAGGTACATTTTTGCTTTCCAATCACAATTGAAAATAGTTTTGTCATATCATTGTCACATTTTTCCTCACAAAATTCAAAAATTGATCTGCATTTAAAACGTATCCTGTTTTTCAGATTGTGAGGCCACATGTATCTTCATTCCTGAATAGTTTACGAAAACCTTCCATCAACGTGGCCACACCTTCAAACCTGATGACAGGGATGACCTCCTTTATCAAGAAGACACAGACAACTCCAAACAAAGCCTCACAACAGGTTAAACATTTAACTTTTCAACACCATAGCATGTTGTTTTTACATGTTTCTTGAAAGGCTCGCATGTCTAATTGACGTAGCTTTTTCTTGTACATATTCAAATTAAGTGCAGGTAATTTCTGTACAAATTTTTATGTTGGAAATTCCTCTAAAGATAATAATATAAACAATATCAGGAGATCTTTTTCTTCGTGACCAAGATGAAAGTTTTATTGACAAGAGTAACATCAGTTTCATTTTTCTTGATCAAGTTAAGTTCTCGTATTCATTTGTAAGTTACAGCAGATAAAGTGACACCTTGTACGCCCTCGGTCAACCAGGGCTGGATGTTCTTCTGTTCCTATGTTCATAATACTCTCTTTGAAACTATTTATATCTAGCCTGTGTCAATGTCTTGCTGTCCAAAGGCATGAGGTTGAAGTATGTGTGGAGCCAGTGTGTAGATAAACTGATGTTTGTACTGCAGGCTATCCAGGAGATGAGGAAGAAGGAGTTGGAGGAGAAGCAGAAGAAACACCAGGAGCGACTCCAGAAGAGAGAAGAGAATCTACGCTTGAGGGCCGAGGAACAGAAGAGGTCAGTGCTTGCTACTGTTACCTGCAATATATTCTAATTATCTGAGAAACTTCAACAATAGTTATGTGCAACAAGGAGAATCCAGACTGGAAATTGCTGAGGTTGATGTTTATGAATTCTTTAGTGTTTAGCAGTAAAAATTAATCCACTATTGTAAGTTTTGTAGTATATGATCCCTGGTTCAGTATTGCGCCACGAATAACTTGAATCAAGACAGATTCCTTTCTTTCTTGAAAATGTATTACCGGTAAATAAAACTTAATAATGCTGATGACATGAGGTATGAACAGACATTACTTTACAAGACACTCTGAACCAACAGGAAAATACTGCGGATCCAATACTGTAGATGTGAACTGTTTCTTCCCTATTTGTGTTAAACAAATGTATAGCAATTTTCTTCTCCCTGGTTTAGGAAGCGTGAGGAGCGCATGAGGAAGGTGATGGAGTTCCGAGAGGAGAAGGAGAGGAGAGACCAGAGAATCAAGGACACACTGGCCAAACAGATGGAGGAGAGACTCATCGTGTCGGACAAGATGAAGGAGGAGAAACTCAAGGAGGAGAAGGAACTCAAGGCTAAGCTAAGGTAGAGTGATGCTCCTCAAATAAATAGACCAACTAAAGATAGTTTGGTTTGAAAGCTAGGCAAAGCTGTCACTCTTCAACCAATTACCACGATTTTTGAGAAAGTTTACTGCTCAGATTTCATCATATTTGGACCTTGTTTTCACAATAAAGATAAAAAAAATTCCACTCAAAGACGAGGTGTAAGGGTATTTTCCTACTTTCAATGATTATATTTCATGTTTTGAAATGACTGTCTTACAAGCGCCACTTTTTGTCATGCAAGCCATTTCAATCCATATTGCAATTGTCTGCATAGGAATTTTCTAAAGAATTCTAAACGAATAACATTTCCTTTTTGGTAAAGTGAGTCAAAATATATCCTAAAAAACTAAAATGCAATGTTATTGTAAAAGTACTTAAGTTTTCAAACTTCTAATCTTTTAGAATGAAGAAACAGCAGGAGGCTGAAGAAAGAAGGAAACAAGACGAGAAAGAAAAACTGAGGAAGAAACAAGAAATGGTGAGCATGAATTACATAATATACCAGTTTGATTTATATTCTTGCAACTTTTAAGTCAATATTGTTTCTCGTGAACAATGTTTCAAGTTCATCTTCAGGTCATATGGTACTTAAAATATAATTTAATGGCCACCCCAATAATATCTAGATATTTTAAAAGATTTTTTTAGTATGTGATAGTTTAATGGTGAATGGTGGTTTCTAACTACAGGCAGCTGATATGTTTAAGTATCAAAATTTTGACTTGAACATTTTGATTCACTCTCAATTATAATTTTTTTATTTTTTAAAACAGTTGAATTCTGCCACAGAAAAAATTGTCAATTCTGAAGCTGATCTGCATGTCTGTTTTGCTAACCAGATGCTTCTGCATGGAAAAGTAATATCTGTGATTTATTCCATAAACCATGTGTTATAAAGCTGAAAAATGGCTGACAACATGTAAAATCCAAACACACTAACAATTCCATAGTCGTGTTATCACAGAATCCTGAGGGCCTGATTGTTGTTACCAGTCACTAGTTATCAAAACCAGTTATATCTATCTATCTATATCTGACCAACAGGAGGAAGAGAACCGACGACACTACGAGCTCATGCAGAGGAAGAAAGAGTACGAAGAACAAGAACGACAGAAGAAAATAGCTGAGGAGCGTAGAAGACACGAGGAAAGATTGGCCGAAATGGAGGAGAAGAGAGAAGCAGAGAATGCAAGACTGCGGCAGATGGAGGAAGAGGAAGACAGACAGAGGCAGAGGAATAAGGAAGAACGGTGAGCTGGGAATGTTTTTATTGTTCAAAGTTAATCATGTTCCAAAGAATTCAACTTTCAGGAATACAAACATTGAGCTTACATCAGAACATGGGAAATCTGGGGTCGGGAAACACCATTATGGAACAGGATCAATATCAACAAACTTTTCCCAGAATTCATTTTATTCTTATAACCACATCCACTACATTACTACTGTAAAGCTATCATTTTGACATGTTTAATAACTGTAAAATGATCTGCTGATATATGAAAATGTTGCAACGGTCAGATAAATATGATGTGTATCCCTAAAGATTGTGTGTATATTTCTATGATGTAATGTACAAGTAAGATAAAAGGCTTCAAAACTCTTACGCCTTTATATATATATGACGGTCATTTTGATATCTTCTATGTAAGTCAATAATTTCACATTTGAAAAATTGACATTTGTGAAACTAACCTCATGATCATTATGACACTTGTCTCTTAAACTTTAGGCATCAGTTGATTAACTTTCGAAAATCTGATCTATTCTTTATGTTAGTTACATTTCTTACTGTATGTGTTACAGAGAGAAAACTACAGCAAAAGATAAGGCTGAGCGAGAGAAGAGAGAACTTGAGAAGAAGAAGGAACGCGAAGCAGCCATCAAGAGAGAAATGGAGAAATTAAGAGAAATGGTGCGTTAAATGTTTGTGATTTATCACTAAGTCTAGTTAACAAATAATTTTATCTTTTATGTTATAATGATTGAATCTGTCTAAATTTTGTCATTGTCTTTAACTACACTGCTAATGTAAATTATGTAAGTTCATAATGTGACATGACTTTTATTAACGAGTGTGAATTCTTTATTAGCTTTGCAAGACATCAAACTATTATTCGCTTCAATATATTTGGCTCAAGTAATCAAGATAAAATGTTTTCACTCTCTGTACTGAAAATTATTTAGTTCTCTCTTCTGTGGACTGATAGCATACATAAAGAATACATTAAGTTTATTCGACTTTTTTCATTTCATACCATGTCAATTTCAAAAGGTCCTAAATGAGGTTCATTTTATGAATGAAGTAGCCAGACTGTTCTTCAAATCAAAGTTATCTCATGACATTATTAAACTTTTTCATGATGTTAACACTAATGTTATATGTTTGTTATTGTTTTTACCCTGTGTCACATCGCATGTTATGTCAGTCAGAGATAAAATTTAATTTAATTTATTCACTGATAAATGTCTCATTTCATCAAGGTAATATAATAGTAAACTTTTCCATTTACAAATGAAAAACAAATTTAATGACATTAACACATCCTTCCAACAGCAAATTCAGCGGCTACAGAAGGAGGAAGAGCTGCGAGAACAGCAGAAGAAGAAGGAAGAGCAGGTGAAGCAGATGATCAAACAACACAACCAAAACCTCGGTACCATCGCTCAGACAATGACATCGCACGGCTCCAAGACCAACCTCAACTCAACCATCACGCTCAACACGTCAGACAACTCAAACTTCACATCGTAAGTATTCAGAAGCAGTTCAGGAACTCTTTGTTAAAAATATCAATCATATTTTTTAAGAAGAAATGATATGTTTTCACATTTAGAATGATAGAAAGATGTCTTCATATTTCATATGTAGTATTTTTGTATTGGGGTATATGTGCATACATTTGAGGCTTTGAACAAAAGCCATTAAATTGTTACAATCTTTGTTGAAAAGGCTTGTATTGTAGTTACTGGGAGACCTATTTTGATTATTGATGTTTTGTATAGATATTGGGAAATTAAACAAAGAATCAAATAAACTGAAATTTCTTCATTTTCAGGTACGAGATCACACCTGCCAAGAAGAGGAAGCGTGGATCTCAAAACTATGACATCGATGATCTCAACTCAGAAGATTCCACAGATGATGAGGATCAGCCCAAGAAGAAAATCCCTCCATGGGCTCAAGGTATTTTATCAGTTATGTCAATCTCATAAAAGTCATCAGTGATATGCACAGACAGTTCAGTGTTTCACGTTTAATTAAAGTTTGACAAAAAATAGTAAGAGGGGCAAACTTTTCCAATAAAGCTAAATTTGCACCCATCTGTCAGGGCCTATTTCAAGTTCTAAACCATTATGTTGCCATTAACATACTACAGTAGAACTCGGATATAACAAACTCCAAGACACCAAAGAATTTAGTTCGCTATATCCGGTGTTCGCTTTAGGCATATAATTTTAATGATATATAGGGACGGGACTTGAAAAATTGTTCGCTATATCCAAGTGTTCGCTATATCCATGTTCTACTGTAATTCAGTAAAGCTTAGGTTAGGTAGTTATGGAAAATGAACATTCTCTGGAGGAGTAGTAGTACAAATCCATGATAAATCCAAGTAAATAATAGTTTGGTAATAAATTTCATAAACAGGGAGTACTTTTTGATAACATATTTTTTTCTAAATCTTCAGATCGAAACCTCAGAGCTCTTCTCATCAACCAACATTATCATCCTCCAAATCTTGACGAAATTTTCGACGTCATCGATCCACCAGATCTGACTGTCCTCTTCAAGAAACAGAAGCCCAGGTTCAACAAACGAACAAGTTCAGCAATCTGGGACTCGCCCCTGTATAAGCCTCAGGGAGCCCCCATATCTTGACCAATCACAAGTGGTCATCATGTACAGTGTTTTTAGACGGGTCAAGGCCCAATTTGTACATTTCATGTGATAAAGCCTCTGATGTGATGTAGTTCATATCTTGTCAGTATATTCGAAGGCATATATTGGTGTCCTATGCTTTTGTACTTACTGCAGTGACTTTTTAATTTACTTTCATTGAAACCGTGGACCATCTTTGATATGTGGAAGGTTGCTATTGAAGATTTTATTTCATATGTAAAGTGCTCAAAGCTCTGAATCATCTTGTCTTCATAACCTTGCAATTGTCATAATTGTCAAAATAATGTATATCATTCTTTATTCATCTTATGTGTGAAAACCTGAATACTTGATCTGTTTACAATTTACATTTAGCTCCTATAAAAGTCCTATTGTCATTGTACTACGGTTTAAGAAAGTATTTGTTCCATTATCAAAGCAAACTGAAAAGGTCTTGTTATAAATAATTGTTTTCATATCTGTTCCCCTCTTGCATCTTTAAGAAAACTACTTACAGGTTCTTGAATTTAGCATTTACCCCTTCAGTAGTTGATAAGTGCATAATATTACAATTATGATCTTGCCTTTATGATTGTATTATTTTTACACACTGACAGTGAAGGTATTATTGCTGTGCAAATGATCACTGCCTGATTCCTGTGAAAAAGGTAGGTATAAGTCAAGGATTAAAGCTGATACTGTATTTGACCTATTAGGCATCCAAAGTGTGGATGCTTTTAGGAAGGGGACTTTATAAATTGCTTACTTTCAGCCAAATAAGGAATTTTGTTTTATATTCCAGATCTAAATTTACACTTTTTGCAAGTATATATTATTTATATGCTTGTGGTACGTATGCACTGAAGAAATTAGAAGGCAAGATAAAAAGCAGTTTTTAGGTTAAAATTCATAGGTTTATTAACTTTATTTCATAAGATAGCTATCGGTCGATTTAATTTGATGATTTTTCTTTGGTGTTTATAGGGGAAAAGTGTTTTTTTTTGGGTCAAAAATGGCATTCGATTTTTCATATGTTTCAGTGAAAATCTAAACTTTCTTCATTGAGTGCTATACAGGCATTTACAAGGTATAAGATAGTTTTACTGGGTGAATGTGTGAGATGTTTTAAGTGACAAAGTTAGTCTAATTATTTGATTTGACTCATCAGATTATTCATTAAAAATCATCCTAATATATTTCAGCTTTTTATCCATATCCATATTGTCCATCTGAAGACTATAGCAACAGTCTGCTATCTTCATACTGAAACTTGTAGATTGTAAAACAATCTTGCGCTGAATAAAATCTTGGAAGAAAAATGTCTCTCGTTACACAATGTATGTTGACTTCTGTTTCATGTACATATGTAAAGCTCATTACAGTTGAAGTTTTTAGTTAAACTATTGAATCATAGTGCGCTTTGATGTTTTATTAGTATGTATCAAATCATTGCTTTTGTTTTTAGGTATTTTTGCCACAGTAAAACAAACTTTCTTTCTATTCTTACCCTTTCCTCTTTCTCTTCATCCTTCATGTTTTAATCTCATTCATCTATCCATTCTTCATGTAATTATGTAAATTATTTCACTTAACTGATGTGCATCTAATTTAGATGTCTGCATATTCATTAACAATTTTAAAGTAATCTATCCTATATTCAAGTTTTAGCGAAGTAGATTTTTAGTTGTGTTTACTCATGTCAAATTTATAATTAACTTAACATCTCTTATAGAGGCAATACTTGATGTTTTGCATTGCAAATGCAGTTACAAACGAGATAAAGACACTTCAGGCTTCCAAGAAATTATTTGGATATTTTGAAAATAAGACGCTTCATGTTATACAAATCAAACTGCAAAAACAAAAGAAATATTTGTGCATTTTAAATGCATGAATATTATACTCATTTACTGTCTCTTCTCGTGTTTTAGAAACCAAAAATGTCTATTTGTAAAATGCAATGTCAGTTAATAAATGTGAATATATTATTTGTTCTTATTTCTTCTCCATTTAAATATTCTGTTCCATCAATTACTCGCACAACAGTTGTTCAGTAATAGCTCCTACCCCACCTGTTTCAATCCAGATCACACATTTGATGCCATTCTTAACATCATTAAAGGGGTATTAATGAAAATTTAAATTTTAACAATCATTCTATCTATTCTGTCTATAACCTATTAGTTTAAGAGAAAAGGCCTCATTTATTTACCCCAGAGGTGCAAAATTTGGTCATGGTTCTTGTGTAAACTTGCAGACTTTTCAGATATATCGGTAAATACAGAAAAAGAATAAGATTTAGACCCTATTTGGATCACATGCTACTTTATTTACACACATTTACTCACTCCAACTTGAAACCCTCTACAGTGCTTACATCATTGAAACTTTAAAACTATGCATGTATAGGTACATGAATATTATAAAGTGAAACAGGGATAAGGTTAATACATATATACAAAGATCACACAAGTAAAATACAGATAAAAAGTAACATTCGAAATTTCTTCGGATAGATAGGAAGAGATATTTTGATTAATAAGTAAGTCTCCTTAAGATAATTACATGGTATATGAATTATAAAAATTGCCATATAGATTCTCTAGAAGCATATTTAGGAAGGCCAGGTACTATTATGTCTACCTCAAAGTAAACCTTTTTTATTTTATCTTATGAATCTAACGAACAACCTTCCCACAGTTCACAGGCATATTCAAGATGATGTCTTACAAACACTTTTTATATGTTTTAAGTGTTTTTCTGGTAAACATGAACTTTAGTTTTCTCAAACATGACTCCATAGAGGATTTTTAAAAAAAATACTCTCGATATGGTTATTCCATTTACAATTATGAGTAAATATTATTCCAAGATGTTTTTCAAATTTTCAAAACATACATTCTAATTTTCAAATTTTAATTTCCAAAATGCATTTTTATTCTTTAGACGAAGAGAACAGCTTCAGTTTTGCCAGGATTATAAGTCACAAGCCAACATTAAGCCCAACCTGACAACGTTTGGAGATGAGTCTGATGGATTGATGATATACGTTATATATAAATTGATGCATCAACAGCAGAAGTTAATCATCTGCGATACCAGTAACGTACTACTTCCTCACCAAGTCCACTATAGATCTGAACAGAATGGCATGGTCCTCGCGATCAGCTGGCACGTTGAATATACAGGACTCAGGAACAACCTCCAGAAGACACCGGGGAAGACGAGGATGTTCCTCCTCTGGTACAAGAAGAATTATCTTCTCAGGACTCAAGTTGTCCACAGAGTTGATGGCCGCCATCATACTCATATAACTCCACTGGTCAGTCTCGTAGTTGTTGCTGAAGTAGAGGATGACCTTCCAGCTCTTGGAGGTGTTCTCTGCTATCTGGTCCGGGATCGAATCTCCACCAACAGAATCTCTGTCGTAGATGTAAAGTTCCAGTCCCATCTCCTCCAATCGGGGACAGAGACTCAAACATACCCACCGATAGTCTTTATCAGCATAGGAAACATAAGCATCATATTCAAAATCTTCTCGCACCGGCCTTCGTAATTGTTTTCTCAAAGTGTTAAGGAAAATATACAACAATGAGGTCTTGTTAGTCTTAACTAGGAGTGAGCCCAGGATTGATGCAAGAATAATTGTAAACAAGATTAATGCGATGTAAAACCAGCTAATTCCGTTGCATTTCCTCCAGGCTATCAGAAAGTTTTTGATAATTTTTTCGGTTTTTACTATTCCCTCGCTTCCTTCAAGACATGAATAGTTCCTCTCATTGTCAAGGTGTACATACGTTTCTTTCAGCCACAGCAGGAAATCTAAACTGTCACATCCACAAGCAAGGAGATTGTACTTCAGTTTCAGGTGGAACACATCGCTTGAATGAGCATCAATCATATCACGATCATCTTTCTTTAGTGACGTGATGGTGTTGAAGGACATATCAAGGGTTTGCAATTGTGGTAGGAGAGCAAGATCAAACGGGATGGAGTTGAACAGATTTCCCGAAAGATCTACAAACTCAAGTTTTGAACTTGCATCGAAAAGGTTGTTTGGTATTTCATACAGATTATTATATGCAAAATACACCCTTTTTAGTTTGGGTAGAGTGTTTAGCAAGCCACGCCCTTTCTCTGTGAGCGCCTCTTGTCGAAATGAGGAGAAAGATAATCGAAGTTCTTCCAAGTTAGGAAAATTGGACATTATGTTAAAGTTCTCAAAGTTGAGATCCACGTTTCCAGTTGCATCAAGGACATTAAGATTTTCTAAACCAGTTACGATGAGATTTAAACCATTTATTCCGCAAAAAGAAAAGTTTAAATGGACAACGTGTTCCCCATTTATAAAATTATACATCCCATAAAGATTATAAAGACTTCTTGGTAATCCACTTATATCTACAACAGCCAAATGTTTAGGAATTGTAATATTGCACATCCTTTCTAAACAAGGATTCGGATTGTCCAGTGAGCTGATAGCTTTAATTTCCTTGCCAAAAGAGTGTCTTGGTTTTAAGTTTGGGTTTAGTTTTATTGTTGGGACTGAAAGGACAATCACTCTCAATTTTGAAAAAGACGCAAAAGCAAGTAAGAAATTTAATTCAAAACTCGTGAAACGATTTGAAGAAAGATCTAAAGACTGTATACAGCTTCCAAATTTTGTTCCAGCTAAAGAAAAAAGGTCCATCCATATGATCTCATTTTCTGAAAGCTGAAAATTCTCAACACATATATCGCCCAAAAATGTCAGGCTTTCGCGTGGAATGTCCTCATCTTCTAATACTGATTTACCGACAGAGTCTAGTTTGTCAGGCAATCGAACGCGTCGAAGATGGACCTTTTTCATATGACGACCCGACAGAGGTGCCAGAGCCTTCAAGGTTTGTTTGCTTCCCAAATTCAGAAAATACAAAGTCAAATTGGTTAATTTATGTAAGGGTGCTAACGACCCTGGTTCAATGATCTTCGAATAACAATTTTCAATTTTAAGTTTTTCTAAGCTTATATTAGCAAATTCATTGAATGTACTGTTCCGTATTTCGTGAAAATCACAGTCACCACCTCCGAGATAGAGTTCTCTCAGATTGTGCAAGGAACCAAATCCTGGTCCAAATACTTGACCTCTGTATGCACCCATAGAAATTATAGAGAGGTTTCCTAGATTCCGGAGTATTCTCTCTGGGAACGTACCATCGCCTTTTTGGTTTTGTTTCATGTTAATCCATCTCAAGTCAACCAAAGGATCAAAAACAGTATCCGGAAAGGACTCTGATGTTAAAGCAAGTCTGTTTCCAAATAAGTCGAGGTGTTGAAGATCGCGACAGTTTGTGAAAGCCTCTGGTTCCAAATGACTCAAAAGATTCTTACTAAGGTCTAGGTACTTTATATTAGGCGCGTTGCTGAAGCTCCCATTTTTGATTATGGATAAGTCGTTAAAACTGAGGTCGACAGATGTGGTGTTAAATGGGAGATCCGGTAGATGCTTCAGATTGCTGTGGGAGCAGCTTACATACACACCAGAATATATTGTATCATCGTGGGTGACGCAATCAGCTGAGACTGACAAGAAACGACTGAAGACGATGGACAGGAAGACAGGAATCATGAACGGTGGCGCCATAATCAATTCACCTGAAATCAAAATATATAAAGATGTATATAACAAATATAAAGAAGGTACGACAAATTCGATTCTGATAAGTGACCAGCAGTATAACTGGGATCAGTCTACGAAGTTTATGAATCGTAGCTGAGTCAGGAAACTAGTTTTTCATTTCCGGTTCTCTTGCATACCCTCTTTTATATGTTAAATTTTCATCTTCTATATATACACTTGCATGTATACATATGCAGAGTTGGGCGTCTGTGAAGTATAGGCTAAACTTACAAGATGCCAGAAAATTATGTTTGTTTTTAAAATATATTTTATAATATATTTAGGCCTGTTACGAATGGCCTTACTTTAACGTCCATGAATGTGACTAACGGCTTGAGGTTTAACGTGCTCTCAGCCGACTTCCATGTAGACCGGTAATTTGTTAAAGAACCTCCCCTGTAATGAGTATCGTGCATTCGATATATTGCGATACAGAAGATTGTATTGCGATAAGTATTGCATTGCATTAGTAACTTTAAAATTCGTGATTTACATGCACTCTTTACTAAATAACAGTTTGGAATGAGAGATTTTCAATGACTTTGGCTTGTATATGTTTGCGCTAATTTTCCATTGGAGGTTCACACTTTGTTTATAACTTTCTGAAACGTCATGCATGGGTTGTGATTTCACTTCAATTGTAGATGGCAGTTATAACTTCTGAAACGTCCAGTGCGTAGAACATATACACGGTATACGAAGTGTGTTCCTCCTACTATGTTGTTTCTCTCATGAAATATACCGATAAACCGATTCTTCCTAGTTAAGGCGTACCCTTATCTCCTGAATTACTTGATATATGATCACGTGTGTTAAAGGTCGAAAACAAAATTGTCTTGTTTTTACGACGGTGATAATGGACACCTAATGACAAAATAATGTTATATCAAAATACATAAATGAAACATAACTTTTTACGGACATCCAATCGGTTTTACAAGGCAAATCTTAATGCAATTCAGGAAAATAAGTTAAGTCAATCAATCCTGATGTTTTTCAAATGTTCAGACTATTGCGTGAAATCTAACCCAAAAGAGTATTGTCCCTAACCGTTGTCTTACGCGGAATTCCACTCCGAAAAGCAACTGATGACAATTGTCTGCATCGACAGCCGGATTCACTATGAATACATTGGCTGGACCTTTCATTATAATCTAAGGTCTATAGTGTGATTGGATTATATCTAAAACCCAAAGATCTGGTCAAAAACGAAATATGAGAAAAAAACCCACCTTTTTAAGAATTTGTTTCATATTGCCAAATTTCAATCGATTATATAAACACGAAGTGTTTAACTATATACTTCAGTATGACTTTTGATCAGCATTCCAGCTTCCTGCCTTTGATTTGCCAGGATGAGATTATCACTATTACTAACCCTACAAGTGTCGCAGGAACCTGAATGCATTTGTTGAACGTCTAAAGTAAAATCTACATTCAAGAATAGATTACTTAGAAGAAATATAAATATAAACAGAGAGAAATGGAACAGAACATTTTAACTTACCCAAATACTATTGACTGTGATATGTACGTCGTTGAGAGCTGAAATCTTCGAGCAGAATGCAATTGGAAGTCGATGTATCGACACGTCAATACATTCCTTCCTTAACCATATGCTGAATTCAAAGAAAGGTCATAATAAACGCAATTGTTGATCTCTTGAATTTACCAAGAAGTGCCTTTGAAATTTCCTTTCCCAGCACTGAGAGAGACAACCATAAAGTTTGCTATTATAGCGGTTGAATAATGGTGTCTTACCAGGAAGAAGGCTGCTGTCAATGCAGTACTGTTATAATGTAGCATAAAAGCTATGAGTGGGTCGCAGAATTAAGAATTCATTTATTCACGGTGATATTTGTAAACATAACTGGTTGTAAATAAGCCTCAAATGCAAAAGAATAGAAATGTATCTGTGGTGAAAGGAAGGAATTTATAGTACCCCGTACTACATTTTAATGGTCATTTTATAACATGCTACACGTCATTAGCTTTATTCGCGATATTCTTTTGATAACTAGTATATCCAAACTCTTGAATTTATCATCGCTGTAACTCAGATTGAAAGTGTTCACTGAAAGCCACATTGAACATTTCTAAGAAAAATCTAACATGTCATGTTTGACGTTGTCAATGCATTTTAAAGGAAATGAAATAAAGTATTGAAGAAATTTTGTTAATTAATTTCCTTATATCATATCATCTCATTAAAACTAAGTTTAAGTCCAGAATTATGTTAACTACCTTCTTATGTTATTTTTACCTATTTTGATGCCAATTAATAAGATTGAAAAACCCGCAATGTTAAATTATTTTATTCAAGAAAAAAAAAATGAAAAGAATAATTAATCCGATGTTCATCTGAAAAATAGTTCCTCACATATATATACAATATGTTTATTTTATTGATGGTTCCAAAGTAATAAGCACAAACAAATTCTAGAAAATCTAAGTCAACAAACATTTCCCTTTCACCATCTGGCTCTCTGAATGAAGTTGGTAAAAAAATGGTAATTGAAATTTGGGGCTGGAGGGTATGTTCAATATTTAGTGCATGATGGGACAAGATTCCAGTTGATGAAGTCTCTTTCTCGCACTTCATCCCTTCTCTTCCAGCAATAGGATGGTCATGCAGTAGTTGTAGTGTCGGAGGTGTATTGTGACGTTGGATTGGTTACGTAGTGGGCCATCATATGCTATGTAACATTCAATTTATATCTATTGCAACAGTTTATGTAATTGTAGTGTATTTGTCTCTTTGGTGGCTTACGCATCTTTTATTGTATTGCATCATGTGGCAATGTCGTTTGTGTCAGATGAGACATCATTAAACAAATTCTCTCTCTCATTCTCTGTAAGTGACTTCACGTCATCATGCTCAAATCAGCTGGTCAGTCCATAAATAGAGGTTATCATGCGAGTGTGTTTTGGGATCGTAAATATCCTGCATTAGGAATAATGTATTTTGCGAGCCTTGGCGAGCTAAATACATAGTGTTTATTCCTAATGCAGGATATTTACGATCCCAAAACACACGAGCATGATAACTTCTTTATCATACAATGTCATTTTTAAATGTTATTCGAAAAAAAAGCCTGATAATACTATTTTAATAGTTGACGTTGTTTTAAGATTCGCGCATTGATATATGCAAATGAATAGAGCAATGACTCTGACGGTGAATTGACAAAATATAAATATAATAATGTTCTCTGTATAATTCAACTTGAATAAATAACCTATCGACTCCACAATTGTAGCAAACAAAATATTCAAAATTCTAAAAGATTTGATGCTGAAACCCTTGAAAAAGACTAAGTTCAAATTGTTGCCATGGTAATAAAAAAAATAAAAAATTTAATTAAATATATTACCTCCAAACAAGGCACATTTACATGATATGGAGAGACAATATACCAAGTATACCAAGTCTGGTGATGATCGGTCACATAGTTTTAGAGATATGCTCCGGAAACGAAATGGGAACGCCGACGCCGACGCCAACGCCGACGCCAACGCCAACGCCGACGGGAACTCAGCTTAAACCAATATGTCTCCCGATCCTTCGGGGGGAGACATAATACTTGAAAAAGCAAAGACTCAGTTTGTCAAAAGTCAGATAGCTGCAACATAAACACCTAGTTGCAATTGCAGCTGTTTTATATCAATTTACTTCATTACTTTTGAACTTAATGGAAATACCACGTAGCCATGTAATACCAGGTTGCTTAACTCGACATATACAACCATCTTTCAGCTGAAACTTAAGCACTTCTGAGGAGATTCCCTTTACATACTGAAAAGAAACTCATTTTCGAACAATATGTCGAATTTGACATATATATGTGAAACACTGGGTTAAAAACCATAGCAAAAACTCGATGTTTAGGATTTTCTTTTCTCTTATTTTCTTTTATTTCAAACTATATATTGTAAATAACATGATATATGCCATAAGTTAACTGAAATAAACTTTTCTTATAAATCTTTTGCCAGAATTGTCTTCAGCATACCACATATTTTATCTTATATATATATATTCTCTATGATCCCATTACTACAAATATATCCCAAAGTTTTGACTGAAAGTATTTTTAAGAGATCGTGCCATTTTCAAAATTGAATCATATATATACCGTTGGCAAAGAGAAACGTAAAGCTTTATTTTTAAAAATCAGAGTTGATAATTCCATATTGAACACACCATTTGCAAATGAGAACCCAGAAAGTAACTAGAGGTTGCTAACATATGAGCGCAGAAAAGTCAAGGGTCAGCAGCTAGGCAATAAACTGACAGTTTGGAAACTGGCGTGTTAGGCTTTGCGTAGGAAGATGAAGAGAACCTAAAATATGTCACTACTGTGAAATAAATGGAAATTTTTCTGCAAATTTGATGATTGATGCACGTGGATCGTACCGGGAATTACCCACGTGATACTTAGTAAAGGGGTTTCATAACTGTTTGTTATAACACCTTCAAATGATTTTGTGAACTTTGACATTGCCTGGGCTACTTCATGCATTCCGAAGTTTGTGACGAGGCAAAAATATTTCACGAGGGACATAAACTTGGTATCAAAGGGAAAGATCGCAAGATATCCTATAACATTTGCCAGTGGAGAACTAAAGTAAAAATAATTGCAGTCAACCACAAACTTGCAAACCCAGCAACAGCAACAGCAACAGCAACAGCAACAAAGCTAGTCTCTTGATAGGAGACAAGCGATCGTCTAACGTTTTAATGTCGAGAAGAGCAAAACGCCTATAGCAAAATGTTATGTTCTTCAAACAATTAAAGAATCAACCTAATCTCATTTAAATCAGATCGAATCTATCACTCGTACCTCTGTAAGTCTGGTCCAAGAAGTCCTCTATAGGGTTATGGTCAGGTAGCCTTGTCTTCGACTGTATATGTCGCATGACCTTTTCATTAATTCAAACAATCCTATTAAAATCAATGCATGCAAATGACTTGCTAGCCCTGCCGCTTTGTAGAGAAGATTACCTGACACGAGTCCCATAGAGCATTACTCAGGCACAGAGTGATAGTGGGTTGAGGTTGAAATACACGAAGACAAAATAGTTCAAGGGACACAGCAAATGCATACGACAGTTCCAACCGGCCAGTCGGTCCAAACCGTATAGGTACCAGTCATACCTTCACAGTTAACAACGGAGTGGTCTTCAGTATCCATCTTCATAGGCACTACAATCGATTATAATAGTATATAGAGAATCTCACCCAAGTGTCTTCTGATATCAAATATATCAACACAAGTTGATAAAAGTAACAAATATCCGAGGCTTGCCGAGGATATTTTACTTTTATCAACGAGTGTTGATATATTTGATATCAGAAGACACGAGGGTGAGATTCTATTTATCATCCAAAATCATTTTTCATCACATTTGCATGAAAAATGTACATCTTTGAACACTGCATAGCCCTCAAACTCCTTAAGCAGTGATGTCATAGAATTGTGACGTCATTGTGTTAATGATGTCATAGCATTGTGACGTCGTTGTGTTTATGACGTCATAGCATTGTGACGTCATTACTGATGATGTAAAACGTTTGTGATGTCATGAATTTTCTTATTACAGGGCATTGTTCAAAATCTACTGTCAAAGCGATATCTCCTAGGAGATATCGCTTGATCTTCCACAAGCGATATCTCCTGTGGAACACAGTTTTGGATGATAAATAACGATAACGTTTTACCTGACGCTGACGTGAGGTAGGTGATAGTCACATTTTAAAAATTCCTTGCAGAAACTGTTCAATTACGCAATAAAATAATTTTGCTTCGATACTAGTTTCACTTCATTTGTTTTTGTTTGGCCCTATTATGATGATGATTGTTGTTGTTGTTAACTTTATTTTTAACCACCCCAAAATCGTATAGTTTTACAGATCATTTATTATTAAGTAATTTGCACCATACTGTTTTAAATATATTGATCTTCTTTATTTTTTTTACTGTTATATGAAGTAATTAAATCAATGATAGATATACACAAGCAACACGATTTGTCTTTCTATAAAGATTTTTATTTTGAAAATGCCCTTATGTTATATGGAGATCAAAACAAAAACTCTCGACTCGGGGACTTTACCATCAACGTTTTCGTTATAACTTTTCCTTCTTTTTCACTCAAAGTTACTTTTAAAAGTTCCCAAAAGTTTGATGCAGTTTGGATACTGACATAAAATTCCTTACCATTGACCCATGATCTGCTGACATAACCAGGTAGAAAATCAGATGAAAGTTCATTCTCTAGAGTTGGCAAGGTTAATCTTTGGCAAATTTTACTCGAAAAAACGTAAAGAATATTTTCATTCTGTTCCAGTGCTAAACTAAAAGATATTAGTCCACTTACCTTTATAAAGACTGCTTTTGATTTTCTTTTTATGTTGTGAACCTCAATCTTGTTTCGGTAAATATATAATATTTCCTCATGTGCATCTACTACAAATTTCCTTCCTTGAAAGCCCTTGATATCTATCGTCTCTAACCTTTTCGAATTTGAATAACGCCATACATTTGTTTTGTTTTTCCTCTCGCCCAAAATATACACGACGCCCTCTGTCCCACAACGAGCCAGGTCATAAACACTGACCTTGTCTAACACAGTTTCTTCAGTTTTATCTTCTATGTCATACAATAATAATTGCTTCCTTCTTCTTTGCAGAGCTAACAGCACTTTGGTTTTAGAAAAATCAGCGAGTCGAAGAATTTTATAACCATAGTTAATCTCAACTTTTTGAGAGTTGTTAATAAGGTCAACAATATAAAAACTCTTTGCGCGTTCAGTGGTGAACAAAAAACGATTATTTATGAAATTGCTTCTTCTTGTTATCTCTGTTTCCACTGAAAAAAGGAAATATGTTTTCTTTAAAAACGATCTTAAAGTGACTGAAGCACGTTTCCACAATATCAGTAATCTTGCCAGTTTTCTATACTTAGGTAGACACTAAATACAGATGGAAATATACAATTGATTAACGAGATGAGATAAGCATGGTATTTGTTAAGGAGTTACAGATGTTCTGTTTATTTTACGACCTTGTTCTTGTATTGGCGGAGAATCTTTTCTTATTTGAGTAACCATTACGAGGAACCAGTCTCCAGAGTAACAACATGACATCATTTGAGCATTCATAACATCAGCTCATATCATAATGTCATCATTTGCGTGGCGATAAACTAAAACTTATCTGAGTGACGATAAATGTTTTTGCAATTGTAGTTAGATAGAGAGTCAATAAAACGGAAAGTACTGAGAATCTAACTCTCAATCATATGATATTGATAGCATATGATAATGATATGATTTTTACTGAATTCATTAATTCACGGATTTCTGCTTATCAAAGTCTCTTATCAATCGAGATATGGCCTAAACTTAAGGCACCAAATAATTAAATTTTTCACGCCTAACTTGTTTTCAATGATAAATACTGAACATCTTGCATATTATCTTGTATAACATCTACTGGAGGTTCGTCAATAAGTTATGATTACAGTGTGGGAAAACGTATTTTCAGACACCTCACCTTCATCACACAGAAAGGTTTTTATTGCATATCTTTTCCCAATGCCATTCTGTATATGTCGACTTTCCTCAATTTTCTGAAATAAAAATTAGTATAATTCATGACTACTTGAACTGAAACTTTAGATTGGATTGATCCCTTTATTTTGGTGAAACAATAAATAATGATAATAATAATAATAAGGGCTCTCTTAGTTTTCAAAACTGGAACTTTGTAGCCGTGTACAATAACCCGAACAAATATTTCAGGTTCATTACTCGTGCAAAAGTGAATACATAAAATAGCCCGAATTTATGGGGACTGTTGAACACAACTTCTTTTGAAATATAAAGTTCTAAAATTCAAGCAATAAGTATTTGTTCGAGAGTCACTTGAATGATGCCACATTTTTGTAGGACTGTAAGCAAGAGCGAATTAGATAATCAAAACAGCTGTTATAGGCTTTCGGTTTCATGTTTATTTATCTAATTAAGAAATTATAATGTTAACTGCTGAGTTGTATTTATTATTTTATACCAGTTACACATATTAACTTATCTCTTCTTACAAGTAAGTGAAACAAAATTTAAATAGTTTTCTTAGTGCAACTTATTATAACATGAAAGAACCATCAGCAGTTTCTCAAAACTTAGTATTGTTTTAACGTAGAATTAAACAATTAAACACCCACGTTTAAAATTTAAAGTTGCACAAACTTAAATTTTGAAAAGCCTTATTGAGGAGTGAAACCTTTCGGTGTAGATGCTAACGCCATTATCAATTTCTTGTAAATGCCTCATAAAGGAGCAGTAGCACGTTTTTGAAAAAATCATATTTCAAGTTTTCACTGATTGTACGTAATTTTTTTATTTTGAAAGTGTAAAAATTCTCATAACACAAACCAATCATCCATTTTCAGAATACATATCATAAAGATTCACATATAGTGCACCTTTAATTCATTTTGTGTAAGAAAAAGTAATCGCATGGCTGAACTTTACATTATGTATTGATTTATTACTGCTGCATTTAGTTTGAATACATTGACTTTCAATTGGAACCATTAATTTCATTTTTCTGACATCACTTTTTATTATACTTATATTCCCCAGTATATCATGCTACTGCCCCTTTAAAAAAAGCCTATACATGAGGTCATGGACCATCCTGTCTCAGGGTACTCAACTAATCTGTACCCTGGGATCAGAAGCTAGATTTGCTCGCGCGGTTTCACTTGGGATATAGCCAATCAAATCATTTTCTCGTCACCTTCTCGATAAAATTTCACAGAGAAAATGATTTGATTGGCTATATCCCAAGTCGGGCCGCGCAAGCGAATCTAGCTTCTGATCCCAGGGTACAGATTAGTGGAGTTAGCGTAACGTTCGTACCCTGAGACAGGATGGTCATGGACAGCTTTAACAGCAACTAGTGCAGACAAACTAATGAAGATGAAAACCTGCAATGCATTTTACTAAAATCCAAAGAAAATACTTTCTTGTTCTGTGTAAAGAAAATAATAACAGAACTTATCTTTCATTTAAAATGTGTTCAAAAATGTAAATGAGGAGTAAATGTTATGATTTAAAAGAAGCCCTTATAATAAATGCGTTTCAGCAGCGACAATCTATTTCGAGTTTGAGTTGTCTTTGTGGCATTATGTATTGTTATTATTTAGTGAAAATGGCCGTCAAAATTGAAACATTATGAAATTGTGGTTTCTTTAAAAGGTAGCTTTAAATCAAAATTAGAAAATACGTCATCTCGTTTGAAAGAGTCTCTTTGTGAAGCACTGCATAGCGTGTTTTCTTTGTTTTGCTTTAACGGTTTTATGTATTAATCCTTTTCAAGCTTTAACTCCGAAATGTTATGGGTTTTTTTAATACAGAAATTTAAATGTACGACATAATCCTACTCAGGAGATCGAATGTTAGGTAAACCAATTATACGGTGTAAAATAAACGTGATATGGTTTAAGGGTTTCTTGCAAAAATGCAAACTGAATACGTTCTGTAAATGAAAAAAATATCGTCACCACATATATCTAAACATATCTAAATAAAAATCAAGATGACTTTTGAAATATTTATACAGAAGGTGACCATATCTGAATACTCCTTGAGACACGGACTGCACCTCATTGTACAGGTTAAACGAGACAACTTGAATTCAAACGATTTACACCCTGTTCTTCTCTTGCAATCCTCTTCACACATCAAAGGTCCATAGGGCTTCAGTTGGAACAACTCGCTGATATGAGGCAATATCAGAAGCCATGGGCAGATACGCTGTACACATTTCTTTGACATTTTGTTGTTGTGAGCCACTTCATCGAACCATTCAGAATTGATAAACAAGCGATATCATACGACCCTATCTCTGCAATAAATGGAATGTGAAAAAGTAGTAATATTTGAGAAAAAAATATAAGAAAGTACATTTTATTCATATTAGCACCAAGTTTAGCGTAGCAAAAACCGTTGAACATATGTGAGTAATTGAAAATATGAGTTTTCAACTAAGAGATTAAAACCATCAAGACACAACCATATGTTGTATATTTTCTTATTTATGGTTGAGATAATGACCTACAGCCGAGTGGTTATCGGAAAATAACCTTCAAGCGACAGCGAGAAGGTTATTTTTTCCGATAGCCACGAGGATGTGGTCATTATCTCACATACACCACATGGCTTTACCAATTTGTATTTTAACAAAGGTAGAACAACAACCAAATATTTAGTTATTTGATAGTCGTGTTATGAGGTAAAACTTCAATACACTAAACTTCTTAACATGCCATTTGCACAATACGCGAATTTCACGTGCAGATTGAGCATGTCATGGCGATGTTGTCAATCAGACAAATCTGAGCAAGAAGCAATCTGTTTTAGTTGTTTCGACTTACAAACACCAACATTCTTTATTGTCCTGAAATTAAATAATGTAAATACAATTTGTCAAAAACGTCACAGAAGTTGTGATTTATGGCAAATGATATTCTTTGTTTAATACACTATTCAGTCCATCAAATATTTTCCTCTTTTTGAAGAAAAAGTTGTTGCTGCACGGACGTTGTCAATTTCATCTTGCTATGCACGGATGCACGGATTTTACGTAAATATCATATCGCACGAGCTTTACACAATCGAAAGCACATGGTATGAAGGTGGAGACGAAAATGAAGTGGTCTCTTGTTTTGAACAAATTTATGACCGCGTTTCAAGGCCTTTTCAGGAGGAAGTAAAGGTAAGTTGAATTTTTAAGTATATTCATGTATTTGCTGTTGAATGTTATTTTTTGCGTGGATCTACGAAAATGCTGAAGTATGTTACAGAGGGTTTACACGGTATTAAACAAGCTGTCAACAACCAAGTTATATTTAAGCATTTTGCTGTTGAAAAATGATTGTTAATGTAATTATTATTTTCAACATCATTTAGTAATGAATGAATGAATGAATGTCTTTATTTCCTCCAATGGCATTTAAAGATTACAAGGCAAAATCAATATCAATCAAATATCTACATGAGAAATATTTACAATTAATCACATTATTCGACATTCATCTTTAAAATATGAATGGTCCATTAAAAAGTATACTCTAACATTACTCAAAAGTCAGATTCAAATGTTTTGAAATGATATTAGAAAAAAATATTCAAACCTAGAGAGAGATCTACATTTAGCAATTAAATCAAACATCGATAGGCAATTTACAAAGATCACCGGTGATAAATTTCAACAACTGACGTTACACTTTTGTTTCAGGGGCTACATATGGACATTTGATTGACTATCCAAACAACATTAAAGTCGACCTTATTACGGATAATTCAACAAAGACCATATGCATGGAACATTAGCTTGCCACAGGATTGGAAACATTGTTCACTTGGATTCTGTGTCCTACTTGTTGAAGCTTTTCAGCTAACCAAGAACGACGTGAAATGGTGTAGGAGTGTTAAGATGAAAATACTAGAAGATCTTGAGGTCTGCATTCATCTGGATCAGCACAAAGAACAAAATGATATCACCATGTGGTGCATTTTTAAGTAAAATAATCTTTAAATCTGTAAATAAACTACGTTTCAAAAATTGTTTTGATAGTATGTATATTTTCGTAAATATTTCCTTGATACAAAGTCAACACTTCAAGGTGTTAGGTACCTTGACGTACCCGAAAACACAGTGGTTGTAAGTTCTCTCGAGGTGCGATACCACAAAAAAGTGAGGCGAAGCCGAACTTTTTTTGTGGTATCGAACCGAGAACACATCGACTAAACGCACAATGGATGTGAAGAGGTAAGTTTATAAATATAACCATCGCACGCCTGGTTATACGAAATAGTTAACCTCTGATATTGACCTGATAACCACACCACGTGGTGTATGTTAAGGTTAATTACCCTTACAAGGTAGTTATTAAAAACAACTTTTCGAGGGCGGAGCCCGAGATGAGTTTTTTTAATTAACTACCGCAGTAAGGGTGATTAAACGACTTACACCACGTGGACATACTTATCTTTCATGTGTATAACATATTTTGCATGATAAAAAATTATCTACAACAATATTATTCCTTATTTCCAATAAATAACTGCCCTAGGTTGGTTATTGTTTGCACCGAAACTAACAGTGCGCCGAAACGTACCAGTTACCGCCCACGTGACGAAACAGCGCACGCGATTCTCGTGCAAGATTGTCTCTCAACACGTGGTCACAAGACGACTGTCATTCGACGCAATTCATTTGGGACTGTCGGTATCGGCTTTTCAATTCAGGTGAAGAAATAGTGAACAAGAGCTCATGGAAGTGGAGTTAGTGAGAGGTAGGATTTCAATTCTGGTATTTGTATAATGATCTTGTGAAACTGAATTGACAACGTCTACCAACACAGAAACAACAATATAGGTGAGTATTGTTGTGAATTGCTGGTCATATAGTTACAAAGAAAAGATCGAAAACCGGATAGTGTAGCAACTGGCGAGCCAATTGATTCTAACGTTTGTAAACTTTTGTTAACCTCAACAAAACGAAAAGTTGAATAATAAGGAGACGTTTAAATGAAACACTTTTAATTCTTTCTGTCAAACGACATTCAGAGTATAATGAAATATGTCAATTCAAAATAAGATTAACGTATAACATGCTTTGTCACTTAAACAAGACATTCAGAACCGTGATGTCATATACACGGAATTAACCGTCTCATGGCAAACAAATACAGTATTAAGGTTCATTTTCAATAATTCAAATATAAAGGGTAAAAGTTTAGATCTCTTGATAGAAGTGTTCATGACTTTCGTTGAAACGATATCGAATAATATATCTTAACTTTAAAAAATTAAGAAAAGGTCGAGAAAACACTTACCATTCGAATATTGGTCGCAAATCCGTCTTTGAATATGTGCACACTTAAACTAATAAAATAATAATAATAATAATAATAATGGGCATTTATAAAGCGCTATATCCATACAAAAGGTGCATGCTCAAAGCGCATTGAAAATAAGAAAATTTAAGGTGATGAGATGAAATGCTATGAAATAAAGCCTAAAAGTAATACTGGTAGCATTGATTAAGGATATTTATAATTAGAGTCTATGGGTAGAATCTATGAATAATAGCTAGAAAATAGATGAGTTTTGAGCTGTGATTTAAAAACAGTCAGTGAGGATGACATTTTGATGAAATAAGGAAGTTGGTTCCAAAGTCTTGGAGCAGTACAGCTGAAAGATTTAAGTCCATAACTGGTGTTTTTATACTTTGGCATCTGGAGAAGCTTCAAATTCTGGGATTGAAGATCTTTTGCAGGGGTATAGTCCTCCAAGGAATTTAAAAGATATGCTGGAGCCATATTATGTTGACATTTGTAAGTAATACATAGAACTTTAAATTTGATTCTCGCTTCGATGGGAAGCCAATGTAGACACTTAAGCACAGGTGTTATGTGACATGATTTTGGTGTTCTGGTCACAATTCTTGCCGCTACGTTCTGAACTTTCTGGAGCTTGTACAACTGACGTTTACTGATTCCAATCAGTAAGCTATTACTATATTCAAGTCGTGAATGAACAAGCATTTGCACAAGTATTTTGGCGGCATCTCTGGTTAAGATGACGTATTTGACTGATGCAACGGATATAATAGCAAGTTTTACAGAGTTTATCTATGTGTGAGTTCATTGAAAGTTGAGAATCAATGATGACTCCAAGATTTCTTGCATGGTCAGTAAAAGGGATTGTAGCAGTTCCGATTTCAACAGAGGTAGCTTGAATATCACGCAAATTACGTTTAGTTCCTACTAACAGTGCCTCTGTTTTCTCATCATTTAACTTCAGCATATTTGATGACATCCATGACTTGATATCAGTTGTGCAATCAGTAGTACGTTGCAGAGCCTCCTGTACATTTTCTGGCTTGAAACTGTCAATCAGTTGCGTATCATCAGCATAAGACTGATGATCCATTTTATTATCCTCTATCACTCTAGCAAGACTATTAGTATAGAGTACAAACAGCACTGGACCCAGCACAGATCCTTGAGGTACTCCACACGCAAGTGAAAAGCGTTTAGACTCTGCTTGATGTATAACCACGGTTTGTGATCTGTTTTTTAAATACGATTCAATCCAGGAGAGCGCAACATTTGTTACACCCATCTCCAGTTGAAGTTTCGAAAGTAGAAGCTTGTGATCCACAGTGTCAAAAGCAATATTCCCTGAATCCACCCGACTTCTTAGTTCGTCCATGACTCGTAGCAAAGCCGTTTCTGTACTGTGGTTATCACGATATGCAGATTGGAAATCATCCATAAGCTCATATTCTCGAAGATGATCCTTAAGTCTTACATTCACGGCCTTTTCAATGATTATCGATATAAATGACACATTTGATACAGGCCTATAGTTTCTCAGATTGTTAGGATCCAAGTCACTTTTCTTTAAAAGAGGCTTCACAATAGCAGATTTAAGAGAGTCTGGAAAAACTCCACTTGATATACTTGAATTCACCAGATTCGTTATGAAAGGAAGAAGTAAATCTAGATAATCCATCAACATAGAAGTGGGAATAGGGTCCAGCGAACAAGTTGTTTTCTTTGATGCTCTTATAATCTTCTCAATTTCTTGTTGGGAGAAAGGTTCAAAAGTGGGCAATTCATGGCGAGTTGATGATGCATCAGGAATTTCAGATTGTTTTGACATACTTGAAGAGTTTTTCAGATCTTCCTGAATATCCTTGATTTTGGTATCATCGGGTTTTTTTCGAAACTATTAAACGAGGTGACATTATATTCAATTTTGTTCATATTTCAGTTGTGACCGCCTATTTGAGAAGCAGTGATGGAGAGATGACTACCAGTAGCGCCCCTCTCATGCATGATGGAACACCATCCCAAACGAATTGGATAAAATTGTCGAAACATGTACTTTGAAAGACCTTCAATTCAATAAAATGCTTAAAATGTTTGTTGTGTATTCTTTTCAATTATTTTGGTTGGGATGGTTATATTGGTTATGCGAACGAATGAGGCAGTTATTTAGAGGTTGCTTCATAAAATTTGGAAAAACCAACTTACAATCGGAATTTTCGGATATTGACTCGAGGCGAAGCCGAGAGGCAATATTCGAAAATTCCGAATGTTTAATTTTCGAGGGGAGATACCAAGTCCGAGGCGTAGCCGAGGATGTAAGGTATCTGCCCGTGAGAGAAATGAAGGTTCAAATAAAAAAAACTCTAAATAACCAACGCGGCCGTTCGCATTGCCACAATAACCAACCTCAACACATGGAAATAACCGAGGTGAGGTTCGGTTATTCAGAAAAACGACTCGTCAGAACAATGGACATAACTTTCCCTAGTGGTGTAACTAAGGATAATTATCCTTTTCACTGTTATGTTATTAAACCTTTCGTTTGCAACCAATGAAGTTCGAGGTAAGCAATCGCATTTGGCGTCACAAAAGTTTCAATAATACACATTCTTGCTACAGTAGAACATGGATATAACGAACTCCAAGGGACCAAAGAATTTAGTTCGCTATATCCGAGTTCGCTATATCCGTGTTCAACTGTATTTTATTCTGTAATAGCATTGAACAAGAAGTTCATTTTATTACAGAATGTTATTTTTATGAAGGTCTTAGAAGTAATATTAATGTAGACTTGCATAATGCAAAGGACCCCGTGGATCTTTTTACACAACTTTTCATGTAAAATAATCCAAAACGTATCAAATCTATCTGCATTATCATTTAAAATATGTATTTTAGACGACAATTATTTTTATAAATTCTACTTTTTAAATCGTTTTACCTGTATGTTTTATGTTCATAATATATCTTAGTTTTTAGCTCATCTGGCTGGGCTTATGGCATGGCATGTTGTCCGGCGTCCGTCCGTCCATCCGACCGTCCGTAAACTTTGTGGTATTTAGACTTCTTCTCCAGAACCATAAGGCCTGGAAAGCTGAAACTTTGTGTACAGACTCCTTGACTAGTGAGGATTTTAAATTGTAGCTTTGGTGGCCCTGTGACCCCTAATAAGGACCACAGGGGCCACACCCTTAAAACCTATTTTCATCTTCTTCTCCAGAACCATGAGGCCTAGAAAGCTGAAACTTTGTGTACAGACTCCTTGACTAGTGAGGATTATAAAGTGTAGCTTTGGTGGCCCTGTGACCCCTAATAACTACATATGTCTGTCTGTATAACCTGAATATACTTATAACTTATGCCCAGTTGCCCATAGCACTGTGTCAACAAGGGCATTACAAACAACATATATTGTTCTTGTTCTCGATAAGGACAGGTGTTTATATTTTAGTTGTTTAAATGAGTTTGGTTTTATGATAAATAATATTGCTTCAAAATGATAATTTTATATGTAAAAAGAAATGAAATTCAGCAAATAGGACTTTGAATAATAGCTCAAAGAATTATTTACAACAGGTGTTTCCGTGTGATGTGCAATCAATATCTGTGATTGGCTATATAAAATCATTATGACCTTGTAGAATACATAAGTAACGAACATCATGTTGCTATATTACATCTATATAGATTTCATTTGAGAAAAAGGTGAAAGAAAATCTGCTCGAATTTTTAAGTTTCTCTAAATAGATTCCATAAAAATAAAGCCGCCATGCTCTTGAAAAGAGATCTTTCTAATGATAATCATGAAAAGCACTTACATATGTGTTGGCTTCCTGATCGCATGTTGATTCATCTAACGACTTACTTCATCTGACTTTGAGACAATTTTATATTAATGTAGCAACAATCAATATTATATTATTGTCTGCAAACTCTAAAACTCTATCTTATTGTAATGCCAAGGCGGTATTTACAAAATGTATTTCAAGATATAGAGATAAGATATTGGATTTAATTACTTATGAATGATGGCTTTGATATCAAGACAAATATTCGTATATGATCTAGGGAAGGTAGTCAAAATAATGATAAACATAAAAGCATTGATCGTAATTTTCTTTGCATTTCTCGTGGTTGGATTAGTCGGTTTCATTAAACATAATGAATTATAAGAACAAAAAGAAGTGAACACAATTCACATTCAAATCTGTGGCTGTTGGTATCGCATAATTTAGTACAATTCCCGATCACTTACTTTATACACTGCATTGTCTGCATGCCCTTTCAATGGGAAATGTTTAAAGAGACATTAAAAAAATACCTCTGTCTTATAGCTTTGGACAAATAGAATTTGGGAGGAGAAAAAATTCATACAGAAATAAATATAATTGCAGATAAACTGAGTCGGTTAAAAATGCGAAATGGCCCTTTTTTATTTAGATTTGTCCAAATGGGTCGGTCGCATTCGTAAGCAAGTATTAAAGGGGCAGTAGCAGGTTTTTTGATAATTTTAAATTTTAAAATTTTCACTGATAATTGTACGTAAATGCTTAATGTATTATTTTGATAGTGTCAAAAATCTCATAACACAAACCAATTATCCATAGTCAGAGGTCAAAGTATGAAGATTCACCTAAAATCCATTGGCGGCCATTTTGTATGAACACCTTTAATTCATTTTGTGTAAGAAAAAGGAATCGCATGGCTAAACTTTACATTATATATCTGAATTATAACTGCTCCATAAGTTTAAATGCGTTGTCTTTCAATTGGAACCATTAATTTCCAGTTTCCTCACATCATTTTATATTCCCCCTAAAAACGTGCTACTGCCCCTTTAAATGAAGCTCCCACGTTGAACCCTGATAAAAGATATAAAGCAATTTCACGTCTCGACTAAGGAGTCAATTCAACACTTTCACGTAAGGGGGCCTACACACTATCAATATGATTGGCAATATAATTGATTCAATAGTATTGACAATTTTATATTTCCCTACAAACCTGTCAATGTTATTGATCAATATTACCATCATTTGCTCTGTTTTTCTCAATGAGTAAAGATGGATCCATTGATTGCTATTGCTTTGGCTGTATCTGTTGAGGAACATGTGAAGAAAAACAGAAAGTTAACCCAATAATGATTTGTCCGAAATGTATTTTAGAGTATTCGACTTTTTTAATTATTTTCTGAAATTGGTTCTTAATGCACTTTCATTTTGTCATCTTTTTTTGCACTTTTATAACGTTTTACTTTGCGAGGAGGTTGTCATAGTTTTCTTTCCTCTTCTTTATTTTCTTTGGACATAATGCTAAGTAAAAATACTCCTGTAAATACAAACCTTTTCAATAATATTGTGCTTCACTACAAACTAGTCAATATAATTGAGCACTCATCAATTATATTGAGATACCTTCAATAAAAATCTAACTAGTTTTGATATAGTTCAATATATTGCGCAATGTGATTGAAGACCGTCAATATAGCTCACTAACTATCAATATTATTGTCAATGTCCATAATTGACAATAATATTGTGAATCATATCGATAGTGTGTAGGCCCCAAAACAAAATTGTTGCGAAGAATGGTGGCGGCCATTTAATAATTTGTGGTATAGGCTTGAACAATGTACATGATTTTAGAACTATAGGAATGTTAATAGATTAAAACTATGTTATAAATGAAATAAAATTATATTAAAATTATGTTTTTGATTGTTTTTTTTAAATCTTTTATTTCAGAACACTAAGAGACATTATCAGAATCACGAGCATAAAATTCAACTTTCTCAGTGAGATAAGATAAACTTGGTATTTGTGAAGATAGGGTAGAAATAAGAACCTGGTCTCATCCTTTATATTTTAGGGATAAACACTTGTGTCTTGTATTCCTAACAATCAAAGGATATTGCCGAGTCTTGACAGCATTTATATATATTTTTTTTTATCTAATCTAATAATATTTGGTTTATCATAATAGTCGAAAGTCACGCAGTTGCGTTTAGTATAGATACAATTAACATGCCTAACTTGTTTTCCCTGATAATCATCAAAAAGCTCATTGTTTAACATCTATTGAACATTTCTGAATACGTTTTGATAGCAGTGTGGGAAAACATATTTTCTCTCACCTTTTATCACACAGAACAGTTTTTATTTAATATATACTCTTCTAAAGGGGAAACGCATAACTAATTTTTCTTAGAATATATTAACATTTCGTTGAGAGCAAAAATATCACAATTTCAATTGTAAGAAAGTGAAATTTAACAAGGCTGTAGACAAAGTGTTGGCAAACACGTTGACATCAGTTTTTGTTGTGTTCACCACCATTCAAACACCATTGATATCGATTGAACATTTTGAAGTTTCCCAAAACAGGGCCGATAACTAGCTCTCTTGGTCGAATATCCACTTCAGGGAAACTGCTCCCTAAAGTTTTGTCGACTTTTTTCACAAAACATGTATCTGTTATGTACTCTTTAATGCTGTGGGAAGACGATGACGCAAGTGCTTGACCCGGATGTAGATAATTTTGGCTTTGGAAAATGGGCCTGGAGGAAACGACTAAAAAATGACTAAATATTGTGCTCTAATGAGCATTCTAATTTAAAACGGCAGCAGATTTTAAAACTGAAGTTTTAATTTGACGTTCGGCGATGTTTCCTAGTTTCTCCACTTTGGCATTGCTTAATTTTATCCTTATTTTCATGAAAAAATAAATTGAAACCATATTTACCTTTTGTTAGTTATTAGTTCCACATGCGTTTATGCTTTCTACATGGTGTTTTTGCTTTACAGATTTTCCTAAGCAGAGGTTTCTAAAAGCTGTTTTCAATTGCTTTTTTAAAGAACGAAATCGCTAAAATGTCTCCGATTTTGCACAGAATTGGTTAATAATCATGTAAGGTATACGTTCAAATAAGAAATATGACAGGTTTATTGTTATATTTATTTTTACAGAAGTCTAAAAATTTCAAAACATACTATGCGTTTCTTTTTTGAAGGGTATACACAAGGAATAGAAACTGTATAATTAAACGGTCTGGTATCGTCCTGTTCATCAAATATAAAGATATAGAAATAAATTAGGACAATTGAGGATAAAGATATAATGGACAAAATATGCTTCAGTGATTTCGGTTGAATGTTTGATTTAATTTTGAATATTCAATAGAAGTATTAAAAAAGCTGAAATCAACAGAAATATTCCATGAAATAAACCAATTACTTGGACAATATTGTAATATTGTATTTTTCACACTAAAAGGAACATCAATAACATTTTACTTTCATTTGGAATAATTTGATAAAACTAGTTACAAGTCCAAAAGACCTTTGACTAACATTATCTTAATGGAATTTGATTGAAATGTAATTAATTAGGACTGTGGCTGAGGAGAGTCCTGCGACCCAATCTGTGCCTGTTAAAATCCATTTGCAAATGCCTTTCATATTTTTTTATTTTCCATTATTTTAAGTTCAGTGTCACAAGTTTAAGGTAATCTTCCTACGAAAAGCTTAAATGCTAGTTTCTGAACTGTCAGTTTTATGCCTTGGTGTCGACCCTTGAGTTTTCTGTGCTTGCTCTCTTGTCTGTATGGGCACTTTAGCAGCACAGAAAAGTAAAGGGTCTGCAGCAAGGCATAACATGACACTTCGGAAACTGGCGTTTTAGGGTTTGCGTAGGAGGATGACCTAAACTAGAATGCCCTTAGATATTAGTCTAGTTCGTAATGACAATCCAGATCTCAAACATTGTGAAATCAATAATATCTTAACATGTTTATGTAAAATATTCAAGCAACAAATAATATTCAACTGTGCCTTTCAACAACAATTATTTTATCCTGCACCTCTTTTCTCTGAATCTTGTGTATTACATGCGACAAATTCCTGAAATGCTTGCTCACGTAACTTATCATATATTATTTTCCCACAAACTGAAAGCCATTCCAAACAAGTTTGGCAGGACATCAAAGTGACCAGGTGTAACAATTTCGAAAACATACTTTTTTATTTTACTCTATAAAATCCTTCATAAGTAATCAATTTTGATTGAAGTAACAGTTATTCTTTTTGCGCTAAGGCGATGTAAGTGAGCTGATTTTTTATCTTACAACGTTATTATGGAATCAAAATTTCAGAAACTCGGAATAAAATATGACCCCGTTTGATAGTATCTATGTTAATAATATGAAAAAGCTCCTTTTTTTCATCAACTCTTCATAAAACGTTAGATAAAGCGATGAGAATTCCTTACTTCTACAGTTTATCTATCTTTATGTTTGTTTATCTTACTAAAACAAATCTACAGAATAAGAACAAATTACAAGTACATATAACATTTCAAAATTTACACTTATGTTATCTGATCTCACCCAACTAGAATCGAATACCCAACAATTAAATGAAATAGGCCATCTGATTTGAAGTAAATGTAAGTGTAGTATTTTATTTGTACAGTTGAATAAACCAAAATAAAAATGGAACTTGAGTTGGTTGATAAATAAGATAAATGAAGATGAAAGTCAAATATGTTCGTATCACTGATTTAATTAAAACAACTCAATGTCTTAACTGAAATCTTTTCTAAATTGAAAACTTTCTTTCTTATACTCATTTGTAATAACCGGATTAATCATAATCAAATGTCAAAGGAAAACAGTCATATATAAATGGAAAACATTAAACAGCAAACCCCAAAATTGTTTTTAATGTTAATCCTATTATTCGTTAACATAAAATCTTTGAATAAACAAAACGACGAGTTTTTTAAAGAGGACCCTCTATTTAAAGGGGCAGTAGCACGATTTTAGGGGGAATATAAAGGTGATGTCAAGAAAATGGTTCTAATTGAAAGACAATGTATTTAGAATAAATGAAGCAGTAATACATGTAAATCAACTATATAATGTAAAGTTCAGCCATGCATTCCTTTTTCGCACAAAACATGAATTAAAGGTGTTCACACAAACATGGCTGCCAATGGACTTCATGTGAATCTTTATAATGTGTTCTCTAACTATGTATTATTGGTTTGTGTGATGAGATTTTTGACATTTTCAAAATAATACATGTATCAGTAAGGTTCAATCATCAGTGAAAAATTGAAAATATAATTTTTTTTTAAAACTTGCTACTGCCCCTTTAGAAGATTTGACCGTTCAAAGTGCTCGAAATATGTTGTGCTCACAGCCGTAAAAAGCACCTTGACCGGTGATCTTTGTAAGTCAAGTTGGTAACACAAGCATTGTTTTCTGAAAACAAAAGTTTATTACATAGTTTCGGCACTACAACCATTCTTTTTTTTGTAAAAATCCAGTACCATTTCAAATTTAGTCACACAAATATATCTTTCATGTTAAGAGTGATAAATTCATTCAAAGAATCGTAGCTATCTCAAAACAGTTCATCTTAGTTTCAAATAACTTGACATACAAACATCAAAACATCTTTTTACTTGAAAAATATAGAAGTCATTTCTGTTGAAATGGCATTCCTATTTTTTCATAATCATACGACTTTGAATAATGTTTGGTTTCAATTTAGTTTAATCCGTTAATCAAACACTTATCCTTGCTTTCGAAGGGTAATTGCAGTTAACTTAAACAATATTATGTCATAATACAATCTTAATAGAGTTTGTGTTTTTTTCAAATTTGCGATTTTAAATGGTCAGTATTTAATATTTTTTGTTCCACAAATATTCGGGAAGGAATTCCCTTTTGCACACGACACGTCACTTTTTATATATTCGATTTGTTTTTCTATTTTTTATGTTTATAACTATGTCATGTTTGGTAATTGGTTCTTATCCGCCCTTCAAAACAAAAAAATGTGGCAATGTGATGTAACTAATAACTTTCAACTAAAAGACAGATACTAATGTTTGACTGGTTGGTTTGGAAGAATGGAATCATTTACATAACATATGCCAATATTTACTTTCCTTATCTTAGGATAATTTAACTCGGTTTTATTTTACAGAAATACCATAATGGAAAATGAGAATCTTCAAAAGATGCGAAACGTTAAATGAATGATTTTTTCACTTAAACTCATAATTTCTGGTTCTATCATATCATACGATTATTTTCAAAGCCTTTTCCCCCATCAGGCAATTTTTGTTGGTGAAAGGACTTGGGTGTGCTTAACTTTTTTCAAATACGTATATACCAGTATAAACTATTGGAACAACATATATACTTTAAGCATAATTTAGCAATATTTAATGAAACGAGAACGACGACTTTACTTTATATACTGCTACTGCAATAATCTTTCGATAAAGATGACCATAGTTAAAAGAGGAAATACATGTAAATTCCCCTTACATGTAACCCACATAAAGGTAAAACATGATAAATTACAATTTCCTTTTACATTATGAAACAGTAGGAAGGAAAATGTGTGAGAATGAGTATGGTAATTTCTTATTTGAACAATTTGATCCTATATGAAATCTATTTACTTGCAGCTAAACAAAACATAAGTCTAACAAATATATATGTCGTTCAAAAACTATCTTTGCATTAAGCAATAGACATCTTTTCAACTCGGTATGAATAAGAATGTTAGAAAATTACATATGTAGCGAAGTCTCTCATGATTCACGTAAGGCGAAGGTAAACAGTGATGTTTGAATAGTACGGACAAGGAAGAAGATGGGAACAAGATGAGAATCCATTTCAACATCATACGAGGAGTCATGAAGATATCAACCATTGCTGTTTTCTACTTTTTTGTCCATTTCTTTGTGATGGCAAATTGTAACGAAATTTCTAATATTTGCCCAAAGACATGTAGCTTTCTTGAGTGGGGAACTTGGTCAGAATGCAGTGCATCTTGTGCAGCTGCAGGTGGCGTCAGGAATCGAACCCGACCTCTATGCTGTCCGAAAGGGGTAAATTTCGACGATTGTGTTTTCGGTTGTGAGGTGAACAGAACTAACGCAATAAACACACAAAGATGCAACGAGAAGTGTTTCAATGGAGGTACATATGACGGACAGAGTTGCGAGTGTTCATTGCGGTTTCTGGGAGATTGTTGTGAAATAGGTAGGCTATATAGACCCAATCCTATCGACTTCCGGTCTGCGTGTAGATAGTGTGGAAAATTTGAGAAAAGCCCACTGTTCTCCAATCAATTTTACTTTGAGTTGTCAATACATAACATATCCAAAGATATACATTGATTATTGATTACAATGTAGGACCGTAGCAAGTTTTTTCAAAACTCAGGATGAACGAAATCACTTCTGATTTCCGTTTTTATTTTTAGTCTTCGTTTTCCTTTATTAAGTTGTCAAACTTCGATCAACATCCCCCAAAGTTATATGTTTCGTCCGGGTTATGTTATCATCATGTACTGGTAGCATTATATATATGTACAAACTGAAGCGTCAATTTGGTATCCACAAAAGATATCCCCATGGGACTTTCCCTTTAAAACCTTATATCGGTACAACTGCTTACAAACGTTTGTTCAACTGTGAACATTTCTTTTTTATCCTCACAGTTTTGGAAACATCTTAAAGGGGCAGTAGCACGTTTTTAGGGGGAATATAAGGTGATGTCAGGAAAATTTAAATTTATGGTTCCAATTGAAAGACAATGTATTTAAACTAATTGAAGCAGTTAAAATTCATATGTTAAACGTAAAGTTCAGCCATGCGATTCAGTTTTCTTGCACAAAATGAGTTGAAGGTGTTCACAAAAAAAATGGCCGCCAATGAATTTTATGTGAATCTTCATACTTTGTCCTCTGACTAAGGATGATTGGCTTGTTTAATGAGATTTTTGACACTGTCAAAATAATACATTTAGCAATAACTTACAATTATCAGTGAAATATTTAAAATATAAAATTGTCAAAAAACGTGCTACTGCCCCTTTAAGGGAACTCTATATTATATGATGATTCACTTTTCCAGAGGTAAATTTGTAGTTAGAATATAAAAAAACCATCCGTAATGAAAATATTATTATTTTATATAGTCACACGTTTCCTGCTATCAACTTGTATCCATGTTTCCTTTCAATGCACATGCATGAACAAACAGTTAAATTATCCAATTAACCATGAATACAGTTTTTCACGCTAAGATAATTTATATCTATTTCTTTTACTCAAGTACAAAAAAAAAACGAATCGATAGTTGAAATGTTAAAAACAAGTAAACCAGTTTTCAACATTCTTCCTTTTTCTATATAAACATCAAAATGCAATGTGAAAAAGATTCACCGACACGCATGAAGCAGTCTATTGATGTGTCTCCTTGTCGAAAGCTTAAACAGACTAAATAGCTGCACTGATTCAAAAGGCGGGACCTGTATAACTTTATTCATGTGAATTGCATTTTGTCAAGACTTACTTAGCAAATCTTACCTGACAAGAATTTTTATGGATTGCCGAGTGGGGCCCACATTTTTTTGTGAGAGCGGGGTTTGCCTTTCGAAAGAATGATATATGGCTTCGTGTCATTTTTTATCTTTTCATTATGTAAAACTGTATACCAGTAAACTTTTCCAATTTTATCTATAAATATATATATATATATATAGATTGTTTGGGATATATATATATATATGTTCTATCCCATATATCTATATATATAGATTTTGTGGGAGCGGGGGATTGCCTTTCCATGTGTATATGTGAATTTTATGGATAAATGATTGTTTAAAGGTTGAATGATTGATAACTTAGTGGTGAATGATTGATTATTTTAAGTGTTGAATGATGGGTGAGTTTTGTGTCGAATGATTGATTATTTTAGTGTAGAATGATTGATTATTTTAGTGTAGAATGATTGGTGATTTGGTGTTGAATGATTGACGATTTAGTGTTTAATTGTTTACAATGATTGACGAATGATTGATTTATGATTGATAAGTCATTGATTGATGATTAGTTAATGTTTGTTTCGGGCCTTTTTTGTAAAGTTTTAAAGTGTTGAAAGATTGATAAATCATAATCTTTAAGTGTTTAATGGTTGATTATAGATGATAGATAAATGATTGTTTTAGTGTTTGATAATTGGTATTTGTTTGATTGATGATGAATTGATGATGGATGATTGAAAATTGCTGATTAATGCTTGATGAATTAATGATTTTTGACTCATAGTCGTAAATGGATGATTGATGGATTTCATGATGGTAGTAACTCATGGATGATTTGTGACTCATAGGTGAGTGATGAATGATAACTGATGATAATGACGATGTTGTTGATGGTATCGATCATATAGAAATTATTGGCCTTATGACCTTGAAACAAATGGGAAGCATTCTTCAACACCTGTAAGTTTACCTTAATATTTATTGTTTATTAACTATTTTGGTCTCAGAATCTTAAATGAGTTGAAATTTTACTCTGTGAATCATTCTCTCCCCACAGAGGCAACTCAGTCATATCATAATTAGCTAACACAGGTATGACTGAGTTGCCTCTGTGGGGAGAGAATGCTGTGAATGGGCCAAAAATGTTTGAATAGCTTAAATATTCATAACAGCTTTAATATACTCAGATATTTTCACTCAGGTGATAACGTAAAAAGCATTATTAGTTAACTTTATAGGAATGGGGGAAGGGGAAGAGGGAACTTAGTTAATTAGTCTTTATTCCCATCATTTTGATGGTTTTGAGTTTTTAAATTTGGCCTAATTATCAGACTAAAAACGTGAATGATGAACGTGAAACAAACAGCTAAAATTATCAAATAAGTCTCCCAGGTAAGAATAGAAAAGGATAGCCTTAGCTCTGTACCTCATCTGGCCTATTATGTAGCAATTTTCTGGCGTGTATAGGTCATTATTCAAAAGACAACAGGGTAACAATATCTATTAACATAATTTTCTTTGCAAAGGATGTCATTTTGTTCTGAAAAGGAACATAATAAGGCTTTAAAGCTTCGCCCAGGTCCCATTTTTTAATCATTTTTTAAAAAAGTAGTCTGTATACAACAAATCGGCTTTATATGCCTTTAAAATAAGATGAACATAGATTTTAAGGTAAAACTCATGCAAGAGAAGTTATCTATGAATGTGTACTAAAACGGCAGAAAAAGTAATTCCTTTAAAACCATTGAAAAAGCCCTAACTCACAAGGGTAATTCACGTACATGTATGTTTCAAATTTATATTTCAAAATTATGTCGGATATATATGATATAGACAAACTGACAGGTAGGCAGGTAGGCAGGTAGACAAACAGACACATTTTGTTATTTACCATAATGCTAATGAAAAGACCAGTATGATAGATATGTTTCAGAAAAAATACTCTCTTGCAAAAGCCATATTATTTAAAGAAAGACAATGAAGTAAAAGAATAGTTCAAAATCTCTTTCTTACACAGATGAAACACACATATTTCAATGATGTTTAAGATCAAATTATTTTTTTTAAGGAAAAGTGGTTAAAGTATTAAGGGGACGTTCCTGCCCATATGACCGTTTCAGTGGTGGTGGGTGATGGGGTAGGCCCGTTCCTGAGTTTTTTCCTCGATCCCCTCGAAAGGTTTGGGTAATATAGAAATTTCCTCGCATGTTCGAGGTAAAACAAATCACAACCCTTTCCCATTGACCATTCTAATTACAGGATAGATTCCTAAAAAATGTTTGGGAGGGAGTTCCCTTTTCTCCTATCAAAATCTAAATCCCCTCGCTCCCCGTCCCCCCACACCTCCTCTCTCCTCTTCTTTAAAAGAATTGTAAACTGGAAATCTCACGCCCCATGTGCCCCCCCCCCCCCCTTATACTACGCCCATTTATTAAAAGAATAAAATGCAGGATTTTTGTTTGGAAGGGGTGAAGAACGAACTATTGAAACGACAACTTTGCAACCAAAATAATATGTTTCCATGGGAAAATACTTATTTAGCAAATTGAAGTTTCATGCCCAAGACATACATCATAATTGTTGTCTTACATTTAGAACACTTAATCAATCTTAATTAATCTTGATTTTACCAGCTTTTTTATCTTGTCACTTTATATATCTTCACCTTGTTTTATAGAAATGTTTTTAATCAATTACCTGGATATTTCTTGGAATCGACTAAAAAGTTAAAAGCTTCACTTTTACTTGAAACGATTATGTTAAGACCAGACACTTTTCAATTGGACAGATCAATCCAAATGTTCAAACGGAACACACTACTGTGACCCAAACGCAATTTGCGCAACAATTGGAGATTCCTTCACTTGTTCCTGCAAGAATGGTTTTAAAGGAAATGGATTGTCATGTGCAGGTAAGGTTTCATGATGGTTAGTGTTTGCAACTCTGGGATACGAGAATGAGTGAGTTATTGTTTAGCTCCGCTCGGGCAGTATTATAACCATTAGCGACGAAGACATACGAGAAGTGAACTATTAGATCAAAACACGTTCTAAATAATAATATATGTTGTAAGAGTATTTTACATTTTAATCATTGCAGTCTTGAAGCAATATGAGTTATTATAACCCGAAGATACAAGAATAAAAACTTTCCATCAATTCTTTATTTTACAGTATTGTTGAATTGTGACCTTTATATGCCACAGATTCCCTGAACTCCAATTCTTTGTCATGATAAATCGTAATTCTCATAATATGAACACAAGGAATTAACCAGGGTATTTCTTGAATCTGATATTGTTCCCATATCTACTAGCACCGTCGTAATAACGAAATACATAAGATTCAATAGTGTATTCTTTTATAACTAAATAACATTTTCATAATTAAGAAGACAAATAGTTTTATTGATTATCAATTTTGTTATTGTAGAATGTAGCGACGTTTCGGTATAGATTCTTATACCGTTTATAAGCATATGGAACAATGGGAGTACAGCAATTTATACATATGGACATGATGATGAGATAACAATAACAGCAACAACAGGAAAATATAACAATTGCATCAAACTTAACATAAAAGAGGCTAAGACAACATGATAAGATGAGTGGGATACCAGTTTGATATAACTTAACATGACTCTCAAACATAATTATTTGTATACTCTCCCTTCAGATATAGACGAGTGTGCTGCGAGGACACATCTGTGTGACCAAAACGCGTTTTGCTTCAACACTGATGGTGCCTACAAATGTGTTTGCCATGATGGATTCTCTGGAAATGGGAAGAATTGTACATGTGAGTTGAAATGAAATGACTACAAGTATGTCAATTTACAACTGGACATATGATTAATTGTTATTACAGTAAACACATGATGAAGCCAGATGGACAAAGTGAGTTACTAGCGTGTGGATTTAAACAGATGGTGGTATGCTGAGGGAAGATATTAGCCTTGATCACGATTTATATATTTGTGTTTAGATGATGGATGTTGATGGATTCTAAGTTCTTGATCTTCTTCGTCAAACAGCTTCTAAATGCCTCTAAAAAAATTACCTAATTGACATTGTATTAAATCAAAAGTGCAATCTAACAAAGCAAAAACAATTATATGAATAAAAGTCCTCGACTCATCACCTACAATATGTTCATGTTTTGAAAATTGTGTTCCATGTCAAAATTTTATCACAATGTATGTTATTCATTTCTTTAGAATTTTGAGAATAGTAATCTTTGATGGATTGAAGTTCAAAGATTAAGTATGAAAATTTATAGTTCCCTCCTTCTACTTGAGGACAAGGAAATGATACCGTCTGTTGTCTCTGATAATAAAAATGATAACTTTTCATGAATACTAAACACATGTTGTTCCTCTAAACTGGAGTCTTTGTAGACTACATGCTTAAAATATATTATTTCATTTGCAGTGTTATTTGTTTGTTATAATTTTCCATTTTTGACATGTTCGAACAAAGCTATATATTTGGTGTGGAAATCCCTTAAGTCCATTGATTTTTACATTTTTAAAGTTGCATCAAACCCATTAATAAGTAGATTTTGTGCAATGAGGTCAAATTAAATCTGATAGACAGTGTCAGTAAATACATAGATCTGTTGTTTTGGGTTCTGTTTAGATCTCAGACAAACATTTGACTTAAGATAGAAATTTTAAGAAAATGTTTGACTTAAGATTATTTCAGGTATTGTAACGTCACTCTGGCTACATGAGGACAAGCATTGTCCTGTTGAAAAAGGGTGTTTGGATGGCGTTGTAAGAATGGAATGACCTCTGGCTGTAGGACCCTGTCAATGTACCTCTGCGACGTCAGATTGCCGTCAATGACAATGAGGTTGGTTGTTGCGTTGCCGCGTATCCCACCCCAAACCATGACGCTGCCTCCACCGAAAACTTCCTGTACGCAGCAGCGTGCCTCCCTCTCACCCCAGCAACGGTAGACCCTCCATCTCGCGTCTGCTATGTGCATCTGGAACCGAATTTCGTCGGAAAATAACACTCTGCCAGTTTTGGTTCAGCCAACGTCGAACATTTCTTCCATAAGCAACTCTTTTTTGTCCATATCGACGCGTCAACAGCATTGCTCGCATTGGCCGGTATGACCTCAGTCCATGTTGTTGGAGCCTTCTTCTCACCGTCTGGGGACTGATTCGGTGTCCAAGTGCAGTAGAAGCTGTCGTTGTGGGGGCTTGAAAGCGGTTCCTGAGGTGCAGATGAAGCAGGTACCAGTCTTCATTTGGGTTTGTCACTGGAGGCCTGTCGCTTCTAGCTTGGTCTCGAGTCGAGTCGATCCAGTCTGTTGTAGACGTCCATGCAGCCTAAGAATGGTGAGACGATGACGTCCGAATGCTGCAGCGACTTCTCCATCAGTGGACCCAGTCTGCAGCATTCGAATCGCTCTTTCCCGCTCTTCTGTTGTTAATCTCGGCATTGTTATCGAATTATGGTGTGAAATAATAAATACAGGGGCCTTTTATACCCGTTACCAACTGATTTCAAGTGCATATCATGCGTGGTAAAACTTCTATGGCTACGTTTTGGTGACATGATTCTTCTGATGGAAACCAAAATGTTTAAGAAGTTCACTATTTAGAAAGTTTTAAAAACACATCTAGTCCGTAAACATGTGCCAAAGCTTCCTAAAACAGTCGATGCACATTTTAAACAAAACAGTTTTCTTAGAATCTTATGGTTGTGTTTAGAATAGAAAAATAACAAATCTCATTTATCAGACAAAATAACGAATAAATATTTCCAAAAAAGTAACTTATTTCCTTTTTTATGAATGTGCATTCATCATCAAAGAAAATAAAGTCAGTTTGGTTAATTTTTACAATTTTCACTTCAATTATTGCATGATCGGAAATAGGACAATTGACCCCACCCATGAAGTACTGGCGATAACTTATTTATCAATAAAGTTACAGGTCTGCTGTTTTAGGACAAAGTACTAAACTGATAGAGTGTAACAACACAACAAAGCAAATTCCTCTGAACACGTAAATTTTATTATATTCAAATTTAAAGAGATGTAACATTTCTTTTGGCGTTCAGTTTATTTCTCCCACGTAGGAGATACTTTGTCAAACGTCGGAGATACTTTCTCCTACGTAGGAGAAACTATCTCTTTCGTAAGAGATAGTATACAAACTTTGTTTCACCGTGACACGCTTCTGTATAAATGCTCTCAGTGTCGCCTATTAATTTTGCGCTCGTGTCTAATTATACAGCTGAAGGACACTGGTAGCAATGAGAATGGGGTGCCTTTCTCCAGAAGACACAACACAGTCAATCTAAATAAATTTATACCAACAGTTATATTATTATTTTTGGTCATACAACAGTATGACATAAAACTAAACCTGCAGATAAAAATTTATTAAAATTGGTCACTAATTGAGTTTCCAACGGGAATCGAACATGTGCTTTTGGCACAAGATGCAAGCAAGTAAACCACTAAACCACTGTGCCCTGGAAACATTGCCTTTGCCTATTAACCCATGACAACATCATTTAAGTGTAGGATTTATCATCTAATTATAATAATAAATGTTACCAGTACTTATCTGACAATTTCATAAGAATGATATTCAAAGGGAAAGAAGAACGAACTATTGAAACGACAACTTTGCAACCAAAATAATATGTTTCCATGGGAAAAGATACTTGTTTAGCAAAGTTAAGTTTCATGCCCAAGACATACATCATTGTCAATTACCTGGATATTTCTTGGAATCGACTAAAAAGTTAAAAGCTTCACTTTTACTTGAAACGATTATGTTAAGACCAGACACTTTTCAATTCGACAGATCCATCCAAATGTTCAAATGGAACACACACCTGTGACCCAAACGCAATTTGCGCAACAATTGGAGATTCCTTCGCTTGTTCCTGCAAGAATGGTTTTAAAGGAAATGGACTGACATGTGTAGGTAAGGTTTTATGATGGTTAGTGTTAAGCATATTAAACAATGGGATTACAGCAATTTATACATATCATCCCAAAAGATATCCTGGATCAGACGTCTATTGAATGCAAACCCCCTCTCAAAAACTCTTAAATTATTTTTCAATAATATCTCACAACAATCGACTGATCAGCTTATCAATAACAATGACAACCTTACGAGTAAATTAACAAATAAAATAAAAAATGCTTTCTGGAAAGATGTATTGACATCCTGGGAGGTATACTTAAACATCAAAGGAGATACCGTCAAAACTGAATACGATATACTTTCCCAATCGGTATGGCACAATAAAAATATAAAGATTGGAGGACGAACTATCTATTATAAACATTACTTTTATAAAGGAATCTGCTATATCAATGATTTTTTTTATGATAATGTAAATATTCTTATCAATACAACCAAATTCAATATCTATAAATGCAAACTTTCAAAACGATCACTTAACTTCCAGTATGTTAAAAGAGATATAACAAACACATATTATATTGACAAATATATATCATCCTCAACATGTGACTACACCAAATTCATGAAATACTGGTCTTTATGTCATTGCCTATTTAACTAATTCATTACAACTCCTGTTTACAACCCAATTATTATACTTTTATTGCTATATTAGTCACATTTGAATGTCTATCGTGTGTTGAACATGTTTACGCCTGGTTTTTGTAAAAATTGTACCAGTTGAAAAAGAAATAAAATAATTTTTTTTTATACATATGGTCATGATGATGAGATAACAATAACAGCAACAACAGGAAAAGATAACAATTGCATAAAACTTAACATAAAAGAGGCTAAGACAACATGATGAGATGAGTGGGATACCAGTTTGATCTAACTTAACATGCCTCTCAAACAACTAATTTTCATAATAATTTGTATACTCTCCCTTCAGATATAGACGAGTGTGCTGTGGGGACAGATCTGTGTAACCAAAACGCTTTTTGCTTCAACACTGATGGTGCCTACAAATGTGTTTGCAATGATGGATTCTCTGGAAATGGGAAGAATTGTACAGGTGAGTTGAAATGAAATTAATATTTTTTGTAATTATATTTTCATTTACACATACAACCAATTTCGATTTGACTATGTCAGTTGGCAACCTGGCATATATAGAAAACACAACCGAGACCCGAACTGTCATTTTATGCCTTGTTGCAGACCCTTTACTTTTCTTTGTTGATTTAGTGTCCCTACAGGCTAGAGAGCAAGCACAGAAAATTCAAGGGTCAAGCAAGACATAAAACTGACAGTTCGGAAACTGGCGTTTTTGGTTTTGCGTAAGAAGATCGAAAGAACATTGATTAATCATTTGCTTGATAAAAAGCGACCCCAATAAGAGGGAAATGATCCGTAAAATATTATTTTCTTGATCCAATGTGCTGCAATATGTAGCTAGTAGAAAGTGCTTACAGTTGGTGCCTAATCCTTGTGTGCAGAAATTCTAAAATTGAACCATGTGGAAGTTGATCCAAATTTTCTGAATAGTTATTGCTTTTATCAGAGAGGAAACAATGCAAAGCAAACACATGATCATTGTTTGTTTGATAAAGAGCAACCTGGTGATCATTGATATGATCCGCATGATCATGTTTTAATTTCAAATGTTCTACTCTTGAATTGAAAGTCGAACTATGTATATTCTATTAAAGGACTCCAGCCCATATACATAGATCACTTCTGTTGGAATAGTTAGACTCTTTGACCTCTTTGGATTAACAGTGCTTGCAAATGGTGCCTGATTCTTATGTGTGCACAAATTCTGATGATCCAAATAGAACAATTACTTTTTTCAATGAATACTTTCTTAAATATGTTTCAACGCATTAAACCATTATATTGTGTTTACTTTAACCTGATATATGTTCAGACACAAATAAATATGACAGCAAAAAAAACCCAACCTGACACCATGATTGATATAGATAGATTATGTTCCCAATTTAAGTCAAAAGCTGAATTGTAAAGTGAATATTTATATTTTTCAGATATAGACGAATGTGACATTGGAACAAACAACTGCAACAGTGATGCTTCTTGTATCAACAGTGTCGGTTCTTACACGTGCATATGTAGACCTGGCTTTTCAGGTGATGGGATAGATTGTGCAGGTAAGATTCATTTAAGGGAAACTTCTAAATAGTCCGCTTTTACCTCCGAAATTGTCACTAAGCTAAATGTAAAATGGATGGATCACAATCATTTATCCACAAGACCAGATGAGGATGAAGTAATTAATTGGTCTCTAATTTTCAGATATAAATGAGTGTGCAAGCGGAACAAGCAACTGTCACAAGGATGCAGTATGCAACAACACTGCCGCATCTTTCACGTGCACCTGTAAAACTGGGTATTTTGGGAATGGAATGCATTGCACAGGTAGGAGTAATCAGGAGCAATGTTAAAGTGGTATCTTAAACTCCGCATTCATGTAATGAAAAAATTGTCTATTATTATTTATTATCGAACCCTCGCTTAACTTCCTTTTTGCATTGCTTGAAATGCATTTTGAATGTCTTCTATAATCATTCGCTTTTGACTCAACTACGAGTACACGAGCTGTGTGAAATACACTTAACTGTCAGACGTGTGTTCCTACGTTGAAGGTTTTGTTAAGGAATATTGAATTGTTTGTACAAATAAATGAGTATTTCCTTTGACCTTGGAATATGAAACAAATTATGTAGTCTGTAAAGAATATGATGTAGGATTAACGTTTTTCCTCTTTATCAAAGCTGAAGGAACAAGTACGTTTGACACAACACAAGTTATAATAGCGGTCATTGCATCAGTAGCTGCCATCGTTATAACAGTTGTCATCGTTATTGCTGTCGTCATCCTGAAAAGGCGGTAAGTGCTACCAGCTACAGCTGCCTCGATTCGCTACAAGGTTGTTTTCCGTGATTTTAAGTTGTAGGTAGTCTTTCAGGAAATGGCATGACTTCTCAATTTAATATGCATGTGTTGAGTTATCTATAATAGCTAAAGCCCATCATTTTAGCTCATATGGCATGTAAGGCCCGATGGGCTTATCGCATGGCATGGTGTCCGGCGACCGTCCCTCAATCCGTCAAACCGTCTGTGAACTCTGTGCATTTTCGACTTCTTCACCAGAAGCATAAGGCTTAAAAAGTTGAAACTTTGTGTACAAACTCCTTGACTAGTGAGGATAATAATTTATAGCTGTGGTGGCCCTGTGGTCCTGTTCGCCCCTACTAAGGAGGGGGGGGGGGGGGGGGGCAATTGTCACACCCTAAAGCAAAATTGATATGAAGCCTGATGAGCTACAGAGCCAAAGGCTCTATGTTTTCATCAGATAGTGGAGTTATTGCTGGATGCTACATAAAGACGGTAACGAGGCTATTTGCCTTGTGGATGTCAGGGTAGGTGTAGGAACTACGGGTTGATGCAGCAGAATGCAAATACATATAGATATGATTTATTTAGGAAGAAATAGTTTATATGTAAGGAAGTCCATAAAATGTTATATATCACGCGTTGTGTAGCCAATATATATTGTGTTCAGAACAAAAATACACAAACAAGAGGATGGAAGAGACACGAGGAATAGTGCCAGCAGAGAAAATCCCAGATACGAAGAGACAAACAATGAAGTGGATGAGACAATAGGCTACACTGCCATTTCTTGGTATGAAGAGTGATGCAAGTTACAAGTTTCTCAGATATTTTTATTTATTTAAATTATAACTCTCACACTTAAACTTGGAACGCAACAAAATTCCACATATGTAATCACTCATTCTCTCCCCACAGAGGCAACTCAGTCATACCTGAATTAGCTAATTCTGAGTTGCCTCTGTGGGGAGAGAATAGTAATCACTGTGATGTGTTAACCTTTTTATTCATTTTGTTTGTTTGTGAGTTTGTTCCTTTCTTGTTTGCATTAAACTTTCTTGTTTCTCATTTTTGTTTCCTGAATCAATTTAATATATTGTAACTAAGTTCCTGATTATTGAGTCTATCGTATATTTTCTTATTCAATTGATAGCTCACACGTTCAAAGTGGAGTGGGCAACGAATATGACGTCATAGCAAATCAATCAAGTTCCGACTACCTCACGCCAGTAAATACTGATACGTACGTATGGTTATCTCATTTTTGGGGACTTTATCTTTACTTTCATTATATATTTATAAGAATCAATGAAGCAATTCGTTATTCGTTTTATTATGCCATAAATTTTATAAATATGTTGTTTCAATAACTCAAAAACTGCACATTAAAGGGGCAGTAGCACGTTTTTAGGGAGGATATAAGGTGATGTCAGGAAAATGAAAATGTATGGTTCCGATTGAAAGACAACATATTTAAACCTAATGGAGCAGTAATAATTCTAACATATAACGTAAAGTTTAGCCATGCGATTCCTTTTTCTTAAACAAAATGAATAAAAGGTGTTCATACAAAATGGCCGCCAATGGATTTTATGTGAATCTTCATACTTCGTCCTCTAACTATGGATGATTTGCTTTTGTATTGAGATTTTACACACTGTCAAAATAAAACATTTAGCATTAACTAACAATAATCAATGAAAATTTTATAATATAAAATTATCAAAAAACGTGATAGTGTCCCTTTAAAGACTTCCGTTCTTTCTATATACGTTACAAATTTTATTTGTTTTAGGTTCAGCGATTGAAGAACATATCTTTTGTGTTTTATGTTATATTCTTCTTCTGTTGACAGGTCACAAGTTAAAAGCCGAATTGACCACGAATATGACGTCAGGGCAACTTCCGACTACATCACGCCAATAAACACCGACTTGTAGGGTGATGAAAAATGTCATACTACAAGAAACTTCCTTTTCGTAAATCCAAAATTTATTTTATTGAAACAACCCAAAGGTCTCATTGAAACAACCCAAATGTCTTATTGAAAAAAACTAAAGGTCTTATTGAGGAAACCTTAATGTATTCAAAGATGACTTTTTATATTTATAATTTGATATTAACAGCATGTAAACTATATTCTGCTGATCATCATTCTCTGAAACCTGTTGATAATCAGCACATGTAAATATTCATTGTCTTGTTTAAAGGAAATATCTAAATTTAATCTAACTGATTGTGCCAGTCACGAATTCCATAGTTACGTGAATTAGACTGCAACTTTAAAACAACCCATAAATGTCAGTTGAGCTGACATTTTTATGCATTTTTAACATTGTATTTTATCATTTGTAGCTGACATAATTAAAGACCGAAGGTAACCGTGACAAATAGATCCAAACTCACGTCCATATCAAAAACAATTTTCAAAAAGGCTATCAAAACACCATATTTTATCATTCATAATTAAAATAAAAATACCTTAGGTTTGCCCAGAAAGTCTCCTTGAATGAAAACATTGTGAATTAAAACAATTCTTACCTTATATGTGTTTCGTTAGGTAAATGTTAACTTGTATTTAGAATTGAGACTATGATAATAAACATATACCTAATAAAGGTTTCGATGTCGAAGTCAAACAAGTGATGATCTTTGAGCCTTTATTTTACGTCAGCTATTGAGAACAGTCTGATAAATCGACCTAGTTCCGAGGAATAAACATTTTAAAATTTAAAACTACTCTACACAATAATGCTGAGGAATATATGGATGACAACTTCTTTGTTCATTGTAAGCGACGTTTCGACGTTTAATAAAACAACTTTCAAGAAGGAATGAGTTTTATATGTCCATGAACATTGTCAACGTTCATCAAAAGTATGGAATTTTAAGCAAATTCTTACTTCTAAGGAAACTATTATATTGACAAATTTTAGACATTTTACATTTTATGCATGCATCAAACTGCGGAAAAAGATTCTTCTTTATATATTGATTAATTTTGTATATATTTTATATTATATGTTTGCTATATCGTTTAATGTATATGGAATCCCTGTGGTTTGTGTTGATCAAATACTTGCTATAAAGAAGATAAGTATGAGTGTTCATTGAATTTACGTCAGATATGTAAAAATAAGTTATCTTGTTTTTCCTTGGATAACATTTTAATGGTTTTTTTTATTGATTGTAGAAATCATTAAACTATTATACAAGTAGCGATAAGAAATGATTTGGATGATGATTCGTGTGAATTGATGATTGAATTTAATTTTTTTTAAACCCCGTCTTCCTTTGATGACAAACAGAGGCATACCTTTTGAGTGTTTTAAAAGATTTAGAATTCGAATTTCTATTTGATCTTAGAATTACAACAACAAACAGTTAGAAACAAAAGCTTGAAAGACGAGACGGATCTCTCATCAGAGCCATTGGATTTTTTAAATATTGTTTTCGGTAATTCTAAATAATAACATATATGTTCATTCATTTTAAGGTTTTAATGAAACACCACGTTTAACAACTAGGGGTCATAAAGTAAATTTAATTACAAAAAGAAAATTTTGAAAGAATAACTAACAAGAAAAACCATACACCAGTTTCGTTCACACTTTTAAAAACCTCGTGCTACCATTCATGCTAAAGTGATATGATGATAGTTCTGACTGTCGTAGCTTTGTAATAATAAAAGTGTTTGACTCGTTTGTTGATTTAACTCGTTATTGGTATCAAACTCCTCTCCACTCCAATTTTATTCAACGGAACGTCGTTAGGTATATGGAATTTATGGTTTTCAATTTTTTAACTTATGACAGAATGCTATAAACTTTATTACCACAATTTAACTAATATAATTAAATTCGATATACTGTATCAAAACGTGTTTTTACTGTTAATTCATGATTTAAAATGTTTAGTTTGATTATATTTCTTGGATAGATGTTTCGTATTGTTATTCAAAACAGTAAAGCATTTCTATATACAAAACGTAACAAGTCAGGTTTTTAATATTTTTTTATTCAAATATAAAACAAAATATGGTCTGTGTAAATCACAGACCGTATGAATGAAACTTGAGCAAGAAAACAAAACCTTTGACGCGAGAAGTCAAATGGTGTAAGATAAAATAGTTTGATCGTTTATTAATGTAACAGAGAATACGTGGGAAGATTAACTTGAGTAGTTTACGTAGGTAGAGGGTAAGGAAACATAACGTCTTTTATCAACACTTCAAATGTCAATTCTTCATTTTCAGTAAATGATTCACTAATAACAAAAAATGTAAGTTAATTGTAATGTAACAGAGAACACGAGAGAAGAATTTAATTGTCCAGTATGTAGGTATATATTATGCGGAGAGGTAGATGATAGGTTAAGATAAGGGATAAGATTCCTCTGATTAACATGAGTACATCTTCACAAGCTTATGCTTTTCACAATTACACAAAAATAATGTTGATAACATTTTGTCTATATAGAAGTGGGTGAGAATGAGATTTGGCAAAAGATGAAGATCACAGATCGGGATTCGATTCATGGATTCCATTGATTGACTAAAGTTTTGAGCTTTTGTTTTTTCACAACTATGAGACTCGACATTGTTTTTAAAACGTTGTAAACGTCAAAGCCAACATCTTTAAAGTGATGACACATTTCTCCGTTTATCATGAATTATATCATAATCCATGTCGATGAAATGCCTGAAAAATGAAATGAACATATCTGAAGTAGGTTTGTATTGACAAGAGATCTCCATCGGTTCACAAACTCTGATAAGCATGTCAATGAAATGCTTAAAATGTCAAGAGAAGAGACCGGAAGTAGGGTAATGGTGACAGAAGACTTCATTTAACATGAAATCTGGTAAGTTTGTCAAAGAAATGCCTGAAAAGTCCAATGATGAACAAATCAGGAGTGCTTTTTTGTGACAAAGGCTTCCATGGAATCATGAATTCTGGTAAGCTTGCCAATTATATGGTTGAAAAATCCAATGAACCTATCAAAGGCAAGTTCATGGTAACTGGGGTCTTAATTCAATCATTGATTTTGGTAAACTTGTTAAATGAAACTCGTGAAATTCAAGGGAACATATCAGAAGAAAATATATTGTGACAGAGGCTGCCATGGAATCATGAATTGTGGTAAGCTTGGCAATTATATGGTTGAAAAGTCCAATGAACTTATCGGAAGCAGGTTTATATTGACAAGATATTTTCCATCGGTTCACGGATTCTGGTTACTTTGTCAATGAAATTCTCGGAAAAGCCAAATGGATATATCAGAGCAGGTATGGTGACAGAGGAGGGGAAACGGAGACATAAGAGAAGGATAGGAAGATGTCGAGGAGAGTCTCACTAGTATTACAGACATTAGTTGGAGGATTATTTTTGGATACGACATGGACTCTTCTATTATGCTGCTAAATGATGCTTGGTGTGATGGAGATAAGCGACCATTGAGTAAATGTGAAAACGTTGAAATACTATTCACTATTCTCGATAAACAGCAGTAATTATGCATATGCAATAATACAAATGGCATAAAGGTGTAAAGGGCCAACAATCAAATACAATCATTACAACTGTACAGACATTTAAGTAAGTAAGTAATATACCCATCAATAATCATCATCAATAACCCCGATGTACACCAAGGTTTAAAGATTGAAGTGGTAAACAATTTTACCCTTTTTTTAAGATATCAAATCTTGTATTTTTCTACATTCTTATAAACTCAAAAGTTACAGTGTTAAAGAGTTTGAGCAATTCATTGGCACGTGATTTTAAAAAAACCCCAACAATTATAAACATAATCATAAGCGCAAAAGTATCTAATCTATGCTAATATAGACTAAATACCTAGAACCCTCTTGATAACATAACATATCCAATTAAAAAAACATGAGTCTTGGATAAACAAATATCTTCCAAACAAATGCTTGTTTAAAACAGTATCATCGTCCTTTTTATTTGCACTCTACGATTTTCAAATCAATCTTATTTTAATTAAGTTAAACACAAAATGTCAAATTATTACAACAATCATGAACAATGAACTTAAGTATGTTAAACTATTTAGGAGGTTTAGATGGATAAATGTACATTGAATAAGTTCATTTTACATCCTGTTGAGTTGGACTGTGCTACCTATTTAGAAGAATTGTACTATTCCTGGAATTATATTTTTACTCCAAGAGATTAAAGTCAGATCATTACAGTTTGAAATTTGAAAAAAAGAAATTTGAAATACACATTTAAAATATCAACGCATTAATTCTAAATGATATAAGACTTACAGTTATTAAGCTAAGTTACTTTGACTATTTCTTCATGCATTTCTAAAATGAATGTCTTTACAAAGATACATACAAATAAATATATATAGCAACATGTACATGGAATTAGATAAGAACAATCTTATAACTGGTTTACAGGACTTTATAAATAAACTTAAGAGTTAAACATCTTGAAAAAAACTTTTATAAAAAGACTAGATTATATGAACATGATTAACTACTAGATAAAAGCAGGAGATAGAAGGAACAATATGCAAGATGCAATATGAAGCCCAACTAATTGTCACACTCTTTGCGATTAAAAAAAGAAATAACGACATTTTAAAAACAGAAAAAGTTAGTGGGATTCATGGACTATTTCATATCTATGTTGTTGTTGAAAATCTTAGGCGATCATGTTAATGAAACAGAAAGTGATACTGATAATTTGAGAAATCACACCTCAAACACAGAATGTGAGTCTCATGTTACTTTCAAGGTAATATATCAGTTGTCCCTTGCGGGAAAAGTAATGCAGAACGGGAGTCTGAACACAATGTCATCACGACATGAAATCGTATCATGAGGTACTCAAAAGGCACGGAACGGTCAAAACCGAGACATTGTCAAACTTTCACTACAACACATTTCCAAAATTCAGTACAATAGTAACTAAAAACATATAATTATTGGACATTCATAAACAAAGCTGAAATAACCTACAAACAAATGCATACGGAGTAAAAAGGTAGAGGAAGGCACAAAGTAAGAGAGGGCTTTCCGTCAAAGAATGCCCGCTGCCCAACGTAGCGGGCATGGGAGAGGGTTTTGGCCTCGCGAGAGTTCTTTTTTATGAACTGAAATATATCACACATTTTCATTTCTAGATCGCTCTCCTTGACCTGTTAAAAGGGGGAAAGAATTCCGCATAGAATAACCCTTAAATCATTCAAGTCGTTATTTTAAGTGGACTTGATAAGTCATCCCATTTCGTCGAGCCATTGTGGCGCAGTGGTGTAACCGTTGGGTTGAGCCTCGGGCTGTATATCCCATATCAACCTCAAAGGAGTATATAACCTGTACATATAAACCTCAGGTGTCATAATCCTGTCATTTTGGAGGTAATTCTTTTCTGGGTCAACCTGCTTTCAATGTCACATCGCTTCTCACCGGGACATTCTAGAATATTTTTTATTTTTACTTTACTTTTTTATATATTTTACATTTTATACAAGACTCATAAGTTGTAAACATTACGAAACAAACAAATGGATTTGTAAAATTGAATTTTTAACAAATTCTGATTTAACGTTTCAAGCGGGATTCGAGCCCGCAGCCTCTATGTTGTTAAACAGCGCTCTTTCCGCCTGAGCAACCGAGGCTTGTTGTCAAAAATGTTCATTTTGTTGTGTCATCACTGACACTGTAATTTTTATATACATAATGTTAATATATATAAAATCGTATGCAAAGTGTATATTTAAAGTCTTTCGCGAAGAGCTGCTGTTAAACAGACAACTTGCAAGGATTGGCTGCGTTTGTGCGATACTGTCAGTGTTATTATATATTTCAATATTTTTACCGAGTTTTTCGTCCTTTCCTTCGCTTTATATGACAGATATTAACCTGCCCCTCGGGTTTGATTGAAATGTAAACATTCGGGGTCGGGGAAACCCCTCACCCCTCATGAAAACTTATATTTCAATAAAACCCTAGGGACAGGTTAATATCCTTTACGTACAACGCCCTCCCGTTCACAGCAGGGATCTTTCTTAAAAGTGTGTTAACACATTCGGCGGGCAGTGTGTAAAACCGGGGACGTAGCTCAGTGGTAGAGTGTCCGCTCGTCACCCGGAAGATCGGGGTTCGATTCCCGGTCGCGTCATACCAAAAGACGTTAAAAGATGGGAGTTGTTGCTGCCTTGCTTGACACTCAGCATTGTAAAGGCAGAACAACCCATTAACTGGCGCTGCACAGCGGCTGCCGGGTGCCATGGGCACAAAACAAATTTCCGTTGTACTTGTACTTTGGACAATAAAGTGTTATTATTATTATATAAGTACAAAATACCAGCTGGTCCTGTTTTACAAACAGTGAATGCAATCTCGGTCTTTGGAGCGATGAGTGAATGCTAAATGTTGATTTTAAAGTTACCTTTGTTCTTTGCTATAGATCCTTGAAATATATTTCCTTTTTGATAAATATTAGAGAAAACAACTTATAAATGCCTGTTCATGCAACAATTTCATGCCTAATGATGTTAATCTGTTTAAAGAAATTTTCTCTTCTTTATGGAGCACATGCAGTTGATGCTTTTTCCGCCTCGTCCGGGACTTGTGTCTGGACCGCTTTGCCTCCAGCTTGCAGTTTTCCTGCAGGTTCTTGGATGATTGTGAAGTATTTGTCTACGACGTGACTCTTCTTTATCTTAGCCATGATGTCTCTGAGGAAGTCATTTAATGCTGAAAGTTGACAAGCCATGTTGAAAGTGATATTTCACCCAATATCTGCTTTGAGTTCTCTTCTGGTATAAAGTCACTTATTATGAACCATCGGTTTCAATAAATTGTCATATAAATATATTCGTAGAGATTTTTAAACAAGTATTACGAAATGACTTAAATGTCATCTTATTTTAAACCAATGAAATACGAGTACTTATCTTTATGCAGAATTCAAAGTTTTATATAAACATCAAAGAGTTAAGAACCCCCATGATTTTTTGCCTCCGATACCTTCAGGTTTTGTGCAGAAGGGCTTACTCCACACTGGCCCCAGACAAGCTCAAAAGGATGTAAAATTAAGGGAAATTGATGATCAGGCCATCTGTGTGACACAATCGCTCTCGAAATTGCCATTCATAAGAGTCACCTTATAGTTTGTTATAAGCGTGCAGTCATTTCACAATGTTCTATAACGACTGTATCAAGCAGCACCCACTGACAATGGCCCTTGTATATTGCCCTGAAGTCATAGGAGTCATTCCCAAACCATAAATGATCAATGATGCGGTTGACAATATATTACGGGTAGTGTAAACGAATGTTTGTCGACAAACAAACCCGGACCCGCCTATCAACAGTATGCAGGATCGAGATACTACTGTCTGAGACAAGGGGATCTAAAGTTCCAAATTCTACGATTATTTTTTTAACATGACGCTAGCACGTGAACGTGTACTACCAGAGCGAGGACGGTCTCTGTAATAAGTTCCCGTTTCTATGTTGGCTCTACCGAACATAAAATAGCGTACTCCCCCGGGAGCCTGCACGTGCATTGCATGTATCCGCGTTCGCGTTTGTCCTTGAATCCTTCAGTCCTGTATTAAAGTGACACAGAGTATATTTCTTAAAATTTTATTTCGTTTTGATAAGCTACAAAATATCTAATATGCTGATCGAAGTTCATATCTCATCACTGGACTTGCAAATATATCCATTTATGCATAATATCTCTAAAATGCTTGATTTTATGGAAAACTCAAGAAAACATCTCAAATACGTTTAATATTCGAAATTATGCATCCAGTTAATCAACCTATTAGTTACAATACCTAATAAACACTATCGAATCGAATATATCTTCCTGCCAGCTTATGACAAGGTTTTAAAACTACGTTTGGCGAATTTGCGCGCGCCACTCGAGCCACATTGTCCGCTTTTCGATCAAAATCCCGACTTTGAATTGCCGTATTTTCGCTCTAATGAACTGATTGACCTTTAACTTTTCAGTAACAGTAAATGGTTCCCGATGTAATAACATCGATTTCAAAATTTGACATATGTGATCCTATCAACATACTCTGTGTCTCTTTAATATAAGTTATCCAGGGCTACGTTGACCAATCAGCTATCAAGATTCTTACATGGGATACGATGAATATCCTACGATATAACCCTAAATATTACATGGTGTCAGGAGTGGGTGTTTCTCAATTAGAAGATGGATAAGCTTACACCGCCAACACCCCTTGTGGTAGCTTTATTTCTTATGGAAAACTGGAGAAAGTTTAGCCAACGATTTTTACTATTTTTGACTGCCATTGACAAAAATTGGAAATCTGACAAGGTAACATCTTCTATTTTACTTTGAACAATAGGAGGAGATGCTCTTAAAATAACGACACGTTTTATTTGAAATGTATTGATAAAAATTCATTGTAGGCAATTAGATCCCAAATATACCAAAGTTGATATGTATGTAGGCTATCAATATACTCACACTTTTTCGGTACACCACTTCTATATTCCTTCAACACTGCGAGTTCAAGAAGCTTGGTGTAATCTTGTTTCAACAGCTTCTTGTCCAAATCAGAGAAAGGCAGAACGTCCCTCAGTTTCCTTCTCTCCTTTTTAGATAAATCCCTCGTCATGATTGCAAGATTTTTCTGAACGTCCTCCCAAGGTGGCATATCTTTAAGTAAAAGATTACAAACTTATTCACAGTTTTAGTTGAAAATACAAATCTGCCAACGAGGGAGCAGCAAACGGAGCGAACCCAGGCAAGTTTTTCCAAAAAAGGAGGTGGGATGGGGTATTTTCGACCAAAATGTCACTTATACTGTACAAATAAAGATAAAGAGAAAATACATTACAATTACCCGGTATATAATATAAAAATACAGTGCATATACATAAACCTCAATGATATTTACTGCTTATAGTTCAACTGTTATTTAAGGAGAGGACATTTTAAGCTTGCCTTTATGCCTGATACGCATGCGTTGACCTCTCTTCTCGTGAAAAACCCAGGGCTTTTAATGACAGTCATCAGTGTTATCAAAACAAGCCATGAACATATGAGGCATAAAATCAAAATTGTGAACCTTGATTTGTGACGGTGTCTATTTAGGGGAAGACTTTGAACATGAAATTTCAAAACAGTATAATGTTCATTAAAAAAATAATTCCCATGTCTTTCTTACAGAATCCCCGGGTATGGTTAATAGCTATATAAGAAATATTTATAATCAAAATTAATAACCCAAGTTTCCGTTTTTACCCGATAAGAAAAGAACTCGATTGAACAATAAAGTGACGTCACTAGACTTTTGTAGTTAAGTTAAAATAAACAAAGATAACATTCATTCAAAAACGAGGAGTCAATTGGATGAAGTGTGACTTAATATGACAATGTGACAATTTGATTAATATGATATACTCCATTGACCAGATGAAGCATTGAGCCAAGATACATAACATTAACATATGGCCTTGCACATCGTTTACTTCATAAGATAGCTTACTTGTATTTATTATTCTATATACCCAAAAGACCATATATTTCAGTTTCAACATAGATATAAACTGTATTTTTCAGAATATAATATTTATATAAATATATATAAAAAAGCTTGTGTCAACAGTCACCAAAGAAAATATTTGCAATGACTGAAAAGGGTTCTATAATTTGTTGGTTTGCAAGCTCTCAGTCTTAAACACGGATAAAATGACTGACAATTTCACTTATTACAATTCTTACTTAGCGGTATCTTTTGGACTATCCTGAAAGCTATGATTTTGTCAATTTGCAGCCAAGGTCCTTGATGCTGGTCGATGTCCAGTTCTGAACTGTAGGGCTGTAGGCCAAGAGCGTTCTGAAAGTTCTCAATTTCCTCTTGAAAGTTCATCAGTTGCTCATCTCGATCTGCTAGCTGCTCTTCAAGAGTCTGTTCTCGCTCCAGAAGGTGCTTCATCTCCTGGAATATCGGTGTTGGATTTGAAGCAGTGCTGTGTGGACTTTCTGGAAGGACATGCAACGATGGGATTACAAAATCATAGAAATTGTGTTGATGAGATGAATAATGATTGATGGATTGTTGATGAAGATGGATACTGGACGATACTGACTGCTCATGAGTGATGATATATGCTGATGAGTAATCGAGATGAAGAATAAGTGTCGTAAGTGATGAGCTTTGAAATGATGATGAGGACGATGACTAAGACAATGACTACGACGACGACGATATTAAAGTGATGAAATTTTATTATTACAATGTTTGCAAAATGAATACCTGAAAAGGAAAGTTCACCTCCCTCGATGTGTATGTGTATAGCCATATGTAATGTTGAGGGCCCTTCCTTCATATATATCTGAATAAAGCTTCTAACATCCTCCTCTGGCACCATGAATGTGAAGAGGATGCTTGCAGTTGGTTCTATACCCATGATGTATACAAACTCAAGTGGAACGCAGAGCGCATTTGCTACATCTACCCTTAAACGCTCCTTTTCCACATGAGTGAGTTTTTCGATATCCCCATCGATGTGATGTCTGACAAATTTGTATCCGTTCTCTGCAAAAATACATAATGAATACAGACATTTAATTAAATACCATTATAAAGTGAAATAGTTCCTTAGAAGTGATGTCATATCATAAACAGTTTGTTTTAAGTGTCTTTTGCATTAAACTTTGGCTGAATATTAATAAATTTCATTTGCGTCTACATATTCACGCTAAATTAGTGTTTGCAATTTGATGTTATTTACAATGTCTATCAATTATACGTTTTCTTCTAATTTCAAAAGTTTTTTAACCATTATTTATCACTCTTTTTGTGTTAAGAAAACGCAAATGGGGTTCACTAACCGGGGGTTTCACTTGGTGTAAAGAAGTGAATTGGGTTTTTGTTGCTCTTCAGACAAAATTGTCGAACTCGATTGTTCAAGTCATATCGACCTATTTTTCTGACAAGAGCTTGTAGAAAGTGAAGATTGTAGGCAGTTAGGCGGCCTGTCTGCATGAGTTGTTTGAAGAACGTCATTGGTCGCTCCATCTTGCTCACGTTTCCTTTAAAACCACTCTCTCCTGGAACAGGAAACAGAGAAACTTTAAATATCTTACTCTGCAGACAAGAATGCATAACATAGGTTTTTGCAAGAAGGTTTTCAAATTTGTCAATAACCCCTTATTAGTCATGTCATTTCAGGTTCCGTGTTTACGTTTAACGATTTTTTTTACAAATATTCATTTATCATTAAAAGCAGTTCCAAATAATTTCCAGATTACCTAAATCGATCATCTTTGCTAGGAACAATAATAATAGGTTTACAACATACACAGAAATATTAAAGTTAGCGACGTCATGATGTAGTACAACAGTCAAAGTCCGTAATATACATGTCATCAGCAGAAACATCATTGTCATAATAAGGGACATAGGAGTATAGCAACATACATGTCATCAGCAGCAAAATCATTGTCATAATAAGGGACATAGGAGTATAGCAACATAATGTCATCGTCAGCAACATGATTATCATAATAAGGGACATAGGAGTATAGCAACATAATGTCATCGTCAGCAACATGATTATCATAATAAGGGACATAGGAGTATAGCAACATAATGTCATCGTCAGCAACATGATTATCATAATAAGGGACATAGGAGTATAGCAACATAATGTCATCGTCAGCAACATGATTATCATAATAAGGGACATAGGAGTATAGCAACATAATGTCATCAGCAGCAACATGATTATCATAATAAGGGACATAGGAGTATAGCAACATAATGTCATCGTCAGCAACATGATTATCATAATAAGGGACATAGGAGTATAGCAACATACATGTCATCAGCAGCAACACGATTATCATTATAAGGGACATAGGAGTATAGCAACATAATGTCATCGTCAGCAACATGATTATCATAATAAGGGACATAGGAGTATAGCAACATAATGTCATCGTCAGCAAAATCATTGTCATAATAAGGGACATAGGAGTATAGCATCATACATGTCATCAGCAGCAACATCATTGTCATAATAAGGGACATAGGAGTATAGCAACATAATGTCATCGTCAGCAACATGATTATCATAATAAGGGACATAGGAGTATAGCAACATACATGTCATCGTCAGCAACATGATTATCATTATAAGGGACATAGGAGTATAGCAACATACATGTCATCGTCAGCAACATCATTGTCATAATAAGGGACATAGGAGTATAGCAACATAATGTCATCGTCAGCAACATCATTGTCATTATAAGGGACATAGGAGTATAGCAACATACATGTCATCAGCAGCAAAATCATTGTCATAATAAGGGACATAGGAGTATAGCAACATACATGTCATCGTCAGCAAAATCATTGTCATAATAAGGGACATAGGAGTATAGCAACATAATGTCATCGTCAGCAACATGATTATCATAATAAGGGACATAGGAGTATAGCATCATACATGTCATCAGCAGCAACACGATTATCATAATAAGGGACATAGGAGTATAGCAACATAATGTCATCGTCAGCAACATGATTATCATAATAAGGGACATAGGAGTATAGCAACATAATGTCATCGTCAGCAAAATCATTATCATAATAAGGGACATAGGAGTATAGCATCATACATGTCATCAGCAGCAACATCATTGTCATAATAAGGGACATAGGAGTATAGCAACATAATGTCATCGTCAGCAACACGATTATCATAATAAGGGACATAGGAGTATAGCAACATACATGTCATCGTCAGCAACACGATTATCATAATAAGGGATATAGGAGTATAGCAACATAATGTCATCGTCAGCAACATGATTATCATAATAAGGGACATAGGAGTATAGCAACATACATGTCATCGTCAGCAACACGATTATCATAATAAGGGACATAGGAGTATAGCAACATACATGTCATCGTCAGCAACATGATTATCATTATAAGGGACATAGGAGTATAGCAACATAATGTCATCGTCAGCAACACGATTATCATAATAAGGGACATAGGAGTATAGCAACATACATGTCATCGTCAGCAAAATCATTGTCATTATAAGGGACATAGGAGTATAGCATCATACATGTCATCAGCAGCAACACGATTATCATAATAAGGGACATAGGAGTATAGCAACATAATGTCATCGTCAGCAACATGATTATCATAATAAGGGACATAGGAGTATAGCAACATAATGTCATCGTCAGCAAAATCATTATCATAATAAGGGACATAGGAGTATAGCATCATACATGTCATCAGCAGCAACATCATTGTCATAATAAGGGATATAGGAGTATAGCAACATAATGTCATCGTCAGCAACATGATTATCATAATAAGGGACATAGGAGTATAGCAACATAATGTCATCGTCAGCAACACGATTATCATAATAAGGGACATAGGTGTATAGCAACATACATGTCATCGTCAGCAACATGATTATCATAATAAGGGACATAGGAGTATAGCATCATACATGTCATCAGCAGCAACATCATTGTCATAATAAGGGATATAGGAGTATAGCAACATAATGTCATCGTCAGCAACATGATTATCATAATAAGGGACATAGGAGTATAGCAACATACATGTCATCGTCAGCAACACGATTATCATAATAAGGGACATAGGAGTATAGCAACATACATGTCATCGTCAGCAACATGATTATCATTATAAGGGACATAGGAGTATAGCAACATAATGTCATCGTCAGCAACACGATTATCATAATAAGGGACATAGGAGTATAGCAACATACATGTCATCGTCAGCAAAATCATTGTCATAATAAGGGACATAGGAGTATAGCAACATACATGTCATCGTCAGCAACACGATTATCATAATAAGGGACATAGGAGTATAGCAACATACATGTCATCGTCAGCAAAATCATTGTCATTATAAGGGACATAGGAGTATAGCAACATACATGTCATCGTCAGCAACATGATTATCATAATAAGGGACATAGGAGTAAAGCAGCATACATGTCATCGTCAGCAAAATCATTGTCATAATAAGGGACATAGGAGTATAGCAGCATACATGTCATCGTCAGCAACATGATTATCATAATAAGGGACATAGGAGTATAGCATCATACATGTCATCAGCAGCAACATGATTATCATAATAAGGGACATAGGAGTATAGCATCATACATGTCATCGTCAGCAACATGATTATCATTATAAGGGACATAGGAGTATAGCATCATACATGTCATCGTCAGCAACATGATTATCATAATAAGGGACATAGGAGTATAGCATCATACATGTCATCGTCAGCAACATGATTATCATTATAAGGGACATAGGAGTATAGCATCATACATGTCATCAGCAGCAACATCATTGTCATAATAAGGGATATAGGAGTATAGCAACATAATGTCATCGTCAGCAACATGATTATCATAATAAGGGACATAGGAGTATAGCATCATACATGTCATCAGCAGCAACATGATTATCATAATAAGGGACATAGGAGTATAGCAACATAATGTCATCGTCAGCAACATGATTATCATAATAAGGGACATAGGAGTATAGCAACATAATGTCATCGTCAGCAAAATCATTGTCATAATAAGGGACATAGGAGTATAGCAACATAATGTCATAAGCAGCAACATCATTGTCATAATAAGGGACATAGGAGTATAGCAACATACATGTCATCGTCAGCAAAATCATTGTCATAATAAGGGACATAGGAGTATAGCAACATAATGTCATCGTCAGCAACATGATTATCATAATAAGGGACATAGGAGTATAGCAACATAATGTCATCGTCAGCAACATGATTATCATAATAAGGGACATAGGAGTTTATTATATGAATGAACTATATCCGTCTTTCTGATTGGCCCACTTGGTCACATGACAGCAATGACGTCAAGCAATGTCAACCTGTGTGAAGCGCGAGAGGTTGATATAACAATCCAAGAACCTCCCGTGGCTAAAAATAGATTTGAGAATTACGTCTCGAACTCCGCACATCACATGTCACGTTTTTAATCAAGTAATAGGCATCGCTTCGTGACTGTGCTAAATAAGAGTTATGTCCCTATAGTTTGAGCCATATTAGAATGATTATTTGCACACAAGAAAAGTGATCCAAGAACATTTTTTCATATAATAAAACAATTATAGATTTCAGATTCGGTTGATCCAATGGTTTGTCGACCTTGCACACGTGATATTCACCTCGGCGTTGCCTCGGTGAATATCAAGTGTCCAAGGTCGACAAATCATTGGATCAACCTCACTTGAAGTCAATAATTGTTTAATAGCAGCATACATGTCATCGTCAGCAAAATCATTGTCATAATAAGGGACATAGGAGTATAGCATCATACATGTCATCAGCAGCAACACGATTATCATAATAAGGGACATAGGAGTATAGCATCATACATGTCATCAGCAGCAACACGATTATCATAATAAGGGACATAGGAGTATAGCATCATACATGTCATCAGCAGCAACACGATTATCATAATAAGGGACATAGGAGTATAGCATCATACATGTCATCAGCAGCAACACGATTATCATAATAAGGGACATAGGAGTATAGCAACATAATGTCATCGTCAGCAACACGATTATCATAATAAGGGACATAGGAGTATAGCAACATAATGTCATCAGCAGCAACACGATTATCATTATAAGGGACATAGGAGTATAGCAACATACATGTCATCGTCAGCAAAATCATTGTCATAATAAGGGACATAGGAGTATAGCAACATAATGTCATCGTCAGCAACATGATTATCATAATAAGGGACATAGGAGTATAGCAACATAATGTCATCGTCAGCAACACGATTATCATAATAAGGGACATAGGAGTATAGCAACATACATGTCATCGTCAGCAACATGATTATCATAATAAGGGACATAGGAGTATAGCATCATACATGTCATCAGCAGCAACACGATTATCATAATAAGGGACATAGGAGTATAGCAACATAATGTCATCGTCAGCAACACGATTATCATAATAAGGGACATAGGAGTATAGCAACATAATGTCATCAGCAGCAACACGATTATCATTATAAGGGACATAGGAGTATAGCAACATAATGTCATCAGCAGCAACATCATTGTCATAATAAGGGACATAGGAGTATAGCAACATAATGTCATCGTCAGCAACATGATTATCATAATAAGGGACATAGGAGTATAGCAACATACATGTCATCGTCAGCAACACGATTATCATAATAAGGGACATAGGAGTATAGCAACATACATGTCATCGTCAGCAACATGATTATCATTATAAGGGACATAGGAGTATAGCAACATACATGTCATCGTCAGCAACATGATTATCATAATAAGGGACATAGGAGTATAGCAACATAATGTCATCGTCAGCAACATGATTATCATAATAAGGGACATAGGAGTAAAGCAGCATACATGTCATCGTCAGCAAAATCATTGTCATAATAAGGGACATAGGAGTATAGCAGCATACATGTCATCGTCAGCAACATGATTATCATAATAAGGGACATAGGAGTATAGCAACATACATGTCATCGTCAGCAACATGATTATCATAATAAGGGACATAGGAGTATAGCAACATACATGTCATCAGCAGCAACACGATTATCATTATAAGGGACATAGGAGTATAGCAACATACATGTCATCGTCAGCAACATGATTATCATTATAAGGGACATAGGAGTATAGCAACATACATGTCATCGTCAGCAACATGATTATCATAATAAGGGACATAGGAGTATAGCAACATACATGTCATCGTCAGCAACATGATTATCATAATAAGGGACATAGGAGTATAGCAACATACATGTCATCGTCAGCAACATGATTATCATAATAAGGGACATAGGAGTATAGCAACATACATGTCATCGTCAGCAACATGATTATCATTATAAGGGACATAGGAGTATAGCAACATACATGTCATCGTCAGCAACATGATTATCATTATAAGGGACATAGGAGTATAGCAACATACATGTCATCGTCAGCAACATGATTATCATAATAAGGGACATAGGAGAATCAGCATTTTACATGTCACCGTCAACAACACCATTAACACTGTGACATCCACCAGTCACATTATACGTCAGCATCAGCAACATGATTACCACAGGATTATCACAGTTTCAAATCCATAAAGTTATTAGAAACATCAAATACTTGTTAGCCCCATCAACAATCTTGTCAGCATCTTCAACATCGTTGACTGGCTTACATCCTCAACACTCTTGTCAGCATCCTTAACGTTCTTATTAGTATCATCAACGTTCTTGTCAGCATCATAAATGTTCTTGTCAGCATCATCAATGTTCTTGACAGCATCATCAACGTTCTTGTCAGCATCATCAACGTTCTTGACAGCATCATCAACCTTCTTGTCAGCGTCATGAATGTTCTTGTCAGCATCATCAACGTTCTTGTCAGCATCATCAACCTTCTTGTCAGCATCATCAATGTTCTTGTCAGCATCATCAATGTTCTGGTCAGCATCATCAACCTTCTTGTCAGCATCATCAACGTTCTTGTCAGCGTCATTAATGTTCTTGTCAGCGTCATGAATGTTCTGGTCAGCATCATCAACCTTCTTGTCAGCATCATCAACGTTCTTGTCAGCGTCATGAACGTTCTTGTCAGCGTCATGAATGTTCTTGTCAGCATCATCAATGTTCTGGTCAGCATCATGAATGTTCTTGTCAGCATCATCAATGTTCTGGTCAGCATCATCAACCTTCTTGTCAGCATCATCAACGTTCTTGTAAGCATCATCAACGTTCTTGTCAGCGTCATGAATGTTCTAGTCAGCATCATCAATGTTCTGGTCAGCATCATGAATGTTCTTGTCAGCATCATCAATGTTCTTGTCAGCATCATCAATGTTCTGGTCAGCATAATCAACGTTCTTGTCAGCATCATCAATGTACTGGTCAGCATCATCAACATTCTTGGTAGTATTAACAACTTAGACTGGTCAGCATCATCGACATTCTTGTCAGCATAATCGATGTTTTGGTCATCATCATCGACATTGTTGTCAGCATCATCAACGTTCTTGTCAGCATAATCAACATTCTTGTCTGCATCATCAATGTACTGGTCAGCATCATCAACATTCTTGGTAGTATAAACAACTAAGACTGGTCAGCATCATCGACATTGTTGTCAGCATCATCAACGTTCTTGTCAGCATAATCAACATTCTTGTCAGCATCATCAATGTACTGGTCAGCATCATCAACATTCTTGGTAGTATTAACAACTAAGACTGGTCAGCATCATCGACATTGTTGTCAGCATCCTCGACGTTCTTGTCAGCATAATCAACATTCTTGTCTGCATCATCAATGTTCTTGTCAGCATCATCAATGTTCTTGTCAGCATCATCAATGTTCTTGTCAGCATCATCAATGTTCTGGTCAGCATCATCAACATTCTTGGTAGTATAAACAACTTAGACTGATCAGCATCATCGCCTTTCTTGTCAGCACCATCAACATCCTTGTCAGCATCACCAACATCCTTGTCAGCATCATCAACGTTCTTGTCAGCACCATCAACATCCTTGTCAGCATCACCAACATCCTTGTCAGCATCATCAACGTTCTTGTCAGCATCATCAACGTTCTTGTCAGCATCATCAACGTTCTTGTCAGCACCATCAACATCCTTGTCAGCATCACCAACATCCTTGTCAGCATCATCAACGTTCTTGTCAGCATCATCAACGTTCTTGTCAGCATCATCAACGTTCTTGACAGCATCATCAATTTGACAGCATCATAAACTTGACAGCATCATCACATTCTGGTCAGTTTCACCAACTTTGACTGTCAGCATCATCAACGTTCTTGACGGCATAATAAACTTGACACCATCATTAACGTTCTGGTCAGTTTACCAACTTTGAGTTGGTAGCATCATCAACAGTTTGTCATAGTCACAAACATTCTTGTCAACATCAATACTTTATCAGGACGTTTGATTTGATTACGTCAGTCGTCATTAGCAGTGCTGGTGCCAGTGCAACTTTCTTAACCATACAAAGACATCTTAAAGTAAGAGTCACTTACTCAAATTGTTAAACGTACTCAAATTGTTAAAGATTACATAATTATTACATAGTGTGTCAAATGTCGCTACTCAAATATGTTCAGCCTGTTTTTGAATGCCACATTTGAAGGGCAGCTTCAATCTATCTAGCGACAAACCAGTGAATACATGACTGGTCACACACCCTTTTTGTGACGTCATAAACAGAATCATACCTATACTTCTATCGTGATAATATATAATACAGACCAGATGAGCTAAAAAGTGATAAAGTCGAGTTTAGCTGTTGTTTAAAGGTGGAATTTGTTAAATCCTAATGGTCCTAGTTTATGAAATATACCCACCTCTCATAAGATCTTTCATGTCCTCAAGTTCTGAGGAAACAATATCCTGCGACAAATCATAGAGAAAATTTTTTAGTTCCCAGTTTGTTGACACATCAGTATTACTGAGAAGTCCCTTTTCTGTCTTGCTTACTGCTCGGACACCTTAAAAATATCTAAATGTTAGCTTCGACAATCACATGAGTCTTTAAAAACAACGAGAGCAAATTATATATCAGATTTCCTAATTTTCCCATTGTTCTTGTCAACGTCACTTGCACTTATCGCTCGGAATTACCAATTTTTAAGGACAAGGATGTATCAGCCTCTTGCCCGGTGTTATGCGACGAGCCGAAGGCCTGAATGGTATTCGGCTCGTCGCATAACAACACCAATCAAGGGGCTGATATATCCCTGTGACCCCATCACCTGTATGGTATAACGAATGTATCTTAAAGAATGTCTAAATGTATATGATGTTTTAATGAATTGCATATGATATTAATCTGAGTAAGAACTAGAAATATGAGCATGTGATGCACTGTGATGCCCCCGCCCCAACATTCAATCCGAAAATACATATCCCTGATAAGTACAAAGTTCAAATTGTTTCCATGGAAACCAGAAAAATATAAATTTAGAATAACCAAAGTAGCAAAAGGCACAAATCAACCACTAGTTCTAACCACATATTAAGTTTAGTAAAAAAATGTTTAATAGTTTTTTAGCTCTAGCTATGAAATGGACCTACCCCCGATATGAACTAAGTACAAAATGTTTCCATGGAAACCAAGAAAAATAAAATATCCAGAATAATCAAATAGCAAAAGTCAAAGCTCCACCACTAGGTCTAACCTCACACAATGTCTAGTAAAAATATTGAATAGTTTTTTAGCTATGGCCCGGAAACGGTCCCTACCCCCATATGCACTAAGTACAAACTGTTTCCATGGAAAACAGAAACAAATTAGAATAACCAAAATAGCAAAAGTCGCCTCCCCACCACTAGATCCAACTACATACCAAGTTTCGTAAAAAAAGTGAACGGTATTTTACATATGGCCCGGAAACAAAAGCATTCGGAACCACGGATTTACGGAATTACGGAACCACGGAAGGAACTGAAAACATTATGTCTCCCGCAAAACTTGTCGGGAGACGTAAAAACTGTGATCGCAGACCGTTTAGTAATTAGAGGCCAAAAGTAAAAGTAAGCAATCAAAGGTGATGGGTCACAAGCTTTAAGTGGTGTTTTGAAAACATGCATCAACAGCCGTGCCTAGCCAAAGGAATTTCTCTATGAAGAATAATTTTAAAGAAATCTCTGCATGACACAAGACAAAAATATTAAGTGAGTTCCAACATATTGTCAAATGTAATGTTCAAGATAGCAGCGACACAAAATAGAAAAATAAATTTCGACAAAAAATATCAAAGACAAAATCTGAGATAAATAACGTTAATATACATGTAATTTTAAAGAGAGAGAGAGATTATTTCAGTAAAAGGGCCACAGGCCCATTATACATCAGATTGTACACATATTGTAAACATACATGAGCACCATTATACATATTATAAATAAATCACTATACATTGGTAGTGGTTACACAGTTTAGAAATCTATTTCTTTGTTTGAATGCCAAATATATGTATTTTGCGAGGGAATTTATGACAAAGGTATTGTGTGATGCAAATAATTGGGCTAGTTTTAATTCTGATTGATATAAATGGTAATATTTAGGAAGAATATTATATCTCAATTTATGGTAAAAAGGGCATTCTAAACAGAAGTTATGCTCATTTTCGATATGAGGTAAAATACAAAGCGGGCAAAGACGATCCTCCCTTTTAAGACCTAAATATCTACCATATTCTATCATCAAATTATGATTTGAACATCGAAATCTACTGAGTATAATGCGGAACTGTCTTACGTTGTTAACACTAGTGATATAAGTTTCAAAATCTACACTTGTTTTAATCCTACGATAAAAATCTAATTTTGAGACAAGACTAATATTAGAAGACCACATCTGGTTATCAATATCAATACACCTTTGCTTGAATAATGCTACGAAACACGATAAATTTCCAATACGTTGATTAGCCCACACATTACCAAAACCATAACTAAACAAAAGAGTTTTCACTTTCAAAGCCCAACAATCTATACCCTTTTCAGCAAGACGAAACTGGTAATCATAAACCTTGTTTAATATCATATTTTCAGTTTGAGATAAAAGACGAGCCCAATATTTGACAATTTTGACATATTGATTTACTTTTAATATACATGTAATATACAT